>OZ007586.1:420594220-422994220 GCA_963931845.1 Maratus michaelseni
CTTTTGAATTCATTAATTACTCATTTCGAATAATTTTAAAATTTGAAACACAAAATGTATTTAAAATTAAGAGAGGAGCAATATAAATACGAAATGTTTTCTTCCCATGAAGCATTTATAAAGATTATAATTTGGGAGAAATTATGACTTCTTACATACCAAAATAAAATTTGAAAAAGAGCTGCTGAAAATTAAAAGAAAATTCTCTTTTCTCTAATTTAAGGATTCATGACTTTAGTTTCTCTTTATAATATGCATGCTTGTGTGATATGAAAATTTAGATTACAATAAAGTAAATGCAAAGAAAAGAATTTGTTTCTTTATTTAATTTGTTCCTTCTAAAAGTTGTTTTTTTTTTAACATAAAGAGTTTATTTTTTTGTAGTTATTGTGTTTAGTTCTGAAAAATTATTCTTGCGCTTAACAAAACAAACGATGACATTTTACACGAAAAAAGTATTGTTTTCTAAGGTCTTGAACTTTTAATAAGCAAGATTAAATTATGTCATTATTTAAAAACTTTTAAAGAACCGAGTTTAAAACTAAATACAGTAAGAATTTTTAACGGTTGTAAGATTATTTTTTTACATTTATTTTAATAAGAAATTAAAATATTTCATCATCCTAAATCAAAAAAACGAAGTAAATGAAAAACTCAAAAGAATTATATGCATTTTTGTGAAATTTTGTGTTAAAAAAAAGTTGCGTTGTTTTTCTTTAAAATTATTTCTGAACAAACGAATCAGATTAAAAATTATGCTTGATGTTTGATAGCAGAGAATATTTTTCAATCACACCAAAATATCATGCCGTAGAATATTGTAGGCTAATAGCATTGAAAAGTTAAACTGAAAATAGAAAATTAAAAGTATTCCAGTATCTGTATTTTAGATACTTCCGAACTCGGTTTAAACGATGATAAATGGACCACAATTTCTGCTATTAGTAACAGAGGTCATGAAATAAGAAAATTTATAATTGTGTGCTACAAAAATATACGTTCTCACGTTAACTAATAAGTCGTTTTCTGTTAAAAACTTCTGAATTATTATTCTTATAATAGAAGTTTAGTGTTTCTTAAAGTGATCACTATGCAATTCAATAACTAATTAACATTAATTTTTATCATTTTCAAAGTGAAAATGATAAAACAAATACTATCGAGGAAATAATACGTACCATTTATGAAATTTAAGAAATTTCTTAAATGCTACGAAGTAATGTGCCTTTGTTAAGTTTCTTTATTGTCATTTTTTATATTTTGAAATTCAGGGAAAAATACACTCTTCTATTATTTCAAAGAGACTAAAAGTTCAGTTAATATGCATGACTAGAGGAGGGATAATTTCTTCACTTCGTTCATCTCACTTTACCACACATCCAAGACTGTTAAATTTATTACAGAACATATATAAGGTAAAACAATTTGATCACGGTATTGATAGTGTACAAATAGGTAAACATGTGAAGTTCATAAAGTGTAAAGAGCAGTGGTCTTTAAAAAATAAACCCCAAAGTTTAAGATTTATTTACGCTTCTGCATATAATCGGATGAACTAGCCTATTCACCCAGAAAATGCGTCGTGAGAGAGATTTTTTAAATTCCCAGACTTCTGAATATTTCATGTCAGACTCCCTTAACGGATTTCACGTGTGTACCTGGAATTTTAAATACCACAACAGACAAAAACCAATTGAGATATATTCGTGGACCCTGTCGACCACGGAAACACGAAATGGCAGTACATGACACTGCCACCAATTTGTTCTCGTAGCCCATGTGGAACATAAAATGGTCTTCTTTGAGTTTTTTCTTTAATTCGTCATTTCTAGAGCTAAACTTATTTTTTATTGCCATTTATGTTTTTTCAACATGGAAATAATTCTGCGATGAAAAGAATTGTGTGTTGCCATTTGAAATTTTCAAAATTTTGCTACTGTAACCATAATTGTGAGACCTCTATATTTTTTCTTTTCCTTATTATCGAGCGCATGAAATAAAAAATCTGAACGGAATCTCATTTCCTTGAACGATGCGGTCGCTATGAGCTAATAAGGCCAAAGTTTGAGCTTCATTTACGTTTCTGTATATCGGATAAATTAACGATTATAATTGAATAAATTAGCCTCTCTACCGAGTTTCTTGGTTGGTAACTTCTAAATCTTTGGTATGGGTTCGATTTCCAATAATGCTATTTTTCACATACAAAATAACGTGAAATTATTTTTGAACCACAGTAAAAAATATACAATTATTTAAACTGAAGAAAAAAAATTTATATGAAAACATATATATATATATATATATATATATATATATATATATATATATATATATATATATATATATATATGCATACAGTTTATGTTTTCTACAATTGTTTGTACTACCTAAAGCATAATACACATTTAAAAAACAAAATACTAGATGCTCACTGAGTTTGGATCATATGGCTGGTAAACCTCTAACATCAACAACTGTAAACATTACAAAACAACTTGATTTATTTTTCATAATAAGCATGTTTTAATTTAATCCACCTCCAAGACAAAGTAAAAATTTTAAACAATGCTTCTGGAAAGATTTTTAACTGTCAAAAACAATTATTTTAATTGAAAATATATGATTCCGAGATTAAAACAGCCCAAACATTCAAAGAAATTTAAAAAGTAAATACAATTTAAAATTAATAGGTTAATGAAAGGAATTAAAGTACAATACCACATTTTAATTTTACATGGCATATTTTCTTCAATTTTACTGTCAATAAAAAGTGCTTATTCCCTTTAAAAAACAATATATTTTTTAAATAATATTTTGTCACCGGAACAAATAAAAGCTGCGTCCATTTTATTTTATTTTATTTTTCCTTAATTTACAAAAATGCAAATCTAAACTAATAAAAGAAAGTTTCGCTCTGCGTGTCTGTGTGTGTGTCTGTTAGCGATGGCTAGGAAAATCTGGCCCACCTAGAAGGTTGGAAATTTAGATTTAGCTAGTCCAAACCCTCTCCTGTTGCACCATTACTTCAGAATTTTAATATTTTAATTACTTTCTGAAATATTAATTAAAATGCACAATGAACTCTCATTAAAAATACGCTTTTATTATCTTGGATTGGTTGGTTCACTGGTTGGTTGCACCGATTCTTCACAGAAGTAATTAAATAAACCAGAGTAGCGATGCATAAATAAGGATTTCTAACTAAATAGTGTCAACATGGATTAAAGTTTGGATTAAAGGACAGCGTAGAGGAGCCATGCGAATGTCACGCCACCTGAACATGACAAATTACACATACGTCCCACTGATTGAAATATTTTGCAGGCATATTTTTCTTCATGACAATTAGTCGGGTTTAAGTTTTTTTTTACATGACATTTATTATTATGATGGAGATTGTTAATACATAAAACTTTATTTAACAGATTCTTTTTTATATTTGCGGGAATTAAGAGGGACAAGGGTCTAATTACATTTAAGCTTCAAGGTGTATTTCTAGAAAGCAGTTACCAGAATTTCCGAATAGTAGTGTAAAAGTAGTAAGCCAAATTTCAAATTAAGTTCCTAGCTTAACCAACTGAATCAATAATTAAAGATGTATCGTGATCCTCCTAATTAGTTATTTGCTGAAGGCCACTTGAACAACCCCCCCCCACCCCTCCCGGACCGTCCTTCAAGGTTTTTTCTCTAACTCTGCTTCGTTTCCATGTCTCAGCAACTATCTTTCCGATTACCAACGCAAGTGATTTCAAACATTATAATTAATTTAATAGTCACCCTTTATAACATTAAACTAAATTTATGAGTAGCGGTTACCACTATTTACGAATAACAGTTTAAGCCAAATTTGTAATTACGTTCCTAGCTTAAGCAAACGAACGAATTTTGAAAGATGCATAGTGGTCCTCCTAATTAGTTATTTGCTGAAGGCCACTTGAACAACCCCCCCCACCCCTCCCGGCCCGTCCTTCAAGGTTTTTTCTCTAACTCTGCTTCGTTTCCATATCTCAGCAACTATCTTTCCGATTACCAACGCAAGTGATTTCAAACATTATAATTAATTTAATAGTCACCCTTTATAACATTAAACTAAATTTATGAGTAGCGGTTACCACTATTTACGAATAACAGTTTAAGCCAAATTTGTAATTACGTTCCTAGCTTAAGCAAACGAACGAATTTTGGAAGATGCATAGTGGTCCTTCTAATTAGTCATTTGCCGAAGGACACTTGAACAACCCCTCCCCCCTGCCCGTCCTTCAAGGTTTTTCTCTAACTATGCTCCGTTTCCATATCTCAGCAACTATTTTTCCGATTTCAGCGCAAGTGATTCCAAACATTATAATTAACTTAAATGTCACTCTTTATAACATTAAACTAACTTTATGAGTAGCGGTTACCACTATTTCCGAATAATTGGGTAAGCCAAATTTGTAATTAAGTTCCTAGCTTAAGCAAACGAACGAATTTCGAAAGATGCATAGTGCTCCTCTTAATTAGTCATTTGCTGAAGGGTACTTGAACAACCCTTCCCCCCCCCGGCCCCTCATTCAAGGTTTTTCTCTAACTATGCCCCGTTTCTATATATCAGCAACTATCTTTCCGATTTCAACGCAAGTTATTCCAAACATTATATTTAACTTAATAGTCACCCTTTATAACATTAAATTAAATTTATGAGTAGCGGTTACCACTATTTACAAATAAGAGTTTAAGCCAACTTTGTAATTAAGTTCCTAGCTTAACAAAACGAACGAATATTTATGCATGCATAGTGGGCCTCCTAATTAGTCATTTTCTGAAGGACACTCGAACATCTCCTCCCTTCGGCACCTCACTCAAGGTTATTTTCTCTTTATGTGCCTTATTGCAATAACTGGGCTAATAATGTTCCAATCTTCTCGAAAACAGCTCAATTTTGTAGTGCGCCTACTATACAGTAACGTAGGCAGCGGGGACCTGTCTCAGAAGTTCGTTCGGAAAGAGGTTTGTTTAGAACAGAATGCTCCCCTGGCGGTGATAGGGGGAAATAAAAGATTTTCTAGAGCGTACAAGCATGCCTGGTATACGGTTCCGAAGCCATCGTAGACCGTGGCCAGAGTTCCGTTTTTTAAGAGATTTAAGTTTATTACAAGGGCTCGGGCAACGCCGGGCGGGTCAGCTAATTTCTTAATAAAACTTCTCTGTCTGCATTCATACAAGGTGGTCACAAACTTTACCGTAAAGAAACGGGATGTCGTTATTTTACAGCATGGGCTCGAAAATTAAGGTAAAGGACAACATTGCTGCTTTTTAGTCTAACTAGATCAAGTGGCAGTTGTATAATAGTTTGTGAAAAGCAGTCTATCATTATGAGTTGCAATTTTCCAATTGGGCGAAAAATGTCCGGGCCAGGATTCGAACCTGGGATCTCTTGGCTAAATCCGCCAATGATGCTTTATCAACTGAGCTATCCCGGTCGAATTTGGTGGACCAAATTCACCCAATTAACGTTAATGATCATAGCATCTGGTCTGATACATGAATCAGGTCAACAGAAAAAAACGCTGGTTATTGAATTCCAGTAAACGCTGGATTCGTGATTACTCTAGATTAATTTTAACACAATTATTGGACAATTTTCGCCCAGTTGGAAAATTACATCTCATATGATTTCTTTACCAATTTGAATAATTGTGTTAAAATTAATCTAGTACAGTCTATCTTTATCAAATAAATGTTAAAAGGGGTGAAAGTTTCTCGGCTGAATCTTTCGTTGGATGCGGCTAGTACCTGTAGGAAATGTATAGTTTAATTTGGGACTTTGTACATAGCCTTATTGAGAACGAGTTAAGCAAGTGTTATGATATACTGTTTGTTTTTAACCTGTCATGGGTTATTACAAAAATATACACTTATTTATGACATAAAATTAATAAAGAATAAGTATATTTCTTAAAAACCAAAACTTAAAGGAATAGAGCTGTTTTAACATTCTTTATATTGTATAAGCGTGTCCAATAATTTTTAACATTAACTTTGACTTATAAAAGTTTGACGCCCTTAACTTTTGTGTAAGTATAAAGAACAAGCATTTCGTTTTAGTAAGGAAAAACTTTTTTTAATTTAGGATTGTTATTAGTGAAAGGATTCCTTTGCAAAAAAAACGTGATTTTTATTTATATATATCTTTTTTATTTTTACATACTGGCGTACTTTCACACAGTAAAAACTAAATGTGAAAGTGAATTTGTTTTTAATATTTGAACAAACGTAATGCATTCAATATAACTTTTGTTTTTCAGTTTTTGTGCACTGGAGAATGTTTCATTCTGCACAGTGTTTACGAATATGCGCATCTATAAAAATGTGCTGCTCCGTATTTTAATATATGCATATATTTAGCTTGTAGATATAGAAAGAAATGTAAAATTTGAAGAGTGATTCTCAATTCAAACATTTTCATCAAAAATGCTGTGCCTCTAAATTCGTGACTCGAATAGAAGTTGAAATATTCCTAGTATAATGTTTACTAAAATAATAAAATAGTGCAAGAAATTATTATCTGTAAAATAGTGATATATAGTGAAAAATCTGCATCGATTTATGAGTTAAAATAAGTAAATTTCCATTATATTTAATTTCTTAAAACCGAAACTCAAAAGATTTGAGTGTTTAAAAATAACTTTAATCCATTGTACAAGTGTGGGTTATAATTTTTAAGAAAACTAGAATAACTCTATGGTTCCTCTTTATCAGTTTGTATAAAATTCCAGAGGATCCAAACCAGTCTTCCCGGGTTACAGCACTTATTGCCCGGTGTAGACAACATAGTCGGAAACCATTTTGAAATTGAAACTCTAATAGATTTTTTATATTTAATATAGTATTTTTTTAGTTGCTCACTAACAACATCAAAAAACAGTTTTATATTAAAAAAAAACCAATTATTTTAATAAGTTTTGAAATTTATTAAAAGCGATACTTTTGAATTAGCCGCATGCCAGAGGTTAAAAAACAAAAAATAGTCAAAATTGTCGCTGCTTACAGTAGCCTTTTGATTCTGATTATTTCAGATACGTCCTGATATAATAAAACATGCAGTTTGATTACATATCTGTTAAGTTTGTATTTTACGTATATTATTTTATTTATTTATGTATTTATTGATGAAGAGTTAATTTCGTCATGGAGCCGGAAATAAATTCTGAACTATTTATATTGTTTTAAGTGCAAAGGAGCTAATCTTCCGTCATTGGGCTGTAAGCGATATAGATCGATTTTCAAAACATTCCTTCTTGAAAATCATTTTAAAACGCATACAAAAATCAGTAAATTTAAGAACAATTTTCGAAGAAATTGCAGGTATTTTTTTCCATAATAGATTTTGCAAACATTGCGGTTCTGCGATGGTTAATTGCTCAGCCGTTGCCACCGCATTATTTAGGGATATGTTTTTGCTTTTATTATAAACAACTTTTAAAACATTCGTCAATTTTTTTGATATTTTAAAGGGTACTGGCCCATTAATTTCTGTGTAAATACAAAGGACGTGAATTTTCATTGTGTCTAAAAAATGTTTCAAAATTTATAGTTGTTACTAACTGAGGGTTGAACGTTTTGAACAAACGCAGTTCCATATTTTTATTTACTTTTATTTACTTGGATTCACCTGTGATTTTTCGTGTATGAAAAATAAAATGTGAAACGGAATACTTTTTTCTACGTTTGAACAAGAGAAATGCATTCAAAATAAATTTTGTAGTTAATTTTTTCTTTGTTCTGGGAAATCTTTCATTCTGCAGAGTGTTTTCAAATATCCGCATCTATAAATGTGCTGCTCCGTATTTTAATGTATGCATAGATTTCGTTTCCAGAAATAGAAAGAAATCTAAACACTGTAAAATTTGAAGAGTGCTTCTTCATGGTAAGATTCGAACATTTTCATGAAAAAGCTTTGATTTTTCGTTATGACCCTGTTTGTAATTCAAGAAAAGAAATACTGAACGAATCTGTCTTGTTGAAAATTCGTGCCTCGAATAATAGTTGAAATTTCTCTAGTTCATTGACCATTAAATTAAATAAATAGTACGGACCTTAATATCTGTGAAATAATAATAAGTTGATAATTGAAATTTTAAATTTATGTTACGAGGAAAAAGAAAGTTTGCTATAAACAAATATTACTAACCACTACCAACAAAAACAACTAATACGTATACAACATACTACTAACGTATACCACTAATACGTATACCACATACTAATAAGAAATAGAACTAATACATGTACCACATACTACTAACAAATATAATTAATAGAATTTTAAAATACAGATTTATGTAATACGGGCTTGTTCAGCCAATTCGATTTCACTTAACACCGATATCGAAGATATTTAAAAGTAAATATTAACTTTTTTTTAATAATTATTAAAAATAATTTTAACTATAACTTCAATGCAATTTTAACTAATTTGAATACTATAGTGAGATTAGCAAAGCCTAATCGCCTCATATATTTTCTGCTGTGGTGCCTGGCATTCCACATCGAAAAATATAAGTTAAGATCAATCAGAATGTTTTAATAATTTGCTTATTAGAATGAACCAAAAAAATTATTTATTTCTAACAAGAGAATGAGCATTTTTATTCATAAAACAATATAATTAGTAAAAAACGAACTTTTGTATTTTGTAATTGCTCACAATGAATGATTGGGTGTTAGTATTACAATTTGTAATTTTGTTATCAATTATACAAATAAAGTATTATTATGCGAAAAGCCGACATAATTTCACTCTAGGGGTTCATAGAAACACAATTACACAATTATACAAGTATATAAATCAATGTATACAAATCAATTTATACAAATAAAGTATTAGTATGCGAAAAGGAGACATAATTTTACGCTAGTGGTACATCAATCGTGATCTAGTAGGTGATCCTACATCACATGTACGGCATGTGCATAACTACTGTGAAGCAAGTAGTGAAATGTGTCCATATAAATTCAATTTTAATGTTGAGCAAATAATTAGAATTAATGAATTCCGTGGACAAAATTCTTGTTTTCTGCTATATTTTTCGGAGCAAGTAGACCAAATCTTTTCGAAATTCCATTATAAAGGGTGGTTATAATTAAATTTCCACATTGAAATGGTCATAAAAGAAAAACTACTGGACCAAATGTTATCAAACTTGGTAATAGTTTAAAGGAGGTCATGAGAATTTATTTCCCGCCAAAAGAAAAGAAGTCCAAATAATCACCCCCAAGAGAGAAATGGCGCTGTATGCAATATTGTTAAACGAAATAAGGGTCGGAATCTAACTTAACCTTTTGTTAAACGGGTTTAACATTTTTTGTACCATTAAGAAACATTGACCTAAACAAAATTACCATTTAAAGGCGTTAAAGGCGACAAAAGTCGAGTGTACCATCCATGTAATAAAATCCGTTCGTGTTCTTAGAAGTTCGAACCGCAAATTAGTGATCACAAAATTTGAGATCGCAAATTCCTCACAAATGTGTGCGCATTCCGGAAATCGTTTTCTTACAGATCGCTAATTTGTGATTTCTAAAACTTGAATTCGGCATTTAGTCACAAATGTATCGGTTTAAAATATTTTTAATCGTTTCGAAAACGAAACTGTTTGTGGGGTTATGGAAAACCGCAATGGCTTATAATTGGCTTACGGCAGGAAAAAGAAAATTAGAGTTATGCAAATGCGTTTTACAAGTCATCTGATTTGTCAGATAAAAGTAAGCCTGCTTATCAGAGTTCTCATTGTTACGAATCGACAATGTCTCTGACCATACAAGACCGTGCTTTTATCGTTAATTTTATTATGAGTGCGATAGCAATGAACGGCGTGCTTTGCAAAGGTATCGTTCAGTAAGAGGAATACGCCGAGGGCCAATGACACTACAGGGTTTGAGGAAAATGATGGCAAAGTTTGAAGTCACGGGTTTGTTATCTGTTGAACCTCAGAGGGGAACGAAACCTACTCCTGTGGAAAGCAAGGAGGTTGTTGTATTAGCAGTGGAGGAAGCAGAAATGGTAAGCACACTCGGTACGTACTGTTGCACGTCGAATGGACGTGCTACGGAGTACGGTGTACAAAATTGTCCGTAAGGTGCTGCAGTTCTACCCATACAAAATCAAACATTTTCAAGAACTTCAACGTAACGATACTGCTGCAAGAGAATCTTTCGCTTTGGAATTCCTTGCACGGATAGAAGTGGACGAACATTACCCATGCAACATTTTGTGGACAGATGAGGCACATTTTTACCTAAATAGCGATGTCAACACCCATAACTGCAGGATTTGGGCAAAAAAAATCCCTCATGTTGTGTATCCAGTTCCATTGCATTCTCCTAAATTCACAGTTTGCTGTGTTATGACAGTAAGTTTCATAATTGGAACGTTTTTCTTTGAAAAGCAGTCGACAGCTGGATCTGTTACATGCACTGTGACTGCAGCTTGCTTAGCGTCAATGTTAAGACGTTTCATCATTCCTGAACTCCAGAAACGTGGCTATTTTGACTCCACAAGTTTTAGGCAGAACGGGCCCACCGCACATTTAGTACATGTGCCACACAGTTACTTAAGCAACATTTCACAAATGAGCGGATTATAGGCCGAAACTTACTCACTTCAGACCTCAACCGTAGTGACTTTTGGCTATGGGGTTATCTCAAAAGCACAGTTTATGGTGATAATCTAAACAATTTGGCGGAATTGATAGATGCGATACACCGATATGTCCGTAACATTCTTCCTCATATTCTAAGAGCTACTGTTCAGAATGCAGTAATACGATTTCACTTGCTTTCGGAAAATGCTGGACGCCACATTGAACACGCTTTGTAGCACGTTTTAGAAACGATTAAACACATTTTAAACCGATGTCTTCATGTCTTATTTCGTTTAATAATATTGCATACAGCGCCATCCCCCCCCCTCGCTGTGATTTTTTTGGCTGGAAATACATTCACATGAACTCCTTTAAACTATTACCAAGTTTGAAAACATTTGGTCCAGTAATTTTCCTTTTATGTTCATTTCAAAGTGGAACTTTAATTTTAACCACCCTGTATATTGGATTGTTCGGAAAGTTCCTACCGTTTGGGAAACACAATTCGTACTGGACAATTCTGTTCGTCAATTATTAGACATTAGATATTGGAATTAATGACTAATAATTAAATGATAGAATTTTCAAGTACGAACCAACTTTCCGAACAACCCAATATTTAAGGCGATGCAAAGTATAGATTATTACATATGATCATTTAAAATAGAAACTCGTAAATCATTCTATTAATATTTTTTCTTTTGTTATTATATTCTAGTCTCAGTGTATACCAAAAGACGAAAAACAACTACGTAACAATACTTCTTTTACCTCAAAAAACAAAGACGTACACTTATTTCTAAATATACATAGATTTTCAAAATCTAACCCATCCATCTTTTTCAAAAAAATAAATAAATAAAAACAGCGGATTACAACGAAGCAAGCAATAAATCTTGCTCAAAAATCTCGTGTATAATTATAAATAAAGACAAAAACAAAATTTTATTTAACCGTCTACTAGTTAGAATGCATTCTATGCTTCATAACATAACATGTGTCCAAAATTACAAATGCAGTCAACTGTTTAACGTATTATTCTTTTTTTAAACAAATTATCGCCTTTCACACTAGCAACAATATTATAATACATTTTATAATATATTTTCAGTCGGTATGTCATAAATTTTTAAAACTCTTGGTTAATTAATTTAATTTTTTTAAATGAACTTTTAAAACAAGTAGACGATGTTTCTTTTGCATTAATATTTACAATCCTTTTCTAAAAAAATATGTTAGATATTTGAAACATAGCCTTATATCTGGAGCTTTTATGTTTTGTTTGATGCAGCTGAAATCAAACGAAAAGGGAAACGAAAAAGAAAGAGATAGAAAAAAAAGGATTTCTCAAATAACATAGACAAAAGTGACAAGACTTATACAGTGAAAATATTTTTTTATACGCTTGTTAATTTTAATCTTTTATACTATATTTTTATATCATAAAGGAAAAAACAACATGAATTTGTAATAATATTAATCTATAATAATAATAGGGAGTTTCGCTCTGTGTGTGTGTGTGTGTGTGTGTTTGTCCGCGATAGCTAGCAAAATCTACACCACCCAGAAGTCTGAAAATTTAGGTGTGGATAGTCCAATGCCTGGCCTGGTGCACGGGAGTCTCATAATGTTATTACTTTAAAAATTAACAAAAACATTAATTAAAAATTGATCAATAACTCATCTCTGTTTTTGAAAGCCGGCTTTCAGAACTCGCGCGAACGAAAAGCATATTCTGAAACATATAAAAAGGAAAAGCATATTCTGAAAGATCGTACTGTTACGTCTCAAATTCCGTAACCAATTCGAAAAAAAATATGTTAACCCTTTAAAAAACATTTTTGAAAAATGCTCGTTTTCCCGGTCCTATGTTTTCTCCCTTACGCCAACGCCCCTCAATAGCACAATTTTAAAGATACAGACAAACCAAAGATATGCTTTTACAGCTGAAATTGTTTTCTAATAGACGGTATAACTATTTTTTTTAAAAACGGATTTTAATCTTATCAAAAATACTGGCGAACGCAGGTCATTTCGAGACTCATGGAGACTAACTTTTTTCTATGCTAAAAGTTACTAAACGTTCATATTTCGACACAATCTTTTTAGAACATCTCGGTAGACCAGGTTTACATCACCTACAACAATATAGAAACGTTCGGACGAGAGCAAGTATTTAAAATAAATAAAATCTGAGATATTTTTTGCGATAACCTATAATAACGGGATATTTTCCGCGGTCACGCTCATCTTGGGTAACGTTTTCACTATTTAAAAAGCATATATTTCAACATAATTTTTTAGAGGACTTGGAAAGATTTATATTTATAAACGACTAAAATTTCAGAGAGATCGGACTACGAATAACTATTTTTTTATGTTAACGGACTCGACGCGAAAAGAAAACATATTTATTTTACAACCAGATAACAATATTTCTGACGTAATTTTTGCACTGTCTGTAAAAGCTTTATATTTATGACCATTAAAAATTTCAAAGGGTTTGGACAGCAAAACCTATTTTTTTAAACTACTCCTACTTGAAAAAAAGAAGTGTTTTTTTACAATTTTGGGATTTTGTCATTAAAGATATAAATTCATACAAAATCGGGTAAAATATAATAAATAATACAAATCTGGCGATTATTTAAGGTTTTATCATGGGCCCTAGCAACGCTGGGCGAGTAAACTAGTATATTAATAAAGCAAATTTTGTTAAATTTACTGAGAAAGATGAGCTTCTTCCTCAAAATATTCGTTGACGATAAACAACTATGTGAAGGGAGGAGGGAAGAATTTTGTTCAGTTTTGGTCAGTTTTCGTCATATTGCTGTGGAAGGATATTTGAAGGAAAAACGATCAGAATTATCTTTCATGTGTTTCATGTGCAAGGAATGTCCAGAAAGACTTACACAGTTAGTCCTCGAAAGCCTGCATTTATCGTATTCGTGAGCATTAGCCCAAGCTTCTCATTTTGTGATCAACATGCCAACCACCATCGCTGATCTATGTGAAGGGATAAAGTAATAATATAATTTATCCTTTTAATAATTTTGAATACAAATAGAAAAAAAAATATTGCATTTTGTCGTACAAAGGAATATAAATTTTTTAAAGCTACTCCGGGTGCATTTTAATTAAAGGGTTCATTAAATTCCATATGCCTGTGAGTCTTAAAATTTTATCGTTGTTTTTTACACAGAATAAACTCCATCTATCATGCTGTACGACCATGTTTAGTATGAAAAATTATCAAGGGAACAATAAGAAGGAATAAAATTACAACTGTTTCACAGGGAGAAGGGAGAAATCACTGATTATCAGAGATTTCGTCCAGTTGGAAAATTACTACTCGTATGATTATCAGAGAGACAAATTTCCACCGGTAATTTTAATAGAAATTTCCGACTTACTTTAATGCATTATTCTTGCAGAAATTCTATCATATATAAGGTAAAATTTTCTATTTGGTTTTATTTGGAGGAGTTTGCCCCTGCGGTAATCAGACTACCCTGGCACCGATAATAATTCACCCATTCTTCAATTCCCGCTTTAAACTGAATCGGTGGTACAAATGCACCAATGACATTTCTTTTCATGTCTGTCACGTAGCTGCCGAATTTTTGGATTTTTTTTGTCAAATAAACATACTTTGAACCAGAAAATTTAATTATTAAATGAAATCAAATAAGTAACACCAGAAACAAGTTACACTATTAACTATTCTTATTAAATAAACTTTTTAGGTCCAATTTTTTTCACTTAGTAAAAAAAACCCTCTGAAGATTGGAAGATATGCGTTCATATTTGTCGGGACCACAACGATATCTTTGTATCGGGTTTTCGACTTCTGATCCCCCCAGCCTTATAATTTCTGTTACTTTGCTTATAAGAAGTTTTGTAAGAAGTTAAATTAATGAAAACTACGAATTAATAAATAATATAGATGTTCTCAATCCATAGCCTTAGGTTCGAATGAATAGTAACAGGGTAACGGTAATAAATTTTTTCTATGAAGGGTTAAACTTATGAAATCGGTTTTAATATCTGAAGGTGAATACAATACGCTCAACAGAAGAAATAAAAAGTTCGCTTTTAAATATTCAAAGTGAAACAACAAGTAACAGGACTTATTATTTCAGTTTTAAAAACATACAATTTGTTTTATAATAAAATTAAGATATCTATTTAATAAATGGCATGTTATTACACTGTAATAGTTAAAATATTTCAATAATAAAATATTAATGTATATTATATTAATACTTCATAAACTTCGAGATATAGAAACATAACTCACGATAGTTAAGAAGTTTCATGCAATACTTCAAATTCATTATAACATTATCATGGATAAACTAAGAACATTGGACAATGTTTAAAAGTTAAATACAATATTTGCGAAATGATTTTTTTAACTATACATAAAATTTAACAATTATTGTTAATGGCAATACATTTACAAACAATTTTCTTTATAATTGCGTAGGAAAAATTTATATGAATACGTATGTCAGAGATGATAAAACAATATTTAATATCAGAATATTTAATAATAGCGTCAAACTTCTGACAGACAGTAAATTAAATATTTCCGGAATTTTGCTTATTTTATCCATTGTTTTCATCATGTTTTCTTTCAAAGTTACTTCCTAACATAATGTCTATTATGATCAAAGAAGAAATATTTCTTAGATTATTACATAGGAAAAGATGATTTCATCAAGATATATGTTTCTTTAATTAAGTTAGTGTTATGTTTTGGAATATGACGGATAAATGTTATCCATTTAAAAAAATCGGCAATGTTTTATGAAATAGAATAGTAAAAATATAAAATAAATAGGTATACAGGGTGTTCAAAAATATTATTCCATGCTTTAATTTTTTACATGTTGGAGAAACATAGACAATGTAAAATGCAAAAGGGTCCAAAAAAGTAGGAAGTAAGATTATGTTGATGAAATATTCTTGGCACTAATTTTCCAAAATTTTCACTTTTTAAATTTTTATCATTTCGCTCCTATTGCATCTTCAGTGAAAATGCAATTTATTATACAGGGTCGTCGAAAAAATGTTGAACACATTTGAAAAAAAAATCATAATTCCGAAAATAATTGAGAAAGCGCAGTAATATTCTTTGAAAAGTACTCGGCAATTATCCGAGATTTTTTTTATGTAACTGTTTCGCAGCCGTGACCTTCAGACGAAACCAAGAGGTAATTGCACAGTGAACGAGGCCTTCGTGCTGTTCAATCTTTTTATATGATTCCGGAGTGGAAAGCGCTCCTATATCTAAAACAATTGGAGATATGGAAAAATGTAAATTAGAAAGTTCATCAGAATCGTCTATTTAGTAGGAAATGACACTCTATGTACACGAATAGCCTAAGCCAAAAGTGAAAATTGCAAATGTGTGGTATGATTTTCATTTTCAGGTAATCGATTCTGCCCATCGTCTAAATGTCACGGCTTTTAAACAGTTACATCTAACAAATCTTGGATAATTGCCGAGTACTTTGTAAAGAAAATTATTGCGTTTACCCAATTACTTTTGGAGTTATGATTTTTTTCAAATCTGTCCAACCTTTTTCGATGACACTGTATTGCAATAATAAAAATTGTTTTACAATGTTTTTTTTTTTTTTTTTTTTTTTTTTTTTTTAGTTTGTATTGTCTATTTAGCTTGAAGAAATCAATTTATATGGTTTATATGTGAATGCAGGTAATTATATGATTTAGACAATTAAATATTCATTATCATTTTGCAACCCGGTTTATAATTAATATTAACTAGGTAGTACCCGTCAAGATTTGTGAAAGCTCCTTTAGAAGTATGCTTTTATTTTTAATTAGATGCTTTTAAATTAATTAAGTATTCAAAATTTTATGAATTGTTATACTCTGTAAACGATTCCTATAGATATAAGACGGTAGATTGTGGTGTCAGTCCAGCCTACTCAACTAATGAAGTGAATTAATTTTAATCTTGTAATTTACATCCTATTATATTTGAATTAATTTAGGAAGAATTTAATTGAAAATATTAATTGAATGATTTATTTTTACTTACTACAGTCACAAAACATCTAAAAAATATATCAATATTACGTATTTTCAGATTTTTTTAAGTACGCGACCTTTAAAATTTTTCATTAATTTTATTTTTATCAGTCTGGCTCTAAAACCCAGATAAACCATGGATATCAAGGGGTGATTTCTTTTATAATTATTATATGGATTTTTTTGCTTGTTTCTTTTTTCTCTTCTTTTCTTTTTTTTCTTTAAGGAGAATAATACAAATATATCTTAGTGATAGTAGTCATACAGAATATAATAAAAATTGTAGACCAGTTCAAATTATTTAATTGATAATTACATGCACGATCTTTTACTTTAAATACTTTTAATATAAATTTTGTAATTAAAACAAAATATTCTTGTGTGTTAAATTTTACTTAATTATAAAACATTCGAATAAAAAAAAAAACAAATTATATAACTTTTCCTCCTGAATTAAATATGGCATTAGTAAAATGAATAAATGCCAGTAAAATCATTCTGTCCTGAGTGGGTTTCGAACCGACAGTATGATCGCAACAGAAAAGCACCACGCATTACACCACTCGACCACCATTTTCTCTTTCGAGTGTACTCTTAAAACTGGTTAGGTTGTAGATTTAATTTTACGCATGCGCAAATGGTTCATTTTCATGTGAAAAGTTGATTTGACGAAAATACCTTTTCGTTTTAATATATAGGATGTACATTTTATCCTGTTTAACACTTTCCAACATAGTTAAAAAGAGTTTATGAACTCGAAATGTTAGTCTGACGTCTGTCCGTGCTCTAACTCCCGTAAATATATTCGGGTTGTGATGCCATTCATGTACGTATGTTATTGAGGTATACTATGTCATGTTCGGTATTGAAAATGAAGTGTGTAGCATTTATAGTTTGTTTGCAGGAACTTTCAAAATAATTAAGTTATATGATGGTCTGTGGAGAAAATTAGTTTGCAGTGTATTTTAATGATGTTACACTATTAAAACATATTGAAATTAATATGTATCACTGAGATGAATACTATAGAATATTGTGTACATAGCATTCTTCGATCGATTACAGGGACATAGAAAATAATTCAGTTACAGTAATGTCCATGAATGATAATTTTACGCATTTTTAAATTTGACTAATTTTGTGCATATTACTTGTGTATAAATTCTGCAGACCATATACAGGGCTGCACAAAAGATCTCGAGTATATTTATATTTATTGAAGGAAATTGCTCAAGGGGAATTTTCAACTCTGCTATGTGTTTCCTAACTGAAGTAAATTTTAGCATACTAATGTAGTATATATATAAATCTATAAATCATGTGCAGGGATGCACAAAAGAATTCGGATGTTTTTCTGACTATTGATGGTAAACTGCAGAAATTGTGTTTTCAAATGTGCTAGGCGTTTTCTAATCATTTTTCACTTTATTAAACTTTAAAGTTTAGTTGCAGTATTCCGAATGTGTTGGAAAGTGTTTCACAGACTATGCTTCATGTATGATTGTTCGTTCTAGTTTTTCTTTGATGAGGAATTGCAGATATTTATGACTAAAAGATAAGAACAAAAGTCATGCTTTAGAATCCGCGAAATATTTTTTGGCCTGTATTTTTAAAATCATATTAAAATCTTTTTTACCGTTGCGATGTAAACTAACTCGCAAAATAACATCTTTTAACACTCGATTCTAGAAAAGTGTAAGAAAAAGCAAGGTAATAACATACAAGTTTGTATTACTAAAAAAAGTGAGTAAGTATATTTAACTGTTCAGATAATAAAATACAGAGTATGCTGTAAATAAATCCTAATCCATTATAAATAACTCCTTTTCTAAAAATAGTCTAATTCAATTATAATAATCTTTGTGTCAGCCAATTTGTACAGTCCTGTAAAAAAGGATCACCTCCTACCTACACTGCCACAAATCACTGTATCAAAATATAACCAATACCAATAGATTATTAATGACATCTACTAATTAATGTTATACTTAAATTTTGCTTAGTGGTCATCTATACATATAGAGATTGTAACAACCTTTAAAATCTTCATTACTAACACGTAATTTTGGAATAATATTTGGATATTTCGCTACATTTTACAGTCGCAAAACATCGTCATTTGGTAATGTAATAGGTTTAAATTTTGGAACTCCTAATGTTAATTCCATTTTTAATCGTTGCAAAACAGATTGCAATGCGGATACTTTATGAAGTAAATCTCAAAAACTTTTTGTCGGTATGATCTGTATTTTTGGATTTGTATATTTGAAGCTTCTAGAAATTGATTTCTGTAGAAAAAAGTATCGGTTACAATTTATGTTTGTCAAACAATTATTTTCCAAAATATACATATTAGAAATTCTGCGACGAAATAGAACAAAGTGTACTATTCGAAAATAGAGATACTGTAAAATAAGGATCCCGTGCATTCTGTATTCAAAATCAAGAAATACATTATTAGAATTTTTTATGAAGAAAACCTTTTACTCTCATTTAATCTAATACTTGATAAAATTCAGAGTCAAATATTTTCCATTTCTCAATATTTTTCCATGTATGTTTTTGACACTATGTATGTCTTTGACTAATTTAACTGTTCTCAAGATACACGTGCATATCTCACTTACATATTTACAAGGTATCTCCTCCCTCCCATCATTATTCTAAATATTAATTTACTAGTTCAGATTGAACAATGATAAAATATACTTTTACTTTTAAATTTTTAAATACTTTATTTTTGTCTATATATCTAAACATAGAAAATAATCTATGACAGGTTGAAATTTAGTATATGCTTGAGAGAAAGTTTAACGGAATTTACATCAATATAGAACTGAGATAAACATAAAATATTGAAAAAAGAAGATTTCCTAAAGGAAAACACTTCCTGAAGCTTTTTCAGAAACTTTCATGAAAAATAAAATTTTATGTTTTAAAAAGCAAAAAATGTTTTCGTTGTAAAATTTGTCATGAATAGGAAAGATGTAAAAATGATTGGATGAACTTTAATAATAGAAAAATGGGAATTTTACACTAGATTTCAAATGCTACTTTTAATACTGGAAGAAACTTTTATAAATTTCGTTCTATAAAGTATATTAACTTTATAACGTCTTATAGATTATTTATATTTGGAACTTTTAAGATTATCCCAACACGTACGGATTTACAGATATTACAGTTTGTAATAATTGTTCTATATTTAAAAGATTTTTCATATGTAATATAAATACAGTAACACCTGTGAGCACAGAACATGCCTATAGTGGATATTTTCTTTAAAGTAAATCTTTTCACTGCAATAGGAATGAATACCTTATAATTCTAACTGTAATGCTGAAACCTGTCTAAAAAAAGTTTTCTGGTACCTAGTAATTCCGTCTTAGCAAATTTACTGTATTATCAAAAATTAAATCAAAAGAAAAAATGCTACTTTACGTTGATAAAGTAACGAAATCTTGCATTGGATTTGGAAGTGGCGGATTCATCGACTGTGGGCTGCGACATGAATTATGTTCAGTAGTCTCTACTCTGATATATTAGGGTAATCTAGTGCACATTGATATATGTGTATATATATATATATATATGTATATGTGTGTGTGTATATATATATTATTCTACTCTGATATATAATGATCATATAGTTATCATGTCGCCTATTCTCGTGTATATAGAGGCGCTACGAATTTTTTGAAGAAATTGGTGAAGTCGAGATAAATTTCAATGTCGAACTACCGACGTTTTGGTAAATGGTTTATTTTAGTGGTAACTGTAATTTTGGAGTGTTGTGAATGTGTTTTATTAAATTTTAATTTATTTGCACATTTTTTAGTTACAAATATCCTTTTCGAAACTTCTGTAAAATTACACATGACGGCGAGATACCCGGTATATACAATACCATAGAATTATATTTCCAAAGACGAAAATCTGTCAAAAAGTGTCTTCCATATCGCAGAAAGTTTAAATGTATTATCAAAAATTAAACGACAGCGAAAAATGTGATTTTACGTTGATACTGTAAGATTATCCCCAGATAATCTGATGCATCCATTAGTAATCATTATATCCCCTGGTAATATTTATCTATTTATAAAGTATGAAAAAAAATTAACTATGATGTAAAATATGTTTTTATATTATTTTTTATTTTTAGTCATTTGATATGTAATGAGAAACACATAATTTTAAATCCAACTTAATGCGTTTCATTTTGTTCACGAAACATTTGCTGAAATAATTGCAAAAGTATATTCATAGAAAAAGACTGAAATTTATTATCTAAACTTTAAGAGCATAGGCTTTATCACTGTTTTATTTTTCATGATGGAAGTAATAACTCATCTGTAAATAAATGTCAGTTCTTCCCTACATCACCGAACTTTATATATCAATTCTTATGTAGATTTATTCTAGCATAAGAAATATTTTCAGTGCAATTCATATTAAAAGAATTAAAAATAGTTTTCTCATACTTGATAGAATATAAATATCTCGGGGTAACTGTGATTTTAACAAAACGTAAAATATATTTTATTCTAACCATTTTTTTTTAAATTATCTAAATTACTTTCTGAAAGGTATACATAAACTAACGAAATAATTTTGAAAGTTTAATTTTTTTAATTTTTATGATATATTTCTAAAGAAATGAAAATAATGGTTGAACTTATAGTAAAAGTATATACACAGTGTATCAAAAAACCTTGACACATTTTAAAAAATTATAAAAAAATATGCAAGATAGAAAGTAGAAATTCACGTGTGTGTTACTTTGGAGTATTGGAGTTTATTTCTGTGTCACAAAATTGAACAGATAGCTCTAGTTGTTCCGTGATAGCAACATTTACAGAATCCGGCAAGCTTTTTCTCGTAGCCCGCAGAAATCAGTACGCACTGCCGCAAGTCAATTCCATTTCCAACAGAGCATCACGTGCTTCATAAGAAACTTCGTCTTCATACGTATAAAGTGCAGGTACTGAAAAATTTACAAAGGATTGACAAACCTCATCGTTTTGACTTCCATGTGCAAGTGCTCAATTATATGGAAGAAGATAGCGATTTTATAAAAAACATCATTTTCACAGACGGAGCAAAAGTGAACACTATTGAACAACTGAAAACACGCATAATTCCTGCAATGTCATGTGTCACGCAATCGATGTTGGAAAGCACATGGGCCGAATTAGATTATCGACTAGATGTTCTCCGTGACACGAAAGGGGCACATATTGAAATTTATTAACTATGTTAAAAAAAAACCTGTAATATCTTTGTTAACATATACGTGGAATTCTAGGTTTTATCTCGTATATATTTTGTTTTATACATTTTTAAATTGTGCCAACATTTTTGGATACACACTGTATCCCCTGTACAAAGCGTTATCAATGCATTCTAATCGTCTAAAGAATTTTTAATGTTTGCAAAATCAATCGCTGGTTTTTAACACTTTCCGACAGAGTTGAACAGTGCTTATGACTTCGGTTTCTTAGCTGTCTGATTGACTGCCTGTCTTTTAGTGTGTCTGTCTGTTTGTCCGGCCTTGCTGTAATTCGGGTAAATATACTTGAATTACCATGGTATTGATATATGTTGTTAAAATTTTATTATATGACATCCCTATTGAAAATGTTATATGTAGCATTTTTAGTCCGTTTACAGGGACACACTAAAGAATTTCGTTACATTATGGTCTATGGGGAAAATCGTTTGCAGTGTACTTTGACAAAGCTACACTATTTCAAACATAGTGAAATTGATATATATATTATTGAGGTGCATTGCAACATTCTTTCATAATAGTAACGAATGCATAGCATTTACCGTTCATTTACAGGGGCACACAAAATTGTCGGTAACATTATGGCCTATGGGGAAAAATCAGTTGCATTGCATTTTCAGCATATTATACAATTTTAAACATAATGCAATTTATATGTATTGTTGGGGTGCACTAAAAGTTTCCGACGGTAGAATATGGAGTTATTTTTCAATTATTAGTTCTTTTACAGGGACATAAAAAATAATTCGGTTACAATACTCTCTATGAGTGTTAATCGCTGGACCTGTGTTTTCAGATGCAAGTATGCGTTTTAAAACTTAACGAAACTTTTGTAAATTGAGTGGTATGTATAAATTATATAGTTCATATAGTGGGATGCGCAAAAAAAAAAAAAAAAAAAAAAAAAAAAAAAAAAAAAAAATGTAAGCATTACTGTCTATGGGCGTCAAATACTTAGAAGAGTTTTTTAATTATGTTATGCATGTTCCTGTTTAATTATATGTAATGCATATATTTTAATATATGTTTTTATATAAAAAAATCATATACTGGGCTGCTGAAAATACTTAATATTAAGTTGTAACGAAAGTTTCCCGCCACAGCTAATATCGTTTGCGCAAACAGTCCCGTTGACGTATTTACTCAAATTTTGTCAAGCGATTTTTGGCATTTGAAAGAAAGAGACTTGTTTTAGAACACTGTGCTGCGAAAATTGTAAAAAAAAATATCGTATCATTAACTACAAGGTATCTGAAATGGAACTATCACGCTACCAGATTAGAACCATCATTTACTTCCAGTTCTGTTGCAAAAAGTCAGCCACAAAATGTCACCGAATCATGTGCACAACTTTAGATACTACTGTTGTATCATATGACACTGGGAAGGTTTGGTACTGAAAGTTCAAAAACAAGGACAATGACATTCAAGAAGCAGACATCTCTAGCCGGTCTACTGATGTTGATGAGGCCCGCCTGCGAGAACTTGTGAAAGAAGATCAGTATGCAACCACCCGACAGCTAGCTAAGGAGTTATACGTTAGAGCCATGTCCATTCGTCGCGCTATGCTTCGCATAAACTTGACGTGCGAGTTCAATCGCTGGGTGCTGCATGAGCTGACTCGAGCAGATAAGGTCCGGCGTGTTCTGGCCTGCACTTATCTGCTCAAATATCACCGCAAGGACAAAATTCTGGATCGGATCGTCAATTGTGACGAAAAGTGGATTTACCTCAACAACCCAAGCCGAAAAGGGGTTGGTCTGTGCCAGGTGAGCCCGGCAGCAGCGTCGTAAAGAGCAATTTAACTCACAAAAAGATAATGCTTTGTATCTGGTGGGATTGCTGTGGTATTATCCAGAAAGAGTATCTGGAAAAGGGTAAAACCATGGACAGTAAAATGTACAGCGATATGCCAGTCCGTGTTGGCGCTGTTATCAAGGCAAAATGTCATAATGAGTTCCGACGCAAGAAGGTAATATTCTATCATGATAATGCTAGACCACATGTGTCTGCATTCACTGGCTGGACTCTGTATGGACTCTAATGGGATCTTTTGCCACACTCATCATATAGCCCCGACATCACTCCCTCGGACTTCTACCTTTTCTCACACATGCAGCTACATCTTGCTGGTGGTATCTTTAACTCTGCACAGGATGTCTGAAATGCGGTTGATCTGTTTTTGTACTCGCGACCTCCAAGTTGCTGGGTCGAAGGGTTTGAAAAAATACCAAAACGTTGGCAGAAAACCATAGATTAGGGTGGTGATAATTATTCGCACTAAAGGTACTGCTTTCATGCTTTTTTCTAACTTTATTAAGAACTTTTTTTGGCGGAAAACTTTTGTTACAACCTGATATATTACCGTCCATGGATATTAATTGATTTAATTGCCCTTTTTTTGTTTATGCGTTTCCTTTCTGAATGAAATTTTAACTGAATATGTGGTGTGTATAAAAATCTGTAGATCATGTACAGGGCTTCACAAACGATTTAAAGTTAGCAAATAAGGGCGGAAAACGCTGATAATAATTTTAAAAATGTGTTTTACGTTTTATAGCTGAATTAAATTTCAGAAAACCATGCGAAAAATGTATAGATCATATAGAGGCTGCTCAAAAGAATTCGAATATATTATCGACTGTGGGTGCTAATTACTGAAAGTAGGTTCAACTGTGTTATGCGTATTATGCGACTTCAAAATTGTTTATTTAGATAACGTCTTTTACCTTATTAAATGACAAAGTTTCGTTAGAGTACTCTGGTTGTGTTGGAAACTGTTTTATAATCTATGCGTGACGCATGATATTTCTTTCTTGTTATTAATATTATTATTTGTTTTTTGAAATACATTTTAAATTAATTCCAAATGAATAACCGAACACTTTATAAAAATAAGTATGGACATTGAAAATTTATTTTGAAATTTACAAAATCGATTTATTTGAATAATAATACCAATCACATTTATATTTTAACATTTCTGTGACTCATGATGTCAGTATATGATTATATCTAAAATAGCTGTAGCATATTTATTCTAACTCTAAAGAAACTAAAAAATGTATAGAATAACTTAAGCAATAAAATTGCAAAATAGTAATAAAAAAAATATCATTTAAAATTATAAAAATAAATTTTAGAAAATTTAAATCTAGTTGAGATTTCAACTTTATCACATACGCAGTTATTAAGATTAATTGTTACTATGTATCATTTTAACGGATTTTTTTTAAATACATGGATTATCTTATAATAAGGGATATGAGTTATATAGCGCACTAAATTCGAAGTATTAAAGTATTTCGTTATTTTCTTTATTAAATGAGTAATTCAACATATTTTTACGCCTTCAGAAAATATGACATGTACAGAAAACCATATGTTTATGTGGATTTTAATTTTTAGTAATACGATGAAAATTTTACATTTCAATTTATGTTCCAAAATTATAGTATAATGTATATTACAAATTTAAAATTATACTTCAAAATTCTTTGATGAATCAAAAGCAGTAAAACAACATAAAAAACAAATAAACAGTAAATATTACCAAAATGGGTAATAATAAGTACATTCCGCAAAATTGGATTCATTTAATCCCATCGTAGCATATTTCGGATATAATGCAAAATAATGATTATATAAAAATTTTCAAATATATACGTATGACGTGTTTCGGTTTTCTCTTATAAGGAACTATAACGATTAAATAATAGCTCGTCTATGAACTTACATAGTTCATCAAAATTATAACTAGTAGATATTGTAAATCAAGGCAAGCAGTACATATTTAAAGACGCATGCATTGTGACTAAAAGTAATTGCATTATGATTGATGCTTTAGCTAAACTCTGGAAAATATTCAGAAATTTATCCATATATACATTTCATGATAAAAAGATTCTGCTGTATAAATGGAACAGTATCTATTACAAAATTCCACTAAGATGATACATACTTATGACAATGGTTCGCTGTGTTCAATAAAACCTTTCATCGCATGCAAATAGGAAACATTTATTTTCAGTGACACTCCGTTCTTTTATGTTTGTAATTCATAAGGGGAGATATTTCTGAAATATGAAAACTTGCTTTAATTAGCATATGAGCAATTTTACATTTTTGGGTTTATGCTTAAATTACTTAACACATTATGAATAACATATTGCTTCATATAATAAACATAACACTTTTTTATAAATGAAAATCTGTAAAAAAAAAACTAGTATGCTGTGACCATGATAAAACTTTCTTTTATATAATTTGAATATATGTATTTAAATGTCGCAGTTGTGTTATATATTTTTAGTTATTTATTATTGAGTTTTCTTTAAATTGGGCTGCATTTCTAAGCAATAGAAATGGAAGAATATTTATAATGTTCATCGGAAAAACGTAGCATAGCAGCATCTAATGTTGGGTGAGCAAAGCAACAGTAAATCCGCACAGTTATCTATAATAAGAACATTGCATCTTAAATTTGGTGCAATTCCATTCCATAAATGGCGCCAATACAGACTTCAGGCATGAAGTAAAAAGCACTGCGTAGCAGCGCTAACTAATAAGTAAGTGATATACATTAAAATATAATCAGCTGAACCTATATCATGATACAACTAAACATAATGTTTCATAGCATTCCGTGCATTCGTTGTTGGATTACGGCGTCCACAAATTTAGTGGTACACACAGACAGTGAATTATCGGACCAAAAATATTCAAGTTCTGGACATTTCCACACATATATTAACAACACACTAGTTATCTGATATTATTATACAAAAAGATTAAAAATTATATATCTTCATGCATAACGAAAAAAAGAAAGTCTGTTGTTTTAAATATTTCCCGAATTATGGGTAACTACGAATTGAATTACATTGAATTTCCACAAACGTTTGGGCAAGCCAACAGCAATTTGTATAGTGTACTTTGTTTGTTTTATTTGTTTAGAGAATACTATGTAAGGGGTTCACGAAGCCATGCTAATGTCACGAGTGCTTTAAGCTCACATCAAACACCAAGACATTTTCTGTGTGGTTTTTATATAAGTCTATGTAAACAAAATATTTGTTTATAAAGTAATAGCTAATAACTATGATACAGCTTTAAATAACGAGCGTCATCCTGACACTATTTAGACATCATAATGAGACTTAGCAATTTTCACGTTTCTTTTTACACTAACGCAAGCTACGAGCCTTGTTTGAGGAAAGTAAGATTGCAGTTCAACATTTAAGAATATTTTCCCATTGTCCTTATTTAAATAATATTGAACAAAAAGAAACGGACAAAGAATTCATTGTTTGTTGAAAATATGATTTAGGACACACTTCTTTACTCCTTCGTTTAGAAAGTAACTTAAGAATAAAATAATTTTATTTTAATTATTATATTAGCATTATTCTACTATATTGCCCATGTAGCACAATGATATCGACCAATATAAAATGCCAATTAACCAACGTCAAATGATACCTTTTAAATGATATTCGTGAATATTATTTTTTCACATTTGGCAATGTTCGCCAATATTTCCCAACATATGTGAATATCAGTTTTTGACATTAAGTGATAATGTTTATGTCATTGCTGAATATCATCATTTGACATTAACCCGCATAGCATGCATGGTCACAATGACGTCACTGTGACGTTACTGCGAGTCACAATTGTCACGGCACATCTGTGACCAAAATGCCACCTTTCAGAGAGGTTACATTGTGACTTAAGTGTGAACTTCCTTAAAAACTCTAAAAAACATACAGGACTATTTCAAAACATGTTATTTATAGTCAAACATACTTTTCTGGTCAATTTTTAAATTTTTGTGACGTCACAGTGACGTCATTGCAAGTAACGCATGTTACGTTATACCTGTTACTAAAATATACTACCCTATCGTGAACTCACACTGTGGCAAAAATGGGAATTTTAATAATATTTGAAAATGAGAAGAAACATTTTACTTAGTGCCATCTTTCTTCATTTGACACATTTGAGACCCTTTGACCTTAGTAATTTTTGTTGTCCCTTGTAAATTAATTTATAGTCACTTATTCCTTTATCTAGCTAAAAAAAATGATCTGCATATATATATATATATATATATATATATATATATATATAATTTTTTGTAACTATGCAATTGTAGATTACCATACAAAGGTAATTACATATGAAAACTAGAAAACGTTTTTAATTTTATAATTTATTTTTTAATTTAAAAAAAGTTTTATTTTCTATGAAAAATTAATAATTTGTGTTAAAACAACTTCAAACAATTATATCAATTATAAATTACTTCTACTATTGATAAAGGCTGAAAAAAATATTATAGTGGAAGGAGGTGCTTGTTCATTGCGAAGTGCCATTAAAATGTGAAGCCACAATGTGGTCAAAATGTAAATACAGATAATGGGATATACTGAGAAAATTAAAGTTTATTTTTTGTATGCTAGTGCTTTATTTAAATTGCTGTGTACCTTTATGGATGAAGTAGATTATGAATATCATAAACGTATAAAATAAGTAATTTGCTCCTCTTAGAAGTATAAAACTATTTCATTTTATCTCCAGAAATGTCCATATAATTTTTTTAGCTATTCAAGCCTTATTTAAAAAAATAAATAAAATCAATTCTCTAGGCATTATTTAATTTAAATATTACATTTAGTAAACTTGACATAAAATAAAAGAAAAGAAATGGAATTATTTCAGTGAATTGCACATCTGTTAACAGAAAGTTGAAAACATTTTTTTTTTTTTTTTTTTTTATGATTGCTAAATAAATTGACCAGCTGCTCAATATTTGTAAAATGAACTCGCCGAAATTATCGTCTGCGGTGAAGCTATTTCGAAAAGTGGTTGGTTTCATTCAAAGGGTTTATTTATTAAGTCAAAGAGTTGCAAGGATATAGTTTCCCGTTTCGTTTCATGTTCTTTTTTTTTTTTTTTTTTTTTTTTTTTTTTTGAGTGCTAATGCAGACCACTAAACAGTAAAACACGACATTTAATTGTTGGAACGGAACATGCAAAAAATGTTCTCTTGAAAAAACTGTCGTTTTATCGGATTTAAGAATTCAGATTAAAATATAAGTCCGAAAATGCTTACAATTGCGTTGGCGGTTATGAT
This sequence comes from Maratus michaelseni, assembly GCA_963931845.1. Lineage (NCBI taxonomy): Eukaryota > Metazoa > Arthropoda > Arachnida > Araneae > Salticidae > Maratus > Maratus michaelseni. The sequence continues at coordinate 420,623,337 of OZ007586.1, forward strand.
ATGTATTCGTCAATGCTATTGTAATGTTTTTGTACTTAATTTACTTGAAAAACACTTTTATTCCTCGGATTACTTCCATGATGCCATAAAGAATTACATTTGCTAAAAAAAAGGTATGTAAAAATGTTATTTTTTCAATCTACATAATTAAAGTGTAGAAAGAACACCAACAGCAAAGCTTGAAATTTTTTTGTTGTTATGTATACTAGTAAGAATTTAAATATTAATTAAATGTTAACTATTTGATATTAATATTAGATTTATTATTTTTTAATTGTATCATATAAATTATCTGTATTGTTAAAACAATTCAAAATATCAGTAATGTTCACTAAACTGCATTCTAAAACTTATACAGTAAATCTCAAATCAGATTGTACGGTATACTATGTATTATGGTATCAGAATCATAGAAAATGTTACTGTGGTTCTTGCCCCGGAATCAAACATCAAGCCAGATAGATATCATGTCATTGGCGTCATCATATATTACTATCGATGAATCGTAAATTATTAGAAAATTGTACAATTTCTTCACATCAGATGCTAAATAGAGTGGCTGCGGTGCAGTGCGTTATCAACAAAAAATGATCGGTGTTTCCAAAAAATAGTCTATTGCAAAACTTATTATTTAAAAAAAGATAGCAGTTTCATAAATATAGGTATATATATTTTTTAAATAAATTTTTTTTTTTTTTTTAATTAGCAAAAAATTGTTCTTATTTTTTATAGTTATCATTTATAGATAAAGTAATAGCAGTCAAATACTGCAGTAATTAAAGCGTAATTGAAACACATATAATATTTAAAATAGAGGTCCCATGCATGATTTATAGCATGATGTCAAGATATGTCATGCATGATGTCAAGATATGTCAACATTACGTGCATAAAAATAATCAATATTGATAAAATAATAAAGTAATTATTCAGTTTAGGTAATTTTTCTAGTTGTGTTATCGAATTTTTTTACCGTAAAAATTTATATTTAAGTTCTGCATTTAGTATTCTATCAAAAACTATAAATGAAATAATTTGTAAAGAAAAAATATATAATCATTTTTGGCGTTTATGATCTTAATTTTAAATTCCATTTGCTCCGAAAAATGTTTTACTGCTTGGTACAATGTTTATTATTTAATAATATCTCACAATAGATAGATCTATTATTTAAATGGATTCCAAACATAAATATTTCACAATGCTTATTTTAAAATCCATATTTATATTTTCATTAAAGTTGTTCTCAAATCAAAAATAACTAATTTCTGAAATATTTCTGAATTAGTTTTTATTCGGAAACACATGAAATTGGCAGGTGTTCTTAATCAGAATATATTTAATAGAATGGCGTTTTCCATTTTTTGATAACGGCAGAAGATGTTTCAGAAAACACTACCAAAGTCGGTGTTTTGAACCGAATTTCCGACGCGCAGCGTGAGAAACGGGAAAAACGTGACCGAAATTGATCTTAAGTATTTCATTTATCTAAAAATGGAAAACGCTATTCATTCCAAATATCTTTAATAATCAGGCATGCAAGTGCCATGCGTTTAAAAATTTGTTCATAAATGTGCCAGAAAGTTTCGTGATACTGAGAGAGGGGAAATATGGCAAAGTATACACATTCACAAGACTTCAATAACATAACAGCAAAATAGCATAGTTTTAATTATTGTCAATATTTTTCGTGGTTACATAAAACTAATGGAAATAGAAGTTAATTTAAAAAGTTGTTATTTGCACAATCGAATTTCATATTATTGAAATATTTACTTTGATTATAATTTTTAATAGATTCATCTATTATTTTTAATTTAGTATGCGTTTTTTACATTTATAATTTCCTTGTTTAACGGCTACATTAGCCGGATGCAATGTCTTAATTTGAATACGAATTGCATAAATAAAAATTATTGCCGATCCAATCCTTATCGTCGATCTTATACGGATTTGGTAAAATCTTGTTATCCGAATCTATGCGAAATCATTTATCAGGTTCGGTCGGGTTGTGGGCCTACAGATTTTTTTGTTGTTGTTGTTGTTGGGTTAGGGTAAGAATATGGGTTGAATCGAAATATAATTTCAGTCAACCATGATTCATGTTCAAGTCGACATTCAACCATGTTCAAGGACTATATAACCGGATTCGTGCATGACTCTATATCCGCGTATGCAAGATTCTATTCCGAACAAGACTTACAGTAAAAACATTATACCCGACTCGGGTCAGATCGGGTTCACGAAAATCAGGTCACCCGACCACTAATCCAAATCTATTCTGTAGCCAAACAAATCCAAAAAGATCGATCCGAAATTTCTGGATTGGATTAGGGTAAAATCTGGTCACCCGACCCGGTGCAGTGTCGTCACAAACGTCACAAACTTGTAGCATAAAAAAATGTCGATCCGAACAATCCGGATAGGATTCGGGTAAAATCTGGTCACCCTATCCGATGCAGATTCGTCACATTTTTCACATTGAAGTCGCACGGTGACTTCACAAAGTAGTCACATTGTGAGGTCACAGAAAGCCTTGAAAACGGCCATAACGACCTCACATTTATGTCACAGTGACTTCACATCGACGTCACTGGACGTCACGACGACGGTCACAAAGTCACAGTGTGACTTCACACTGACGTCGCCGTGACGTCACCATGCCTTACGGGAAGTGATACATTTTTCTAGCATTTCTGAATAAAATTTTTAGATTTTAAATGATACGTCTTTTTGAGAATACTAAATAACATTTTTGGATGCCAAGTGATGTTTTTTCGCACCCCAACAAACTGCGATTTCCTTGATGTAGTGAACGCCAACTCTCCACAGCGCTAGGAAGAGGTCTAGTCTAGTCTAGTCTCACTATGTGACAGGACAAAGGAACACATCAGTACTTACTTCAGTAGGTAATTGAGCATGAAGGGAAAATCATGTTTAACCCTGCAGTGCTCGCGTGGCATATTGTAACGTTAAATGTCGCGCGGCGTCTGACAGACGCCAGGTACAGTTTTGCTGTAATAATATATATTTAGGTCATTCAATTCAATTTAATAACTGCAAAGGGATTATTGAAGTAAAACATACATATTTGTGGTGTCATATTACAAACACAAATAAAAAAACTCATGTTTACAGTGAGACTTAATTTTATTCAACTTACACAATACAAATGAAAAATACAAGTGAAACTGTCTCATTTAGTTAGTTGCACAAATTAGCAATCAGCGCATATTTGCTGAGCATGTTCTACACATAGAAATTTTTTACAACTGCGGCATTTGTATTTGGTTTTCCTATTCATGGAACGACTACATTCGTGACTTCTACTAAAAGACATTTTAGTAGCTTGAGCCTCTTCTAACGGTTGAACTGTACTCTCATCTGGGAAAATGCTCTGAATATCCTGCGTTAGGCTTCTAGGTAATGATGAACATTTAGAACGTCGACGCAAGGAATCATCAGCTAGATTACGATCCAAAAGTTTTAAAAACTCACTGTGCCTGGTGCTGATTGATTAATTATCTGCATGATATATTATTTGAGCGTTTATAGCTGCTACATTCATCATACTATAAAATATGACCATACGCACTCTGTTCGTTTTTTCTGACGACATTGTAAGTATATTTTTAGGTGGGCAAACTTTTGACCATTTTGTTGATATATTCCGACCTAGGAAAAAGTTTTGGCAATATAATCATCACTATCACTATCGTTAGAGTCTATTTCTTGCTCGGTGTCTGTCTTCTCTTGTTTCCACTCTGTATTCCTCTGTATCAATATAATAATCAAACTCATCACCTGATTCATCTTCTTTCATCAGCATACGTTGTACTATTTTTCTATCCCGTTCATTTGACATATTGAATTTTTTCTGAGAAGTCATCTTGACTCTAAAGCAGAGGCGTAGCGTCAAGGGGGGCACGGAGCACTTTACTACCAGTATTTTTATATACTATATTTGGCCTTATTTAATTCATACCGTCCAAAGATTAAATAAGGCTAAATGTAGTATATAATTATACTGGTAGTAAAATGATCGTGCCCCCCCTGACGCTACGCAACTGCTCTAAAGGTAAGAAAATAAGTAATAAAAACAAGTGTTGTCCATAAAAATTATCAATACCAGAATAAATACATTTATTACATTTAGAATTAAATACATTCACAAACAATTTGATTTACCTATCACTAAAACGAAAACAAAAACACTACTAAGGACAGCTGTTGATAATAAAAATTAAAAATACTAGAAAAAAATAACTTTTAGAATCTTACTTTTAGAATCAAAAACGGACGCGTGGCGTCTCCTAGACTCCAGCAATGCACTTCGGCTTATAACCTCTTCCTCTCAGCACTAAAATGAAAATGGCCTTGTTTGGATGATTTCTACTTACTTGTGTTTAGTTGACAGAAATGTAGATAGCAGCACAAGCTTACTCGCCCATCTGTTTATAAAGCAATTTAAAAAAAAACACACCTGGCGTCCTTGGGACGCCGCGCGAGCACTGCAGGGTTAAAAAAAACATTATAAAATTCGTGGAATTGATTTTCTGTTAGGGCAAATGTCTGACAAAACTGATCATCAAATGATCTCGTCTTTCAGTTGTTCAAATCAGAGCCAACTTATTCTTTTGACTTTCTTTTGTCAGAAATTTATTTAAGTATCACTATTTATTATTAAGTTTGATACAAATTTTGTAAGAAATTTTAAGACAGGTGAGTTATTTAAAGGTAGTAAAAAAATTAAAGTTTGTACAAATTTTTGAAGTTTGCTATCTCAAAAAGCATGTGTTCCACTTGCACAAAACTGCAAAGACAGTTGAAGAAATCCTGTTATTTTACATTTTGCTTTAAAAGAAATTAAATATGTACTTTTTATTAATTTAAAGCAACTAAATAAATATATATATATATGCATATATTTCCATAGAAAATTATGCACTACGTACAAGTTAATACACAGATAAATTAGCAATATACGTTTATTATTATTATTGTATATAATAATTGCCGAAACGTCAGTTTAGGCTCACTGTGAAGACCCGAAAAATTTTTGGTTTCCGTCTGTTTGTTTGTTCGTTTGTTTGTCTGTCTGTCTGTTTGTTCCGCGATAACTGCCGCAAAAATGATCCGATTAGGTTGATTTTTGGTAGGTATGTAGGCGAGGTACCGGAATTAGCTATATAGTTTTTTGTTACATTTGGTTTATTTGTTCGAAAAATATAGAACATTTCTTTTGAGGTCATAATGCTTTTCAATGGGGAGTCAGGCGATATTTTTTTTACTTTTAACACTCAAGTGAAAAGAAAATGTCGCATTGGGATAATTGAAAATGCTAAATTATCTATGCTAAATTTACGAAATGGAGATCTTATTTTCATCCAATCTCTTTGAAAATTTGCCTATATATTTAATAGAATTTCGAAATTATTTGTATAAATTATTGTTAAATTTTATGCATTAATTTGGAAGATGAAACATTTTAATTTCTCATTTTTTACAAAAATTTCCAATGGATTTTTTTCTCTCTTACATTAAATGGTTGCTAAGCAACTATATTTCAAAGAATATCAACAAAGGAAAATTCAAGTGAATAGCATTATTTTGACGCGAAATTTTACTAACAAAATAGCTAATTTTCGATTGATTTAAGTTTTTAATATGCTTTTTTTAATGAAATAGATGAGAATTTATTTTAACTACTAAAGAAAGATTACCACATTGTTTTTTCAGTTGAAAATAATAAAAACGTTGATTGTGTAAATTGAACATAAGTCACCTAAGAGAAATTTACATTTGTATAAGTATAATTTATACACGAAATTTTATTCAATTTCAGCAACATATGATGTTTAATGGTTGAAATATAAGTTTTTTTTTAAGGACAAGATAAAATCTCTTGTAGAAAGAGATGGTTATTCCAATGGAATTGAAATAGTAAATACATTCAAATATATACTAAAGAAATGAAATAGCACAATTACTGAAAATTGAGAAAATAAAATTAAAGCGACAACGGGGGTTCGACAATAAGTAATGTATTGTTATTCTGAAAAAAAAAAACAGTAATAAGTAGTTTATCCTATCATTGCATAACATTGTGTTTAATGTGATACTTCTGAAATTTCCGGAACTTTAGATAAATTTTATATTCTTATAAATGTATAAATAACTTTAAAAAATTGAATTTTAGGATATCAAATATTATGCAGATAATGTTAAAAATTTGTGAGATTAATGAAAAATGACTTGCAGAGCTGACGTTGAGGCCTCTGATTTGTAGATTTACTAGTTATTATTACAACTTAAAATATTAGTGTGTAATTAAAATTACCTACATTTGAAACAAGACTTCTATTCTTTCAATAATAAAAAATAAACTTCTTACGAAATTCGGGAATTCGGAAAAATTTTTAAAGAATAAAAGAGTATAAATTTAAAAAGTGCATAAAATGAATTTTTTTTAATGTAAAAACATTATTATGTATAAAAGACATCTTTAGGTTTTTCTTATATTTTAACATTGTTATAGGCTCTATATTAATTTTTTAAATACAAATAATTCTAGAGCAATAATTGGAGATTTCCTTATAAAATATTTACTTAGTAATATCTATAAAATTTAGTATAAAATGTTTCTACAGAATATTTTTATAGAAATCTCTATAAATTGGTATATAAAATTAAATTTTCTATTTCAATCACTATAGATTTTTATATAAATTTTTTCACAATATTTTTTTCTATATAAATAACTGTAGACTTCTACAGAATTTGTTTATTTACTACTACTGTAATTACTCGGAATGGTGGCATGAAACAAAAGGTATAACTTTATTGGTCAAAATTTATTGCATCAAAGTAATCTCCTCCAACTGCAATGCACTTTCTACCTACGTTTATTTCAATCATCAAAACATGCTGTAAAGTGGTTTTTGTGAAACCCCTTTAGAATTCGTAGATAATTTCCATCTATCGAATTAACGAACTCGAAATTGTGACCACGAAAAATCCATTTCAACCGTGGAAACAAGAACAAGTTACACGGTGCAATATCAGGTTAATATGGAGCTTGTGGTGCCGTATTTGTTGAATGTTTGATAAAAAGTCACGAATAATAAATGCACTGTGAGAAGGCGTATTATCGTAATGTAAAACGCGTGAGGAGTTTTCTCGCCACATTTCAGGCATTTTTTGACGAATTGCTTCAGGCAAAAAGCGCAAAATACCCAGTTAAAAAGTTTTATTGACTGTCTGGCCAGTTGGAATGAACTAATGGTGACCATCACCACGACAATCAAAGAAAACTCTCAACATTACCTTCATTTTTGAGCGACTTTGACTACCATCTCAACTTTTTATTCCAATCAAATAATATATTTTTTATATAAACAGTCATCTTTAGAAGCTTTTTGCAATATTTCAAATGCTTTTGCAGCAGAAATCTCATTGCGAAAAGCAAATTTAATGCATGTTCTTTGCTCAATAACATTCACCATTTCGGAAAATCAACAGAAAATTTATTTTCAGACGATGAAATGGAATAAATTCCGGACTATTGCCAGATGCTTATAGAAGTCATAAAAATGCTTCATAAAAGTTTTCAGACGATAGCTACTATAGATGTATTTTGAATAAAGTATTCCAGATACTTTTGAATAACAGTAGGCATCAGTACCAGACATTTTATTTTCGTGCAAATTTCTTGGCAGACGTCTCAATTTCATGCTTAACGATGCAAATTATTCAAATAGGGGGTCACCCGATTACAAACTTCGTCAAATCAACAATATCCTATAGAAAATGCCTAAGGACTGAGTTTTGATGTCATGGTAGATCGACCGATCAACACCTGTGTTGGACCGATTACCAGACATCCTGCAACTTTTGCAGTTGTTTACTATTAACCTAACAGTTAAAGAAGTTGTTTGCTATTTTTATTGTTAGCATTTTAAGTAGTAAGATGTATACAGTGAAAATCGAAAAGGAGTAGAACAAGCTTCCGACGGAAGCTGGGGAACCGGTGTAACAAATCATAAGCTTTCACCTTATAATGTTTAGCTGCTTTTCGATAGCCTCCATAAACCATCCATTTTAGAGGTAAGTAAAATATAAACCGTCTATTAAATTGGTGTAAAACACGCCAAACTCTGAACTACAACACGAGCAATTTGGCCTCATATGAGGTTGATATATTATTAGTATGAAAATCATATTCATTTTATGATAGAAAAAAAAATGTCATTGAAGGATAAATGCAATCTTAAGTATTTCAAGCATAAAAACTAAAATTACATTGTCTTATCGCATTATTTATCTCCATTCTCACTTATATGTTGGATTATTTTATGTATTTGCGATTACATTTAAACATTTAAACATTTTAAGTATACTTATGGATATTATCAGATTTGCGATTTCTGCATTTCAGACACAGATATTTAAATCATTTTGCATTTTCTGACAAACAAACAATGCCATGGTAAAAAATTGCAAGTTTGAATATTTCAAGCATAAAAACTAAAATTTTCTAGTTATACCATTTCTTATTATCTTACAACAAATTTCAGTAAATATAACTTTTTTCACTGACACAAACACATTAATTTTTAATATTTACATGTGAATATCATTAAGAAATGTTACAGATATTTTAGAATTTTCAAAATATTTCTCCACACAGTTTCCAAAACGCCTGCGTACGAGCAATTTATTCAATTATATTAATTTTTTGTCGCTTTTTTTTTAATAAGAAAACAAAAATGAAGGTTTAATCGTCATAAATCAGCAATAAAAATTACTTACCTGAAATTGATTGGCTGAAATTTAATCCTTTCGATAAATAGCGACGATCTATTTCTTTTTAAAATTTTCATCTTTAATCTAACGAAAGCTAAATGATGTTGCTTTAGGGTCTGTTTTATAATTACCTTTACAAAATGGTACAAGACATTTATTCACCATGTTAAAAAATCTTAATCATACATAAATTTTATCGCAATAAATTTACATAGCTAAAGCTGTACAATGGCGCGAATGCGTACACGTCGGCCGATTCACAAATTCGTCATTCAATCCAGTATTGCCAGTCCTGAGGCATTATCTGTAGGTAGTGTTGGTCAGATATGCTAAATGCCATAGATATTTTAAAATGTCCGAAAAAATGATATTGATTTTATGAATGTCAATAGATATTTCTGAATGTTGTAAGAGTGACATCATTTTTACCACACATGCCAATGTAATGTAATAATAAAGAAGCAAGTTTGTCTGTGTGTGTGTGTGTGTCTGTTTCTCGGTTGTGTTCTGAAGAGACCGCTGCACGCAGAGTTACAAAATTTGGTGGGAAGGTACCTCTATGAATGTAGTTTTGCACCTCGAAGCCAGATTTTGGAATTTTTGAATAGATATTTTCGAATTAAATTTTTTATGAGATTTTTCGTGTTTTTTCAAGTTTCGATGCGATTTTTCTACATTAATAAGGGGAATCCGGTTCCAATTTTATAGCCCAATATAGTAAATTTTATCCTCTTTTCAATAAAGTTTATGCAAAATTCGTACAGTGATATTTGGATTTTTGGTGATTTTTTTCCTTTGACACTAAGAAATTTTGCCAGAATGCTTGATTGGTTCGGTGGTTGCGCTTCCATTTCAGCCTTCAGATACGATCAGATCGTCATTTTTTTTCTCTTTTTAGCTTGGAGAAAGTTGATAATTCTTTACAGATAAAAAAATCTTAATTTAAAAAGGGAAGGGCGGATTATTTATTATCCCGATTTTTTATTAGATTTTTTCCATTTAATTTCATTCTTCATGTGTTTTTTAACATTTTTTTTCATGTTTTGCAGCGTTTTTTATTTCAAATGACGTCACAAATCGCCCACTACAAGCCAATCGCTATTGGAGGGCAGTTGGATTGGTAACTGACAGAATTGTCGGCACATGTGGAAGTCAACCGGGCATTTGTGATTGGCAGATGAAAAGGTCGTCAGCTGCTTGCAATTCGAACAGCGAGTTGTGTATTTTTGCGATTTGTTTTATGCGATTTTTAGAGTTTTTTCATGTATACGTCATTTATGTATTTGATTTAGGAAATTAACAACAATAACTTACTATATTTGTATGTATAAAAAAAGGTAATTTTGTTTCTGTTTCAAAAGTTAATGATAATTCCTAATTTTTTAACGTCGTTGGTTTATTTCTGTGGGGAGGGGGAAGTGAGTGTTTGGTTGTAGTTTAAATATCGCGTTAGTGCCCTGATCGAAACTTCCTCCTTCCCCCCTGCCTCCAAACTCAGAACTAATTAATTATTAGTCTGATTCAAATGAAACCTTTTCTCAGGTCCCCAGGTACTAGATAAACTTCAGTATCATTTTTTCAGCCCTTTGTTACCACTATTTCTGAAAATTAATGACCAGGCAGGGGTATTTTCTCGGGTTCAATGGGCCCAAATTCAATGAGAATTAGTTCATTCAACTTAACACAAAGTAATTAAGATATAGATAACTAATTAAGATACAGATTTGGTGCCACCTGGCGGTAGAAAATGCACGCGATGCTATACGGTGTCGTAGCCAGCAGGGACACGTGCCGGAGTTTCGATCAGAAAGAGTTTAATTTAGAACTGAGTGCACCCCCTAGCGGTGGGAAGTGAAACTAAACAATTATGCATTTAAAATTTGTCCGATTCAAACAAAGGGCCTGATTTCAACGACAATTGATTCATTCAACGTAACATGATCTAATTAAGATATAGATAGCTAATTAAGACATATATTTGCCCCCCCCCCTGGCAGTGGAAAGCGGATCTAAAAGATGTTCTGCGCGTGCACAGAACGCCTTCTATAGTTTGTCATAAGCAGCGGGAACACGTGCAGGTGTTTCGTTCGGAAAGAGGTTTATTTAGATCAGAGTGCACCACCTGGCGGTGGAAAATGTAACTAAACTATTTTGCATTTAATCTTGGTCCGATTCAAACGAAATTTTTCCTGACATTCTACCGAGGCCTCCCAGGTACTAAATGAACTTCGGTATCGTTTTTGGACTTTGGTTACCACCATTTTTTAATATTAATATCCAGGGGGGTGATTTATTTTCTCGAGTTCTATGGGTTTGATTTCAACGGGAATCGGTTCATTCAACTTAGCATGAACTAATTAAGATATAGCTAATTATTTATGACATATATTTGGTCCTCCCTGGCGGTGGAAAGTGGAACTAACAGATTTTTCGCGCGTGCACGGCACGCCTTCTACACGGTGCCGTAAGAAGTAGGAACGAGTGCCGGAGTTTCTTTCGTATATAGGTTTATTTAAAACAGAATGCTCTACCTGGTGGTAGAAACTCGAACTAAAAGATTGTCCAGCGCGTGCCTAACACGTCTTCTATACATGGTATCGTAGGCAGCGGGGACACGTGTCGGATAATTTGTTTAGAACAAAATGCATCCCCTCGCAGTGGAACTAAAAAAATTTCCTGCGCGTGCGCCAAAAATGGCTATTTTTATCGAAACCGCAAAAGAAAGTTACCTATTTGATAATCCCAGACAACGAAAAAGTTTCATTTTCACTCATTAAGAAAAGTATTAAGAAAAGTATTGGATTATTTTAATCGAAACTCACAATTTATTTTTCTGATTCCAAAAATGCAAATTTTGTGAAAATCAGACGGTAACTTTTTTTTTAATTTGGACCAAAAACTGACCAGTTTTAAATGAAATGATTTAGACATTTGAGGAGCTGGTATTAAATTTATTTCCACTTTGGGTCCATCTCTCTATTTAATTTCCGTAAGACAAAGAGTTACCAGAGGAAGGGTTTCGTGCATCGATTTTTTGAGTGATTTCGCATTTCGTAGTATTTTTTGACGGGACCGGGCAACGCCGGGTGGATCTGCTAGTTAAAAATAAAGTATTAAAATTTTTAGTTTCTTAAAAACTACAAATTTATTAAATCTTATTGTTTAGAATAATATTACTGTATTTTAATGGTAAAAATAATGCAAACAACTCTGAATTGCTTTCTTTTAAAAATAATTTTAAGTAGTATCAGTGAACATCGGCAGATGTTATAAATTTTATGTATGACGTTCAGTGACATTCGAAATATTTGCCAACAGTGGTAAGATATTGGCCGATATCCTTGTGCTATCTAGTAGATTTAAAAAATTAGAAATGCATTAAATGGGGGAAATGTGTAATATTGTGATAAATATTGATTAATTTTAAATATTTTTTTACACTTTTCAGCAACATTGCGTGAAAAATACACATTATCTATAAATAAATTCTTGATATATTTTTGGCATTCAATTTATACTATGCAACTCATTTCTATGAGTAGTTCAACAATGAACAAAAATGAACGCAATATCAACAACTAATGAATATAAAACGAAACAGTTCTTCATAGAGAATGCAATTTATTGTTCTGTAACCTTTCATATATATATATTTTATTAAACATTTGTACTTTTCTTCATATTCGCATGAATTTAAAGTTACATACATACAGTATTGCCATTATTTGAGTATTTTGACCAAAAATCTTAATAACGTGAGCTGATATTATAGTGAATAGAACGAGTGAATAGAGCGATTATTGGAATTCAAATTCAAGGGACCGTTCAAACGCAAAAAAATCCTCCTACGACAGTTGCCATTTGTGAGTCAGCATGTATTTCTCATTAAAGGTTTTAAGGTTATTAACTTTTTCGTGATCAACACTTTTCATTAACTCACAAAATATGTCTCGCCACAGTTCCAAAGCTTAAAATGTATTCTACGTCAAAATATTACTTAAACCCTGAAATAAATCTAATAAAAAGTATATAATAAAATTGGAAAAACTATTTCAGCTTCCCAAAAAATAGTAACACAGTAATTTTAACAATAATATTTGCTAATATAGCTAAACTCATAGCTGCAATCTTTTACTTTCTTTTTACTACCGAAAAATTTAAAAGAAAATTTTTTCTTGTTTAATCGCAGATTCCGTCGATTACAAAAGGCAAAATTTATTTTTAATATTTTGTGTGCTTAAACTTACAATTAATCAATTTACAATGATTGAATAGTTTTTAATTCAAATTGTTTCAAATAATGTAAGGCCTAACTATCATAATAATCATTTAAGCACATCATAAAAGTTAATTAATATAATTACAATTCATGCGAAAGTTTGAAGTTGGTATCGCTTTATATACTGAATTTATTTTACTGCAGGAGATGACAAGACAATAAAATATCCTCTTTTACACTCAGTAAAAATATTTATGATCTGAGATTTTTCAAATAATAAGAGATATCGCCATACTAACGGCAAAATAAGTTGACTTTTCTATAAAATGTTCGTTATCAAAAAAACTCGGAAGTTTAGCCGCAAACGTGTTTTCGAATAGATTAAATTGGACGCCCAAAGCCATTCTTAAGGAATTGCAGTTTAAAGTGCACTCTATATTCAGCTGGAAAGGGGAAATTTAGATATCATATTATAGAATATTTTCAGTTTCATGTCGAAGGAACGAAATCCAATTTAAGCATAAGATGATAAGTTTTGATCTTTGCGTTTAAGGTAAATCCTCGGAATCCTATTTGTAATAAAATATGTATAAAAATAAACAAATATTAATTAATAATTTTAATATTTGATTTTATTACCGCATGATAGATTTCAATATTTACAAAGGAGGTTAAATTAGTAAACATACATTGATTGTTTCTACTCTTGTCATAGAAATTTTTGGGGGGTAACATCAATAAAGAATCTAGGTATGGACAAACGTACACTCCATAGAATTTTCAAGGCGTGTGGCACCACCTTTTCAGCTTAAAAATCTTTGCCTAATATTTTTTCTTCCTACTTAAAGCATTCCCTCGATTAATCGCAGAATTTGCGATATTTTTCAGCGGTTATATAAGGCGAAAACATAAAAACTTTGACAGACCTTTAAACATCCTTAGGTTAGGATATATATTTATTTTAATTTCACTAAAGTAACAATTGATAAACGGGCTGTTGAACCAAACACAACTGATATTTTAATACATAGTGTGTTGTATAAAATGTATCTACAAATTGTTCACTATTAACTGGCATGCTCTTCTTTTCACTTTAGTAGTTTCCTTGAAATAATAGCTGAAATCAGAATAAGGTTTAAGTAAAAGAAATTTATCCGAAAGTGTTACTAAAATCTCAAGTACAGAGACAGTTTAGGAGAGAGATTCATACACATTTCCTTGCTCCATTTTCAATCGTTAGAATTACATATAAATTTGAGGCAGATGGGCTGTTCATAAAGTTCATAAGCAACGTTCGGAAAAATAACGTTCATCAACAGATCTTACAGAAACCCTGGTAGAAACCTAGAACGAAATTTCAAAGAAATGTGTTCCAAAAACAGCTCTCGATGTAAAAGGTTAAAAAACAAACGTCTATCACATTTTAATGCGCCTAGATTGGAACGGTTACATTTCAAGATCACTCCAATGAAGATGATCCGAACCGGCGAGTGCAGTTGTGTATTCATTTTTTAAACACTTAGTCCAGTCAATCTAGACTTCTGCCTGGAAAGTTTCGGAGAAGTTTTTTTCTCTTTCTTCCTTTATGTTTTTGGGTGTGCTGAACACGAATTTAAACTTTGCCACCTCGTATCTAGTCTGCTTAAAAAATTATAAGCGAAAAACCATGAAAAATTCGGAGCTTTTTAGGTTTTTCCCTTGTATTCCGGAAAGGGTTAAATTTTTTTAAAAAAATTATTGCACCAAATTAAACTAGAGAACATTTCTTACATTTTTCCTAGACAATGTTTTTTTCTAAGATGAATAGTTTTTGCATACGAGTAAAAGGAATTTTAGCGATATAATCGAAATTCCATCATGGGAGGGCGAAAACGCGATCCAATCACTATGCATCCATTTCAAACACCAATTTGAAGCTGTTTAGTTATTTCTGGTTACATTTCAAATCTTTCTTCAATTTCTTACCAAGTTTTAAACCTTTTATAGCACTAAGAAAATAAATTGAAATCAGGTGATTAGGAAAGATATAAAAATACAATCACTCTGCATAGATGAGAGAACCCATTTTTATTTTTCTAGTAATCTGATTTAAGTACAATTAAAAGTATTGTAAGTTTAATATAATAATAACTTACGTGGAAGATTATAAACAGGAAAAAAGAGGAATGCAGTGTTGTTCTCCAATTAATGTCGCTTTGAAGGGCCTGAAACCACACTGTCAAAATGTTTGAGCTGTACAGCTCCAAAACTGCCAACCACTTGTGCAGCAGGTATCTTCTTAACGCGAGGTATACTTCGGTTTGACTTTATTGCATTCTTTGGGGTGATACACTGAATACCACCCATGACATGGAAAGTATTGTGACCGTCCAAAGTGTGCGTGTTGAAATCGGCGTTGTCATATAAAAATTGAGAGAAGACCTCTGATTCTATCTCGAAGGGTGGCATCATTATTGCTGGTACTTCAAAGCGTACTGCTTCATGGTACGATGAACAATAACCCAGTGACGATAGCACATCAATCAGCTTGCAGGAACTAAACTTCTTATATAGATATGCTGCCAACCCAATTTGCAGTGGTGAAAGAAAGGATCTTGGTCTTACTGCAGTAATGATGCTGTAAGTTAGTACAGTACTCCTGTTCTTCCATTTATCAAGGTCTCCTTTTCTTTTTCTCAAAAGCAGTGTCTCTGTGAAAATCTTTAAGGTTTCTGGAATGAGTGAGTCATTCTCTTTCAAAAACTCGTCTGGAGGAGGATACTGAGTAGTTTCGTAAACCTCAGACCGAATATCTTCAGACACTATCTTCGCCGCAGTCTGGACAATACGACGTCGTTCTTCCTGGGGAGATGAGCATCGTTGTTGATACCAAACATCAGTCAAAATCTTATTACCTGTGTTCTTGAACCAAACAACAGGTACCTTGTTTGCAGTGCTTGATATAACAATATCTTCTTTATACTTGTTTAGAATGTGTGCTTTAACTGTTTTCACAGAAGGGCTGTATTCACCTGCTTTAATCTGGTTGGTTAATTATTCTATAGAAAATTGGCATTGTTCTTCATTTTCCTCCAGATATGAAAAGATGACTTGCATGGCTGTGTCTATGTCAGTGGCAAATGGACCTCTTTTCTGCGTCTCTGTGGGTTTTGCGTGCTGATACAGCTTTTTCATACATTTCAAATGATACTGACCATCAGCAGCAACCAAGTCAGTCACATGATCTAGTCTACGTATTATGGCGCGTCCCCACTCATCATCACGTTTTTCAGCAAGTTGTTTAACTTTTTCTATAACTGTCAATGAACGAACTGTGTACACTATATTTTGTTTTTTATTTTTTTATGAATTTCTTCTGCTTTAAAGTGTGGTGGGATTTCTGCTGCACACAAAAAGCAATGGGTTCGAAACGAAAACTTTTGTACTGCTGAACGTAATTGGGGTTGGTTTTCAACGCCTTGAGAAACCCTCTTCAAATGGGCATCAATGAGCTTTTCGTTTGTGTACTTTTTACGGCATTTTTCATGGACCCTTAGAGACTCCTTGTCCTTGTTCATTAAAAAATTCCTTTTTCAATCTGTTCGTTTCTCTCTTGCTAATCTGAAGGACTCAACACCTTTTGATTTCACTTCTGTTATTTTAGTTCCGTCTTGTAACTCCATATCACAGATAAAACACTTCTCTGCCATCAGGATTATCACTTCACGTCTCGCACAACCGTTTATAACACATATTCTGTAATTAAATGCACACTACACATACGTTTAGGCAATACAAGTTATGCATAACTGACCGACGAAACGTCAAAAACAAACTGAGATCTGAGCTTTCAAATTCAACACGTGCCCAAAAAGCCCTGAAGGACAGGGGGAGGGGGTAAAGGGAAAGATGACCCTTGTTATATTATGTGGTGGTGCCATGGGGGTGTTTCAAGGACACCTTCCCACGGGTTTTGCATTCATAAAAACATTACATTCAGCGTTTTCGCCCTGCGGTGATGGAATTTCAATTATATCGTTAAAATTCATTTTACTCGTATGCTAAAACTATTAATCATAGAAAAACAAACTGTATATGAAAAATGTAGGAAATTTTCTCTAGTTTAATTTGATGCAATAATTTTTTCAAAACAATTTAACCCTCTACCAAATACAACGGAAAAACCGAAAAAACTCCAATTTTTTCATGTTTTTTAGCTTATAATTTTTTAAGCAGACCAGATACGAGGTGGCAAAGTTGAAATTGTTCAGCATCCCCCAAAACATAAAGGAAGAAAGAAAAAAAACTTCTCCAAAACTTTCCAAGCAGAAGCCTTTTTTGGTCTAAATTTACTGGACTAACTCTGTTTATTAAGGTTTCGATTAGTTTTCAGAAAGACATTTCTATGACGTTTGTTCGTAATTCTGTTTCAATGTTATCGATTTAATTTCCACTGTGTGGCGATTAAGACTAATCACTATACTTTTGTTGAGCGTATATAAATTATGCGAAGGAACCAACATACCAAAAGACCAAAATAATAATTACGCTTTGTTCGATTCATCATGAATAATACAGCGATGTGGCATATGATTATTGAGGTAGCTGCATACGTGATTATACAACTTCGGAATTACGGTTTATGTTAGTATTTGTAGACTACATTCGTTGCTATAGTAAAGTAAATGATAACACAAAAATAATAATAAAATACATATAAAGTAGCAAACAGTTGTTTCGGAGCCTCTAAAGCTCCCTCATCAATGCCAAAGTAAAAAAAAATAAAAACAGATTTAAAAGTTTAGGCCATGTAAGTATGCTTGCGTCTCCGCTCGCGGCCAAGATGGAATGGCAATGAGTGTTTAAAAACAACAGCGGAGTCAGGAGTCCCATGTGACTGAAGAGACCAATCAGAAGCGTTCTGCCAGTCTGGAGGAGTTTAAGTACGGAGGAGAAAAAGGGGGGAGGGGAAAGTGAACAGAATGTATTGAAGGAAAGGTAACCAGACATTTGTAAAATTTGGTGTGCAGGACATATCATTAACTTGGTTGCTTCAATTCTTCCATATATGATAAGCTTCCAACAAATCTAAGTCGGAAATAGATGAGCACTTCTGAATTATTGAACATCTGAAAAATTAAAACTGTGATTGTTAGACCAGCCATTGTTAGCAATAGCAGAGCGTTTAATGTCAGAAATTTTAACATAGATTTATATCCCCCACCCCCTCAAACGGATTTTAAGAGGTCGCTTAGTTTGACCTATGTACATTATATCACACCCACAAGAAATCTTGTATTTTCCCCAATCTGTCAATTGGATGTTTGAGATCTGTAAATTTGTCGTCAGTAGGGAGGTCAGTTGAGGATCAGTGTCGTAACCAATGTGTCCAATATTTTGTTCACATTGCTCTTTATTGCGTTTGTTACATGTTGCCAATTCTAGTGATACAGATACCTTTTAAACAATATTTATAATTATTCACTGTGAAGATCATTTTGCGATGAAAAGAGGTGGATGCTGCAATTATTTTTTTTTAAATTTGTTACTCGAACCATAACTGTTAGATCTCGAATTTTGTTCTGCACCTTATTCTTGAGCCCATATTTTAAAATACAAGCATACTAAATGGCACCCCTTTTCCTTGAACGGTACTCAGCGAGTTAATTTCTACGGTATCTAGGAATTCATACATTGGCAAAGTTTTAATATGACCACACCGTAAATGAATTTCTCGGCAGATATTAGTACTAAAATCCACTTAAATGTTTGTTTTAAATAAACAAACAATCTCTTTAAAACTATTGAAATAGTACTGACAGATCAATTGCCATTAACGTTTCCCTATTTTTTACAGAATTTTTATACAGTGTAGAAAAACAAATAGCTTCCTGTGCATTTGCGATTTGCAGGAAGTTATTACTTAAGAATCTTTAAAATATTTATACATATTTCCAAATTACCATATACACGTTGTATCAGAACCGAGGTCAAGGAATTCATCCCGGTACAGGGCAGCCGTAATAAATTCCGTCTAAAGATGTGAAGGTCGGTGCAATATACCAACGAAATACATGCCACACCACGATGTTTCCTCCTCGAAATGCGTCATGTTAAGTGGTGTTTTGGGGGCGATTGCGTGTGGCAACTTCTCCTTAGACCCTTACACGATTGTCAGCTGGTTACAGGGCAAATATTGACTCTTCCATGAACATAAAGTTGCCCCAATCAGACACAGTCCATTTGATATGTTACCAACACCACTTTAATCGTGCCTCTCTGGATTGAACGGATTGAGGAACACAAACTCGAGGTATCCGGGCGCATAGTCCATGTATGTGTAGCCTTTGGTGCACAGTATTGGCAGATATCGTCTCAGCAATGGAAGCTGCAACTATAGATGCCACACGGGTGGAGGGTGCTTCTGACGGCACGTCAACGCTCAGAATCCTCCATTCGTCTTCTTGAAGCCAAAGAAACACGTCTTTCTAGAAAACAAAATGTACGAAATTTCTAATCACTTATCAGCACTTACATGCTACTCCTGTAATCCTTCAGAATGATGGCTTCTTATACAACTGCCTTTTTTGCATATTTCTCGACACGAAACCGTGATTGGCTGTTACATAACATATTTGCATACTTCCATCTAACTTCGCAGCAAATTGAAGCGTCTCCAATTAAGATTGGCTTCCAGAAATTAACATTTTCCCCTTCGTGCTTAACATTTTGCAGCGAGTGTGTATTACAGATTGGATAAGTTCTGTTTTATATACGCATTCTTTTACTGTTTAATAAAAATAAATAGGCAATCTTTTTCTATGAAGGATCAGTGGCGTACGCAGAAAGATTCGAGGGGGAATTATATAAATATTTTCGAATAGTAATATATGCCTTAATTTAATCGCGTATTTTCTGAGTGTAAATAAGGCGAAGATTACTATTAAAAATAATGGTAAACTGGCACCCCTAGCCTCACACCTCAGAATACACATGTTTAAAACAAATGAATTCAGCAGTTTAATGTAATTTAAATAATTTTACCAAACTTTACCAAAATTTCTGCTGAAAATATATTAAGGTGTTCTTATATTGTGCACATTTTCTTTACATTCAAATAGCATTTAAATGTTTGAATAAAAATAATTTACGCTCAAGTAGCTATATTTTAAAGCAGAAAATTAATGCATAAAGGTTAAAGAAAAAAAAGTATGGGACAAAAAAAATATCTTAGAATGAAAAAAGCCATTTACTTTCCAAAATGAACAATCAAGGTCCAATGAAATTCAAGTCAGTGTTGTTAGCTTTTTATAAGCCACTGCCGGAAGGAATAAATAAGATTTTAAAAAAACGCAGAGAGCAAATAATTTACGAAAAATGTAAAGCCGAACACAAAACAGAGATTTTGATTTTTTTTATGCATAAAAATATTTCATATTTTCTCATACATTGCATAAAATATGGCTAAAAATTTCGAATGCGAATTTAAGGTGTTATACCATAAATTCTCATATTACCGGTGTATCTTCACACTTTTAAGAAGGAATGTTTTTAATTACAGTTTCTGAAATTACAATTAGTAAAGAATAGTTACATTTTGTAGTCGATCTGATAAAAATTAAGAAAAGTACTCCGCTTTAATTTACTCTGTTCTCCCAAACATAAATCATACCTTGAATCTTTAAACGTAATTATCTCAAAACTATGTTTTTAAAGTCTGTTATCACGATAAATCGAACAAATTTCAGCCAATCTTCAAATTTTGAGCATGTTTTAAGAACAATATTAACTAGACAGTAACCGTTCATTTTTGTCAATCTGATGATACTTTCTACTTTTTATAAAAAACAAAGTTCAAAATTGTTTGGGAAATGACCTTTGAACTGCAGCCATTTTGTTCAAAATCAATTTTTCCAAAAGCGGAACTCTTACTCTCTTATTTGAAGTGTACGGAAAAAAGAAATTTTGCTTATTATAATTTCAAATAACATTTGACATAATATCTGTGATCACAGTGGACAACTACTAGGACGACATCATAATCAAGCAGGGCGGTCGCTCTGCCAAGCCAAGCTTTAAAAAAAACGCCACACAAACAACGCCAAGAACTGGACTAGACCGCTACTGCTTACTTACAGAAAACAATTTCGCAATGTTAAATCGACAAAACATGCCAGATTAAAATATGAGATATAAAATAAACCAAGCATCGCAGAAAAAAATAACGAAAACTAGAAGAATCTACTGAAGAATTTCTTCAATTTAAGACCAAACTCATCTTCATAAGTGATTTATAAACAGAGATATAGATTTTTTTTAAAAACGTCGAGTTACTTAAAATGACCACTTTTTTCTTCGTCAAACTTTTTTTTTTCAAACAACCTACAGGCCTCAATATTGATCAGAATAAAAAAAGGATTGCATTTTTGGACAAGTAATTACGTAATCTATGTGCTTTTATAAAATCCAGTGTAAAAGAAAATTATTTTCTATCCTTAATTAGCAAAAAACTGTTAATTAACTTAGCGATTAAAAAATTATGCCAAAACAGAGATAAAACTCTGCCAACAACCGCGTACCATCTGTATTATAATAGCACAAATCAGTTACGTGCTAATCATATCAAATTTCATCTGAAAATCAGCCATTTTCTTCTAAAGATATTTAAAAAAAAAATAAAACTTCATAATTATAAGAACACACATTTTATCAGACAATTAAATATGACTGCAAACTGTGGCTGATGACTGTTTCTAACATGAATAAGTATGAGAAATTGCCGTTCAAGGATATATCGATCTTGGTGGCTCGATCGCAGAGTGTCTGCACGGTACGCCGAAGGTCCCAGGTTCGAGTCCTTGGCCGGGTCAATTTTTCACTCATGTTTGTTTAGTGTATTTAATTGTCTGATAAAATGCGTGTTCTTATAATATTGTAAAATAAAGTAATCAGACGTAGTGTTTATTCTTTAAAAAATATTTTAAATATATAATTTACGTTTTTAGAAAGATCTTAAAAATAAATTAGTTTTTGATGGAAGATATACCTTCTAAAATGTATACATTAAGAGTTATCGGCATTTAAAATTTCTTTCCAAACGTAAACAAAATTTTTGAAATGAATTAAATGTGATGCATTTATTTCTATAAAAAAAAAAAAAAAAAACACGGTAAAGGACAGGCATTTTGTTCGCAGAAATACCTTTCACGTCATTTTCCTATAAATTAATGAAATCCAGATGTTAAATTATTTTTGTTTTAGAAGTGAAGTTTCCATTTAAATTTATTGTAACAGTACAATCGATTGAATAAAATAATGTAAATCTAAGAAATTGCTAAGAAATTCCAAACATGCACAGGGCAACGCAAAATAAATAAATAAATAAATAAATAAACAAAAAATAAATAAATAAATGAATAAATAAATAAATATAAATCAGGTTTCAGAAATTCTAAAAATTGTTCATATATCTTAATTACAAGCTAAAGGAGGGTTTATTTCTATATTATTCTATATATAATAGTAATTTCAGCAAATATATTAAATTCCAATGAACAAAATTAGGAAGTATAATAAGGCTATCTGTTTGAAACTTTACGATATTTTATAACACATAACATAAATTTTAAAAATAATGCCGCGACAAAAATTATAGGGTGGGGTGGAGCGCGTTTTGCCTACACAAGGGGGGGGGGCACTTTTCTAAATTTTAACGATATCCGTCATGTCACATATCATTACAAAGGGCTGTGACCACTTATTCATGTTATGCACCACAGGTGTCACCCCCACATTTTGCGCCACCCCCCCCGACACTACCCATGTGATATATTGTTCGAAAGGCATGTGACCGCTTATTCATATTAGGTATCTTCAGGGTCAATCCTCCCACTTCCACCCCTCGCACTAAAGGGGGCACTTTTCTAAATTTTGCCGACACCTCTCATGTGATATATCGTTGGAAAGGTCTGTGAACGCTTAATCATATAATGCAAGGGGAGGGTGTATTTTCTAAATTTTGCACATACCCCTCTTGTGATACATCGTTGGAAAGGTCTGTGACCGCTTAATCCTATTATGCATCTCCGGTGTTCATCCCCCCATTTGCCCCCCCCCCTTCCGAAAGCGATTAGCTTTCACCACCGGGGGGCGCTTTCCTATCTCTGTTTCTATGGGTCGGATCACGACGGGGTATGGCTCATTCGACTCGACATTGATAGAGATTTCCAATTTTAATTCGTTTTTTCATCACCAGGGGGCACTTTCCTATCTCTGGTTCTATGGGGTATAGCTCATTCGACTCGACATCTATAGCCTTGACGATTTCAGTGACCGAAGTCCATATAAAACAGATTGCGCTACCTGGTGTTGGAAGATAGAACTTGAGCGTGCGCAGCATGACTGCTATACGGTGCCGAAGGCAGCGGGGACCCGTGTCGGAGGTTCGTTTGATTAGAGGTTTATACTTTTCGATGTGCAAATTAAGGGATTATCCGGTGCCGAAGGCAGCGGGAAACAAGGTCAGAGGTTCGTTCGGTTCGAGGTTTATCTTGTTCGAGGTTTTACAAGATTCGAGGCCCCGATGTAAATTAGGCGACCCGCTAGCGGGCGAAGCCAGCTAGTGCTAATTATAAAAGAGCGTGATATCACGTTTGATTTCAAATGCAGCGCTGACACGCTGTGTACGTATTCCATTTTTATTCATTTCATGGATAAGTCAGTGATATTTTTAACGCAGGATAACAAGTATTATAACAAGCCACATTTAGTATGTTGTTTTTAAGAGTGTAATTAGTTTAATTGAAAAATCTACTGGTATTTCTAGTTAACCCTTTAAACAATGACTGAAAGTAAAATGTAATTTTAAATTATTTCTGATGTTTAGATTATTTAAATTATGTTTAATCTATTTAAAAAAAAAGAAATGATATCTACAAAAACAACTTTTCAAAAGTAAAAAAAGCCAAGCGTAAAAAAAAAAAATAATAAATAAATAAAAGTTGTGGCTAAAAAATGGTGTGATATCAAATTTCCAAGCTATTATATTACGTATTTAACTTTTTTTCCATTCAATAAGTTATCATATATATAAGTCGAGTGCCTACGTATATGTTAATAGAAATCTTTTTCTCCTGTACTAAATACATCCTAACGAGTTTCTGAAAATTCAATTTTTTTTTTCAAATTATGCATGATGGGCTTGGCGGCCATCTTTCCATATTTCTAAGCACCCAAATTTCTAAAGTAAAAGCGTAATATGTTTGCAATGTAATATGTTTATAACAATTTCGAACTTCAGATTTTAACTACAGACAGATAAATTAGATAAGACTGATATTTTGAGAAATTGATTTTTACTAGTTTAAAATTATTAATTACTCTAAAATATAAATCATAAGATGAATCTTTAAGATAAGTCATTATCTTAAGACACAATTTTCAGAGCATACAAGTCTATAAATGTAAAGCTTAAAATGTTTGCTTAAATAACAATTTTGAACTTCGGATTTTGGTGCTTAGAATTTTGTGAATAATATGCAAAGATGGCCGCCAAAGCTCATCATGCATAATTTGAAAAAAAAAATTGAATTTTCAGAAACTCGTTAGGATGTATTTAGTACAGGAGAAAAAGATTTCTATTAACATATACGTAGGCACTCGACTTATATATATGATAACTTATTGAATGGAAAAAAGTTAAATAAGTAATATAATAGCTTGGAAATTTGATATCACACCATTTTTTAGCCACAACTTTTATTTATTTATTTATTTTTATTATTTTTTTACGCTTGGCTTTTTTTACTTTTGAAAAGTTGTTTTTGTAGATCTAAGTCTACTAGAATACAGGCTGAATCATCAAGCATTTTGATGACCACTTACACCAATCAGCGATTTGTGCCCCAGCGGCGTGGCCAATCGTTTTTCTGCTATGGCCAATTGCCCCTTTCAGTGCGGTTTTTTTGGGGGGGTGGAAAGGGGATGAATGCCCTGTGCGGAATATTTTGTCCAAAAAGGCGACATTATTTATCTGATTACCGGGCAGAATTTTCCGGTACGAATTAATTTTCCCAAAGGGATACGACTTTCCGAACAACCCAATACAAAACTAAAAATCATATCTTATGGGTATACGAAAAGCACGCTACTGGTTTTGGTTATAGCCAAATTACTGCACTACGCAGGCGCAATACGTCATCACTGAGAAGCCCATGACGCACTACAGTGAGCACAATAGACGCTGTGAACGCTTAGGCGACTTTTGTCGACGCTTAATGTAGTCTACAGCACCCAACTCCTAGATGTCGACTTCCGCACTAAAAGGGTTAAATGGCGTCGTGAGTATGCCCGGATTGTAGAAGCCTTACCATATCCGGCGAGCCTGTCTACTGAGGACATCTGTCTTTACTTCGTCATTCAAAAAGCTTTTTAAGTGCAATAAACAAAATACAAAAATATTTTTTTTCAAATATCTTGTTTAATTTTCCTGAAATAAAGTCCCAAATATAAACTTTTTTCCCGACTTTGCTCGTATGTATAACCCCTTAATGGATGTTGAAAAAACTCAGCTTTCTATACCTTTTCCTTATAGCAACAATATTTTCCATAATATATATATATATATATATATGTAAAATATTCTATTTAAAAAGTAATTTGTATGTATTACTTTATCTTGTTCTATTTTTAAACTGGGGGCACACGCGCAGGGTATGACATACCCTGGGTACCGAACGGATGATACATTTATCACCACTATTTTACGAAAAAAAATCTTCGACTTACTTTATTGCAGAATTTGTAATAACTATATGCTATTTAGTAGAGTACAACCATTAGTTAGAAGTATTGATGGGATAAAGGAAATACCTTAGAATGCACTCTCGGTATGTCATACCCTGCATCTTATGCTTCCAGGTAAATATGAAATTATACATCATGAAATTGTAAATGCTATGTAAAACTCGCCCGTTTTCATTGATCGTGATGTATTCAGATCATATCTTCTTTAAAATGTTTTGAATGCTTTTACTTTAAATTGTGTTCATATGTGTAAATGATCGGAAATTATTTTCCGTTTGTTTAGATGGCTTCGAAAAATGACAGAATCGTCCATACCGGGGTGGTATGAGTATTCTAAAATTTAATTTAAAAACATTTAGATAAACAATTTCATTGTGAAAAGCTTTAATTAACCAAGTTACGCTTACGTAAAAATAAAATTTTACTGGTATTTCTGTACAAGCCTGTGAGCAAGAGCATTTATTTGAAAAGGACATTACTACCAAACCATCTGATTTATAGTTTTCTAATCCAGCTATGCTTACATTAAAATTGTTTACAATAATTATATTTTAAAGTTAAATGCTAAATGGCATTGACTAGTATATAATTGTAATTTTTAAAATTAGGGATAACTGCCTATTTCTAGTAACAAACTAATAAAGTATTGTAGTTGATACCTCGCACGTATGTTAGGAAAACGCATGAAAA
Source organism: Maratus michaelseni (assembly GCA_963931845.1). NCBI lineage: Eukaryota > Metazoa > Arthropoda > Arachnida > Araneae > Salticidae > Maratus > Maratus michaelseni. The sequence goes on from OZ007586.1 coordinate 420,649,834, forward strand.
TGATGGGAATGATTTCAAAAGAGTTGTAGAATATTTAAAGAAATGCTACTCAGTGTATACTATTTATCTTATATGTAAGCCTAACACATTTTTATTAAGGGGAAGGGCAGTCAGGGCTGAAAAAATAAGCATTTAAAAAAATAATTGCTCTGTAATGTGTTTTATTTTACATATAATTCCAAGTTTTTACACTAGATTTTAAGTAAACTTCACAAAACTGTCGATTCAAAATATTAATTACGAGTTTTGTTACGATTTGTGTCACCTTTAGACTTGTTATTTTATGTGCCTGTTTGAAATTCTTAATGAATGTGAGCTTGCTGTGGATCCGGGAATTCCAAATTCCAATGATTTGTCAATAGTCTACAATTGGAGGTCCCTGTCATGAACGGTGGCTTTTAACTGTCTGCGATGATGATAAAATTGCGACCACACGTGTTTGGAAATTAATTTCATTTTGCTCTGCATGTTCGTTGCCCTACGTATTGTGCCCACCGTTGAATCATTTTGTGGCCTTTTACTTGCCTACATATAAGTTGCACAGCCTTTAGTTTATTTTTTCTTTGCTTTCTTATACGTTTCTACTGCTTTCGCCATTATTTCTACAGATACTCCTTCACTTCCTGTTCGCTTTTTTCGCAGGTTTTTCATATTCGAAAGTGGGGTCCGTATTTATTTCCAGATTTAGTCCAATTAGTTATATACGATTGTGAAAATGTGGAGACAATCTTCCGTTTCTTATTCGATTGAACATGGAACCTTCACCAACTTTACACAGGCAACAATAGGTTACAAAACTGTACTGTAAGTTGTCTTTTCTACCACACAGAGTCTTTCCTGCATACCTAGCGATCTGGAGATACCAATAAATGACAGAAATACGTCGGCCTATCACTCTACCAGTTGGATTCGGACGGGTATTTGTATACATTTCCTTGATCCCCACGGTAATATCTTTCCAACGACACCACTTTCGACAAAATCCAGATGTGGTAGTTAGGGACCTTCCCTAGTAAGATTAAGTGTAGAACACATTTTTTTCTTTGTTATTCAATTTTTGCATTTCTATTTATTCTATTTTAGCATTTCTATTTATTCTATTTTAGCATTTCTATTTATTCTATTTTAGCACTTTTATTTATTCTATTTTACATTTATTTTGTTCATAAAAATTGATTTAATTTAAGTTTTCGTGTCAAAGAATATTTTTCAATTTGATTATATTAGTTAATCACCCATGGAACTGGTGGGAAACATTATTGGATGGACACCACCATTACCATATTGGTAAACAGTTTATGATATGACATTATTATAAGTTATTTTAAGTTATATGATATTTAAAAAGGAAATTAAAACGCGGTGGAGAATAAAAGTTTAAAAATAAATAAAACAAGTAGAAAAATACCTTTAACCCTCATATATCATTATGTACACCATTATGTACACCATTAATGGTGGACACTACCATTACCATATTAGTAAATAGTTTATGATATGGTTATAAGATATTTAATGTTATATGATATTTAGAAAGGAAATTAAAATGTGGCAGAGCACAAAAGTTTAAAAATAAATAAAATGAGTAGAAAAATACCTTTAACCCTCATATATTTATAGTAATTTTATTTCACAGTGCCACAATTTTAACAGCTGTATATCTAGCAATAAAATCAAAATGTTTATCACGCTTCAAACACTTTCAAAGCCTAAATGCTTATTTGTTAAGCAATAGAGTTTCTTATTTATTTGAATGGCGAAAACAATCTGAAAAAAGCACCCAATTATGGAGTATTATCACATTGATTGTTGTGTTGTAGTTTAGGATTATGGGAATTTTGAAATTTTACAGGAATGTATTCCAGTGAAGGGCAGAAATTACCCTGCAGAGACATTTTTAAATATAGATTTAGATATTTAAAATTGTAAGGAATTATATAAGTATCAGAAAAAGATAACTAATAATACTTGTATTTCTAATTGGCTTTTCTCTTGCTCTTTTCAATAATCATGGTGCCTTTAAAAAATAGGAGGGGAATTTTATTGTTTAATTAGTGGCGTCGACTAATCTTTAAATTTCACGTGAACGATGTCAAATGCAAATTCCATTCTCCAATGAAAATTGTATATGCTAACCATTTTTACATTGACTTTAATATATTTATTAAATTTTATCGAAATTTAATATTTTGGAAAATTGTACGGTAAAAGGATGTTAAACTTATGCTGTGACTACTAATACATTCTGTGGAAATTACGCTACTTTGTGTAATTGCTATAAAATACTAATATTTTCTGAATGAAAGCGGGCACATGACTTAAAATATGAAGACACTTTCACCGGGGATAGATTTTCCTATGAACCGATAATTGTCTAATTAAACAAAATTATTTCACTTCATGAATCATGTACAAATATGTATTTATATTTTTAGATAATGTGCATCTTTGTCAACTTAACGTAGGCAAAATGTTGATCTAAATTGCTTGAAGTTTCGCTATGTTTCTTGTAATTTTCAAGTAGTTAGAATACATTATATTATGTGTAGGAAATAATACATTCTGAATTACTAACTCTGGAAGAATTTTCACTTTTCGCCTAAAATTAGTTGAGAAAAACACCTTTACTTGAGTGCATGACGTCACATGCACATTATCTATTTAAAACATGAAAGCGTTTGAAGAAATCCAATACTACTCAATAATTTATAAAAAGAATTTAAACATTAATATTATTAATACTAAATTTAACTCAGAAATTATATTTACAACGTAATTTAAACATAATTTGCTAAAATTGCGTTTTGAAATTATGTGATTTTTGATGCAAAACATTATTTCTCAGAAGTATATTGCTATTTTAAGAATTGGATAATAATTTTGAAGCTGGTGAAATGAAAATGTCGCCACTTTGTAGAATATATTAATTTTTTAAATTAAAAAGAATGTTTTTAAAAAATTACGTCTTTTTTTCGATAAACCATTTACTTTTAATCCCGTTTGTTTTAACACCCAACTTTAAAGAATTATTAATGGAAAATACTCTATTGTTTTCTTTAAATCTAATTTTTTTAATAGTAGGCAATTATTGTCCACCTAAATCCAAGGAGCTCAAATATGTCTCCTTAGTGGAAGCTCAAACTGAAAAAGTTACACTGTAATGATGTCTAAATGTCAATATTTGACAGACGATTTTTGATTATGTAGAATAAATTGAATCATGAAGTTCGAATACGCAAAAATATGTTTTTGTTGCTTGGAAAATTTGTTTTAATATTAACAAGCCAGTGGAAACAATTTACTTTTGTAAAATTAGGAGCTAAGTTATTTATTTTTATCCCCAAACACATTTAATTAAATGTACTATGTCGTTTAAACGTACTTATAGTAATGTTTGTACCGTAATTCCCGGCGTATAAGCCGCAGCTCAAAGAGTCGTTTTTCGACCCAGAAATATTATTTTATAAAATGTAACTTAAAAGATCGCTGTAAATATTTAACTACAATTATTGAATAAAATTTCTGGGTCGAAAAACGACTCTTTGAGCTGCGGCTTATACGCCGGAAATTACGGTAATATGCCAAAAAAATCACATTATCTGTCCAAAATGATGTCAGTTTCGGATTTAAAATTATAGGTAGAGAATCTAAAGTTTTATACAAATATTGTCTATACGCAGTTTCTTTTTATGTCAACGGGACAGAAATTGCATTAGAAAAAAAAAAAATAGATTTCTGTAATGATAAACTATCGAACATGTTTGAAAAAATGTTAAAAAATGGACTGAGAAATTTTTAAAGTTGGCAGCAATATTTTACTAGTGTTCTAAAGCATATGTACATCAAGTTTCGTTCAAATCGGATGAAGACTATAAATTTGTATAAGGAATATACATACCAAGAACGGCTTTTATATAAGATAAACCAAGTTTTATTTTTGAGTAATGAACGCTCTCTTACAAACAGTGCATTTCGGTGATAATCAGTACTTCTTAGCTGTTTATCAAAAATAAATTTAAAAAATATATTAATATTTTATCTAGTGCTTCATTAGCTCTAGTGCTTAATAGTTCTTTTTTTCAAAATAAGCAAAATGGCGGCCTTTTAAACTTTACTTATGAATTTTCAGGGGAAAAGGGGCTTGTTTATTATTTATAAAAAGTATTAATAAAAAAATTTCCTTCGGTTAAACACTAGCTTTTTATGCCTAGAATGTGCTGTATAAATTACTTTTAAGTTCATCGAGCGGTTTTATCACTGTCTTTGGAAACGTAGTTTTCAGAAAAATGTACTTAAAGTTTCACACTATTATGATTGATGTTTTACTACTCTATGTTCATGGTTATAGTAAAATAGATTCTACTACAATACATAGCAATACATTTCGATGTATTCAATATGCAGGTAAAAACCGGTTAGTAACAGTTGACGTCAGCTACCTGCCGTCCGAGGCTAACGAAAAAGACAGGTTACCGCGGTGCATTCCACTCATCTTCTTTTACAGACTGCCAGAGTGACGTGATGCACTTTTCGCACACCTTCATTGGTGCATTCGAGCATCACATGACTAGGACGGTCTGTAAAAAAAGATACGCAGAAAGCACCACGGAAGCCTTTCTTTTTCGTTAGCCTCGCTGCCGTCAAGGAGAGTAAAAGGGATCTATGGTAATTGTAGGATATCTCTAAAACTATCCATTGGACCAACTTAAAGTTTTCAAAAGCTTAAGAAACTTAAGAAAACTTAAGCCATACCTTAAGAAAATACAAAAAAAAAAAGTCCCATAATAAACCTCTAAATTGACTTCTTTATTTATCAACATACCCAAATCTATCCACAGAGGTGTAAAACCTGTAGTTAGAGAGAGAGAATATAAAACACTTTTTTTTTTAATTTATAGACATTGTACCCAAATTATCCCATCCGCGGGGTGATTTGAGTGTAGTTAATTTTTTTATTTATTTGTAGGTAATAAAAGAGGCAATAAATGTAGCCCGTAATAGTTTGATTCTGGTAAAACATATTTCTTAAGTGAAACCGAAAAAAAAAGTTCCTGTCATTTGTAGTATCTGTAAGATTTTAAAGTTACGAACTAGCAATTTTTATTTCCAAATTACTACGACAGATGGTATAAAGTGATTACTAGTAAATAGTAAAAACACAATGTGTCAATTTAACATTTTAATTAAACGCTAATTTATACACCATGCTGAATAAAACAAATGTAAAAATTATGTACTTATACACGAATTGCAATTCAGATTATTTAAATAAGCCGAGTTGCCTCTTCATACCTTTAATAAATTGTTAATTCCTAGGACGTTAGTTTTAGAAGCACAGTTCCATTCGCAAAGACGTTTCAAATGTTTCTCTACCTCATATGGAAATCCATTTATTTCAAAATAAATATTTTTAAAAAGTTACGAAATTTAAATTTTTCTACTGTCTTTAGGGCCCCATAAGATATATTTAGAAATGCTGTCTCCATGCTTTAACAACTAAAACAGTAAAAATGCCATTCTTATACAACCAAAACGTACCGTGTTATGACACTGTTGAATGTTATGAATTTGTGGCATTTTATGATATTAATAAGGGAAAACGCCTTTTTATTACCTGAAAAGGCTGAAAACTCGTAAAATTAAAAGTCTTATAACACGGTAAGCTTTAATCGTACACAAATGGAATGGTTACTATTTTTTCTTAATGGAGCATAGAAAAGATTTTTTCAATTATAACTTTTAGGAACCAAGGACCGTATAAAAATATTATTTTCGAAATATTTTTAAAAACAACTATTTTGATACAAATGGATTTTCATATGGTGAAAACCAACATTTGAAGCATTTTTTCAGTTGGAACTATACCTCTGAAAATAACGGTTTAGGAATTATCTATTGTTGAAAGACAAGGGACCCATTGTTTATTAGGAATTGAATAACTTAAGATTTTATAAATATTTTCAACTAGTATACAGATTTAAATAATTTTACTGTAAACATTTTCATAGGAAGTGTATAATAGCTTAAAACGTAAAATTTACAATTTTATTTTTCCGATTTTGGCTTTCTTATTTTCCGAGAAAACTTTTCCAAAGTACATAATTTAATTTTAAGTATCCTGTAAACTGCGTACTGCATTTTCCTCTTTAGTATTCATTTCATTATAGCGCCGAAGGGAAAATTAAGTAATATAAAGATAAGATAATGAACACAAACATGTATAATTACCTGTCTTGTTAAAATAGTGCGCTCTTTAAAGCTTTTAGAACAATAATGATAAGAGCTTTTAATATCTTCTATCCTTTAAACACTTTCGATTTTAAACTTCACACTGTGATGTATTATTCTTGAAATATAATCTTCGCTTATTTTTCAGTTATGAGAGAAACATTTCTTGAATTATTGCTTATTGGCTCATTTGTTTTCTGGGGAAATATAATTTTGAGTTTGTTAAATCTATTAAATGTTAGGTGTTGTTGTTATGAGCATACAGAGGAAAAATTATTTATTCTAAGGAGAATGAAAGATGTGCAAGATTTAACGCAACTAGTATTCTATGGCCATTAGAACACGTTTTTCTATATCAATATATTAATTTAAATAGCGCAGTTGCGTTATTTCCGGATTTCATTTCTTTGATTTAACATGGAGTTACAGTAATCAGTTTTAGAATGAAAACGAAAGCAATGGCTCCTCCTTCTTAGTATAAAAACCAAAAATATACAATCATATTACAATCATACGGATTATGTTATAATTCTCATATACAATCATACGGGTCATTTTATGAAAACTTTACTTTATGATAAAAACTAACAATAAAAGAATTAAAAAAAGAAAATTTATATTTATATTCATAGTTTAGCTTTCAATTATTTTAATATTTACATGAATGGTCGCACAGTCTTTGCAGTTATTGGTGTTTAATTTATTTTCTAGAGATTTAAGGGGTAATTTTCTTAATAATATTGCAAAAAAGTATACGTCTACAGAGGATGCAAATACACAATGTTTTGTTTTGCAATACCATGCTTAGTTTGCATAGGATATAAAAGTTGAAGTAAATAGCTTTAAAAAACTTATTTTTATTAAATGAAAGATTTTTACCTTTTAAATAAAGAGCGAGGATACACAAAAGTCATGGTCATTTCTATTTCAGCAAGAATATTAAAAAAAAATAATAATAATCGGTAATATGCAAATTCACGGCTAACAGCCGATATTAAAAAGGGATGTCTCCTGCGTTTGAAGTTTTTAATTAGATGACGAATGCTACTATAATTTTGAAAATATCGCACATAATTTATTCTAACAGGGGATAAAATAAAGTCTTGTAACGGTAGTTCAAAACAATTTTTGAATTATTTTTTTCGTAATAAAATTTAATAGTCTTATAACAGAATTTACAAAGAAAAAATGCATATTATTGAATGAATAACATATTTATCTCATTCACAAAGTAAGTGAAGATGCTAATAGAGAAAATTAGGTGTAACATGTAACGGTATGTATGCAAACAAATTTTAAAAATCATAAATCATCAGTCTTCATCAATTATATTTTTTTAATTTGTCCTATTATATAAAACCTAAAAAACTTTTCTTAAAAAATATTCTGTTAACTACCATGAACCGAAAAAGAATTTTTTTGTAGAATAACCCATATATATATATATATATATGGCCTGATTACCGTCAAAGAAAGTTTCCACCTGTAAAAACGAATAGAAAATTTTCCTTATGTCTGACTCAAATTTTGCATGAATAAGACGTTTAAATAAAGCAAAATGTTCTACTCAAATTTACTGGTGAAAGTTTGCTCCAGCGGTAATAAGGTCCTGTATATATAAATGCATATACAGGGGGATTCAAAACTGGAGGAACAAACTTCTAGGAGGGGTGGGATACACCTAGACGACTCAGAATCACATAGCAATGCAGGGTCGGAAATGCAATCCTAACGGGATAGGGGGTTATTAGGGCTGAATCATCGTGATCGAAAATTGACTTTTAAAGACTATGAGCTTAAAATAAGTCATGACTGTCCTGATAATGAAGTTCTCCGAAGTTTTCTGCATACGTGCCTGGTACTTACAATCTAGAGTTTTGCACGTTTGAGGGGTCCAGTTACAGCTCTGGTGAAAAGCGCCCTTACGCAGATAACCAGCGCCCTCAAACGTGTAAAACTGTAGAAGGGAAGAATCAAGCACGTAGGCAGAAAACTCCGGGGAACTTCATTATCAGGAAAGTCATGACTTATGTTAAGTTCATAATTTTTAAATGTTAATTTTCGATCACGATGATTCAGCCCCTAACAACCCCTATCTCGTTAGGATTGCATTTCCGACTCTGCATTGCTGTATGATCCCGAGTCGTCTAGGTGTACCCCACCCCTCCTAGAAGTTTTTTCCCCCAGTTTTGAATCACCCTGTATATAAAATTTACTCTATTTTACTTATTTTCATCTTAAAATAATTTATCTTTACTCTCTCCATCTCAAAAATCCACTATTCAATGTATGGTTTATCCGTATCAATATTCATTACCTTTTAAAATAATCTTTGTTACTTTACAGGGTGCGTGTTTGAAGAATTTGTTGTGCAGCTTTTGATGGTTTTTGTGTTCCTACGCACCAACCAATTACATACCTGCCAAACTTCACTAAACTTAGCTACACTAACTTTCCGTACAATGTAGGTTAATTTAACCGAGGTTAAACACGTTTCAAACCATAATTTTTATTTAAGAAATGCAGTCAAATAGGTTCTACGTAAGGACATGAAACTAAATTTATATTATTTTTTCAGATATATTTTCTGGTTAACAACGTCTTTAACCTGGATCAATTTAACTCACATTGTACGGAAGTTTAGTTGAAAGTTGGCAGGTATGAAATAAAACAGAAAGCATGCTCTCAGAAGAATTCCTGATCATTATTTACCTCTGGAATATTTGTGGTAATATGGAGCTTAATTTAATGGACTTTAACTCAATAATGTTTGGAAATTTTCTTGTCAACATTAGATGTCCCAATACTTGAGATTCTAGATCAATTCTTATGGTTTTAAGACGTCTACAGAATAATAAAAATGAGCTAACTGGGCTAAATGAGAAACTTGAGCTTCACTCCTGGATAATCTCTGAACTACGGAAATTTCTTTCCGGATAAAAATCCTAGCCTGAGACACTGCTTGAATCATACGACTGCCACTCTAAATATTAGATTTTGCATGTTTACAAAGAACGGAATAACGGCATTTCAAGTAGATTGCTATTGGGATTACAATCATTCATTCAAATCCATATTTTAACACAAATGCAGACCTAATTCTTCGACTGCTGTATAGCATCACTACCAAAAATAAATGGATGAGATCTACATTTACTATAAAGTTGCTCCATGAAAGTGAATAGATACATATACATATTAATAAGATTCAAAGGTGTAATTGGTGCATTTCTACCCAATAGAAACTTAGATGCAACTATAATGTGCACCCATATATCATAGCATATTAGCGCTTTTTGTTCAAAGGTCAATCGAAAATTGAATCGGCATAGTTTTTCGTAGTAAGTACCTTACATGTTATTTTTGGTGCATTTTCCTGTTATATATGCTAAGATATAACAATCACTTTCATATCGTAAGATGCCTAAGAGATCAAATTGGCCGGTGCAGCTGTACTGGTGTTTATTTGTAGTTTCATTTATATATGTAAAACCAATGCTGAAAATTTCAATTTATTGCTGGGAGAAAGTTAAAAAATCAATGTATAAATTAAATTATTATCAAAGCTTTACTTTTTATATGCCTATAGAATATGGAAAAGGCTCTTATTATGTTAAAATCTCTTATTTCATTTTAATTTCAAGTTCTTATTGATTTCAGGCTTTATGAAGCTTTTGAGAATAAAATCAATAACAAAGGAAATATTTACTACATTAATCTCCTGTTTGAAAGCAAAAAAATAACGAAAAATTTAACATAGTAAAAAAGATTTAAATTATTCTTTTGATTTAGTTTAGCCGAAGTATTTATGTCTTTTTTTTCAAAAAAGAAAATCAATAATAATATAAAAATCGTTCGTTGCTGAAGGCATACAAACAATATTATTATAATTGTTTTTTAATTTACTGTACAAAATGATTTATTTCTTTGAAACTAAAATAGAAGTTCTATTTATTTTAAATGATATAATTAATATAGTACTTTTTCATTTTACATGACATTATTGTATATTATTTTTTGATGTGTAATATCCATAATGTATAATATTGACGCAGAAAAATTTATCGTTTTCTACTTTAAATTCGTGAGACGACAGAAATGATTAATGTAAAACTTCAATTAAATGCAGATCATTTTAATATATTAAAGTGATATTAATCTTTTTTCAATTGTGTAAGTATTTTACGCCATAATTTAAACAGATTTTTTAATGAACTGTATTAAGTTTTTGTCCTTTCGGTTGTTTTTCATTTTGGACTATAATTGAACCAAAATTTTCGATCGGACTTTTGAATTTTTTTATGGGACACAAAAATCTGAAAAGGGATCTTTTATTCTGAAACCGATATGTGTTACATCATATCATACTGAAATGATTTTCTTTAAAGAAAATGTGTCTCTGAAAAAATGAGTTACATTTTTCCGACATGTGTCCTTTTCGAAATTAATCCAAAGCTTCGGATAGTTTCAGTAATAATACAGCATTTTTACAAAGAACATGGTTTATTTACTAAAAAGGCACACAATATTAATAAACAGCACGAAATATATTTTTTTTACTAAAATTCTTCTTGCACGTCCAGCATCGTAGCTGCTACGTAGGTCACTACGAAACGCACTCGCAGGCATTTTCAAACTTCGTTGGTATATATTGCCTCAACTTTTTTTATTTCATTCATCGTTAAAGGATTGATTGGCACTTTTGAGGAGTGGCACAGAAATGTTTAAATGGAATTTTTGCACAACAACCTTTAGTTTTCGACAAGAGAAATGTTTCGTTCAGTAAATCACTGCTAATACGGCATAAGATTTCAAACGGCTTTCCGGGGTTGAAATTGAACTAAAGAAAAACTCGACATTTGAAAGTAAATTTTATCCTTTTTATTATTTTTTTCTCATAACACTATTTGGATAATGTTTTTGCTTTGACGTTAACTTTGCCCCACGATTTAAAGTCTATTACATTTGAATACTTTATCGTTTTTACACTACTTTTATGGATTATTACAGATTATTAAATTCACATAGTACTGGTGAGGGGGATAAACGATCTTCTCTTCTAATTTTGCTTTTTATTGTTTCAGAATGTCTATCGCAATCATTAAAAGAGTGACCTCTTTACGGGAAGTAAAGGTAAATTTTATATTTGGACTGGTTGATAATGCCAATAAGAAATTAATCATTGTACTGTTTTTGTCCTATCCGGGACAACCGTCAAATAATGAGTGCAACTGCGTTATTTCTTCCGGAAAGTTGTCACGGATATAATCATTTAAAAATTGTGCCACTTCATTCAACCCTTGTGTGCTTGTTCTTAGGAGTAAAAATTTGCTTTTTCAGTTTTCATATTAAGGACGCAAAATTCATAAACCCATAGTTTACGGGAATACAACTCTTCCTGGACTGGGAGAACTAGCAGTCGAAGATTATGCATGTAATCAAATTATAACATTACCGCCATTCTCTTGGCATTTTTCGGTGATTTCTTTGGGTTTACTGAAACTTTTTATGCTCTTCGCTTATGCAATTATTATTTGTGCAAGTTTTTTTGGCATTCTCATTCAAGTGCAGATTCAAGACATGAATTTGTGATCGTCCAAATGACAAGTAAAAATTTTCATTGAAATAGTTTCTGAAAAACTGGTAATTCCCTATTACTTCAGAACATTCTGTGCAATATCTCAGAGGCAATATTGTCACATTTAGTGTAGAGGATAAGTATCACTTTACAATGTTAGAGTAGTCATTTTCGTATACTGGAATAGATGATTCCATGATTGCAGCACCCTTTTTGGTTAGCAGAAATTTACTTCTTAAAGTAAGGGCTTTCACTGGCAACTTTGAGCTGTCACGATCTCTTAATCCTGTTAGCAATAACGCAATACAAGCTTAACAAGAACGAAAAATCATGCGTCAAGCATAGATTATAAAACACTTTCCAATACAGCCAGGAAACTGTAACGAAACTTCACCATTAAATAAGGTGAAAGAAATATGTAAGTAAAGAGTTTAGAAAACATATAACACATTGAAAAACACAGTTTTCGAAATTACCTTCCAGTGTCAAAAAAATAGTCGAATTATTTTGTGCAGCCTGTATATGATCCATAAATGTGTATATATAGCATGATAAAATTTAGTTCAGTACGAATATTCACATTTAGCAATTTTCGCCAATCGATGGAAATGCACTCGAAATCTTTTGTACAACCCTATAGGGGAGGGTGGGGCATGTTGGAACATGGGGCACGTTGAAACACTTGAGTTGGTAGCCATTTTGAAAAAAGCAGAGGATTATGGGAATACTTAACTTGCGTCTGTTAAGCACACCTAGGATCCATGTTGTTTTCACGATCCTAGGTCTTCAAGTTTTCTTGGCAAGTTGATTTTTTAAATTTGATGCAAGGTAAGTAAATTTTCCATATTCTTTAAAATCTTTATTTACTTTTGAAGCATTATACTGAGTTTACCTCAAGTTATGTTGTCACCATTGACTCTACCACTGTAATTTCCACAAATTTTGAGGTAGGATACACCAAACCTAGACAGGTGTTAAATCCTGAAGAAGAAGAACAACTTGTTCAATATATTATGCATGCTTCTCAAATATACTATGGTTTATGTTCATGAGAAGTAAGGAAGCTAGCCCACAACTGCGCAGTTGCTAATAACAAAGTTATTCACAAATCAGGGGTTACTAAAATGGAAGCTAGCAAAGATTGGTTCAATGGTTTCATGAATATACCCATTGAACCGCCACATTTTTATCGAAGTTGATTTTCCGCCATCAGATGTTACTAACCGCCCTAATCCAGAGACAGTGAAAAATCCTACTATTTTTTCTTTAGCTGTAATACATAGCTCTCCATTAAATATAGCAACTATTGGCTCTAGCTCTCCTGCAGTCAACCTTTCCCAAAAGCAGGACCAAGAAAAAGTTCCAATAAGAAAAAGAGCTCAACAAAGATCTTAACAGACACACCAGTTAAAAAAATAATTGAGGAAGCATTAAAGCAAAGACAACAGAAAGAAATGAAGGTCATTTGCTCCATTGCAGCAGCACAAAGAAAGCTTAACCTTCTAAACCCAGTTCAATTAAATAAAAGTAAAAAACCGAAGATCAAGAAGATGTCCTTCAAAAGTAACACAGATGAAGAAATTGAGTACACTGTTAAAAATAAATCCGTTAATTCACGGTAAAACTACTGGCAGCAAAGTTGCCGGGTATTTTCCGTTCCGTTAGTAGATTTTCCGTTTTGAAAGATAACAGAAGGAAGAACTCCGTTTGAAGAAACAGTAACTTTCCGTTTTGAATGTCCTCGGTTTTAAAAAAATTACCTTTCTGTTTGTGCTGCCATCTGTTGACTACACCGGGAGTATTTAATAATTTGATATACTTCAAGAATATTTTCGGCTGACCTTGGGGTTCGAACCAGAGATGATAGCGTCTCGAGTCAAGTGTTTTACCGCAAGACCAGTGGGCCGTTGCTAGAATAAGAAATTGAAACGATCATACGATATTTCTCCAAATCGCGGCTTGGAACTTAAACAATCTGGGGTTTAGAAACCTGGTATGTTGAAATTAATTGGGGGATATTTTGTTATAAGATTATGACCGAAAACTATTTTTAACAGAGGATTAAAACATGAATTATATATATTCTTAATTTGATTGTTAGATGCAAAATATGAATATTATATTTTGAATTAAATTCGATAAAGTATGTTTGCTTTTTTGAGAAAATCGATTTTTTTCAACTATTATAGATTTTTTAAATGTGTTCGGTTAGAATATATTTTTAGTGAGAGTGTTTTTTATAACTTTAAAAAACAAATTGCGAATAATTTCAAAGGAATGAGAAAATTATTTGTTATTTTTTTTTAAATTCGAATTCATTATTTTTGTTTGTTGCTTTTTTGAGTAAAATCGATTTTTTTTCACTTAACTATCATATATATATATATATATAAAGCATCTATTTGTTTAGAATATATTTTAACTGTGAATGTTTTTTTATAACTTTAAAAAATAAATTGCTAATAATTTTAAAACATGGGGAAATTAATTGTTGCTTTTTTTAAATTCGAAATAATATTAATAATAATTTAAATTTTTGTTCTTTTAAATAAACTAGAAATTTTAGTTTTTCTGTGCTGCAACATGTCAGTTTTTTAATCATTGAAACTAATTATGGAGCAGATAACGGAATATCTCCGTTGGCCACTTTCTTGTCCGTCTGTTCCGTTATTTTCAGGAAATATGAGGAAATGTTCTGTTTTTAACGGAAAATGCCCTTTTGTCGTGAAAAGGGACTTTTTCTGTGAAATTCAGGAAAAAAATACCCGTGAATTTCAGATTATTTTTAACAGTGTATGATGCTGCTAGAAGAGATTATGATGATTCATTCTATTGAGTTTGATTCACCCATTTGTGAGGATAGAAAACCACAAATTAATAATTTTGCTGTCGTGAAGCTTTCCACTAAAAAAATTACCTTTGTTGGGATGGTACACGCAGTTAAAGGTGGATGAAATAGAAATTAATTTTCTGAAAAATTGTAATAGTGAAAAGGGTTTCGCTTTTCCCTGATAAGGAAGTTTGTGGGTGGTACACTCCTATGAAAAAATTTGCCTCCTCCTTCCACCCCCCATCACAGTTGCTAGTACTTACAGATGTACCAGAAAACTGGTATTTCCATATGATTTGTCAATTTATGAAGGCCTACAAAAAATACAAAGCACAGGAACTATCAGGCTACAATATTTTGCATTATCTGTAACTTCATATTATTAAAATTAAATATTTTATAATTAATTTTGTAACTTGTTTCATTGTGTTTCAACTTGCCCCACAGTATGTCGATAGTTATATTGTCATTCAGTATTTTTTTCAGTATGAATTTTTTTAAATAATTTATTTTAAATTGTAGCAAACATTTGAAGCTAGAATATAACCCTAAGTGTTTGAATTAGTACCTATGGTTTACTAAGTTAAGGATCCAAAAGTAAAAAACATTTTAACTTGCCCCACTCTCCCCTATATTATCTGAAGGCTTTTGTACACAACACATATTTAGCTAAAAGGTAATTTAAAACTCACTCGCAGCAATTACCAACCGTAAACGACAATGTACCTTTTTCTTTGCGTAGCCCTGTATATGAATTTATTTATATTCCACAAACTTTTATTAGTCTACTAAATATAATTCAGCAGGAAATTTGTGTAACACAATTAAAAACTACCCTTAAGCAATTCACTCCCATAGTCTGTAATACTTCCGAATTCCCTTGTGTAGCTCTGTATATGATCAACCGAGTTTATAAACACTCAATTACTATGAAAAAATTTAGTTAAACATAAAAACGCAAACCAAAGTTGAAAACGCACTTATCACACATAGACTCTAAATATCGCACATGTACTGTAACCAATATATTTTGTGTGTCCCTGTAAATAAACGCAATTCATACAAGAGAGCAATTTATAGTGCACCCCAGTAATGCACACAATTTTCATTATGTTTGAAATAGTGAAATATCACTAAATTACACTGCAAATGATTTTTCCCCATAGAACGATGTGTAACAGAATTATTTTGTTTGACCCTGTAAATGAATAATAAATGCTTTGTAAACGATATTCTACAAAAAGCATGTTTTAATGCGCTTCATAATTATATATGAATTTAATCATGTTTTAAATGACGTAGCATTATCAAAATGCACTTGAAACGATTATTTCCCTTTGACTGTAATGTAATGGAATACTTTTAACTGTCCTTGTAAGAAAACTATAAGTGCTACACACTTCAGTTGAAATAGGGAACATGCCATAGTAAACGACAATAACATACAAAAATTTCAGGGTAATCCAAGTATAGTTAGACGAGTTAGAGCATGGCCAGACGGCCAGAAGGCAGACGACAGACAAACCGAAATCATAAACATTTTTCAACTAGGTTGGAAAATCTTAAAAATGCGATTTTACATACCTCATTTTTTTCCAACCATTTCGACAATATACTAGCATGAATAAGTCTTAGGTATAACTTTCTTAAGATTCGTCATGATCTCATCGATTTCTTGACGTTTTGATTTGTCCTTTACGCACACATTTGATTGGCCTTACCACATCTATTAATGCATGCAAATAGATGTTCTGTTGATCATTTTTGTTGAAGTCGTTAATTCGATTAAAGATAATATTATTGTCTTCATTTGAAAGAACGAAACAAAGTCTAACATTCCTGTAAATGCGAAAAAATATATTGATTCTGTAAATATAGTTGAAGTTAACGTTTTTTAGCCACATATTTAATTAGAAATCATGTATTAAAAAATAAAATAGACACATGCGTGCAAACGCCTCCAGTTGTTCGGGCAGAAATTGACATGCCCATATGATTCCCGTGTACAAGGTCCTTTACTTTTGCTTTTTATTATTTTTAAGTGTTTATACATCTCGTCATTTCTTACACCTCTTTTCCTTTTTCTCCGATCTTCATCATCTGAACTATTTGTTTCACCCCTCTAAACAAATAAGGTATTAGTATTAAAATGACACCACACAACAATGATTGGAAACTTACTGGGTACAAAGTGAGAAGGTATCACATTTAACCTTCTATTTTTTATCATAAACGCTTCCCACTCGATCGCTACAGGTCGTCATTTTATTTCGAAAAGATCTCATCTCTGTAGCATAAGCCGTTTTCTTCATTTATTTCAGAAAGTATGAGTTATTCTCCAGTATGAAAACCATAGTTGAACTCGTCTCGCTCATAAAACATCGGTCTGTATTTGTATATGAAAATAGAGTGAAAAAGTCCATTTTGAAAATTTTACGAATTTTAAAAATTATATTTTGGGCGCTTTTCGAAATTTGTGATTTAATTATTTATTATATTTTATGCTAGTTTAAATTATAATTCTGTAAAATAAATTGGAAGAAATCCAAATAAAATTCATTCACATTTATATAAGATAAGCAGAAAATTCCGTATTTTGAAGAAGTTTTAAAACTGCTATATTTGTATCATTGTACAAAAATTTTATTGTATATTTCACTACATGCCAGCCTCTAGTTTTTTTAAATTAAAAAATAACATACGTCGAACCAGAAATTTATTTAATGAATGTAATTAAGTAGGTTTCAAATGACTACCACATTTAATGGAAAACACATTCAATTAAAGAAATTTTCTGTTCCAATGTGTTTTTTTTTTTTTTTTTTTTTTTTTTTTTTTTTTTTTTTTTTTTATTAAATGTGATTGTGTTGGTAATGCTTTAGTACATATTTTTTCGTACGTTTCTTTATGTAATATATGAAAAAGAACTTAAAAATTCAAAATTATTTTTATTTTGTTTTTAATTGAAAGTTTTAGAAAGTTAATATACATTATAATTATTTTCTCCTAGAATCACAAACTTTTTCATTTACATGCAGTATATTAAAAAAGTTTTAAATCATGTTCAAATATCCAATTTTATTTCAATTTCCAGATCTTTCTTTTCTTCTCAATATACTTGCTGAAGAGTTTGAAGAAAAATTATAACTTGAAATATTTTGCTACATCAAACTCATTTCAAAGAAACAAATACCAAATAAATAAACATAGAAGACTAATTTAAATTAGCTTGCCGGTTTGATTTCGCCGATGTATTTATGTTTTTTTTTTCTTTTTTTTTTTTTTTTTTTTTTTTTTTAGAAAAGTTAAAATCAGTGATAATATAACAAGCTTTCGTAGATCAGGATATAAAAACAATATTATCATAATTGCTTTCGAGTTCACTTGTCGTTATCGCAAGGGATTTTGTTTGCACCGTTATTATTGAAAAGGACACACTACTTCGAAAATTAGGAAAATTCATATTTTTTCTTGAATGTTAATACCGTTAATATAGTATTTTTTCATTCTACATGACATAATTTGGAGTATTTGTTTGATAATATATAAAAAATTATCAATTTCTTCTTTGAATTACCTAAAATGGTTGTAATAATTCATATAAAACTGCAGCTAGATTACTAATTGCAGCTAATTGTTTTCGAATTTGCTATTGAAAACGACACACTGCTTTGAAATTAAAGGATTAGACATATTTTTCTTTAAAAATAATATAGCTAATATAGTACTTTTCTTTCTATGTTATTTTAATGGATAATATTCATTTTATATGCAAATACATTTATCGATTTCCACTTTCAATTTCTAAAATGACGTTAAGGATTAGCATGAAACTGTAGATTAATTTTGCTCATTCCGCTATATTAAAAACTGATAAAACGAAATATTAAATGGTATAGGTATACTACTCCTTAATATATAAAAAAAAATAATTCTAATATATGTATTTATTTTCATCTTTTCAAAAATGATTTGTTTCCAACTCATCGTGTTTTTTTTAATGTATGCTATTTTAACTCTTATGTATTTGATAAAGTGGAATAAATTTCACATATTGATGCAGTTTTCTTTGAAGTAATAAAGTTAAAATTATAATAAAAACAAAAATTCTCTAAATCTATCTAAATTGTATGACTGATCAATCTTACAACAGTTTTAGGTAGCTTTCATTACAAAAAGGTACCTATTGCAGCCGTTCGGAGGAAAGCAATTCCAAAAAATTTTGGTTTATTTTCACTGAATATGCATTATTTTCTTTCAATTTCTAAGACAACAGTAGGGATTAATATAAAACTGCTACTTAATGAAGCTAATTTTACGATATTAAATCTGACATACAGGAATCTCAATAGTTCATATTTTAATGCCACTTTTTCTAAACAAAATTCTTCGTGGTAGTTTTCAAAACATTTTCTGTAGAAATAGAATATTATCATTTTAAAATAGTGGTATTCAAAGAAGAGAGCAGTGGGAGCCCTCTACATGTATTATACACCATAAATTAAAGAGAGTGTTTTCGTAAGATGCATTTATTTTTATTTTTTTTTAATGTTTTTTGTTTCTAATTATATCATCATTTTTTAATGTCTTATAATTAAATTTGTTGGTTGATAAAGTGGAATATATTTAAAAAATTGAGTTATATTTACAAAAGAAAAAAAAATTATGCGTTTTAATGCAATTTTCAACAACGATATATGTATTGTTGTGCAGTCCTGCAAAAAAAAAAAGTTATTACCCCATCACTCTGTTGCAAATCATCGTATAAATGTGCGGTGGGTTCAAAACCATTAGTAATAACGTCTACCAATTATTTCTATACTTATTTTTTTCTTAGGTGTCAGCTACGTATAAAAATTGAAAAAAAAAAAACATAAAATTTCAATATAACACACATAATCTTGACAAAATGTTTGGGATCTTTGAAAATATTACCTTGAAAATATAATATTCGGATATCAATCGACCAATCATTCAGTAAAGCAATTTAAGAACTATTCATATTTAAAATTTGGAACCTCTGATATTAAATTCCTTTTAACCGTTGCAACACAGATTGAGATTCAGGTAAATTTTTAAGCATATCTGAAACTACGTGGTGGAATGAGCTGTATATTTGTATTTCGCTTAGCTAAGGCTTTTAGAAATCAATTTCAGTTTTCAAAATTTTTAGATTATTCCTGTTTTTTTTTTTTTTTTTTTTTTCGAAAAATAATTTCCAAATATATTGTGTTGTTTGGAAAAAATTTTCCGTTTTGGAAAGGGGGTTCATACCGGAAAATTCCATCATTTAATTATTAGACATTAATTCCGATATCTAATGTCTAATAATTGACAGGCAGAATCGGTAAATTCTGAATACGAATTGGCGGTATGAATTGGTTTTCTCAAACGAAAAGAACCTTCCGAACAACACAGTATATTATTTCGAAACCACTTCAAAAAAAAAAAAAAATCGTAACCTGCAACTTTTTTATCAGAAAATTAATTTCTACATCCTTCAAATATGAGAATCCAAACTCACAACTTATTCCCCGAATTATACTTTTAGTTATGCTTAAAAAACTACCCGCATTTACATCTGTTTTGCAACGATTAAAAATGAATTTAACATTACGTGTTCCGAATTTTAAACCTGCATAATCAACATAAGTACTTGATCAAACTATTTCCCATTTGGTATCTGAAGGTACATATTACAGAAATATCCCAATATAGTGTCAGACTTAGGTGTTACTATGAAAAATTATAAAGTTTGTTACAATTTCTATATATAGACGACCCCCTAAACAAAATTTCGGCATATCATTAATTTGTACGATATTTTGCGAGGATGTACGAAGAATATTTTCCGTGACTTTACAAAATTTAATGTTTTAGTCCATACCATCATTCTGTTCATTCGTAAGTTCATTAAAAATATATAAAAAAACTATACTATATAACTCACAAATTCTATATTAAATATTTTAATACTCCAAAAAGTTTAGAAAATCAATTTACAAATTAATTATTCTCTCATAGCAATATAAGCTGTTTATTCATCTGTAGAATATTGAAATGTTTCTGATTACGTTCAAATTTCCGATCTCATTTCAATTTCAAGCTCTATCTATTTCAATCTGCTTCCTTGATGAAGCTTTTGAAAAAAAAAAATCTACATTAATATCATGTTCCAAAGCAATAAATAACGAATAATTTAAGATAGCACAGAAATTTAAATAATTCTGTCCGTATAGTTTATCTGAAGTATTTATGTATTTTTAGAAGGAACGAAAATCGAAAATCAATGATTAAAGAAAGAGCGTTCATATCTCAAGACATACAAATAACATTATCATAATTGTTTTCGAGTTAGGCTGACGTTATCGCGATGGATTTTGTTTACATCATTAATATTGAAAAGGACATATTTTTTTAATTTAGGAATAGTCTCCCTTTTTTCCCATTTTTTTAAAATGATATAGTTATTGTAGTAATTCCTCATACTATACTATTCAAGTAATATACTTTTTATGATGAAGAAAATTTTATCAATTACCATTTATCTAAATTGACAATAATGATTAATATAAAACAGTAAATTAACAGAGCTCATTTTATTATATAAAAATTGGATATTACGAAACATTTAATGGTATAGGTATGCAGTTCTGTAAATTAAAATTTTTTTTTTGATTAATTGATATATATTTTTTCAAATTCTATTTGTTTCAAATTTTTTTAATTTATTTTGAATGAGTTATACCAATATTTATAAATACTATTCTAGACTGAACTATTAAGCATTTTATTTATTTTCAGCTTCATTATAATGAAATTGGTTGTTAGTAGTTTAAGTGAAAAAATATTGAAAATGCTTTACAGTAAATTATTTCATTATAATAGCATTAATAGTCAACGATGAATAGTTATCAATCACATTAGTAGCCAAAATTGGGGAGAATTTTCGAAGTTTGAATAATCTTACAATTTTGAATGCTTATTAAATTTGTTCTTATTTAATTGTATAAAGTTCACAGATTAAGTAAGGCCAAATTTAGTATATAATAGTTATGGTAGTAAAATGATGCAGCATTCACGGACGCTACGCCACTGTGGTAACTATCTGAGCTTTACAATAGTATATGCTTCATAATTTGAGCTACACCTGCGACCTCTTAGGGTCTCTTTAAAGGGGCCGGGGAAATAGGATCACATAGTGCAAGATCGGAACTGCATGAATGATACAAAAACAAATGAATTCCATTCCACTGCATTGGCTGCAAGCTACTCATTTTGTATGTAGCCACGCATTGGTTTTATCCTTTTGCAAAGCTGCCAAAAAAAAAAAAAAAAAGAAACTTTTTTTAAATATCAGAAGTTAATTAATAAGCACAATGAAAGAAGAAGCTTTTCATTAAAAATGTCCTTCTGATTTAAAGTATGTTTATTTTGCTTGAAAAAAAAAAGAATGTTGGCAGGTATGCGTTTGCGCAGTAGTTCGCATCGCTTTTGATGAATTGGAGGTTCTAATTTTTCTTGTTTTTCAGTAATGCCATCTCTGATTGAAGCATCCGTACTTCTAACCAAGCAATTTCGCTGGCATTTTACTGAATGATGGAATTCTGGACGGGTTGCTTTTCATCCCATGTACACATATGCAGATACCTGACAACCCTATTCCCTTGTACTTACTACGTAATTTCAAAATGATTTCTACTTTCTGATTCATTTTTGTATAACTAGCATTATGCTGGACTGTTAAATCATATTGGAGGGAAAGAAATCCACAGATTTTTAAGATAATCATTATGAATCTATATTGGTGGCCAACATTGCGGACACTTTTTGAAATTTAATTTTTTTTAAACTTTGAATGATTATAAAAAATGATACACTTCATGCAGTGCCATGATTCCTATAGCAAATAAACGCCACTGGTAACCAGCAAATAGCTTTAACCCTCTATTGCACAGGTAGCATATATTCTACCATCAGTGTTGCCAATTTATTGAATAGTTGTTTTATTCAGATATTCCGAATTCATACCAGAAAATCGGAATGGCAATATTTGCTTTATTTAGCGACAGACGTTCTGTGATTAAAGAAAAAAACCGAAACTTTTGATTTGTAATTTCTGGTATGAATTCCGATTCTCTTAATTTCGGAATTTCTAGAATGCATTCTAGCATGGGCAGTAGAGAGTTAACGTTTCGTAACACTCTATTGCCCATGGTAAAATACGTTCTTGAAATTCCGTAATTTAGATATTCCAAATTCATACCAGAAAGTCTAATTAATAAATTTCGCTTTATTTAATGACGGAAGGTTTGTTATTAAATAAACAAAGATTATACTATTTTAAATATCTGGTATGAATTCAGAATATTTGAATAAAAATATCCAGTAAGTAGGGAACAATGATGGTAGCATAATTGCTACATGGGCAATAGAAGGTTAATGAACAAATTGAAAACAACTGTTTACAAGAAATTAATAATCTCATTAAAAGATACCAAAAGTGTATAACTGTATAAAACAAGAAAAAAAGTGCAAAAGAGATACACGTGCATTTGTTTTCTCTCAGTACATCTAAAGCTGTTATATCGAAATTGCTTTTACTTTGAGATTCATCCTGGTAATGCTAAAAGTTTTAACTAAATTTAGTGCAGTGAAAAAGTAATATATTGTTATATTTACATTGTTATTTAAATAATTTCACTAAACCCTGTTATTTTTCTATTTTTTAGGTAAGTAAATGTGATCTTCTTTGATCCGTTAGAATTTTAAAAGGTAAGCCTTCATATATATGTGGATATATATATAAGGTCTATTTGTTTAAATGTACTGTAATAAGATATCCTATTCTGTAACTCTTAGCATTATTTCGATATTATTATATTTGTTAAGAAATAGGAAAAACATACAACACAATTTTTGAAATTGATCTCTTAAATGTATTAAGTTTCGAGTTACGGAGTTATTTTTGTACATTGGTATCTAGGGCGTTTCGAAGTTAAATATTTTATTTTATTTCTTTTAACATAATTCAACCAATAATTATGGTTTCGTTTAAAGTACTAAAGAAATAAAACAAAAAATACATATTATTCCTTTCTAATGGTAACCCCTTAATCGTCGTGACCGATACATTCACCCGTGACCCTTATGGGCTGAACACCTGTTCATTTTAATTCTATCTCGCACCACTGTCTCACAACCGATATCTTTTAACACTTTGCCGTCCGCATGTCTCGTAAAAATACTTCTATTTGTAAAATGTTGAAATGATTGATTGACACCAGAATTTAGAAACAAATTTATTCGAAAATAAGTAAAATATTTTCTTCATGTACTTGATAAAAGGGAATTTTTCATTCCAAAATTCTGGTGCCAATATAGCATTTAAGGATTTAAATGAAGTTACTTTACGTACGACAACACTGTGGTGTCGCCGGACGGCAAAATGTTAATACCCTTTAACCCCTTGAAGGGCATCGGTATATTATATATTCCACTTAATTTTAATCCCAAAATGCCACAACGACACCAGAATTTTATAATCAAATTTTGAATTTATAAGGTACATGATGAAAAAGCTTTTTACTTATTTTAAAATAAATTCGTTCGTGAATCCTGGTTTCAATCAGTCATTTCAATATTTTAGCTACAAGAATTCTTAGCCCCTGAAGGGGTTAACAGCACTTACAAGAGAAATATAGTACAAAATGTATATTTTAAGAATACTGGTGCAAGTAGATTATAAAAATAGTTGCCAACGGCAGCCGTGGTTTTACGGTTATTTCAACGATTTTGTGATTCCCGAGATAATTTTAAATGATTAACCCTTTAATAGTCACGCCCGATATCTTCACGGACAGTCAATTGTAAACAAATTTTGTCGCGCCCTCACAGCAGTGTATGCTACTTATTTAAAAATTCAGATTGTTTGATTCCCACTTGTTTTTTTTTTTTTTTTTTAGTAGTGTAATTGGCCTTATTTTCGCACTATTTAATGTCATTAAAAAAGACGAAAATTTCTACTTCAAAAAATTGGTGGCAATCAAGTAATCTGAATTAAAAAGAGTAGCTTGTATACTTAAAAAACAGACAAATAACAGGTAAGTAAAATTGTGATTTTTAAAAGTTTTATCCATCCTGAATACTTTAAATTTGAAAACAAAATTACACTGTTTCTTTTACTAAATAACTCAGAATTTTATCAAAAATAAAATAGGGCAATAAAAACAAAAATCGAAGATTTTTGAAAGAATTTTCCGAAAATTTCACGACGATTAAAGGATTAATAATCAGGGTGGCTAGTGCTCAGGGAAAAATACAGTAAAAAAATGGTAATTACCAGTATATTGTTATAAAAAAATTCATATTGATTATTTGATCGAATAATCAACATAATTTTTTCTATAAGAATATACTGGTGTTTATCACTTTTTTTTTACTGTATTTTCCCTGACCACTAGCCACCCTGATAATGTTATAGGAACATTGTATTTTTGTCATATCATGTTATTCACAAAAAAATATTTCATATTTAATATTTCTGAGAAACACATAATAGGGAAGCAGTAATACAAGAGTTCATATCATAAAAAACTAGTTGAAATTTCAATTTCTGCTATATGTTGCAATATCGTTGGAGTATTTTCATATTTTTATAGTGAGTTTTAATACATTAATATCTAGGGCATTTGGAAGCTAAAAGTTATTTATTTTTTTTCTTTTAACATAAATCAACCAATAATTAAGTACATAAGAAATAAAACAAAAAATATATATTCGTCCATTCTACAGTTAATAATGTTGTAGGAACATTGTATTTTTATCATATTGTGTTATTCAGAAACAAAAGTATTTAATATTTAAACTTTGTGAGTAAGACATAATAGGGAAGCAGCAGTGCATGGATTGAGATCATTAAAAAGAACTCGCTAGGATTTCAGTTTCTGTTTAATGATGGAATATCATTGGAATATTTTCATATACAGATGCAAGCAACAAGCATTAGATATAAATATCAGTTTCTTTTTTGGTTGAAATATGTCTTTGGAATGCCACTTTTACAATAGAATGAATTGCAATCCAAATACCTTCCTATTAATATGTAAAACGAGTAACAGTTAGAAAAAGATTTTTTTTAGAACAAAGGTGACATTTACAAATATAAAAAATTGCAATTCTGTTTATAAATGTAAACACTTTTACAAACTCCGTGAATTTCATCAAAAACTTGAAATATGATTATACTTTTAAACAATTAAATATGTAAGAAACATTTGTAGATACGTTATGTTCTTATAATATGTAATGGTGTGTTCCTTAAAATTACATAAGGATATAAAGTAACTATGAAAGGAATGAACATACTAATAATTACATGAATGTTTTTGTAGTGAAATTCACTTGATGCAGTAAGCGACGAAAGAGTCATAGATTTTATATAAAAAAAGGCTGCTAGATTTTTTCATAGTTAATATGATTTCCGCCTACATTTCTCAGAGCTAAAGCCAGATTTTTTGAACGGTTTGCTTTTAATTACATAAACCAAATATCTAATAAAGCTGCTAGCATTTCAAAAATCCAAGAAACTTGAAGGAAGCGGCATAATTTGCATTAAAAGGGCCTATAAATGGCGCTGTACTATATATTGTATATATGTGTTATTTTTTTTAACAAATAGAAAACCGTTTGCCATCACTATTTCCGAATTAAAATTTTTGTCTTATTAAATATCCAGATTTCTGTCATTAAACAAGAAAAATATTTCTTTAAGAAAACAGTGGTCGCTATTCGACCCGTGAGTCGCAGGATGGGCACCTTTGTATTAAATCATTAGCGGCAAAATTTTACGCGTTTTGTTACCATTTTTAGTGTTTCTTACTTAAAATATAAAAACGAAACCATTATAAGATCACTCCTGTGTCTGTCTGTCCGTCTGTCAGAGCCCCTTTTCTCGTAAACTTTGGGACGTGGAAAGTTCAAACTTGGGAAAGTTATAATAGTTTTTTACCCACATATTTTACAGATTTTTAGCCTTAGAAGACTAATTAAGTTATTTAAAAAAATGTATATCATGTAGGGTGTGTGAAATATCTCGTAATATCAAACTCAAAAATATATTTGTTTTAATTTTAGGTATTATATTTTCAGATATATCGTTCTAAATGAACCGCAAAAATATGTTCCCCACTCTATTTCCGAATCTATTGAAACTAAAACTATGAAAAAATTAGGGGTTGTTGGAATTTATTTAAACCTTGCAGGGAAATTATATCGATTTTCCTCGGTAAATTTTTTTTGAGAAAAACGCATTTTCCTGTTACACACAAACTTTACTTTTCGAGCGATCAGCAGGGAAGTTCATCGGAAGTTCTATCGACGCAGAATCATCCAAGGATATTTGATAATGATTTTCTAAAACAATTGTCTGTAATTAGCCGATATATTAATTAAGTTACTTGAAAAACAACTTTCTTTCTATACATCGTGTAGGGAACGTTCGAAAGTACTCGTAACATCGAACTCTAAAATATATTTGTTTTAATTTTAGGTATTATATTTTCAGAGATATTTTTGAAAGTATACTGGAAAAATATGACCCTTTCCCCCTCCTATTTCCAAATCTACTGAAACTAAACTTATGAAAAAATAAATCAGTCAAGTGCGAATATAACTCGCGCTCAAAGGTTTCCATACATTAAATTTATTAATTACTATTTATTAATTAATAAACTCCTACTAAGCCTGTAAGGATTCGGCTACTCTGATCATGTGAGTAGGCGAGGTGTTGACCAGTGTTGCCAGATTGGGGACTTTTTTAATTCAGATTATTTGACTTTCACCACTTTTTTAAAATAGTATAATTTGCCTTATTTTTCAGAATTTTTAATCTATTTTTAAATAGGCCGAATATTTCTATTTCAAAAAAGTGGTGATAATCAAACAATCTGGATTAAAAAAGTCCCCAATCTGGCAACACTGGTGTTGACTGAGATCGTAATTTTTTGTCCACTAACTGTCCATGTGCGTAAAAGTTGTTCAAGGCTTTCTTTCTTTAACTTTTGACGGATGCTGTGTGAATCTCGGAAATTGTGAATTTCTGTTTCTCATCGATATTCATGCAAATTATTTTAGCTGGTCAATCGATATTTTGGATATAGAAACTTCGAATTTACGTTTGGAACGGGAGAATTTGGATCGGCTCTCTTTAGCTACGAAGAAATCCTAGATCCTGTGATTGGAATAGTTGCATATGAAATATTTGCACATTGGAATAGTCGTACACGAATCGTTGCTCTTGGCCTGGAACAAACGTCTGTATCAGCGCTCGCCTGGTCTACCGTTTGGAATCCAAGTACTTACTGAATGCATCTTACCTGGTGGCTGTCTATTGAAAATCGTGAGTTCGTTTTCTTTGAAATCTTTACATTTTAATATATTTTGAGAGTATTATATTTTACGGCGTAGAGCTTCGTGTAGAAGTTATTTATTTATTTTGGCCTAAGGTAAAATCAGTAGTGGCCAGCTCAATTCCTGCCCGATTAAGTTAAAATAAAATCTTTTTTTAAACTTTACCTCTGTGCTCTTCTCGCACGCCTGGCTCACACATTATTTATGGAAGTGGCCGTCACAAGCCTAATTTTTTCATAATTTTAGTTTCAGTAGATTTGGAAATAGGAAGGGGGGGGGGGCATATTTCTCCAGTATATATTCCACTATATCTCTGAAAATATAATACCTAAAATAAAAACAAATATATTTTTGAGTTCGATGTTACAAGATCTTTCGAACTATACCCTACACGATATATAAAAGTTTTTTTTTTTTCAAGTAACTTAATTAATATCTCAGATAATTACTGACGATTATTTTTTAAATCGTTATCAAATATCCTTGGATGATTCTGTGTCGACAGATACCTCGAACACCCGTCAACTCCTCCTCTGATCGCCGGAAAAACAAAGTTTGTGTGTAACAGAAAAATGCATTTTTCTCAAAAACTATGTTACCTAGAAAAATTACTATAGTTTTCCTGCAAGCTTTACATAAACTCCTACTTTCCCAATTTGTTCGTTATTTGAGTTTCACTAGATTCGGAAATAGAGTGGGGGAAGGGGGACATATTTTTACAGTGCATTTCCGACGTTATCTCCGAAAATATATTACCTAAAATTAAAACAAATATATTTTTGAGTTCGGAATATGGGGGTACAAAAGCTTTATAACTTTCCCAAATTTGAATTTTTCACATCCCATAGTTTACGAGAAAAAGGACCGTGACAGACGAACGGACAGACAAAGAAGTGATCTTATAATGGTTCCGTTTTTACTTTTTAAGTATGGAACCCTAATTAGAGTTAGTAGAAATTCATTGATTAATAAATAGTAATTAATAAATTTAATGGTACGAAACCCTTTGAGCGCGAGTTATACTCGTACTTAACCGATTTATTTGTTTTACTTGATTTCAGATTAAGATAACGTACAATAATTATTATTAAATTGTAACAAAATGAACTTGCAGTTAATTGTATCTCAAACAATGATACATGTACTATTTATTTTCATTTCTTACAATGAACATTATGAAGAATGAATTATGAAAGAATTTTTATAGCCTACGAAAATCTAAATTAAATACCGTATTCATTTAATGCATAAAGAAACAAAATAAATGTGAACGAGATATCTTTTTATATTAATGAAACTTTATACAACTAATGAATAATTTTATTCTGGACTGTTTGTGATACTAATTTTAACAATGAAATCCTGAATTCATAGAATCTATTTCCTTCTAAAAGTTTTCCATGCAAATTATTTGATAATGTCTGGGTACCATTGATCAAAAACATTAATTTTGAATGAATGAGGGAATCTGTAATTTCTGAACAAATAAACAAGTTTGAAACAGCAATCTCATTTAAATAAAGCTAAAATATTCTTTGGTGGGGCTTATTTGAATTCATATATAAAAAAAAATTTCTGGTTCGAAACTTAATTTTTATCCGATAAACATAACCTGAAAATTACTGTAAATGATTTTGCCGGTATAATGATTCTGAATGCATGGTTCTGGTTCAAAAACACTTCTGTAATGTTGTAATGCTATATAAAATCCTAAAATGTATTATTTTGCTTTTCTATTTCGTAGATAATGTCTCTGATAATATGTGATAGTGATTACTTTGAATCGATCCAATACATAAAAATTTCTTTTTACTGATACAACAATATTTTAATAAAAAGAAAAGTGCCCAGTTAAACTGATGGCATTGAGCTCACAGGCTATTCATACTAATTGTATATTATAGTCTTATTTCAAAGAAAAAACTCACTTATCTAAATTAAAGGAGATTAGCCCCTGTTCCCCACTTTATACTTAACCAATGAACCCCCAAAACTAATCAAGGAAGCGCCTTATCACAATGAACCTAAATACAAATTTTGAAGCAAACCAGATAATTCTGCATGAAAAACACATTTATCAAAATTAAGGGGGGATTAGTCCCGTTTCTCCCTTTTATACTTAACCAATGAACCCTCAAAATTAATCAGGGAAGCACCTCATCACGATGAACCTATATACAAAATTTGATGCAAATCGGATAATTCTGTATGAAAAACATATTTATCTAATTTACGGGGGGGGGGGGATTAGATTAGCCCAATAGGTGGGGTGTATTAAATACCAATCCAGATATGCTTACATTAAAATTGTTTACAAAAATTTTATTTAAAAGTTAAATGTTAAGTGGCACTGCCTAGTATATAATTGTATATTTTTTTTAATTTAGGGATAGTTGTCTAATTCTAGAGACAAAGCTATAAACTATTATAGTTGATATTTCCTAGAAATACCTCGCACTTATGTAAGGAAAAACCCATGAGAATGTTGGGAATGATCTCAATGGATCTGTAGAATATGTCAAGAACTGCTGGTCAGTGTATGTGATACTTATCTTAGGTTTAAGCCTAACACATTTTCATTAAGGGGTTGTCAGAGGCGCGAAAAAATACGCATAAAAAATTAATTGCTCCGTAATATTTTTTATTTTACATATAATACCAAGATTTTACGCTATATTTTAAGTAAATTTCACGATAATGTCGATTCAAAATATTAATTATAAACCAAATTTTCTGTTTGAGTAATGAACGCTCTCTTACAAACAGTTCATTGCGGTGATAATTAGTACTTCTTAGTTATTTATCAAAACTAAATTAAAAAAATATATTAATTTAATACTTTATCTAGTTTTTAATTAGCTCTAGTGCTTAATAGTTCTTTTTTTCAAAATAAGCAAAATGGCGGCCTTCGAAAATTTACTTATGAATTTTCAGGGGGGAAAAGGACTTGTTTATCATTTATAAAAAAATTTCCTTCGATTAAGCACTAACATTTTATGACTAGAATATGCTGTATAAATTTTCTTTAAATTCGTCGAGTGGTTTTAACATTTAGTGGTCCCTATCTTTGGAAACGTAGTTTTCAGAAAAATGCATTTAAAGTTTCACACTGTTATGATTGATGTTGTACTACTCTATGTTCATTGCTATAGTAAAATGGATTCTAGTACAATACATACTAGCAATACATTTCGATGATTTCAATATGCAGATAATAATATAAAGAAAAGTGCCCAGTTAAACTGATTGCATTAAGCTCACAGGCTATTCATACTAATTGTATATATTATTTCAAAGAATTTCAGAAATTTCTCTTATTTGAACGATTAATGTCCCTCGAAAAATAAAGAAATCGACAATAAACCTGTATACCAAATTTGAAACAATTGGGATAATTCTGCATGAAATACCCATTTTGCTAAATTAAG
This sequence comes from Maratus michaelseni, assembly GCA_963931845.1. Lineage (NCBI taxonomy): Eukaryota > Metazoa > Arthropoda > Arachnida > Araneae > Salticidae > Maratus > Maratus michaelseni. Next base: position 420,681,308 of record OZ007586.1, read on the forward strand.
AGAGGGGGATTACCCCCCCCCCCGTTTCCCCCCTTTATACTTAACCAAAGAACCTCCAAATCTAATCAAGTGAGCGCCTTATCAGAATAAACCTGTATACCAAATTTGAAGCAAATCGGATAATTCTGCATGAAAATCCAATTTATCTAAATCAAGGAGGGATTATCTCCCTGCCCCCCCCCTTTCTTCTTAACCAATGAACCTTCAAAACGAATTAGGGTCACGAATTATCAGAAGGAATCTACATACAAAATTTGAAGCAAATCGCTATTTCTATCAAGATTTATCACGTTACCTGCATACAAACATACATACGTACGTACATACATACAGAACCTGGAGGCACATTAGCATGAGGGATTTGATAGCCTGTGAAGTAATAACTGATACTATAATATTTAAATAATTGATATTACAGTATATTTACAGGTGACAGATTCAAGTAAATATAAATTTTAATATAATTATATCATGTTTATAGATATTTCTTAAAGGAGAGAATATTTAAAAAAAAAATCCAGGATCCAAGGTATGATCTTTTCGCTACTTGTTTATAACTTTAAATCACAGATATGTACATATTTTGATTCATATAAAACTCAAAAGGAACTGTAGTATTATCCCATGTTTGAGACGTTTCTTTGTATATGAAGCACCTCCAAATTGTATGTATTTTTTAAAGGAAAAAACATGAAATTAAAAAAAAAATTAGACAAGATACCTACACTCCTTGGAATGTCCGAGGATTCCGGTGCCACTTTTTTCTGATTGAAAATTTTCTATTTAATATTTAAATCGCAGATTTTGTAATCACGTTCTTTGAGAGCAGAACTTTTAATATTTTTAATAAAATAAAGCGAAAAATTCTATTAAAAATTTGGGGTGAAATAGTACTCACCATGATGGCAATAGCTATTTTAAATATATTTATATGAAAATACTGTAATAGGTTTTGAACAGCAAAATAGACTTTTAGAATCCTGCAAAATCCATGTCACTGCGAATTGAAACTTCTTACCAACTCAAGTGGTCTTCAACAGCATCTTATTTTTCTTCCTCTTCAGCATCGTAGTCTTCATTCAAAAAATTATCCTAGCTTCCATCAAAGGTATTATCGATTACACACTTAAGAAACGATTTAATGATAGATATATAATGATTTCAATTTTGATCGAGATGTCTTTTTTTTTAATTTTAAATAAAGTAGTAACAAAAGCATTATATACATCATAGAAACATAAGGAAAAACAAAACATAGTGCAAAAGAAAAAACTGTAACTTCTTTGTATAAGGCGCACTCCAATTTTAACTCTACACCGCGCACTGATTCAAATTTAACTATTAATAAATAAATTCAGCTTCATGTACCACTATATTTAAATAAAAATATTCGTCTTATGTAATCGCAGAAATCTGTTATCTATAAGGCAATGAAATACTCTTTAAAATTTTTGGTATCTTACCCTAAATTTTAATATAAATAACATACTCCCCTCAAAACAATTCGTGCACTATACGGCTAAGGTTCAATTTAAGGTTAAAAAAGTGCGTACTATACATCGAAAAATACGGTAATCAAAGCTTTTTTAATTTGATTCAATTCAAAATATAAGTACATCCCTATTCATGCTCACAGGAAAATGCTATTTACCAAAAATCGGCATTAGAAGATACTTTTATGTTTATAAAACTTAAAAAGCACACATTCAAGCTTTTAATTTTAATTAATACAAAAACATATTGTATCTTTAAGTTGAATAATGGCCAAATTTTATTCTAAGTTTCCTATCAGAAGCTTGAGCGGAAAGATTACTTTCTTATAACAACGGTGAGTGTTTACATTCTATTATAAGCAAGATTATTATAAGCTTTCTGCATACATAATAAAGTAAGTACGCATAGCTATTTAATCTTACACTAAGTATTTTGTTCCAGCAAGAAAGAAGACACGTTATTTAACATAGTATCTTGAATATTTACTTTTGGGGGTTCTCTTAGAAGCTATCAGTGAGAAATTAAGTTTCCTTCGGGATACGAATATATATTTAGTTTCATTAGAACTTAAAAGTTTGAATTTAATTACTCGAAAATTTTCAAAAGAATGTTTCAATTAAAAGCCTCTAGGCCATAGAAATGTTAGCTGAATTTAAGCGGAAATGAAATACGATTAAAGGAAAATTATTCACGTATTTTCTGAATTGATTCTTAACCCATATACCGGGTGCGCCATAAGTTCGTTAAAATAAAAAAAATATATATTAAAAAGAAACAAATGATGGTTAAAAATTGCGGTTTGTAAGAATGGAAATACAGGGAGATAGGATTATTTTTAATAACAAAAAAAGTTGTGGTTAAAAAAAATAGCAATATATGGCGCTGGCATACATAATATGAAGCAGATGTATTCAAATTAGACTTATAGTAAAAGACCCAATTTTGCGAAGCGTCTGACAAGCTTCTGTATCCCAGTACATGAAACAGGCCCTTTTCTCGCCTTCAGTCATTTTGCCGTACGGAATTGTCGCAATGCGCCAGTTGCTGATACCCTGTTCTTGTAAAAGTGTTTTACCAACTGCGATTGATCTGGTAACGATAGCATACTGCTAGCATCGAATGACGAATCTGTGTGCATTAAGAGGTGCTGACAGTCTGATTTTCATAAATCTGCTTCAGGTTATGCATGCAGCGCCATCAATCGGTAATTTTGGAACCAACATAAATCCGATCTCCCTCTAATCCCATTCCTGCAAACCGCAAATTTTTAGCATCATTTGTTTCTTTTTAATGTTTTTTAAAGTATTAACGAACTTATGGCGCACCCAGTATGTGTAGTAGGTAAAAAAAACAAAGAAAAAAAGGAACTCCATACTATTTTGTCGCCAAACAGACGCACAGAAAACGAAAGTAGCCTTTCGACGGGAATTACCTTTTCTTTAAATTTATATAAGCTTAGGGGGGGGGGGGGGCATCTATATTTTGAAATTGTAACAAAGTTTTACATTTTTAATACGAAACCTAATTTTAACATTATATTTTGTTTCTTATGTAATGTTTATTTTCGGATACTAGATGGGAAGTCTTTCGTTGATGAAGATCAGGAATTATACTGATGTAAATGTTGTTATAATCTGATGATTAAGTTCACCGAAATATTCTACATTCCAAATTCAATTGAAAAAAACAAGAACGAAAAATCATGCATCATGCATAGATTATAAAACTTTTTCGATCTCTAAAAAATATTCAGAAATTTCATTATTTCGTAAAATGAAACGAGATATCTAAAAAAGCAATTTAAAAAACATATAACTCAGTAAAAATCTATTTTCAGGAATTGATGTCTATATCCTAAAATATGAGCGAATTCTTTCATGCAGCCCTGTATATGATCTATAGAATTTATGCACCATGTATTACACTAAACTTAGATATGTTTAAAAATGCATATCACAGCGAAAAAAGCACTTACAGCAATTATCGATATCATCCCTTTAACCGAATTCTTTTGTGCATCTCTGTAAATGAAGAATTAATGCTTAGCACTTCATAATAGAAAACATAGTGTAGTGCACATCAATGATCCTTTTAAATTTCGTTATTTATTTAAGTATCATAACATCATTAAAATTCCCTACAAAAGATTCTTTCCCATAGACCATAATGTAACGGAAATATTTTGAGTGTTTTGTAAACGATCTATGTTACTTCACGTATGTTGCCACACGATTCTTTGGAAATGTCAATAACATAAAAATTATATGGAAATCCGAATTTATTTACAAGAATTAGAGTACGGACAGACGGACAGACAGCTAAACAAACCGAAATCAAAAACACTTTTGAACAATGTGTGAATTCGTTAAAACATTACGTAATCAAATAGAGAAAAGGAGAGATAGGTAGCTCGCTAACTACTTATACAAATAATCATAAAGTCAAAGAAGTTACAAAAGGTTAAAACATTTTGAAAAAAAAAAACTTTTAAGAATTTGTAATTTTGTTCGAAATATAACTTTAATAAATAAATTTAAAACGAAAATATCCGCGCAAAGAAAAGAATACGACAAATATCTTCCTTTGTCACACAACAAAGAAGAGATATTTTATATAAGACTCACAACTGTTTGTCTAGAAGCTATTGAAGAATCATGGCATATTTCTGAAGGCAAGGAAAATACCCTTCTACCTGCCTTCCCACATTATTTATGGTGCCATTTAAAGGCGCTGGGAAAACAATTTATCACTGTTTTCTAAAACAAAAAGTAAGGTGGTCCGAAAAATTGTTTGATGGATGGTGTGATAGAAGATACGGTAAAATATACACTTTGACTGAAAAATGTTGACAGTACTATTTAAAAAATACGGTTGCCTCATTTCCAATATTTATGGAGTATAGTATACGTTGCATTCGTAGCATAAAATTACATTTTCCACATGAATGGGACATTTTACACGAATTGAGAATAAAATGGATGAATTATTTAATGAATCCAAATATTTATTGTTAAAAATTAAACAACATAACTCTTATACACGTTCACAAAGGGTTGCCGTTCTACATAATACACAGTATTTTTTTAATGCATCTGAGGTACCATTGGATCCGAACTCGGGTTTTCAGAATTGGAGACAAACAACATACCACTGAGTTAAAACGCACTCATTCCGAAACCACTTAGAACAAAATTATCATACCCAGATGTGTATTGTTTTTACATTTGTCACCAATGTATTTCGAAAAGTGATCATGATATTTTTTTTAATCGCAGTATTTGTAACAAATGTCTACTATTAAATAAGGTGACGAAGTTTATATGAATTTACTGGTGGGAAAGTATAAACCATAGATACTCTGGATAAGCGTGAGCATTCCCGGATTAAGGGGCCATTGAAATTTTCAGTTTAACTGTAGTATAAAACTAAATAATTAGTAACTAATTGTAAAAATGAAGTAATTAACATATAAGAAATACGCAAAACGTCACACGATTAAAAACACCCAGCACAAAATTGAAGAGCATTTACAACGGATATCCCTGAAACATGATGACGAATAGTATCTTTCAATAGGGTCAATGACATTGACTGATCTCTGTACACATCTGACTTTAAGTAGTCACATAACCAAAAGTTACAAGGTGAAAGATCTGAAGATCTTAAAGGCTATTGCTGCACAAGAGAGCGACTCAAAACACGGGCTTCTCGATATGCAGACCTCAGTAGTTTCGTGATAGGAAAAGTGATGTCTGTTAGCTCTCAATTCTGTATAAATGTTACAGATCGAATTGCATCGAAGTTCCTTTTAAAGTCAAATTTTTTAATCTTCTGTAAAATGTTTGAAAAGAAACCACCCTTAAATCAAAATCTGAGATCTTAGGAAAGATGTTGCGCAATGAATTCATCTGTTTATATAACGCGGGTTTAGATAATTAGAATAGCAATGCAATGTATCACCATCTGTTGACAAAAAATGTAACTATTATATATATATGTATATATAATATATATATATATATATATTACGTTATAAATAAAAATACTACAGGTTTCTAAGCATTTCTGTCAAAACAGCATATTTTTGTTTTACATAATTTACTAATTATTAACATTTCAAAAGTCCCGTGAGTTCTGGATTTTATTAATCTAATTAATATATTTAGAAATTATTAGATTTTTAGTAAATGTAAATTTTTTTACGAATATTTAATAAATTTTTGGTACAGAACACTTCTTTCAAGAATTTCTTGTTTCAATGAAATATCATTTTTTAAATCGGCGAGCCATTTAAACTTAATTTTTAAAAATATTATAAATGAATACTTATTAAGTATGAAAAATTTTCTAAGTTTATAAATGAGTTATTATTCATAATATTTTGTTTATTGGTTATTTAATATCAGACTATGAGTCAAACAATAAAAAAGAACTTCTCAGTTACCTTATATTGCAGCATATAACGCACACTTTTTATACAAGAAAATGATTGCATGCGCATTATACGCCGGATATAAAAATATAAAATTAAATATTTAAAAAATATACATGACCATAACAATTAAAAATTTTAATTTAATGAACATGCTTTTTATATACAAAAAATATTTCTTGATATTGCATTTCATGAAAAATAACAGTTATTATACATTATATTAATATTTATTTTACTTTTTGCTGTGTATATCATGAGGGTTTCTTTGTAAACGAGAAGGTGCGGGTTATACGGCGAATATACCTAAAAATAGAAAAATGAAGGCTGAAAATTTAACTGCGTGTTATACATCAGATTGTGTTATACGCCGGTAAATACGGTATACTATATTGCACATCCGTCTTGAGAATAATTTGAATTTGAATTGGAAGGTATGTTCAAGCAGAATAGCAACAATTTAACTAAGAATCTCCGTTTTTGTAATTAAATTATCCAAAATTTTAAATTTGCAATTCATTTATTGCTTTTCTGTCTCTCTTTCCGCGAAAGGAATAAACGCATATGAGTATATAAAGATTTATGGAAACCCTATATTATGACGAGTGAAACAAATATTTTAACGATCTTTTAAATACCTTATTTTCATAATATTTATTTTAAAAAATTGAATATTTAAAAAAAAAATACTTTTTTTATGTTTATTGAAAAATTATTATTGTAAAATTGATCAAAGTAAATTAATTATTTTCTAATAAAGCAATGTTTTGGCAAAAGTCTCAAAAAATATAAATTATTAAAAAGGAAATTTTGCTATTTATAATTAGAAACTGAAAAAGAAAAAAAAATTCACAAAAAAAGACAACTAAGTAATATAAATATATATACTATAAATTAAGAAAACAAACGCAAATTTAGCCGCATTCTTCTTCGTTTTCAAGTGTGATAATTTATGTAAGAAAGTATTACATATATCAAATATATATAAACGATATTTTAAATACAATTTTTGTTTCATAATATTTACTAAAAAAGTAATGAATATTCTTAAATAATTCTTTTTTATGTTAACTGAAAATATAGTATAAAAAAACTGATTAATAAAAGTAAATTAACATGCTTTTCTGAAGAAGCAAAAATTGTTAAAGACATTTTTCCAAAAGGCCTCCAAAAATGACACTTTTGCCATTTATAATTATCAACAGAAATAAAAAATCTACCGAAAAGCTAATTTTTTATATATAAGTTGAAATTTTTATATTTTCCCTATTTAAAACGTCTTTTAAAAAGTATTAAAATGACTTTGAAAAATAGTAAAACAAACAGGATGGTATTGCGGACATATTCCTACACTCAGAAAAAGAAACTGATTAAAACTACAAAACATATTTTTGGAGTACATTTTGTTGTTTTAGCAAAATTGGAGTAAAATTGGAACATCTTACTTCAATAAACAAAACATTTTTGCTGACGATACAGAATTTTTTTTTGGAATTGAAAAAAAAAAAAAAAAAAAAATTGTTGATTCAAACAAAATTTTTATTGACCCATATTTAAACAAAAATTTTGTTTAAATAAAGGTCAATGGAAATTTTGTTTGAATCAACAAAAAAAATTGTTTTGTTGAAAACCAGTTTTTTTTGCAATTCCAAAAAAAAAAAATTTGTATCGTCAGCAAAAATGTTTTGTTAATTGAAGTAAAATGGTTCAATTTTACTCCAATTTTGCTAAAACAACCAAAATGTACTCAACAAAAATGTTTTGTAGTTTTAATCAATTCCTTTTTCTGAGTGATTTTTAACCGTTTTTTACAACAATAAAATACCTTTGAAAAATGGTAATACTAACGACAGCACTGCGGACCTATTGCGACTATGAACAATGTTTTTAAGGCAGTTTTTATTGCGTCGAAAATGCTGTTAAGTTTACGGTTGACAAATAATGGGATGGGCTGTGGTGTATCCAGGCAAATCGAAATAAATCAGGTTCTTTTTCGAGAAATGTAAACATTCAAAAAATCTTCCTTCCTAAATATTAAAATATTCTTTCTAATAAATATTCCTTCCTAATAAATATTCCTTCCTAAATGTTCCTAAAAAGAACTTCCAGTTACCTTATATTACAGCATATAACGCTCACTTTTGATACAAGAAAATGATGGAATGCGCATTATACGCCGGTTATAAAAATATGAAATTAAATATTTTAAAAATTTACATGACCATAACAATTGTTTTCAATGAATATGCATTTTGTGTAACTTCGGATTGTTGAGGGTTTAATCGCTGGAGCTCCATTTAGGAACTTTGAATCTAGATTTTACTGCAAGTCATCCAATTAATAATATTATTCCCCTTCGTGGCTTCAAAACAGAAGTCTTCAACCTCGCGCCTGTGGAGGCACTTGAGTACTTAAACCAAGTTTTCTTGCTACTGAGTAGCCTTTATAATTTTATGTAATGAATTACATTTTGCACTCCTTTGTCAAGTATATACTATATTACGTATAGGCTTTAATGGAAGAAAAGGAAATGTTCTCTGTGTGTGCAGTTTTTCTTTAAGGTAAATGTATCGTAAACAAACGATTAAAACGAATCAGTCGCAAAACAAATCAAAACAATTTTGATCATTCTTTGTATATCTTTGGTTATTGCAAAAAAGTTTGTTTTTCACTGCTCTTAAATTTTTTCTTAAATATATATCTATATCCAACCAACTTTACCTAAATTTATTGTATGTACTTTCTACATATATAAATATAATTATATTAACATATATGTGAGTGCTGGGCTGTGCGCCCACTATGAAGATTAATATTTTAAATGTGCCCTATTTAATAGAAATGTCAATGACTCCTGCCTAATGACCTCCTGTCAATGACCTCCTTCCGCATTATTTACTGTTATATTATGTGACGAATTTTCTTGTTATAACATCGTGCATAAAAATTTCACTTGTATATATTGTTAGTCATCGTTAAAGAAATTTCCTTTTATCTCGTTCTGCATTAAAAATCCAACATCCGCTCAGACCCGGTTAAAAAAGTGAAGTTGTCTTTTTCTATATTCCAAGGCGAATTCTTTACGATTAAATATGGTTCTATAAGAAGTTTTTCTTTCAAACGTTATCCCGAGAAAATATTATCCGAAACATTACTATCCAAGCAAAAGAAAAAAGTTCTTGTTAAAATTAGGAAAAAAAGTTTTTAGTTAAATTTTCAGATTCATCTGTTTTTATTTATTAGAATAAATCACTTGAATCTATTAAATGAAAGGAATGAATATTTTCTTACTTTATCAATAAATAAAAGTGAAGAAATATTTTGCTAATTAATATTATGAACTGTCTTACACCTACTAATAGGGAGGAAAGGTTTAAGCCCCAAGATAACATTTGTTAGAATTGTTTATATCAATGTTAAAAGACAGCCAAAGAATATTTAATTTATCCTCTTAATAAAGAATTCAGAAATATCTTAGGCAGACAAAACAATTAGAAATAACATAAAATATCAATCCTAAATATAATGCACTTAATTTATCTACATCTGTATTTATTATATCAAAAAGTGTGATTTTATTAACCCTACACTGCACGAAATTGTCTTTTGGAAGAATGATTTTTTTATACTCATATTTAGGATTAGATACAAAAAATAAAATAAAATAAAGAGTAGGTCTTCGCCTTATTTAATAGTAGACTTCTGCGATTACATAAGGCAAATACTATTATTTAAATATGGTGGTAGCCTGTAACTGAATTTATTTATTAAAGGTTAATATTTAATTGATTCAGATATGCATCACTCCTCTGTGTAGGGTTCCTTACGTTATCAATTCACTTACTATTAGTAAATAAAATTGCGAATCTTGCGTGGGCATCATTTATAAAAACAAGTGTTAATGCCTTTCAGCACTGACATTCTTAATTGTAGTGTTAAAAAACAAAATTTCTTACTTTTCACTTGGAAAAACCTGAACCTTGAAAGACAAGTGTTTACTTCAAGTCCTCCTCGAGGTTCGTTGAGTGAGATGGAACAAAAGTTGCTGCATGTATGGCCTTTACTTTCAGTTTTAGGGTCTGACAACTTGATTTTCAGCATACAAAGGCGATTATACACATGTTTTAATGTTAGCAGAGGATACAATACTTCTTAAAACGAAATTATTTATTTGCTTTCACAATACATTTTCTTTTCATCTTCAAGCATAGGCCTTTTTTTGAAAAAGTATAATTATTTACTTGCATATTGTTCATCGTGTAAAAAAAAAAGTATATAGTGCTTGTCGTATTATGGGTTTATAGGTGCGAAGCGCAAACTGCCCTATTATAGTGACTGCTGTTTTAATGCTTCTTTGCCCCGTGTTAATGAGGACGCATGTTATAGTGATTGTCATTTTAACGACATATGGGACAAGAAGCAGAAGAACCGGTTGTGGTGGTCCCGTTATAGTTATCACAGTATTTATAGTTATGTGGGTGAAATGCATTTGGCCCCATTGTAGTGATTATCGTTTTAACAATTTAATACCGTGAACTACGCATGGACCCATTATAGTGAGGACAGCGGTAATAGTTAGTGCGTAACAGGGCACAGTTTACGTGATCGTTATAATTTTAGGATATCCCATTTTGGTTTACTTTTCCCGCAATACTCGAAAGTTAGCATGGGCAACGCCGACCGGATTCACTACTTTACAAGAAACATTTTCAAATGTAGTATAATCAATGCATAAGAAACACTTAAATATGTAATATCCAGAGCGAAACATTTGCAGTTCAAAGTAAATTTCTCTGAAAGTTCCCTTTTTTTCATTTATTTTCCGTTATAGCACAAAATTAATATGTGGCATATTGCTTAACTCTCTCGGAAATAACCTACAGCTCATTTTTACTAACGTTTTATATATTATCTGGGGTATACCACCTATCAGACATTTAAAAAATATATCCCCTGACACCCTGTCATGATGTGAATAATTCACTGAATAAACTATAAACTAAAACAACCGCTGGCCATCAAGATACAACTAATATTACACCGAATAATGTGCCTTATTTAATGACAGAGACCTTATTATGCAGAGTCCTTAATGTGCCTTATTTAATGACTTTGCTATTAAATATGTTAAAGATTACCAATCGGTATTATGGTGAAAAACGACTTTCAGGTAAAACGTTGTGCAGCACTAGTGTAAACAGTCCCTACAAAGTTGTAGGATATAAAACACAAAGTTTATTTCCCAAAATAATAAAAGAAATATCTTAATAGGCACAAAGATCACAGAAAACGCTCTAACCTCTTCAAACTGGTGGCGTAGCTTCCGGACATTCTGCATCACTTTAATACCAGTATTATTATCTTTATTTAATCTTATAACGTTCAGATATTAAAAAAAGGCCAAATTTAATATATAAGAATACTGGTACTAAAGAGATGCAGCATTCCCTGACGCTACCCCACTGCTTTAAACGAACATAAATCAGATAGAATTAAGTATCCCATTCAACGGAACTCTCTACAAATATTAATAATACAGTATGTTAACTTTCAAACAAGACAATACCTCAATTCAAATTAAGTGAGAGCTACATGAACACAAAATATATGTTTTATTAGATGCGGGAAACATGAAGTTTTACTAATAGAAACTCAAAATGAAATTCAACACTTTAATCCCAAGACAGCAGGGCGGAAAGTAGGATTAAAGTGTCTTGTGTTCTCAATGTATTCTCTTCATCTTTAATAGTATACAGTCGGTCACACTTTAAACTACATTTCAATGCATCACCTTGGCATACATTTTTCGCTGACACATTCATTCAACAATAAAAACTTTAAAAAACTCTAGGATAGGGCACTTTTCACACATTTTAAGTTAATTTTGGTGTTAAAGCGCTAGTCATTCTTTTAAATCGTACGTAATATACGATTCTTCACTTTACAACTCTTTAAAATACAACCAAATTTATAAATCCACCCATTAAAAAAGACTTACTTGAGTATCTCTGACTTAAAAAAAATTGCCTGATTACTAGTGTTACCTGTTTTATTTACACAAGCAACAAATATGTATTCAAAAATGACAGATAATTTTCAGAACCTTTTAAGTAATTTCAATTTAAAATACAGAATTAATGGAATGGTGACAGCAGATAATTGAATTATTAAAGTGTTTTATTGAAGCTTATTAAAAGGATGCATTTAGTTGCGCCAGTAATTACAATTTATTTTTGTAAATGAAATCTCAATTTTTGGCGTTTTCTTTTAATATTATAATATTATTCACATACATAAAAATAAATAATTTTTTTTTAATCGATAATTTAATATGTCTAAAGAAGGAAAAAAAAATGTATGATTAATTACCTTGCTAACTATTTTATATATATATATATAAATAGCGTCTGGATATGAAATCTCAGGAGAAAATTAAATTTAAGAATATTCATGCATGAATATAAAGCTAATGTTTTCGATAGATAAAATCTATTTTTTCCACGCCACGTGTTTTTGTTTTAGTCAATGTCTTTTTTAATAAAAGTATTAATTAATGGTTAAATAATTTTTTATCTTAAATTAATTTTACTGGGATCTCAACTGTGTTAAATGTTAATTGATAAGGGGAGTGTGAATTTTACAGAATTCGGTAATATGAAAGTTAATTATTTTTTTTAAACTAATTAAAAATATTTTAATATAACTATTACAAAAGAGCACAAAGATGTATAATTGAAGATTATAGCTATATTCAATAGGTATAATTATTTTTTAAATAACATCTTGATACGGAATCCCTTGAGAAAATTATTCTTAAATAGATTCTTACATAATTATAAGAGTTAATATTTAAAATGTGTGGATTGAACTTTAAGTGCCGTTATATTAAAATAAATTATCAACGTAAAAATAGCACAAATAATATATATATAAAATAGCAAGCAGCTGTTTCGGAGCCTCTAAAGCTCCATCATCACAGCAAAGTTAAAAAGATTAAAAAAAAGATTTTAAAGTTTAGGCCATGTAAGTATGCTTGCGTCTCCTCTCGCGACCAAGATGGAATGACGATGAGTGTTTAAAAACAACAGTGGAGTCAGGAGTGCCATGTGACGGAGGATACATATTTTAAACATTCATCGCCATTCAATCTTGGTCGCCAGCGAAGACGTAAGCATACTTACATGGCCTAAACTTTCAAATCTTTTTTTAATCTTTTTAACTTTGGCTCTGATGATGAAGCTTTAGAGGATCCAAAACAGCTGTTTGCTATTTTATATATATATTATTTGTGCTATATTTACGTTGATCATTTATTTTAACATACAGTTAAAGCTTTCGACAGATAAATTGAAATGTGTCTTTATTTTATTTTGAAAGACATATTTTATTATTTCAGTCAGTGGTTTATTTAATAGAAATATTAATTCATTTTTAAATATTTTTATCCTTTAACACATTGGTGATGGCTAATTTTCGTATTTTAAACAGGAAATTTCACCTATGGGCGTTATACTTGCATGACATTATTTTACAGAAAAATATCTCTGTTATATTATAATGAATGTATGTAACAATTGTTTATAATCGAGGTATTTATTGCACATGAATTACACATGGATTACACATTTTCAAAGCGACCTGAATTCACGTCTCCCGTCAACAATGAACTAAAGTAATTTTGATGAGATCTCGGCTATGTTAAAAGATAATTTGTAGCAAAAATGTTAAATTTACAGACTTCAATAACATAGAAGTCAATTGGTTCTTAAAAATAAACCAAAATAGTTTAATATAATTAGCATGAAATAGCTAAAAGATGTATAACTTACTAGTATGCATACCGTTGATAATATGATTTCAGTATTTGCTCCGTGTTAATGAGGAATGTTAGTACTAATTAAGACTAAAATGTTTGAAGACTGTACTAATATTTTCAATCCGGATTGGACCTGATATGTGACCTGAGATGTGGTAAAGGAGAAGCACTTTCGCAATGCAGAACTTTCTAACACAATGCATGTCAGTAAACTGTAGTCCACTTCCCCCTGAATAATAGGTCTACGTGCTGAATTTAATTTCCTATTATCATCAGAAAAGTATGCTGTCTGGATTGAAAGCTGAATAGCTGGATTTTTAAAAAAGTTTCTCGGTCCCTTGAATTGTAATATTCGTGTTTTCTAAAAGTAATCTTTACCTTCTTTTTCTGTTAGTAAATAACGCGAAGAATACTTTTAGGAAATACGAATTCTTTAAATTCAAGACTTCTTTAAATTCAATTCATTCTTTAAAGTACAGACGCTGAATAAATTCGCCTACGACATCCACGATTTTTGTGTCAGCGCGTAAGCCTAGCGTTCAGTGGACTGTGTGTAATCATTCACTTTCGTCGAAAGCAGAAATAGCGTTTGAAGCACAATGTGCTAATATAAATTCTTCCAGCGTTTAGAGAAATTGCCGACAGAAAAAAATCACATGTGGAGCAGGTGTACGGTGTGAGAACAAAGTTTTAAAAAGTCCGGTGAGAACAAAGTTTTAAAAAATCGATTTTCAATAGTGAAATTATTCGCATAGCATGCATGGTCATAGTGACGTCACTGCAAGTCACAATATTTACGACACATCTGGGACCAAAATGCCATCATTCAGTGAGGTCACATTGTGACTGAAATGTTAACTTTTAAAAAAAATCTAAAAAACATACAAAACTATTTCAAACCATGTTATTCATCTTTAAAAAAATACTTTTCTGGTCAATTTTTAAATTTTCGTAACGCCACTTTGACGTCATTGCAAGTCACGCATGTCACGTGACAACTGCGACCAAAATACCACCATATCGTGAATTCACAATGTGACAAAAATCTGAATTTTAAAAATCTTTGAAAATGAGAAGAAACATTTTACATAGTGCTTTATGCATTTGAGAGCCTGGACCTTAGTAATTTTGCTGGAAATTAATTTTTATTCACTTATTCATTTGTCTAACAAAAATAAAATGATCTGCAGATACATACACACACACACACACACACACACACATATATATATATATATATATATATATATATATATATACAAAACAATTTCAACATCACCCATGTTGACAAGGTTACCAATAACTATACCATCATCTTCAAACGCTACTAACACCACATTCTTACAACTGCAATTTGTTCCAAAAATGTTCTATTAGAAGAAAACAATCGCCAGATTTTACGTTATCATAAACTATTAGGCTTAAAAAATAAAAATTTCAATTATCCCTACAATGTCCCGCACCGCCCCTCCGGGTGGTCCTGGATCGGCCCATTGAGTTGGGAAGATGGCTGTGAGTCCGGCATTGCGCGCAGTAGCGTCGACACGACGGGAGACGGTGACTGACGAATCTCCACCTCAGCGTGGTGAGCGGGTGGTAAAGCGGTGTCTGATTAGCCGACTCCACTGGGGACTGGGTATAGGATGACCCACATTCCTCGGGTTGTCCCCCTCTTTCGTGGGGGTTCGCGGCCTTAGGTTGTCCTTTGAGACGTCATGTGCAGAGCGTCACTAGTCCCTTACTGGTAACGCCAGTGGATGTGGGTTCTGGAGTCGTCTCCGCGGGGTCTTGGGGCAGCCGGTTGGTAAAAGGAACCGCGTAGGCTGAACTCTCGTGCCTAGGTTGTCGACTGTGTGGCGATCACCGAGGATAGGTGACGTGAGGGCAAAGGCTAGCGAACGGGGATAGGACAGTTACCACATCTGTCTAAGGTCAGACGGAGGCGAGGTCGGACTTTCTATGACAAGGACCACTCGGGTTCTATTGTGACGTCTGTCGGTGGGAGTGGCGGCATGCAGCAATCCACTGCACCGTACAGGCGGTAGAGCGTAGATGTAACGGAGGGGAGGAAGGTGCCTTTCTCGATCGTCCCTTGCACTGAAGTAGTTATGAGTCGCCCTCAGGGTCGTTCAGGGAAGATATTGCCCGTTTGTACCAAGAGCGGTTCGAGTCACGGAGGGCCCTCAGGTCCGATCTGTTGCTCGGGTCGCCTTGTCTGGGAGGGTGTGGATTCTTTCTTGGAACTGTTCGACTGCAAGGAACCTGACCGGAGGCTCGTCTGAAGACGGCGACCAGACCTTCGTCGGACCTTGGGCAGAAACCAGCCCAGTGCGTCTTTGCGTAGTCAGAGTTTTCTGTGACTGACAAGGTTGGGGCTAACAGACTTCTTCTAACAATAACTTATGATTACTAACCTCGACCGGGTCCGCTTCTTTAGCGCATTTGAGAGAGTTTTCCACGACCTTCAGAGTCCGATAGTGGTCGTTCGTTCTTCCTTTTAAGTGTATTTATATTTGCATGAACTCCTCGAATGCGGTCGCTTGACCACGTCCTAGTTTCGCCTAGGGGTTCTGTCTCGCGGGAACATTCGGGGTGGGACGACCCTAGCCAAGGCGTGTCTGTGCGCCCTGGACCTAGTTTCTTCGAGGTCCCTTAGAGTCCCTTAGGTCTTCGATGTTCCTTCGAGGTCCCCTTCAGTTTCCCTTATGGGATCCCGTCTACGGAGCCGTTGTTCACTTCCGTGTTTCGCTCAAATGTGTTGTGGTGGTGTCCTCTGAGTTTGGGCTCCACCGTATCATCGCAGCGACCTCTGTCGTTGTTCATTTGAGAAAGGGTGATGAAGCGCAGGAGGCTTACGCCACCGTTTCTCCCCCGGCCGAAGAGCACAACATTGGAGGTGTCCGGGTAAACAGGCCCTTTGTGGTAGTGACCTCGTATAGTCTCACGAGAGCCTGTAATCGGTGGGGAAGTACGACTGCCTTCGGCAGCCGTAGCTTGTCATTACTCACACAATGTCTCCTCATACATTTCTAATTATTGTACTTGTTTTCCCATTTCATCTTTATTATATTTAAATTATATTTACTTCCTTTAGTTTCCGACATTTCAAATATGATTTGCTTTGTCAAAAAAATTTCCCTTTGACTCTATTTTCTCTTCATACATAACAGATGGCTGCACTAGACTTATTATTTATTTTGTCTACAATTTCAGCTTTTACTTATACTTTTCTGTTATAGATAGCAGCACTAAACAATTAATTTCCTATTTTCATTTTCTTTCAAAGCAATGTGTGAGCATGTAGATATAGCAGTCATTTTGCGTTAATGATGACTGGTTGTTTGTCAAGTACTCTACATCTTGTCCAATCTACAGTAAAATTAGTCTTTTTTGGTGTTTCTTGCACATCATTTTATGATCTAAATTTTATTTAACTTGAATAATTGTTTATTTATTTATTTATTTTGTTATTTGAACTCATGTAGGTTATTAATTATCTTGTTTCATATATATATATGGCATTAGGTGCTTAATTTTGTCAATTTTAGTCATAGTGATGACAATATTTGATGAAATAAAAAATATTTACTATGAATCTATACTAATATTATAAAGGAGTAAAGATTGTTTTTTTGTTTGTTTGTTTGTAGGGGGTAATCTCTGGAACTACCGAACCGATTTCAAAAGTGATGGTGGCAAATTGATGGTGACAACCCCTGCTCCAACATAGACTATATTTTATGTCGGTGCCACTAACCCAGGGGGGTGCACGAGCGGAAAACGTTCTAAAATTGCGATCTTTTCTATACTGAAGCAGCTAGAAATTTGAAATTTGGCGTTGTAGTTACTTATAAAATGTAAATGCTCTCTAAGAACAAAAAAAAAATCGAAATTTAAAAAGGTGAAATGAGCGAAAAGCGTTCTAAAAACATTCTAAATTACAATTTCTATGGAATCTCTGGAACTACCGAACCGATTTCAAAAGTGATGGTGGCAAATGGATGATGACAACCCCTGCTCCAACATAGGATATATTTTTTGTGGGTGCCACTATCCCCACGGGGGTGCAGGAGCGAAAAACCTTCTAAAATTGCGAATTTGTTTATACTGAAGGAGCTAGAAATTTGAAATTTGGCATTGTAGTAACTTATAAGATGTAAATGCTCTCTAAAAACAAAATAAAAAAAATTCGAAATTTAAAAGGGTTAAATGAGTGAAAAGCGTTCTAAAAACATTCTAAATTACAATTTCTCTGGAATCTCTAGAACTACCGAACCGATTTCAAAAGTGATGGTGGCAAATTTATGGTGACAACCCCTGCTTCAACATAGGCTATATTTTATGTCGGTGTCACTAACCCCAGGGGGGGTGCAGGGGCGAAAAACGTTCTAAAATTGCGATTTTTGTTATACTGAAGGAGCTAGAAATATGAAATTTGGCATTGTAGTTACTTATAAGATGTAAATGCTCTCTAAAAACAAAATAAAAAAAATTCGAAATTTAAAAGGGTTAAATGAGTGAAAAGCGTTCTAAAAACATTCTAAATTACAATTTCTATGGAATCTCTAGAACTAACGAACCGATTTGAAATTTGGCGTTGTAGTTAATTATACGATGTAAATGCTCTCTAAGAACAACAAAAAAAAAAAAAATCGAAATTTAAAAGGGTGAAATGAGCGAAAAGCGTTCTAAAAACATTCTAAATTACAATTTCTATGGAATCTCCAGAACTACCAAACCGATTTGAAATTGGGCGTTGTAGTTACTTATAAGATGTAAATGCTCTCTAAGAACAAAATAAAAATAAATTCGCAATTTAAAAGGGTGAAATGAGTGAAAAGCGTTCTAAAAACATTCTAA
Organism: Maratus michaelseni; assembly: GCA_963931845.1. NCBI lineage: Eukaryota > Metazoa > Arthropoda > Arachnida > Araneae > Salticidae > Maratus > Maratus michaelseni. The sequence continues at coordinate 420,699,910 of OZ007586.1, forward strand.
ATTACAATTTCTATGGAATCTCTAGAACTACCGAACCGATTTGAAATTTGGCGTTGCAGTTACTTATAAGATGTAAATGCTCTCTAAGAACAAAAAAAAAAAAAAAATCGAAATTTAAAATGGTGAAATGAGCGAAAAGCGTTCTAAAAACATTCTAAATTACAATTTCTATGGAATCTCTGGAACTACCGAATCGATTTCAAAAGTGATGGTGGCAAATGGATGATGACAACCCCTGCTCCAACATAGGATATATTTTTTGTGGGTGCCACTATCCCCACGGGGGTGCAGGAGCGAAAAACGTTCTAAAATTGCGAATTTGTTTATACTGCAGGAGCTAGAAATTTGAAATTTGGCATTGTAGTTACTTATAAGATGTAAATGCTCTCTAAAAACAAAATAAAAAAAAAATCGAAATTTAAAAGGGTGAAATGAGTGAAAAGCGTTCTAAAAACATTCTAAATTACAATTTCTCTGGAATCTCTAGAACTACCGAACTGATTTCAAAAGTGATGGTGGCAAATTTATGGTGACAACCCCTGCTTCAACATAGGCTATATTTTATGTCGGTGTCACTAACCCCAGGGGGGGTGCAGGGGCGAAAAACGTTCTAAAATTGCGATTTTTGTTATACTGAAGGAGCTAGAAATATGAAATTTGGCATTGTAGTTACTTATAAGATGTAAATGCTCTCTAAAAACAAAATAAAAAAAATTCGAAATTTAAAAAGGTGAAATGAGTGTAAAGCGTTCTAAAAACATTCTAAATTACAATTTCTCTGGAATCTCTAGAACTACCGAACCGATTTCAAAAGTGATGGTGGCAAATTTATGGTGACAACCCCTGCTTCAACATAGGCTATATTTTATGTCGGTGTCACTAACCTCAGGGGGTAGCAGGGGCGAAAAACGTTCGAAAATTGCGATTTTTGTTATACTGAAGGAGCTAGAAATATGAAATTTGGCATTGTAGTTACTTATAAGATGTAAATGCTCTCTAAAAACAAAATAAAAAAAATCGAAAATTAAAAGGGTGAAATGAGTGAAAAGCGTTCTAAAAACATTCTAAATTACAATTTCTATGGAATCTCTAGAACTACCGAACCGATTTCAAAAGTGATGGTGGCAAATTGGTGGTGACAATCCCTGCTTCAACAGCCTCTTTAATAAAAATCTATGCGTTTCTGTCGACTGGGTTATTCGCTAATTGTTGCCACAGATTAATCTTGGAAAATGAAACATTTGAAGTTACTGAAAAAAAATATTAGCTCGAAAAGTATTTGTCAGAAAATTGTTAGGCAAACTGCGTTTGAAAGGTAAAAAATTGTCTTTTTCTTGATATAAATTTCAAATCTAATGATTATGGCATTTTTCAAATATTGAATTTGAAAAATTACCAAATTTCACAATGGAGTACCATAGCGAAACCTTCATGCGTAAAAAGATAATGATAAGATAATAAAGATAAAGATAATTATATATATATATATATATATATATATATATAATATCTTTGAATTTCAAAAAACGTTAATCCAGTTCTTGTAACATTCTAACTAAATCTCCAAAGACGTAATTATTAACAGAGTGTTATACATATATATATATATATAATTTTTGGAACTATGCAATTGTAACTTATCATACAAACAAATAGATATCAAAACTAGAAAATGTTTTTACTTTTTTAATTTTTTTTTTTTATTTAAAAAAATACTTTCTATGAAAAATTAATAATTTGTGTTAAAATAACTTCAAACACTTTCATCAATTATAAATTACTTCTTCCATCGGAACTGGCAGAAAAATAATATAATGGAGGGAGGTGGTTGTTGACTGCGAAGTGTCATTAAAGTGTAAAGTCACATTTTCGACAATATGTAAATACAAATAATCCGTTGTACTGAAAAAAGCAGAGTTACTTTTTTGTATGCTAGTGCCTTATTTAAATTGTTTTTCTAGATTTATGTATGAAGCAGTGTATGAATAACACAGTTATGAATATCATAAATGTATAAGATAAATAATTTGCATTTTATTTTATCTCCAGCATTTTCAATATAAAAAATAAAATTATTTTTCTCGACATTATTTAATTTAAAAATTGCATTTAGTAAACCTGACATAAAATAAAATAAAATAAATGGAATTATTTCACTGTATTTTGCATATGCAAACCATTATTTTTAATCCTGAAAACAAGAGATATTGAACGGCGGGAAGAGGGGGAAGAGAAGTTTAAAATATTTATTTTTTGATTGACAAGAAAATTGGCCAGCTGCCCATTATTTCTAATACGGACTCGCCTGATCGTTTGCGCGGTCGATAAAATTTGAAAAGTGGTTTCATTCGAAAGGTATTCGAAAGGTACAAAATCAAAGAGTTCCAACCATAACATGGATTTATGTTTTGTTTAATTTAATTTCACATTTTGAAGGATGCTAGCAGGAAATTTCGTGTTATGCTGTGTAGTTAAATTAAAAATCAGCTAACTGAAATTTCTTGCTGGAAGAGATTCAACGATGATACCCTATAAATAGATAAAGGACACACAAATGACTTTCATACGGATACGTATTAAGGATTTGGCAAAGTGTAAGTAAGTACAAAATATGATAATAATTTGAATTTGTCGCTATTTAAGATTTCCAAATTATATTGCGTTAAATAAATCATTAGTAGTATTTTAAATTCCTAATATAAAATAATAAATTCTTATTTTATGATTATTTTAGAACTTAATAGATGTTTAAAGATAAATCCTATTTAAGATTTTATAAAATTCCGTAGATTTGTTTATAGGCATTTTTTTTCATAATGTATTTCATTTTAAGGAGATTTGATCAAAATTATTATTAATAATATATCTAAAGCCTTGCATAAAATATGACTTTTATTATTAAACATTGAAAATTAATTTCTAATATAGAACTTTGGAGTATTACGAAAAGTGCAAGATGGTTGTTACTTAAGGAATTAGTTGGAAAAATTAAAAATATTTAGTAGAAAAATTTATTGTCTGAAGGATTAATGTAAAATAATATTAATTATGTTATAGTAATAGGGCAAACGTGCCAATAATGGGTACTTTTAAGAAAAAATTTGTTTATGTATTTTAATTACTTGTTATATTTATTAAATTCCAGTTTTTTTAATTCACTATATTAATCTACCAACAATAAAACACCAATCTCATTGTCACATTTCTCCTTGTGAATTTAAATTTAATTGTAATAATGGAAATAAATTAAAAAACTTATAATTCAAGCAATGAACACCCATCATTCCAGTACTGGATATCCACTATGCCAGTAATGGACTTCCTACAAAAATTAATAGATATTTGTTTTATGATTGTGTTTAGAATCCGAACTTAATGACAGCATACTAATTAAACACAATAGTCGTTTTGAAATACATTTACCTATTAGGATATCAATATCTAATAAAATATTCATTTTAAAAAATAATTGTTCAAGCTAATTATTGTTATTATCACAAGATGACTACTTTATTTATTTCGATAGAATATTTAAAATACTGAATTTCAGAGCGTTACAGTTGTCAAATTACTGAGACAATGATTTTTTATAGGGATTAATAAAACAAAATGAGAAAAAATTTTGGAGTATCAGAATGCATGATATTGTGTTTCCTGTTACAGTTCTTAATAGTTAAATTTCCTCAAACTATTTGACATAGTAATTGTAATAATTGGTAATACAAAAGTGATCGAAATAAAATTGCGGGTTGAATGTTTTAAATTCCTATATAAAATGATTTCGAAATAAAACTGCGGAACTAACGTTTGAGACCCCTGATCTGCGGATTTATTAGCTCCTTGATACTATAAATGTAATTACTACTTATAGTATTTTTTATATATAGTTACTTTGTCAGAAATGAAAAATCAAACATTGAAGACAGAAAGTAATAGATTTTTAAAAACTCGTGTGAGTTAAATTTTTTTTAAATTTTAATTGGGAGGACTTTGATCACCATGAGCTCTTTCTTTTCTATGCTCTTGAACATCACTCCTGCTTCTTGATTGACTTATCAGACTACAAAATATGTAAAACAGAGTTAATAATAAAAGTATTGAAAATAAACTACTTTAATATTGAAAAACTTTTAACTACATTAAATTAATTAAAGGCAGGTTTTTATAAAAAAAAAATGTTTTTATAATATTCCGTAAGTGCAATTAAAAATTTAGTTTGATTACTTACCTGTTTAGTTAAATCAAAAGATTTTATGTGCTATGAACATTTCTGAAATTTCACTTTTAATAAGGGCCACATGGGGTGTCAATTATTAGAAATGATTAATTAAGCATTCCATTAATAGACACTGGTCCTAAATTCTTAAAAATAAATTAAGTTGTGTAATTGACCCTTCATATATAAAATTCAAACTTTTTATATTGCTAAAAAAAAGAAAAAAACATGAAAGTTTTCCAAGAAAATTAAGAAAATTTAAAATTAATTAAGTAAAACCAGCTTGCTCAGTAAAATGTTCACAGAAAAACTATGGGACTGTGAAGCTTTATTTTCTGTTTCCGGAATGGTTTGTATTCTGGGCAATAACGTAGATTTTAAAACATGCAAGGAAGAGCAATTAAAAAATTAATAAAGGCTGAATTTTTATTGGTTATTTATTTTTCTTTATAAATCAAAAATGTTTGGGTGTTGTTGGGAAGATTTTGGGTGTTAATTCCCCACAAGGTATCACAAGTTGTTAAAAGAGAAGGAATAGTGGTTAGTACAATTTAGCAGAGCTTTATTGCTTAATCGCCGCGTTGTGAAGACGATAAAAAAAATAAGCAAGCTCCGGTTCGATATTTTTTTAACGCTGATCTAGAATATCTGTGACCGCAAAATAATAATTAAAAAAAATTACAAAAGGAAAGGGAATGCACTTAATGCATACAATTACAAAGAAAGAAAGAGAAAAATAATGAAAAAAAAAGCATCCTAAAATTTTACAAACTAATAACTTTTTTTTATTTTATTTAAAAAGAAATTAATTAGAATTAAATTGCTAAAAATGGTTCTCGCGATTCTGAAAAAGAACAAAGACACAAAAATACATAATCTTAATAAACGTATAAATACAGTTTTTTTTGTTAATTTAAATACCTGAAATTCCGTTAAGTATTTAAAATAATTACACAAACAAATGTTTTTAAAGAATTTCACAAAAGTCAAAATTACAATTAAAATTCGTGATTTATTTGTATGGTTATTTTTAAAAAATGTACAGACTTGAATTTTACACAGTCACCATGGAACTACATTGTTTTCAAAATGATGAATACTAGAATTTTTTACATTCCAGATAATTATTATTTTGGAGACATTGTGGAAGAGATGAGAATAAAATTTAAAAATAAACTATTAAAGAATATGGGCACAATGTTGCCTTGAAAATTATTATTTAGATTTTGATAAAATATTAGTTAAAAAAAAATTGATAAATTTGAGAATAAAAGAATGAGGCCTAAAGTTACTGTCACATCAAAATATAAAATTAAATTAAAATGGACCAGCCGGGCACGAGGATCTTATTTTTTAAAAAATGGCTCACCCATACTAAGGCTGAAGAAAACTCCATCCAGGCTTTAGGGCTGCGTCGCCCCGACCCGAACTTTGTATTTTCTTGGACGTTTACATCAGAGCTGTTGCACTTTTCACAAATTCAGGAAAAACTCAAGGCTTTTCGGAGGGGAGCTTACCTCCTCCACTGGGGGGCCTTTTTTTGCCGCCCCTCTCGTTCCTCAGAGATTGGCTGGGTCAATTTCTGCAGTGGTCACTCTCTGTAAAAGTGACATTGAGAATGCATACGTGACACTATCATGAGGTCACCTTTCCCAAAACGACCCGTACATTCCTTTGAACTTTGGTGAATATCAAGAGTTAAGAGCCATGTTGGAGATAAACAATCAACATGGCACATTTTTTAATTTCTTTATTTAAGTTTAATTTATTGTAATTAATAATGTTTTTTTTTTTTTATTTTAGCAATCTTTTTCTTTGTTTTTTTTCTAAAGTTTTTTTTTTTAAATATCTTCTTTAATTTTTATTTTCCATCCATAAATATGGATATCATTTTAAAGCATTTAAATAGTTAAATTTCAATATTTTATTTATTTTTCCCTTAATATAATTTTCTAAATTTTATTCCACATTATTATTTTGGATCAGCGGGTATTAGCAATTTTCACCCTAGCAACAGCAACTCTTGATATTCACCAAAGTTCAAAGGAATGTACGGGTCGTTTTGGGAAAGGTGACCTCATGATAGTGTCACGTATGGATTCTCAATGTCACTTTTACAGAGAGTGACCACTGCAGAAATTGACCCAGCCAATCTCTGAGGAACGAGAGGGGCGGCAAAAAAAGGCCCCCCAGTGGAGGAGGTAAGCTCCCCTCCGAAAAGCCTTGAGTTTTTCCTGAATTTGTGAAAAGTGCAACAGCTCTGATGTAAACGTCCAAGAAAATACAAAGTTCGGGTCGGGGCGACGCAGCCCTAAAGCCTGGATGGAGTTTTTTTCAGCCTTAGTATGGGTGAGCCATTTTTAAAAAAATAAGATCCTCGTGCCCGGCTGGTCCATTTTAATTTAATTTTATATTTTGATGTGACAGTAACTTTAGGCCTCATTCTTTTATTCTCAAATTTATCAATTTTTTTTTAACTATTATTTTATCAAAATCTAAATAATAATTTTCAAGGCAACATTGTGCCCATATTCTTTAATAGTTTATTTTTAAATTTTATTCTCATCTCTTCCACAATGTCTCCAAAATAATAATTATCTGGAATGTAAAAAATTCTAGTATTCATCATTTTGAAAACAATGTAGTTCCATGGTGACTGTGTAAAATTCAAGTCTGTACATTTTTTAAAAATAACCATACAAATAAATCACGAGTTTTAATTGTAATTTTGACTTTTGTGAAATTCTTTAAAAACATTTGTTTGTGTAATTATTTTAAATACTTAACGGTATTTCAGGTATTTAAATTAACAAAAAAAACTGTATTTATACGTTTATTAAGATTATGTATTTTTGTGTCTTTGTTCTTTTTCAGAATCGCGAGAACCATTTTTAGCAATTTAATTCTAATTAATTTCTTTTTAAATAAAATAAAAAAAAAGTTATTAGTTTGTAAAATTTTAGGATGCTTTTTTTTTCATTAGTACTAATTTCTTTTTTTTATATATTTGTTTATTTTCTATATACAATTTTTCAATAATTTTTATCATCGTTTTTATTAAAAAATTATAAAAGGACAATCAATAGGTTTACACATAGCCTGCCTCGAATGTCTCTAACCCAAAATGCAAGTTCCAAATAGCAAAAAAATATATACAAGTGAATGCTATAACGAAAAATGCCTCCGATTAGCAAAATCGGCCCGGGGGGGATACTAAAAGTTCTCCCTGTGATCCAAAAACTTAGAATCTGTTTTACAGAGACAAGTGGGCTGGGGGGAGGGGAAAAGGTTGCGCTCCACTCCCTAACCTTGACTAATTCTACGAACTAGGAGAGACTGGGGGAAAATGCTAGTCACCGACAGCATCAATTTGAACGAAAAATTCGTATAATCTCCCTACGTAAATACACTTTATGTTAAAATTTCTTAGCTTGTAGAAAAGGTGTACTCTGAAAGTACACAATAAGGCAAAAAATGAACAAAAGCATGCAGTGTCTTCCATAAAAGCACTAAATTTTGTAAACAGTGTTAATGGTAAACAATAATTTTGATGAGCCAAAATGCAAAAAGGAAAAGAAAAAAAATATATACATATTTATTTATTTTTGACTTTATTTTTTGGTTATGCCTAAAAATATTTTTCTGCGAGCAGTGCATGAAGGAATAGAACTTCAATAAATACAATCAAATACTAAACTTAGAAATAAATTACACTTTTCCGTGAAAATTAATTTTCAATTTTCAATTTCTATCTTTTCATTTTTTTTTTTTTTTTACATATATTTATTGATTGTATGCTGGCAGCATTTCATTATTATTATTATTAAAATGCATATTTATCTACTCATTGTGACTAATTTCCATAATTTATTTTCAATACTTTATTCAATATTCTTTTTTCTTTTAATTATTTTAAAAGAAATCAATCTTTATTGAAAAACATATATGAAATAAAATTTCAGGAAAATTATGCAAATAATAACTCATGAACATGAAACATAGATTTTATCTCATTGTAAATAATGATAAATATATAAATTTTCAATGACATTTGAGTGTATTATTATTTGACAAAACAAATTATTTCTATTGAGCAATTGTCGTTTCATTTTGATTATTTAATTTACCTTACGATATGATGAAACTTCTTTTTAGATATACATTATTATTATATATAATACACTAAATAGTCACCACATTTAATTCGTCTTTTAGTACACAGGGGCCATAAGACAGTGTTTAACCCATTACAATACATAATAATATATCATAGCTTTTAAAATAACAACAATAACATTGTCGTGGTGAACGGTTGATTGAAACATTGCATTACCTACATAGTCATTTTTTTTTTACAATATTCATATTAATGATCAACAGTGATCATAGTAATATTAGTTAGAAAATTTTCATGTTAGAAAATCATGTATATAAAGCATTTGTTATTTATTTACTTATTCATTTTTTTTTTACTTTACTTTTTATTTTATTTTATTTTACATTATTTTTTGTTCTCCTTTGAAGGTGTATAAATACATTTTTTTAAGTATTTTCAAAAAAAATTTCTGAATAATATTAGATGTAATAGATTTAGATATACTATATTGGAATTTAATTATCTTTTAAGTAAGAAACCATAACAATTAGAAATCTCAATTTTAAAATAAAAATCATTGGTTTATATTACATTGGTGACACAATAATATCTAGTCCATCGCATCAATTATTAGACATTTTTCTTTATTATTATTATTACTAGCAATAAATTTAAAACACAACTTTAAATATTCAAATTTCATATTCAAAATATTTTGTAGCCTTCAGTTCACACCAAGAGGGAAAATAATAAAATAAAATAAACTTCCACCAATGTCTCCTCTATGTACATATATATTATATACCATACACATGTATATGATTTTTTTTTTAAGCTGAATTTTATTATAATGATAGTTAACTACAAAATAAATTAATAGAAAGAAAAAAATGGTGAAATATATATAATTAGGAAAAAAAATAGGAAAGAAAAATTATATAATAAACCAGTATTAAATTTGCTACAATTAAAGAAGAACACAGATAATCAAAACCAAATAATGGTCACGGCACCAGACCAAATACAATGTTGGGAAGATTTTGGGTGTTAATTCCCCACAAGGTATCACAAGTTGTTAAAAGAGAAGGAATAGTGGTTAGTACAATTTAGCAGAGCTTTATTGCTTAATCGCCGCGTTGTGAAGACGATAAAAAAAATAAGCAAGCTCCGATTCGATATTTTTTTAACGCTGATCTAGAATATCTGTGACCGCAAAATAATAATTTAAAAAAAACTACAAAAGGAAAGGGAATGCACATAATGCATACAATTACAAAGAAAGAAAGAGAAAAATAATGAAAAAAAAAGCATCCTAAAATTTTACAAACTAATAACTTTTTTTTATTTTATTTAAAAAGAAATTAATTAGAATTAAATTGCTAAAAATGGTTCTCGCGATTCTGAAAAAGAACAAAGACACAAAAATACATAATCTTAATAAACGTATAAATACAGTTTTTTTGTTAATTTAAATACCTGAAATACCGTTAAGTATTTAAAATAATTACCCAAACAAATGTTTTTAAAGAATTTCACAAAAGTCAAAATTACAATTAAAATTCGTGATTTATTTGTATGGTTATTTTTAAAAAATGTACAGACTTGAATTTTACACAGTCACCATGGAACTACATTGTTTTCAAAATGATGAATACTAGAATTTTTTACATTCCAGATAATTATTATTTTGGAGACATTGTGGAAGAGATGAGAATAAAATTTAAAAATAAACTATTAAAGAATATGGGCACAATGTTGCCTTGAAAATTATTATTTAGATTTTGATAAAATAATAGTTAAAAAAAATTTGATAAATTTGAGAATAAAAGAATGAGGCCTAAAGTTACTGTCACATCAAAATATAAAATTAAATTAAAATGGACCAGCCGGGCACGAGGATCTTATTTTTTAAAAAATGGCTCACCCATACTAAGGCTGAAGAAAACTCCATCCAGGCTTTAGGGCTGCGTCGCCCCGACCCGAACTTTGTATTTTCTTGGACGTTTACATCAGAGCTGTTGCACTTTTCACAAATTCAGGAAAAACTCAAGGCTTTTCGGAGGGGAGCTTACCTCCTCCACTGGGGGGCCTTTTTTTGCCGCCACTCTCGTTCCTCAGAGATTGGCTGGGTCAATTTCTGCAGTGGTCACTCTCTGTAAAAGTGACATTGAGAATGCATACGTGACACTATCATGAGGTCACCTTTCCCAAAACGACCCGTACATTCCTTTGAACTTTGGTGAATATCAAGAGTTGCTGTTGTTAGGGTGAAAATTGCTAATACCCGCTGATCCAAAATAATAATGTGGAATAAAATTTAGAAAATTATATTAATGGAAAAATAAATAAAATATTGAAATTAAAATATTTAAATGCTTTAAAATGATATCCATATTTATGGATGGAAAATAAAAATTAAAGAAGATATTTAAAAAAAAACTTTAGAAAAAAAACAAAGAAAAAGATTGCTAAAATAAAAAAAAACATTATTAATTACAATAAATTAAACTTAAATAAAGAAATTAAAAAATGTGCCATGTTGATTGTTTATCTCCAACAGGTGTGTTCATTACTGGTATAGTACGCTTCATGTTCCATTAGTATGTTTTTAGAAAATGAAGAAAAAAATGCTTTTTTAAACATTTTTCCAAAAAACAAACTGTGCATTTGTGACGATTCTGCATCGGCTCGAGGGGATATATCGGAAACTGACCTGAACATATTTGATAGGATTATTATTTATATTTGTGTTTTATTTTCTGTCTGCAGGTTAGATTTGGATTAGAGTATTTTATCGAGGAGTCGACTAATCAGTCTTTATCATAATCGGACCTGATCTGGTTCATGTAAAACCTTGGATACCACACCCGATGTAAGACTCTACAATTCCGAATCCTACCTACAACGCCAACGGCCAAACGTAAAATAACCCAGCCGACACAATAAAATAGGACCGGATATAAGAAAAACAACTAATAAGATCGGGTTGAGTTCCGTTAAAATATGGTCACCCGTCCCGAAGCAGAATCGTCACAAATGCTGCACTTTTCACAAATTGGTCGTAAAGTGATTTCACAAAGTAGTTACAGAGTGACGTCACAAAAAGACTTAAAAATGGCCATAACGACTTCACATTTAGGTCACAGTGACATCACATCCACTTCACGTGACGTGACATAGACGTCACAGTGACGTTGTTGTGATGTCACAATGCCATGCGGGTAAGGTTGGGGGTGCTACGACGGCCGCAATGTAACCCATCTTGTCCAAAAGCTTTCCAGTATGTTTTTAGCAACTGTAACCGCGCTGGCAGAAGTATCGGCGGCGTAGCCAGGGTGGGAATTAAGAGGAACTTGATATCACTATTTCAAAGAAGTATGATTCGCCTTTTGTAATCGCCTTTTGTCGCCGCACAACAAAATAGCGGATACTATTTTTTTAAAATAATGGTGTTTATCTCCCATAGAAAATGTAGGAGCGTACAAACTCTTTAAAAGAGTTCAAAATATTTTTTTAATTTTTTTAATATGGTAAATTATTTTAAAAATAATTTTCTGAGATTGTCGTATTTTAGACGTTTATAAATCTTTTCAGGATATTTATTGAATAAGTCTTATATTTCTATTCACTCTGCAGTGTGTCAACTGACTGTCGTATGACATGACCCTACTAAAGATTATATCAAATATCAACAGTTTTAAACAAAATTAACCTCCCAATATGTAAAATGTATAAACCGGATACTATAAACCCTATAAAAGCCTACTATAACCCTATATATAACACTATAAAAGCATAACAGTTGGCAACTATGCACAAATCATAGTTGCCAAGTATGCCGAATTTTTACTACAACTAATTTATAGTAGATATATTCGTTTTATTTAATGTAAAAAATCTCTGATTACGTAAAACGAATATTTATATAAGGAGAAATGGTACTCAAAAATCATGACATGGTAACTATGTAAAAACACTGAAATGGTGATCACGGAAAAAATTAATGTTTATCACTGGATAAACAAAAATTATGTTTCGCTAAGACAAAGTAATAAAAGGGAAGGCAAACTCCTAAGTATCAGTTAAAACAAAAAAGGCAAAATCTAGCAATAGAAATAGTTTAATTTAATTTTCTAATATATAATCATTATCCTTTAAGAACCAGATTTCATTATTTTTACATATTGTGCATCATATTACTTTGTTGCTAGTAAAGCATCTTATTATAAAAAACTTTAGAAAATCGTCATTTTAATTTAATAAAAATTGATAAGAATATGCGGAACATATGTGTAATCACAACGCACGTATGTCTGGCAACTCTTATTTGCGCGCTTTCCGAGCCCGCGACAAGCTACTCTTTTCTAATTCGCCGCCATCTTTGAATCATTTTAAATACAATATTTATAAATAACGCGTTTTAGAAAATACAGAAAAGCGCATTTTATCCGAAAATCAAAAAAGCACAAGTACATTTTTTACAACATAAATTTTAATGGAAAATGTGTTATTTGCGTCATTTTGCGTCATTTGCGCAATCTTTTGAAGTACCCTGCTACATCAGAAATATTTCTTTCTCACTAAGAAATGCATTATAAATATTTTAAAAAATTAAATCAATTACAGTGCATATGTTTTTCAAATATATAGGGGAGACCGGTACACAGTGGACCACTTTTTCAGTTAACATTTTTTTTCTCTTTAACAGACTGATCGATCTGTATGAAAATATTTTTGAATATTCCTTAAACCTTCTTACATCCATCATAATTTCCTCACAACATAGTTTTCAATACATTTTTCAAAAAAAAAATTATATACAGTTGTAAAGTGTACTACTGTACCCCGGAAGCGGGGTACACTGGTCCACCCACCGGAGTACAGTGGACCACTATTAGGTACTGTCTAAAATACAATATAAACCTATTTTTCATTAATCTAATTTTTTTGTTGCCCCTTCACCCGCAAAATAACATAGTAATATAAATTTTGAAACAAAAACAAAAAATTAATTATATTTTGAAAATAATAACAGATTAATACAGAAACAATTGCAATTTAGTTGAAGTTATTACTTAAGTACAAAAAAATCAGCACACATTAAAATTAGCAAATGAAATTCCAAAGTACTTATGAGTAAGATTGAGCCTGGAATTTTCAAGAAATAATTTTGGGTCTGAGAGCAACATTATGAAATCATTGACATCAACAGCAGATTCATCTACAGTTTCAGGAGAAATAAACTGATTTCTATTCAATTTGCGTCTCATGAATCTTACTTGAATAGAATCATCAACAATTAGACTACAGTTATATTTATCAAAGGCAGTAAATACAAAACAAAATATTTCTTACTATGTTAAATAAGTTGTTATTTTTATTTGTTTACTTTATTTTACAGTTAAATCTACTTTAAAACAATCTTTCTTTACAGAAAATAAGCAATTATTAAATATTTTGAACATTCTGCATTACAGGAGCAGAGTGGATTGTGGACCACTGTGGCCCGGGAGTGGGTGGTCCACTGTACCCCATGTTGAAGTTCAATAAATAATCATTTTAATATTGTTTATAACTTTCTTTTAAACATATTAACTTTAAAGTAAAATAAAAACAAGTATCTTAGCTTTGCAAAAAAGCTGTTTTATTGTATTTATCTACAATCTTTAATTACTAAAAAAATAAAAATATGATGATGAAAAATTTTACTTTTAGAAGCTCAAAACAACCAATCAGGATAAACTAGTTCAATCTGAGCTAAACATATTTTCTGAAGGCTATAAATAATCCTTGCAGTGCTGTTGTCTATTAGGATAGAAGAGAGCTTAAATAATAATAATAATATTAGGGGGTGGTCCACTGTGTCCATAGGTCCAGTGTGTACCGGTCTCCCCTATTGATTATAGGATGCAATTGAAGATCTCGACGACAATCAAAACAAAGGGAAAATGGGTATTCTGATGAACATAGCACCTGCGGGGCGTGCCCCACTCCCCCTCCGCTCTGCTGCATGGGGTCTGCGTCCTCCGTCGCGGGGGACTAGCACGTTCAGCTTGCGTTTGGTATCGCCCCTATCCTTGTGCAAGGGTTTGACAAATTTCGTAAATTAGTACTTTTTAAAGCTCGCTGGGCAGCAAACTAAAAAATGCGCGAAATTTGTTAAAGCCGCGGTCACTAACGCATGCATGAGAGACATATACAATAAAATGCTAATAAAAAACATAAAACATTACTTCAAAATACACCTAAATTTCTTAACATAGCTTTTAACGCCAATAGATATTACCCACGAATGGCAACAGCCACGCCTCTGCGTGTTTATTAAGAATGTTTATTGTACATCAGGGAAGCATAATTGAAATGTCCTACAATGAAATGGTCGTTTAAGTGTTCCTAACACTCAGTACCGTATTTTCAAAAGTATATTTCAACAGCTTTTTGACAACTTTCTCGCTCTCACTTCCACACAACACAAAAATGTCAAATCGCCATATTTACATTCTAATAATTTACTTTTCCAGTCATCAGCATACTGTAATGTAACCTTCCATTAAAAACATTGAATAAATACTCATGGCTGCTAACTTCTACGCTTATTTTAAGTCAAAAAAAATTTTGAACCCGAATATTTACTTAATAAATAAAATAAAATTTGTACTAAGTTTCAATTAATTAACACAGCGATTTTCTATAAAATAACCATTTTGGTTCGAACCATTTTTCTAAGACTTAAGAGGGCGTAGAAGTTGGCAGCTTGAATACTAACAACTTCAATTTTTTTTGCTCGCTGGCGCTTGAATTTAAAAATTTGACATCATAAAAAACAACGCGTAAACTTTTTCATCGTATAAATCTGAGAAAAAATGTCTCCCATCTTCCATTTCTTTTGCAATCATCGCCCCATGAATATTAGGCCTACGCCCTGACACAAAAATGGCATCTTTCGTAGACGGATTTTTTTCAGTTTTGTACGGTACCTTGAATTTGAATACCAAAAATTTTTATGAGTTTTCTCAACCATATTTTTCTAAAATTAATTAAGCCAAAAAATTTTTTAGAAAATACTGGTGTGTAAATTCAAGGGACTGTACAAAGGCTTAAAAAAATCCGCATACGACATCTGCCATTTTTATGTCAGCGAGTAGGCCTAATATTCAGAGGACGGTAGTTGCAATCTCAAATTTCACCATCAATGACGTCAGTACACGCAAATTAGACAGGTTGCCATAAAAGAAAAAGTCCCCAAAGTTTGGTGATTTTTCCCCTTTTTAATCGAAAGCCGAATATACTAAGCTTGGTATACAAACTGAGGTGGGACGCCAAGCGCCTGAGCCCGTCACGCGCCTCAACCGCCTCATCCATGTTCTGAGGGACATTTAACGGGACATGTAAAGTTAACGAAAATGAAATTGTGGAAAATGAATTAATGAAAAAATATCCATACCGATCGTTAATCGGGTGTTTGTCATTTTTATCAAATAGATCAAGACCTGATATTAGTTTTTCTATAAATATAATGTCACAATTTTGTAATGGTTATACATATAAACATTAGTTAATAGTGGTAGACATTAGGAATTACGTTTTGCTACTAAAAGTTATAAAATAAACCTGTCTAATGTAAAATCCTCAAGTTTATGTGCATATTCAGATGCTAACTAGGGATGTCAAATTACTAAACGACATTCAAGTAGTGGTTATATAATTTACTTTGGTAACGTTCCGTTTGCTTGGAAATCATCGAAGAAGAAATGTATTGCACTCAGTTCTATGGAGTCAGAGTTTATCTCATTAACTGAAAATGTAAAAGAATTAACTTGGTATTCGAGAATCTTAAATGAACTTAGTTTATGTGATAAAATATAACCAGTTCAGTACTGTGATAATTCTGCCATTTATTTTTCTAAAAATAGTCAAGAGAACTTTAAAACTAAACATATTGACATAAAATGTCAATTTATTCGTCAATTAATAAATGAAAATGTTTGAGTTAAAACATGTAAGTTCTAAAGTTAATAAGGCTGATTTTCTAACAAAACTCTCTACTGTACATAAAATTTCAGAGAGCCATTTGTAATATTTTTGATTTGGACATAATCTTGTCCCCCTAAATTTGTCAAGTGGTTTGTTCGGGAGTAAAATCGTTCCGAACAGGTTTTTATTTTTGCATTTCGGTCGTAAAGGCACTCTCTTTTAACTGTAACTGTATGCATATTTTATTCTAGTTTGATGTACGGAGTAAGTATATCTAGTGTGAAACAACTCTATTGAGTGTGATGTTATGAAAGGACAGTTAACCCCTTTCTGCATGTATATTGGTATAATGTGATAACCGAGTTCCCAGCAAAGGCTGGAGGTAAATGTATATATCTTTATTTAAGTTTAACATTCAAGATGAATGAATAAATGTAATTCTGATTTCAACACAAACTGTTTCTTCAATGTGCTATATACTTAGTCACACCACAGATCTTAACCACTGTGTTTTATAACTCTTCTCTATCGATATCACTCCCGTATGCGCTGCGACCGGTCTGAGGACCACCACCTACGCATCACTCCTTTTGAACCCATGAGGTGACGACATAGGTCGTTACAATACGCGGTGGATCCCAAAATCAGAGGAAACCTCTACGAAGACACCTCATGGATCGCCAGAGACCACCCGGCAGCTTCGTAGCCGGAACCACAGGAGGGGAACCGGGTCCTAGGCCATGCGTCGAGTTCCTCCAACGACCCTTGCTTTGCCCTGGCGTCCGATCGTCTAGGGAGGAAGGAAACGACTAGTTCATCAGTTGCGGGGAGCAGGGGAGCTTCTCTCCAACCCGGGACTACGAAGAAAACCATTCCGTGATGCATAGACACGCCTTGGGTAAGATTGTCCCCTCGCCAATGGCTTTTCTTTCGGTGAGCCCCGTAGCGAAATACGGGAGGTCATGCACATGTAAAAACAACACGACACAAACACAAAGCAAAAACACAACAAATTTTAAACAACGGAAAGTTTAGGACCACTACTGGACTCTGAAGGGCATGGAAAACTCCTTCAAGAACGCTAAAGAAGCGGTCCCGGTCGAGATTAGTAGCGTGAAAGCTATGTAAAGACTACCGCTAAACCAACCATTGGGAAAAGAAAGCTCCAATAGCGCAATGACACGCTGGATTGGTTTTCAACTCGAGGATTCGAGTTTTGGCTTGATAACCGCCGAGTTAGTCGGCGAGCCACCGGCCCGGTTCCTCGTAGTAAAAAACCACGAGAAGTAGATGATCCCCCCACCAAGACTGGCTTTGTCCACAGTGACCTGAGGGGCCACCTTCGGACTGTAGCCCCACTTGGTTTTGTGCTCTGCCTGCGCTGTTCAACCATTGAGGTCGGCACTCAATTGCTTCAGCTGCATAGGATGACGTTGTGGTGACCGCTAAGATGCCAGTAACTATCTCACCTCTGCCGCTGGCTCAGTGCAGATGGTTTCTACACGCCGCATCTCCCATCGACCAGCGTCCCTACAGAGTCACCACACTTCGTGCTCTACAAAGCTCGATCTCGCCGCCGTCAATTCCTCTGATAAAGTTTTGAAGACGGTCCAGCCTCAGTTTGGTCCAGCCTCAGCCTTTGTATGATAAGATTCGTATGATAACAAACTAGTATATTTGCTGTCATAATGAATTATGAAGTGTATTTTATTTAGCAAAATGTAATTCGTTTTTATTGATAATATTAATCAATATAGCAAAAATATATTTAGGCTAGAAAAAAATTCTTTTCATGGTCACATTCTACTAATTTAAATATATTTCATATTAGAAAATTAATAATGTGCACCATCTTATGAAAGTTTTAATATCTTTTTCTACCAACGAAATTTGTTGAAGAAAAAAATTCATTAGAAAACTCTCCAAAGAAATTTCTTAACAGCAGTCCAGGGACAGGCTATGCTTTTCAAAAAAGAAATTAAGCATTTACTGCAGTGAAATGAACCATAAGCGGTAATTATTCCTCTTTTTGTTGCTTGCAAGAAAAATAAAAATAATAATATGTTCATTGTGTTCCTTTTCGACAGTTAAGAAATTAATTTCTAAACATTCTTTAAAAAAAAAAGATTGTGAAATTGCTTGGTAAAGAAAAATTTAAAATATCTTACTCATTTAAAACTTTCTGCATCATCAGCAACTTCATCATTAAATGTATTTTAAGTAAAATTAAATATAGTTAGAAAGTTTTATGGGGTAAATGTTTTAAAAGTCTGTTTTTTGAAAGTGATATAATGATTAATATATAATTATACATAAAAGAAAACATAAAATTCTGATTGTTATATATATTGTTCTTTAAATATAGGAAAACAAAATAATTCTGATAAAATATTCTGATAAAATGGTTTTCATAATGTTTCAAAATAGTTACATTTTCACAATATAGCATTTTTACAGTCTAAAATTTTAAATTTATGCTCACTCAAATTTATTTCTCCAATGATATTTATTAAATAAATAATGACCGAACATTGGTTCAGAGAGAAAGACATAATTTATTTGAGTGTACATATATTCAGAAACTAGTTTTGGGAATTTACATGTGATTATAATGAAAATACTCACCAACATTATAAAAATAATAAAAAAATGAAATATCATAATCATTGTGTAGTTGTAGATCTTATGTTCCCCCCGGATGGTGATTAATTACACAGGACGGTAAATTCAAGAGCAATTAATTAGCAGCTCTCATCATCAGGTAAAAAGAAACAGAGAATAGTTAACCCAGTAAGGTTGAAACAAATCCTGCAAAGAAATTTTTAATTCAGTGTTATAAATATGGAAAAGAATAGGGAAGAACATCCCGATAAAATATTAAATTTAGTCCTCTTTAATATTGTTATTTTGGTACGTTTTTAACACTTTTCCTAAACAGTGCTGAAAAATGTAAAAAGTCATAAAACGTGTATACAGAAAGGCTGTCACTCGGTCCGTTTTTAAATACCATTTTTTCAAAAAATAACTTTCTTTTAAAATTTATCTTGCGAATTTTGTAAAAATCTCCTCTAAACGTTATTTCAATACAACTGTTGTAAAAAGCTAACACAGAAATTTTTTTTCGGAAATACTGGCATTAAAAAGCAAACTCGTGTGAGCTCTGCAAAATGGCTAAAACGTTAGCAACACTGTATACAAGGCATCCTAAAAATCTACGCACGTATTTCAAAGAAATGGCGTATACACTACAACAAAAACTCATTGTATAGAAAATAATTTACTAGTTATGATGAAAAACAATATTTGAAATAAATTTACAATTGAATCTATACCTCTAAAATTAACAGTTTGGCTATAAGATAATGGTCAATGATAAGAAGGGGCACCTTGTATAATCATCTCCAACTATAATAAAGAAGCAAGTTTGTCTGTGTGTGTGTGTGTGTCTGTTTCTCGGTTGTGTTCTGAAGAGACCGCTGCACGCAGAGCTACAAAATTTGTTGAGAAGGTACCTTTATGCATGTAGTTTTGTACCTCGAAGCCAGATTTTGGAATTTTTGAATAGATTTTTTAAATTAAATTTTTTATGCGATTTTTAGTGTTTTTTCACGTTTTGATGCGATTTTTCCACATTAATAATGGGAATCCGGTTCCAATCTTTTAGCTCAATATAGTAAATTGTGTCTTCTTTTCAATAAAGTTAATGCGAAATTCGTACAGCAATTTTTGAATTTTTGGCGATTTTTTTTCCTTTGGCACTAAGAAATTTTGCCGAAATGCTTGATTGGTTCGGTGGTTGCGCTTCCATTTCAACCTCAGAATCGTCATTTTTTAACACTTTCCAACTTAGTTGAAAAGTGTTTATGACTTCGGTTTGTCTGCTGTCTGGCCGTATGGCCGTCTGGCCGGATGGCCGTCTGGCCGTGCTCTAACTCCCGTAAATATGCTCGGATTGCTCTGCAATTTTTATATATTATTGTCGTTATCTATAACATGTTCCCTATTTCAACGGAAGTGTGTAGCACTTATAGTTTTTTTACAGGGACACTCAAAATAATTCCGTTACATTACGTCTATGGAGAAAAATCGTCTGCGGATTATTTAAATAATGTTTCACTATTTTAAACACATTGAAATTTATATATATCTCTAAGGTGCATTACAAGAGGCTTACTACAGAATATTGTGTGTATGGCAATCATCGTTCATCTACAGGGACACACAAAAGAATTCTCTACTGTCTGTTAACAATAATTCCTGGACGTGCGTTTTAATTTACTGAACGCGATTTTAAATTTAACGCACTTTTTGTCTATTACGTGGTGTGTATAAATTCTGTAGATCATATACAAGGCAGCACAAAAGTTCGCGAACACATTTCCGTTTATTGACAGAAACTCCATAAGGAGAATTTTAAACTGTGCTAAGCGTTTTCTAACTGAACTAAAATTTAGCATCCTATGTAGTATGTATACAAATGTATAGATCATATACAGGGCTGAATAAAAGTATTCGGATATTTTTCCGAATATTGTATATGTTGAAAATTTCTGAATTTTTTTTTTTTTAAGTATGGTATACGTTTTCCAAATTCTTTACTTAGATGTTACCTTTCAGCTTATTAAACGGTATGATTTGTAAAATTATTTTGGAAGCGTTGGAAAGTGTTACATAATCTATGCTTGACGCATGATTTTTCGTTCTTGTTTTCTTTTTTAACACTTTCCAACCTAGTTGAAAAGTGTTTATGACTTCGGTTTGTCTGCCGTCTGGCCTTATGGCCGTCTGCCGTCTGCCGTCTGTCCGTGCTCTAACTCCCGTAAATATGCTCGGATTGCTCTGCAATTTTTATATGTTATTGTCGTTATCAATAGCATGTTCCCTATTTCAACGGAAGTGTGTAGCACTTATAGTTTTTTTACAGGGACACTCAAAAGAATTCCGTTACATTGCGGTCTATGGGGAAAAATCATTTGCGGTTTATTTAAATAATGTTTCACTATTTTAAACGCATTGAAATTTATATATAGTACTAAGGTGCATTAGAAGAAGCTTAATATGGAATAGGGTGTGAATAGCACTTATAGTTACTTTACAGGGACAGTCAAAACAATTCCGTTACATTAGGTCTATGGAGAAAAATCGTCTGCGGTTTATTTAAATGATGTTTCACTATTTTAAACGCATTGAAATTTATATATATCACTAAGGTGCATTACAAGAGACTTACTACAGAATATTGTGTGTATAGCAGTCATCGTTCTTTGACAGGGACACAGAAATAATTCTCTACTGTCTGTTAACAGTAATTCCTGGAAGTGCGTTTTAAGTTGCTGAACGCGATTTTAAATTGAACTCACTTTTTGTCTATTACTGGGTGTGTATAAATTCTGTATTTCATATAAAGGGCAGCACAAAAGTTCGCGAACACATTTCCGTTTATTGACAGAAACTCCAGAATGAGAATTTTAAACTGTGCTACGCGTTTCCTAGCTAAACTAAAATTTATCATCCTATGTAGTATATATAGAAATCTATAGATCCTAAACAGGGCTGAATAAAAGTATTCGGATATTTTTCCGAATATTGTATATGTTGACAATTCCTGAAATTACGTTTTTAAATATGTTATGCGTTTTCCAATTTGTTTATACTTAGATGTTATCTTTCAGCTTATTAAACGGTAATCATTTGTAAAATTATTTTAGAAACGTTGGAAAGTGTTACGTAATCTAAGCTTGACGCATGATTTTTCGTTCTTGTTTAGCTTAGAGAAAGTTGATAATTCTTTACAGATAAAAAATCATGATTTTAAATATGCGATTTTTAGTGTTTTTTGACGTTTCGCTGCGATTTACCGACATTAGTAACCAGAATCCGGTTCCAATTTTTTAGCTCAATATAGTAAATTTTATCCTCTTTTCCATAAAGTTTATGCGAAATTCGTAGAGCGATTTTTGATTTTTTGGCGATTTTATTCCTTCAACAACAAGTAATTTTGCCGAGAACGCTTGATTTGTTCGGTGGTTGTTTCCATTTCAGCATCAGATACACTCACAATCGCCATTTTTTTTTACTCTTTTTAGCTTGGAGAAAGTTGAAAATTCTTTACAGATAAAATATCTTAATTTTAAAAGGGAAGGGCGGATTATTTATTATTAGATTTTCTCTTTTAGTTTCATTTTTTAACATTTTTTTCATGTTTTGCAGCGTTTTTTGTTTCAAATGACGTCACAAATCGCCTACTACAAGTCAAACATCATTGGAGGGCAGTTGTGATTGGTAGCTGATAGAATTGTAGGCACATCTGGAAGTCAACCGGGCAATTGTGATTGGCAGATGAAAAGGTCGTCAGCTGATTGCAATTCGAACAGCGAGTGTGAATTTTTGCCATTTGTTTTATGCGATTTTTAGAGTTTTTTCATTTATACGTCATTTATATATTTGATTACAGAAATTAACAACGATAACTTACTGTTTTTGTATGTAAAAAAAAACAAAAAAAAACGTCATTTTGTTTCTGTTTCAAAAATTAATAATTCCTAATTTTTTAACGTCGTAGATTTAATTCTGTGTATGTGTGAGGGGAGGGGAATGTTCGATTGTAGTTCAAATATCGCGTTAATGCTCTGATCAAAACTCACTCCTTCCCTCCCCCCCCCACACTGCCTGCAAAATCAGAACTATTTAATTATTAGACAGATTCAAACGAAACCTTCTCTCAGTTCCCCAGGTACTAGATAAACTTCGGTATCATTTTTTCAGCCCTTGGTTATAACTATTTCTGAATATTAATTACCAGCGAGCAGTATTTTTTCGAGTTTTATGGGCCCATCTTCAATGAGAATTAGTTCATTCAACTTAACACGAACTAATTAAGATATAGAATGGAACTAAAAGATTTTGCAGCGCCTGCTATACGGTGTTATAGGCAGAAGGGACACGTGCCAAAGTTTCAATGGGAAAGAGTTTTATTTAGAACTGAGTGCCCCCCTTAGCGGTGGGAAGTGAAACTAAACAATTTCGCATTTAAAATTTGTCCGATTCAAACAAAAGGCCCGATTTCAACGACAATTGATTCATTCAACTTAACATAAAATAATTAAGATATAGATAACTAATTAAGACATAGATTTCGCGCCCCTGGTGGTGGAAAGTAGAACTAAAACATTTTCTGCGCGTGCACAGAACGCCTTTTATACGTTGTCATAAGCAGCGGGAACACGTTCCGGAATTTCGTTCGGAAAGAGGTTTGTTTAGAACAAAGTGCACCCCCTGGCGGTGGAAAATGTAACTAAAACATTTTGCATTTAATCTTGGTCCGATTCAAACGAAATCTTTTCTGACATTCTTCCGAGGTCTCCCAGGTACTAAATAAACTTCGGTATCATTTTTTCTACCCTTGGCTACCACAATTTATGAATATTAATATCCAGGGGTGTTGATTTATTTTCTCGGGTTCTATGGGTCCAATTTCAACAGGAATCGGTTCATTCAACTTAACATGAACGAATTAAGATATAGCTAATTATTTCAGACTCAGATTTGGTACTCCCTGGCGGTGGAAAGTGAAACTAACAGATTTTTCGCGCGTGTAAGGCACGCCTTCTACACGGTGCCGTAAGCAGCATGAACGAGTGCCGGAGTTTCGTTCGGAAATAGGTTTATTTAGAACAGAATGGTCCACCTGGTGGTGGAAACTGGAACTAAAAGATTTTGAAACGCGTGCCTAGCACGCCTGCTGTACACGGTATCGTAGGCAGCGGAGAGACATGTCGGATAATTTGTTTAGAACAAAATTCACCTCCTGGTGGTGTAACTAAAAGATTTTCCTGCGCGTGCATCAAAAAAGGTTATTTTTATTGAAACCGCAAAAGAAAATTACCGATTTAATTGTCCCAGACAACGAAAAAGTTCATTTTCACTCATCCTCGAGTATTAAGAAAAGTATTGAAATATTTGAATCGGAACTCACAATTTATTTTTCTGATTCCGAAAATGCGAATTTTTTGAAAATCAAACGGTAACTTTTTTTTACATTTTTGACCAAAAACTGACCCGTTTTGAATCAAATGATCCAGACATTTGAGGAGGCGGTATTAAATTTACTTCCGCTTTGGGTCCATCTCTCTATTTAATTTCCGAAAGACAAAGAGTTACCAGTGGAAGGGTTTCGTGCAGCGATTTTTAAGAGTGATTTCGCATTTCGTATTATGTTTTGGTGGACCGGGCAGCAAATTCACAATCACTCAACGTCCTACGCACTTGATGCCAACCTCTGTCGCCAAGCGCTTTGGCGACAACGCGCATGCGTGGCAATTGGCCGGCAAACTCAAAATCGTACAAGTACCATTGAATATATAGATGTTTTATTACAATTGTACATCCTACAACATTCCTCCTACCTTTTTACCTCGAGTTTTATTGTCAGCATTAAAATGCTTTAAAAATAAATGAAAGCTTTCATTTTTTAAAGATATTACACAGATTCAGTAGTTACTTGGTAGCTAAGGCTACCAAGCTCATGAAAATGGATCATTTCCTGTTTTGTAAACAGTTACATTAAATAAACAATAATTGTTTTTATAAAATAAGCTTAGAAAGAAGTAAAAATACATTTTATAATACATGATGTTATTTACATTTTTTACCTTTTATATTACTTTATTTAATCTCGAATAAACACGGATACTTATTTATTATATTTAGTTAAATGCCTTTTCACTTTTAAATTACCCCCCCCCCCCCAAAAAAAAAAAAAACTCTTATGTAGTTTGTTAAGCATTGATAGAATGAGATACATCCTAAAGGGGATAATACAGCACTGAAATAACAGCAAATTCAATAAAATAATTAGGATATTTAGGTTTTTACTTTTCAAATTCATCCTAATTAAGTATGTATATATATATATATATATATATATATATATATTTAAATAAATTTGTTAGTAGGTTAGAGAAGAAGCCTGACTGAGCATTCCAGCAATGTATATTAAATCTTAAAAATAAATAAAATTTTGTAAAAGTTTTTGCTTTATAAAAAAATATTCAATAAAAATCCATCTTTTATTATTTTTTCAGAACTCTTCCTTGCATGTTTTATAATGTGGTATCGCAAATAACTGCGATTCGATAAACAAAAATTTACCCAATCTTATATTATCGCCATTCAGAACATGTGAAAATAATATATTTCAATAAGATAAGTGAAAATCGTATAAAACTTAACAACATTTTATTCATTTTGCTTTTGTGCCATTAAAAAAACCATTCCACACACCTCAAAGTTACAGCCGCTCAAAATACATTTCTGTGAGGTCGTGAAATCGTATCTCTTATCATTTAATCAGTGTATGGTGTATGGTGGTGCCCTCTCTTATTACATTAGATAAACCAATTCGAGACTCAAACACAGGGATACAGAATAATGTTCAATATATCTTAGTGAATATTCAATATATCTTATGGAATATACAATATATCTGATCTCAATATCTGATATTCAATATATCTTATTGAACTACTCAAGCATAAAATATTGCTTCACAGTTCCTTATTGCTTATTTCAGTTCCACTGTCTTTCAGTGAAATTTTTACTGAACAAGCAAAGACATGGCTTTACGTAATTCATTGATATCTTCTTTGTTTTCTTACAAAAATTGCATGTTTTTTTTTTTTTTTTTTTTTTTTATTCCAGCAATAGAAAACTGGATTTTTTTATACTAATGGTCATTTACAAAATTTTATTTATTTTTAAGATTTTTAAGATTTAATATCCATTGCTGGAATGCTCAATTAGGTTTCTTCTCTAATATACTACCAAATGTATATATATATATATATATATATATATATATATATATATATATATATATACTTAATTAGGATGAATTTGAAAAGTAAAAACCTAACTATCCTAATTATTTTATTGAATTTGGTGTTATTTCAGTGCTATATTATCCCCTTTAGAATGTATCTCATTCTATCAATGCTTAACAAACTACAGAAGATTTTTTTTTGGGGGGGGGGGGGAATGGGGGATAATTTAATAGTGAAAAAGCGTTTAACTAAATGTAATAAATAAGTAAATAAGTATCCGTGTTTATTCGAGATTAAATACAGTAATATAAAAGGTAAAAAATGTAAATAACATGTATTATAAAATTTATTTTTACTTCTTTCTAAGCTTATTTTATAAAAACAATTATTGTTTATTTAATGTAACTGTTTACAAAACAGGAAATGGTCCATTTTCATCAGCTTGGTAGCCTAAGCTACCAAGTAACTACTGAATCTTTGTAATATCTTTAAAAAATGAAAGCTTTCATTTATTTTTAAAGCATTTTAATGGTGACGATAAAACTCGAGGTAAAAAGGTAGGAGGAATGTTGTAGGATGTAGAATTGTAATAAAACATCTACCTATTCAATGGTACTTGTACGATTTTGAGTTTGCCGGCCAAATGCCACGCATGCGCGAAGTTCATTTTGTCGCCAAAGCGCTTGGCGACAGAGGTTGGCGTCAAGTGCGTAGGACGTTGAGTGATTGTGAATTTGCGACCGGGCAGCGCCGGGCGGATCTGCTAGTCAACAATATTTTAATATATTTTCGGAAATATTTACGTAAAGATACACTCACACACACAAACAGATATAAATGCATGCATACATGTATACGCATATATACACACATGCATATACAGGGTGCAATATGTTATCTATCGCCGAACTTTAATTTCTCAGCAATTTTATGTAGACATATAGTTCCAATTACAAAAACGTTTAAAAAAAGGGTAAATATTTACGTTGTGGCATAGTTTAAATTAAAAAAAAAATCAATATTATAAAAATTACGAAATCTAACTTTTTAAATGTTTCCCAATCCCTATAGTTATATTTAGTAAAAGTTTACAAATATCATAACAGATATAACACAAAAAGTTTTACTTCTGTACTACAAAAATTGACACAGTTATTAAATTTCAAAGTTTGAGTTCTTTACACATGATTTTCTCTTTCATTCAGGGATCTGTTAAAAAATGAATTAAAGTAATTCGAGATCGAAATCAGGATTCAATCTCCTTTTAACAGTCAAACCACCTTTAGCCAGTATCGCCAAATCAGGGTATCACCAAAGATGGTTAATTCATCGAAAAATTTAAGCTGCCTTTAGGAGTAGTATAAAAAGCGAAGAATGAAATATTGAAATTAAACGAAAAAATAAATATTAAGTTAATATCATATCAAAAAACAGTCTACTGTAAAAATTAATACATCAAAAGCCGGAATCTACTAGAGATACTGGTCAAAGTGTTCTCCATTGGTGGCAATGCACAATTGAATGCGTGACAGTACTGAGTCCTGCACACTTTGGAGCATAGCAGATGTAACTGTGCGACAAGAAATGATGATGCATTGCTTAATATCAACCAGAGAAGTAAGCTCACTCAGATAGACATGTGCCTTGATGCAACCCCAGGGGTAGAATGAGTAAACCCAGAGTCCATGGGAGTCAAGTCCGGCGAACGCGGTGGCCACATAGAGGACCACCATATCCAATGATCTGTTGACCATTTTCAGTGGCCAGATACGCACGGCCGTTTGGTGGTTTACGTGAAGGGGCCCCATCATGTTGAAACCACACACGGCATGCATGTCGGAGAGGAAGATCTTCATACCAGCCACGTACCGTGTTTTGTAGGAGGTGCAGGTAACGATCTTCCGTTAATGTACCATCGTAGAAGATGGGTCCAAAAATCTAAGTTCCCCATATACTGCACCACATGTTCGTTGACCAGCGTACCTGGTGTCGTACTGTGAGGGCGCTGTGGGGATTTTCCAGAGACTGTGCACGCTCACAATGCCACCCGCGTAAACGTTGACTCATCTGTCCACAGAATGTCATAAAGAAACGACGGATTCTCCTATAAGGTGTTGAGCATGAAATTACAATAATCAAATAGTCGTGCGTGGTCACCCAGCATCATTGCTTGCTCTAATGCAGGATGGTATGGATGCGCAGCATATGAATGTAACAAATGTACTAAATATAACTATAGGGATTGGGGGACAGGATAAAAAGTTAGATTTCGTAATTTTTATAAAATAGATTTTTTTTAATTTAAACTATGTCACAACATGAAGATTTACCTCATTTGAAACGTTTTTGAAATTGGAACTACATGTCTATGACCAACGGTTAATAAATTAAAGGTCGGCGATAGATAACATATTGTACCCTGTATATAGAAATTTTGTACCGAAGAAAGGATCGTTGTAGAAGATTTTTCCGGGTATTTTAGGAAATATTTATTTATATTTACTCGTTGTCATTTTTCAATTATGCACTTTTTTTCAAATACAGCTGAAATTTTATCAATATTTATGTTTTTGCGACAGGTAATTTCGTATAACATCTGGTGTTTGAAACAGTAAAAGATCCACCCTCTTCTAAATGTCTTTTGTAAATTGGTTTCCTAGATATTTTTCTCAAGTTTATGTGTCAGTAAGTATCTTTCATTATACAGATACAATATAAAATATCTTCCAATCTAAAAAAGTATGGGCTAACATTATATAAATGTATTTTTTGTAATGTAGAAGCCACGTCCTAAGACAATGATATTTGTTTAAATAACGAGAATAGTAGTTTAGTTCAATTAAGATTACAGTCTTATCTGTTTTCTCTCAGTTTGTTTAACATGTTAACCGAGGAATAAACTTTTGTTCAACTGGTTTTACAATGGGGACTTTTTCTTTCATAGTGGTAAGTAATATCACCAGGGCCTGATTATTAACGGGGCGCACTTCCACCAGTAAAACAGAATAGATTTTTTTTCCTTATTCATGGCAGTAATTTTGCATGATTAAAGACGAAAATTTCTGTTAAATTTTACTGGTGGAAGTGATCAAAATATTACGGCAAATTTCCATGACGAAAAATGTCGTCATGCTCATTGCAGTAGTAGATCGCGTATGACGAAATATTTCGTCATACCCAGTTAATGATATTTTCCTTTAAGACGACTACTACGAGACGACTTAGGTTCTCGAGCACAAATCTATTCTGACAGCCAGGTCAGTTACGATCTTTGTGTTAAATTTAACTTTTGAATTTACTGATTTATTTTTCCGGGAGTAATCATTTTCGCCTCACACACTCCGGAGACTTTGGACATGGATGTTACTGGCGTCGATTATTTAATTTTTTTCTATCACTATTTGTAAACAAAAATAATCTATCTCGAAAATTAGCAGAAATATATCACAATAATTTTTTGTTTGGGAATATTAGTGAACAAAAGAGAAAAAAAAGAGTCGACAGTGGCAGCCTTGCCTGTATATAATACATCATTTTTAAAAGCGCCTAATTAAAAAACTAACCTTTCAAAATATATCTTACTACAACGTTTATTATTTAACCTACTTATCATTGTATTCTATTTTAGAATTCATTTTAGGCAGACTGGTTAGAAGTGGTCAATATCGTGTACTAATAACATAAAAAAAACTCATATATATATATATATATATATATAAACAATTATGTCCGTTTTAATATTTGATATCTTAAAAATAAAGCCTTATAAGATGAAATATGCAAAACAAAAGTTTTAACATTCTGAATTCTGTATGTAAAAATTTAGAGTATACTAGCTAATCCGCCCGGCGTTGCCCGGGCCCGAAATATTAATAATCTGTTTTATACGAATATGACTGAAATCTGGAAGGCTATCGAAATCAAGTCGAATGAGGCAAACCCCGTCGTAATCGGGCTCATAAAACCCAAGATCGGAAAGCACATCCTGGCGGTCGAAAGTGCAGCTAAAATATTTAAGGCTATAGATATCAAGTCGGATGAGCCAAACCCCGTCGTAATCGGGCACATAGAACAAGAGATATTCCTATAGTTCCACTTTCCACCGCCAGGGGGCGCAGTCTGTTCTGGAAGAGGCCTTTTCAGAACACTTGACCCAACCAAATTCCCTTGTAGAATTGAAATTTAACTACGGGTAAACATTGCCAAAATAGCGAAAATCGCGAAAGCGGGTTACGTAATCGATCGGTTTCTAAAGGGTTAATGTAGATATTTTTTAAAACCCAACCATTCATTTTGAAGAAAATGAACGTGTCTATGATCTGGAGTCGACTGTTTGTCCGTACTTGCATTTCCCGAGTCAATGCTGATTTTTAAATCTGGACTAAAAAAAGGAAATTCGCGTGAGTGAGTTTTGGAAAGGATTTTTTTTGGAGGGTTAAAATTAATTTTTTTCAAAACGGATACCAGATTTTAAAAAACAAAGGGATATAGATTAGGCACGGTATTTTTAGTTTTTCGTATCTTGTTTATAAACGCCAATTCGGATTTTTAAAGATAGGAGAAATAGTTAAAAAAGCGAAAAAGACTTACGGTTAAAAACGTTTTCGAAAGGGTTAACGTGATTTATTTTTTAAACTAAAGGTTTCTGCCTAAACCAGATAGAACGTAGATGTCTTTAGGAGTGGTTGCTTTTTGTTTGGTTATTTTAGAAAGCCGATGCCAGATGTAATATATAGCAGAAAATCGGAATTCGCAAAAGAGAGTCCTGCGCACGAATTTTTTTTGAAGGGTTAATATTCGTATTTTTCAAAAACAAATACAGATCTCGAAAAAAGAATAAATGTAGATATTGTCTGGTATTTTTAGTTTTCCGTACCTGTCTCTGAATCGCCGAAGCGAATTTTTAAAAATTGCCAAAATCGCAAAAACCGCAAAACGGCATACAGAAAATATACTTTTCGAAGGGTTAATTTTTGCATTTTTTAAAACCAAAGGTGGCTTTGAAAAGGACAAAGAAAGTTCTTTAATTTGGTGACCTTCGTTTTTCCTTATCTTTTGTATTCCGGTAGATTCAAAGCTCGGAAAACGGGAGGAAAAAAAAATAATTCGATGCTTTTTGATTTTTTTTTGAAAGGGTTAACTGTAAAAAAATTTCAAACCAACCAGATCGTTCGAGACGTAAAAGTACGTTCTTTCAGAATATGTAAACGGTTTTTCCGTATTTTTAGCCGTTTGTCCATGGCGAATTTAGAAATACTTTTTAAAAAAACGGAATGTCTTCTGCTTTCTTTCTTCTGTTCCGGAAGATACGGAAATTGGTTTCTGCACATGCGCCAGCTAGATTCAGAATAATGACTTTTTTATTTGTGATCTTTGATCAGTTTTTAATTAATAACTACTTTAATTTTCAAAATATTAAAAATTCTGACGTAATGGTGCACCAGGAGTGGGTGTGGACTACCTAAATTTAAATTTGCAGCCTTCTAGGTGGGCTAGATTTTCCTAGCCATCGACAACAGACACACACATACAGACAGACAGACACACACACACACACACACACACAGAGCGAAACTTTCTTTTATTAGTATAGATATAAAAATAAGTGACAGAGATAATAAATTCTAGAAACGATTTCTAACCATTGAAAATTAGATTTCATTTCAGACACACACACACAGAGAGAGAGAGAAACTTTCTTTTATTAGTTTAGACTAGCTAACCCGCCCGGCGTTGCTCGGGCCCGAGATAATTACAATCTCAGAGAAAGGCGTTAACCCCCTCCCTCCCCATACCCGCAAATATAATGAATAATTTGTTCAAGAGAACCACCGTCACGTACATTAACGCGATCATTAAAAAAAGAATTACATTTTTCTGATAATTAGAACATAACGAAGACGCTACGCTAAAATAGCCGGCAGATGACACCCCTCCCGACCTCAATTTCAAATCTATATCTTAATTAGTTACCTAAATATTTGTTCATTAGTAAAATTTGGCAATTATTTCCTTTCATTTTCGCAAACTAAATGAGAGGGATCGGCCAGAGAAACAGATCTCTTTGTAGTTCAGTTTTCAATGAAAGGCGATCCCTGTCTGAAAATGTCTCGGATCGTTTTCACTGGCGCCGAAAGATTTTTGGCAGTTTTTTGAGTAAATTTAAAAAAATTACCAACCGAATTTTTCAAAAATCACATAGTCAGATACAGAATATTTTTTTACATATGCTCAGAAATTTGCAATTTGATATCTCAATTAGTTTTCTTAAAATTCGCTAATTAGTTAAATAATTTCGAATTCGTTCATTTCCGGTTGCAAATCCAATGCACCTGTCCGTTTCTTTCGCCATTTTGATTTAAAAGATGATATTTTAGAAGCGATGGTTAATGACAATCTAATTAATATCTAGGCTAATTATCAAAATATTAAAATTCTGAGGCTCAGGTGCACATGGTCAGACCTTGGACTATCCACACATAAATTTCCAGCCTTCTAGGTGGGCTAGATTTTCCTAGCCATCGCCAACAGACACACACATACAGACAGACAGACACACACACACACACACACACACACAGAGCGAAACTTTCTTTTATTAGTATAGATATAAAAATAAGTGACAGAGATAATAAATTCTAGAAACGATTTCTAACCATTGAAAATTAGATTTCATTTCTTAGAATATGGTTTATATTTTCCAGAAAACATAATAAATTATTTTAGGTCCCATAATTTTGAATGTATGTCTCCTTAATGAAATTATATAGTAGGAATGCCGCAGGCGACTATTTTTAAAAACTAATCGTACCAGTATTTAAAATTTTTAGATTTCGCAGTTTTTGTAGAGGTAAATGGCAAGGTTTATAGTTCGGAAAATGTGGTTCGAAACCTTTAAAATAGAATAAAAATATAGACATTGTTACATCATGAAAATGAAAACAAATCACCTACATTCCCTTCAAAAAATCGTTTTAAACTCATTAAAGTATTTTCTAAATATACTGTTACGTTTTAGGCACAAACAACAGAATCGAATTTGTTTTTCGAAAGGCACTAATCAATACAAAGTACCCCTGTTGAAAAAATATTGAATTGCTTGAATGACACAAAAATTTACAAACAAAAAATTTTGATAATAGGTAAAAGCACTTCTCCGCTTACAATATAAAATCATAATGTTATTCCAAAATTCTGGTGCAATTGTGGCATTTGAGGATTAAAAATACTTGGTATAAATAATATTCCACCGTTCTTCTACGGATTAAATCAATAAATGTATTACAAAAGGAACCTTCTTATTTGTCCTACCATTTTACATTACTTTTTATAAAAAGAAAATATAGTTTTTTAAATGAAGCTTTTAAATAGGAAACTTTGCTTCATTTATTCTTAAAAGTCTTGAAATAAAATTTAATATTATTCTACATTAAATATCCATTATTATTTAATTTACGAAGCGACATAAATCCCTTTTAAAAATAAAATGTCTAAAACATTTCCTCTTTCATATCAGTTTACAAGGATAGCTATAAGCAAACAGAAAAAAAATATTTTATAAATATAAATGAGTACATTTCACATGTGTGCTTTTCCCGCTGGAATATGGACTTCCTTTTGTAAATGGAAACTTTTCTATACTAAGTCTACAATGTATTTTTTTTTTTTACTTTTTTTTGCGTAGCGTTTTATAGAAGCAATGAAAGCATCGTCAAATTTATTTTTGCTTACTCCTTTTAAAAGATGAATTGGGCCTAAATTCATCTTTTGAACTCAGTATGAACTCAAAAAAGAAATACTTCAATTAGATTCGAACATTTTTCCTACATTGTTGTAAATTCGTCTTTCGGATAGGGTTTTCTCATTTGAGGTACACTACGTAAACAACAACTTTCTTAATTTCCATATAATGTCCATAGATTTCTTTATAAGGTTTCTTTATAAGGTTTTTTTAAGTGTAAACCCACAAAATTTTACCTTATATCTTTTTTCATTTTTCTGTAATGTAAAAATTTTTTTACATCTAGTAGAATCATAGCTGTCAAAGTCCCTCACTATTTTCCTATAAAATTATTCGCTTTATTTAATGACAGAATTTTGTGATTAAATAAGATGAAAATTACTGTTCGAAAACAATGGTAAAAAGTAAGGGACATTTGGAAGTTGTATATTTCATAGGTATAAAACTGGTTGAACGCTTTTTAACAATAGTTTAGTATAGCATTCTTGGCCTTATTAAACTCTAAAAATTGTGGTATTAGACAGGCTGTTGGTTATGTAACAGTTATAAATTCTGCAATTAAATAACACTAAGTGAGTGTACGACCAGCGAGTTTGACAACCATGGTGTACATTAAAAATGTGTAACTTGAATTGTGCTTTCTGTATAAAACTGCACGTTGCTAAAAGTGTAATAAAGGGTTCATACGCTTTTACCACAATTTTTTAATAGAATTTTTCGGTTTATTTAGATGCAGAAAAGTACTATAAATCTTGCAATTAAGCGGGGTGTCTACTATTTTTGCTATTTAATTATTAAATAGAAAAATTCTATAAAAAATTGTGGTAAAAGTGTACGAAGCCTGTAGTAACACTTTGTTCAGAAATTTAATATGAAATCTGGGTCTTGAAACTATACTACCTTTCTCTCTTAGATAAATTTATCGAATTTATGGGTTAGCAAGTAGTTTATTTTATAGAAAATGTATCTATTTAATAGCATCTAACAAAATATCCTCAAATATATGATATAAATACATATTCGTTCTGATAAAGATTTACCAAACTTTTACACAAGAAAAATACGTAGGCGAAACTAGGTATTCAGACACGCCTTTAGTCAATGGTGTAGGTTTTAAAACACGAGTATAGTCGTGAACGATCAACAACGTGTTAAGGTATTAGAATATGTTCGGAGCATTTAACACTAACCATACCGGGAATTTTATTCAAGTTTTATAAAAATATTTCACACCAGAACATATTTTTAAACTATTTAATATTTCTTATTTCATTTATTTCTATGTTATGTATTTTTAATTACATATTTTATGAATAAGTTTAAGGTTCGAGATGAAATATTTTCATTTGGTACCGGTGTTGACAATTACCGGTTCAAGCAACCGGTTGTTGGTAAATTTATTGTTAAAAATATGACATGGAAACAAATTAATTACTTTTTTTAAATTTTAGTTTAAGTATGAATCAACTACGCTAAGTTTATATATTTTTTTAATTACTTTAGTTTCAGGAAACTGTCAAAGGTATAGAGCATCTTGAAGACATTTTAGAATTTTAAACAAATTTAGTATTAAAATAATCCTAACTCTCTAGGGAATAAATTGAAAATTTTAAGCTACAACTCTAAATAAACATTTTAGAGCTAGTTGAAGAACGAATACATTATCAATATTTGGGATAATTTACATCATCGTTATTCAAATATCAAACCATAATTTGAAATATATTATTATTGCAAACATTCCCGAGGAACATGACTTAGGAAACATAAAGAAAAAACTTATCAAGTTTGGAAAATTTTCAATTATAAAATTTTTAGTTATAATTTTCGAAAAAAGCGAGAAATATGAAGAAGAGGGATTTTTAGAAAAATATATTTGTTATTAACATGACAAAATAACTTTTGCTGGATTTAAAAGTTCTTCATTTCCAGATACTCTCATACTAGGTTACTTATTTTAAATACAGGGTGAATCTAAACTCTTGGGCAAAATTTTAAGGGGTGATAGTACACATCAAGACATACGATATTAAATAGGAAACTAAGGATCCCAAACGTCTTCCGAAGGAGATAGGCGTCATTAAAGTTTAGGGTCAAATTTCAAATGATTATAAAAAACAGAAAAATCGATCGATTCGTTTGCGGTTTTCGCTAAAACTAGTCTTTATTTCAGTATTTTCTTAAAAATAAATTTTAAAGACAAAGTTAAAAAAATTCCGATAGAGAGCGCTTTAGACTTTGGAGCAACGAAAAACTATTTTTTATCGTTATTTTTTGTATCTCATTAAATGCTTTCAAAAGCTTAGACTTAAATTTTGAGCTCAAAATCTGAATCGTTGGGTGTGATTAAATAGCACAAACTGAACTGCGTTCAGGAGTTGAAATTTGAAACACCTCCTACCCCCCACCCACTCCTGAACACATTTCAGTTATTCCCGATCTTGGTGTCGTAGACCAGGCAGAAACAATATGAGTTGTAATTTTCCAACTGGACAAAAAATGTCCGAGCCAGGATTCGAACCTGGGATCTCTTGGCTGAAGCTGCCATGCTCTACCAACTGAGCTATCCCGGTTGAATCTGGAGGGCATAATTCCTCCAGTTCATACCCTCGAGATTCAACCGGGATTGCTCAGTTGGTAGAGCATAGCAGCTTCAGCCAAGAGATCCCAGGTTCGAATCCTGGCCCGGACATTTTTCGTGCAGTTGGAAAATTACAGCTCATATGATTTCTTTACCAATTCGAATAATTGTGTTAAAATTAATCCAATCAGAAACTACTACCCCCTACACGTAAAATAAACGATGGAGTAATGGCAAAATTAAATAGAAAATTTATTCATAACACACATGAGCAATTTCTCCGAGCAAAATAAAAATAAACAATTTGATGTATGCATGTAGTGCGCAATATGAATGAAAGTTGACACGTAGAAAATTGTACACGCATGATGTTCGTGAGGAATCACAAAAGCTGCTCGAAAGTGTGCCCACCAGCAACGATGAAGGCCTCACACCGCCGGCGGAGGGAGTTGCGAACATTAGTGAATACCCCGGGCATCTCCCGGATATCACCTGCTACGACGATAATCTTCGCAACCAGGTCCTCGTCGGAGTCAACGGTAAAAAATAGTTGTTCATTACTCCAAAGTCTAAAGCGCCCTCTATCGGCGATTTTAAACTTTATCTTTAAAATTTATTTTTAAAATAATTTTTTATTTAAATTTTGTCATCCATCTATCGTTTATTTTACGTGTAAGGGGTAGTAGTATCTGCCTACTCTACGACACCAAGATCGGGAATAACTGAACTGTGTTCAGGGGGGGGGGGGGTTCAAATTTCAACTCCTGAACACAGTTCAGTTAGCGCTACTTAACCACTCCCAACGATTCCCATTTTGAGCTCAAAATTTAAGTTTAAGTCTAAGCTTTAGAAAGCATTTAATCAGATACAAAAAATAGCGGTAAAAAATAGTTGTTTGTTACTCCAAAGTCTAAAGCGCCCTCTATCGACATTTTTTGACTTTTTCATTAAAAGTTATTTTTAAGAAAATACTGACATGAAAAATAGTTTTAGCGAAAACCGCTAACGAATCGACCAATTTTTCCGTTTTTTAGAATCATTTGAAATTTTGGACCCTACACTTTAATGTCGCCTATCTCCTTCGGAAGACGTTTGGGACCCTTATTTTCCAATTTAATATTGTTTGTCTTGATGTATGCCATCACCCCTTAAAGTTTTGCCCAAGAGTTTAGATTCACACTGTATTAATCTTTTGATTACGGGTCAGGATTGGCGAGTTATTTTATGTTCATTGGCACCACAATTTACAAGAAATTTTCTTTATGGTAGATATCTCTTGAAAAAATCCTAATGTCTGTATGGAAAATATTGTTTTTATTTAAAGTGATATGAATACAATAAAACAAAATCATCACTGGGACATACGGTATCCGAACCCTTTAATCTAAAGGTTAAGAAAAAAGTCTAAAAAATTATATTTAATCGTAAAAAACTGCTGTATTTCAATTTCATTTGACAGAGGCTTACTTGTGAGGATTTTTTTGACCACTTCCGGTGTGTGAAGGAGCTTTACAAATTATTTAATATCTTAGCTTTTAATTGAAATTCAATTACGAAATTCAATTTACACCACTTTTACGCCACTGAAAGAGAGTGTGCTGGAATTATTTTCGCGATAAAAAAAATAAGGCATTATATTGATGGACAAAACTTCTCTATCGAAACGGATCACAATCCCTTGGTATTTCTAAAAAGAAATTCTGGAAATAATCCTAGATTGTTGAGGTGGTCTTTAGCTCTACAACCTTATAATTATGCTATTTCTCATCGCCCAGGCAGAGATATCCCGCATGTTGATTGTCTGAGTCGAGCTTAATGAGATTTCTGGATAAACTTTTGTACATAGTTATTTTAAGGTTTTTTTTATTTTTTATTTCCCTGTGTTTTATTTCAATATTTGTTCATGTTTCTTATCAGAGCGCGCAAAAAGAAAATGAAGGTAGTGTTAATTTATTCATGTATGTTTTATTTCTTGCCACTCTGATGTAATTTGAGTTTGCAATTCTTTATTCGCCACTTAGAGATTCTTAGTGTTTCACCCTTAAGAACCGTTTGAGGAGGGGGTGCTGTAAAGAATTGAGTCTCAACCCAGGTGCAGTGTATGTCATCCTAGTCTTTCCCGTGAGAACGTTATAAGGAATTTAACTTGCATACCTTCCCACGATAGCGTAAGCTTTGAAGAAAGGCAAAACGCCGAACATCCTTTGTCCTACTAGTGAAACGCTCGAACATTGATGGATCGAAAAGGGTCACCCAAGTAGGGGCCATATGCTTTGGTCTATGCCGAAGTTGAGGCAGAGATAGCATCTGCAGGGGGAGACGAAATCTGCACCCGAATTTATGTCTGCACACGATTCTATGTCCTTTGTCATAGAATATCCAATAACGGACTTGTTATTAATGGGAATGGCGTATCCCAAAGTGGCTGAGAGGCTGAAGGGTTTCTAGATGCTCCGCCTCGACTAAATCTCCGCCCCTAGTGAAAGATCCCCTGTGATAAAAAAAAAAGTGAGAGAGATCAGTTTTTGAGAAGCTCACGACAAGTGAGGTTGCTCTCAGGAGAGAATAAGAAACACCAGTTTCGGTCTTAGCGTAGTTAAGGCGCTGGAGAGGTCATACCTCTAACAGATAGATACATGACGTATCGGAGAAAACCCCGACGAAAGAGAAGCACGACAAGTGCCATCGAAGGAGGTCATTATCCTGTCTGATCAGAAGAACCAAGATATTCCGAGGGACAGAACGGGTACATCTGGGCCCGAACGAAACGAACTATTTAATCTACGACGGATTGCGTTTTGCAGAAACCATTGCTGTGAGAGTTAGACTCCGAGTCAAGAGATCTTTAATTGAAAGCCGATGACCCACGAAAAATAATTAAATGATGTATTCACCCCTTGTATATATGAATTTTAGAATCGATATTATTCATAATAAAAGTTCTATTTTCTAATTCTACAAAAATTCTCTTTGCCATTGATTCGATTCGCTACCATTTACCAACATTATCGGGTCTGCTTAGAGGAGATGTTACAACGTAATGTAACGGAATTCTTTTGTGTGTCCCTGTAAAAAAACTATAAGTGCTACACACTTCAGTTGAAATAGGGAACATGCTATAGATAACGACAATAACATATAAAAATGCAGGGCAATCCGAGCATATTTACGGGAGTTAGAGCACGGACAGACGGCAGACGGCAGACGGCTGACGGCCAGACGGCAGACAAACCGAAGTCATAAACACTTTTCAACTAGGTTGGAAAGTGTTAACCCTTTAGCGGGTGGTGGTCACAAAAAAGGACACCTAATTTTAATTCCAAAACTGACAAACGGCACCAAGAATATTTAATTAAAATTTTCCTTTTATAAAGTAAGGGAAAATCAGCAAGTTATTCTTTTCTAAGGAAATCGTTTGTAAAATCTGGTATTTTATTATTTTACAAACAGATTTATTCCGCGCCGGAAAGTGTTAATAAAAATGAAAAGTGAAATCAGCCCCCTAAAAAAGGCGATAAACACTACAGCGACAATCCACCATGAGCGTGACAAGTCAACAGAGACGAGAAATATGTAAGCTAATGGCGCCTGGTGCATGTAAAATCCGTCGTGGGTGCAAAGCCCTCCAAGTTACCTGTGAATTATACCTCTGGGGGTGCCTAGTCAGGTGAGGGTTTCGTTACCTGATCAAGGTTCTAAATTACGAGACTTATTAAATCTGTCAATTCAACAAAGTTAAACAAAAACCTTGAACCGGCAAACAAAGATAACTGTATCAAACCACAAGAGAGCAAGCACAGCAGCGATGTCAACAAATCTATAGTCACGTGGATCACAGCCATGCTGTGATTAGGCGATTTCCGTCCCGCAGCTAGGTACTACCCCGTCAAGCTAGACATTCATGCCGGGCAGGTAGGGGCCTGGTTAGCGGTATAAAAAATTAAAAAATAAACTACCGTGCGC
This sequence comes from Maratus michaelseni, assembly GCA_963931845.1. Lineage (NCBI taxonomy): Eukaryota > Metazoa > Arthropoda > Arachnida > Araneae > Salticidae > Maratus > Maratus michaelseni. The sequence continues at coordinate 420,740,302 of OZ007586.1, forward strand.
GTACCTATCCATGTAACCTCAAAAACTCGGATACCACAGGGCGCAGGGCTCCAAAATTTGGCACACAGGTTGTTGGTAGGGGGCCCATGAGCGATTGGAGCAAAAAATTCAAAAATTTTAAATAGAATTTTTTTTTATTTTATGTTTTTGGCAAATTTTTGCTTTTTTATGCTTAACCCGTAATTGCGCGTGTTATAACCAATTCTAAATGTTTACTGCAATGTGAGATATACATATTACGTACACCACGCTGCAATACTAAGAAGCTGTAGCAGATATTACGATACTTCTTTTACCTCGCATGCAAATAATTAGAGATTATTTAATTGCGCTTCATTATTACCTTTTTTTAAAAAAAAAAGAAAAACTTTTTATCACAAACATCAACAAAACTTTTTATTCTACTTATTCCTTTATTCTAAAGATATCGTTTTATCGTCTGCTGCCATAGCAACATGATAAACTAAAATTCATTAAAAAGATGCACAGTAGTAGAAAAATATTTTTCGACATATTACATAGATACATTTTGTTGTACTGATTTTCATTTTTAATTTTAGTTTTATAATTAAATTCATGAGCTCCCGTGCGTAGAACGGGTTAAACAGCTAGTACTTATATACTTTTTGGAGCATATAAAACAGTAGAAAATAAGAGCCAGTAGTGGACTATTCATATTCTGAAAGAAGTGGTAATTTTTATTTTATGACGCTATTGTTTTTAATAAGTATAGTTTGATTCAAGAATATTTACGGATATATATATTAACAGGACTTTATAACATGCATGCATCTTCTGCCAATAATGTTACAAATCTTGATTAGGTAATAAAATGGAAAAAACTACAAATGTTTTACAAATTGTTCATCCCAGAAGATTTCTTAGTATATTCAGAAAAATCAGCAGTAAAATGCTAAAGAATTCCAAAATAATAAACTTTTTAAAGTATTATAATAAACAAAATGTATATATGAGAGAATACAAAAATTGCTAATCCTACTTTTGTAGAAGGATTTTTTTATGTCTAGTAATAACCATATTTTATTTGCAAGTAAATATATTTATATTTTACAAAATAATATATTAATTAGTTTTCCTTTGTTTTTGTAGGTAAGTAGCTGTCTTTTCATTTTATTGGGTAAGTTTCTAGCGAATTTTTTCAGTTTTCTTCTGAAATTTCAATGTTTACTGTTATGCATTCGCAAATTACGTAAATGTGTGCAATTTCTATGTAAAACTGAATGGGAAATGTGACAACATGTATAGTTTTAAGTTATTTGATTAAGTTATTACCCTAGTAGCGCAATGATTGATAACATTTTAAAGGAAACTAAATCCATACATCTTTATATTAAATGTTTTTAAAACGTTGTGTTCTATTGAAGTAGTAAGTGTATATATAATATTTTTAAAATACAGGGTTTTCATAATTAAACAGCCCTATTTCGATTTTGTCTACACATGAAACTATTGTTCAGACAGTTGTGAAATTTTGTAGAGGACATAATGAAGGGGTGGGAATTTATTTAAGAAAAAAAATAGTTCAAAGATTCACAGCCAGACGGCGTTTTTTAATGAATTACACATTTAGCATACATTTACGTTAGTTTACAAATTTCATTACAGCAAAAAATGGTCAACAAAACTTTTTTAAAATCAGAAATTCCGATATCAGAGAATAGACTAAGGTCAACTGTAAAACATGCTGTTTTACGATTCGAGATGACAGTGGAAAATGTTGGCCGCCATGTGATCATACCATATTACTTCTATTGGTGGTAGTGCGTCTTATTAAAGAGCTTAATTTAATTTAATTACTTTATATGTTATAAAAACACAATTTTGTGTACTTTGATACTTAAATAAATCATCCTTCGTCTATTGTTTTTACTTTATCACTCAAAATGTATATAAGTTATTTTGAGAATTACACATATAGTTTTTACGGTGGTACACTAAAAAATATAGTATTAAGCATCTAAATGGTTATAAACAATTAACAAAGTTACATTAAACAAAGTAATTGTAAAACAACTTAAGGTACTTGCGTATTATACGGGCCAGGTCAGAAACAACTGCGCTAAGCATGGCGCTAATTGTCTAATTACAGTAACCCTTATTTTTTTACTACGATATAGTTTATTTATTTATTATAATTTATAGTTTATTTTTTATATTATAATTTGAAGTTTATTTTTTTATTACAATTTATAGTTTATAGTTTTTTTATATTTATTTATTATTGTTAATTTATTATATTTTATTTGTTTATTTGTTTATTATTATTTACCATTTTTAACAAAGTTATGTACTTAATAATGTTAAATTACTGTTCTGAACATGATTGGGAGAAATAAACAAGATTGGAAATTGGTAACCATTTTTGACGATCAATTTCCTGACCCGGATAATACGTAAGTACTCAACTTAAAACCCATAATTAATCCGTTGTGCATTAATCATGAGTATGACCTGCGTAATATAAACTTTGCCTGGCGAATCAATCACGAGTGTGACTTGTGATCATGATTGCCAATTTGGCATTTTTTTTTAATTTAGAAATTCCGAATTCTTAATAGAAATTTCAAAGAAACATTTGTTCTTTATTTAATGATAGACATTTCGTAATTACAAGTGAATATTTTTCTTTCGGATTTTCTGATATGAATTCAGAATGTCGTCGTGATCAGTGCACGAAGGATGGGGTTAAATAATCATTTCAAGTGGATAATTCTTTTAATTAAATAAAACCACAAGGAGTTAAAAAGAATGTGTCGACGCCTAAAAGCACAGATGTGCTGTCCAGTCTGTAACAATGAAGTTTTAAAATAAGAAATAACGCAAAACTGCTATCTCGCAGCAAATCAATTTTGTTAAAGCACATAAGTGCTATATCAAAGCATACGCAGATTTCTACTAAAAACCGAAAAGGTTTCTACTAAAGCATAATACATATTTTTTCGAAATTAATTTTGGAAAAAAAATAATTGTAACCTATGTGCTTTTAAACCGAAATTGATTTCTAGAAGTTTCAAATATGCAAATCCACACTTACATGTCATTCCGCCACGTAGTTTTGAGTTATTTTAAAAATTACCTTTATTGCAATATCATTTGCAAAAATTAAAAATAAGTTTAACATTAGGAGTCCCAAATTTTAAACATGCGCAATTCCTAAACTACATGATCGAATTTCTTCCTGTTTGGTACCCGAAGGTGAACAATGCCTAGAAACCTAAGTATGATGTCAAAATTAGATGTTACTATTTAAAAAGTTATAGTTTGTTACAATTTCTATATGTAGACGATCATCTAAGCAAAATTTAAGTATAGCATTAATTAGTATATGTTATTACTAATACGTTAGTACCAGTCACATTTGTATGCGATGAATTGTGGCAAGTTTAGTAGTGGTCAGTGGCGTAGCCAGGGAGGGGGTCCAAACGCTCTGCAAACCAGTAAAATTGTAAAGTTTTCTTCGCCTTCATTATCGCAGAACGTTCTCCGATTGCATAAGGCAAAATTTACGGCTTTACGAAATTAGTGGTACCAGGAGCAGCTGGACCGCCACCCTGTCTACGCTACTGGTAATGGCTGTGGGTTATTTTATTCCCCGGAACTGTGCTTTTTATAATTTAAATATTCCTGCTGCACAGATATCTTATAAACATTTTTTTTTCAATTATCATATTTCCTGTAATATAATATTCAGGCCAAACAAACATGCTTCAATCAGAATTTTGTTTAACAGCCTACACTAGTCACGGGAAGAAACGTTCAAATTAATGTTAAGTTTATGGGAAAGTTATTTTGAAATTTTTCGTTCGCATTTTAATATTTTTAAATGATATTTTTTTTTGCATAGGATAGCTGAGGCCGATCTCTATCATTGTAAGTTTGTACTTTTTTGATTTTGGTTAAAGTTTTTTTATAAGTTAACATTTGCAATTTTGGAACCGGTTGAAACCGGTTCTGAAAATGAAAGCACCCTTATATAAAAAACCGGAACCAAAATCGAAAAAGTAAAAATTAACAACGTTACAAATCGACCCCAGCTATCCTCTGCAAAAAAAAAAAAATCATTTAAAAATATTAAAATACGAGCGAGAAATTTGAAATTTACCTCCCCATATACTTATCATTTGCTTGCGCGTTCCATCGTATGACTAGAGTAGGTTCTTAATAAAATGTAAAGTTATGCTCTATTTATTTCACTTCATATGTATACGTTAAAATTTCTGGTTCGAAACAAATTTTTATCAGAGAAATATAGCCTGGAATTTACGGTAAGCAATTTTATAGGTATAAAGGACTTTAAACGCCTGGTTATTGTTTTAACACGTTGACGGACACTTGCGGCTATAGCCGCCAAAGCGAAGTTCACAATGTGGCATGACGGCTATAGCCGCCCAAAACGAAACGGCCGTTTTTAGACACTACGGCTATAGCAGCACAAATGTGCTTTTACCGGCGTACAAGTAGAAGCCCAGTGTCATGTTTTGGAAACAATTTTTTAGGTTGAAGTTCATTTTCCACCTGTTATACGAGTTGCACGTGCAGGGTGGCTAGTGGTCAGGGAAAAATACAGTAAAAAAATGATAAGTACCAGTATATTCTTATAGAAAAATTAAAATTGATTATTTGATCGAATAATCAACATAAATTTTTCTATAAGAATATACTGGTGTTTATCACTTTTTTTGACTGTATTTTTCCCTGACCACTAACCACCCTGACGTGGTTGTGAAGGGAGTAGTGCAACCTAATTAAAGGTGCTGAATTAATCAAAATTATGTTTATTTAAGCAGAAAGAGTAAAACTGTACTTCTAATATTCTAAAAATTACAAAAACATATAGTGTCAATTTTCAAACTTCACTTGTTCCTACTGTACGTCAACGAGTTAAAAACACTTCTGCAATGTTGGGATGCATATGAGCACTGGAAAAGGATTATCGCTTTTTGAGTTATGCCAGAGACAAACTTCTTTTTTGTTTCTTCAAAAAAAAATAAGAAAATTGGACGTAGTATATCTGTGCTCTTAACACATTATCGATGGCATGTTTTGGGGAAATCTGGGTTTTAAAACACTAGAAAATCCTTCCTCGTCTGAAAGTTTTTCGTAAATTGGTTTTCTAGATAGGTTTCTCAAATTTATGCTTCAGAAAATATTTTTAAATGAACGGATTTAATATAAAATGTCATACAATCTGAAAACATACGAACAACATGATCTTAAATGCATTTCTGTAATGTAGAAGACCCGGCTTTAGTCAATGATTGGTTAAATAAAGACGAGCATTGTATTTCCTAATCGTCAATACTTTAATAACTGAAATAAAATTTAACTTGTCAAATCTGTTTTCTCTCAATATGTTTAATATTTTCCTCTAAGACGACTTAGTTTCACGAGCAAAAATCTAACATAAACGAATCAACAGCTATAATGATTATGTTAAATTTTACTTTTGAATTCTGTAATTTGTTTTTCCGGGAGTAATCACTTTTCACCTAACACCCTTCGGACATTCTGTACATCATTGCCACTGGCGATAATTATATTTTTTCAACCCCTATTTCTAAACAAAAATAATCCATCTCGAAAATTAGCAGAAATCTATCAATCATTTTTGTTTGGAAATATTTTTTGAACCAAAAAAAACAGCTTTGCCATTATATAATACCTGATTTTTATAAGCGCCTAATTTAAAAATTAACCTTTCAAAAAATATGTCTTACTACATCTCTTATTATTTAATCTACTTGTTAATGTATTCTATTTTAGAGTTCACTTTAGGCAGACTAGTTATAAGCGTTCAATATCTCCAACTGATAACATCAAAAAAGTCATATGATGTTTAGTCAATGATGTCTTTTGAATAAAAACGAAATTTCTCGTTTCCCGTCGGTAATGTGATACGTGTCCATATTGTATATTAGTTTATTTCTTTTGTAACAGAATTTTTAGCACTTTTTTACACAAATGTCCTTTGACATGATATGTGATATAAAATTATAATGAAATTAATAGAAACTGTAAAAACACAGTAGTAGTTGTATTAAAGAAATTACAGGGCTTGACGACTATTTTTTTATCATATTTCCTACCACTTCTGTATACAATAGTAATAAATCTTCCTAGAAATCTACCACAAAGGTAATTGTTTTGAAATAGCAGTAGAAAAAAAATATATATAGTAGCCAGTGGCAGCGAATATATAGTATAGCTTCAGTAATTAGAAATACAATCAAGGGGGCTGTACACTTTTAACGCCTCAAAACATCGAATTGCAAAATTTTACATTAAATTAAAGAATTTTTACTTCTGAACATTTTGTTACCAAATATATGTTTCAGCAATTTTGTGCTTGAAAACTATCACACAAAGAATTAGCGCATTTTTAATTGTTTTGCTTTTTCTGGAAAGTTAAAAATGTGTTTATCTCAGAATAACAATTTTAATATTGTGTGCAGGATTATGTTACAACCACAATATGAAATGTCTTGAAATTTTACACAGAAAGCCATAAATATTACAATTTTCTGTTGATTAAACTAAATGCTTTACACAAATAAATGATTAAAATGTAAATTTAAAAATTAAGAAGAAATATTGAATATTACTAGAATTTTGTAACATTTCAGATACAATTGCATTTTTTATTTAAGAAAATTTCAGTTCCTTTCATTTAGTGGTTTTCAAGCTGTGTTGCAATATCATAATTTGTGTCCCGAGAAAAGATCGTTTAAATCAGTTGAATTAAAGAGAAATGCACAGAAATGTATTGAATACATTACAGTACACACAACTTACACATTAGAAACTTCCACAATAGAATACTATTCTATTGTGAAATTTTCTAAACAAAAAATACAGAAATAGCAACTTGTATCAACACTTTCAGAAATAAAATATCCATTGTTCAACCTTTTGATTACGTGCCGGGATTGGTGACTGTTTTTAGATTCAATTATACCACAATTTACAAATTTTTTTCTTTGTTGTACATTTCTCTTGAAAATATTCCGGTATAAGTGTACGGCAGATATTATTTTTAAAAAATTGGTTCGAATACTCTGAATACTATGCCTATATTTTGAATCAAAATGGCGACTATCGTAGCTGATTTTTTAAGCGTTTTTACGATCCTTTACATTTGTATACCACTCATTAAAAAATAAATTTCCCCCTTTTTTCTCGGAAAATAACTGAAGCAGAGAATTCCATTTAAATAGTAGTATTAAAATTCAAGGAACCGTAGAAACGCTGAAATTTTTTTTTTGTTCTAGCGCTTAGGCCTGGTATTCAGAAGTGTGTGATTGAATGACTTGACAGTCTGCTGCAAAAATTATAGTTTGTTTTTTTTCGTGAAATTTTCTATATTTTTAGAATTTTTCTTTCAACAGTAATGCATTTTTTATATGTTAAGGTGCGGAATAATTAATCAAAATTATCAATACTTTATTATTTTCCTAAAACTCAAAGAATAGTTTTTGTGCCTTTAAGGTGGGTACACATTTTAACATTTTCCCTTTAACCCTTTCAAAGGCGGTGGTACATTATATATATATAATTTAACTTTAATTCTAGGTGCCAATTGGCACGCAGACAGTTATGTTTTTATTATGTATGCGTAAAAAATAATTTATTTATTTTCAAATCAATTCGTTTGTTCAGCGATTTTACATCTTAGAAACAGAATTTCTTTACCCCTGAAAGGTTTAAATCGATTACTATAAAACCATGACTTATTTTCCTCACTAAAAATGTTGTCATATTCTTCGATTAAACAGAGATGACAAAATAATAAAATTTTAACCATATAAATATTTATATATGAATGAAAGCTAAGTGAAATATTTTGTGATTATTTTTTTTTAATTTATCGTATGCACCCGTATAAGTAAGATTTTGCATTGAAAACAAACACTTGCTGTTTGATTGCAGTAAAATTCTTAACGGAATAAAATAAACCGTTGTCGTAAAAATGCATTATAGTTTCTCAATCAGCTAATGGAGGTTGTTTCTTTTCTCCGTGCACAATGTTTTCTTCTTAAGCTAAATAAAACTCCAGGGCTTCTTGAATGTTTTGTAGAATTAAATTGAAACGCCATTCATTTTCTTATTTTGTTTTGATGGATTTTATGCATTTCCTTCTTTGGCTATTTTCCATAATAATTCCTTATAAACATTTTTGTTGTATGTTTGAGAGTTTTTTCATGTAAAAAAAAATTACTTCATTTTTGTGAATGAAATTTTATAAAATAAGCAACATAATGTTATAGCTTCTTCTTCTGTATTCTTAATTGTTATTTTCATGAGTTGAGGCAAATTAAAGTTCTTTTTATCTCTTTTAAGTCCTTTATTTTACAATTCGTCTGAAGACGTATATATGTTTTTAGTGTTTATGTGTACGTACAGTTAGGAAAAAAATTTAAACAACCTGTAATAATTCTATAATTCTAATAGACATCACCATATACGAATGATACCGGCATCGTTTTGGAATAGCGATATTGAGTAGTTTGCATGTGTTATGTTTGAGGGCGATTTTCATGTTAAAATGTCTACTAAAATTTTAGTTTTCAATATAAACATTTATTTTTAAAATACAGATATAAATACTTAAGGGATAAAAACAGAACACAAAAAGGCTCTAAAAACCTTTTAATATAATGGTTGACATGTTCCGAACGCACAAAAGGCGCCATTATCAAGATCTACTCGATAAACAAACTATTCTCGCATTTTAAAAAAAAATAAATTTGAAAAACGTAAACCACGAGATCATATGAGTAATAAAAGCAGGTGCTTAAAATAGTCAACTGTAAACGTGAAAATTAAAATTTTCTTATTGCATTTTTTAAATTGAAAAACACCTCGTGCCAAATTTAGGTAATTCAAAAGAAGCTGATTAATTGCATATGTTGTCCTTATTTTTGACAATATATTTTTATTCTACCTGCATTAACACCCATATTTTAAACTTTAAGACATTTGAATTATATAAATTAAAGTTATATAACCTATAATAATAAAAATATAAATTTATCTCTCTGTGTATGTGTGTGTGACAGTGTGTGTGATGTGTTCTGAAGAGACCACTCCCGCAGAGCTACAAGATTTGGTACGTAGATACCCTTCAGTGGCAGATCCTGCTACCAAATCTCGGAATGATATTATAAATGATTTTTTAAATTGAAAAACACCTTGTGTCAAATTTAGGTAATTCAAAAGAAGCTGATTAATTGCATATGTTATCCTTATTTTTGACAATATATTTTTATTCTACCTACATTAACACCCATATTTTAAATTTCAAGACATTTGAATTATATGAATTAAAGTTATATGACCTATAATAATAAAAATATAAGTTTCTCTCTCTGTGTGTGTGTGTGATGTGTTCTGAAGAGACCGCTGCCCGCAGAGCTACAAGATTTGGTACGTAGATACCCGTCACTGGCGGATCCTGCTACCAAATCTCTGAATGATATTCCCACCACTTTTAGCGTATAGTTTTCATCTCCTTAATTACTGTAATAATCCGCGAATCAAACAATCAAGTTTCAACCCAGACATTTTATTTAATAATAGAAGTCAAATATTCACAGAGATCTAGTAAGTTACATTTCATAAAATAAAATGTCTGGGTCGGAACATGATTGTTTGATCCGCGGATTATAGGCCAGATATTACCGTAGACATCAAAACTTTCTGGAAAACGTATTAGAAAAAGTTACTAGAAATTACTGATAGGAGGCAGTATGGCCAGTTAGAATAGAAGGATCCCCCCCCCCCTGGTACCTGGATGTCTGATTTTATGTAACTCAAAGCCAGTTTTTGGATTTTTAATAATCAGCCGAAATATTAATTAAAAAACCTAATGAACATCGAAAAATGACAAGCTCCTATCGTGCTGCCGATTGTGTCTGCACCGCACCTGATCGGGCTTTAAGGTTTTTTAAGCAGAAAAAAGAAAATGTTCGATTTTTCCGCATTTTAAATTCGCATTCATTGGGTCATCCGTAGAGTTATAAACAAAAGAAAAAACAGAAGAATTTTACCTCTAACTTTCGGTCCTAACGGCATGATTCATTAAAAAAATATTAATACTTGCCATTTCGAATAAAAAAATCCTGAGCTCAATCATGCATTAGTTTTCACTTTTTTCGTTTTTTCTATATGTATATATATATATATATGGTGCCTTTTTGTTTCTAATGGTGTCTTAAAAAATGTCAATATTTACTATTTAAAAAACATATTTTCTATTGTACGATTTCATGTTGGTTTGCGTCTTTTCCGATTCATTTTCACGTTTTCCCTTTTTTCTGCATTTTTAAACCGGCCATACCAGTATTAGGAATAGAAAGAGAAAAAAAAACGCGTATACAAAGAAATTTTCCAGTTCTAAACGGCATCTTTTTGGTTTTAAAAATATTAATATTTACTATTTGAGAAAAAAAAAAGATCGATTCGAGGTCGATTTCGTGTTTGTTTTTATCTCCCCTCCCCCACACCCCTTTTTTTCAGTTTTAAAATGCCATCTTATTTTTCCGAATGTAAATTCGAAAGGATAAAGTAAAATAGATAATTTTAAAATACCCATTTATTTGTGGCTCCTTTGTGGTTCTAACTATATATTTGGTTTAAAACAATATTAATATTTACTATTTCAAAAAGAAATATTTCTTTCTGAAAGTCTTTTAACGAAATCGAAAGAGACATTTTTTTTTCTTAGCGCTTTCCTACATATCATTTCTCGTTTTAAGAGAATTGTGATTTCCAGACATGTTGTCAATACTGGAAGATAGCATTTCGCGTTTTAAAGGAATGAGAGGCGGAGCATATTTTTTATTATTTCGGTTTTCTCAGAAACTTTTGGCTTTTAATCATAATTGAAAGTTTGATGTATCTAAATGTCAGAAATGTAATCCGCAATCACTTTAACTCTTAAATACTTATTAAAATATTTTCTTTTAATAAATAATAAAATCATACAAGTTCGAGGTTTGTTTGCGAAAACAGATTGGAGCGTACTCTAGGCAGTGGGTCCCGGAACCCAACGTTTGTTTGGATAGTTTTCCGATTATAAATATAAAATCATACAGATTTGAGGGTGTACGCTGCAGATGGCAAGGGATTCCCAGCATTAGGTTCGTTTAGAAAGATTTTCTTATGAAAATATAAAATCATACAAATTTGACAGTCGTTTGTAAAACAGACTGCAGCGTACGTACCACGCTCGGGTTTACACTGCCGAAATCACTAGGGACCCCATCTCTAGGTTCGTTTGGGTAGATTTTTATTTAAAAATATACCGTAATTTCCGGCGTATAAGCCGCAGCTCAAAGAGTCGTTTTTCGACCCAGAAATTTTATTCAATAATTGTAGTTAAATATTTACAGCGATCTTTTAAGTTACATTTTATAAAATAATATTTCTGGGTCGAAAAACGACTCTTTGAGCTGCGGCTTATACGCCGGAAATTACGGTAATATCGTACAAATTAGAGTGTGTACGCTGCCGAAGGCAGTGCGGCCCCCAACACTGCATCCCTCCCGGAGAAATATTCCTGAATTCAACACTTTATTTAGGTACACTTAAGGTTATTATCGTGAACCTAGGGAACACCGTGTGTGTCAACTAGTGTAAAAATATAAATAGATATATTGTTTTCATAGTTTTACATGATTAATAAATTTATTTTACCCATAAATTACAATTTTGCAAAGAAAAAAAATATTTCTGAAAGTAGACACTCTATTAAGCATATTTTATACATACTGAATACATTAATTTTCGAATGGGAATTGCAAAATGCACAATTAAGGCAACTCTCCTCTTGATAGTAGAATAAATAAAAAATAATTATTATTTATATTTAAAACGTGTTACATTTGAAAGCTTTATCAGAATATTAAAAACAAAACCTCTTTCAAGCACATATAAAAGCCTATTTTATATGAACAAACCTGCAACAAAAGCACTCCCAATAACACTAAAAAGGTAGAATATTATGATTATTTACAGACTCTTTTAAAACTCCTTCATGCAGATTCAGCACAATTTATGAAAAATTACTTTTCATCTTATTTTCTTATTCTTTTAATTTTTATGAAATATTTTTTTTAAAGGAATATGCCACTTGGCAGTTTGGAAAAGGAAAAGAAAATCACGAATAAAATATTTTAATGAACTTCGCATTGTTTGTTTAAATAAAATATATTGCTGAAATAGATAGTCAAGATATTCCTACTTGATAAATCACTGCAATTAATCAAAAGAGTAATGGTACATTAAATCTGCAAACAGTAATGCAGTTTTCTTTTTTTTAATTCGCTTGCTTTAAATTAATGCTTAAAATTCTTCATTTTTTCCAAAACATTTCTCTAAATGAACCAACTTGCTAAAATGAAACTTATGTTAACCTTTAAAAAGAATGTTATTACACAATTATTTGAATTTCATATTTGAAATTACTTGATGAAAATTCCACACAATTTATGTAAAGGTGCGTTTTTATCCCAAACTTCTTATTTTTTTAACAATTTATTATCTGAATATGCCATATTTCGAAAAAGAAAATAAATTTAAAAAAAATATTTTAATGAACTTCAATGTTTAAATAACACAAATTATTTTAATGGATGGTCAAAATATTTCAACTTGATAATTTTCTGCATCGGATCTTAATATTAATGGCGCATTAAATATTTAAACAAAAAAGTAGTTTTCTTTTTAAAATTAACTAGCTTTAAATTAATTAGCTTGTTTTTGAACGTTTTAACTTATTCCTTTTTTGAAAATATTTTCTGTATGAAACAACTTCCGCGTTGAATTGAAACATGTTTATTCAAGAAAGATTTTTGCATCTAGGGGGAAGGATTATGAAATTCCAGGAGAGGAATTTGCAATTTAGACTATTAAGGCTCCTCATCAATAAAATATCAAATTCCCCTTGCTAATGTTAAGCCAATGGGCGTGTGATGCATTCGTATTTTTTAAATATCACCGTAGAAAATTAATATTTTTAACCTCTATTTTTTGTGTTCTGTTCTTAAACGATGTGTGTTGCTTTTCAAGTTATCAAATTATTTCTAAAATATATACTTAATTTAAATTTTACGTGTTAAAATCTTAGCGAAACTGAGTAAGATTTTAACTTTTCAAATAAAATTAAACATATATTTCAAAAATATTTTGACAACTAAAAAGAAGAAGACATTCTTCAAGAAGAGTACACAGAAAAAAGAAATTAAAAATATTAATTTACTAAGGAGATATCTTTAAAAAAAAACGAATATATCCCACGCCCATTGGTTCAACAATGACTGATGAGGACCATTAACAGCGCTCCCAAATTGTCCGCTTTTTGAATACGAGTATTTTCTATGATATATATATATATATCTACCCTATATATATAAAATCCTACTGAAACAAATTTGTGAAACGATTTTATGAAACGAATTTATGAAACGAATTTATGAAGCGATTTTATGAAACGACTGATTAAACGACTGATTATGTTTCAGGGCTATTTTTAATAAAATATTAAACGCTTGATGGTGAAATTAATACCAATTGTCCATAAAAATCCGCGGATGTCAAAACTGGTGATAGAATTTTGAAATTGGATTTAGTTTTCGAGATATTAATTTTTTTCTAATTTTAATGACATTTCTGTAATGATGGCAACTAATTACTCTGTTTTTTTTGGGACAAAAAAGGGAAAAAAATGAAAAGGATCCCGATAGGGATTATTGATTTCTTTTTATTTGTCATTTTCAAGTTGAAATTGAATTTATCTTTTATTTCAATCGATAATGAAGACAAGATTGTGGTTAAATTATGTTTTTCAGGAAAATTTGAAAAAAAAAATCACATTTCTATCGTTAGGATTCAATTGTCTGTCAGCATTTAATTTAATTTATAAACTGAAAATATTTTGAATAAATTCGTCCAAATGACGTCATTTATGTAAACGCAAAAGAAATGAGCAAAAAAATATTTATACAATTTGTTTAGCGTAAAATGTCATTTATCCTATTTTATATATAATCAGAAGTAATTTGTATAGAAAAACAATAATAATATACGTATAATTAAAATACGTATAATTAAAATACGCATATAAACAAAAAAATCGTCGAATTTGTTTCCATGGCTGTTTATGTCATTTAGCACCAAATCTCACTTTCTGATGCCCGAATTGCGCCAAGCTTTTTAAAAAAGCGTCAAGACCCCTATAATAGAAAAGCACCAAAAGCTCATTAGGTTTGTTTTCATAACTTTTGGCAACAAATCTATGTGTATTAACGAATCTATCCCTTTTCGAAGCTCGAATTACGCCAAACCTAAAAGCAAAGGATCCTATACTGGAAAAGTACCCGATTTTCTTATGGACAATATTCAAGTGACATAACAAGGTGTAAAAGTATCTCGGATAGCAAATTTGTTTAAATATGTCATCAATTGATGCCGAATAAATGCATGCATGCATGCACATAATATTTAGGTAATTTTGTATGATAAATAATTATTAGAAAATTTGTATATACATATTAATTAAAATAAATAATTTACATATTTAAAATAACATGAAAATGTGCATGATGGTGCACTAAAATAGAGAGAAAATTAAAACCTGTTACTGAAAATGTCTTTAACAGTACTTTTCAATACCGTAGTTCTTAATGTTATTCACAAGAAGATGGATTTTTTCTCATCCTTAAACACAAAGGAAGAATAGAATACAGATCGTTGTTATAAAAGTCCGAGAGGTAGCCACAATTTAAACCTAACCATTTTATACAAGCTGGTTTTCAAATTGTAATTGATTTTACTTATCAATCCCGAAAACAGTCGTCAGTTGTCGCAACAGCTGTGTATGAGGCCATGGTAATAAAAAAATGCCCCATTAAAACGTTAAAAGCATGGCAACCCAATTACAGATTTACCAATATTTTTAAAACAAAGCACGCTGTCATGTTTTTAGAGGCTTCGAAGTCTGAGCGTGGGTTGGCGAGCGTAGCTCGCAGGGGGTAGGCCCCCTAGTATATATATATATAGATAGATATATATTGGATTTTTCTTGCAAATTTTGCAGAAACCAACAGCGAACGTTATTGCTACTGCAAATGCTCTAGGAACCTAACGCGAAAAGTTTTGTTAGAAAATACTGGTATTCAAAAGTGGACCATGTGGGATCTTTGCCACTAAAATCACAAATTCATCGATCTTCCGAGGGAATAATTCTTGCTTCAGGCGAAGGGTTCAATCCAAGGCCACAGGTAATCAACACTGACAAACTTTCTACGGTAAAGTTCCTATTAACTTTTAAAAATTACGATATTAAAATTATTTGAATTTCGTGTTTGAAATTACTTCTTAAAACTTCTTCACGATTTATTAAAAGGTACTTTTTCAACATCATCATTTTCCTTTTTAAATGATTTTTTAAATACGTATTTAATAAATCAAGTACTCGTTTAACACATTGTTGATCGTTCACGAGGATACTCTAATTATAAAACCTACACTGTTGACTAAAGGCGTGTCCTGACTACTTAGTTCCGCCTACATATTTTTCTACGCGTAAAGGTTTGTTAAATTTTTATCAGAACGAATATTTATTTATGTCATATACTTGGGGAAATTTTGTTAGAGTCTATTAAATAGATTAATTTTATATAAAATAAACCACTTACTAATGCATAAATTCGAAAAAAATATCTAGGGATCAAACTTACCAAAGACCTTTCAGGCAAAGGCTATAGATTCAAAACTCAGATTTCATATTAAACTGCCAGTCAACAAAGTATTAATAAATAATTACAAGGGATTCACTCTTGAGTCACCCGTTGTATTCAACACTAACAAACTTTCTACGATAAAGTTCCTGTTAAATTTAAAAAATAGAAATTTTCGGATTATTTGAATTTTGTGTTTGAAATTACTTCTTAAAATTTTCTCACAAATTATTTAAAGGTGCGATTTCATCATCTTCTTCCTCCTTTTTAAATGATTTATTAAATATGTATGCCACTCCACAGTTCCAAAAGAATCAAAAATCACGAAGGCAAGATACTTGAACTTGATAAATCTCTGCAATTAATCTATTAAATCTGCATTAAATCTACAAAATGAAAAGCATTTTCCAGTTTAACATTATAACTGCTGGAAGTTTTACTCAAGTTCTGTAAATATATTTTTCACCAGAATGTTAATTTAAAAGTATTTAACTTATTTATTTAACTTATTTGTAAGCGGTAGAAAAAAAAAATTCAACGTAGTTTTTCATAAAATTTGCAAAATATAATTCTATTTTTTTTTAAATGGAGCATCTGGGAGCACTATTTGATTTATTTTCTTCTCAGAGGCATATTTAACATATTAATGTAAGCTGTAGTACTAAACATTCTTGAAAAAACCAACTAACATTTAACTATTATTAAATATTTAAATTTAGTACTATTATTTCAATTATTAAATATTAAGAAATAATATGGCTCACACCTATAACAATAATTGGAATCTTAGTATTTCAGCCTTACCATATGATATATTACCTCATAGGACTTACATTCATAAAATTAAAAAAAAAGAGAGAGAGAGAGAAATGTGACGTAATTTCCCTTGTGTCTTCAGTTGTAATTCATAATGTATGACATTTTCGGGAAAAGTAGAAACGGTATTAGAGTCTTAAAATATTAAGTAGTAGTAGAATAAGCAATTTATGAAAACTGTATGCATTTATGTACAAAAGTGAGCTCATGAACGCATAAGAAATTTTGTCCTTACTAAGAGGGGTAAAAATTTGAAAACCTTAACATTTAATGTAATGTAAGAAAAATCCCTTAAACCTCTGTATCATGAACATGATACTCAGGAATTTTTCAATAATCAAGAATCAATGCTATATTTATTTATAAGGCATGCATAAAACAAAGAGAGTGGTTATTAACGTATAGGTGCCAACCTCTCATTAATATTCCGTAATATGCGGGTTAATTTGACCCAGGTTTAACACGCTTCGACCAAGAAATTTTTTTAAGAAATGAAATTAAATAAATTCCACGTAGAAACCTGAAATTTAATAAATAAAGATTCATCCAATATTTTTTCTGGTTTGAAGCGTTGTTAAACTGGGTCAAATTAACCTGCATATTACGGAATATTAATGAGAGGTTGGCACCTATGTTAACGCAAGCTATTGTTATCTGTTACATTTTGAAAAAACCGGGAAAAGTAGAATAAAATCAAGAGGCGAAGATGAAGTTCAGAAAAACAGAAGATGCCGGAGACGATGGGTGAAAATATTTTTTTGCACATATAAATGTTTTTAAAAGGACGGACTTCTTCTGTTTTGAAAAAAGTAACGTATATCTTTGTAAATAACATCTACATTGACTGTTTATATGTGAAATTTGTTGTTAATGTCTGTGAAATGTAGTGTAATGTGAAAATATAGAAAGTAGATTTTTGAACATTTTCCATTTGCTAGTTGTAAGCTCTTATTCTTGTGATAAATCAAGTTAAAGAAGGTAATTTTGCTTTATAGTGTACTTGAATTATTCTTCTAAGATCTATATTGATAAGATAGTCAATTAGAAATTGGTATGATTAATTCCATGTTTTATTGTATTATTATTTTTTTACAGTGGCAGTTGCGGGATGTTTGACAATACATTATTAGGACTTGGGTATGGTTGATCCGAGTAAAATCTCCCGTTTTTCATATCATGTAAAAGAACAAATTTTATTAATTTTGTTTCACCTTTCATTAATAATAATAATTAGCTTGTTTCATTGATTAATATCGTAACTCAATGTGCATACACTGCTTGGAATTTTGAAGTAGTCTTGCATCACTATTTAAGATAAGAAAATTTCTATTTAATTTGTAAATCGTAGGATTCGTAATCACCTCGTTTATTCACAGAATTTATAATAATGTTCTGCGATTAAATAACACAAAAATTTATTACAAATTGTGGTAGAAACGTATGCACCTTGATAACTTATATAAACATTTTTTAAACAAGGAGTATAACGCAATATTTCAATTGAAACTTAATGTGAAATACCTATTAATAATTGATGTCATCTATAAATTTAAAAGAAAGTGTTTTACAAGGAACAAATTATTCAGAATACAGCTCGATAAATCGTAATATCTACATATTATGCATTATATATACATATATATATTCTGCTTTTGTCTTAACTTACAATGTATGTATTACTATGTCATCACTAATTTGGTGTTTCTGTAATTTGTTTTTTGAATTTATTAATTATTTATTAACTTAAAATGTTATTCATTCACTTAATTTCTGCCATCTTTACATTGGTGTTTGGGTTTGAATTGAATAGAACTCCCATTTTTTTTATTTTTTCCCTAATTCTATTTTATTATCAGTTTATATCTAAATTTCATTTTATTCTGCTGGTCTTTTATTATTTTCAAATTTTCTTTAAAACGATTGCATACGATTTTGATTAAATGTCGGGTATTTATTGTAAATTGGCTTCATATATTTTCTTCTTATTTTTTTTAGCTAGATTTGCAGAGTGCTTAAACTTTTGAGACGGGCAGACGATTTCCTATAATTTTCCTCCCCCCTCCCCCACACACAAAAAAAGGGAGTTATTTAGCTGTCATCTGTAATGAAACTTCGTTAAAAGCTTCTAAAAAATTGCTATTCTGGTAAATACTTAAAATTTTAAAATTCTGAGAGCTCATATGATATTTTCGGATCCATGTGGACAAATAGTGTTACTTTTATCACGCTGCGTTTCATATTATAGGAGGAGTAGTTGTGAAATACAAGCAGACAGTCAGAATTTAATATAATTTTCGTTAAATTTTTCATAGCTGTCACTAAATCTCAAACTATTAAATGTCTACCATACACTTCGAAGAACGATGGTTTTTCCCCCTATTCTATCTACTTAAGAATTTTTTTAGTACTTCTTGCGATCAATTAACATGCAACAAATAAGAGTAAGGTGGGAAGTGACAACAGAAAATATTAGTGTAGCTTTGAAATTGTGTAATAAACGATTTTTATTCCAAAGCCAATGTAAATGCGCACTGTAAAAAATGCAAATATTTTTTAATGTAGGAAAATATAATACAGCCACAAACGAAAGTAAACAATAAACTCTTCCGAATTACCCACTATTCCGAAAAGGGTCCTGTATCTTTTAAAACCTCAGAAACCAATATAATTTTGAGATTTAAAGAAGCATTTATAAAAATCAAAGTTTCTTTTGCTGCCACTGATTTTCGTAAAGGTCACCGAGTATGTTCCGAGTTTCGTAAACATTTTCATGTTCAACAAACATATTTTACAGACAAACATGATAAATTAACAGCATTAGCATTAACATTAGCATTAAAATTAATATTATTTTCTGACTGTTGCATGTATAAATATAGTTAGGCAACGGAGAACGTTTACTTGAGAATTGATAGCCTCCTAAAAACCGATATTCCGCTTTGAGAAAACTGATTACTACAGTATAAAAATTACTCGGAAACGTTTCCGAAAATCTGTGGCGGCAAAATAAACTTTGCTTTTACACAAGTTTCTTTAAATCATGAGAGTATATTGGCTTCCGAGATCTCTAAAGATTAAGAAGTTCTTAGATTAAAAATCATTTGCCTTTTCTTATAGTGTGTGTAAGTATGCTTCAAACATTTCCTAACAGGGCTGTTGTGCGTGAATAACTTTATTTTTAACAAAACGGCCATACCAAAGAAACTTATGTTGCAATCCGCGTATGTACACTTGCCCCGTGATATTACATTTTACGGGGCAAAACACACGCTGTTTCTACGAGATTTTATGAGTATTTTCCTAGTCCCAAATTCAAATAAAATTGAATGAAAAGGGAGATTGTAAAAGAATAGACTCTTTTTATTATTAAAATATCCATAAATAAAAAAATACTTCCAGTCATATCAAAACAAATATAAGTTAGTTGTAAGATTTCACAGCATTTCACTATATTTCACTATATTTATAACAATCATAAATTAAATGTTTTTTGACTTAACACAAATTTCGAGCTATTTGTAGCCTAGTGTACATATGAAAATAAATAGATACTTCTTTGATCAGTAAATCAATTAATTTTTAAGCACATAAACTTAACCTGGTAAAATAATTTACAAACAAAATAGATCTTATTTCTAATTCTTTTATTTTCTATAAACTTTGCATTTCAATTCTTTCATCGGATCAAACTTTTATATAGTTTCCGCTGCGTTTTAGGTTTATTTTCGCAAAATATTCACTACCTAGGGCGTTATTAACATTTTAGCGTCCGAACAAGCTCTCTTGGTTTTTGTGGATTGCTCCGAAGGTCTAGTAATGACTTGGGTGAGCATTAAACTTCAAAAGACTTTCCGATAACAAACTGCCAACTTTTTCTAAGTTGTTGACACTGTCCGAGGAAGTTGTTTTGAATTTTTTGGGGGTTTCTTTTAGCCTTCCTTGGGAGACAAGGATGTACTCTTGATATTTTCTCATCATTGTTGGACCCTTTCAAGCACTCTTGGACAATTTATAGTATATTTTGCTAAATATACGGTGCTTTACTTGAAACAGTCTACATTTGCTTGTTCCTTTGATACAAAGACGCTATTGCAACAGGAAATCGTGTATAAATACATCTATATTTAACAAATTTGTTCAAGTATTTATATAAACACAGTCAAACATGCCAATAGTTTGTTAAATTAATTGTCGAGACTCGTATAACGATTATTAATAGACAACGTGATATAGTGTTCGAAAAATATTTCGAGCTCTTTAATTTAAGTACACGTTTCCCAGCTTGTTAAATGGCCAGACTAGTGTACAAATGTGGTGTCACTCTAACTTGCCCGTAGCCTATTATTTGCTTTATACGTAGGTTAAATCGCTGAACTTTAAAACTTTACTTACCACATTCCTTTGTTTATTTCGAGAAAATTATCTTCATTGTTTGTCGGTCGCAGACTTGTTCAACTCGACAATCGGGTAAGCAATGACTGTTCTCCAAAAGGTGCTAACCAGCGCACCATATGGTATAATAATCAACTAATACATAATTGACAGTTATATAGGCTTGTTAACGAAACTATCTTCTGGTTAGAGAGTGACTGTTTTACAAAAGACCTGCACGCTAGGCATGGTGTATGTACTTGCCCGTGTGCATACTTGCTCCGGTGCACTTTTCTGTTTCTTGCTTATCGGTAACTACTGGCTTTATAATTAAATTAATAACTTAAAATCATAATTTATAAATATAATTTCTAGTTCATTTAAAAGGAGAGTTTTGAACAGAAAAACATCGAAACCTTGTCGTCTATAATCATTGCACCCTTAAAGTAAAAAAAAAAAAAAATCCCGTACGCAGTAAATTAAAAAGTTCAGTGCTTCAGTGCAGAAATTAGACATTTTAAAAAAGAGACTGATGAACCATATTTAAATTAAACGAATGATGTTACAACATCGTTTACAAAAATCAGTTTAACTAATATTCTCACAGACAGGATACATAATAAATAAGAATTACCTTAATAACTTCGTCACCAAATAAAATTTGAAAGATATAAGATGTTAAGTCATAAACAGAAATAAATAAGAGAGAAAATGAAAAAATAAAACGGAATATCCTATACTTTTTAACCGCCAAATTGTCGTAGAGAAAAATGAAAAATGCCATTTAATTAAAATTACGTCTTCTTTCAATTTATGTTTAAAAAAATAAGTTTAATGTATCGTCTCCGCATGAAAATTGTAACAGAATTTGAAATTATCAATATACACGACTAGTTTTCATACCGTATTTTTGTTCTTCGCAAAATATTGTATCTACGGATCATTAACACGTAGTCCTTCAGTGAACTAATGTAGGAATCATGTAGATGTAAAGTTCGGAACTCATAATATTAAAGTCTTTTTTAATAATTGCAAAACTAATTGCTATACGTGTAGCTTTTAAGCATAACTTCAAAATGACTTGGATGAATGAACTGTAATTTTGGATTCATCATTGAAGCTTCTAATAATCGATTTCTGTTAAAAAAAGTATAAGCTATAATTTATATTTTTATAAAATATTTATTTTAACTTCTATATTATTTGAAATTAATTTTCAACCAAAATATGAGTTTTCACTAATGAATTGTTTAACCGACTAGAATCTTTTAATATAACAACCCAAAATTACAGTTCATTCCACCGAGCAATTTTTGAGTTAGTCTTAAAAATTTACCCTCTTTGTAATTTGTTTTTCAACATTTAATACGGAATTTAAATTAGGAGTTCGACCTTTTACATTCACATAATTATTAAATTACTTCATCTGAGGACTTTCGTTTTTTATCCGAAGGTAAACTTTACCGATGCATCTAAATATACCGTCAAAATTGTGTGTTCGTATTGAAATTTCCAACGTTTGTTAAAATTTCAATATGAATACGGCACATTAAACTTATTTTTTTAAACATAAATTAAAAGAAGACTTATAATTCTGTATCAAATGTTTATTTTCTTTTTGTCTGCGACAACTCAATGATTATAAAATATGGAGTATTCTTTTTTATTTTTTTAATAGTTCACTGTACATATAGCAGCAATATTTAAAGTTGAAATTGTAAGTAAAATGTTTCATAAGCAAAGAGAGGAATTTGTAAATTATTAGGCAAATGGATTTCCAGGAAAGATGAATTAGCCTTGGCTGTCGTTTTCATTGGTTAGTTAGATCACCAGATATTATGCCACGGGATTTTTTCTATGGGGCTATATTAAAGACCGCGTGGATTGTACACCAGTGGTTAATGTCAATGACTTAAAGAGAAGAATAAGTGTTGAATTTGCAAACATTCGCGGAGACATACTGAAGCAAGCATGGTCGAATTGAACTACTGCTTGGATATTTTTAGGGCATAAAAATCTCTTTCTTTACAAATAAAAGGTTACGAGAAGTTTTACAAGTACAAGAAATATAAATTGGATATCTTCATGAATATACGTGCTATTTTTATACAGCTGCTTGCAAAAGTTGCAAAAGGTCCACATAGTAATTTGCTACATTGACAAATCATTTCATCATTTTATGTTATAGTGTGATAAAAATATTATGATGTTTATTCTATTTAATGTTAATCCCCTAATTGTTTACTACAAAGGATATCCGATGGGCGCGTGGCCGCCTTTTTCGTGAAGTAGCGATTCACAAAAGGAAATTAGTTAAAGATGATTGGCCGTGGTGGTCATTTACTTTGGTCAATTAGATCACCAGATATCATGCTGTGAGATTTCTTTTTCTATGGACATATATTAAAGACAGCGTGGATTGTACTCCAGTTGTTAATATCAATGATTTAAAGACAAAATAACAACTGGATTTTCAGACATTCATGCAGACATACTGAAGCAAGCATGGTCGGAATTGGATTACCACTTGGATATATATGTACGCATAAAAAACCCTTTCTTTACAAATACAATTTTACGTGTTGCTTTTACATGTACAAGAAACATAAATGGGATATGTTATTTCTTTCAGATTTTTTCAGTGTCAGAGTTTTAAAAATTATTGTCTTTCACCCTGTAATTACATTCATTTTTTACTGCATTATTTCTGGAAAATATATAACATTCAAATACCAAAACGCTATTCCGAACATAATAATTTTTAAAATTAGATGCATGCAGACGCATTAAGCAAATGCGAAATGGAAAAATCTATTTCTCTTTTTATTAACTGTTTCTAACAAAATACGTTGCAGTCATTAATAAATAACAAAAGCCTCGAAATAATTATCTTTCTTTCACAGTAGCCTCCTCTTTTTTATGCCATATTTCACCGCAAGTTTGCTTCATTATAAGAAAACATTTAAATATCTCTTTTCTGTTAGGAAAAAAAAAACACAAATTTGTTTATTTACCCGAGGTCATAATTTGTTTACATTTTAAGTGTGTCTTAATGAGGTAAACACATTACCAGTCAACAAAAAAAATTGTTGTTTGATCCTTTAATTACGGCACAGGAATGGTGACTGTATTTATGTTCAATAATACCACAATTTACAAAAGTTTTTCTTTGTGGTATGTTTTCTTGAAAATATCCTAGTATAAGTGTATGTCAGTGATTATTATTTAAAAAGTGGTACGTGTATGTCCCGACCCGTACTTAAAACGTTAATATGATGCATTGATGAAATTGATCATGCAGATTTTTAACCAAACTGTAATATGGTTTTACATATGGAATAAACACACAATGAATGTATGAAAAAGACGGTATTTTCATTACACGCAAAGCTAAATAAAATTAGGAAAATTTACAGAATACAAATTTTATTTACATGTAATTGATATAAAATCGTTACAAATGTACAAAGCGCATTATCGTTTTTACAAAATTATGTTCCAAACGTATAGTGCAAATCTAAAACGTATATCCAATCTGATACCTGCTAATATAAATGCTTTATATTTACTCATGTGCAAAATAAGTGCATAAAGTGAGATTTGTTCCACGTCCGGAGTAATTCGATGTATCAAGTGACATAAGTTAAGTCTACTCGACAGCGATGCTATACAAATTTTTGCATCTTGATTTCCAAAAGCTTAATTAGTGGTTTTGAAACGTTGCAGGCAAGGTTTCTTTTCAATTCATATTTACAAGAATTCAAATCTAAAAACTTAAATTGTTTTTTAGCGACAATGCTTTCATGGCGGACTTATCTGTCATCTTCAGAAATGTGTAAGTCACTTTAGAAGGCTGTCAAAAATTGCTATTTTTATCCCCATACATCACTAAATATCGCATAATTTGATTTTTTTTTTTCAAAATCGAATAGGAGCAAAAGTGTACTTTCGAATGATATCGGATTTAAAATTTTAGCTAAATTTAATTTGACATTCTAATGTAAATTTAGTGCAAGATATTTTTTAAATTTTCGCTCAACAAAAACTGTTTGCTAAAATAATGTAAATTAACGTGTGGCTGGGCTACCAAAACTGGCAATTGTTTGAACACCCCAAATAAAAAAAAAAAAAGATACCACAGTAACCATAACTTACCTCATTTTGCTGCTAAATAAAAATACGTCGATTAAAAAACAAATTTTCATTTTAAGTTGCACATATCGATCATTTTTAATTTACTTACTGATTATTATAAGGTTTGTGCCATGTCTTCCAAATTCTATGAATAAATGAAGTATTTTGTGCCACTGTAGTCAAAATTTCGATTTTAATATGGAAATAATATTTTGATTTTTTTTCAGTTTTTTACACAACTGAAATAGTATCTAGTTAATAAAGTGCATCAAGATTGTTTTCATAATTAGTAACTTTTAAATGGAGTTTGTTAACACACACGTACTATGAAAAAATTTATTTAACCTTAAAAACGCAAATCAAAGTTAAAAACACACTTATCACATACAGACTATAAATATCGCACATGTACTGTAACCAATAGCTTTTCTGTGTCCCTGTAAATAAACGCAATGCACACCACACTTTCAAGAGAGCAATTTATAGTGCACCTCAGTAATGTATATAATTTTCATTATGTTTGAAATAGTGAAATATTACTAAATTACACTGCAAACGATTTTTTCCCATAGAACAATATGTAACAGAATCCTTTCGTTTGACCCTGTAAATAAATAATTAATGCTTTGCACCCCCTATTCTACAAAAAGCATGTTTTAATGTGCTTTATAATTATATATCAATTTCATCATGCTTTAAATGACGTAGCATCATCAAAATGCACTTGAAACGATTATTTCTCATTGACTGTCATGTAACGGAACACTTTTGACTGCCCCTGTAAAAAAAACTACAAGTGTAAAAAAAAAAATGTGGCACTCCGGGAGTGCCTACAGAAGTGAAAACTTGAACAATTACGTGTGTATTTTTTGAATCGTCAGGAAATACTTTTAAATGAAGTGTTTTTTTATTCATTATTATAAACTACTACTACAAAAATTATATTACAATTTTCATTTAATGCGCTATTCTGTCCGTTGTTGAGATATGGAAACGGGGCATAGATAAAACACCGTAAAAGGAGTGCCGGAGGGGGGAGAGGGGGAGGGGAGGTCCAGTGTCCTTCGTTAAATGACTAATTAGGCTGATCCCTATACATCTGTAAAGATTGATTTATTTCGTTCAGCTAGGAACCGAATTTCAAATGTCGCTTAGTTTATTATTTAAAAATTCTGGTTCACGCTACTCATACATTTATTTTAATGTTACGGAGATTCATTACTCCGTGAAAATATAATGTTTGAAATCAGTCGCGTTGAAATTGGACTGTCCGTTGTTGAGATATTGAAACGAGGCATAGTTAGTTAAAAACCGTAAACGGGGGGCCGGAGGGGAGGCATGGGGTTCAGTGCCCTTCTTTAACTGACTAATTAGGCTGAATCATATACATCTTTAAAGATTGATTTATTTCGTTCAGCTAGGAACTGAATTTCAAATGTCGCTTAGTTTATTATTTAAAAATTCTGGTTCACGCTACTCATACATTTATTTTAATGTTACGGAGATTCATTACTCAGTGCGTTATAATGTTTGGAATCAGTTGCGTTGAAATTGAACTGTCCGTTGTTGAGATATTGAAACGAGGCATAGTTAGTTAAAACACCGTAAAAGGGGGGGCGGGGCTCCAGTGTCCTTCGTTAAATGACTAATTATACTGATCCCTATACGTTTTTAAAGATTGATTTATTTCGTTCAGCTAGGAACTGAATTTCAAATGTCGCTTAGTTTATTATTTAAAAATTCTGGTTCACGCTTCTCATACATTTATTTTAATGTTACGGAGATTCATTACTCAGTGAATTATAATGTTTGAAATCAGTTGCGTTGAAATTGAACTGTCCGTTGTTGAGATATTGAAACGAGGCATAGTTAGTTAAAACACCGTAAAAGGGGGGCCGGGGGTCCAGTGCCCTTCGTTAAATGACTAATTATACTGATCCCTATACGTTTTTAAAGATTGATTTATTTCGTTCAGCTAGGAACTGAATTTCAAATGTCGCTTAGTTTGTTATTTAAAAATTCTGGTTCACGCTACTCATACATTTATTTTAATGTTACGGAGATTCATTACTCAGTGAAAATATAATGTTTGAAATCAGTCGCGTTGAAATTGGACTGTCTGTTGTTGAGATATGGAAACGAGGCATAGTTAGTTAAAACACCGTAAAAGGGGGGCCGGAGGGGAGGCATGGGGTTCAGTGCCTTTCGTTAAATGACTAATTAGGCTGATCCATATACATCTTTAAAGACTGATTTATTTCGTTCAGCTAGGAACTGAATTTCAAATGTCGCTTAGTTTATTATTTAAAAATTCTGGTTCACACTACTCATACATGTATTTTAATGTTATGGAGATTCATTACTCAGTGAATTATAGTGTTTGAAATAAGTCGCGTTGAAATTAGACTCTCCGTTGTTGAGATATGGAAATGAGGTATAGTTAAGATAAAACACCGTAAAAGGGGGGCCGGAGGGTCCAATGTCCTTCGTTAAATGACTAATTAGGCTGATCCCTATACATCGTTAAAGATTGATTTATTTCGTTCAGCTAGGAACGGAATTTCAAATATCGCTTAGTTTATTATTTAAAAATTCAGGTTCACGCTACTCATACATTTCATACCCCGCCCTACCTCATACGGAACTATACACAATACATGTACATACTTATATACAGAGTTGTCGGTTACAGTAACTGTGTCGCGAGTTCAATGGATTTTTCCCATCTCAAAAAATGCCCAACGCGCCTAAAGAAGTTTTCACTTCAAATATACAGAGGTGTCAGTAACAGTGTCGGTTACATTAAGAGTGTCGCGAGTTCAATGGTTTTTTCCCATCTCAAAAAAATGCTCAACGCGCCTAAAGAAGTTTTCACTTCAAATATACAGAGGTGTTGGTAACAGTGACGGTTACAGTAACAGCGTCGCGAGTTCAATGGTTTTTTCCCATCCCAAAAAATGTCCAACGCGCCTAAAGAAGTTTTCACTTCAAAAAACTACACACTTCAGTTGAAATAGGGAACGTGCTATTGTAGTAAACGACAACAACATATAAAAATTTTAGGGCGATCCAAGTATATTTACGTGAGTTAGAGCACGAACAGACGGCAGACGGCCAGACGCCCATACAAACGGAAGTCATAAACACTATTCAACTAGGTTGGAAAGTGTTAAAAACAAGCTTGATACCGTAAATTTTATTTAATAAAGTTATTCAATAATGAGAATTGTTTTATTTCATTTCTTTCAAACAATTTCTTGTCGAAAGTGTGTCAATGTGACATAAAAAAAAAAAAGGTTTCAGCTATGAAAATACGTTTTTTGAATCCCAATGAAATCGATACGGCACAACCCATAACTGTTATGTTTTACGCTTTTCTTCTACCACTATTGAAAAAAAAATGTCTCATTAAATCGTGAAATTTTAGGATTAAATAAGGAAAATTTTCTCTTCAGGTATAGTGGTAGGTAAAAAGTGTAAACCAGTGATGGTAATACACACAACCAGTGAAGGCCATGATGAATGATTTTTGCATTCTAATGAATCATTCGGGCATACACAAAAAGCATAGTTACCAACCTTCGCATTTTTTAATCAATTACTACCAGAAATTTTGTAAAAAAAAAGAAAGAAAAGTATAGTTGCCAACCTTCGTACCGTTGTTAATGAATTACCTCCAGAAATCTTGTAAAAGAAAAAAAAATAAGATTTCTTATTTTATGTGGCTATTTAGTTATTTCTAATTAAAATAAAAAACATTATTTTTTTACAAAGATTCAGGTAGTAATTGATTAAAAAAATACGAATATTGGAAGCTATGCTTTTGCTCATAGCTCGAATATGAAAATCATTCATTCTGCCCATCACTATGCACAACCACTAGAACGAACACTTTCTAACAAACAAACAAGAACGAAAAATCATGCGTCAAGCATAGATTATGTAACACTTTCCAACGCTTCCAAAATAATTTTACAAATCATACCGTTTAATAAGCTAAAAGATGGCATCTAAGTAAACAATTTGGAAACGCATAATATATTTAAAAACATAATTTCAAGAATTTCCAACATATACAATATTCAGAAAAATATCCGAATACTTTTATTCAGCCCTGTATAGGATCTATAGATCTGTATATATACTACATAGGATGCTAAATTTTAGTTCAGTTAGGAAACGCGTAGCACAGTTTAAAATTCTCCGTCTGGAGTTTCTGTCACTAAACGGAAATGTGTCCGCAAACTTTTGTGCTTCCCTGTATAGGATCTACAGAATTTATACACATCACGTAATAGACAAAAAGCGAGTTAAAATTAAAATCGTGTTCAGTAACTTAAAATGCACTTCCAGGAATTATTGTTAACAGACAGTTGAGAATTCTTTTGTGTGTCCCTGTAAATGAACGATGACTGCTATACACACAATATTCTGTTGTAAGCCTCTTGTAATGCACCTTAGTTTAATATATAAATTTCAATGCGTTTAAAACAGTGAAACATTATTTAAATAAACCGCAGACGATTTTTCACCATACATGTAATGTAACGGAATTCTTTTGACTGTCCCTGTAAAGTAACTATAAGTTCTATGCACACCCTATTCCATATTAAGCTTCGTCTAATGCTCCTTAGTGATACATATAAATTTCAATGCGTTTAAAATAGTGAAACATTATTTAAATAAACCGCAAATGATTTTTCCCCATAGACCGCAATGTAGCGGAATTCTTTTGAGTGTCCCTGTAAAAAAACTATAAGTGCTACACACTTCCGTTGAAATAGGGAACATGCTATAGATAACGACAATAACATATAAAAATTGCAGAGCAATCCGAGCATATTTACGGGAGTTAGAGCACGGACAGACGGACAGACGGCAGACGGCCAGACAGCAGACGGCAGACGGCCAGACGGCCAGACAAACCGAAGTCATAAACACTTTTAAACTAGGTTGGAAAGTGTTAAAAAGGGAATTATGAAAATCGGAGCATTCGTTCGGATGTTATACGTAGATGTATATTAAAAGACTGACCAAACAAATTGTATAACATTGTTGAAAATCGGTTAAAAATGCAAAAGTCATGCAAGAAATATTTAAGTTTCTTTCATTTAGTTAAATCGGCTCTCATTTTCTAGTTAAAAATTACCCACTTAATAGATAAATGACATCAAAAGAATCCATGAAAAGTATGTGTCCAGCAATAAAGACGTAACAAAGCAAAATATAAGTATTTCATCATAAATGTATTTTCTGCTGCAATAAATGTTATTGATGAGGAAATTGGAATACTTCAATTACAATTAAATTAATCAAAATTATTTAACTTTAATGACTTACTTAGTTTTGAAATATTTGCTTTTCAAAAAAAGAATAATAGTTGAACTCTAAAACACGCAGAATTGAATCAACTTATTAAAATGTATGCACAGCATTACAGATGAACTTATTAAATGAAATACAACTATTTAATGTCATTTTAAATGCAATTCTTTGTAAATTATTTTTTGAGCGTTTCATAGTATTCCTAATGTAACATTCAAAACAACTATCTTATGTTGATATATTTTCAATACAGACTTTGTTAAGCTTTAATTATTTAAATTTAATATTACTTTTTTATACTATACTTTTATTTGATTGGTACATAAACCTACATTTAAATAGATTCAGATTATAAAATATCGATCTGTCTTAGTTTTAATTAAAAATATTTTGAGATTATGAGATGATAATAGCAGTAATAATAGACAGATATTTTTTTTTATTTCTTTCAATATATATAGGAAAAGAATAATTTTAATACTCTCGAAAATGCAATAAACATAAGTTATACACAACAGAACTTCAAAAGCACATCTAAATAACCAATTAAATTTTTTATGTGTTT
This sequence comes from Maratus michaelseni, assembly GCA_963931845.1. Taxonomy (NCBI): domain Eukaryota; kingdom Metazoa; phylum Arthropoda; class Arachnida; order Araneae; family Salticidae; genus Maratus; species Maratus michaelseni. Next base: position 420,771,271 of record OZ007586.1, read on the forward strand.
CAGCAATGATTTCGTAACAACCACAGGCTATGCTATTCTTTATATGTAAGTAAAGACATACAATATACATCATGTCTTGTTCATGCTGTCGCTAATTAAAATGATTTTGAGATTATGAGGTGATAATAGATTATGAGTAATAATGGATAGATTTTTTTTAATTTATTTATTTCAATATATATAGGTAAAGAATAATTTTAATATCCTCGAAAATGGAATAAACATAAGTTATACACAACAACACTTCAAAAGCGTATCTAAACAACCAGTTCAATTTTTTATGTGTTTCAGCAATGATTTCGTAACAGCCACATGCTATGTTATTCTTTATATGACAAAAGTAATATTAGAATAACTAAATAGGTAAGTCTTTGCTCCGAAAATCTATTCGAATACACAACATATCCTTATGAAATACGAAATAATATTTTTTTTCACTTTTTCATGCCTTTTAAAATCAACATAGTTCGGACGAACTCTGTTGTATGGTATGAATTCGAATATTATGGGAATAATGTGATGTATTTTACAGGGTTCATGCGCTTTTACCACAATTTTTAATAGAATTTTTCTATTTAGTATTTAAATAGCAGAAGTTATAGACGCCTCGTTTAATTGCAGGATTTCTAATTAAAAACATGAAAACATTTAAAATGAATCACAATTTATTACTCATTACTAAAATTTTCTCATTTTCGCCCTCTTGATGACGGCCATGTTCTGGTCGAAAGAGCTCGGGACTCCGACGAACATTTTAACATTTCTAGAACGGCTTTAATGTTTTAAAATCTTTACTTCAATTGAGGGAGAGAAGAATTATTAACATGATCATCTCTAAATGTCGATCATAGCAGGTGTTTTTCAGGAAGTGAGATATACGGATGTGGTCCATCCTTTACAAATGTTACAGGATGGAACGCTTGCTCATCTGGAAAAAACGGAATGATGTATCTTGCACCCTTCGCGACAAACGTAAGGTATAGGGATGCGTACAATTCTTAAATTTTCCTATCAGCATTTTCTAATAGTAATGTTTGCCTTACATAATCATGGAAGTTCTTAAATTAAATAAAAGAAAGATTGTTATTTGGAAATATTGATGTTAAAATATTAAAACTTGTGTACGGGATCCTCGTTGAAAAATGGATAAAAGCGTCACATAATGCCCATAAACAGTTCGAAACGTACCGCTGTGAACACTCTTAAAGACAAAGTGGCGTATAAGGAATGACGCGATAGACATTTAGAAAGGATGAATTCCCCAGTCGCTTTTTACCTCATGAATAACCATACAGATCTCCAGACTTAACATCTTATGACTTTATAATATGGAGTATTTGGAACGTGTACCATGATCGGCCGACGTCATTCGTTATCTTGAAGGAATTATCCGTAATCTTGTAACAGAAATGTAGCTAGAACCTCCTTCGAAGCTGTGCAGAGTGTCGTACTGATGGCACTCTGTACATCGGACGACCATTCTCATGAAATGACAGCTGTAACATTGAGCATTTGTATTCATTGCTCCATTACAAACTTGGCCGCATTACTGTACAAACTAAACACAACTTACCAACAAAACTGTTTGTCATTGAAAAATGCAACTATTCTGGCAATAAAATATTCGGTTATTAAAGAAATCCCATGCATTTATTTTTATTTCTGTGGAACATTGCATCATGATACAGTCTATACTTTTCAAATTATTAAATTTTTATTTCTTAGGTAATTTTGGATCACCCTAAGTAAAAAATATTATAAAAATATATATGGTCATTGTACGAAATTGAAATTTTCTTGATAAAGAATAAGAATTATGATAAAAAACAGCTTAATAAAAAACAGTATAATGTATAATATATAATACAATATACAACGAAAGCTCTTATTTAATATAATAGCACAGAATAATGTCCTACTTCCAGGAGACGTCGAATGAAATATTGCTGGAATCCTATTCATTTTATTAATTTGCTTTCCAGATATTTTCTCTCTCATTTCTTTTGTCATATTTCTTCCTGTACATTCAATGGCATAACCTCTTTTTTCAGACCGTACATGTCTCGAAGCGACAACATGAATAAGACTTGATATATATTGCATGTCTTTACTTAGGTGGGTATTACAGTACAATTCAAGGAACAATGGATTACTTTGATGCAATATTTACATTTAGGATAACAACTAAATTTCTGCACTTGCATTATAAATAAAAAATAAATAAATGAAAATATTCTTTATGATTTAAAAAAAATAAAAATAAACTATATGTATGTCATGGTTCCTTATTGTAACCAATAATTTTTTTTACAAGGTGAAATTTCTCTTAGCATAAATACATAACTGCGACCCTCTACGCTTTTTTTACCACTAAATTTTAATCGTTTAAATGAGGCGAAATTTACTTTTCAATTTTAGTGGTAAGTATAAAGCGAAAAAGTTGGCACCTAAGTAAATGTGTATCGGATATAAATAATATTTCTTATTAAATATATATTGACACGTGCACAGAACATTATTCTATTCTATATGATTATTTTATTTATGTAATATTTTTGTTACATAATTTCCACAAAATTTTTATATAAATAATTTTTTATATGCATAATTAATAAGTGATGTTTGATAAATATCTGCTGCTAGATTATTTAATAAATGTTATGTATGATATGAAATTTTGCCAGTAAATGAAATGATTTTGTATTTTATAAAGTTTATTTAGCAGTTTCAATGGAACTTATTCTCTTCTGTACTGCAATAATTTCAAATAAATTTATCAATAGTATAAAATATACACTAGTTTTAGTTAAACAGACAAACATGTTAAACTATGTACCATTTGAACTTATCTAATTTAAGATAAGTTAAATAAAGACACGGGGGCACAGTTTGTTTCCTTCTTCAATTAAATAGGGCATTTGTTGAAAGATTTATTTAGCAATTTTAATATTAATACTAAATATACCAACAGCCGGTAATTTGGCCGGTACCAAATGAAAATATTTTGATTCGAACCAGAAGTTTCTTCTTAAAATAGATGAGATATAAATAACACAGAAATGAGTTAAATAACAGAAATAAGTTAACTAATATGTTAAACTATGTATGCATTGAACGTATCTAATTTAATCATTCGCATCGGGAAATGAGAATTCTAGTTTTTATTCCAAAAACATCAGTGACTAAGGGCGTGGCTTCTACCTTATAGAAAATGTACTTATATCATGCTGTCAAGATATTTTTTAGATTGTAAGGTATATTATAATAAATCCGCACATTGAAGGATATTTACCGATGAATAAACTATCTAGGAAAAAAAATTACGAAATAACTTCAGAAGAGGGAGGAGCTTCTGTTGTTTTATTACTCAGATTTCACAAAAACATACCAATTCGAATGTGTAAAGATAAGTTAGATAAAGATACAAACGCACAGTTTGTTACCCTCTTTTACTAAATGTGGCATTTGTGGAAAGATTTCTTTAGCAATTTAAATATTAAAACTAAATATACCAACAGCTGGTAATTTGGCAGGTATCAAATGAAACTATTACGATTCAAACCAGAAATTTTTTCATAAAATAAATGAGAAATAAATAACACAGAAATAAATTAAAGATTAAAATTAAATTGTTTTAAATAAACATTCTGGTGTGAATTATTTTTATAAAACTTGAGTAATATTCCTGGTATATGTAGTGTTAATAATGTGTGGTTATTTATATAATTATATACAAAAGGAGGCTTCTTTAGATAATGTTAAATTAGGATTATTGAAAAAGATGGACAAAAACGTATTTAGAGATTTAGTGAGGATTTCTATTACGTATAAGTATTATTCAATTTTAAAATCCACTACACCTGATTATCGGGTTTTTTTCTTCCAATTTTATAACACTAATAATACCGAAAATTTTACTCAAGTTTTATAAAAATATTTCACATATTTAACATTTTATTTAAATTATTTCTGTGTGATTTATATTTTATCTATTTTATGAATGAATTTCTGATTCGAATAGATATATTTTCGTTTAGTACCGGTTAAATGACCTGTTGTTGGCATGGCTAGCGTTAAATACAAAGACATTTCTTCTTCAGAGTGCCAGAGATCTCATCGGAATACATTTTTCTCCATAAATCAACTTTAATGGAAACAGAAGTTAGAAAAAGTAGTTCTGTTATTATCACGGAGATTGGTATTTTATTATTCTTGTTGTAACAAAAATAATAATTATTCTTATCATAATTTTTATTATTTATTTATTTAAACGCGCGTAGATTTTCTGGCCTTTTTGGTAGAATCTAGAAGATAAATACGGTTTAGTCCAAGATGTTTTAGTAAAATTTTCTATAACTACTTTATTTTAATTACAAGAAGAAAAAACAAATATGTGCTTTAAAAAAATAAGTAAAGCCTATTATTGTTCTTTTATTTATTTTTCGTTCCATTTTACATATGAAAAGATACTTTTCTACTGGTCACCTAGGATATCAAAATTATACAATTTTTTGCGTTAAATAAATATACTTCTATCGGTCGCTTGTACTTTGCATAATGTTGGACATTTCAATTAAACAAAATTTTAATCTGAAGGTAACCGCAGAAAAAACCTCATTTATCAAAAACCCTCTTCACGATTCACCTAAAGCAATGTTATTTTAATAAAAAAAATAATTTAATTTAATTTAGTATTGTTTGCTACATTAGAATTAAAATTATTTAAGGAAAATGCATAATAATATTTTATTTGTAAAACAAAACACATAATAATAAAACTTTATCTTTAAATCTCCAGCAATTTCGGGAATGCAGAAAATAGACTCAGAAACTTATTTAGACCTGATTAAAACTAATGTTGAAAGGTATTTTTCTTCTGTTATCTACCACGCAGATTAGAGTTTAATTTTCTTTTGCTGGGTTGATTTTCTGATTTGCTGGGTCGATCAACAAGGGTTGATTTTCTGTCCTCCATGCATTAGGCGATAAATACTAAAATAGTTTAAAAAGAACAGGAATCTCCTTAAACAAAAGATATTTTAAAAAATAAAAGATGCTAGAGTAGTTCCTTATGTGAATACTTTATTTTATCTAAAACAAGAAACAAACAGTTAACAAGGAAAATCGATAATTTTTCTTTAATTTTAATTTTCATTACATTATAAATATATGAAGATATTAGTTTTAACGAGGGTAAAATTATCCGACAGTTTCACTGTTTTTTTCATTGAAAGAAACAACTTCAATTAATCACTAACGCCCTATATAATATTGGACATTTCAATTGCACGAAATTTTATTCTCAATGTAACTGCAGTGTAAACGATGCACTATGAAATTTTCGATAATACTTTTCTCAGAATAAGCTGTCAAATCTTTTTATTCTAATGTTTTTAAGTATAATATATTTAAATATTTTTTTAGCAATCTAATTAAAATTAATTTAAGTAAAATATATAAGAACACTTTTATTATAAGACTCATTTAACCATTAGTTACTTTATGTACCACACCACTGTGCGGACGGCAAAGTGTTAATATATAAATATGTGATTAAGATAAAATATATTCAAATAGTACCTCAAGGTGCGTACGCTTCTTAGACTTTCCAAGCAGTCTCCCACCAGTAAATAAAATTGTAAATTTTCTATTTAATATTTGAATGGTAGAATTCGTTGTCACCACATTCAATAGTAGAATTTATAAAAAATTTCTGTGATAAAATAAGGCGAAAATTGTTAAAAACTTGTGGTATAAATGTACGCACACTTGTTCTTTCTGTAAATATTTTATTTAGATCAAAAGAAAAAAGATAAAATATTTGCCATTCTAAAAGAAGAGGTTTTCCTGAAACCGTCATCATTACTGGTGGGAAATGACATATGGCTCAATACTTCCTGAATAATTTGGATTATTTTCTATTCGAAGTCACCTTACACACTTTTTGATACTAGTAAATCTACAGATCAGGAGCCTCAACGTCAGCTCTGAAAGTCAATGTTTTTTTTATCTTACTTTTCATAATATTTAACATCTTACAATCCGCAAATTAAATTTTTTAAATTACTACATACATATTTATACACTTTAAAAATAATTTGAAGGTTTCAGAAATTAGAAACGTTTAATTAAACACGGTTTATGCAATATTATGACATTCGCATGAACTTCTTATTCTATGTTTTAGATTTTAAAAAATACATTTCTTCAGGGGGGCACGGCCCCCTGAACCCCCCACCCCTAATCTTAACAAATTTATATTCGTGATTTACTATTGATTGTGTGAATGATTCTAGTATATCTTGGATTTCGTTCTACACAGTGGTTTTATTAGAATAAGCAAAAATTTCGAAAATAATTTCATGTTATCCTAATGCCTAAATAGCAATATTTATTGACCTGCCAACCGCGAAACACTCGCATCTGATAAATAGGTTGAATAATATCTCGTGTACAAAAGCAACTTATGGAAATGTAAACTGAATCTTTTCACTTATATCTATTTCAGAAATCTAGTGCTATTGCAACTTTTGTTTCGGAAAACAGTTTTGATGGTCATTCTATAATATTTCTTTTACCTAAGTACATCCTGATCTAACTCGATGACAATAGCATACTAAAATCTCCCCAAAATAGGCTTATTTGGAAACTTTTAAACTTATTGGGCAATCATTCATAATCGTTCCCACTGCCAATTCACTAAATAGCAACCGTGGTTTGGCGCTATAAAGTATTTTTTGTGATAACTTTGTATGATCTCAGTTTCCAGTAATAGTGCTATTTCAGGCTGTATGGATGCGTTTTACTAAGCTAATTTCTTCAGATTAACCATCTCGTTGTTCGAGATATTATATCCTATTTTAAAAGTAATACGAATTTTAACCACGAAAAATCCATATCTCTTCCAGAAAATGAATATCTCATGTAGAAATGTTTCGATTATCATTCTATAGTAGTTAAAAGGCAACTTGTTTCAAAATAAATTCTCACTTATTTCAATGAAATATTAAAATCACTCAAAACTATTTTATTTTGCGAATAAAATATTTATTTTACATACGTACATCTTGATCTAACTCGATGGCAATAGCATACTAAAATCTCTCAATAAAATATTAAAATCACCTAATAAAATATTGTAGCAAAATAGTCTGAATTATTTGAATTTTATATTTTGATATTCTTTAAAATGTAGTTGCAAGGTTACGATTAAATTAAAGAGGAAAATAAAAATAAAAACATTTTAAAATTTGCAAAAAATGATAGAATAAAATGTATTTATATTATTAGAACAGATGTATAAAATTGCACCAAACATTGTAGACCTAATTTAAAAAATCTGACGAATGTATTAACAAAATTTCAAATTAATTTGAATAATTTAAGACCTGACTTGATAAAATTTAGCCTTCATAACTGACACATTAAATACATTAATCAAATGCGCCATTTTATTTCAATGGATGAAAATTTTCAAAATCGTCTGAATTCCCATAGGAAAGCATTATGACCTAAAAAGAAATGTTTTATATTTTCCGAACGAAAGAACCAAACGTAACTAAAAACTATACAGCTAATTCCGAGTACCTCACCAACATACCTATCAAAAATCAAACTAATCGGATCATTTTTGCGGCAGTTATCGCGGAACAGACAGACAGACAGACAGACAAACAGACAGACAGACAGACAGACAGAAACCAAAAACTTTTCCGGTCTCCACAGTAAGCCTCAGCTGACGTTTCGGCAATAACTTTCAAACATAGTGTATTCACAGTTTTCCTTCGGTCGGTTTTTTAACACCATTTTTTTTTAAAGAAAAATATTTATTTTAGATTTATCTTGGAAATTTGTACTAGAATCCTTTCCCAAAGGCTATTTTGTTGTAAATGTTGTGAAAACCTACCATGAAAATATTTTCTTCAAAAATACTGGTATTTTTAAAATGGGCAAGTGGGAACTCTGTGTATAAAGTGAATTTTATTCTACTTTAAAGAATACAAATCACCTGCACGATTGTATGAGGAGTAAAATACAAGCTATAACGGATTACAATTTTAGAAAATAAAACTTCTCATATAAAAGAGATTTATTTTTCAATTTACATCTTTAAGGTAATTAGTTTAATAGTATGGATCATTATATTTGTTTAATTATTTGAGTTAAAATTCATAAAATATATTCATTTTTAATGTTCAGTTGTGGAACGGACATGTTCGTTAACCCCTTGAAGGGTGGTGATTGCCAGTTTGGCCTCCAGTTTTAGTCAGAAAATCAGAATTCGCACCGTAAATTTCGTAAGAATAATTTTTACTTTAGGTAATCACTTAATGTATAACCTTAAATGAAAAAAAAATTACAATTTCAAATTTCTGATTTGAATTTGGAATTTCTAAATAAGGAGGCCTATTAAATTACTTGATATATCATATATACCACTTAATTTTGATTCCAAACTGCCAAATGGCATCCAGAATACTATTCTGGATGCCATTTGGCTTTTTGCTTTTATAATGTACATGAAGAAAATTATTTATTTATTTCTAAATCAATTGTTTCGTAAATTCTGATGCTATTCAATCATTTCACCATTTTGGGAATAGGTTTCCTTTTCCCCTGAAAGTGTTAAGAAAACAAAACCTCGATAATGTAGCCCAAACAGGTTTTTAATTACCAGTAATTTGTTATGATTTTTTGTGTTCTATTTAATGTTTTGCAATGACTCATACGAAAGTAAAAGGCAAATTTACATGCCTTAAAACACATGTCCTTCTTACTAGACTGTTACTTGCATTATTTTTTTCAAAATCAGCTTTCTTTTATGCGACGCATAAAAATATCTTAACTGAAAGATCCACGTTTATATTTTAATCTAACAATGTATGATTTTCTGCTTAATAATCTGCCATCGTATATTAAGGATATATCTTATAAGTCTGTGGGTTTGTTCTTAAATAAAAAAACTTATTTGCATATTTTAATTAATAGTTTAATTTAAGATTTTTTATCCACCTGCATAAAAAGTATTCCGAAATGAAAATAATTTGAAATTTTTATTTACCTAAAAATTTAACCTTTAGTCCAATCATATTTATTCTCTTACAAATAACCTTTTGGATCCATAGAGCCATGGATTACGGATTTTGAATACCACATTAGAAATAAATTCTCCTCTTGCAGAATAGAGAAAATCTTACTGTTAAAAAAGGCGAAGAAAATTCTTAAACAAGTGGGTAAGTGTGATCGAAGATCGCACAAAGGGTTTCGTTTAATATTCCTTTCAAAACACTTTATCCTTTCTTTAATAAATCCAAATAAATTTAATTTTCCAACAAAAAAAAAGACATGTTTTTTATACAGTAAAAATTTAGCGGTCTATTTTTCTCGTTTTTTCGATTATCTAAACCGGCCCGATAGCGGCCGAAGCCTGCTATTATACTCTGTCATAATAATATCTGTCAAGTGAACTAAATGCGATATTAAAAAAATATCAATTTCAAAATTAAACATGTTGTATAGAGACCTTCAAAATGTTAAAATATGCAATATTTCCATAATCGGGTTTTAATCATGATTCATTACGTTCCTCAAACTTATATATTTACTATTCTCTTATTACTCATATTGATACTCTCTTTGTCTTATTATGAAACATTTGAAAAATCCGTTATGATGTCAGATTAATTTTCTTTTTAATTCTCTAATGACGTCACATTAAGCTGCTTTCTGTATTTACACAGACTCATACTCCTTGTATTATTGAGAAATGTTTGAAAATTTCCGTTTTATTACCAATGTAACGTCATATTAATCTTTTTTTTTTTTCATTTTTCACGTAGACTTTCAATAGAAAATTAATTATTGTAGAAAGAATTTTATAGTGGCTTTTAATTGTTGGCAACTGCTATAACGAAAAATGTTTAAATTTAATATGATAAGGCTGTTAGATTTTTGGTATTTTATCTCTATATTTTAAAATAATGCTATTTTTTCAAATTTTATGATTTTGAGCTTCCTAGCAGATATTCAGCTATAAGTACAAAAAATTTCAAGCCTGTAAGTTAAATAGTTTCTGAGAACCGGCTCTGTGACGGAAAGACAACGAAGCGGCAGTAATAGGGTTTCGTGAGATGAACGAAACCCTAAACAATAGTGGTATTTAAAATCCTCAGCCATTGACACCTATGTGGATCGCATGTTTCATTGAAACTACATATATTTGTCTCTAGAGAAAATCTTTTACACCCTTTATGGAAAACGATATTGAATCAATATTGTTCGTTTTGGCTGTATCTTAGCTATACCTTGACCAATAGTTGCACCAAATCGTGCTCCATCAGCGGGATTTTCAATTTTGTAAATATTATTCTTATATTGGATAGACATATTTTTCTATTTCCTTACCAATATTTCCAATTTAAAAGCAATATCACTTTATCATGGCATTTCATTTCAAATATTACAAATATAACATAAATATTTCTGTAACTGTTGCATTTCATTGTAAAGGAACCGCTTAATTTTAAAAGGGGTCTTCAGACAACTTTGAAATTTTACAGGGGAGGGGAATAATGGACTATAAACAGCATCCAAATAAGGGTTCAGAATACCTCTAATGTTTTTCACGGTAAAAAATTAAACTAGTGACGACTGTCAAAAAAATATGAAAATTATTTACTTTATTAAGTATTCAAATTAAAATTTTGTAGAATTTCCCGTTTAACATCAAACAATAACTGTTAACAACCCGTTAACATCAAACAATTCCTTGTGGAATTTCAGGAATATATGTTGAAATATCAATAATATAAGAATATCAATAAACTCAAATAAAATTCAAAATTTATTTATTTACAAAAAGGGCTGCCAGTTTGGCCTACATTCTTATTCAGAAATTCTGAATTCATACCGTAAATTCCGAAAGAATTTTACCTTTTTGTAATCACAAAATGTCTACCATTAATTAAAGCAAAAATTACTATTCGCAATTTCTAAATAAAAATGGAGACAATGTGGTAACCCTGTTTACAAGTAAATGCAAATTCAAATATTTACTCAAATCAAATCAAATTCAAAAGTTATTCCTTTTAAAGTAATATCCAGATGTAAAAAAATGGTAACAATGAATTTTTGTTCTCTACTTGATGGTCACTTGAAGATCCCAGTAGGTAGGTGTGGATCTTTTGTCAAAAGGGTAGGTGTTCTTCTGGAATGTATTTCATAATTTTCCCGATGCCATCCATTTTTCTGGCCATCATGGTTCTTCTGGTTGTCATTTGTTCAGTGGACAACCTAAATTTTATTTTGGTGTTTCTCAAACGAGATTTATACTCCGTAATTCAATTAATATAGGTCCTTGTATGTAGCACCCGGGAGTTAGAGTGTGCTCTTGAAATGGTGAAACATGAGAATTTTATATGTCAATTTGTATTATTTTTTGCCATACGAGGCGTCGAGCAAGCATTTTTTATAATACTAAGTATGATACCATTCAGTGTAATCATTCACGTTAGTGTGAGTTCTTTCTATGACAGTAATTTTTTTCAGGAATATCATATGCTATTTTAATGTACTCATCCAACGTGCACGGTCTCTCATGCTTCTTCGACGTTATCGTTATGGCCAAACCCCTATCACAATGTGTCGTAATTTCCGGCCTATAATCCGCGGATCAAACAATTATGTTTCGCCACAGAAATTATTTTTAATATTTGAAGTCAAATATTTACAGAGATTTAGTAAGTTACATTATATAGAATAAAATTTCTGGGTCGAAACATAATTGTTTAATCCGCGGATTATAGGCCGGAAATTACGGTGTAAAAAAACCATGCTCGGCTATAGCCCCGAGTACTGGGATATCTTTGAACCTTTTTTTTTTTTTTTTTTTCACTGATGAAAGGGATCTGAGTTATCCTTGAAACTGTTGTATGTGGTTTTAATGTTGGGATAGTTTTGAATTTGTGTGTTTTAACGTTATTTAGATTTATCTTATGTCTCTGTACCCAAACGAAGTGAAAATTTTCTGGCTATAACTGTTTATTATGTTTTAAATTTCTCTCTCATTATTATTACTAAAATAAACTCCTACACCTTATTAATATATAAATTTGAAAATTTTAAACTAAACTACATAAAACCACGACTACAGTTTAAATAATCAGATATTTTTTACATTTTTACGATATTTTTCTTGTAATGACAACGTTAAAGAAAAGAAAACCAAAAAAAATCAATAACTGTGTTCTTCATTTGCATGAGAGTTATTTAAATCGTTTCTTCTCACGAAGTATTAAAATTTTAGAAAATAATTATAATGCTACTCGCTAAAACAGAGATAAAGGCTTGCGTAACGAGCTTAGTTAATGTGTGTAATTATTTTATGTAAAGAGAGCGCTTACTAATGAAGGATTAACAGGCTGTTTACATTGTGAATATAGCAGAAATGCGAAATGCTTTAATTTTTGTGTGGTTGAATTATTTGTATGGTATCTATTGAGCGTCAATTGCAGCACAGTTAAGGTTATCAGTACATTAAAATTGTAATGCAAATTTACTTACACATTTTAGAATAAAAATATAACTACAAAATTTGAAATAAATATGCTTAAATACATTAAGAAGAAGGTAGACTTTAAAATGGGCAAACATCGACCAAAAATACAAATTTTTGTTTTTGTGTTAAAATTTGTGATTGAAATTTAAACATTACCGATAAATAAACGTATACGTGACAGAAACGTTTAACAAACGTGTAATAAGAACAAAATGTAATATATTTTATATGATTTTTTTCGGAAACAAATTTTTCGCACATCTTTAAAATGCTCCAGGCTTCATTCACTTTAATTTTTGTTCAAAATTGTTGATAGTACAAGGATAATTTTGATATATACTACAAGACATCCGTGTATATGTTTTGGAAATTTTTGTATTAAGATCGTCATATTAATAACACTGTATATTAACATGTAAATGTTTAATGAAAAAAAAATCGTACCATTTTTTATTATTATTTTAAAACTGTCTGTCGTATTAAAAGATGGAAGCACATATTTTTTAAAGTTCTATTAAGTAACAAAATAAAAAGGAATTAAAATAATACCATGATAAGAATAATTAGACTAAAACACTAATGGACTAAAAGTGTGTTTTTCCATATTTATGGCCAGAAAACTCTGAAAATTTATAAGATACAAAATATCATAACTCGTTACGTTTCGGTCGCAGAAGAATGGAATTTTTACTGTTTTACTTCTTAGAGCACGAAGAAAGTTTTCAGAAAAATAATATAAGACTCTGGAATTGCATAAAAATGTAAATAGCGTAAATTTAAAAATATAAATATTTGAGCTAAAGTGCTTTTGATATCATGAAGCATATTTGAAGAATTTCTGCATTTGGAACGACACGAAACGGTTTAGGAATTAGCTATTGGATAACATTAAAAGACGGTATCATGTAAATATAAAATGCTTTTAAATGCTTTTTTTTCATTGCTAAATAAGATGCTGTTGAACCCACAACTGAAGGCATTTTCCAAAACATTTTTCAACTTTTTCAGAGATTCATACTTGCCAAACGTCAAGTTTTTAAAAAATAAATAAACATGATTTGAACCAGAATGTTCATTTAATTAAAAGTGTCTTGCCAGTATGCGGTAGTCATTTGAAATGTCATTGATTTAATTCATAAAATACAATTTCTGGTTCAAATATGAATGGAGAGTTCACAAGTATAGACAATGGAGCTATGAACAAAAAGGAGAAGACATATAGTCGCTACCATGTCAAACTATCGAATGTGAAAAAATGCATTTTTCATTACCGTAATTTCCGGCCTATAATCCGGGGATCAAACAATTATGTTTCGACCCAGAAATTATTTTTAATACTTGAAGTCAAATATTTACAGCGATTTAGTAAGTTACATTATATAGAATAAAATTTCTGGGTCGAAACATAATTGTTTAATCCGCGGATTATAGGCCGGAAATTACGGTACTTTGAAAAATTGGCCTTTTCTCACCACTAAATTTTAATAGTATTCTTCAGCAGGGTTGCCAGTTTGGCATCCTTTTTCATTCAAAAATTCCGAATTCTTACCAAAAATTTCAAACAGAAATTTTTGCTTTATTTAATGACAGACATTTCGAAATCACTTAAAGTAAAAATTTTTCTTTCAAAATTACCAGTTTTAATTCGGTATCTCTGAATAAGTAAGAAGGAAAACTGGCAACCCTGTTCTTCGCAAAAATTTTATTAGTATTCATATTAGGCGAAGAATTCTAGTAAAATTTAGTTGTGACAATGGACCTATTTTTAAAAGTAATGAAAAATGCATTTTTTCATATTCGATAGTTTGACATGGTAGCGACGAATAATGTAGTTTCTATCAGATGCCAGTGATGTGACTGAGAACGTAGTCACAAGATTGCGCCTGTTGTTTCAGTACATGGGATCAACAGTGCCTGATTACCGCCAGGAAAAACTTACACCTGTAAATTTGAACATAAATTTTCACCTTATTTAAACAATGAAGCTATGAATAAAGAGGAGACATATAGTGCAGTGTGTGCCAGTTGTCAGTGTCGTAATTGAGGACGTTGTCACAAGATGACAGCTGTTAATTGTTTACATCGGATCAACAGGGTCTGATTACCGCCGAGGCAAACTGCCAAGAGTAAATTTGAATAGAAATTTTCGCCTTATTTCAAATTCTTATTCAGGCAAAATTACTGCTACATATTTCTATTCGTTTTTACTGGCAGAAGTTTGCCCTGGTAGTATTATAACCTCTTTCACTGACATTGACAGGAGGATTGTTTATTTAGTTCCAGTATTGTGGAATCAGAGTGACTGACTACCGTCGGGGTAAATTTCCACCAGTAAAAACGAATAGATATATTTAGAGCTTTATTATTTGTCTGATTTATGACAGAAATTCTGCATGAGTAAGGAGAAAATTTCTATTCAAATTTATTGGTAGAATTTTTACCGGTGGTAATCAGCCCTGCGGAACCAGTTACAGTGTAAGCTTCACCATTTTCAGGATATACAGGGTTGTTATAATTAAAGTTCGCCTATTCAGAAGGCTCTAGAGCCGGTTCTATGGCGCCAAAGGAAACTAAATTTCACTAGTACGTAGTTGAAGAGATGCGCTCTGCGAAAATCGAAAAAAAAATAGTTACATTTTTCGGCAGTAGGTGGAGCTGCGCCAATATTTAAGGCGATGTTTGCAGATTCATGATATCAATTTCAGTCACTCCAGACGAAGCACACAAATTTGAAAGTTTCAACAAACTTCGACGAACTGCGAATTGTTATAATTAAAGTTCACCTAATCAAACAGCTCTAGAGCCCAACCTATGACTCCAAACAATACAGAAAATGAATATAATTTCATGTGATGTAATCTGCATCAACAAAAATAAAACATGTCGCTCGGCAGCGAGGAAATAACGAAGAATAACATTACGCATGCTCAATGAATCCTCCACCATTTTCAATAACGCATTCCATTCTCAGAATTGTGTTTTCTACAGCATTGCGTAAACTGTCCTGTGAGACTGAGCGAATATGAAGTCTAATACTGTCTTTCAGATCAGAGATTGTCTGACATCTGTCTTTAGATACAGAATCTTTCAAAAATCCCCACAACCAAAAATCGCATGGTGTTAGATCAGGCGATCGTGGTGGCCAGACTGTTTGAAAATAACGACTTATGATGCAGTCTTCTGTAAAATGGCTTGTTAAGAAAGTCCGAACTGCTCTAGTAATGTGCGGTGGTGCACCATCTTGCATAAACACGATATTTTGAAGGCAGCCTCGCTGTTGCAGCTCGGGAATCAGAAATTTTGACAACATATTGAGATACCTTCTCCCATTTACGGAACATGTAATGGGTCCTGTGGATGTTAGTTCCTCAAACAAATATGGCCCTATCATAAACGTAGCTGTGAAACCGCACCACACCGTCACTTTAGCTGCATGCAATGGAACTTCTTGGACAACATTAGGATTCTCTTTCGCCAAAATTCGACAATTGTGTATGTTCACTTGTCGTGTAAATAAAAATGCGCTTCATCACTCCATAGAATATTCCAGGGCCAAGAATTGTCCACATTCATTCGTGCAAGAAACTGTAGTGAAAATGATAGCCGACTTTCGGTATCGCCCTGTATTAGTTGTTGCACCCTCTGAATCTTGTATGGATAGGAGCGCAAAATTTGACGCATCACTTTTCTCACAGTGGAAATCGGCATACCGACTTCATTCGCAATAGCTGGCACACTTGCATTACCAAATGATGACTGGCTTGCTAAATCCACGGCAGCAGTAGCAATATCTTCAATGCTAGAAATGTCTACCTTTTTTCGTCCTCTGCAAGGAAGAATGTTGAGTTTTCCTGTTTCCTCGAACTTTTAAATCATTTTGTGAACTCCACGATCCGACATTGGTCCATGTCTAACATCTTTTAGTTTCCGGAATTCTCGAAGAGCTGCAGCTGCGTTGCTGTTATTTTGATAAAATAACTTTACAAGAAGTGTCTTTTCTTTCAAAATTACCATTCTCCACAAAGCGTAGATTCAAATGCTTTTCAGAAACAATCAACTGTTCCAGTGTCAAATAAATCACAGACACACTTTATCAGCAAGTTTTAAATCGTCAGGTGGTTAGAAGGGTATTTCAAGTTTTCGAAGTTGCGACGTCACTTTGACGTCGTTCGTCGAAAATTTGAATAAAATGTGATCTTTTTCAAGCGTTGGGTGAAATTTTGTGTATTTGTGTGTTTCATCTGGATTGACCGAAATTGATATAACGAATCTGAAAAAGTTTACTTTTACCAAATGTGAAATAAAATTTCCTGTATTTTGTTTTTTACAAAATAAAGGAATCTGCAAATATCGGCTTAAATATTGGCGCAGCGCCACCTATTGACAAAAATTTTAACTATTTTTTTTTCGATTTTCGCAGAGCGCATCTCTTCAACTACGTACTAGTGAAATTTTGTTTCGTTTGGAGCCCTAGAACTGGCTCTAGATCCTTCTGAATAGGCGAACTTTAATTATAACAACCCTATATAAATTCATCTTTATTTATAGCTGACATGATTTAAACGCGTTATTCATACAAAATTCCTTTCATAAATAAGGACAAAAATTCTATTTGTTTTTACTGGTGAAGGTTTGTCCCGACGCTATTATAACCTCTTTCATTGACAATGACAGGAGGATGTTTTACGTAGTCTAAGTATGGCGGAACAGCAGGACCTGGATTTTTACGGGGCAAACTTCCAATAAAAATGCAATGATATTTTCTCCTTAATACTGACAAAAATTCTGCATGAATTAGGCGTTGAAACAAGGAGAAAATACTCTTCAAATTTACTGTTGGAAGTTTGCCCTGGAGGAAATCAACCCTTGTGGAACCTGTTACAGTTGAAGCTTCACTTGAGGAATTGAGTTGAAGCTTTGAGGATATGTCAAAGCCACTTTGTTCATAATTCTGTGGTATGGATATTATCACTCTTTTCCGAAGAACGTAGATCTTTCCAAAAATCTCTTCTAATAGGTTTTAGATTTAATTGCGAATTTACATGATAATTTTTTAAATATATACTGCTGTAAATTTTATTTTATAATTTATTATTACAAATTATTATTGATTCCAAAATAATTTTTCCAAATCCTATTCGTAAGTATAACAATATTTCACGGATTTAATTTTTATGCGTATTTTATTCTCATATTTAGCTGAATTTCATTAATAAAATGATGGATTTGATGGGTATTTTAGAAAAGGCATAAATTAGTTATCGAAGTTAAAGGGAAAACAGAATTTTTATTATAAAGCAAAAAGTTGGCGCAATGCGGACGTCATATTGACGGTGAAAATACCTGACTAATAAATTTATCTT
Source organism: Maratus michaelseni (assembly GCA_963931845.1). Lineage (NCBI taxonomy): Eukaryota > Metazoa > Arthropoda > Arachnida > Araneae > Salticidae > Maratus > Maratus michaelseni. The sequence continues at coordinate 420,789,190 of OZ007586.1, forward strand.
TTAGTGCAAATTATAAACAGTGCACAATTTCAATTTTTAAACCGTCGAATAGGGAGAAAAGGTCCTTTCAAATGCAATCTGTTAAAGAACTGCATCTCAATTTACTGATTTTGTATTGTTTTAAAAATAATTTTCAAGCATGATTTTTTCAATGATCTATCTCCATCGCGTACAGCCTGATTAGGAAAGTTTAAAACGTTTAAATTTGAAACAACCTAAATAGTTAAGCACTTTTGTTTCGGCTAATATTCAAAATCGAAATTAAAACTTCATGAAGAAATAAATAAAATAATATAAATAAAACACAGATTTAACACACCTGTAATCGACCTACCTGATTAAATCACTGAATTTATAAGAAACATAAAAGCTGCTGTAAATTGCGATCTTTCGCGATTTTGTCGGTTTTTAAGCTATGGCATGTGGCAAATACAAAAGAATCGTTTTAAAAAAATTTCAAAATTTTATTTGAATACATTATTGGTATTTTTCGATTGAAAATCATTTTTGGTGTTCTCAGTGGACATTCTAAAAATATATATATAAATGTAAAAAAAATCGTTATTGTCATTAAAATAACATGTTTTTCCCCTGTGTTCTGTAACCCATCCTCTAATATCTGTAAGAATATTTTGCAACAACAGAAGGCCCCTTAATTTTCAAACAATAAAAAAATAAATAAAAGTAAAAATACCTTCAACATTTTCTCCTTTTAGAAAGCATTGCTAAAGGCAGTTTGTTTTCGAATTAAAAAATGTTACTTAATAATTATTTCATGATAAATTATCTAGCAACAAGCATATTATTAAATTAAAGAATTTTCCGACAGAAATTTAATTATACATTTAATCATTACTGAGTTATTCTAAGTTTTACTACAACAAGTCGTTAAATTTAAATTCGTCCGAAGGTAAAATAGTTAACTATTATAATCTTTAAAGCAATTGTGTTTTCTTTCAGTAAATGTCTTTTATCTCGAAGCATGTTACTTATTATCTCCGGTATTTTTTTTAAGAACATATTTTTTCACGTTTAAATGTAATTAAATTTTCTTTCTTATATTTTTATCTGTACTACGCGAGTTTTTCAAATATATTTTTTATTTCTCTCAATTTAAATTGCTTTTTCCGAAAACACTATACACATTACGTTAAAATATGTAATGAAATTATATATTTATGAGTCAAATTTAATTTATTTTATCTTTTGCGTTGTAAAAAAAATATATATACTTTTCCCCCCTTCAAACTTCTTGTTACTTGAATGAATATGACAGGTTCAAAGGAATGCGTTCTTTTATTAGACATTTCACAAAGGACGATTTTTATTCGCCATTTTTTATTAAATATAAAACTCGTTGCTTGTTTGATATTCAAATATAAATCGAGTGATCTAATGTAAATGGATATTAATATGGCACATATTTTGGGTATGCGTTGAAAACTTTCATTAGGAAATTTTTCTAATCGACTCTCATTTTTTAAAACGAAGCATTATGTATAATAATTACTTGTCAGTATTAGGGAAACATTTATATAAATATGTTCAGAAAAATAGCACTTTTTTATGCAGTACCTTTTTACTTGTAATTCAAAATTTTCTCTTATATTTTCGCAGCTGGGTCATTCCATGGTAACTTACTCTACTTTTAAAGTAATTTTCTGTAGTAATTTTCATAATATAACACCAAAAAATATTTAAAATGTAATGTTGATATGATTTGTTAAATATGCCTATCAAAAGCGAAGTTTGAATGAAAATTGCCTACCTTGAGTGCTATTTCTTGAACACTGGCAATTATATTTATTATGATAACTTAACGTTCCTTTTTCAGAAACGTAAGTTACAATAGTAAATATAATTTTCAAAGTTCAAGAAATAGCACTAGATGTGACTAATTTTCATCCAAATTTCGCTTTGTATAGGTTTAATTAACAAATCACATCAACATTACATTTTGAATATTTTTTTAGTGTTATATTACTAAAATTACTAACGTCAATTATTCTAAATGTAACGTAAGTTACCATGGAATGACCCAGCTGCTAATTTTCACAATATTATTACCAGAATTTTTTAAACCAAAGAAAAAAAAGCGGGGAGGGTTCATTTTCTGTGATTAAAGAAGGCAAATTTTACTTTTAAAAATTACTGGTAGTTAAAAAGCGAAAAAATTGGCAACTATATATTTTACCTGAAACTAGCCCATCCACCCAGCGTTGCTCGCAAGCAGGATAATAACCATAAATATACTCTAAATAACCTTACCCTTTTACGATATTACTTTAAATATAGCTACATCTCGCTGCACTATTCGGAATTTCCAAACGAACCGCGTCTCTTTCCACGCACCAAATAATTAAAAAATTCCCGACTGTGAGGTCACGTGCATCGCCATATTAGCGGATTCTGGCGATAAATGGGGTTACTAAACGAACACTGGAACTTTTAACTCTCTTTCTTCGTTACGGTTTGGAGTGAAAATCGATGGCATTACTTTCTTTAATAATGAAAAAATACTGTTTCATATATATTTTAATTTTGTAATCCGTTCTCGAAAGTTTTCTCCATGCAGGGACATAAATTATAAGATTGAACCGACAATGTAACAGAAACCAAAATAGAAATTGGTTCATAAAAAAAGTTGGAAATTGTACGTCAAAGGTGACAAATGAGGTGCGTTCGTACTATAACTAGTTTTATAATATTCAAATCTTGCTACAATAGCTGATGCACTCTTATGCAAAGATGCATGAATACAAAATTTATTTTATGTGCAGATTTTCACATTATAGATATTAATTTTATTTTATGAAACTAAGTTTCAATATAGTTTTACAAACAATTAATAACGATTCTGTTACATTAAAATTATACTATGCGCAAATATCCAATATAAGACAATGTAAAAAAATCATAGTTATTGTTTCACTGAAAAAAATGAATTATATCGTCTATTATTATTATATGATTAATTTCCGTAATAAAATAAATGCATTTTAAGTTGGCAACATTTTGTCTTTTGTTGACATTTATTGAGAATTCCGATGGGAAACTTAAGCATAGCTTTGAAAATTTAAGAACTTTAAATCCATATTTAGACACTTTTTCCATTTAATATCTATTTCTCCGGAAAAATCTATGCGAAAAACTGTCGGAAGATCATATGATTGCTATAATTAAACAATTTTAATATACAAATTCGGTTTTTAAATTCAGTAATACGGAAATAATATGACTCCATCTTAAATACACCATGGAAACCTAGAATCATTACCTATCATGGGATATCATTGAATCAATTGTGCATGATATAATTTAATAGAAAGAAGAAAACTTTTATTAAAATCGTTTTAAATTTTGATTCGATTTTCATAAAATTTGAAATGATTCGACAAAATTCTGCAACGATTATATATTTTAAATTTTAAACCATTCTGTTAGGTAGCTTTTGCGCTATTATACGCGGTCAGACGGACAGATGGAAAGACCTGACGACGACTATAGGTGCTACGTATTTATATAATTACGAACGCACCTAAACACAAACTTCTCATTTCCAAAATCTAAATGATTCAAAAACTGCTGCATGAATTCCGAGTAAACGTTATTGAAAATAAAACAAAAATTTGACTATATCGAGGAAAAAGATTATATGTGGATTTCTTTTAAAATCGCTGGCAATCATGGATGATCGGGTGAAATGCGCGAATCGTTCAGTTTAATGTAAAATAACAACAACAACAACAAAAATCAAAATCTGAACCTTATGTAACATTCAGACCTGTCTTCGCCTACCCGGAACCAAATTCGCAAATCTCTAGTTGCGATACATTTCCCTAACCATTGAGAAAAATCAGACACACAGACACGCACACTCACAAACATCTTATTTTTATTAACATATTCGTATCAGTATACTTTTCTGAAATCTGGGTTTTAAAACAATAGAAGCTCCTTCTTCTTCTGAAAGTCTTTCGTATTTTTTTCCAAGATACGCTTCTCAAGTTTATTCATCGGGTAATATCTTCCACTGTACAAATTTAACCCGTTAGCGCACGCGCCCCTTTCCATTACGTTACTACACGCGCGGGATAAATTTTATCTCAATGGGTTTTCTTGTGTCAATTTCCCCTCGGTTATATTATAAACAAAAATTTATATATTGAAATAAACTGTAAATCAATAAAGGACATAATTTAACTTAAAATAAAAAGTTTTTTTATATTTAAAGCAAAAAAAGAACATAAAATCTCGCACTAAGATTTTTTTCTGCATATCATTACATACAAAGCTTTTACAATCCAAATTCAGCCATGAAAATACAAAAAAACATAAAACTGATTAATAGAAACTGTATGTGCAAGAGTTGTTAACGTTTAAAAGAAAAATTATATTAATATTTGCACACTATATTTTTTACATAAACATTTGCATTAACATTTTCCTATCATTATGGGTTACGTTATAATACGCGTGGGGTAAATTTCCTCCCACGTGACATTTTTATAACAAAATAATGGAAAATACACAACCAGAGGTACATTCATTTTGGCCACATCTTGATATCATTCAGCTTGAAAGGTACTATAAAGCTCAGAATGATCACGAACGATTTTCGCACATTTTTAAGTAATAGTTGTAAGCTGGGGTAGATTTTATCCCAGCGCGTGTGCTGACGGGTTAATATAAAATATCGTACAATCTAAAAAAATTTGACAACGTGGTATACATGCATTTTCTGTAAGGTTGAAGCCACGCCTTTAGTCAATGATGTTTTTTGAATAAAAACAAGAATTCTCGTTTCCCGATGCAAATGTGTTAATACAGATACGCAAGATTTTTATGTATATATTTTTATTGTTCCCAATTTGCCTTAAAAAGAAATAAAATTATATGCATTATGTTAATTTATGTAAAAAAACATTATATATATGAGTCAGGTTTCTTTTATTTTAATTTATCTGTAATACTTAAAAATGCCTCCTTTCTATGTTTCAAATATTGTGTTATATGAAAAAATATGACAGGTGAAAAGGAGTGCAAAGACAATAAGCAGAAGACTCAGTTTATTGAAAATTTCTATTGAATGTTCAATATGTTCCTTCTTTAATATGCAAATACAAATCGTGTATATTTCTCGTGTTTTTTATATATTTTTTTCTTTTTTTAATTCTCCCAATTTTAATTGCTTTCCCCCCAAAAACATTACATGCATTACAATAAAATATTTAATAAGATTATATATTTTTGAATCAGGTTTAATTTATTTTATCTGCTATGTTCTAATGACAAATGTTTATTTATTTATTTATTTTTGCTTTCAAATATCGTCTTGCTTCAAAGAATGTGACAGGCGCAAAGAGGTGCGTTCTTTTATTAAACAATCCGCCGAAATCGAATTCTATTGAACATTTCTGTTGAATATAAAGCACGTTTATTGTTTAATATTCGAGTAGAAATCCAGTGTTCTACAGTGAATGAATTTTAATATTGCACACTTCTAGGCTACGCGCTGAAAATTTTCATTTAGAGACATTTTTAATTGCCTCTAAAAGAATTAGACAATCACAGTATTTATAATAACTTATGGCCAGAATTAGAATAAAATAAAAAGAAATGCAGGAAAATGTCAGTGTTTTGTTTTGTTTAACCCATTTGTTTTATTAGTAGTATCAATTCAGGTTTTTCTGAATTTTATTAAAAAATTTCCCTAATTCATGCCAGAAAATGTTAATAGTAGTTTTTGCTTTATTTAATGACAGATGTTTCGTGATTGTATGAAATAAAAATTGTTTCGGAATTTTCGGCATAGATTCAGAATATCTGAATAAAAAAAAACTCATGAAATGCATGCTAAGGATGAAAGTGGGTTAAATGTGATTGAATTTTATTCCTGTATTTTTAATTGAAATAAGTGAGGTTTGATGTATATTATTTATATCTCCCCCTTTTAATGGATTTTAACAAAATCATTATATGTATTACGTTAAAATATACAATGAAATTCTATATTTATGATTCAGGTTATTATTTATTGAACTGAGGGAAGCGGAGCTCTTCTGCGGCGACTCCAATGGTATCTTTATGACTATACTTCTCCCAAAATGTTCGACCGATGTCCATCTAATTCCGCACAGTGATAGATTCCGTGGCCATCATGGTTTTTGTAAAAAGAAAATCTGAAAAAAATGTGTGCTTGAAGAATAAATGTTGATCATAAGCGCTACAGACTTAATATCTCTATCATAATTTCCGAATCCCTTTACTTCTTTTCTATTGCCACAAAAGAAAATGCATTTGGCCAATATCTATACCATTCAGTTGTTCGGAAAATTCGTGCCGTTTGGAAAAAAGTATTGGTACCGGGAAATTATGTCATTTAATTATCAGACATCAATTCCGATAGCTAATGTCTAACAATTAACGGGCAGAATTTTCTGGTACGAAATAATTTTCCCAAACGGCGCGAATTTTCCGGACAACCCAACACATGAAAAAAAAGTCGTAGTTTTTGAATATTGTGTAACTAGCATTTATGGTCTACGGGTTGAAAATTCTCATTGTGAAAAAAAATCGCTTCCGAGAGAATTTGAAGAAAACAATTTTTTGTAATAATTAATAGTCAGAATTAGAGTAAACATAGCACTATGTTACGCAGTTTTTTTTATTTTTAAACGTAATTAAAACTTTTCTCCTGTAATTTTATCTGAAAACGAGTTATTTTATGTAATACATAGCTGCTAACATCTACGCTTTCTCTTACCACTAAATTTGTTAGTAAATTTTGTATCATTTAATCGTTCAAATGTAAAATTAAATCACTCATAACTTTCTATTAAATTTTCGTTGTAGTAAAGAAACGTAAATTTTGGAAACTATGTGTATCGTGTCCATATTTTTATTTGCATCTTTAACAAAAAAACATCGTATGCACTGCGTTAAAATTTGTAAAGAAATTTATGAGTCAGATTTATTTTTTTTTAACGTCTGTGTTCTAATGAAAAATATCTACATTTTTGTTGTTACAAACGTTGTATGACAGGTGCGAAATGACGAATTTTATTAAATATTTTTACTGAATATAGAACTCGTTCCTTGTTTAATATTCAAATAGAAATGGCTTAAATTTATATAATTATTTTTATTTTCCCCATTTAAATTATTTATCTCTAATTAAGTTAAAATTATGCAATAAAATTATAGATTTATGAGTCAGATGTGATTTCTTTGAGCTTCCGTATTGTAATGAAAACTCTACATTTCTCACCTTCAAACGTCGTGTTGCATGAAAGAATATGACAGGTGCAAAGATGTTCGTTCTTTTATTAGACGATTCGCAAAAGACGGATTTTATTGAAAAATTTTTTTTGAATATATGGCACGTTCTTTGTTTAATATTCAAATAGAAATCCAGTTTTCTACCCTGAATGAATTTTAATATTGCGCATTTCTAGACCAAGGGTTGAAAATTTTCATTTTGAAACAATTTGAAACTCGTCGGAGAGAACTTTATAAAAAGATTATTTATAACAATCGTTTCTCAGATTCAGAGTAAAATTTAAATAAATATATCAAAAAATATAGAGTTATGTTATGCAGTATCTCCGTAGGAAAAAGTACGCATAGAAAAATTTAAAACAAGAAACATTTTCTATTCATCCGACTGAAATTGTTAATATCGTAAATGATTTTAGACGAAAATATATACACTTATCATATTAATTCTTTTTTTCTTTTACATCCTTGAAATTTTCCTGTAAATGCGTTATTTTTGAGTGGCTATAACTCTATCTGAAGGAAGAAAATTTTATCAATCATTTTGCGAACTGTATTATACTATAATTCATTTATAAGTAGCGTAAGTTCTATGTAGCATCGTTATCCTGTAATTAACACTCTGTTAACCGCTCACTAGTATACTCGTGTTTTAAAACTTACACCGTTGACTAAAGGTGTGTCCTGATACCTAGCTCCGCCTACGTATTTTTTCTTGCGTAAAAGTTTGGTAAAATTCTTTCAGAACGAATATGTATTTATATCATATATTTGGGGAAATTTTGTAAGACTCTATTAAATAAATTATTTTTATATAAAATAAACTACTTACTAACGCATAAATTCGATAAATTTATATAGGAATCAAACTTACCAAAGACCTTTCAGAAAAAGGTGGGGCTTGTATAGTTGCAAAACACAGATTTCATATTAAGTTATTAAATTACTGTTCAACAAAGCGTTAAGATGATTAATACATAATTGCAAACTCTTTTAGAAAGAGCGAAACAATCTATTCTACTATTCGAATATAACGCATTACTCTGAAAGTCTTTTAGTTCAAGAAATGTTTAGATATTTCAATTACTACAACAGGTATTTTAGAATCGAGAAGCATTAGAACATTTCAAATGTTTGATTTTTCAACAACCTTATCAATAGTTTATATTGTAGATTATCGTAGTTTATCGTTATAATATCGTAGTTTATAGACGTTTCATTCTTGTACGATCAAATCTCACCGAGTTATGATACTTTGAATTTTATGAAATTTCGGACACTAAAAACGCACAGACGATTTTTAGTGGCGATATATGACATTGTTTATTGTAAATCAAGAAAAAATGATCGTAGTTTTTAGTGACTTGATTCCGTTATATTCTTTTGTAACTTTATTGTCACTTTAATGAATAGTGTTGGGGACAATTGTGACAATATTCTATGCCGTTTAAAAACAGATGCCCAGTATAGTTTCAATACCAACCAAATTAAATGATCTTGTTAGCATATTGGATACTGTGCGGTATCCACAAGCACCAAATTTTAATCACAAAACTTAAGAGAAACAGGACAAATGAATTAAACTTTATACTTTTGTAATAATTTTCAGTTATACTATAAATTGTTTCTATATGTGTGTATTTTTAAGTATTTTAATTTTATTATCCCTGTTGTATAGAAAACTAATTTTAAAATTTTTGTTAAAATATTATTATTTAAGACTGGCTTTATAAAGGAGCCAGTGAAGTTTTAAAATTTTAAACTATGAGGTATTTCTGTTTATTAATCCAGTGCAGTATTATAGAAGTTATTAGAGCGTTTATAAACAGAAGTCAAGTCATTGATCAAAATATGCTCTGCTGAACTTTCAAATTCCAAGTTTGTTTAATGAACTGAGAAGATAAATGAGACGCAAACAAATGTTTTCGACATTTCTTAAACCCCAAATACGAAAGAAATGTTTAGAAGTATTTAGAATAATCGCCTAACGTTGCTTAAATTCTTAGAAGAAGCTCCTGAAATATAATACCAAATACATTACTATTTTAGATGGAAATATTACGCTAAACGTTTGGGTATTAAATATATATATATACAGGGTGTCCAGAAAAAAGTGAAACACGTTTCGTTTTCATTTTTTACCTGTTGGAGATACATCAGCAATGTAAATTGCAAAAGTGTTCAAAATAAGATAGGGATTATGTGGATGAAATAGCCCTGCCATTAATTCTCAAAAAGCTACACTTTTTTAATTTTTATACTGTTCCTCGGTCATTAAGTCCTATTTGGAAAGAATTTTCTCCATGCTCTGATAAGTATTGGGTTGTTCAGAAAGTTCCTTCCGTTTGGGAAAACCTGTTCGTACCGGAAAATTATGCTCATCAATTATTAGATATTAGATATAGGAATTAATGTCTAAAAATAAAATGATCGAATTTTCCGGTACGAACCAACTTTCCGAACAACCCAATATATCACTAAACAATTACATAACTCACCGAGTTATGATACTTTGAATTTTATGAAATTTCGCGCACTAAAAATGCATAGACGATTTTGTAGTGGTAGAAAGATCCGAAATTTCATAAAGTTCAAAGTACAATATTTCTGTGAATTTTGGTCGAAGAAGAATGGAATGAGCTTTTTAAGTTTGTACTCGTCAGAGCATGGAGAACATTTTTCTAAATATAGTTATAGGACTTAGGGACCATATAAAACTTTATAAAGTGTAACTTTCTGAAAATTTGTGGCAGTATTTCATCCACATAATCATAATCCCTAACATATTTTGAATACTTTTGAATTTTACATGTCTACATATCTCCAACATGTATAAAATGAAAGCGCATTTCAATATTTTTGGAACATCCTATATATATATATATATATATATACAGGACCTTGGATATATATATAGAGGACCTATTTAATGTATCCGTGCCCTTACATTAAATATTTTTTTTCTCTGTATAAGTCACTCTTTTTTGAAAATGTTTACATATACAAATTTCCATATAAAACTTTTTAAAGAGGGGTGTAATTTCTAATTAGGAATATAATCTATTAAATGGAGATTTAAGGACCAAAGTGGCTCAAATTCCCGTTTTCGTGCAATGGAGTTTGAGATTTTTTTAATCTATATTGACAATAATTTGTTCTGTTCCGTAATAAACCAAGTCCTAGATTGAAAATTTGTACAACAAATGTCATTAGTCTCGTAAGAATCTTAATAAAATACACTTTAGCACTCTATCTTTACCGCGAAATATCTCTGAATAATGTTTTAAGGACTGAATTTGATAAAAAAAAATTTCAAATAAAGATTCAAAAGTACAAAATTTTAATATAAACCACCGCCCAGGCCTGCGCGCTAACACAAAAATGGGAGAAGTCGTAGGCGGATTTTGTTTACAGCATTTGTATGGTGCCTTGAATTTGAATATCAATAATTTCTAAAAGTTTTCTCCGCCTTATTTTTCTGAGATTAAATAAGTCAAAGCAAAATTATAAAATAAAGGTGTCTAAATTCTGGGGACGGCACAAACGCTAAACCGCCTATGACAGCCGCCATTTTTGCGTCAGCACGTAGGCTTAGTATTCAGGGGGCGGTATTTATACTGACGTAATGCATATTTCTCGGTAGCATTGACACTGAGTTATTCGCTAACATATTCAGTGAAGCTGAACCCTTACAAATTTGCTTACACAATCTAGAGGAGCTAAAATCACATATAATTAAACTAATTTTGTAAAGAATGTTAAAAATTTTAAACTAAGTGTCTAGAGTATTTCAAAGCACAAATTCTTTCAAATGTTTACATACCTACCAACCTATCGCTTTTTTTAAATTCCAAAAATATACTTTGAAACAGAATTTTTATTTAAAGAAAGAAATGAGGGAAATTTGAAATGACCGAGACACGTAAGCAATACACATTTCATTATATACATTTACTGTTTTATTATTTTTTAAAAAAGCGAAAAGTTAGCAAGTATGTGGTAACTTGAATATCTAGTCAAAAAATTCACTTTTTATGCTATCGGAAAAAATAATTAATTTATGCAATTTCGACGCTCTAGTAGCTGTTTTTACAAAAATGTATCTATTAGTTGCCACAATGTAATGATGTTTCAAGAAATCAAAATAGAAATATCAATTAATCTGCACATTTTAATATCCATATTAAATTATTAACACATTGGTGACGGCTAGTTTTCGTCTTTTAAAACCTTTTCCGGTACAGTACCCCCACTCCGGGAACACCGAATTTTAATTCCAAACTTGCATACGGCACCAAGAATATTTTAACAAACTTTTGTTTCTACAATGAAAGCTTAAAATAAGTTCTTATTTCCTAAAAAAGTCGTTTGTAAATTCCGGTGTCAGTCAGTAATTTCTCATTTTACGAACAGAATTTGTCTGTGCCGGAAAGGGTTAAACAGGAAGCCCCGAATATGGGCGTTACATGTTACATTATTTAATAGAATGGTTTTCTCTGTTCGTGTTTATATTTTAAATGATTGTATATAATAATGGTATTGTTTCTAATCTGAATACATATATGCATTGTACTCTAATTGAAACTATACAAATTTTGTGAATGTTTTGTCAAGTAACACATACAATGAAAATGAACTGCCTATAAGCGGAATTACACATGTCTAAAACACGTAAATTTGCGTCTCCCGCCTACAATGTGTTAATACAATTGCATTTTGTTCAATTTGACAAAATTTAATACAAAATAAGTAGAAAGGTTCCAGAATTTTAATATTGTTATCTATATGTTAGTACATTTAGTAAATCACAGAATGAATTGCATTCTGAGTCCTTACTGTCTGTTTTAAAATCTTAATATTAAAGACTGAAAAGCTATTATGATGGAAATGAAATAAGAAAAAATCATTTTCTAAACTTGCAATAAAAACTTGCAATAAAATAGAATAACAATTTCAAAATGGGATCTTTTAAAATTAGAAATTAAATTCGAAACTAGTAATAAGAAACTTCAAATTTGTCATACATTGTCTTATTTTTCTGTTGCAAAAATTCCATTTTTTTTTCAATCTCATTAAACTAATTGATTATTTTAAATTAATCACAAAAGTGATGAGTACAGAACTTCAAAATATGTTATGCATGGGACTGTATTATATAAGAAAATTTCCTTTTATTAACACAAAAATCCAATAAAGAAATGAAATAACATTTTCAATAATTCACAATTACTGATATAATTTTTTGCTTTAATAAAGTATTTTCTTTATTAAAGCTTATTATATATATTTTTTTTTATTATATTAGGCAGCTTTCAGTACAAAAAAGTATAAAGCTACCTATTGCAGCCGTTCGGAGGAAAGCAGTTCTGGAAAATTTCGATATATTTTCATCGATCATGACCCCCAAAACCACCCTCCGTTCAAATGTTGATTTATATATATATATATCCATATATATATATATATATATATATCTGACCTATGTCATATGATAACGCTCGTATTTATAAATCGATTTTGATGAAACTAATTGTGTGTATTAAGGTCACCAATGTCTCGACCGAGTTCGTTGGCCAGCTTGGTCCGCTATTTTGTTTCAAGATGGTGGCCATTTAAAAATTTAAAACTAAAATAAATATACAAAAAAATTAAAAATTAAAATTTAATTTTTAATTACGTGTTAGGCCTTGATACAAGGATACCAGAGCATTTTTTGGTTTACCTCTATCTTAAAAAATGGCTGAGATAGAGCAGTTTGAAATTCTAGGGTGGCTGACATTTTGAAACAAAACAGCACATTAACGCGATTACTCACAAATTATTTTCTTTCATTGTTGTAATAATTTTCCCAATCATACGCATAAAACTATATATTCATATCCGTTAGCGCCACAATTGGCGAAATTGGCGACAAAATTGGCAAAATTGGCGACAAAATGGGCAAAATTTGTGACATTTAGCGAAATATCGCCAAATTTGGCGACCAAAATAAGTCTTTATAAATGAAGCCAATTTGGCTATTGCTCAATAATTTGGCGAAATTCTTATTCAAATTCAGTATTAACGAATCTTTTGTAAACGTTTCTTTGCATTCTAACTTGCTATTTTCGTGTAACATTAGCTAAAATTTTAAAACGAAGGTATAGGAAAACTACCATTTCCTCCCGGAACAGGCCGGAAGGACTTTTTCTTTCTCATGTATTCATAAGCATGAATATCATGCAAGTTCATAATTGATTTAAGTTTTTATTTGTTGTTTTCTTTATTTCTGCGAATTTTAGAAACCAGTTTTGTTTAATCTAAAAGTACACATGTTTAAAATAGTAGTTTTTTAGCTCACAGGCTATCAAAGCCTGAGAGCTTATTTGCCCGCCGGTTCTGTACCGCCGTACGTACGTATGTATGTATGTATGTACGTAACGCGATAACTCTGGATAGAACTAACCGTTTTACTTTAAATTTTGTTTATAAGTTCCTTGTGATAAGGCTCTTCCCTGATTAGTTTTGGAGGTTCATTGGTTAAGCATAAAGGGGGGAAACGGGGGGCTAACCCCTATAATTTAGATAAATGGGTTTTTCATGCAGAATTATCGCATTTTCTTCAAATTTTGTATATAGGTTCATTTTGATAATGTGCTTCTGTCAATAGATTTCGGGGTTCATTGGTTAAGTTTAAAGGGGGAAAGAGGGGATACCCCCCCCCTAATTTAGATAAATGAGTTTTTCATGCAGAATTATCCGATTTTCTTCAAATTTTGTATATAGGTTCATTGTGATAATGCGCTTCTCTGAATAGTTTTGGGGGTTCATTGGTTAAGTATAAAGGGGTAAAGAGGGGTTAATCCCCCCTTAATTTAGATAAATGGGTTTTTCATGCAGAATTATCCCATTTCCTTCAAATTTTGTATATAGGTTCATTTTGATCTTGCGCTTCTGTCAATAGTTTTGGGGGTACATTGGTTAAGTATAAAGGGGGAAAGGGGGCTAATCCCCCTTAATTTAGATAAATGGGTTTTTCATGCAGAATTATCCCATTTTCTTCAAATTTTGTATATAGGTTCATTGTGATAATGCGCTTCTCTGAATAGTTTTGGGGGTTCATTGGTTAAGTATAAAGGGGAAAGGGGGGCTAATCCCCCTTAATTTAGATAAATGGGTTTTTCATGCAGAGTTATCCGATTTTCTTCAGATTTTGTATATATATTCATTGTAATTAGAGACTTCCCTGATTAGTTTAAGGGGTTCATTAGTTAACTATGAGGGGGGTAACGGGGGGATGATAATATATTGTTGATTTCTTTATTTTTCGAGGGGCATATTTCAAATTCTTTGAAATAAGAGTATAATATACAATTAGTGTGAATAGCCTGTGAGCTCAATGCCCTCAGTTTAACTGGGCAGTTTTCTTTTTATCCGTTATATGGTACGTTTTATGTCTAAAAATAATTTGGAAATCTGGTGCATGATTTATTATTAAATATTTTTTTCATTTATATAAATTCAATAATTGCTTCGTACATTATACCACACAAGAAATAAAATTTATTTCTTTAATTATAAGCATACTATTGAATTTCAAAAAGAGGAAATAAATACAAGATTTTATTTTGAAAAACACAAAATACAATATATAAAATTTTTGTTATCAGGATATATCCAGTAGAAAATTAAAAGAAAGCCGTAAAAAGTCTTTCAAGCTAGTTAATTTTTAAAAATAGTTTAATATTATTCACTCTTCTGTTAACTGAGCTTTGCACAATTTTAAAAAATTGGATTTTAAGGACATAAATTGGCAACAATATTTAAAATAGTAAAACGGAATTAGTTAAAACATTAAGTCTATCATTTCCTCTCTACAAATTCATGAATAATATGTTTTTGTTTTATCAGGATAATTATATATTTATATGTATATTTCTACCAAATTTGTAACAAATATTTATAAAGACTATTATTCATTGAAGAAAATGGTTTTCAAAGTGGAGGCTTTTTTATACATATATTAGGTTGACGGAAAAGTTCTGTTGTATTTTAATACCTGATAATTTTACATATCAGTTGAAAGCAAGCAAGCATAATAAAATTATGAAGTATTACAATTTTACCGCTGTTAAAAGTATTAAAATTAGGTATTAAAATACGACAGATCTCTTGCAGCAACCTAACATAATAACAAGTTAATTAAACTTTTAAATTTTCCTGGTATTTTTTCCAATACATTCTAATACATTTTCTTTATTTGTATTATTTTAACTTATTGTACTTTATTAATAAATTACCAAAATTAGATAAATTTCTCATATTAGTAATAAGTAAGTTCACGTTCAAGAAACATTTATTATCATAAAGTTAACTCACAAATTTACAATGTCTCCAAACTTCGTTATTCTGCAAATCAACTCCACCTAGACTCATATCAGCAATTTTTCGTGAATAATTTGCACACAGCGCTAATGTAATCGTTTCATACTGGGGAATATATTGGAGAGCTTTGTAGAGAATGTTTATTTTACATATCCACACAGAAAATATTAATGCTGAAAAGAGTCTGTCTTTACGTGATCAAAATGAGGAAGTGTGCTCATATTGAGCATTTCTGAGTTACTTTATGATAATCATTGTCACACAAACGTGGTCTGTTGAATTAAAACAAGAACGAAAAATCATGCGTCAAGCCTAGATTATGTAACACTTTCCAACGCTTCCAAAATAATTTTACAAATAATACCATTTAATAAGCTGAAAGATAACTTCTAAGTAAACAATTTGAAAAACGCATAGCATACTTAAAAAAGTAATTTCAGGAATTTCCAACAAATAGAATATTCGGAAAAATATCCGAATACTTTTATTCAGCCCTGTATAGGATCTATAGATTTGTATATATACTACATAGGATGCTATATTTTAGTTCAGTTAGGAAACGCGTAGCACAGTTTAAAATTCTCCTTCTGGAGTTTCTGTCAATAAACGGAAATGTGTTCGCGAACTTTTGTGCTTCCCTGTATATGATCTACAGAATTTATACACAACACGTAATAGACAAAAAGCGAGTTAAATTTAAAATCGCGTTCAGTAACTTAAAACGCACTTCCAGGAATTATTGTTAACAGACAGTAGAGAATTCTTTTGTGTGTCCCTGTAAATGAACGATGACTGCTATACATACAATATTCTGTAATAAGCCTCTTGTAATGCACCTTAGGGATATATATAAATTTCAATGCGTTTAAAATAGTGAAGCATTATTTCAATAAACCGCAGACGATTTCTCTCCATAGACATAATGTAACGGAATTCTTTTGACTGTCCCTGTAAAGTAACTATAAGTACTATGCACACCCTATTCCATATTAAGCTTCTTGTAATGCACCTTAGTGATATATATCAATTACAATGTGTTTGAAATTGCGTAACATCATTAAAATAAACCGCAAATGATTTTTCCCCATAGATCGTAATGTAACGGAATTCTTTTGAGTGTCCCTGTAAAACAACTATAAGTGCTACACACTTCCGTTGAAATAGGGAACATGCTATAGATAACGACAATAACATATAAAAATTGCAGAGCAATCCGATCATATTTACGGGAGTTAGAGCACGGACAAACGGCAGACGGCCATACGGCCAGAAAAACCGAAGTCATAAACATTTTTCAACTAGGTTGGAAAGTGTTAAAAACAAGAAATTATATTTTTCTAACTATTTATTAATAAATTACAATAAGTTGAAAGATCATTCACATCATTGTAAAATATGCAAGATGGGTTTATATTTACTCCGTCCAATTAAACGCTATACAAATATCGTATCTTATGTCTAAAACTTACTTCGGAATTATTGAAGTGTTTAATAATCGCTAGCGACCGCTGTATAAACCATCGTTGACATGCAAAGTCCAGAGCTCTTATAGTGTTTTAAAGTGCATATGGGTAGGATTTTGTCGTATTCGTCTAACTGAATTTCTTTAAAGAACTAATTGTGAAAAAGAATAATTTAATCCCTGGGATTCTACCAATATGTAGATCAAAACATCAATTTAAGGATTCTGTGGGCATCACAAATCTTTCTTCTAAAACAACAGAAAAATTGGAACACATACTGCGTGCCCCTTTTACTGCAGCCCAGAGTCTAATTCCAAAACCGTTAGTATTAGCGGTACACTACCAATTGGAAAAATGTTAAATATAAAAGGTTTTTCTTCATAATAAATTCATTTACGTCGATACAATAATTTACAATCTAAGAACATACAATTTTATAGAAAATTTCTGATTTTTATATTCGTTGTTTATCGTAAAATACATTTAAACAATGAATCTGAATTTTTTTAATTACAATCAATGCTTGAATTTTAATTAATGATAAATTATACATAAAACACAAATTTCTGCAAAGCTCAGAAAGTAATATATATATATATTTTAATTAGACACATTTTTCATTTAAGCATCACTTTTTAAAATTAAAATAACTAAAACTTTATTTTCAATTGAATACCTTCCTAAATTAAAAACAATTTTATTTAGATGGATTAATTTAATCCTGTTATTGCCATCTGTTAGCTTATGTTTCTTTCTGGCAAAAATAAAAAAGTTGACAAATTGTAGAAAATTAAATAATTAACAAATACATCTCCTACCAATGTATTAAAATGTGAAATTCATTTTAATTTTTTTTTAATTTTCCAAATGCCTTGTTCCTTTAAAAATTTTCGCAGAATATTTTTTGCCACGCTTATCATTTTTTTTTTTAATTTAGCAATATTCATAATCGAATATCTTTTATTTATGCGTTCTAACCTGATAAATTATACTTTAAGGCGAATTGTTACAAAAATCAAAAATAATTGCAAATATTTTAGCGAGATAATTCTGTCAACTGCACACTCCTCTCTGATCGGAAAGCAACTGTAATTAAAGATTGTGAAGGAAAAAGCCCATTAAAACTCATTAATTTGCCCTCCAGTCTTGAAAGTAATTAGCCTTCGAAAAATTTGTAATCAAATCTGCGGAGAATAACTAGTTTACGAAGGCGCCATGTCTTCGTAATTAATTTTATGTTAAATGAAGGAAACAATTTTCTATTTTGCTAAACCATAAATCGGATATGATTTAATATACGATCGAAACGACACTTCTAATCTTTATTAGACACGAACTAGTCATGACTTAACAGGATTTACCATTATTTAAAACAACAAAACCCTCCCGCCTCCGCTTTCTTTTAATTATCATTATTTGCTTAATGTATTAATGTCATTTTCTAAAACGAAAGTTTTTACTTTCTTCAATATTTATTTTTAGAAAGTATTGCATTCGTTATAATTTTTGTTTTTTTTGGATTTTTGATGGCTTTAAACACTTTGTGATGTCCTAAATAAGACTTGACTCTTTTTTCGACTGATGTCTGTCCGTCGGCCTGTGTGTTACATTAGTTTTTGCCCAATATAACTCATGACCAAATGCACGGAATTACATGAAATTTCATATTTATTTTAATCTTTAGTTTAGTGAATTTTTCTGATTAAATTTTTGTGTAGAACTCCCAACAGGTGACGCTGTTATACTATAATTTTCACAATAAAGACGATAATTATAACCGATATGTAAGTAACCATTTTCACACAACATGGTATGAAAAACATGGATGCTATGACATCGTGCTCAACAAGAATTTTTACGATCTCAATTTAAATATCATTTCTAAAATCGCATCAAAATATATAAAATTTCATCTATGTTTTAAATCATTTTTTAAAAGATAAATCTAAAACAATAATTTAGCAGTTGGAAGAACATAAACTACTAAAGTTCATTCATAAGTAAACATTTATTTGAACCCCGCTGCTCTTTCCATTATAATGTTCCACCAGATATCCAATTCATCTATTAAAATACCGAGAAAATGCAGAATTTCGCGCTACAATTGTTAACCTTAGAAGTAAGCGCATAATCAAAATTCTATATTCACCTGCATCTGAAAGTGATGAGAAAATTTAACCTGCTCTTCATGCTTGCTTTGAAATGGAATAATGCAGTAAAGTGAAATTAGCATCAAGTCATATATTCAGTGAGTAACGCATCACAACTAGATAACGATATAAAATTAATGTATAAAATGGGAATGAGAACCATAATTATAACAAATAAGAATATTTTCATTGTTCAAATTACATAAAATATTTAATCAAAACAATATTAGTTATATTGATAATATGTGGGACTAATATTGCGCCAATATTTCAATCAATGAATATACAATACATATAATGGAATGTCAATATTTCTTAAATATTACCTTTAATTTGGAAATATTTTAAATGAAATGTCACTATTGGAAAAATATTAACTTTAAATTGCAAATATTTAGAATAGGAAGAAAACATTGCAAAATATGTGTTTTATATTAGAAATAATTACACGAAAACATAATAATTACAACATAGTGATGCGCAGAATGAACGATTTTAATATTTGAATGAATCATTTGGGCATGCACAAAAGCATAGCAACATTCGTATTGTTTTTAATTAATTACTACCAGAAGTTTTGTAAAAAAGTCTCTTATTTTCAAAGCCATTAAATAATAAGCCCAATCAGATAAATGGGAAACTTTTCGCAAGTTGAAAATAGCGCCATCTAGCGGATGGAATGCTTGCATTCGGCACCAAGAATCTATACTAATAAAAGAAAGTTTCGCTCTGTGTGTGTGTGTGTGTGTCTGTTGGCGATGGCTAGGAAAATCTAGCCCACCTAGAAAGCTGGAAATTTAGGTGTGGATAGTCCAAGGTCTGACCATGTGCACCTGAGCCTCAGAATTTTAATATTTTGATAATTAGCCTAGATATTAATTAGATTCTCATTGACCATCGCTTCTAAAATATCATCTTTTAAATCAAAATGGCGAAGAAACGGACAGGTGCATTGGATTTGCAACCGGAAATGAACGAATTCGAAATTATTTAACTAATTAGCAAATTTTAAGAAAACTAATTGAGATATCAAATTGCAAATTTCTGAGCATATGTAAAAAATATTCTGTATTGTGAATACTGCTATGTGATTTTTGAAAAATTCGGTTGGTGATTTTTTTAATTTACGCAAAAAACTGCCAAAAATCTTTCGGGGCTAGTGAAAACGATCCGAGAAATTTTCAGACAGGGATCGGCTTTCATTAAAAACTGAATTACAAAGAGATCTGTTTCTCTGGCCGATCCCTCTCATTTTGCGAAAATGAAAGGAAATAATTGCCAAATTTTACTAATGAACAAATATTTAGGTAACTAATTAAGATATAGATTTGAAATTGAGGTCGGGAAGGGGTGTCATCTGCCGGCTATTTTAGCATAGCGTCTTCGTTATGTTCTAATTATCAGAAAAGTCTAATTCTTTTTTTAATGATCGCGTTAATGTACGTGACGGTGGTTCTCTTGAACAAATTATTCATTATATTTGCGGGTATGGGGAGGGAGGGGTTAACGCCTTTCTCTGAGATTGTACTTATCTCGGGCCCGAGCAACGCCGGGCGGGTTAGCTAGTATTTTAATAAACTTTTGCTTCTAAAATTAAAGCTTAAAATAAGGAGTTCATATTTTCTAAAAAAGTCGTTTGTAAATTCCAGTGTCAGTCAGTAATTTCACATTTTACGAACAGAATTTGTCTGTACCGGAAAGGGTTAATTGCATAGTGATGTAAATTTCCATCACTTTTTATTTAACTTTTAATAAATAAATCAACTTCTTCGCCACCACTATATTTATATAGAAATATTAATCCAGTAAATTTCCCCTTTTTTTTTCATTATAGTTTTAGCTTTAATGTAAAAGATCCCAATAATTAGCAAGCTTTTGAAGGAAGTGCAAAAACAAAACATCGATACAAACGATAAAAATCGTATAAAATAATGATATAAATAAATCGTATCGTTTCTCTGCGACGCACTTCTGTTTCGCCTTCCTTCCGCAGCAGATGAAGTGGCGCTAGTGTCCCCGCTAACAAATTTAACACTATCTGACTGGGCTTATTATTTAATGGCTTTGCTTATTTTAATTAAAATTAAATTAAAAGCCCCATAAAAATAAAAAACTTCTTTTATTTTACATATTTACTGGAGGTAGCTGATTAAAAAAATACAAAGGGTATCCTTTTTTTTAACAAAATTTTTGGTGGTAATTGGTTAAAAAAACACAAAGATTCGCAACTGTGCTTTTGGTCATGCCCGAATGATTCATTCGAATGGCAATATCATTTATTATACTTATGACTACTACAACAGAAATAATGCTTTATATTGGAGATATTTGCAATGAAATGATAAAATAATGACTTTAAAAAATATATATATATTATATATATTAGTCTAATATTGTTTTAGTACTAAGAAAATATTTTTACGGTAGTAAAATAATTTTTTATATTTACCAGTGTTTTTTAAAGTGGCTATTGTATTTTAATCGCTATATGAATCTTATAATATTACCGAGTGTCCCAAAAGTGACGGGTCTATTTAGAAAATCAATTTTTTAAAAATGGCAAGCGGTATAAATACATCGTTTGCTTCAATGTACTTGGGAAAACAGCAAATTTTGAGAAACAGAATATTTAAGTAATTTGAATTTAAGATAAAAATAATATAAATAAAATTATATAAATTCTCAAATAAACCCGTCATAAGTACAATTTTTAAAACCTCATGCAGTTATATTTACCTTTATAATTGTAAATAAAGAGTGGCGTTTTTCATATATCTTCGTAAAAGCTGTCAACATAAAAAAAAAACTTCAAAACATTTTAGTGTACGTCTTTTGTTTTTATTTGAAATTTTCGATCACAAATCTTTAACTTACATTTCATTTTTTCCCCGCCTACTAATAATAATTAAAAAAAAAAAAACGCAATACTAAAATATAATGTTATCAAAGTTTAAAGCACGTGGAGTAAATAAATTGAAATATTAAATTTTGTGGGAACATGTAAAATCGAAATTTAAAGTAATGCACACTGAATTTCTCGAATAAATTTGTTTTTATATTTTTGGCGTGTTATGTAGAATATATATATATAAAAAAAAAAAAAAAAAAAAAAAAAAAAAAAAAAAAAAAGGATTATCAATAGATGCAACAGGAGAAACAACGGAAGCCTTCTAATGTATTGAAACTCGTGATATATAGTATAGATACATGGAAAACAGTTAAAAATACTCTCGTTAAATTTATCTGTTGTAAACAAATACAAATATTATTGAATACTATATTAGAAAGATTGATAATTATCCGATAAAATAAGAAAAGGATGCCATTCTTTTGATGCATTGGGAGTCACTATATCAATACTCAACACATTCGCATCGGTATATGTTTGTGAAATCTGGGTTTTGAAACAATAGAAACTCCTCCCTCTTCGGAAAGTATTTCGTAAATTGGTTTCCTAGATAGTTTTTTCAAATTTCTGCATCAATAAATATAATTCAATTGACTTACTTATTATAAAATGTCTTACAATCTAAAAATATATACGGACAACATGATATAAATGCATTTTCTGTAAGGTTAAAGCCATGCCCTTAGCCAATGATGTTTTTTGAATAAAAACAAGAATTCTGGTTTCCAGCTGCGAATGTGTTGAGAGCGCAGATTGGGTGATATGTTCCATTTCGCTAGTTCGTAGAAAATCAAAAAATAAATTTTGTCTTTTAGATAACTCAAAACTCAAAACAATATTTTTATCTAGGAATCATTACATACATTCTTACATTGTAGAAGTGTTTTTAAAAACAGAGCCAGGCGTTGCGGGTTATTTCTACCACTTACTATTCACTTACCTCCTGGCCAATATTTTCTGGATAAAATCCTTCGAACCAGAAATGTTACTTTTTATATAAAGTCAAATAAATACAACCTATGATTACGTTACATTTTATTAAGTATAATTTTTTATTCGAACACGTTTATTTTATCCGAATATTGTAGACCAAAAATTATCCGGTAATTTAAAAAAGATTAAACATAGTATATATCGTCAGCGCCATGTCAAACTGTCGAATATGAAAAAAATACATTTTTCATTACTTTTAAAAATGGGCCGATTGTCACCAATTAATTTTATTAGAATTCTTCGCCTAGTAAAAATTTTAATAAAATGTCAGTGACGAACAGAGTTAGTAGTTTGGCCTTCTTTTTTCTTCAGAGATACCAAATTCATACCGGAAATTTTGAAAGAATTTTTTTTTCTTTAAGTAATCACGAAAAAGGCTGTCATTATATAAAGCAAAAAATTCTATTTTAAATTTCTGATATAGATTCGAAATTTCTGAATGGAAAAGTAGGTCAAACTGGCAACCCTGGTGATGTTGCAACACTAAAACCCTATTAAAATTTAGTGGTGACAATCCGCCACGTTTTAAAAGTAATAACAAATGCATTTTTTCACATTCGATAATTTGACATGGTAGCGACGATACGACCAGGTTGGATGTTTAAGTATACTTACTGCTCGCCTGGGAACCTGAAACTTCTTTTTAAGTGGACTTTACAAGCGGTACTAAAGCTCCAAATATTTCGTAACTGCAAATAATAGGGACAGGATGTGGTCTTGTTTAAAACCAGTGGGCGATGTCCAAAAATAGAGCCCAAAGTCAAAAAATGTAGGATTACTTAGAAAAAGAAGTGAAATCCCGACAAAAACATCACATGTAATACATGTAATACATGTAGCCAAGTCTAGTGACTATTTACCGTAAAAAGTTCTGAGATCATGTAGAGCCAAGTTTAGATATCTTATTGACTCTAAAATTTTCATTCACAATCGTAGTCTCTACATCTTACGCAGCACAGGGTAGTTATTACGTCTTACTATGTTATGGTATTATTTGATTAAGGCTAATTATATACAGCCATCATATTCTTGAGCTGAATAATTGCCAAGTTACAAAATAATTATTTACAAAATATGTAGAGACTAGGAGTAATTTGTGAATGAAAATGTTAGAGTTAATAAGCTATCTAAACTTGATTCTACATGATCTCAGAGCTTTTTACGATAAAAGAGTCACGAGATTTGGCTACATTTTTCACGTGTGATGTTTCTGATGGGATTCTTCTTTCTTTGCACTGTGTATGATGCCAATTTTTGTGTTTTCCTCTCATACACTGAAGTCAATAAGTACTGTGTGTATATAAGTCCCTAGTACTGTGTGCTTTGAAGAGAAATGGAAACTTTTTTTTGTTTTTAATTCTATATTTCTTCGTTACTTTTTTTCTGATTCCTGCCCACTGCTGTTTTATTCATGTCCCGTGAGTTACTTACACGATGAGTTTTATGGAGTCAAGTCGTCTCTGATTGTGTGTATAGAGTTTTAGCAACGTACGGTTTTATAATTGTCACCACTATTTTTTGAAAAGTAATCTTCCACTTAGTTTATCTCAGTATTTGTAAAACTTTTCTCCGACTCAATGCGGTGACGATTATTATTTGTATATTTTTGTGGTGACAAAGACCATTCATAGCCTGTGTATGCGCGCCTTCTCCAGGGTTAATATGGAGAATAGCCATAAAAACAAAAGGAAGGCGTTACTCATTATCGCGAATAATAAATATGGTTTTAATAACTGTGTTGTTCTGCAAAGATTTATTATTTTTGGTTGTGTTGAAACAATAAGTAGCAGGAAATTTATTTTTGTTGTTCTATTTTTGGTTGTAACGTACACATTAAAGTCATATTTCAGTTCATATTTTTTTCAGTTACTCCTTTACTCGGTCCTAGAGAAACACAATGAATTAAACTTGAATACAGTTACATTTTAATCTAAATATGCGTAAAAGACATTATTTTCAACTGTAAACATATAAGCGAAATGTCTAAAGTTAATTTAGGCGATTAGATGCGTAAATCAGCCTTGTTCCTGCAACATGATAAAAATCACGTTTAATCCGCGTCCCGCTTAATACGAGACTTTTGTCCTTGAAACGCGTCTTAACCAGATTCGACTTGTATATGCAGCAAAACAGTTAAGTTGATTGAGTATTGTAACGATTTATTACATTTTTAGATTAAAAATAAACTTGTGTGTTTTAAACTATATAAACTATATATTATCTAGATATTGAAATATCATAATATTTTTTATGTTTATTAGTCTGTAATTTGATGTATTAATTACCTTAATTATCATCATTCATATAATTCCAACTAAGCATTTTACTTCAGTCTGAATTTACATAAAATAAGATATCCATCTTTGACTGCATTTACCTAATAGTATATGAATATTTCAGGTAATGTATAAGGAAAATGATTATTAGAGCCCTTGTAAGAAAGACATTTGTGTCGTAGCTAAAGCTATTTGCCGGAATAGAACATCCTGGTAATGGTGTGTAACAGAAATACATGGTCGTTTAGGATTTGATTTATGCGTAAGGCAGACCATTTTGCTAAAATAGTTCAGTTTTCAATTTATTTAGCCTATGGACATATAAAATAGAATATTTAACAGCCAAAAATTCCAATAAGAAAGACCTGTACTTATTTCTTTTAAAAATATTCGGTTTCAATGCTTTAAAAATTTGCAGGAAAATTGCGATAGTAAAACTATAAAAGATTTTATAGGTATAAACATTTTTAAGATATGATTTTTGTAACCTTTTCATATAAATGTTTTCATTTATGGTGATTTTATGATATTTACGGATGTTTCTATTGGTCTGTACTAGACATAGGAATTTCACTTTTCTTTTAATGTGTAGAATAAAGAGATTTAGTCATTAACTAATCATATAAAATTTATTAACAAATTTATTTTATCGATTTTTTGGAATGCTGAATAAAAAAAAAAAAAAAAAAACAGCAATAACATTTTTGGCGTCAGTATCGAATTCCTTAATATACGCAAAGTAATTTCGGAAAGGAGTGTGAAGTCTGCAAGTACAAAAGTAACGATAAACTGTAACGTGGACACAACCATTTCTAAGCAAAAGCGCTCGGATTACGCCTCATGTTCCCATTTTTACACAAATTCTGGTTAGAGCACTAATTTCTACTACCAATCTACATTTGATAAGAGAGTTGCCGCTTTGGCCTACTTTTTTGGACAGAAATTCCAAATAGAATAATTTTTGCTTCATTTAGTGACAGACATTTCATGGCTACGTAAACTAAAGTTTCTTTCGAAATTTCTGCTAAGAATTCAGGCTTTTTAAATAAAGAAGTAGACCAAACTGGTAAACTTAGCTAGTTAATGTAATATGCAAGTATAACGTCCATCCATAATCGGGAGTTTCTGCTTTCAAAAACAAAAACTACCTGTCATCAATGTGGTAAGAGCCAACACTACTCACGAGAAGGTATTTTCAAAGTTCTTATACGCATTTCAATTATTTTAAACGATTGATTTGTTTCTCTCACAGAATATCAGAGATCTATCTCTAATCCGGTACTTTTTATCTTTTCCGTTTTTAGTTGCATAATTGTTTTATGAGGTTACTGTTAAACATTGACATGAGATATCGTACGCAAAATATTTATTAAATGCGCTTTCAAACGAAAAATTTGAAAAGAATGCTTCTGGTTTAATATTAGCTTGCGAGTGACATCGCGTGACCAGCGTCTGCTCTTAACCCATTTGTTCCAAGAACTATTTCTTAAGATTCTTTGAACTTCAACACTTTAAGGGCTCTGACACCAGACTTTACAAACATATTTATTTGAAAATAAGTAAAAGCTTTTCTTCACGTACTTATAATTAAAATAAAATTTTCATTCCAAAATTCTGGTGCCAAAGTGGCATTTAAGTATGAAAATTAACCTCCTCTCAAGGTGATAAGCATATAGCTATAGCTGCCAAATTTTAATCTTTTTTGATATCGCTAAATTGTAATAGAATTTTTTTCCTTATTCAATAGCAGATTATTGGCGATTGAATAATGCACGATTTACAATTAAATGTGTATGGGCGGTACTTTTGCACTTTATGTGCATAGGCGTCGGCAACGGGGGCGACGGGGACAAACTTCCACCACTAATTTTAAAACGTTGTCTAACAGTCCCACCACACCGTCATCCACCGTCAACAACAGTAAAAGAGACTCATCATTATACACGCCTGTAAATAGACTCTCTCCATCTCCATCAGCATCACAACTAGACTTTAATATCGCAAATATTGTATAAACCCATATTACTCAAGTCCACAAATATAAAAATTTAAACTCTTGGAGTTATTGTAAATACCTTACTCAAATGTTATGTCAAATTGTATTATATATATATATATATAATTCTTATTCATTGCTCAAATCAATACTATGTAAAAGCCTAATGGCCTATTGGCCTCATCTGTATTTTTTTTTTTTTTTTTTTTTTTAAATAAACTTGCCAAGTAGGGCTTGTAGAGCTTAAGCCGTATGGTAGGCCACCCTGCTTGGTTGAATCTGAATCTGTCTTAATAAAAGAAAGTGATTAATTAGGACAAAAACTTTTAAAAATTAGTGGTTTGTATGCCTGTTTGCCTCTTTTCCGCGCGTGAAGTCGGCACCTACATTTATGTGTTACATTATTTCTCAAAAAATATACGCAAAATTCGTGTTTTTACCATTAGAGTACTATGCATATAAATACCTCGATTAGAAACAATACCATTATTATATACATTCATTTATAATATAACACGGACAGAGAAACACTTTTGTTAAATAATGTAACAATCACGAATAATGCCCATAGGCGGCGCTTTAACCCCTTCGCCACGAGCGTCTTTTACAGAATTTTTAATCTTTTACCACCGGTTTTTCAAAACAGAAATTTTCGCCGAAATGCTAATAATTTAATAAGGCAAAGCTTACAATAAAAAATAACTGGTGGGAATAATCGAGGATTCTGAGCATCTTATGCGTCACGTATACGTGTCGCTCGTCCCCAAGGGGTTAAGTATGAAAGTTGAAAACTAGCCGTCACAGATGTGTTAACGTTCATTCTTCATTTGAGTAGTAGGTAAAAAAAAGGATTCTCCACCACCTACTTTATCGCTATATTGAAGACGAGAAAAAATTTAAAATAGCTATTTGATAGTTAAGTATGTTTTCTTTAAATGTATGTTTAATAATAAGTTTAGTAAAGTGTCATCTTTGTAATGAAATTGTATCAAACTTCGAAAGTTTCAATTCGAACAAAAATGTTACTATTAAATTTGGATTTTTTAGAAATTATTTTTTTTTACCTTGATATACCAAACAGGAAGTCATTAAGACAAGTGCTTTAGGAATTATTATATGTTTCAAATTTATATTTCCAGTTGACAAATTCATTTTTAATCGTCTCATAACGGATAATTTTTTAAAACATATTTCAAAAACTACTTGACGGAATGAGCTGTAATTTTAAATTCACGTATTGGAAGCTTTTACTAATTTGCTTGAGTTAAAAAAACATTGTAAGTTACAATTCATAATTTGCTCGAAAATTAATTTCGAAATTTATATACTTTCGAAATCAATTTTCAAGAAGAATATCAATTTTTGACATGTGATTCTTTTAACATAAATCGATTTCTGGAAGCTTCAAATATGCGAATCCAAAATTTCATTCGATTCTGCCACGTAGTTTTTAAATTATACTTCTATCCGCATACTTCTATCCGTATTTCAACTTATTTTAAAGCTAAAATAATTGAATTTAACATTATAGGAATTCAAAACTTAACATCTACATAATTCTTAAACTACGTCACCATATGACTTACTATTTAGTATATCAAACTGAACTTTGTCAAACAAAAACTAAATATGATGTCAAAATTAGTGAAAATTTCAAATTTTGATACAATTTCACTAGGAGGATGACGCCCAAGCTTGTATTTTTAACATACATTTAAAGAAATCATAAATGCCTGTCAAATGGGTATTTCAGTTTTTCTCTGCGCCTATTTGGTGGTAAAATAGTTTGTAGAAGGGATTCTGTTTGTTTGTTTTTCAGACCGAATATACATCCCCCCACCCTCGACAAAACAAGCTACATACAATTATAAAGGACGCTACGTGAATTGAAAGATATTTTTCTATTTTTTGTTCTTACATCAGTTAAAACTGAATTTATAGCCAGCGTTCGATTTTTTTCCTTTACTCTGCACAAGTTCAAGGATAAATTTCAATTCAAAAATTAAATAAATAAATAAAAAGCATCCACTTCAGAAAGAACTATGTTTAATAAAAAGGGAATTAAATTTTCAAGCGAATGCAGTACTTAACATTGTTCAATATTATTTCGATTATTTTCTTTCTCTAAACGTAATTCGTTATCAATATGCCAGAAACGATTAACGAGCTAAAATCTTTTCCTATAATCGTTTGTTTAAATGTAAGATCCAATTGTTGTACCTGTCAAAATTTTTCTTTGTCATATCACATTTGTTTCAATTGTAGATTTAAAAGTATGAAGAAAAATGTAGCAGAAACAAAAGTAATCCGCCATTTATTTTTTTTTAAACTCGAAGATAAATTGGAGAAAATACTACCTTACACGAGAAAAATACTGTCATTTTCAAATCAAACGGCGAGATAATAAAAAATTTCATATATTTATGATTTTCTACACCAATGAGTTTCTTTATGAGGGACTATGTGCACTGCTAAAATTACCTGTTGTTTTAACAGATATTCCACTGTATTTTATACAGAATATCTGAACTTCATGCACAGTACAAGTTTTCTCTGTTATCTAGCGCATATATCATTTTCGACCACAATGGGAAAATTTAAAGTCATAAGATTCTTCACTTTTGACTGGCAAAAAAATTCGAAACATTTGAAATACTGTAAATGAAAACGGAAGGGATCTCGTACGAAGTTCGCACTTAGCTTTAATTATCATATATATTATTTCTGTTGTGTTTCTATGAATTTACGAAACTCACAACAACGAATGAGGTATCATTGAAAAGGTTTTTGAAGCGGTTTGTGACATAGTGCACTCACATTTCGTTGAAACATGTTTTTTTATGAAAAATTGATGTTTATTAAAAAATAAATTGCCATTGTTTTCATAAATTATATGAAAGGTTTTCCTCAAATTAGTGTTGCCAAAAAAATAAAATACATTATATGATGCTCAACAATGACTATATATATAAAAAAAACTAGCACAAAAACGGTAAAATATGATTTTTCCGCAATGGTTTATTTTATATTTATGATTAAAAAGTAAAATTGAAATTGAAACGTTTCGAAAAAAAGTCACCATCGATCCATAGAAGTAATGGTATTTCACGTATAGAATAAAATTTATGCTTTGTTATATTGGATTAAATTGTATTTGAAATGCATTTAATTTATTTTGATTTATTTCATGTTTTTCAAGAAGCGGATGACGTCATCTTCTAATGCAGCGAGGCTAACGAAAGAGACAGGCTACCGCGGTGCATTCCACATATCTTTTTTTACAGACCGCTAGAGTGACGTGATGCTCTTTTTGTACATCTCCATTGGTGCATTCCAGCATCACGTGACTCCCGCGGTCTGTAAGAAAGGATATGCGTAAAGCACCGCGGTAGCCTGTCTTTTTCGTTTGCCTCGCTAATGCAGTTAAAATACGATTGATATATATATTTTCCCCTCCAAGGTTCGTACGCTTTCACGTTCGTACGCTTAATATAATTTTTCGAATTCAATCTGCGTACACCCTTTGGCATTTCCAAGTAGTAAGGCATCACTTTTTCTAATTAGAAAATTTCTATTCAATATTTAAATAGCAGAAATTGGAGACGCATTGTTTAATACTTGGATTTTTAATACTTTTCTGATTTTAAATAAGGCGAAAAATTCTATTAAAATTTTTTGGTACACCCGTAATCTGACAAGTACAATAATAAAAATTTCATTCTTCTACGACCAAAGCCCACCAAGTTATGATATTTTTAATTTTGTGAAATTTTAGATTTTTCCATCACAAAAAATAATCGTTTGTCAGTTTTTGTGAAGGAAAGCTCCAAAATTTCATAAAATATAAGGTATAATAACTCGATTACCTTTGGTCCTAGAAAAATGGAATATTTACTGTTGTACTTGAACATGAAGATATTTATTTTAAACATAACTCATAGGACCCTGGAATCGCATAAAATTTTAAATTGCAACTTTCTCAAAATTCATGGCAAGACTATTTCATGCACATAATCTTAATTACCATTTTATATCAAAAACTTTTGCAGTTTACATTGTCTACGTATCTCCAACAGGTAAATAGTTATTTTTTTTTACAGCGTAGAACTGGTAATTATTTTTATATTCAATCACACCACAATTGAGTAATAAACAAGTGGATTTCTGATTTCTAAACTGAGCGTTAAGCCGACAGAGGGACAAATGACACAAGCCGGGCATGGAAACCTGAACCTGAGGCTCTTCCCTGAGGCACTGAGCTACAAGGAACGGCATCCCAACTCGGCATCTCTCACTCTTATGTATGTCGGATAAGCTGCAACCGCAACACAAAATGGAAACTGCACACAAACCTTGTGGCAAATTTTAGACGACATTTTTCACAACAAGTCCAGCATAGAGAACACATACATGTATGGACTTGTTATGAAAAATATCGGAATAATCCTGGATATTTTTTTTCATTCTCTTTAGATATTGAATCGCGAAAACAAAGACTTGCACTTTAATGGTTTGAAGTTAGTTTGAGCATTCTGACGGTGTGAGACAATTCAGCAAAATCTAATGACGAAAATTTGCATTGTCTCGAAACTACTATACGAGCGTAGGTTACTAACCGAGCATCGGTTTACGCTTAGAAAAGCAAGATTAAAATTCACTGGTTATTATTTAATGTTTACAGGCGTAATCCACTGCTGAAAATTAATTAAAATTAACTGCTTGTTTTGTATTTTGAAATTATGAAGTTAATTTCAGCGTTGTTGCTGTTTGAGATAGCGCAGTGCCCTCTACTAGTATTTTCTAAATCACTGTATACACGTTTTATGAGTTACATCATGTTCTAGTTATTTCACCATTTTATTTATTTTATTTTATGAATTATTAAATTTAAAAAATAGAGAGTCTTTTATGAAACCTTCTGTACGTAAAATAAAAATATTTCTAAAACAAATTATAAGCGGTAAATAAATACATTTATTTCTCAAAAAATATATAAGACTTGCCAGGAAAATACAAAAAATATATTTTTTTATTCTGTTACTAAGTGGGGAAAAGTTTTGACACTTTATTTTAGAAAGTTTAGTTTGATTCACCTGGGAAATCTTTTTTACTCTTTAAGCTTTTGCTGCTCGATATCCTCTTTAAAGACTTGATCTTGAAAAAGTTTTACTTACATTTGACATTTACGTTCATTTTACGCAATTACGCAACAAGATTTAAAAGTTTCTTTAATAAAAAATCTTAACCATTATGGTGTAATGTCTCCTTTATTGGGAGCTGCATACATCCAGTGAATATACGTTAAACTTTCAATAAAATAGGTAGAAACACTGATATAAAATGAAGTAGGACTGCAAATTACGCATTTTTGAGAGAGCTGTTTATTAAGTGTCGAAAATGCACTTACACATATGCTTTTACACATACACACACAAACATATATATATATACATATATTATTTTTATAAAAGAAAAATTTAATGTTTTTTAAACTGTCCATTGTCTTACTCACTAAAAATATACATGCGGGAAAGTGGGTTAAACAACATAATCCGTTGAAAAAGGCTATATTAGTTCTGTCTCAATTTGAGCAGCCATTTAGTTGTTCAAATTCTTAAGTCTGTGCAAGATGAAGAAGCGGCCATTTCGGTATCTCTATACTGCGATTTGTGTATTTTTGGAGTGGTAAAGATTATTTTTATTTTTCGTTTATTGTTTTTCAGTGTTCAAAATTCTTATTTAGGAACATATTCACTATTTATGTACATTATTGTCTGTAGCGTATTTAACATGGATTTAATTAACAGAACGAAAACGTTGCTAGCATTTATAGGTGCGTTTTTACGGATTGCTTTCTGAATCTCTGTCTTTTGTGTAAAATCGGATATCCTACGTGAGATGAATCCGGGTATTGGAAAACAGCACTTGAAGAGCCGGTAAACAATGTTTGAAAATTGCATGGAGAAGAGTGATTAAGATTTTTCTAAAGCTGGTGAAAATGTAAATTTCTTTTAGACAGTTTCTAAAATTCTAATGTAATGAAAGATAAATATCCATTTGCTTTTTAATATCAAATCGCGAGACTTACAGTTGAAATATTGTTAGTGAAGCTCCATAGATAAAGTTGTAAAATGTAATATTTTGTGCCTTTACAAAAAAAAAAAATAAATAAATAAATAAATAAACTCATTTATTTCCTGTAGGAGTAACATATCCATGTGGTGTTCCCCTGCTAGCGGAGTAAGACGGGATAATTTCACTTTTCCAACTAAAGAATTTATTAATAAAAATGTGATACACAAATAGTATATTATTATTGATATTATTGTACAAGAATAAGTGCAGAGTATATACGCAAATTTTCATTAAATTCTGGTAGAAATTCTCAATTCTAAAAAAACCTCCTTATGGAGTTCTTAAATCTGTTGTAGAGAACGGATGATTCGCGTAACGCCACTACTTTTTAACAATAAACTTCGCCTTATTTAATCGCAGAAATTTCGCTATTAAATAAGGAACAGATTGTTATTACAATGTACTGGTATCCCGGAAGTCACCCTGGTATGAATT
This sequence comes from Maratus michaelseni, assembly GCA_963931845.1. NCBI lineage: Eukaryota > Metazoa > Arthropoda > Arachnida > Araneae > Salticidae > Maratus > Maratus michaelseni. The sequence continues at coordinate 420,823,188 of OZ007586.1, forward strand.
CGGATTTTCTGATTATAAATTTATTCCTGAAATGTACGCTTCAGATGCAAAGAAGATTATCTAGCAATTTTTCTCAAAATAAGTTTTTCATACTCTATTAATTTTTAATATGCTCCTTTTCTTAAATTTTGTTCAGAATTTTAATATCTGTAAGATATGAATTTATATATAACTAAAATAAATGTGTACATTCGTTTTAGAATGCGGGTATATCAAGATCCTCGAATTAGTACTTAGTCCATTAACATGAAATTTTTAATAAAAGTCAGTTTAGTTCTAGCCTTTTATATATTGTTTAAATAACCCTCTTCGGATTAAAATTGGGATGCTGACATCTTTAGCAAAGGACTTTGAAGAAATAATAGGGGAAAAAACGGAGATTATTTTTTAATTGGAATGAATGGAGAATTTTAAAATATTTTTTAAAAAATAGAAAATTTTATATTTTTACGAAATCGGTATATATATTTTTTAAATATTGAGAGCAGAACACTTTTTTGAAGAATTTTTTTATGGAGTAAGATAAATGATGAAAAATAATTTTTAAAGTCACCTGTTCTTATAGCATTACAAAAAATGTCATAAATTACTTTTTACTACATCTTAATTTAGTATTAAGTATGAAAAAATTTCCGAGATGAAATCTGAATGGTTATTCATAATAGTTTTTTTTTTGTATTTATTAAATACTAGCTGTTACCCGTGACTTCGTTCACGTAACATTAAAAAAGAATAAATGCATTAATTTAGCAAAACATTTCACTTGATAATTAACAACATATATAATTAACCAAAGCTTTATCACATGTTATAGGAGACCATACGGTATTTCTTTGCTATAGGGGCCTTGACATAAACCAGTCTTAAAAAAGTGAAATTTCATGCCAAATAATATATACAATCGCGAAAATGAAACTGCAACTAATGCAAAACAACACTGGCAGAATTCTTCTATACAACAGTGCATTTTAGATGGTATTTGGTGTACAATTTGTACATGTGTGCATTGCTAAATGGGCATTATTATATTGTTTATTTCCATAGACATATGTTATATATTTCTTACTACATTATCTTGTTTATGTATATATTAAATTAAGTGCTTCACGCTAAGTGGTGTAAATAATGAACAAACTGCTTGTGGATTTTATACATTGATAGCTATTTCACAAAGATCAACAATCTGATGCGATTCTAAAATGTAAATAAAGGCTGCTGGAAAGTACTTTAAATTCTGCCCAATTTAACTTCGATATTTTCTCTATCGCGTCAAGAACACTATAAGCAAATAAATACCGACGACACAAATCTGATGATCTAAATTTACATATTTTTGTTAGTATATATAAGATTATTTTAATTTATTTCATGCGCTTGAAATTTTTTACGCTTTCTCTAGGGTTAGGTGTCGAATAAATGTACTTTCTTGTTATTTTATTTTGCCATTTCTATTTATTCTATTTTCCATTGATTCCATTTATGGATATTGATTTAATTTACATATTCGTGTCAAAGAATATTCTTTAAAGTTATTATCAGGATTAGGATAGGATACGATTAGGATTAGGATTAGGAATAAAAATTGAACGACAAGGGCATGGCCGATTCAGGTTTAAAGTATGAAACAGGATGTCTATTTACATCATGAAGCAATAGGAAAATTAGAAAATTATCGGCTAATATTTTTTAATATGTTTTACAGTCATAGTTGACATCAAAGTTGAGCGGGGAAATGATCATCTAAAATACCATTAAGTGTTTACCACGCAAAAAACAAATCTGGTTACAACAATGTATTTAATTTTGCGCCAAATTTCACTTGATAAAAAAAAGGGGCAAATTGACTATGGACCTAATTTTAGACCCCTAACCTTCCTATTCTCGGAAATTTTCTACCTATATGTAAAACAAAATTCTACTATATAGAACGCGCTTTCACGTTTATAATGTTATGAATTGGCATGATCGGCTTGTTCAAGTTTGCACAATTCGGCTGGAAGAAAAGATTCATTACTTTTTTATTTCTTCTTTGCTTTTGTATTACGTGAATTTGTTGGTAAAATCGATTTTCTTTTCGATAACATTGTTGTTTTTTAAGTTTAAAACATATTGTAATTTTACTTAAACATTGTTTTAAAATTTATGCATTTTTACTTATCCTACAAGACTTTACAAAAATTTATTATGAAACAACTTTAAAAAAAGCTATATTTAAAAACGACAACAAAGTTTTTCCTATTTTAAAACAAAAAGAAATGTAATATTCAATTCCGGTTCGAAACGACGATTTACAAATGTGTTTCGATTGTGGGAAAATGATAGAGGAAAAATGCTGTTACTTCGACATAATCATATTAAATCTTTAGCTTTTATGAGAAAAGCAACTTTCTTTTAAAAATTATAGTTATTTTTATTAAGATTTTCTGATTTTTGATACGGATAATTTTGCGATGCATATCATTGACAATTGCCATCCAATATTTTTATTTTATTATTTTTTTTTTTACTTTTTTAAAATTTAAATTAAAAATATGGTAACTGTATGTTAGCCGTGTGCAGACGATAAATCGTCAACCTATCCCATCATTTGTATTGAATTAAATAAAAATATAAATTTTTCACTCATTTCATTTAAAACACAGAACTTTAATATACAACACATACATTTAAAATACATATATTACGTACATTTAAAATAATTCCTTTCATGTGAAAAAGAAAAAGAAAAAAATAAGAGAAATTAATCACAAATAATTTGATAACCCAAGATCATTTTATTTTAACATCAAAACAATACTGTTTTATTTTTCTATATATGACATCATATTCTCTTGCTTTCCATACTTTCTCGTATTTATGCACTTTGTATTATTATCAAATATTTGAAAACGCACGCTTTATTTCAAATATGACACCATTTCATATTCTGTTTAATTCTTAAATAATTCATTTCCTTTTCATTTTTCACATGGATTATTTTCACGTGAAAATAAATTGTTGATTAAAAATTATTACTCAGGGGTTTTATTTCATATTGGCAACGATAAACTATTAGCAACTGTAAAATAATTTAACCATTTTAAAAAAAAGCTGCAAAACCGGGCCCTTTGGGCTAAACCAACTAAACCAACCAACCATTTTAAAATATACGAAAAAATGTCCATTTATTCTCTATGAAAATAAAGAAATTTTCAATTATTAAGAAAAATATTGAAATAAAATAAACAAAAACCAGTCTATGTTCATATGAGGGTTATAATCAACTTATATGCAAAGATACAGGATAATTAAATGCTTCATTTTGACGCTGGCTTCAGCCTAACATTTGCACACAATCAGATTTATAATATTATTAGGATAGGATTAGACTAGACAGTGATGGCGAACCTACAGCACACGTGCCATTGGTGGCACATGACAGATAATTTTCGGCATGGCGTTGATTGAGGTTCTGCATCAGAATAAAATGAAATCACAAAAACCGCACTAATTTACACAAGCTGAGCTTGTCTAATTTTTTTTTTTTAATTTTCTGATATTTAATAAATTGAAATGCAGCTTAATGAATTATAATCTATTTTAATATCGGCTAAATAATTTATCAAATTAAGATATTTAGAGATTGTTGAAAAGAATGAATATCCGGCATTGTACGTAAAGTAAGAATATCAATGATGAAATTTTGCCAACTTGGTATGAAATTTGTCATTGTGACAATTTTCTCCTATACTTATGCTTGCGGGTGAATAGTCTCGGAAATGAAAACTCATATAGTCTACATCTTGACAGAAAACTTCTTTTCAACATGCATTCCGTTAAAAGTAACTAGGCATGAAAACGATATTAATTACTTGGCATTCTAGATGGAATAACATACATCGCATTCACTTTTTTTAAAATCACTTTTTAAAACATAATTTATACTATAATTATTACAGTGTGATATCTACATGTATCATATACATATTTTTTAATCATCATAAACAAAAATTCAAGTACTTTTGATTCATTAATTTGATCGACTACATTTCTTTATTTGTTGGCGCGTTATTGTCACATAAGATATCTTTTGTAAAAATTAGTACGTGGATGAGAAAATTTTGCCATCGCTGGATTATCGATTAACCAATTATCTACACGAAGGATATATGTTCTAGGGGGAGGATGCCCACCATGGGGGGTCTTTCTATCGCTGGACTATGAGTTACACAAAAAAGGGAAATTTTATTTATTTTATATTGCAAAGTTATATAAAGAAACCTTTGATGTAGGATCTGTTGTTAGAAAACGGAAAAAAATATTTAAGGTAATTTTTATATTTAACAAAAGAAATGTGACATTCGTGACGATTCTGTATCGAGTCGGGTAACTAGATTTTACCCGAAATCTGCCCAACTTCATTGAGCCGGCTTTTTTATCTTTTTTCGTTTTTTATGGAGGTTGGTTTTTGATAAGAATCTTGCTCCGCGTCAAGTAACCAGATTTTGTGTTTTGAATCAGACCCAGGTCGTGTTCATGTGAAATTTTAACATCCGACTCAATGCACGATTCTAATCAGAATTACACCCACAGATAAAAAGAAAAAATGAAAATGAAAACAACTGACGGCATAATGTCAGGTAGAGTCGTGGTAAAATCTGGTCACCCGCCACGGTGCATGATTCTAATCCGAAACCTGCTTACAGAATAAAAACAGCCCACATATTAAGATCGGGTTGGGTTAGGGTAAAATGTCTGCACCGACCTGATGTAAAATTGTTAGAGCCGTCACACTTTTTACAAATTAGTCAGACTGTGACTTCACAAAGTGTGTAACGTCGATCAACTCAAACATCGATTGACCAGATGTATCAATTTGCATAAATATCAATGAAAAGCAGAAACTCACAAGTTTTGAGTTCTTCACAGTCATCCGTCGAAAGTTGAAGAAAGATAGCCTTGATCAACTTTTACGTACATGGACAATTAATGGACAAAAACTACGTTCACGGTCAAAACTTCGCCTACTCTCATGATCAGAGTAGCAGATACATCATAAGTGGTCACAGTCTGAAGTTATTGAAGGGTTTGAAAACTGATATAACGCGACTTCAAATTCACGTCACTATGATTATACATCGACGTCATGTGACATATCAATGTTCTATTGGGGGCTAATCATTGAATATATATATATATATATTCCGGAATTCTCAACTTCGGAAATGAATGAAAGAAAATCATCCACCAACACATCGTCATTAATTATTTCCTTTTCCCTCAGCTGTATCTACAATTTTTTCTAGAGGGTTATTTTAAAAGTAAGGTACGTTACCAAAATATGTTTAAATCTCGCGCGCTTGCAGCAAAGTTTATGCGCGCAGTTTCCCGGCATCATTTGCGCTACAGCAGACGCCAGTTGTGCACCTATGGTGTCAGTGTGTTGCTTGAGATTGAGCGATCAAGTGACTGGATCATACCACTGACTGCGAAATACAGTCAGTAATCCAGATTTTGGCAGCAAAAAACAGACAGCAGCGCACATTTATCTCCAGATCTGTGAGGTGCATGGTTCCAATGCAATGAGTATACACACACTGCCGCTCAAACACAACCTCTAATCGAATCTTTTGCATCGGATAAATTTAAGTATCCTCCATAGAATCCTGACCTTGCTCCGTGTGACTATCGCACTTGCGATACTTAAAATCGTTTCTAGGCGACCAGTGATTCAACACTGACGAAGAAGTGGAAACTTCGTTTTAGGTGTGGCTTTCCTCACATGCAGCGTCATTCTACGAGGAAGGAATACAAAAACTCGTGTGGCGTTACGACAAATATTTCAACAGACATTAAACCATGTAGAAAAAGGTATGAAGAATTTTGTAAAAAAGGATTTTTCTAAATGTACTTAATACATTTTTTTTTATTGCAAACTACTTTAAAAGTAACCCTCGTATTTCCTCTTAGGGGATACTGTCCTCATCCACAATACTTGACGAATTCACACTGATGACAAAGAATCCCGCTTTGGCAAAACTGTTACGAATGGGTTAAAATATCTTTTATATCATAGTTCTATTTTTTAGAAATGTCTGATATGCTTTTCCGTAAATGGATCTTAGGTGTGAGTTAATTTTTCTGATACACAGCATTTCGCATTTTTCTCTTTCGATATTGTACTTCTTAGGTGATTATTAAAATAGTTTGATTTAATTGAGCGTCATAAAATATGCAAAAAGAAAGAATAAGTTTGACATGTCCAGAATTATTTTCAGAAATAGGAAGAATTTTAGATCAAAAGAAAATGTTCATTAAATAGAGAATGCACTTCGCTACTTGGAGGTTATATTACAAGAAAATTTGTAAAATGTTCTTGGTTCCATAAAAAAGTTAGTAAAATAGAGAAATTTGCATAATAGAGGAGTTCGCTAACTAGAAGTCCGACTATATATATTAAAATTAAAATAAAGATAAGTTTAAAGACGGTTGGCGGAAGCATACGTAGCTGTTTGTCGTCTGCGATGGGTGGAGAAATCGATCGCACGTAGAGGTATGTAAATTTGGTGTCGGAAAGACGAAGACACATCCCAAGTCACCTGCGACTCCCATTTTGGATTTTTATTTTGTTTTTTGTTATTTAATGTTTTATGCTATTCGTAAAATTGTTTTTCTTTGCGATATTTGACATTTGTAAAAGAAATCCGTTTTCAATCTTTTAACCCTCTGTAGTAAATTTCGTCCTCTTTTCAATTAAGATTATTTAGAATTCGCTGTCCTCCTTTTCGATGAAAATGAGGACTTTTTTTCCAACGGCCATTTTTATTTAAAACCTTATTCAGCCAATTCTTATTTCTTATTCAAATATTTTATATTCCTATATAAAGAAAACATTAAGGGATTTAAAAAAAAATTTAAAAATATAAAATAGTTTTTTAATTAAATATTAAAATATTAATTAAGAGGATCGATTATTATCAAACGGAAGGAAAATCCCTCCCTGACATTTGCTACTCCTGTGATTAAATCCAAATTGGTAGCATGCCAAATCAATTCCTAGGACTGTTTTAACGAAATAATTTATTTTTAGAAATTCCAATCTTACTCATCCACCCATATATATTTTAGGAAAATAGGACAAGATTTTGCGGCCAAAATATTGCTGTACAAAATCTCACGCGAACAAATTTTTGTCCGGACAGAATCTCGCCTGGACAGAATATCGCACTGGTAAAACCTCGCAACAACAACAACAAGAATAACAACAACAAAAAAAGCATTGATGAAAGAGTGTATAGAAATTTGACACCGGACATTTAGTCTAGAATTTTTAAATGTGATTTTAGAAATTCAAAGGGATTTGAACTTACCCATTAATTAAACCGTGAAACTCGAGGTATGAGCTAAATCAAAAGTATGAAAAATAAGATCTTGATTTTTCTAATGTCCTATCGCGCAGAACTTTCCGAAAATTCCAATATTAAAAAAAAAAATGAATAGTAAAATTGCAAATAATGAGAACTTGTTCCTTTTTAAAACATAAATATGTGCAACAATTCTTATGAAACCCCGGATTTATCAAATAAGAAACTTTTCAAATGTATGAAATATAAAAATAGTATTTCTAAGAAAATAAGCTTTTTATTGAACATTTCAATGAAATATGAACCTGAAAGGTTTTGTAACAAAAAGTTATAAATTATGACACATCACTAAAATCTTCTGAATTCTTTAAACTAACGTTGCAAATATCTAATATATCTTTGCAAATAATATGACATGTGAAAATCTGGCCTTCGATTTAGAAGAGTTCATATACCTACATAATAGATGGAGGAAAGAATCACATCGCTTAAGTTTAATTCCCATCGCTTAAGCCATATCTAAAAATAATTTGTGAGATTGAGAGTGAAAACACTCTTTTTTGTTTTTAAACAAAATCATTATAATTATTATCATGATTCTCTGTTCCATTCATTTGTCAAAGCGAAATTTTGTACCCGCAATATTTTTTTCTAGCGATAATTTGTTCGTGCGAATGTTCGTTCATGCGATAATTTTTGTACGGCGATATTTTGGCAGCGATAATTTGACCCAAAACTATGTTTTAATTTTAACGAATTCGCGTTTTAACGAAATATGTGCTTTTTAAATATTTACTTTTACGATTGTGTTTTTTTTTCCTTGCGACGACATTTTTAATTGTATACTTTTATAAAGTTACTTTTTCTATTTCGCATATTAATGAAGTGACAGTTTTATACAGATTACTGTTTTGACAATCGTTGAATATGATGCCAAAGGCAGTGGTGCTCTCGTCAGTAGGGGCCCCCCACACTACGTTCATCTGCATATTATATTTAAGGTAATTTTAGATAATCTAATCCCGGGAAAGTTTGGCGGGTCTTCTAGTATACAGGATGTCCTGTCCACCAACATTAACTTCAGATAGGTGCAAGGGATAGCAATAAACGTAGTGTCTGGTGTCTAGGCATATATAAGTGGATATGAAGTATGCGATGAGTCCGCTTATATCGCATCCTATTCGCAAACAGCGGAGTTAGAGTTCCTATCTCGAAAATGGTACGGGAAACGGGGAAAAGACTAATTACAAAGTTGTAGAGCGTACTCCATGTATTATGAAATGATGTCTTACGTGTAAAAATAACTTTATCAGAAGACATGGAATGTAAATTTTTATATCATATCAAAAGCTTAAATACACCAATAATTGCCTACAGAAGTGTGTCATAATAAGGCATACGCACATTTACTAATAAAACAACAAGTGTAAGTAAGGTAGAGATAATTTTAATAAGAAAAGAAAGTTGAGTATGCTAAATGTATTAATTATGCAATACATGCAAAATGCAGGATGCATTGCTGCCATTGGTAGATTATATTAAGAATAATTAACTTCTTTCTATTTTAATAAAATGTTATTTTTTTTAATTCAGTTCATTAATTGACTACTTTAGTTTATAAATAGCAGCTTGAAAATCTTTCATAGTATACTCAGGGCTAATATAACTCTCCTTGGGCCCGGAGGCAAAGGTTTGATCGATGTCTTCCATGTCACATTTTTAGCTGCACTTTGTTGTTGTTTTAATAAAAATGCCTATTTTTAGAGTTTTGGCTGCCATCTTAAGTGTGAGTGCAAGGGTCAGATGCTCGTAAAGCTACACTACGCAAATATACTGCGCAATATTCTAAACAATTTTGAATATCATATGAGATCATTATATGCAAATGCGAAACGATTTAAAATACGTTTATCGCATTTTGGAAATGACCATTCTGCCTAAATTAGACGCGATTTCAGCATAGTTTTGTCACTTTTAGGGTATATTTGACATTCTATTAAATAAATATTTTCTTCAAATTTTAATTGCTTAAAAGGCGTATAGCCAACAGAGTGAAAAAGTATCCAAGCCGGGACTCGAACCTGGGTCATCAGTATAGCGCACTGACGTTCTACCAACTGAACCACTTGGAAAGATACCCAGCCTGGCACCTTTCACTATCACATGTTGGCAAGGCTACAATCACAGCACAACATGGAATATATTTCTGTGAGCCACCAACTCTGAGGCAAACACGAAACTAAAGAGAAATGCTCTTTAGTTTCTGTAGTTAGTCTCTTTGGAAAAGTTGTTACCAATTAAGTTGTTACGATTTTTCTCTCTTCTAGCTCCAAAAATTCGGTTCAAAACACCAATTTTTATATTGTTTTCTGAAAGATCTTCTTCCTTTACCAAAACATGGAAAACTCCATTCGATTACATAGTTTCTGAATAAGAAATGCTGCCCTTTTCATGTTTTTCCGAACAGAAATGAATTTCAAAATTTGTCAGAAAGTTCCCTGGATTGGAGAGCGAACAGTCTCTTTTTCTTTGCAATGGTGCCATCTTTTAATAATTGTTGCAAGTAAATGTTTTTTTAAAGGCTCATATCTAAAGGAGCTATTTTCTGACATATTTTTTAATTATTTTTTCTTCGGAAACACATGAAATTGGCAGGTGTTCTTATTCGGAAACTGTGTCATCGAAATGAGTTTTCCATTTTTTAATAAAGACAATACATCTTTCAGAAAATACTGTCAAAGTCGGTGTTTTGAACCGAATTTTCGACACACCAGAGCGAGAAGGGGGAAAATCGTGACTTCATGTGACATGAATCGCGCATAACTCGATAAGTAATTTATTTATCAAAAAATGGAAGACTCATTTCAATTCTAAATCGCGTCAATAGTCAGGCCTGCCAATTTTATGGCTTTGCGTTTAAAAATGAGTCAGAAAATGTGTCAGAAAGTTTTGCGTTACTGATCAGGTCATTTGAGAACAACCTTAATTCGCAATTTTGACACTCAATCCATGATCTAATCAGGGCCGCCGCAACCATCGGGCAAAACCCGCCCAGGGCCACGCGCCACTTGAATCTTGTTATAGGGCCCTCAGCCTCTCTATACAATTCGATATAACGTTACTTTGTGTAAAATAATATCAATTTCTCTTTAAATGTGTTTTAGCGAAAAAAAATTAAATTAAATTAATTTCTTACAGCCAATGTTGGTAAAATTGTAAGGGATGTGAGGATTCTGAAAGTAACTTTAAACGCTAAAATTAAGTATTTAAAATACTCTAGGATAGAAGATTTTTAGAAATTAAAAATAATTATACACATTACACGTGGAAAAAATTGCATGCTTTTTTCACACACTTTATTATCTAGAAACTTTGAAGAGGATTTTTATTAGTTGAATATTGCAGTCAGAGATGTTGGGCCCCGTGCGACATTAATGTGGCCCTGGGTCTAATCAAAATTTAGTGGATGGAAAATTATTTTAAACAACATTCATCTGTTCGGAAACATTCTCTGATATTGATGGTATATACATTGACACGCGACTGGATCACAACTCACCGCGCAATTTATACAATTATATTAAATTCGGACATTTTATGCCATATAATTTCATTTTAAAATATTCATTTTATTACCATCAATTTTTGAAATACTTCATAAACAGTTCAAATACATAATATTGAATGCTGAAACACTTATTATTGAACTAATTAAAATACTAATAACTTAATATAATGATAACTTAAATAATAAAACCATAACTTTAATATATATAATATTGAATATATATTATAATTATGTAATGAATACTTTAACATTCATACTTTAAAAACTTTTAACTTTGAGATTGTAAAAAAACAGCAGAAACTAATGACAACTACAACATTAACTTTACCAAAGCAATGTTTTTTACAGTATATTTTAAGCTAATATTTTGCTTTACAGTTGCCTATAACTTATTTTGGCTTTTCGTTTTCCTTGAAGGCCCCAATATTACCTTTTTTTGTTTCTGGAAGGTATGGATCTAGATAATTTTCAGTCTTAAGCTTCTTCTTGCTGTACTTTTACTTCCAGATTGATTTTTTAGCTACTGACTTTGACATTTTGTTGAATTATATTTCTGTAAATCTGGTTTTGGATTTTTAAAGCTTTAATTGTTCTTTATTTTCCAATGTTTGGCTCTGTTTTTGCTGTTATACTTAATTATCCTCTTTTATTTTATATATATATATATTTGGCTGGTAAGTATGCTACAAAATTTGATCCTACTGCTTTTCGCTTTGTGGGTAAGGAATGAATTACTGATAAATGAATGACAGATACTACATTAATTTTACCAAAACAATTTTATTTATGTATGTTCTACGCAACGTTTAAAGAAACTAAATTTTTTACACTTAGCAATTTTTGGAACGTTGTCCCTTATGAAGTTGTTCCTGGAATGTAACAATAATAGTAATATATAATAGCTCATCAATTAGCATTTTATCAAATAAGCAATTTTTCTGCCTCCAAAAGGCTATTCTTTTACTTAACCATTAGTTTTTGCGTGAGGAATATCAGATTTTCCTGTGAGCTTGCCATGCTGTCAGTCGACAGCTTAAACATCGTCGACAATTTGTTTGAAATGTAGGTGTTTATAAAAGCTCCTGTAAGCATCATCTTAGCAAGACATTACATTTGATATTAAAATAAAATCAGATATAGAATTGTATTGAATAATCCATGTTTATTCCATAAGAAAAATGTATGTTCGAAAATTAAAAGAAATGTAACTAATTCTGACCATTTACCCATGTTTGTAGGAAAATTGGTAAAGAACAATTTTTGACCCAGTCTTGCTAACTTAGCCCCTATTTATATTTTTAAAAACTATCTCCAACCGGAATTTTTGTGTGGTGAATATTGTTTTATGCACTAACAAACATTTCATAATTAAATGAAACAAAAATTACAAAACAGAACTTCGGTTAGGATGGTATTTTTTAATAAAGAGTTGGTAACATTGGTTACTCTCTAACACTTGGATTCAAAACTTGATTCATTAATCCTATTTCTTTATTCTTTACAAAAATTTAGACTACTAGGATTGCGTCACATTTTTTAATTCTTTTTATAAAGACATGAATTTCCCCATTTTAATCATTTGAAACACATAATTAAGTACTCGTTCAAATAAAAACACTAATATATCATTACGTAGAAATTCTAAAACTATTAATTAAACCAAGTTCACTTAGTTACATTTACTGCTTTTAAACACCATTTTAACTTATTATATGAAAATACCACATAAAACGTACCTTAGTACATCTGTTGAAAATTTCTCCGCATTTAAAGTTCTCCGCATTTAAAGTCCAATTCGTCTCTAGTAAGTCTATTAAAAATAATCATATAACAAAAGGAGACGAAAATTTCAGAACAACTCTAGTTCAAAACGCGTAGACTTTTTCCGCTTTCACGTTCATTACATGAAATAGACTATCAATCCATTGACATCGATGGGGTTATTTGACAGTCAAAGATGAAAAATGAAATGGCAATCTCGATTTCGGGATTATTCTCTGCATTTAGGAAGTTTTGTCGGAATTTGATAATTAATGACGTGTGATGCAATGGGAAATTTGCCTAGAAAATACACTTTAAATGCAGTAACATGTCTCCCGTTTTGTCTCTAAAATGCGTGTGTTTGATCACGTCACATTTATATACGATTCCTGCGTTAGGATTTTAGGTAGAAAAATTCTGTCGCATTTATTGGTCAACACATTTAGGCACATTGACCTTATATATATTGATAGTTTTATTTTGATATTTAATTGTGTTTTTATCATTTTCTTACAAAAAAATATCTTGCAAACAAGCATAAAAAAATTCGTTATAAGCAATATTTGTTAAAATAGTATTCACGCATGTAAAAATCCAACAAAGAAATATTACATCCATGCTGTCAGCATGTCATTTAGAAAATTAAAGATAATAAATATTTTTAGAACTAATTTCGCAGGAAAATACTCACTATCACGATTCACCAATTTTATTTAATTGCAGGTTTTTTCTAATCAATAAAACAAAGTTATGTTACCTAAGATTTTCTAATGAATAAAATGAAGTTATGTTACGTAACATTCGCATCACGACGAAACATATCCAGAAAATGAAATTATTTCATTAGTAAATAAAATCAAAACGAAAAAGTCTATAAATCAGTCTCCGGAGAAACATTTGTTTCTAATGAACTATCATCTTTCTATCACTGTGGTAGGAAATAGAAGAATCTTACTTGAAAACAAATACTACGAGTCTAAGTCATATTTCCTACGGATTTAATTTAATCTTTTTTACTTTGTTTTCAGTAAACAAAGTTTTATGTTCATTCTTGTTATTGTTACATTTTATTTCTTGCTGTTAAGTTCATTAATATTTATCATTGATTTAAAATATTTATTATGGATAATTAAAATTTGTTTATTACAATAAATATAATAGCATCTAAGAGTTAAATTACTGCATAATTGTTTTGCGTAACTTACAAACAAACTAATATAAAAGTATGCAATTTGGAAAAAACGTTCTTTGTAAAATTTTGAAATGAAATTTACGTTAGTTTTACATTATGCGCAATTTACAAATTAATAATTTTATCCTTTCACATGTTGGAGAAAAAACAAATAAATGAGACGGTTCTTTTTTAATAATTAAATAAAATTGATGGGGCATATATTCTTTTCCATCATTAATGCATTTTTAAAATCATTTTTCCACACTGGCAGTCAAATTATTGTACGCTGAAGTGGGAAACGAATATATAGGTAGCTACGTTGTTTCCCAATTCATTTAAAGACCATTTGGATGACGCTTAGAAGACATTTGCCTAGGTAGGTAGGTTCTTGATGACATTAAAATCCAGAGATCGTAGAACTTCGGAAATGACATTGCTGTTCTTTTTGTTCAAAGCAGAAAAACCGCATACTTTGCACATTAGGATGGAGCGAAAAAAAATTTTTTTTTTTTTTTTACAAAAGACCGGTAGGTGCCAAAAGTTGCCTTTATACTAGTATATCAAATATCTGAAATTTTACCGCTGAAAAAAAATGGCTTGAGTCTGCGCTTTTGGTCCAAATGTCGAAATTTTGGGTAAAATTTGACAATTTTTCAAAAAAAAAAAAAATCTGTAGAGCTGACTATGATTTAATAGTGTCATTTGAACCTTTATTAATAAAGATTTAAAATATTGAAACGATAAAACGATATCTTTATTATTTTTAACAGGAACAAAACTGACAAATTTCGGTAAAAAAGGGGCGTTGCCATTCTGGTACAGCATACAACGATTCGTCAAAAAAAAAAATTAATAGAAAGAAGATTAAATAAAGAAGCACCGCAATTAGAAGATGCTGCATGTGAAATTGAAATAAACGAATCAGTATGCAATGATTCAATAATAGATAGAATTTAATTCCCATCTTCATCCTCATATACCGTAACTCGAATGAAGTTTGAAACTTTTTCTAGAGCATGTGATAGCTATAGAATTTCTGATCAGTCTGCTGTAGTTCTTGCTTTAGCGGTTCTTCAGGATTGTGTACGTACAGCAAATGACACTGGAAAACATAATGTACCCGTACCCGTTACAGATAGAAGCAAGGTAAGGCGTGAAAGCCAATCGGCTTGTTTGCCTCAACGTAAAACTAGTCGTTGGGAGCCACCGTAATACTTACCCATCATGTATATGTATAATGTAAAATATTAAAATAAAAATGTGTAAACTACTTATAAAATGCATTGATATTCAAATAAAATCGTGGCTTGATGACGTCATAAAAAGGCTCGATTACTGAATTGCTTGAAAGAGGTTTTTCCTTATAACACCAAAAATAATACTCCTATTAACTAGCGGTTTATTGCATCTGATTAAGCGTCAAATTTCCAATTAAAATATATATTTGAAGTGAAATTTGGATGAAATACAGGGTCATGAAAAATCGAAGAGTGTGGAAAATAGGATTACAAATATCTCGGCAACTCATTATCCGATCGACTTCATGTTTTATGCAAAATTTGTTTTTTTATTGTCTTTTATATTTACTCCTTAAAATAAACAATTTCGAAAAATTTTATATACCGTTCATCAGAACGAATATTTCGAGAGTCCGAAAAAAAAAATGTTCCGGTTAATCGAGGTTATTGAAATGAAATAGGCTTCTTCCCATTATTACATACTAAAAACATACCAAATTGCAAGTCTCTATCTCAATTTGTTCGGGAGATAGAGCGTTTACAGACACACACACAGACACACAGACGGACGGCAAATTTTTTTTTCTAAAAATATGTTTTTCGGAATCTCCAGTGTCTGAAACGTGTAAATCCGTCAAAAAAAAATTTCGATTTTCAAAACGATTACAAGACTTACCCTATACTACGTATGATAGGTAAGTAAAACAGAACCCTAAAACAAAAATAAGAGCCTTATATTTCGACTCCTGAAAAGATGACACAGTGTGTATAGAAAAGAGAAGTTTTAAATATGCATATCGTAGAATTATGAAAAAGAACGTGTTACTATCTTAAAAGAGCCTGGCTCCAAATATTTGGGGACTAATTTTGCCTAAAATTTCCTCATCTGGAGCATCAAAAGATATTTTTAAATGCATATCAAAGTTTTTAAAAGATGAAAATATTGATTTGTCCAGCCTCTCATAATTGAGTTATGATGGGTGTCCGGTGTAATGTGAATACGGGGAAGCATACTGAAGAAATCCGTCGAATGGAAGAGAAGCTTGCAAGACCATTGCAGTGGATCATATGCCAGCTCCAGTTAAATGAATTGCCTCTGCATCATTTGTTAGGCATGATCGATGGGAAAACTTCTGGCCCAAATGTATTAGGGAAATCCTTGTCCACGTGCCATTCACTCCCTATTGCAGTTTTTGAACCTATAAAGAGTAATTTAGAAAACATATTTCCTGAAATCGATGAAAAGACACTCAGTGCAGACCAGAAATACCTGCTGGACATTTGCAAAGCTATTTCATCAGGATATTGCTCTATAGAACTAGCGAATAGGAGCCTAGGAAAATTGTCCCATGCAATATGGCTCACAACGGCGAATAAAATTATTCGCCTTAATTATTCGCATTGACTGCGCGTCAGAGTCTCTATTTTCACTCACAAAGTATGTGATCTAAGTTTATGCCCAGGATGGTTTATCAAATGTAATCCACAGCTAAAGAATTTATCTAAAACCTTATGGGAAACTACTCGGCTACTAAACAACACAGCAAACGCCATAAAACGAATAGTTAAAAAAGTTATTCAGGACAATGGTTACTTTGCACACTCAGAGCAAATTCTGATTGGAATCACATTAAACAACTAGCTGCTCATCATATAATAAATGCAAGAGGTAGAATAAATGATGACATACGCATATTTGAAATACTGACAATCAACATTGAAGCAGATAATTATATATAAATCTAATTGATTGGAAAACTATTGCGATAACAGGACTCCCAAACAATATGCATTTATCGGATGCAAGTTTGTTGAAGATAATAGACGGCTGGATAGATTCCCGTACTAACATCCCCGACGAGTTACTTTGCATGCCTTCTCATACTCAAGCAGTAGAAAGATACGTGAATTAAGTCACAGACAGTATTATCCAAAGTCTGTGGATACGAAAGAAGAGATGAATACACCAAGACTAGGTTTATTTACAGAAAACTCGTGCCAGTCTGATAAAAAAAATCACAATTCATTGTATAAATAGAAGATTGCGCCCAGATGGTAGGGTGGTTGTGCTGGTTACGGGTGGACATGATATGCACCCACTTCCACTCCTGGGTAGTTGTAAAAGCAACTAGCGAAGAGCTGCATTCAAAACAACAATTCGTTGTATGCTGTACCAGAATGGAAATACCCCATTTTTACCAAAATTTGTCAGTTTTGCTCCAATTATACAGAATAAAGATATCGTTTTATCATTTCAATATTTTAAATCTTTATTAATAAAGGTTTAAATCACACTTTTAAATCATAACCAGTTCTACAGAAAAAATTTATTTTTTTTTGAAAAATTGTCAAATTTTACCCAAAATTTAGACACTTGGACCAAAAGCGCAGACTCAAGGCATTTTTTTTCAGCGCTAAAATTTCAGATATTTGATGTACTAGTATAAAGGCAACTTTTGGCACCTACCCGTTTTTTGTAAAAAAAAAATAACTTTTTTCGCTCCACCCTATTGCACATCCTTTTTTCATAGCGTAAAGTAAATATATGTCACTACAATACAAAGATTGTTTTCTTAATCTGTTGGAAAAAAAGACGTTATATGTTTGTTTGTTTTTATACCACTAACCAGGCCCCTACCTGCCCGGCATTAGTGCCTAGCTTGACGAGTTAGTACCTGGAGCGGGGCGGAAATCACCTGATCACAGCATGGTTGTGACCTGATTATAGTTTTGTTGGCATCGCTGCAGTGCTTGCTCTCTAGTGGTTTGCTACATATCTCTTTGTTTGCCGGTTCAAGGTTTCTATTTATCTTTGTTGAAATGGCAGATTTAAAAAAGCAAAAATTAAGGAAGTGATAGTAATTGGTCTCGTAATTTAGAACCTTGATCAGGTGAGGAGACCTTCACCTGACTAGGCACACCCAGAGGTATAATTCACAGGGAACTTGGAGGACTTTGCACCCACGACGGATTTTACATGCACCAGGCGCCTTTAGCGTACATAAATTTACATATTTGTCATCTCTGTAGGCTTGTCACGCTCATGGTGGATTGTCGCTGTAGTGTTTATCGCCTTTTTTTGGGGGGCTGATTTCACTTTTCGTTTCCATTTCTCTCTGTCAGGGTTTTTGCCATGAATAACTGAATAACTATTAGTTAATCGAATTTGTATCGTACAATTACTGAATAACTATAAGTTGATAGTGAATAAGTATAGTTATTCATTATTTCTTTAACGCAAAATGCATTCCAGTGTTCAAATCAATTTCATTCTATGTCAGATGGTTTAGCGATGGGCAATCCTTTAAGTCCTTTCCTAGCACATTTCTATATGCATTATTTTGAGGATAAATTGTTTAATCTTATTAATTTTCCGTTTTATTGTAGATATGTTGATGATTCTTTTGCACTCTTAGACCCGTCTATTTCATCCATTGATAATGTCTTAACTATTCTCAACTCAATAGATCCTGTTATCCAATTTACATATTAAGTTGAAGTGGAAAATAAATTATCCTTTCTTGATGTGTTAGTTACTCGTCAGCCTAATACATTTAATACCTGTGTATACCGTAAACCCTTTGCAGTTTCACTCCCCCCTCATTTTAATTCGTGTCACAACCCTTCTCAGTAAGCCTCGGCTTTCATTTCTTTATTAATAGAGCAATTTCCATTTGTTCTGATAATGTTTCCCTTGTTACAGAATTGAATTATATTAGATCAGTTGCTATTAATTGTGGTTTTAGTTTGGCTTATATCAACCGCTTAATTTTCGTTGTCTAAATAAATGTATTGGTAATCTTGATTCTTCTGTTGTTCCAGTATCTTTTTCTAACCTCATTACTTTGCCATTTTACAATAGCATTAGCTACAAGATAGCTAATATTTTAAGACAGTGTGATTTTAAGGTTGTTTTTAAGCCAGTTAGTAAACTAAATTTTTCACAGTTAAATGATAAAATTTCACATCAAAACTTTTGGGGCATTTACAATATCCAATGTCAATGTGGTTTGTCCTATATAGGACAGACTAAACGACAACTCCGTTTCAGACTCAATGAACACAGAAATTACATTAAGAAACAAGAATTAAAAAAATCCTCTATTGCTTGTCACTGTTGGAGTGAGGGGCATAATTTTAACTTTGATTCAGCCACTATTATTAAGAAATGTAACACTCCATTAGATTTAGACTTCTTTGAGGCAGTTTATATTCATAAATTTGGTAACTCCCTGGTCAATGATTTTTCAAGTGTACCTTACATCTCACCTTTCTGGGTTGAGTTCCTGTATCATAGTGAATCACTTCCGGCTTAATCTGATTGGTGGCTGATGTGTGATAAGTTTCTCCGTGTTATTGTTGTTTTCATTTGGGTTTATCGATTCAATTTCATGTGTTTGGGGGGATACAATAGTGTTTAATTTTATTTTATTGACACTGAGGAAGTGAGTCCAAGTTATTCACGAAACGTACGTCTGTCCATTGTACTATGATATTGTGTGTTAAACGTTGGTGTTTTTAGTGTATATTTATCCACACAAGATTTTATTCATAATGACCTTATACACCACGCAGTTAATATAAAATTGTTAGTATTGGTTAAAAATAATATTGAAGTATTAATAATTAGTTTATAATAGAAGTTCATTATAATATATTGACATATGTCTGCAAAAACGTATGTACGGTTCTCGAACTTACTTTTTTAACAGATTTTGTCAATTGCAGAAATTGTAGTGATCACCACTGTTCAAGATGAATCTGCAGAGCATACTGTTTCAGTTAAGCTGCTATCAGACGTACTCTCCTATCATAGTAAATATCAGATATTTCCTCCGAAACACGTTTTTCAAGAGTAAAACTCTCGAAAACTTTCCGTGTGATAGATTGCCTCTCGTAACTTCATTAAGCGCTAACTTATGGCTGTTTGTATCCCCTGCGATAGATATCAGCTCGAAATCCACCAATCAGAGCACTCAAAAAATTCCAAGATGACTATCGTCAGTAAGTGAACATGTTATGTTTAGCGTGGTCGCAGACATTGAAACCAAAAATACAGAAGAATTAAGAAAAAAGCAATATCTTTAGTAACATAGGGACCAATTATACACGAAAAGAACTTTAAAAATGTGCAGTTATTTTGAAATTAAAGAATTACGTAGCGCCGATTGTCCCTTCGGAGTTCGGTATTTACCACTATCGATAAGAACTTTATTTACTAATTTAAAGTTATTTATTGCGATTATTTTATTTCAATTCCTTTTATTATTTGCTATATGTTGTAATTGCACTGACGTAGTCACTTATTTACTTCTTAAACTGTACTCGTTTAACTACTTTCTGCAGCTGTATTTGGCGTTATTTCGTACTTGTTGCCAAGTTATGTCGCCAAAGATAAAAATGCAAGCAAACATGCACCAATGTATTATATTGCAATACAAATTATTCTAGCCACATTTTAGCATGCAGCGTTCAGAGTCTAAATTTTGTAGCGGAGGGAGGGGGGGGGACAGAAATTTTTCATATACTTTTAGAAAAATAAAATTTAATAAATGAAATTAATCTAGTAGCTGTTTATAGTTAATTATATTTGCCCTTTTAAAAAATTTCTTTTAAAACAATCTTGATAATCCGTTATAAAATTTAGAAAGATACTTAATATGCATATACTTTTTGTAGTTGTAAGCTTTTGTAGAAAAAAATAATATCCGGTGTATTGCGGCCCGTGCTTAGGATTTAAAGAAAAAAAAGATTCTTTGTTTTAGGCAGTGTTTCTCAAACTTTTTTAACTCACAGGCCAATTAAAGCAATAATTAAACCTGTGCGTCACACTTAAATCTAGAATTAAACTTCCTCAGCATATTTAAATTAAGATGATGGTAAACCGAATAAAAGAAATATACATCTAATAGATCTCATCATACAAAAATTTCTTGAGAAACATTTTTACACTACTTCAAATATTTCTATTTAGTTTTTTATTAACTACTTTCCAAGAAACTGTTGCATAACTACTGTGCGCGGTCTCTGAAACAGCTTAATTGAAACATGAATAAAAGGAAAAATTAACTCAGAAGATACTATTTTTGTACTAAACATTATGTACAAGATATTTATAATAAAAATTCACCTATTCAGAAGTTTCTTGAGATAGTGCATGGGTAATAAAAATTCTCTAGTGTCTGTAATTAAACTTAAAATTATAAGTTAAACTGCGAAAATTGAAAATTGGTTTGGTCTAGGAGACCGTTAACAGCAGTTAAAAGTTGAACATAATTTATTAACCTTTCAAATAACGACTATTCACTAAAAATTTCCAGTTTAACTATAGATACTAGTGACACTTTGTTTCGTTTGAAGCTTTCGAACCACCGCTAGAATCAGTTGAATGGTAAATTTTAGTTCTAATAGGTCTATGTAAAAACTTTAGTACATTAACAGTATCCTACAAGTTAATCGAGACTTTTATTCATATTTAAATAAAGCGATCACATAGATCACTCACAGTAGTTAAGCGACAATTTTTGTCACAGCAGTTGAGGGTTAAAGGCCCTCAGACTCAGGGGTGAGAATGTCCTTTACAGTCTATTTTTTCTTTTTAATTATTGAATTTCAACCACCCTAAAATTTTGTCTTCCTCCTCCTAGTGGTGTATAAATTTTAAACCTTTATATGTTTTTCAATTTATTAAGCAAATTGTGCCCTTTTTTTACTTTGTATAAATAATAAATAACGCATATAACCCCCCCCCCACACCAGTTAAAATATTTCGCTTCCCTTAAAATATATATCTATATATATATTTTCGAAAACAAAAATGAATTGTAACGTAAAACTTTCCTAACAGAAATAGATTTCTAGAATTTTCGTACATGGGAACCCAAAATAAAAGCTCATTCCGCCAAATAGTTTTAAGTTATGCTTAAAAAAGCACTTGTAATCTGTTTTGCGACGATCGAACATTTATTTAAAATTAGGAGGTGCAAACATAAAACCTGCGTAATTTCTAAACTACTTTAACGAGTGACTTTCAATTTGATACACGAAGGTAAAATTTACCGAAAAATATGATGTCGAAATTAGAGTTTAGTACTAAAAGTTTTAGAATGTGTTACAATTGCTATACGTAACTTCCTCTCCCCCCTCCCCCCCGGAAAATTTATGTACAGCAATATTATTAGATGTTATTACTAATCTATTGTTACTTGTGATATTTTTATACAGTAATTTGCGGCAGAGTTAGTGGAGGGTATAACTTCCCCCTCCCCCCCCCAGGACTGTACACAATATTGTTAAAAATAAGGTTTGTGTTTTTGAAACGAAAAATATCAAAAACTCATCAAAACCAAGGAAGAAAACACTGCAAAAGAGGGGGAACTATATCTAAATTCTATTACGTATTTCAAATTTACATTACATTAGTTTACAACATTATCATTACAACTAGTTTTAATATAATATTTTTTTTCTAAATCACTTAATACTAATAGTTGAGAATTCTTAATATTTACAGGTAATGAAAGACGTAAAGTAAAGATTCACTTTCTATGGACTCTATAATTTAAAATTATAATGTCATATTAGCAAGAGTATTGTTTTTATAATCTTGGTATTTTAAGTAAAATGATCATAATATTATATATATAGAACAGACACGAAAAGAAACTGCAATATATAAAATGTTAGTACGCGATAATGCTTCCTGTTTATCAATCAAGCTCTACACTAAATACAGGGTGTTTTTTTTAAACTGACACTGTTCAGAGCCGTCTGTAGCTCGTTCTAATAACTGGATTGACACAAAATTTTGTGAATGGACTAAGAAAACCATGGGAAAAAAGATTCCAACAAAAAAAAATTAGTTCCAATCACCACCGATAGGGGGAAATGTGGCGCTGTGGTCATTTATGCAACTGGGAATTAGCATAAAATACGGGCAAAAAATGAAAATGCAAATTTTTACTTACGCAAGCGACAGTAGCACCAATAGTTTAAGTTATAAATACATGCGAAAAACACCGAGAAACAATTTCAGCTCAGGTTGAAAATGAATCTCACGTTACCGCAGCGCGCGTTACTTGTGAAGTTCTTATATTGTAACCAGTACAATGCACCAGCCGCTCTTCGTTTACTTACAACACGCCATGAACTGCGCAAAGGACCTTTATCCGTTAATGTATTGAAAGCAATGAATATGAAATTCGAAGAAACAGGCTCGCTAGCAGTTCGGTCAGGCAGAGGACGTAAACCGGTGGCAGAAAAAGTGATAATGGATGTTTCAACTGCGCTCAACGAAAGGGAAAGTGTAAATGATGAATAAAACGTGGCATTTCATCCAAATTATTAATTTTGTCTGTTTCTGAAGGTTTTTTTCAATATACAGCGCCACATTTCCCCCTATTGGCGGTGATTGGAACTATTTTTTTTTGTTGGAATCTTTTTTCCCATGGTTTTCTTAGTCCATTCACAAAATTTTGTGTCAATCCAGTTATTAGAACGAGCTACAGACGGCTCTGAATAGTGTCAGTTTAAAAAAAAAACACCCTGTATTAAAACACCTGCTGCAATTACTCGCCAAATGTTACGCCCTCTCCTTACATTAGCAGATAACTTTCAGTATGGAAAATAACCTTAGTTTCAGCGTGAAAGTGTAGCTCCAAGCAAGCGACAGGCAATAGCATATACTTCATATCGTATGGTAGTCCGTGTGATATCAGCTTTACGTTTGGTATAAGCAATAGACATTAGAATTTATCTTTTGATATAATGAAAGAAGTCCCGAATATCGGATTTCGCAGCTTATAACTCACAGCTTCCGAATGTCGTGTTCTCTTTTTTCCTCATATTTTCATATGTTTTTTTCGCTTCTAGTAATAAATATTTTGAAGTGACTTAAAAAAGGGGAGCTTCTGTTAAAGTTTGTCTGTATCTATGTGTTTGCAGTTTTAATTATGAGGAATATGTGAATTTTGATGCAGATTTATTTACGCCAAAAAAGTACGTTATCCAAAAAAATTAATTGCATGAAAACTGTACATAAGGGAAGCTGCAGTGTGGACAATACACAAATGACTTTGTCTTATGCCCAAATTTCCCGAAGCTTGTGAAATACATTGATGAGATTTTATCTGTCACATGCTTGAAAATAAACATTTTAATATTTAGAAGTTATACACAGTGTTACCAGTAGGCTACATTTTTAAAAATTCAGATTGTTTGATTCTCACCACCTTTTTAAAATAGTGTAATTTACCTTGTATATATACAAATCTATACATCATAAATGTGGCTGCACAAAATAATTATTCTAATAATTATTCAAAATAATTATTATTACTACTTTTATGAATATTAAAGGTAATTGCTAGAACTGTATTTTAAAATGTGTTATATCTTCTCTAAACTGTTTACTCACATATCTTTTCCCCCTTATTTAATTCTAAAGGTTCGTTATATATTTTGGATGTGTTGGAAAGTGTTTCATAATCTATTCTTGACGCATGATTTTTCGTTATTATTTAATATTCAACCCTTTTAAACTATGGTTTGGAAAATTTTCATTAGCTAGATTATTATGGAAAATAACATTTCATCTCATCATTCATACTATAATTGTTAAATATAAAAGGGTCTTCCTTTCGAACTACGAAAGGAAATTTCCTCACGGCTTCCCATCTCGGAAAATACTCAGAAAAGCACAGGTTTAATGATCTCCTCAAAGAAAAATTTCCCTCTTTTTATGCATATTTTTTCTAAAAGACCCACATTTTTGGAGATCAGCGTACATTAAACCTTAATTTTCCGCTTCATTTTGGATATAACGAAGTATTTTAAGAGTAAAATGCTTTAATGAGTTGTACGGTTTTTGACAAACCGAAGGTAATCCATTGCTACTTTTTTAGGTATGCGAATTTATCATGCAGATAATGAAACGTATCTCAATAAATAACAATTTCTTCAGTTTGTCTAAAATATTAATTATTAAATTCAGCATATTTATTGTAAAATTAATCGTATATAGGACATGTATCCTGATAATAGTTTTTCCCAAATAAAAAACATTTCATACTATAAACATATTTTTCTACATTAAAATCCATTTTATCTAACTCAATTATAAAATAAACATTTGAATAATTTAACAATATTCTTTATTATGAAAATTTTGAAAACCGTGATATGAACCGTTTTGAATAACTCGACTTTTATGGAAATTAACTTCCAGCGCATCTTTAATACTTTATTCTCTAATGAAGATAAAGGTTTGCATTTCTCAGTCTGAAAGTCCGAACGAAACTTTTCTCGGGTCTCCCATTCTCCACAAACAATCAAAAGAGTAGAGGCTTAATGAGATCCTCAAAAGTCAATTTTGGTGTGGGTATGCGTATTTTTCACATTAGTTTTTTTGTTCAGCTATTGGTATGCGCAGGGATATTGAGCATTGAACTTCAATTTTCTGGTTCTTTTCAGATAATTCGAAGGTTTTTAGGGATAAAAGGTTTTAATGAGTTTTACGTATTCTGGCAAAGCCTAGGTATTGCTAAATTACTTTTTGAGACTGTTTTAATTGAACCATCAAAAGCATATATTTACACAATTTTATTTTTTTAATGTAACAATTAAAGGATTTCTATAATTTCATTTTTTGACATCCGTACAAAATATATAAAAATTATAAGGAATTGGTGAAAAAGAATTAAAACCTGTAAAATATTAAAATTAATGAGTATTTTAAAAATTTCTAAATAAAACTGCATGAGTGTTGTTTTATATTCGTGTAGTACTTTCAAGATTATAAAAGCTTATTTAACTGAAATGTTATCATAAGGGGTACTTTAGTCATACACAAAACCTCATTTAAAATTCTAATAATGTAATAGAAGAAATACTATGAGCAAGAATCTGAAATTTGAGTTTTTATACAAAGATTTTATATTTTCCTTAATATTAAGCTGTAAGATTTATTTCGTGATACAATTTATGAAAGAACATTATCTTTAAAAATAAAAGGAGTATATATTATTTCTTAGTACATAACATACATTTGCTTTATTTGTTTTATTCTTTATAAATATTATACATACAGTATGAAGATTTTTATTTATTTTCCTTATCATTTATTATAAGCGTTTTGAGAATCATGATCTCAATAAAATTTAATAACTAGATTCTTATGGAAATGAACTTTCATTAATGAACTCTCATTATTCAGGCTTTTTTCCTTTAGGGGAAGTTCTCGCGGAAAACTTTAAAATTTTCCCTTTTTTGGCGAGTGTGTTATTTGAAACTTTAAAGTTTCTAGAATATACCCTGAAAAACATTTTTTGTTCCCCCCAATATTTAAGCCGCGGCAACCAGTTGAATGGTCCGAAATCACAGCTGGCATTAAAAAAAAAAAAAAAAAAAAAAAAAAAAAAAAAAATCTGAGTGCATTGTTCTTCGAACAAGCTTTTTTGAGTCAATTCCTCATCTCATGCCAAAAACGTTAAAGTTATCGACGATTTGTTTTTAGTAAATCTAGTTACCGTAATTTCTGGTATATAAGCTGCGGGTCAGATAAATCGGTTTTTAAGCAGACATTTTACTTAATAAAATGTAACTTGTTTCTACTTGGTACTTATTTGACTTTATTTAATAAATAAAATTTCTGTTTCGATACCGATTTATTTGAGTCGCGGGTTATATAACAGAAACTACAGTAGATATTTTTAGTTGGATGGTACATCTTGCATTGCATCTTTTTTTGAAATACCCGATCGACTGGTGGAACGTGCAGTGATCGTAGCGTCCTATATTTTATAGATATTTGCTACATCTATTTTTAAATAATAATTTTCGTGGAACTTTTCTTTAACATGTGTAATAGGAATTTATCGCAAAGATTATAGTTTAAAAAGAGTGGTAGGAAATAAAAAAAAATATAGGACGCGGAAATCTCTGAACGTATCCCAAAAGGAAGTTTTTTCTTATTTTTTAAATGCTTATTTAATTCAAGAGTATTATTATTAAGATTTTTAAAGTAATATCCACATAATATAAACAGTTCATAATTATTTCAAATAAATAAACATTTCATACTACTTCGACATTTTTGTATATAAAACCCATCCCCTTTAATTCCACAATGAACTAAATATTTCCATTGTTTACCATATTTTTATTATTATCGTTTAGAAAGCAATAAATTTCATAATTTTCAATAACTGTATTCTTATGGAAATTAATTTTCCTCCTATCGTTCAGATTTTCTTCTTTTTATGAATAAAAGTTTGTTTCTTTTCTAGTCCGAAAGTCATAAAAAAAGTTTTCTCACCCGTCCCATTCTCCGCAAACACTCTGAAGAGTAGAAACTTCACAAGCACCTAAAAAATCAATTTTCCTTTGGATATGAATATTTTCCCCCAGACCCACTTTTTTTTTCTTCAGCTATTGACATTAGTGCAGAAATATCGAATAATGAACTTCAATTTTCAGTTTTTTTTTTTCAGATAATACCAAACCATTTTATGGAAAAAAGGGTATAATGAGTTGTGCCGTTTCCGACAAAGCCGTATTAATACATCTTTACTTTTGAAACAGTTTTGACTCAACCATTAAATGTATATTTTTGTATAATTGAACTGTAGGAAATTTTCTATAAGTTAAATTTTTAAGACATTCAATGTAAAGAAAATAAAAAAATTAGCACTTTTATATTTAACAACGAGTCCTAAAAATTATTAATAAAAAATATATAAGAACTATTAGGAGATTTTTTAAGTAAAAATTTACAAAAATTTAATTTTATGTTAATTTTGTAATTTTGTAATCATAAAAGCTTTTTGTAAACTGGAATCACGTAGAATTGAGGTGCGTGAGGCCCGCGAGCCACCAAGATACCACTATTTTAGAATACATTAATTCACCTTTTTTAATCCTTTCAAGGTAAAATAATTCAAATGCTAAAATGTTAAAATGATTGATTTCCACCAAAATTTACGAACAAATATATTTGAAAATAAATAAATGCCTTACCTTTGAACATCTAAATATTAACTTTGCAATTAAATAAATGTAGGACTGCTATTTTGAAATCATGGTAACAAACGATTCTCAGCCTGAACGATTGTACAGCTTGATGAGTTGTAGATTGATTTATTCATTCAAACATTATTTAACACATTGTTTGCAGGAAACCTAAACATGCATTTGTATAGATTGGTTGTAGAAATTATTGTTGGTACTTTATTTTTGTACAGATAATTTTATAAATCACAAAGTATAATCCAAGCACACTTACACCCGATTGGTTATGAACAGGTTTTAATTTATAGTGGTTTTTGTACAATTAGATTTCATGCTCATTTTCAAACAAACACCCGCATACAAAGTCTGAATATCTCTACAATTGGAGTATGATCATACCAGGGTTACTCCTTGGAACTTCCATGGGATCTAGCACCACAATTTAAGATTAGACATTTTCTATTTCATATATAAATCACAAAATCTGTGATCTCCGCGTTTAATCGCAGAATTTGTACTAAAAAATCTATTAAAAATTGTTATAGAACGGTACACAACCTGTAATACTAAGCTTCGAAACAAAAATTGAGTTTTTCAAAACAGACAATATTTTGATTATTTTTAAGCCGTGAGATTTAGTTCTTATAATTTTTGAATGATTATTTAAAAAAATTGATATAGAATAATATATAGTATTTTAAATTTTATAAAGTATATTTGTCTTACATTCTATTAATTATAAATATTACACATTATTTATGAAGATTTTTTTAGGAACTAAATATTTTAATTATTTCCCATGTTCTTTGATAATACAAGGAAATCCGATAATCATAATTTTTTTTCAATAACTTGATTGTTATGGAAATTAAGTTTGAACCCGTCGTTCAAAGTTGATTCCTTCGTGAACTAGTCGGATGTGCCAATCACAAAACGTTCTTCTATCTCATACATGTTAATATTTCAAAAAGCGTAATTTTTTTTATTACACTTCAAATCTTTTGACAATAAATGTTTCAAACAATGGGGGACGGGGATTTCGAAATGAAGTCAAGTCAAAGGTTTCAAGTCAATAAAAATTGTCAAGCCAATAAACGTTAAAAATTTTGCTTATTACTGATATAAAAATTAAACCTAGATTGGACAATTGGATGATTCAGTAGGATTTTTTTTTCAACAGCTACCGCACCCGTCCCAAAATTCGAATAAAATTCCTATCATAATGCCAACTTCAGGCCAATTTTCTCGAAAATTTTATACAAACCTCGGCCTATTATATTACATCAAAATATGAATTTTAGTCAAAAAATTTCATAAATTCTTCACTTAAACTGCAAATAATTGAGAAAAATATTCAAATTTATAGGTGTCCGGGATGAAAAATTCTCAAAAAAATGAAATTATTTTATTGTTTAAAAAAAATTACAGAGTTTTTAGAGTTAAATACCGCAATCCGCATTATTTTATCCTGATTAGATCCGGAGATATCACATTTTTGTAAAGCGTCTAGCTCCTCCCCTTTGGTTACGATTTTTAAAAAACGGATTGCTCTGCGCGCATGCGTACTTGTCGGATACTTTAAAATTTCTCTCTAAGCTGTCGCGAAATGAGTGCGTATAGCGCTGTGGTATGTTATTTCTCTCCCTTTCTCTAGTCTAGTGTTCGAATCCAAGGGAAGAAAAGTTTGAAAAAACAGAAAGTTTTATTTTTCAATATTTATTTGAGTTATAAAAAATTGGAATGAAATAAAGTAAATATTCCATTTTTCAATATGTGAGCGATGGAAAGTTTGAAACAAAAAGGAAATAAATAGGAAATTTGGTTATAAAAATTAATTTGAAGAGAAAAATAGAAAATATCTATTTTTTGATATTTAATTAAGCTATAAAATAATTTTTACCAATATTAACAACATGCGTTACTAACAATTTATACAATGTGCATTTTTGGAATTTTAACAAGTTTCGTTCTTTTTAGAGTTTGCTGCACAATGAGTTTGCGACGTCCAATGATATTTTTTCAATTTTTATGTGCGCACAGCGTTTACACATGCATTATTTACCGCGGCTTTAATGACTTTCGTGCATTTTAGAGATTGCTGCAAAGCGAGTTTCGTGTGTCCAGTGATGTATTTGTTCGGTTAATGTGCGCGAAGCGCTCATACATGAGTTACTGACCGCTGCATGAATGCATTTCGTGCATTCTAGAGATTGCTGCAAAGCGAGTTTCGTGCGTTCAATGATGTATTTGTTCGGTTAATGTGCGCGAAGCGCTCATACATGAGTTACTTACCGCTGCATGAATACATTTCGTGCATTCTAGAGATTGCTGCAAAGCGAGTTTCGTGTGTCCAGTGATGATTTTTTTTCTGTTAATGCGTGCGAAGCACTCATGCATAAGTTACTGGTGGCTGCTTGAATGAATTTCTAGAGAGAGATTGGTGTAAAGCAAGTTTCATGTGTGCAGTGATTTTTTTTTAATGTTACAAATTGTTTTTGGAATGTTAAAAATTCAGTTTAGAACGTGAAAAAGTTGTTAAAATTTCATAAAAATTTTAAATTTCGGAGAAAAAAGTGCATTTTAGTAAAAGTCTGAAATTGAATTTCGTTAAGAATGTTAAAGAATTGTCATAGAATGCGAAAAAAATACTAAAAATATTGAAAATCGTGAAAGAAAATAATTTAGCAATATTTTGCTAAATGTTTTAAATAAAAATCCTTTTACGAATAAAAAAACTAACTAAAACTTAACTAAAAAAAAAAAATGCTGCACAATGGAATAAAATTAACATGATTCTTGTTGGAACTGTCTAAGTAAAGAATAATAGGCATGTGCGCAACACAATCCGTTTTTTGAAACCGTAGCCAAAGTGCAGTGGCTAGACGCATGTCATTTTTGTCTTATAATGCCGTGCGCGACCCGCTCTCTGACGGGAACTTTAACTCCATTTATCTCAGAATGCATTTTTTAACGATTTGTAAACTTTGAAGGGAATTATCTAAAATTCCTTTTAAGATATATTTATGAGGTTTTGAATAGAGTTTCTGTATTATATTTCTAATAAATTGTCTTCAGGATTTTTGTTTTTGGGCGAGAATTATGAAAATATGCCAATTAATGCTAAAGTCACTCATGAAAAATTTTCATTTTTTCATTTTAAAATTTATTATGAACTTTATAATTAATATTTTTAAAAATCCTGAAAACAACTTAAAATTACACATTTTATGTATACAACAATCTAAAAATTATGTAAATCAGGCAAGTGGTTCAAGAGTTATAGCAAAAACTATCTATGTTTAAACTTTTAACTTTAATTTTTCTTTAATTTAGAAAAAAATCATTATTTTTTCACAGGGAATATGTTTATTATATAAACAAATATTTTACAAAAAAATTTCAATCCAAAATATCTATAAATAAAAAAATATATGATTTATTGTCCCGGACCCCCTTAACTGGGTCCTGACGTCCATAGTCAAAAACGCATATATGAAGTTTAGTTCAATTCTATCCGAAATTTCATGCCCCACCAGTGGGTGAGAGGTTCTGCTCTCATAGCTGGTAGACGGGAGGTGCTGCGTTCAAACCCCTGTCGTGCTCGTCGGCCTAACCATTCGGGGTTTTCAGTGGTTTTCTTCTGCCTTTGTCGTAAATTTGTGTTAGGATTCCTTAGAAAGACCCCCACGGAGGGCACCCCTTCCCCGCCGTCCTATGTCCCTTGCGCAGATAATCGGCCGTAACAAATAACCAACCAACCAACCGTAACTTCATACACTTTCCAATGATACAAAAGAAAAATCGCTATTACAGCGTCCCCTTTCGGTGGAATATCCCCTGTTTCAACTGGGATCTGACGGACTTAGTCAAAAACATGCATATGAAGTTTGGTTAAATTCTGTGCAGAACTTCATACACTTTCCGATGATACAATAAGAAAAGTGTTATAAAAATCGCTACCACAGCGTCCTTTACGGCGGAGTATCCCCAATTCTCCTATGACCTGCTGGCCGTAGCCAAAAACATGTATATGAAGTTTAGTTCAATTATATGCAAAACTTCGTATATTTTTCGATGACACAAAGAGGACATACAAACGCATGGACAGATAGACATTTTGTAAAAACGTGTGTTTAAGAATCTGACCCATAAAATATGTAAATCCGTCGAAAAAAATTTCGATTACAATACCTTTCGATATCTTCTTTTATTGATAGAAGAAAGCAAAAATGTGTCTTCCTTTCCTAGTCCGAAAGTCCGAAATAAAATCTTCTCACGCCTCCCATCCTCAGCAAATACTCAAAAGAGTAGAGGCTTAATGATCTCCTCAAAAATCGATTTCCCACTTGTTATGCATATTTTTCCTGAGACCTCAGATTATTTTTTCAGCCATTGAGATTGGTGCTGAAATGTCGAATAATAAACTTCATTTTCCGCTTCTTTTCAGCAATTCTTCTATTTTATGAATAAAATGCTTTAATGAGATGTACAGTTTCCGGCAAACCCGTAGTAATGTATATAGTTACTTTATAAAGCTGTTTTAATTCAACTGTTAAAATTAATTTTCTGCATAATTTTAGTTTGAATGTAAGATAATTTGTTTAATTGTAGTGTTTAAGAAAGTAGTATGAAATGTTCATAATTAAATTGTATTAAATTGTAACTTATATGTATGGGAAACTAATTATTTATTTGTAGCTTGTTATTGCTTAGGCTCAGCTGAAATATTCTGAAAAATAATAAAAGTAAAGTTTTCAATGGTTGTCTTTTTCACAATTTTTTAAATAAATTTAATTTTTAAAATATTCAGAACCAATTTAATTATTCATGCTTCATAGTTAAATATAAAAATTCATAATAACAGTTGTTATTAAGCTATGAAAAAATCATAGAATAAATTAATGCAATTTTTTTAAATTTAATAAAATATTTAATCTTTTTATGAACTACCAGGATGTATTAGTTTTGAAACAAATCATCAAAATTGGTGCAACTAAACCATAGTTCTGCTTAACTATAAAATTAAACGCACACGTGTGAAACCTCTTTTAACAAGAGAAAAATATTTATAATACGATATAAATAACATTCCTAATTGCATAATTGTTATGCCTAAATATAAACATAAACATTTATCAAATAAAACGTTTTTTTTTCTAATCATAGAAAAATATTTCATGATGTACAAAAAATTTAAGAAAACACATTAATTTTACAACTTTATCTTTTAAGCTGGAGAAGAAACTAGATTAACTTGTCGATTAATTTTTTTTTCTAGAAAAATTAAAATAGAAATTGCTTTTTATCATCATTTTCTAATATAACAAAATATGAATTTTCAAAAAATAGCATTATAGTTTGATACCTCAAATAAATAAAACAAATTAATTCATTTCTTAGATTACAAAGTTTAGATAATTATTAAAGAAAAACAAACATGATTAATTTATTTTATAGTGTATATATGAAATGATTAAGAACTGCTAAAGGTTATTTCAATTTATTGGTAAAACATGAATAAATTTTATTGCTTCTAATTTTTTTTTTTAATTTTCTAAAACTAACTTTGACAAACTTTACAATTAACGTTATTTCCTAAATATTTAGCTTAGTTTAAGTAACAACAAAACTACAAAAATATATTATTAATTTCCAGATAGCATTTAAAATAAATAAATAAGTTAACTTTGCATTTTTTTTCTAATTATAAACTAGTCGTTGGGGGCCACCGTAATACTTACCCATCATGGATATGCATAATGTAAAATATTAAAATAAAAATGTGTAAACTACTTATAAAATGCATTGCAATTCAAATAAAATCGTGGATTGATGACGTCATAAACTTTAAAGGCTCGATTACTGAATTGCTTGAAAGAGGTTTTTCCTTATAACTCCAAAAATAATAATCCTATTAACTAGCGGTTTATTGCATCTGATTAAGCGTCAAATTTCCAATTAAAATATATCTTTGAAGTGAAATTTGGATGAAATACAGGGTCATGAGAAATCGAAGAGTGTGGAAAATAGGATTCCAAATATCTCGGCAACTCATTATCCGATCGACTTCATGCTTTATGCAAAATTTATGTTTTTGTATTGTCTTTTATGTTCATTTCCTAAAATAAACAATTTCGAAAATTTTTATATACCTTTTATCAGAACGAATATTTCGAGAGTCCGAAAAAAATTGTTCCGGTTAATCGAGGTTATTGAAATGAAATAGTCTTCTTCCCATTATTACATACTAAGTACATACCAAATTACAAGTCTCTATCTCAATTTCTTCGGGAGATAGAGCGTTTACAGACACACAGACATCCAGACACACAGACACACAGATGGACGGCAATTTTTTTTTTTCTAAAAATATGTTTTTCGGAATCTCCAGTGTCTGAAACTTGTAAATCCGTCAAAAAAAAAAATTTCGATTTTCAAAACGATTACAAGACTTACCCTATACTACGTATGATGGGTAAGTAAAATGTATCTTCTTTGCTGCAATGTGTAGGAGTACTTTATTTAGCTATTCTATAGCAGTTTAGAAATATTTAAAAGCATTACTATGGCATTGAAAAAAAAATCACTTTAAAATGTTAATTTACTTGCGCGGTATAAATCCACAGATTTAAAACAACGCAACACATTCTAATCCAAACTTGAAATGACATCAAATATATATTTTGCTTCCAATGTGCGCAATTAAGATCTGCGCAATATTTTTTAACCACAGAGTAACAACAGTCAGGCAGCAGGTGTTTCCATTCCAGCTTATAACAAATGATATACATATATAAAAAAAAAGAATTTAAATAAGGATATTTCAAATACTTTATAATTCATATGGCCGACAAATCAACTTCTAATGGTGTTATTATATTGTATTTTTATATGAGATAATTTTGTATTTAATAGCACTTTCTATTGCAACTTTTTAGAAATAAACTGTGTAAATTTGTATTTTTATATATTTTTTAATCAATTGTAATTGCTGTAGTAATTTGCATTTGCTTTAGATATCCAAAGTAAACATAAATTTTAAATAAAAATTGCTTTAATAGGTTGTATTAAGTAATTTCGATATAAATATATATATACTGTTCTACGATTAAATTTCCTAAAAACGAATTTTTCATTTTTTACACTACATTTAAAAAAGTAATATATTTAATACAGGTGGTATTTTATTAAGCATGGGCCAATTTTGGATAAATTGCTATAGGAATGATGCCCCCAGGGAGGAATTTTAAAGGGAGGGTAAACCGAATGAATTATACCGCACAGGGAAAATCCCGAAAGCGTTGCACGGTTACTCCAACAAGACCACTTTGGTATCAAACTCGCAAACATGGTGCCCTGATTTTGTGAGAAGATTGGAGATTTTAAAAAAAAGTATTTTTAGTATTACAAAATTAGAAAATGAGTTCCATGCGGCAGCAGAAAAAAAATGAAAATGTTTGTATTTAAAATGCTAACAAACCTCTCAATTGCTAACAATTTTGTTACAATGAGAGCTCTATTTCTGAATTACTTTGCGCTAAATATTTTATACGTTATTATATTTCTTTTTAAGGATTTTTACCTGTTTATGATATAGTATATTTTGTTAAATTTCTTGAAAATGGTACTGGAAATTGTAAAAAAGTTATCGCCTTCTTATATATAGTTAGATATTTATTTGTTATTTTATTTTGAAAATACTCAGTTTATTTAAATAGTGTGTGACAATGTGAAAGATGTAAGCACATGACATAATTCAATTCTATATTTTATGAGTTTTTTGCAAACTCCCGGATCACACCGTGACGTCACAGAGTATTGACATTTTGGTCATTGGTGTGATGTGACTTTTGTGACTTGCATTGACGTCATTGCAACGTCACAAAAATTATCAAAGCTGTCGAAAATTAATTTTATTGATGCCATAAGATATTTTAAGTTTATTTAAAGTTTTCTTAAGCTCTCACAGGCGTTCACATTTTGGTCACAGTGTGACGTCACAAAGGTTTAGCATTTTGGTCACAGATGTGACGTGACCTACGTGACTCACAGTGACGTCACTGTGACTGTGCTTGCTATGTATGTTAAAATTAATCAAGAATTCTCGACTCTAATCACGGAAATACCTTAAAATCACACTATTTTAGGCAAATCTGTTACCGGAATATTTCCATTTTTTGACGAAACTTTTTTTTTACAGTGTAACATAAAAGAAATTGGTAACCTGAGTCATGTATAATGATTTATGGATACACAAACCTTATTTAAAATCTCTAAAATTTGAATATGAGAATACCAAACCGCAGAAAATGTACATTTGAGTCCTTTGAATCAGATAATATTTTTATTAATTATAAACTGTGGCATTTAGTTCATGTTATAATTTTTTAATGAACATTTAATTTAAATTAGAAATAAAATAATATGTTGTATTTCTCATTATATAAAATATAATTAATTTCTTTCGTATTAATTATAAATATTACACATTATTTATGAAGATTTTTTTAGAATCATGGCTTCAGTATTTTTCAATTTCTTCGTTCTTATGGAAATTAAGTTTCAGCCCATTGTTCAGACCTTATTCCGTAATGAAAAAAAATCTTCCGTTTATAGTCCGAAAAAAAAATCTTCTCAAGTCTCAGATCCTCAACAAATACTCTGATAAGTAAAGACTAAATGATCTTCTCAGAAATTGATTGCCCTATCCATATGCACACTTTTATCCAAGACCTCATATTATTTTCTCCAGCCTTTAAGATTGTTACCAGGATGTCGAATAATAAACCTTACTGTTCTGCTTCTGCTTATGATAATACCAATTTTTTATTAATAAAAAGCTTTAATGCGTTGTAGGGTTTCTGGCGAAATCGTGGTATTGCGTAATTATTTTTAGAGACTTTTTAAATTCAACAAATATAAGCATATATATATTTTTTTTTACCTTTTCATCTCTTTTTTTGAACATTACAACTATAAGAAAATTTCTAGAATTTCCATTTTTAAAACAGTAGTATAAAAAACATTAAAAAGTTAACGCATTTATATTAAATAAAACATTATGGTAAATAAAACGTAAAAAAATCTATCAAATTTAAAAGCAATAGGAATACTGTTGAACATCTTTAAATAAAACGTTTTAAGAAATTAATTTTGTTTATTAATGTAACTTAATTAGTATACAAATTTATTTTCTCAACTGAAATAAATTCTATGTACTGAAATGAATGTATATAATTATTTATTCATACATAATCCTCATTCAAAATATCTAAAATTGGAATAAGAGAACACTAAGCCCAGAAAAAGTAAATATGAGTTCTTTAAACCAGAAAATCCATTCACCATATCTAAACTGTGATATTTAGTTCTTATAAATTCCAAAAGATTACTTTTTAAAATTAGATTTAAAATAGTATATTGTATTTATTATTCTATGAAGTATGTTTGTTTTATTTTCTATTAGTTATAACTATTACAAATTATTCATGAAGGTGTTTTCATGAAGCAAATATTTTAATTAGTTCCCGCATTCTTTAATTTTAACATTTTAAGAATAACAATTTGAACAGTTTTCAATAATTTTGTTGTTATGGAAATTAGGTTTCAGTCTATCGTTTGATCTTCATTCCTTAATGGGAAAATAGTCTTTATATTCTAGTTTGAACATTCCAAAGAAAATCTTCCCATACCTCCCATCCTCCATAAATAATTTCAAGATCAAAGACCTAATGATCTCCTCAAAAATCAATTTTCTTCTCGGTATGCCTATTTGTCCTAAGACCTCATATTATTTTTCCCGAAATTGAGATTGACACAAGGATGTTGATTAATGAACCTCATTTTTCATCCTGTTTTCATATAGTACCTATATATTTCGTGGATGAAATGCTTTAATGAGTTGTTTCCGGGAAAGTTGTTTCCTTAATTATTTTTTGACATATGCGATTTTATCAAAAAGATCAGTGGTTCCCAATCTTTTTTCTCACAAGTACCCCTTGCTTAGACTTTCATTTATGCGTACCCTTTTTCACATAAACCGGTTCCAAATATTTTGTTTTTGGTCATTAATAATTTTTTTTTGCTAGTTACCAATGTTAAGTGCAGTTTTCTTCAGAGTACTATTTTTTAACCATTTATCCATTTTGAGCCACAACACAATATCAAGATAAAATCACTCACAATACTAAATATTAGCTAAAGATTTCAAACTAAGCACTCAAAAAAGAGGGATACAACTGCACCTATTAACACACATTAATGAATAGTTTATGCTAATGCTGACCAGTCAAACACTAAAATGACGATCTGATTTCAAA
This sequence comes from Maratus michaelseni, assembly GCA_963931845.1. Taxonomy (NCBI): domain Eukaryota; kingdom Metazoa; phylum Arthropoda; class Arachnida; order Araneae; family Salticidae; genus Maratus; species Maratus michaelseni. The sequence goes on from OZ007586.1 coordinate 420,861,596, forward strand.
TGGGTTTTAAATGAAATTGTCGAAACCAGAACACACAGTACGATTCATGTTTTTTCTTAATATTTCTAGAATTCCAAGAAAAAAAAGAAAATAAGGGGCATATGTGAAATTGCAAGATGATATTAGGAGTGGGCGGAGGTAATTGCAACCAATGATTAATCAATTACTGCCGTAAGTTTAGTCATTTTGCTCCATTTTATCCGAAAATACATTTTAATTTTACGAAAGTCTCTCTTTGTAAACGAAAAGTTTACAGTTTTGTTTTTTGTTTTCATTTTAAGTTTTATTTTTGCGTTATCCGCCATTACCAATGTAATTTTCACTTACCCTCAAATATTTCACCACGTACCCACAGGGGTACACGTACCCCAGGTTGAGAATACTGAGGTTGAGAATACGCACTGAAATAGTGACTAACTATTTTGGTGGCGACAAAATCCAGCGGATGGAATGTATCGGATATTCAATGGATTTAAATTCGATGAAACATGTGTGGAACGCACTAGGGAGTGTCTACTTGCATCACTGCAACCCCCTCCTAGCACTCGTCATGAACTTGAAGGAGCTAATGATGGTGAATAGACTTAGTTACTGGAGGAACTCCTGGAAAATCTGATACATAATACGGAAAATCGCTGTAAAACGTGCATTTCAATTAGGGTAACCACACAATTTATTACTTTTCTATGTATCCCGAAAATGCTGTTCCCTACCCTTCTTTATATCACCATATTCTTTATTACCTATGTTCTTATTTAAATTTATTTTTTTTTTAAAATAGGATATTCTGCGTTTTGAAGATATGTCAGGAACGACAAAATAAAGATCGTGTGCAAATATTATGTTATGCCCTGCAAATTATTTATTAAGAAAAACTTAGTCATTGGGGGCCACCGTAATACTTACCCATCATGGATATGCGTAATATAAAATATGAAAATAAAACATGTGTGCGTAAACTATTTATAAAATGCATTGCAATTCGTATAAAATCGTGGCTTGATGACTTAATAAACTTTAAATGATCTATTACTGAATTGCGTAAGACAAACATCCTTATAACTCCAAAAGTGATAATCCTATTAACCAAGAGTTTACTGCATCAGATTAAGCGTCTAATTTCCAATTAAAATATATCTTTGAATTAAATTTTGAATGAAATACAGGGTCATGAAAAATCAAAGAGTGCGGAAAATAGGATTACAAATATCTCGGCAACTAATTATCCGATTGACTTCATTCTTTATGCGAAATTTGTTTTTTTATTGTCTTTTATATTCACTCCTTAAAATAAACAATTTCGAAAAAAAATATATACCTTTTATCAGAACGAATATTTCGAGAGTCCGAAAAAAATAGTTTTGGATAATCGAGGTTACTAAAATTCAATAAGCTTGTTCCCATTATTACATACTAAGTACACACCAAATTTCAAGTCTCTATCTCAATTTGTTCGGGAGACAGTGCGTTTACAGACACACACATACAGACGGACGGCATTTTTTTTTTCTAAAAATATGTTTTTCGAAATCTCCAGTGTCTGAAACGTGTAAATCCGTTAAATTTTTTTTTCGATTGTCAAAACGATTACAAGATTTACCCTACGTATGATGGGTAAGTAATAACACTTTTTTATCTTTTTGAACCACGATTATCAATAAATATGTATTTATACTTAAGCGTTATTTAAAATCTCTAAGTGTCTAATGATATAGAAATTTTAAGCGCAGGAAACCAAAATTTTAGTTTTTCAGAACAGACAAAGTTTTGCTTAATGTTAAGGTATGATATTTATTTTTTGCTATAATTTTGAATGAACATTTTTGTAATAATTAGAAATGAACTATTAGATTTTATTTCCTATTATATAAAGTATAATTGTTTCACTTTTCTTAATTAAAAATATTGCACATTGTTTATGAAGATTTTTGTCACGAAATAAATTTTATTTTAAGTCATAATGCTTTTCAATGGGAAGTTAGACGATTTTTTAATTTTAACATTCACCGAAAAGAAAATCACGCATTGGAATAATTGTAAATGCTAAATTTTGGAGACTAAATTTACGAAATGGAGATCTTAATTTAACCCGATCGCTTTGAAAATTTGTCAATATATTTATTAGAATTTAGAAATTAATAGTTTAAATTATTGGAAAATTTTTTGCATCTGTCTGGGAAATATGAAACTTTTATTTTCATAATGTTACAAATTTTAAAATGCATTTCTTTTTACTTTGCTCTTTAATTTATCGGTTGATTAGCACTCATATTTCAAAGAATATCAAAATAATAAAATTCAAGTAACTCGCACTATTTTGTTAAAATACTTTATTACCAAAATACATTATTTTCAGATGATTTTCGTATACTATTGACATAAAAGAGAATTTATTTTGATAGAAGTTGCCGTTTAACTACAGGGTGTTTTTTTTTAAACTGACACTGTTCAGAGCCGTCTGTAGCTCGTTCTAATAACTGGATTGACACAAAATTTTGTGAATGGACTAAGAAAACCATGGGAAAAAAGATTCCAACAAAAAAAAAATTAGTTCCAATCACCACCGATAGGGGGAAATGTGGCGCTGTGGTCATTTATGCAACTGGGAATTAGCATAAAATACGGGCAAAAAATGAAAATGCAAATTTTTACTTACGCAAGCGACAGTAGCGCCAATAGTTTAAGTTATAAATACATGCGAAAAACACCAAGAAACAATTTCAGCTCAGGTTGAAAATGAATCTCACGTTACCGCAGCGCGCGTTACTTGTGAAGTTCTTATATTGTAACCAGTACAATGCACCAGCCGCTCTTCGTTTACTTAGAACACGACATGAACTGCGCAAAGGACCTTTATCCGTTAATGTATTGAAAGCAATGATTCTGAAATTCGAAAAAACAGGCTCGCTAGCAGTTCGGTCAGGCAGAGGACGTAAACCGGTGGCAGAAAAAGTGATAATGGATGTTTCAACTGCGCTCAACGAAAGGGGAAGTGTAAATGATGAATAAAACGTGGCATTTTATCCAAATTATTAATTTTGTCTGTTTCTGAAGGGTTTTTTTCAATGTACAGCGCCACATTTCCCCCTATCGGCGGTGATTGGAACTATTTTTTTGTTGGAATCTTTTTTCCCATGGTTTTCTTAGTCCATTCACAAAATTTTGTGTCAATCCAGTTATTAGAACGAGCTACAGACGGCTCTGAATAGTGTCAGTTTAAAAAAAACACCCTGTATTTTGTATCATGAATGTTTTGAAAACCATGATTTAAATATTTTCATTAATTTGACGATCATGGAAATTAAGTTTCAGCCCTTCGTTGAAAGTTTATTCCTTATAGTCCCGGATCCCACGACACAATACCTTACGTCATCAGACACATGTAACCCCCCCCCCCCTGAATTCTAGGCCTGTACGCTGACACAAAAATGGCGGCAGTCGTAGGCGGATTTTTTAAAGCATTTGTACGGTCGCCTGAATTTACAAACCAATAATTTTTAAAAGTTTTCTTTGACTTATTTAATCTCAGAAAAATAAGGAGGAAACTTTTAATCATTATTGGTCTTCAAATTGAAGGGACCATACTAACTTTGAAAATAATCCGCCTGTGACAACCGCCATCTCCGTGTCATCGCGTAGGCTTAATATTAAAGGTTCCGTGATATGAACGCAAACTATTCTAAACGAAAATCAAGGCTGATATTAAGATTCTTCCCGACATGTTTGCCTGTGGAGTACATGAACATTTTCGAATAAGGGATCAAATTCGCGTTGACTTTGTGGAGAATCCACTTACGTTAATAATACCGAGGAGTAGACGATGATCAAATGTGATGAAACATGAAAGGTATCCTGTCCCAGCTTGACCTTAAGAAGGGTTGCCAACTGAAAGTAGTGGTCGAAAATGGACACCCTTGCGTCATCGAAGAATGAATGAAAGTTCATGACACCCACAATAATTATAACTTGAGATGCCTTCACTCAAATAGACCAAAACTAATGTTGCGACAATTGTAATCTACCCACTGAATAAAGTTAAAAAATATATATGACATTATGACTATGAAATCTAGCACATAATCTTATCTTAACTTTTATGAATGCTCTAAAAGTCCACAATAAAAATAATTTGGATTGACTAAATGATGTTGACCAAATATACGATTGTTGACAATGAATCCTTTCGCTATAAAAGAGAATTAAAAGCGATCACGACTTTAAGTCACGGAGAACTTGATCGTACCATAGATCACATGAAACCTTCTAAAGACCACAATTTGAATAACTTGGGTTGACTTCAACCAAACTGACCAAATCTAGGGTTACCGTCAATTAAATCCGTTCGATGTTGAGAGAGAAATTAGCACGAATAGGACTTTACGTCACGGAGCAAACGATCGTAACATAGCTCATTTGAATGCTCTCGAAGCCAGGATATGAGTAACTTGAATTGTCGACCCTCAAGCTGAACAAAGCTAGAATTAACAACCCTAGTTACGGCAATCGTAGTTTTAGCAACTCTCGTTTTCCAGCATTTGAGCGGAGATATCTCACGTTATTTTTTCTGTGGGGTTTCAGAGCTTTCATATGGGCTACGGTTCTATCGTATGCTCCGTGACGTAAAATCGTCATTGTTTTAATTTCTCTCTCAAGGGAAATTTGTTTAATTGTAAGCAATGATAATTTTGGTCATTTTGAGCAAAGACGATCCATGTTTATGGTATTCTGGGCTTCGATAGCTTTCATATACGAAGTATAGTCCCAGGCAGCACATCCTTATGAGCCCATGTGGGCAAAAGTGGGTCAGGGATATAGATCTATATGGGCAACCTATATAGGCCCGCGTAGAATGTCCACTTTTTTTTCCATATGGGCCCATATGTGTTATTTATACATATCTATATGGATGCCTATGTAGATCTATAATGATATCTATATGGATCTATAAGGGCTACCTATACAGATCTATAACGATTTCTATATGGATCTATATGGGCCACCTATATAGGCCCACGTAGAATGTCCACTTTTTTTTCCATATGGGCCCATATGTGTTATTTATATATATCTATATGGATTCCTATGTAGATCTATAACGATATATATATGGATCTATAAGGGCTACCTATACAGATCTATAACGATTTCTATATGGGCCACCTATATAGGCCCACGTAGAATGTCCACTTTTTTTTCCATATGGGCCCATATGTGTTATTTATATATATCTATATGGATGCCTATGTAGATCTATAACGATATCTATATGGATCTATAAGGGCTACCTATACAGATCTATAAGGGCTACCTATATAGGCCCATGTAGAATGTCCACTTTTCTTTCCATATGGGCCCATATGTGTTATTTATATGTATCTATATGGATGACTATGTAGATTTATAGTGATATCTACATGGATCTATAAGGGCTACCTATATAGGCCCATGTAGAATGTCCCCTTTTTTTTCATATGGGCCCATATTTGTTATTTATATATCTATATGGATCTATAAAGCTATTTACACAGATCTATAAGGATTTACATGTTGCAGATTTAAAAATAACATTAGTAATGTACTTTAGCAACTGTAAAAGTGTTTTTTGAAAAGTTGTAAAACAGCTGTAACTATTTAATGTGATTATATGTCATACCTATATATTAAAATATAATAATAAATGAAATAGTTATAACGATTCGAAACTTGTTTAGCTTTCAAAATATTTTTGCAGGCTAAGCACATAGTCAAAGTATAGTATCCTAACAATATATAAAACTTTAGACCAATACTGAATATTTCTGTTATCCATATAGAAAATAAGTGTAAAACCATGAATTCAATCAACTTCCATTATCGTATTTCTTAATACCAAAACATGAGATTTAGTATCTGAGCAGCATGAATGGTTTGACACTCCTCATTTTCAAAATGTTTCATAAAACAGTCAGTAAATTTTAACACTGTAAAAAACATGAATTTACTCAAAAATACTTAAATTCAATTTTTTTTTTTTTTTTTTTTTTTTTTTTTTAAATGACAGATTTATTTTTAAACCACACTAGAACGTACCCATCCCAAAAATTTTACAGAATTTATTATAATTGCATAGTTTTATGATATATGCTATGCATTGTATCGTTGAAATTGTAATAAAAATCTTTAAATTAAAGACTTTGAACTATAGCAAAAGAAATTCTCAGAAACAATCCAGATCAAATTAATTTGCAAATCATTACTCTGATTTTCTGCACCTAATAAATTGTATTATTTATTTTTGCAATGAATTTATAATTATTTCTTTTTTGTTCAATAATCTCAACAAGTTGATCTGCTGTAAACTGAGTACTGGGCTAAATAGAAAGTAATATTTAAACAATAAAGCAAGACCAGTGGGCCCATGCGAAGATTTCACACTGCAATCTAATATTTTTTATCAATATGTAATACTTCACAGATGCAGATTTAAACTTCTAAAGAAAAAGTAAGGATAAAAATATCAGCAAACAAAATTTAGTTTTTAGTCAAGCCAGAATATCATATAATTTATTCAATCAAAGTTAGAGTAAAAACTGATCGAAGACTGCAAAAGGCACGTGCGAGAAAAAAAAATTTAACAATCATATTTTAACTGCATTAGAGGACGACATCATCCGCTTCGGGAAAAACATGGGACATAGAAATATAAATCTAAACATTTCAATTTCAATTTCGCTTTTTAATCCTAAATATAAAATAAACCCATGTAATGTTTTATATTAATCGTTGCTGAACATCATATAATGTGGTATTTTATTTTGTGGCAACAGTAATTTGAGGAAATGCTTTCATTTCTTTTATGAAAACAATGCCGATTTAATTTTTAATTATCAGCAAATTTTTATCAAAACACATGTTTTAGAAAAATGTAAGTGTACTATGTCAGAAGTCTCTTCAAATGGTATCTCATTCGTCGTTCTATGTTTGGTATTTTCTTAGAAAAAGGGATGTTGACAGGAGAAATAATATATACGATATTATATAAGAATTAAGTAAAGTAAGAAATGTCAATGAAATACATTTAATTTTGAATATATGTAGAAAATCAGAAATCTATTTCAATTGAAGATTATATTCTGACACAGCTACCAGAAACTATGCAGTTAACACATTGACCACTGTAAAAAAAAAAATTACATTCAAGCCAACTTCTTAAAAAATAACCATAAATTTTTATCAACTTTATGCAGCTAAATACATTTATTTAATGCAAATAATGTGTTCACCATGCAGCCTGAGAAGCATTTTTTGTCCGATGGATTTGGGGAAGGTGTGCACATGTGATTCAGCAAGTTTTACTTTTTCTCAAAATAAAAATAATTAAAAATCTATCATTTTACTGAATAGTAAAAAATATTTAGATATTTCTTCATACTGTTAATAAACAAAAGTACAATGATTACATGAGATTTTTCATACCACTATTTCAGGTTTTAAGCATTTTAACAGCACAATTTTAGACAGTAAGTTCACAATAATTTAAGCAATCCTTTTTTCACAAATTTAAATACTTCTAACCTTTACATTATTTTTGCACTGTCAAATAGAAGAAAAAATATCTAATTTTAAATTCAATTAATTTAAAAACGGTATTTCAATTTATTGATTTTTTTATTTTTAAAATAATTTAAGCATAACTTTTTAAAAAAACACATTGCATGCAGCTTGATTACAGAAGATTAACACATTTGCGAGTAGAAAATTTTTTAGTGATTTCCTCGGGTAAGCAGCTCATTCAAAAATATTATTCTTTCACAGTTTCATACTTACTTACTCTGCTAGCCTTAATTCCTAGCTAGCCTAATTAATAGCAGGGCTGCCACTGGTAACATTTTTTTTTTTTTTTTTTTTGTGCTCATCTTATTCAATATGAATAATAACTAATAATTCAATAATAACATATCAATATATATATATATATATATATATATGTATATATATATATATATATATATATATATATATATATATATATATATATAAAGTTGCCAATGGCAGTCTTGCAATAGCTGAAATAAAAATGGACACCTATACAATAAAATAGGAACACAATTTAGTTGGTTTGCGGTATGCCGCTCCTTTTATTGAAAGTACAAATTATACAGTTTAAAAAATAGACTAATAACTTTTCAATATAATCTTATTTTACTTACAGTTTCCCCTCAAACAATTTAATGAGGGTGATATACCCTGTCTGCTGGTTTAAAAAATAAAGTACAAAAATTATGCCTTTACTTCTTTTTATATAAAAATCGAAAGAAGAGCTTACGATGAAGATCATCTATAATAAACATGCCGGGTTCTAAGGCTTGGTATCATTTTAATTAAGATTCTGAGTCTGGTAACATGAGCTCCAAGCTTCTGGTAAATTTCACCACCTGTTTTAAAAAAGTAAGAGTAAAATTTTTAAGATATAAAATGGCTTGTACACACATAAGATAATTAAGAATGCAGAAATCTGCTTGTTAATGTTAAACCTATGGGGAGGTTCTTTTCAAATTTCTTGTTTGAATTTTAATATTTTTAAATGATTTTATTTTGAACAGGAAAGCTGAAGTCTATCTCCAATAGGACATTTTTTTTACTTTTCGATTTTGGTTGCAGATTTTTTTTAATAAATGTTCTTTCACTTTCGAAACTAGTTCTAAAAGTGGAAGAACCTTTATTAAAAAAAATCTGCAACCAAAATCGAATCAAAAATAGCCATATTCAAGATTGATCTCAGTTATCCTATGACAAAAAAAAAAAAAAAAACTGTTTGAAAATACTAAAATTCAAACAAGAAATTCGAAAAGAACCGGTCCATAGGTTTAACATTAGCCGGCGGGCGTTTATACATGAGTGAAGAGTACCCTCAACATTAACTTGGGATTGTTGTCATTTGACTAGCAGTCTCTTAAAACAGAAAAAAATCATTTATTACAACTTGATACCACTTTTCAGACACTTCAATTTTCAAGCAATAGTTTCACATTTGAGAGCTATATTTAATTTTTTTTGTTTGTTGATTATTCCCCTTTCAATTTCATAATTTAATTTGAAAATTAAGGCGACAGTGGACAATAATCTTTTACATTTATAAATCAATTGCTATGATGAAGCATTGCATGAGTTTATAGATGGATAATACCAAATTGAAAATAAGATGAAATTTAATTAAAAATGTTCCTTGTGCATCAATTTTTGCTTCAGCCACAATGGTTTTTTTTTTTTTTTTTTTTTTTTTTTTTTTGTATTATTTTCTTTTAAGTTAGATTTATACAGTTTAAAGGTTGATACTTAATTTTAAAAATAAAAATGTAGGAATTTTAGGATTTTTTTTTTCAGGGTGCTTTTAAGGAAGAAAAAGAAAGAAAGAAAGAAAAAGCTTATACACTGATAAAAACTGCAAAAAATCGTCAAATGATCTGGGGGAAAAATCACGAAATTAGTCTAACAATCATGGAACAGAATTGGGTAATTCGTTGAACCACAGCTAAAAAAGTGTGCAATTCGTAAAACAATCGCAGAAGGAAAAAAAAAAAAAAAAAAAATCACAAAATTCCCCAATTGATAGTGGAAAAATAATGACAATATTCATCAAATGTTCTCGAGTAAAAAAACTGCGAATATCGTCAAATGGTTTTGAGAAAAAATTTTTTTGCAAAATTCGTCAAATGATTTTGGTAGAAAAAAAAAAAAAATCGCTAAATTTGCCAAATGGTTTCAGGAAAACCTTCGCAAATGGTTTAAAAATTTGTCGAGCTACAGCGGAAAAAAAAATCACATTTTCCATTCAATCATCACAACTAGACAGTGTGACTATTAAGTTTGGTCAGTGGTAGCAATTAAGTCAATCGCCAAATTTTCAGTATTACTCGCAGACTGACAAGTGCTAATTTTGTTCTATAATATATATATTCAATATTTAGAATAAAATATTTCATTTTTAAAAATGTAAATCTTTTTCAGCAAGTAATAACACGATCTTTAAGATTTTGGTCAAGTTGTAAAAGAAAATATACTATATGAAGCTCAATAAGTGAAGATTAAAAAATTTGGAGCCAGTTATAGCATTTCAATACCAGTTTGTCTTCTCTTCATTGTGGAATCTAATAAAATGTTGACTTGGAGGTATTAATGAAAAAACAAAATCACAAAAAGTATTTGAATATAAAAAGTTAATACAAATAAAGAGTAATTCAAACATTTTAAGATAAGTATATGCATAAGTACTGGTTTGTTATTTACTCGCTTGCAGTGCCACATAGCGCTCATATATTTTCACCACATATGCAAAATGGCAACTGCTGAGCGTAAAGCATTTTGTGTTCTGCAATTTGTTAAGAGTGAATCTGTAATTTCAGTTCAACCTGCATTTTGCTTAAAGTTGAATTGTGATCACCATGTGGCAAAAACATCCATCGATGGTATAGGCAAATCAAAATGAACGGATGTGGTTGAAAAGGGAAAAACACGAGACGATCAAAAGTGTATGTACAGGATGTTGATTGTGATTATCTTCCCAGCCTAGTCCTAAGAAATCTGTTCAGAAACTAAGTCTTGAACTTCAGTAGCCACAGACGACAGTGTGGAAAATTTTAAGAGCATATTTACACATGCGTCCATAACAGTTACAGTTGGTACATGCTTTAAAGGCTGACTATGGTAATTGTCATGGAGTACATTAGGGATGCACCAAATAGTGATTTTGGCTGAATACTGAATATTCAGTCCACAAGCAAACTGAATGCCGAATAGTAACAGTGAGACCAAATACCGAATATTCAGTCAACTGAATAACTATTCAGCCAAATATTGAATTTTCGATATTTCATAGTTTAAAAGTATTAAAAGTTAAATTATAAAACAATTTTAGATAATATTTAACACAGATACTAACATTTTATGAACTAGACCTTTTTACAAGAAACCTTTACATTTACATACCAAAAAAGAAAAAAAAAGTGTGCTTTGTTATAACTTAAATGTGTGCTAAGTTATAACTTAAAGAGGATAGTCTTAATTTTTTTTTTTAATAAAGCTTTAAACTTCATAGCTTCTTCTGTGAATTAAAATAAATTTGTAAAATGTTCTTATATTCCTTAAATACTTTAAAATCAAAGAAAATTTTTGAATGAATTAGATGAAACATTTTGCAGTGATATAGTGTTTATTTGTCAGGAAGGGACTAAAGTAAAACAATACAATATATTAAAATGGTGGCAAACCAGCAAGAATAACTTTCCTGCTCCTTTTGATTTGGCAAAAATAAACCAGGAGCAGGTGTCTGGAATGAACGATCATATTCAGAGGTTGTAAACATACAGGGTGTTTATACATCTTGGAACAAACTTTCTGCATAGATAAAGTTTATAGATAAGTTGTGTTGGTCAAGGCAAACATTTTTTGAGCAAGAAACATCTCAAGTCACTTATTCTATCAAAAATACAAAACATTCAATTAAAAACACAGGGTGTGTCACTGCAAGCTGAAACTGAATTTTCTGTCACATCTTTAACAACAATGAAGATATTTTAAAGAAATTTGCATCGTATTAATTTTGCTTGTTGCAAATATGATATTATTGGAAGTGGCTGAATTTTGGCTAGTGACACAGATATAAGTAGTACTGTCAGCTGCACTCTGAATAAAGGAATATCTAGCTCAGTTTTGCTTAGATATGAATGGTGGCAATTTCCAGTACTTCTCGGGATTCACAGAAATCAAAGTAATTATGTTGAAAATATAGTCACAAGATCTTCAATATTATTAAAGTAACAAACAGAAATTCAAATTTGACCTGGAGTGAGATGCACTTTATTTCTGATTGAATAAGTGTGTTGTGATCCTGGTTTCCTGGACAAAAATTATCTGTCTTGATGTCTGTTATCACTTGCCTGGTAGCAGAAAGTTCGAGACAGGCGACGTACGTCGCAAATTTTTCCCCCTCTTCTGCAGATTTTTTTCTACGGAATTTTCTTCGGCTCACAGATTTTTTTCCCTCTTTCTGCAGATTTTTTTACTTCGTCAGTGGGCGCGGTGCTGCAGCCACACTTTCGCTTCGCATCTGGAGAAGCGCTATGATCTTCTGCGCATCTCCTCATTCTTTGCAAGCTACATAAAAAAAAATTCTCCGACATCCCTGCTCAATAGACCAACAGCGTTTGCTCATATACTGTGCGTGCATCTCGCCAGAAAGTTCAAAGGAGAAAATCAGTGAAAAGCGGTTGAAGAAATCAGCGAAAAGCAGGCCTTGTCTTTTCTTTTATAGATGCAAATGAGCTCTGCTTTTTTTTTTTTTTTTAAATAGCGGCATAGCGTTTTGGGTTTGCAAAAAAATTTCTGTCTGCATATTTCACCAATAGGTCGAGGAAAAAAAACTGAAAATTTGTCAATTGGGCACAGAAAAATTTTGCAAAGTTCGTTAAACAGTCACGTGAAAATATTGCGAAATTTGTTAATTAATTGTGTGAAGAAAAAAAATCGCAAAATTTGTCAGTCGGTTGTGGCAAAAATTGCGAAATTCAACAGTTGATCGCAGGGGGGAAATAGCAAAATTCGTCTACGATCGTGTGAAAAAAAAAAGCCTGCGGGTTTTGCCAGTAAGACGCAGGAAAATATCACTAGTTTCGTCAATCGATCGTGGGAAAACTATCTAGAAATTCATCTGTCTGTTACGGAAAAAAATCGTGAATCTCTTCAGTTAGTCACAGAAAAAAAAAAAACCCAAATTCTAACATTTGCTGCAGAAGAATATCGCAAAAATAGTCTATAGATAGCAGGAAAATATTGCGAAATGTGTCAGTCAGTCGCGAGAAAAAATTGTAAATTTTGTCAAGCTATTGCAGGTAAATAGCCAAATTCGCCGATCGGTCGTGAAAACAATTGTGAAATTTGTCCACAATTACATGTTAAAAAAAAAAAAAAAGAAACACGCGCGTTTCACCTTAAGACACGGGGAAAAAATTCGGAAATTTGCTTATTGGTTGGCAAAAAAAAAAGGCAAAATTTGTCAATTGGTAGCAGGAAAACATCACAAATGTCTTCAACCAATCGCAGGAAAACAATCGCGAAATTCGTCGGTTGGTTACAGAAAATAAACGTGAAATTAGTCAATATGTCGCAGGGAAAAAACTGCTCAATTCACCAATAGGTTGCTGGTAAATATCGAGAAACAAAGTTAAAAAATTGCATGTAACAGTAATACTTTACAAGATATTAATTATTGATATACAGTAAAAGACTTCTTTATTACATATAATATTGTACTGTTTAATGTAAAATTTTACATATCAATGTAGCATTTGAGGTTATTTGACATAAGATTGTTTTGGACATAGCAGTTTAAACTCTCAAAAACAGACACATGTCAAAGACCTGCCAATCCTGAATTGTAACAAAGTTTACACCTGCAGATTATTTTCTGCCGCTGAAATATCCGTCGCAGACACTTAGAGAATTTTCTGCTTCTGGGATCACTTGTGTAAGCTTTTTTTATTTTGTTTAGAAACGATGTTTGCGAAAAAGCAAGAAACAGGCTATTTACTAGGCAATATTCAGGAAATTGTATTTATTTGTGCATCATTAATCCTATGAAGGTCATCATTAATGGTTAATTTTCTTAAGGGATACTTTTCAAACAGTGAATAAATAATGTAAAAACATTTTCTTTCATTGAAATATGATTCTATTTCTAATTATTTTGAATATCTTTATTGACAGTTAAAAGTAGAAATTGTGGGTTTTTAAAAATATTTAAAAAAAAGTTTTTTAAGTATTCGGTTTGGCTGAATATTTCGATATTCGGCCAGGCCGAATAGTTTGGTTTATCTGAATATTCGGTAATATGGCCGAATACCGAATATTCGGTGCATCCATAGTGTACATACACCATATTGAACATTTGTAAGAAAAACTAGGTTATTTTAGGACCTTCAATTTGATGCATGATTTGTTGTAAATTGTCTAAATTAAACTTATAATATACCATTGTAACTGGGACATTATTTTATGGACACCCTGTATATGCATGTACAGTAATAGAAAATTATTTTTTTAAAAGTTAAAAAAAATCTTTTTTTGCCAACCTTGTTTAAAAACATTGAGTATATATTGAATTCTTAACCTTTTGCTTACGGTGGGATTACCGTAATCCCAAGAAAAAGGATGCTGAAAAATACGGGGTTGGGATAACCGTTATCCCGAAAATTTCCACCCCTCAAGCATGGCGTGCAGGGAGTAATCGACAGCGTTAAGCTCTACAGGGGTCTGACTGCGTATTGAAGAAGGGGAATTACGAAGGGATGATATTACCTATCTTAAGGAAACGAAGGGAAATTTCTGCAATACAGAAAGTAAACATTCTGTACTGATTGACGTCTTGAATCTATTTTTACCTCACTTTTTCCACATTGGTTGAAGATAGTTCATCTTTGCAACATGATAATAAATACATTATTTTCAATAAAATATTTTTGTGTTGATGATTTCGATTAAGTTTTTGTTCTTAGAATGTTAAGGGTCGCGTTTTCTTTTTTTATCGACAATAACATACTAGATATCTTAAAATTATTTAGGAAACTTTATTTATTGAACTGAAAAAATCAAATGATTATATATATATTAATATTTAAATAAATAGACAGTTAATTTTGAAACATTTCTTAGTTTAAAATTAATCATATAAAAATTTGTTTTTGCGCAGCACAAAAATATTATCGTCCTTCTGACATTTGTAAGTGTTTTTCCGCCCTAGGCGTTAACTAAAAAAAAGCCACAATTTTTTCTTTTTTATTATTATTTATTACAATTTCTTTTTTTGCATCCAGATTCGGCCGCAGAAACTGCGCGGTTGCGCGGTTGCTCGGGACACGAAATACTGAGGGGTGGGAAATTCACTAACTAAAACGTAAAAATATAAGGCAGTTTTCACATTCCCTGCTGAACAACGTGAAACTTTCTGATTCATTTTTAAATGTAAATGCAAAACATCGTCAGGCCTGAGTTGAAATCAAATAGCATTTACCATTTTTTAATAAATAAATTAGTTATCGAATTGTAAAAGATTGTAGTCTCGTGACGACCACATTTCCTCCTTTCCCGCGATGTCTCGTCCGGAAATTCTGTTCAAAACACCAACTTGACAGTATTTTCTGAAGGAAATTTCTGTCTTTACCAAAAAATGGAAAATGCCATTCGATTACGTAGTTTCTGAATAAGAACACCTGACAATTTGATGCGTTTCCGAACGTAAATGAATTCAGAAATGTGTCAGAAAGTAGCTCATTTGGATTTGAGAACCAGCCTTCATAGTCTTTTTGTTGTTGTTGTTGTGATTCACACATAATTTTGAAAATTAGAGTTAGGTTCAGGAAAGTATCTAGACATCCCAAGCTATAAATAGGAAGAACGGTATGAGTCATAGTTCCAAGAAATTGCTGTAGATTATAGCACAAGGACATATTTTAAGGAATTGAAATTCGTTGTATGTCTATAATAAAACCTGGTTTTTGAGTTCTTAAGACAATGTGAGTCATACCACTATGACTTTAAACGCCTCAATTGTAATAATTTGTAATACTACAACTGAAGCAAAATCTCTGAGAATGAAATATTTCCTTAATGTAATCTTGTCTTAAATGAAAAAATTACTTGGTCCCAACAGAAAGACAATTATACCAAGACGGAAACCTGTATAAAGCGGAACATTCCCTTTCCATTTCGAATCCGTTTTCACAGGTTTTAATGAATAACTATCTGACAAAGCTGATTACGTGTTTCAATATTATGTAATTTGTGATTTCATATTTTAAATTTTAAATAAGTTGGTTATTAGAAACTTAGCATAATTCTCTTTGCAGAGAAAAAGGGAGGAGGGCGTCAAAATCCGGGTTTAAAAAAGCTGTTCTCGACCCTGTGTTGAACAAATTGTGTTTTGCCATTTAAAAATCTAAACTCTGTAAGCTACGGATTCCGCATTAGTAGGTCTCTCTCTCTCTCTCTCTCTCTCTCTCTCTCTATATATATATATATATATATATATATATATATATATATATAACGCATGAATTTAAAACAAATAAAGGCGTAATGGCAAAGAAACGAAATAAATTGCGATTTAGAGAGTCCTCCGTCTTAGCAGATATGCTTCACTTTTATTTAAATGTTATGTATTAGTGAAACCTAGAAAAAAAAACTACTTATACTACCGATCTAACTCTAAACAGAAAATTTTAATTGTTAATAGAGCACGCGTTTCGACAGAAACAGTCCGCCTTCTTCAGACCAAACAAGTAATATTTCTGTTTTCAAAATATACAGCATTTTAGATTATTTGACAGCGTAAGAGATTTTGCAGTATAACATTTTTAAATGGAATTTTACGATTTAAAACTTATAAAGTGAAGAAAATAAGGGACCTAAAATTAAACGATAACATTTAAAAATTATTAGTTTTCAGGAGAAAGTTAAAAGAGAACAATAAGTTATAAACTTAACTATACATAATGAATATTTCTTCAACAAAAATCGCTAAATTTTATTATAGATATTTCATTCCGTCATGCCAATTGGACGCGTTTTTATATTCATATATCTGCCACTATTTCCTAATAGTAATACTCAATTGATTTATTTACAGATTAAATTATAATCCTATTCATAAATACTGCGTGTAAGTATATTAAAAAAAAAGAAGGTCCAACTGATAACACTGATTCCATTAGGTATCACTTTATCATTCGCTAGTATATTGTTTATCAATTCCTAATATTTATTTCTACTTTTTCTCGCTTGAAATTTCTGTTTTTTGTTTTTGTTATAGTCTGAATCGCGATAATAACAATTTAAAAAAAAATGCTTATCTAAAGAAATAAATTTTTATTACTTATTTAATTATCTGAAAATTCAACATTTTTCTATAAAGTTTTATAATCGCTACAATCGTATATATTATTTCTGTTGTCAACATCCCATTTTCTAAGCAAACACAAAACACAGAACGATAAATGAGATACCATATAAAAGAATTTTAAACCGGCTTCTGACATAGTACACTTACATTTCGTGAAAACATGTTTCTTGATGAAAAATTGCTGTTAATTAAAAATTTTATCGGCATTGTTTTCGTAAATGAAATGAAAAGTTTTCCTCAAATTAGTGTTGCCACAAAAATAAAATACTGCATTATATCGTGTTCAACAGTATTTATAAAACAAAATTGTAAAATAAAGATTGCTGCACGGGTGTATTTTATAATTAGGATAAAAAGCAAAATGTAAATTCATATACTCAATTTATTTTTCTTTGTCTCATGTTTTTTTTTTTCGAAACAGATTATATCCTCCTCTAATCCAGTTAAAAAAACGATACTTTTTTTTTTTTTTTTTTTTTTTTTGCCTTCGCTATCAGCGATTAGTTTTTACTGTAACTTTCATGGGATAAATGAGCTGATATTCTGACTTGACTAATGTTGTTTGCAGATATATTTAGTCTTTATTTTTTAAAATATAAATTTAAACTTGCATCTGAAAAATATTAAAATGCAGTTCGAATATCTTCGCACGGGTCCTCTGGTATTAGTTATTTTGCTTATATATATATATATATATATATATATATATATATATATATATATATATATATGTTTTATATTTCACCTTTCACAAGGAATAAAATAGTATTAAAACATTCAATGAAGGTGATTTTTCTAGTTATTTTTAAAAGATGTTTTAAAATTCTGAAATAAAGATTTATATTAGCATGCATTTTTACGTATTAAAAAAAGATAGATTTTTTTAATATACGATTTACACTCAATTGCTACAAAACGTACAAAACTCGATTTTAATGACATTTATTTCACCAAAAATATATCATTTACATCACTGTATTTTAAAATAAGATTTGTATGAGCATACAATTTCAGTAACTAAAAAAGATCGATTTATACTCAATTACTGCGAAGCATAATCAGTTGAATTTAATGACATTTACTTCACAGAAAAAGATAATTTTAATCACAGTATACCCCTTAAAACTTATTTACAAACGAAGAAATACTTCTGTCTGGTAAACAGATAGGGAAAGGAAAAATTCCCCATCTCTCCCACGACCTCTAATGAGTAACACATGTGTCTAGCGATTGAAGCTATACGCACACACACCTGCCGTGAATAATCATTAACGAAGGGGAGTGAAATGTACAGATTTCTCCCGTAGTGAAAGGCTATATAAGGTTTTATTTTCCCGTAAGCTAAACGTTAACACTTATTCCAATATAGTAAAAACAATAAAACATACTTACATTATAGTTAAGCATCATCTTTAAAAATGGACTCCGAATTAAAAGTTGCTGTGTTACTTGGTGTTAAATCTGTTAAATTAAATAATTAAAAAAAAACTATCAATTCTTTTAAATTTAAAATATTTAAATTTCATTTTAAATACATGTTCTGGATCTGTTTTGTGCAGTAAACTGAAAATTTTGAAAATTGATGAAATATGTTGAAATTGTTGAAAATGTCAGCATTTTCAGTAAAATATTTTTTTTTCTTAATAACTATACAAAATCAAAATTCAATAAAAAATTTAACTTTTAGTTTATTGCACAACTACAAAAACATAAGTCAAGTTGCAAAAAATTTCATAAGCATCTCCGTATGAACTTTAGAGTCAACAAATCTATAAATATTTCAAAATTACAAAATTAAAAAAAAAAAAATAAAAATTATAGATTAGTTTTATGCTATCATACATATCATTGTAGGGCTTGAAATTCAGAGCGGGGTGGCAGAATTCACACACAAAATTTTCAAATCCTGCCCGAAAGTATATCATGGGCGGGAGACTCCACACCGGAAAAAATCCACCATTTTCCGGAGAATTTTGCTTTATGAAACAGCAATCTAGTCCCGCGACTGACTGACAAATTTTGCAATATTTTCCTACGACAGAGTTTATACTCTTTTACCACAATCTTTTATCGAATTTTTGTATTTAATATTTAAATAGCAGAAACTGTAGACGCCTCATTTAATTGCAGGATTTGTAATACTTTACTGCATTTAAATAAGGCAAAAAATTCTATTAAAAATTGTGGTAAAAGCGTATGAACCCTGTACGATTGATCAACGAAGTTTGCGATTTTTTTCCCCCTCGCAACAAATTGAGTTTTGAGATTTTTTTCATATGACCAATTGACGAACTTCGTGATTTTTCTATGGGGGACCGATCAACAAATTTCACACTTTTTTTACCGCAGCCAAGTAGCAATTTTCTCGATTTTTTCACGATTGATTAGGGAATTTCATGGTTTCTTCTTGTGACAGACCGATGAAATTCTAAAATTTTTTTCCTGTGTTGTGTACAACTGAAATTTTATTAATTTTTTTCCCTATGACTGATTAATGAATTTTGCAATATTTCCGTACAACCGATTGGCAAATTTCAGTTTCTTCTTGTGACAGATTGACGAAATTCTCAATTTTTTCCTGCGATCGACTGACGAATTTTGTAATATTAACATGACCAATTGACAAATTTTACAATTTTTTCACCATGACTAACAGACAAATTTCACGATTTTTTCTGCAACACATTAACAAATTTCTCGCTTTGGTCTGGCAACAGAAAAATGACATTCACTATTTTTTACCTCTTGCCGATTAAAATTTTGCTTTTTTTTTCTACAGTTGACTGGCAAATTTTGCATTTTTTCTCATGAACAATCGAAGAATTTCACAATTCTTTTCCCTCGACCAATTGACGAAATTCACGAGTTTTCCCCCTATGACTGATGGACGTATTTCGCAATTTTTTTTTTTCTGTGACTGAAAAAGGTAAACCAAAGGGTACCTTGCAAAAGAGGCTTCAGCACCATAAATCGAAGAAAATCTAAATTCAGAAATTCATTTAATAATCCAATTCTTAACCTTCTCACCGTCCTGAACTGATATATCCATTCACTATGCTGCAGAATATGCTACACAAATATAAAGCAGTTTTAAAACTCTCAAGGGTTAAACTCATACACGTAATTAAGTTTTTTATATCAAGTTTGAAAATTTATCTTTTTTTAGCACTTTAGAAAATTACAGAGAAAATAACATTAAAAATTTACCCTTTTGCTCGGCAGTCAGGGAATTAAGGCCCCATAACATTTGATGAAAGTTTAAAATAGTCGTCGTATATGTAAAGCTTGACTTTCTTCCTTTTTTAATAATAAATATTTTGAGTAATTATTCTGAGTCGCTGATTTAAATTTTTTCAATGGTATTCTGTCATATCTGTATTAATGTATTTTAAATACCATGCAAAACAATAGTTGGGTTTAAAGATTTTTTTCTCCATCCCAAACAGTTTACCCCCCCCCCCATTTAAAAATGTTGGGAGGGAGATTCCCCTAATAGGGGAAATTGAATTTCAAGCATTGCATTGTATAAAACTTTCTAAAATTTCAACAAAAAATAAGTTGCTCGGAATATTTTCAATTTGCTGAAACAAACAAACAAAAAAAAAAGTCGAGAAAATAGCATTTAAAATTACATTTTAATCACTATTACATACACCTTATGTCCCCTTCTTTAAAATTAAGTAACAATAACTATTTTTAACAAATTTTTGAGTCAAATAATTTTTTTTCTGTTAGACAATTTTGGATTCAATTTGGTTTGCCAATGCATGAAATTGGCAGACCTGTTCGCTTATATATGCTGTCCCAAAGGAAAAAGGAGAAAATTCAAACATACATTAATATTTAATGTTTAATTTGAGCTATGCATTATATAAAGAAGACTATATTAAATATTTCTAGCATTAAAAATTTAAAAAATCCAATAAAATTTGTTGAGATATAAATCAGTATAAATGGATTTGTGTCAAGTCCGTTACCATACAAAATTGCTGAAAATAGTCATCTTTTAATTTTTTTAAAGTTTCAAAAATCAACTTACTTTGAAGTAACTTATGTGCCTAAATTTCAGAACATGATGCTTAACAATAATACTTACATTAATTTGAAATGATATACATTTATAACCACAAATTTTGACCACATAAAAATTTATACAGAACTCTTTCTATTAATAACAATAATACATATTTATGTAAATCATTGAATTTTAAGAAAATTATCTCTATTTCTCAGTTGAAAGAAAAATATCAATAGAATGGTGAAAAAATTATATTAATATTAAAATACATAAAAAAATATGCCGTAAGACTTGACATTTGGTAATGGATTTGACACTAATCGATTTATACAGATTTATATCAACAATTCTTATTGATTTTTTTAATTTTTAATTCTAGAAATATTTAATATAGTCTTCTTTATATAATGCATAGATCAAATTAAACATTAAATATAAATTATGTTTGAATTTTCTTCTTTTTCCTCTGGGACAGCATAAGTAAGCGAATTTTGAAAATGGCCCAGGTACTTTAGAAACTATGCAATCAAAAAGATTTTCTATTTTTCAGTAAAGACAGAAAATCTTTTAGAACATGCTATCAAAGTTGATGTTTTTTAAACAAAATTTACAAATGCAACAGTCCAGGAGAAAAAAAAAACTGCGGTCATGAGACAAAAATCATTCACAACTGAATACGTAGGGGAGACCGGTACACAGTGGACCACTTTTTCAGTTAACATTTTTTTTCTCTTTAACAGACTGACCGATCTGTATGAAAATATTTTTGAATATTCCTTAAACCTTCTTACATCCATCATAATTTTCAATACATTTTTCAACAAAAAAAATAAAATTATATACACTTGTAAAGTGGACCAGTGTACCCCGGAAGTGGGGTACACTGGTCCACCCACCAGGGTACAGTGGACCACTATTAGGTATTATCTAAAA
The DNA here is from genome assembly GCA_963931845.1 of Maratus michaelseni. Classification (NCBI taxonomy): domain Eukaryota; kingdom Metazoa; phylum Arthropoda; class Arachnida; order Araneae; family Salticidae; genus Maratus; species Maratus michaelseni. Next base: position 420,883,477 of record OZ007586.1, read on the forward strand.
TACAATATAAATCTATTTTTCATTAATCTAATTCTTTTTTGTTGCCCCTTCACCCGCAAAATAACATAGTAATATAAAATTTGAAACAAAAACAAAAAATTAATTATATTTTGAAAATAATAACAGATTAATACAGGAACAATTGCAATTTAATTGAAGTTATTACTTAAGTACAAAAAAATCAGTGCACATTAAAATTTGCAAATGAAATTCCAAAGTACTTATGAGTAAGATTGAGCTTGGAATTTTCAAGAAATAATTTTGGGTCTGAGAGCAACATTATGAAATCATTGACATCAACAGCAGATTCATCTACAGTTTTAGGAGAAATAAACTGATTTCCATTTAATTTGCATCTCATGAATCTTACTTGAATAGAATCATCAACAATTAGACTACAGTTATAGGATTTATCAAAGGCAGTAAATACAAAACAAAATATTTCTTACTATGTTAAATAAATTGTTATTTTTTATTTGTTTACTTTATTTTACAGTTAAATCTACTTTAAAACAATATTTCTTTATAGAAAATAAGCAATTATTAAATATTTTGAACATTCTGCATTACAGGAGCAGAGTGGATTGTGGACCACTGTGCCCCAGGAGTGGGTGGTCCACTGTAGCCCATGTTGAAGTTCAATAAATAATCATATTAATATTGTTTATAGCTTTCTTTTGAACATATTAACTTTAAAGTAAAATAAAAACAAGTATCTTAGCTTTGAAAAAAAGCTGTTTTATTTTATTTATCTACAACCTTTAATTACTAAAAAAATAAAAATATGATGATGAAAAATTTTACTTTTAGAAGCTCAAAACAACCTATCAGGATAAAATAGTTCAATCTGAGCTAAACATATTTTCTGAAGGCTATAAATAATCATTGCAGTGCTGTTGTCTATTAGGATAGAAGAGAAGCTTAAAAAAATTTTTAATAAATAAAATATTAGGGGGTGGTCCACTGTGTCCATAGGTCCAGTGTGTACCGGTCTCCCCTACTTAATTAACAAATAATAATAATAAGTTACAAATAACTTTAATAAACATGCCTGCAAGTTTCATGCATGTAAGTTTAATTTACTAATCAGAAAATGTGTCAAGAAAGTGGCTAGACATCGGACTTTCAGCTATTAAGCACAACGTCTAATGCACGTGTGCATGTTTATTAAAAGATTCTGTTTCCCAAACTACATAAGTTTGATTTGAATGAATTATTTTTCATTTTTAGATGATGAAACTGATATTTTCCAAAATAATTTTAAAAATACCTGTCTAAAATAAACCTGCATCATTTCCATACTATATCTGTTTGTTTGTTTTTTCAAACCGTTTAAGATGAAAACTGTTTTATAAATTTTAAATATTTAAAAATAGAGTCGTACCAAGTACTCTGCCTATTCGCCGAGTACCCAGCCATTACTGAGTAGTTGTAAAAATAGCATTTTTTAAGCATATATGAAGACAAAAGAATTTATAATTGATCTATAAAAAGTTATTTGAATATAAATGTATAACATATGCAATCATTCACAAAAACTATTTGCTTGGTACAAAAAAAAAAAATTATATACAAAATATAGAAAAAAGTAAGAAAAAACCCTTATGTAAAATTAATGCTGATTAAAATTAATTTAGTTTTATAACTATACAAATAAAAATACGTCATTTTTAAATCTGGAGGAAAAGACTGATTTTGGATAAAGAAACAGTTTGTAGAAACAGAAAATACAATAAAACAAATTTTAATTATTTGTTATATTGTTAAAGTATGTTACAAAAGAACAAATTGTTCTACATTTTCAAAAGATAGGCCATTCTTTGATTATTGTAAATTTGGCCTGCCTCAAAAAAAAATGCACTTGCTGCAAGCACTGCTAAAACAATGCATTTGTATGCTGTACATATGAAAAAATGAAAAAAAAAAACTGTAAAATAAGGTAGAGTTAGAAAATATGAAATATTTTGAATTATTCAATGAATTTTTACAGCAAACAATAACAATTTTTCATAGACAGATTTCAGGTATTAGAATGAGTAAAATTAGTTTTTAATTAAAATTAGGTTTTAATTTCATGTTGGTTAAATGTAGTGTTTATGTATTATTTTTTCATATTTTGTAAATAATGTTACTACTGTCTTAAAATTTTGAATTTACAAAAAGCTTCTTTAAAAAGGTGCGCAATAAATTAAATTTCTAATTGAAGTTAAAAAAAATATATGATTATATGCTCAAGAAACATGTTTATGTTTCCCCCAGGTTTAAAAAAGGGCACTTTTTTATTCTTAAGGGCACTTTTGGATTCTTGAGGGCACTTTTCAGCTTCTTAAGGGCACTTTTTTTAATTGTTAAAAGGTATATTTTGTTTTTTAAAGCCACATTCGATATTTAAAGGTCAGGACAACATTGAGTCAATTTTTACTTTGAAAACAAATTTTGTAATGCAAAAAGGAGAAAGGGTACTTTTTTTACTGAGGGGCCAGAAAGGTGCAATTTTGTAGACCAAAGGGCAGGCAGGGTGCAGCACCCTACTGAAACTGTCTGGGGGAAACTCTTATATATAAATGCACACACACACACAGGAATGTTATCCCTAAGTTCACTTCATGTGTGCATCAGATATTCTTTCTTACACATAATTACTCGGTACTCGGCCAAAGCACTACTTGGTACACCAGTAATTTAAAATAAAAATTATTAAGTAAATAATATTTACACTAACAAAAGCATTGTTATTCATAATTAAAACTAATTATCTTCAAAAGATGATTATATATTATATATACGTGTGTGTGTCAGTTCACTTTGCACATCTAAACCATCAAAAACTAGAAAATCCAGAAGCTTTCCTTAGTAAGGGGGGGGGGTGAGGATTTCCCAAAACATGCCCTGAATATGTAACTAAATGCTCTTTATAATATCCATTAAACATATTTCAAAACTTCATATTCTGTGTTTAAAAAAAAAAAAAAAAAAAAAAAAAAAGTGTTTATTCTTTATTTATTTTGGTCTTTGAACAGCTATCATATTCGCTCGCTGTCAGCCATCTTGTTTTTTAAACATGGTTTTAATTATCATTTAACTAATATGCAGACAAAGTTGTGATAGATTGAATTATAAAATTATAGGTTTTCTTATATTTTCTAATATAACTGCAGAAAAAGAAGTAATAGTTAACTTGAAGATAAAGTATAACATACTGGACGAATTACTGTAACAAAAATTTGTACAGATGTGTTACACTCATGCACCGATGTTTGGTGACTTTTTGTTGGAGCGATTTTCAAGCCTGCACCAAACCAATAATTTAACACAATAGCAAGGTTGCCATTAAAGGAAAAAATCCCCTAAATTTCGTGACTTTTTTCCTTTTTATAATTGATTAAAAAAGAAAAAACTCTGCATGAGTGTATGACATCATAGCCCAAAAATTTAAACTAGGGATAATTTACATTACACAATTGTTGAAGTGTCAGTGCCATAGGAGACAAAAGCACATAAAATAAGCAATTGGATAAATGAATCAGTCTATTTCAATAGAGTGATCATAACACAATGTAAACAAACGGGATTGCTTAAAAAAAAAAAAAAATTAATCAAAACATGGTTTGTTTCTCTTTTCCAAAATAATTTTCGTCCCTATTTACTTATTATAAATACATTATTTAAATTTACTGACTAATTTATTTATATTCAATAATAAAAGTTTGTTTTGATTTAAAAAACAAGATGGTAGACCATGGGCGAATACGATAGCTTAGCCTTGATCTTGTCTACTTTAATATCACTGTAGCTGAAATTTTACGTTTTAATATATAATGTTAGTTTTCTAATACATATATATTACACTTTCACAGTACCATTAAATTTGGGGGTTTTTTTGTTTTTCATTTGACAGATAATCATTGTAAAATTTAGAGGCACGGCACAGTTTATTATTTTTTTTTCTGGATGAAGTTATGAGCTTTGGATTCATAAAAAAGAGAAAACAAAAATAACTGTTGTTTATTGTGCGTGAAAATATTTTGTACTGAAAACATGTCACATTCAAAAACAAACATAAAAAAACGCCCAAAAGGTTAGTAATAATTTTGCATACAACTTTTACAGCTCTAAACGACTCCCAATTGAGGAAGATAATTTTTTTTTTTTACTGTTTAATATATCCTTGAAAGAGCAGTAAGCTGAATTCTTTCTAATTTGTGCTTTTCTTTATATTGGTTTTTAAACATCATGGCAAAAGTTTTTTTTTGTTGTTATTTTGTTTTATGAATGTTTAGTGTTCAACTCTCTTAATAATCCCCCCCCCCCCCTCATTTCACCTTTGGTGCACTAATGTAAAATATTAACTATTTTAGACTTTCTTTAAATCATAATCATTGTATTTCCATAACAGTGAATCAGCAATTGTAAGAGATTGGGGGGAAAAAATCTCACACAAGCCTGGTAAAATAACGTTTGATTTTTTGGGAAAGGCAGTTATTTTTAAAATTATCAAAAGTGCAAAATCAGTTTGAAATCCACAAAAGAATATAATAATAATAAATATAAATGTAATAATAGTAGCAATAATATGAAAATAGTAAACAAATATTTAGCAGAGTTTCCCCCAGGTTTAAAAAAGGGCAGGGTGCTGCTGGTGAGAAAAGGGCACTATTTGGATTCTTGAAGGCACTTTTTTAATTCTTAAATGTATTATTATTATTTTTTAAAGCCACTTTTGATATTTAAAAGTCAGGGCACTCTTTTTAAAACAACATTGCGTCAATTTTTACTATGAAAGCAAATTTTTTAATGCAAAAAGGAAAAAGAGCACCTTTTTTATGAGGGGCAAGAAGGGTGCTAATTATTTTTTATGAGGGGCAAGAAGGGTGCTATTTTGTAAACCAAAGGGCAGGCAGGGTGCAGCACCCTTCTGAAACTGTCTGGTGGAAACTCTGTAATATGTATATTACTTAAATTCGAAGAAGGCAGCATAGGCTACAGGGCTTTACAAATTTGATAAAATCCGGTAGCCAGCAAAAAGTTCTAGTTGCCAGTAAAAATAACCCTTTCCCTGTCATTGATTTTAAAAAAAGGGTTTTTTTATGAATTAATTGAGAGAAAAAAAAAAGAAGCATAGTTTAGAATTATTATTGTGCTGTCCTTTAAAAAAAAAACCCACAGTGAAATGTTTCCTTAAAAAAAACACCCTTACTACATCAGATATTTTACTAAAGTCAATGTTTTTTGTTTTGTTCTGTTTTTATACACTATTTAGAACAATAAAAATACCTAAGGAGTGCTTATTTAGTTTTAAAATAATTGAAATTAACAATTGCAGAATTCTGGCAAAACATGAGCGCTTCATTTTCACAGATTTTCTTTTATAATAGAACTTTAGAATGATCTACATATTTTTTTATGTTAAACCATTAATATGTAATAAACTGCTTCGTTTTCAGCTCTTTATGTCAGGTGTTTTTTTTTTTTTTTTTTCAAGTAACATGAGTTATTTTTTGGAAAAGTGACTTTTTTTTTTTTTAATTCTCGCATAATTGGCTGCCATTTTGTAATGAACTGATAAAATGAAAAATGTTCAATGTTAAAATCTTAGTCAGAACAAGCTGTAAAAATTTAGCCACGTTTAATTTTCAGAAATTCTTTATTAGACTTTATATAGAGAAAGTTTTAAAAAATGGGGGTTTTTTAGAAGACAGTACAAAATATTAGTTACCTAATACATAATTTAAAAAGATAATATCTCAGTTTCCAGGCATGTTCAGAAAATGCGGATTGCCAAATGTTTCAAATGTCTATATAATTGAGTGAGGGGGGGGGGGCGGGGGGGAGAAGCAATGATAAAATAGCGAAGCAGGAAAACAATTTCGATATTTTTTGTGTTCTAGTGGATTCAGGGGATGAATCACCAAGCAACCAATGTTTATCGCCAAATTATGAAGCATTATATGACACTATAATAATATATGATGCATATAACATTTCGTGACACATATTGTCGAGTTATAGTATGTGTATATGAGCATTAGAAGCATATATATGTGTATATAGGAGGCATGTAATGTAAGTAGTAGGATCGTAGCCAGCATAGCACGGAGTTCATGCAGCATAGGCAAGATTTAAATACGGATTAAGATATCTTTCAAAACGTTTAGATACGAACATAAATTGTATGCATAAAAGATAAAAGAAACAGTTGAAAAAGTATACATTACAGAGTACTTACCTTGATTCTGAAATGTAAACACGCCGATCCTTCCTGACGCTAGAATAAACAAATCACAGTCAGCCAGTCGCCATTAATCTGTCGGTGTTGCCACTCGGGTACCGCAAATAAGGTATCGCAAAGCAGTTTTCCCAGATTCAGGTAGAGTTCTGCATAGATCTATGTTGACCCGCACAAATCTACATAGTTTTACTGTGAATGCTGTACACGCTGTACAGCTATGGCTAATTCAACATTTTATTATTTTTTACGATTAATTTAATGGATTACTAACGAATACACATCTGATATTAAAATAAATACATGATAAATGCGCTCCGAACGACATATTACAAAATCAATTTGCATAGATATTATATATTATTAAATATATAATTATAATATTTAATTACAATATAAATAATTACATATTATTTATATTATCATTAACTTTTATTTTAAATTAACTTAAAAAGGCTATGTGTAACGCTAAAAAGTGGTTCCTAGATTCTGATAGATTTTCTATTAAGATCTATATAAGTAGCCCTTATCGATCAATACAAATCTATGTAGTTTTACCAAATGCTATACAGATACTATTAATTCAATATTTTCTTGTTTTTTATGGTTCATTTAATGGATTAATAAGTAGTATGCATCTGATATTAAAATAAATATATGGTAAATGCGCTCTGAACGACATATTACAAAATCAATTTGCATAGATATTATGCTATCATTATTAAATATGTAATGATAATATTTAATTACAATATAAATAATTACATATTAGTTATATTATCATGAACTTTTATTTTAATTTAACTTAAAAAAGGCTATGTGTAACGCTAAAAAGTTGTTCCCAGATTCTGATAGATTTTCTATTAAAATCTATATAGATCGCCCATATCGATCCATGCAAATCTATGCAGTTTTACCGAGAGCTGTACAGATACTATTAATTCAACATTTTCTTGTTTTTATGGTTCATTTAATGGATTAATAAAGTAGTATACATCTGATATTTTTAAATAAATGCATGATAAATGCGCTCCGAAAGACATATTACAAAATCAATTTGCATAGATATTATGCTATCATTATTAAATATATAATGATAATATTTAATTACAATATAAATAATTACATATTAGTTATATTATCATGAACTTTTATTTTAATTTAACTTAAAAAAGGCTATGTGTAACGCTAAAAAGTTGTTCCCAGATTCTGATAGATTTTCTATTAAAATCTATATAGATCGCCCATATCGATCCATGCAAATCTATGCAGTTTTACCGAATGCTGTACAGATACTATTAATTCAACATTTTCTTGTTTTTATGGTTCATTTAATGGATTAATAAAGTAGTATACATCTGATATTTTTAAATAAATGCATGATAAATGCGCTCCGAAAGACATATTTCAAAATCAATTTGCATAAATATTATATTATTATTATTAAATATATAATGATAATATTTAATTACAATATAAATAATTACATATTAGTTATATTAGCATGAACTTTTATTTTAATTTAACTTAAAAAAGGCTATGTGTAACGCTAAAAAGTTGTTCCCAGATTCTGATAGATTTTCTATTAAAATCTATATAGATCGCCCATATCGATCCATGCAAATCTATGCAGTTTTACCGAATGCTGTACAGATACTATTAATTCAACATTTTCTTGTTTTTATGGTTCATTTAATGGATTAATAAAGTAGTATACATCTGATATTTTTAAATAAATGCATGATAAATGCGCTCCGAAAGACATATTTCAAAATCAATTTGCATAAATATTATATTATCATTATTAAATTATAATGGTAATATTTAATTACAATATAAATAACTACATGTTATTTATATTATCATTTACTTTTATTTCAATTTAACTTAAAAAGGCTATGTGTAACGCTAAAAAGTTGTTCCCAGATTCTGATAGATTTTCTATTAAAATCTATATAGATCGCCCATATCGATCCATGCAAATCTATGCAGTTTTACCGAATGCTGTACAGATACTATTAATTCAACATTTTCTTGTTTTTATGGTTCATTTAATGGATTAATAAAGTAGTATACATCTGATATTTTTAAATAAATGCATGATAAATGCGCTCCGAAAGACATATTTCAAAATCAATTTGCATAAATATTATATTATCATTATTAAATTATAATGGTAATATTTAATTACAATATAAATAACTACATGTTATTTATATTATCATTTACTTTTATTTCAATTTAACTTAAAAAGGCTATGTGTAACGCTAAAAAGTTGTTCCCAGATTCTGATAGATTTTCTATTAAAATCTATATAGATCGCCCATATCGATCCATGCAAATCTATGCAGTTTTACCGAATGCTGTACAGATACTATTAATTCAACATTTTCTTGTTTTTATGGTTCATTTAATGGATTAATAAAGTAGTATAATCCCGAACATCTGATATTTTTAAATAAATGCATGATAAATGCGCTCCGAACGACATATTACAAAATCAATTTGCATATAAATTATATTATCATTATTAAATATATAATAATAATATTTAATTACAATATAAATAATTACATATTATTTATATTATCATTAACTTTTATTTTAAATTAACTCAAAAAAGGCTATGTGTAACGCTAAAAAGTTGTTTCTAGATTCTGATAGATTTTCTATAAAGATCCATATAGGTAGCCCATATCTATCCATGCAAATCTATGTAGTTTTACCGAATTTTGCGTATACATACTATTAATTCAACATTTTCTTGTTTTTATGGTTCATTTAGGATTAATAAAGTAGTATACATCTGATATTAAAATAAATACATGATAGAGGCGGTCTGAACGACAGATTACAAAATCAATTTGCATAGATATTATATTATCAATATTAAATATATAATGATAATATTTAATTACACTATAAATAATTACACATTATTTATATTATCATTAACTTTTATTTTAATTTAACTTAAAAAAGGCTTTGTGTAACGCTAAAAAGTTGTTCCCAGATTCTGATAGATTTTCTATTAAGACCTATATAGGTACCCCATATCGATCCATGCAAATCTATGTAGTTTTACCAAATGCTGTACAGATACTATTAATTCAACATTTTCGTGTTTTTTTATGTTTAATTTAATGGATTAATAAAGTAGTATACAACTGATAATAAAATAAATACACGACAAGTGCGCTTTGAGCCACATGCTACAAAAATAATTTACATAGATTTACCTGGGTTTCTCATGGACAAATGGGCCCAGCTAGAGCCCATCTGTCCACATGGGGCCCATATGGACCCACATGGGCCTATAGTTTTGTGCTACCTGGGATGGTACGATAATGTGCTCAATGACTTAAAATCGTAAGGTAATACTTATTTTTCAACTATTTCTCAGCGGGAGGGTTTAATTGACAGAAACTTTGTTTTTGGATAACTTGAGCAAATGTAACTCAAGTTTTTCGTATTTTATGATTCGAGCGCTTCCATGTGAACTATTGTACGTTCATGTGTTCCACGTCGTCAAGTCATAATCGTTTTTAATTATCTCTCAACAGCGAACGAATTTAATTGACGACAACTCTAGTTTTTGTCTAATTGGGAGAAGACAAGGCAAAATATATTCGTATTGTGGTCTTCAAGAGCTTTCATATGGGCTATGGAAAGATCATGCGAACAGTGATGTAAAGTAATAAGGCCATAATTATTTTTCAATTATCCATTAACAGCGAACGGATTTAATTTACTGAAACCCTAGGTTTGGTCTTTTTGAGCGAAATCAACCAAAGTTATTCATATTGTGAGTTTCAAAAGGTTTCATATGATCTATGGTATGACCATGTGACCATTACTTAAAGTTTTAATAGTTTTCAATTCTTTCTGAACAGCGAACAGATTTGATTGACGACAACCCTAGCTTTAGAACACGCGAGAGAAGACGGCGTAAATTATTCGTATTGTTAGTTTCTAGAGCTTTCATATGACGAATGTTTTAGTTGGCGGCAACCTTGGTTTGGAGCAATTTGACTAAAAGGTAACCCAAGGTTTTTGTATTGTGTGCATCGAGAGCTTTCTTATAAGATATTGTACATTCATGTGCTCTATGACATCAAGTCGTAATCGTTTTCAATTCTTCCTCAACAGCGAACGGATTTAATTTTCGACAATCCTAGTTGTAATCAACTGGAAGAATGGCAACGTAACTTCATCGAGTTATATTTCTGTCAGAGACTTCCTATGAGCTGTTGTACGATCATATGCTCTATGACTAAAAGTCGTAATGTCGTAATTAATTTTCAAAATTAATTCTTGAAAAATAATTTTAAACGAATATTATATTAAATTTTCAAAATTAATTCTTGAAAAATAATTTTAAACGAATATTATATTAATTTACAAATAAAATTTGTATGTTTAATTTTTAATCAAATAATATATATTTATTACTTCCAAACATTATACATAATTCATGAAAGTTTTTTTTTTCCTCATTAAATAAATATTTAATTATATTCTATATTCTTTATTACCATCGTTTTGAAAAACATGATTTCAATATTTTTCAAAAACTTGATTTTTATGAAAATTAAGTTTCAACCAGTCGTTTATACTTTATTCCTTAATGAAAAAAAAACTGTTTTCCTGTCTTGAAGTCTAAAGGAAAATCTTCTCAAGACTCCTACTCTCGGCTGATACTCGGAAGAGTAGAGGCTTAATGAGTCCTTAAAAATCAATTTCCCTCTGAGTATGCATAATTTTCCCAAGACCCACATTATTTTTTTTCAACCAATGAGATAGTCTGAGGGATATCTAATGATGAACCTCAATTTTCTGCTTCTTTTCAGAAAATACGGCAGAATTTTATAGATAAAATAGTTTAATCGTTTGTACAGCTTCCAGAAATTTCGATATTTTACTTATCGGATTTTTGAGACATTTTTATTTATTAAACTATGAAAATGATATTTTTGCATAATTTTTTTAAGCGACCTCAAATTATAAAAGCCTTTGCTTTCTGGCTTTATGTAAGTGTGCATGTCTACAATTTTATATAAAAACTGTAAAGGAATGTGAAGAAACTTTTCACACTGCAGTTCATATTTACCGGAGAAGGGACTAAGCTAGGTTTGGTCTGAGGTTCTGAAAGTTTTTTAAATATAACATTGGACATTTTAAATAAATTAGTTCTGACTTTCTATGCGCTAAATTTCCAATTGTTATGTAATTGGAATATGTTGTGAAAGTACCACTTCATGTTTTCAACATTATTGTGAACGGGATTTTTCTTTCTTTCTTTTTTTTCAGACACACGTAATTTTTTGTAAAATATAATTGCTTACTGAGTTTCCAATTGTTGTTGAGATTTTAATACATAATTTGTTACTATAATATATAAATGTTACTGTGAAATTAGGCAATATTCACAAAATTCGAATTTAAACTAAATGGGAATATCTATATATGGTTGCCACACACTATGTTATGCCAATAAAAACCTTCACAAAATTATGCCAACTGACAAGGCTGAGAAACAACGGAATTCGATTTTTTTTCTTTTAAGTCACTTCTTCATATATGAATATTAATATTCGAACTGTAGGACGATTTCTACAATTATAATTCTTAAGGAGATAGTATAAATAATATATAAAATTTAACGGTTTTAAATTAAAATAAACAGAAGTATATCTATCAAATTGAAAAACAATATAGAATAATCCAGAAAAATTCTAAATTAAAAAATATATAAGAATTGAAATTTTATATAATATTGTAATTTAATGAACGTAAAAGCTATTTTTTATGAACTAGTATCCCGAATGAAAATTTACCTATACAGAAACCAAATTTAAAATATCTAATCTTGTAATATTATAATACTAATTACAGGAAAGGTAAATTTATTTTTTCAAAAAAGGAATGAGCATTTTTCTATTCTTCTTTTTCTTGAAAAATAGTTTGACACATTGACTGCCATGGTACACGAATACGTTTGCCAGCCATATTTCCTGGGGTGTTATACCACACGAATACAGACGGTGTTTACACATATTGGGAACAATTTTGATGTTAAATTAAAAAACAACGAGAAACAACAGGGTAAGAAGTCTGGCAACATGTAATAACGAGATAATTGAAATTTTGGCTGCTAGGAAAAAATATCGTCTACTACTGAAATGGCATGCAAAAAAAAAGCGAGTGGCTTGAAGGTTATATTTACTCTTTAGAATTATTCATATTCCGTTATATGAAAATAATTCAGCAGGTGATAAGTGGAAAACAATTGTCACAATTGATGAAGCGTAGATTTATCTAAATGACTGTAATTAAAAAAGATCGGTTTATTACTGAAAAAAGTCTTAAAATCTTTGGTTCAAAGAAATTTTCTTTAAAGGATTTACAGTGTTTGCTGGAATCTTTTACACAGGAAACTTAAAGATCAGAAAAGTTGAGAAAAATGTCAAAATTAACTCTATTTATTATCAAAACAATGTTCTAATTCCTATTTTTAAAGAAGAAATTCCAAAACTTTATCCTACGGAAGTTAAAAGTGTTGAGTTCCACCAAGATAAAGCGAGCAGGCATATATCCAAAAGTGCAGTCGCATTTCGCAAAAAATTGACAAGAGAAACTGGAATTAAGTGTTTAATGTTTAATCATATTCCAACCAAGTCACCAGATGTTTCACCAATGGATTACCGTGCCTTTGAACTATTAAAACAAGCTCTTGCGAAACGCCGACCAACTACGTTGAGTGTTCTCTTGAAATGTTTGATGGAGGAATGGATCAAAACTCCACTTCCAGCTTTACAAAAAGCCCTACTATCTTGGAAATCCTGCTGCAATATGATAGTCCACAACAAGAGCTACAAATAGAACATATGAAAAAATAATTGTTTTAATTTATGTATTTATTTTTTGTTGTCAAAATCGTTCCCAATATGTGTAAACTCCCTCGATACGTGTGCCATCAATATTTTCATTGAAGACAATTTATTGCTTTGAAACGGAACTCTCGATAAATCATTACCACGTATTTACAAAATGAACCTTGTTTCCTCCCAGGCATGTTTAATAATTTAAGTCTGGTGTTCAACGTGTAAAAATAACTAAAATTTTCTATTTTTGGATTAAAAATGTATAAAATTAATACTTTATATAAATTTAACAAACATTGCCGTTATTGGGAATTATGAACCAACGTGTTAAACGAGAATTATTCTAATTTAGAAATAAAACATGTATATTTAATTTCTTATCAAATAATGTATATTTCTTTTAGTTTTTATTACTCACATGTATTATACGTCATTTATGAAATTTTTTCTAATAAATATTTTAGTTATTTTCCACATTCTTTATTACCAACGTTCTGGGAATCATGATTTGAATATTTTTTAATAACTTGATTCTTATGGAAATTAAGTTTCAGTCCACCGTACATAGTTTATACCTTAATGAAAAAAAAGAATCTTTCTTTCTCAGTCTTATAGTCCGAAAAAAATCTTCTCACGGTTTCTATCCTCGGAAAAATACTCGGAAGAGTGGAGGCTTAATGAGCTCCTTAAAAATCGATTTCCTTCTGGTTATGCATATTTTTCTGAAGATCCGCATTATTTTTTTCCAGTCATTGAGATTGGCGCAAAAGTGTTGAATAATAAACCTTTATTTTTTGCTCCTTTTTTTTATAATAAGTATTTTAAGGATAAAATGCTTTAATGAGTTTTACGGTTTCTGGCAAAGCCCAGGTATTGCCTAATTACTTTTTCAGATATGCAGTTTTAGCATGCAGATTGCGTAGCGTGTCACAAAAGACAATAGTCTCTTCAGTTTGTACAAGAGATTATTAAAATACTTTCCTGCTATTTTTGTTTATTCTTTTTACTAAAAAAACTAATACTGTAATATAAAATTAAAAGTAATTTATGCAAACTTCCAGAATAAAATTACTTTTTTCAGGTTTCTGAAGGTCATATATAAGGAATTTCCAATGTGGGTGATTAAAACATGGCATTTCTTAAAACATGGCATTAATAAATAAGCAGCTTTTAAAGTAGAAATAGTGTTGAAAAATATTTAGCGAACATTTTCACGTTTTCTTTAATTTGTTTTACTTATTAGATAGATATTTTTTATTAAAATAAAATTATCCTTGTAAAATTTAATTACTCTGGTATTTGAGAAATTATATTTGTTTGCACATGCTAGGCCAATAATTGGCCATAGGATGGCGTTTTAATAAAACAAATGGTAAATATTTTCAAGTTTTATTAATTTTTAGGCGTAAGAATGCTTGGAACTGTATAAAAAGATAATTTTCCTGGGTGTTACAATGCATTGTTAAATTAATATTTATATTAATAATAATATAATAAACTGAGGGAAGTGACATCATAAAAGTTTACACAGCTTTAAGTCTCGATTGATGTAATAAGCAATTAAAATAATTTATAAAGTCTGCTTCTTGAAGCCGTGTTTTGGATAATAATTTTTGAAATTATTCTCTTTAAAGTCTTTGTTATTAATTAGCTACAGCTCTTTCCAGAATAGAAAACGGAAATCTCACAGCCAGGGAAATTTTAAGTGACAAAAGTTTTACTTGCAAAAATATATGCACAAAAGTTACATTTCAGTTTCAAATTCATACATGGTCCAATTAGCTATTATTTGTACTTATTCCTTTCCCTCACCCAACTATCACTCTGTGTGGTGGTGATCACACAATCGGTGAATTGTGTGAACGCCAGATTTCTTCAGGATAGCTCAGTTGGCAGAGCATTGGCAGTTCCAGCCAAAATGTTCATGGTTCGATTCCTGGCCTGGACACTTTTTCACCGAGTTGGAAAATTACAACTCTTATGATTTATTTTCCAATTAGAATAATTATACGTATAATTATATGTAAAGTATACGTATTTTAGTTATACTTTAACTGATATACGTATATACGTATAATACGTCGGTAACAAATACGTATACCTTAAACTACACGTTTATACGTAACCAGATACGTATAATCGCATATCGGTTAAACGTATAATTCAAGTATACATATATTTAAAGCATCGTATTTACTTTTAATTCCAATGAACCTCATCAGCGTTACGCCACTGAACGGAGAACAAGTTGGAAATCGGTGGTAATGTTTCATACATAGAATCTTGTTATTTTTCCCTATAAACGATTATTGTAAGTATATAACGAAAGTAAACACGTTCTAAGAAAAGGATGAGAATACACACATTTCAGATTTATTGTGAATCCTTATTAAATATGTTTTTTTCTTTTTTAATGTGAAAAAAAGAATCTTTATTTGTGTATGTGTACACACAAGATTGCGTATGGAATCAAATGTTATTCTTTCCACGGTGCTAATGTTTTCTGTTTTGTGATAATGTATAACACAAGTTCATTTTTTAAGCATGTCACTCATGGTATTTTTTATACAAAGTGTATGGGCATTACAATATTTTACTTTTAATATTTTTTATTAATCTTGAAAATCTTCACTTTTTGAGTGAAGTACCTATAAATTTCGATTATTTGTAGCCTGACGAACAATCGTCACTGCAAGTTTTAGAACGCAATCAAACATGCTTAAAATGACTTGCATTCGTTTTTCTTTTTTGCTGTAAAGCGTTTTTTTCAAAATATTTTAAATATAGAAAAAAAATATTCTTAAATACAATAAAAGTATGATTATGAAAATTCCTAGGAATTGGATTAATCAATTTCACTATAAATTATAACGTCAATCTATGTCTGTGTTCTGCGGCCGCATGCAAAAATAATATTTCGAGAGAAATATCCCCGCCATAAATCAAAAGAAGCTATGTGCGGGTTTTACGGACATGCGAAAGGTAGCTTCGAAACTACCCGCTACCCATAGTAAAATATTTCATAATTAATATTTTATTTTTGAGGGGAAACAATGAAAATCTAGACTGAGGAATTTTTTTTTATTGCAAGTATTCAGTACCTGCGCAGGGACCACAAGGAATATAAACTAAACTCGGGGCCATCGTTGTTCTTTGAACAAGGGAGGAATCACGATGATCACTATAAACCGCGATAATGCACCTTAACGGGTGTTTCTCAGTCTCTGGACCAGCTGGAGAAAATCCGATTTTTTCATGCAATGCATGAAAACCGTTTAAACGTTTATACGTTTAACCACTGGGATAAGTTCCGTATGTACATTGAACCGTACATACTGTTTCATATAATAAGTATAACCGCCTTGGCCGTATCATACGTATCCAAAATCTGTTCCCCGTATAATACGTATTTTAGGTATACTCGTATAAACGTTTATTAGATAGCACTAGTTAAAATTAGTCAAGAATAAATATTGGTGTCTTGACAAAATACTCTACTTCATTATTCCATCCTACCTTTCCAAACAACATCCTGCTATCTTCATTTGTTTGAAAATTATTATTTTTTAAATTTTTCCTGAATTTTAGATTTTTTAATGCTTTACAGTAGGTAATGTTATTTATTAGATTGTTATATGTTTAACTAAGAAAAAGTATCTGACTTGCTTATCAGATTTCAATTTGTTATATTTTTATTTGAAACGCATCCTATAGTAAGTATATGATATATCACAAGAATCTCAGAACAAGTTTTGCATCAGGGATAAATTTTATTCATAATATTTGAGAATATAAAAAAAAGTGATTTTTATATGAAATATATTTTTATTAGACAATATTTAATTTTAATCATATATTTTATAACCTATTTTTACGTTTTAAGTAATACATGATCATTTATGCAGTTTTGTAAGAAACAGTGTATAGGCAACTAATAAATAGCAGCAAAAAAGGGATAAACAATGTTTCCGAAATAACTTAAAATTTTGTATGCATCTCCCCTTTTGAATCAGATATTTTAATGCAGTAATTGTAAATATTTTAATGACTTGAAAAACGTTCAAAACTATTTGGTAATTATCCATACGTTTTTAATAAATAGCATAAAAAATATTTCTTCAATAAGAAAATCAGCCAAAAGGAATGTTTATATTTAATAATTAACTTTATTCACTATAAATGCTTTTAATATTAATCTTTTTTATTTTGATGTATTTAATTTCAGAACGCAGATGTTACAGATTATTTATGACATATACTAATGAGATCCGCATATTTATAAGCTTTTTTTCTTCATTCATCCAATAATTTATCTTTTTTATAGTTTGACTAATTTAATGTGCATTTTTGCTTTCCATTATTGAATTAGAATCAGAATTTTCCCATTACAGAAATTTTTATTTAATAATTATTTAGTGTCATTAAAAGTCCCATTAAATAAAATTCTTATTCATGTCAACATCTTTTCATTTAATTGTACCTTTATAAATTTTCAGTAAAAACTTTTACGAGCATTTATTTGACAAATGAAAATGATCATTATTAGTTTTTATGCTAAACAATAATTTATATGAAAGCAGATTTATTATCTTACAATCGTATTTATCTAAGATTTTGTATTTCATATTTCCATAAGAAAGATAACCCTAATAGCAAAGCAGTGGTTTTTTTATGTTTATTAAGGATGATTATCTGCGCGAGGGTCATAGGATGAGAAGGGGGAACGCCCTAAGTGGGGGGTCTTTCTAAGGGAATCTAACACGTATTTACGTATGGTGTGATGAAAGCCACGGAAAACTCTAAATGATTAGGCCGACGAGAGACATTGGTTTGAACACAGAACCTCAAGTCTACCGGCTTTGAGAGCGAAACTTCTCATCTCTTCCCTAGCAGCAAAACGGTATTAGTCTAATATTGCTTACATTGATTATATCTTGACCAATGCTGGCAATATTGGCATAGAATATTGCCCAAACATTCGAATGTTTGTATTTTGCTATTATTGGTGCAATATTGACAAGAGACAATTCACAATTTTAACGTCCATATTTTAATTTTCATTATTTTTTTCAATATTTTTGTTTCATTAAAAATATTTCTGACGAATGCGACATTATCGTAATGTTGAGCGCCGATATTGTTAACATAGCCAATGATCGCTTTTTTATTATTTTAAACGCGATTACACTGATTGGTAAAGATATACGAATCGAAATTTTTCAAACCAAGTGAAGACGTGTCCAGTCCCGAAGTCATACCCAAGACCTTTGACTTAAATTGCCCTGCCTATGAGCTAACTGTGCCGACAACCGGCCGACACAATTCACTCAGGCAAACTAATTGGCAATAGGGTAGTCTGAGTGAATTGTGTATGTGTAGATAGGTTGTCAATCCAGGTAGCTCAATTGGCAGGTCGTTGGCAATTTGCGACAACGGTCTTTTTTTCTACTCTTGATCTGGACACGTTTTAACTAATTTGGAAAAATGTCAATTCGTGTAACCAATATTTGCTTGCTACTAGAGAACGTAAGAATTCTGCTTTCTTGTTACGAAATACATTACCTTAGAGAGACAGATAGATATTCTTCTTTGAAAATTTAAATTAGTTCTACTTTCAATGAAAAAATATATTTAATTAAAAATATTTTTTCCTAAGTTATGTATCAATTCTCGTTTACTAGCGTCTTTCTCATTTAATGGGGTGCTATAAATTCTATGACAAAAAAATAAATGAAAATGCCCCTTTTATATTTTTATGATGCACTATAATGTATGTTTTCTTATCGTAGATTTATTATCCTAAGACTAAAATATTTATTATTTTAAAATCTTATCTTAAGATATTTATTATTTTAAAATTGCTGTTATCTAAAAATTACTACGTTAAACATAAGCATATTAATAATAAAAAAATAACGTAAGTATTATATTTTCCTATTACAAAATATATTACCTTTTAAGAAAAACTGATCTTTTCATTTAAATAATCACTTGGCTTAGTAAAAGGAAATTGTCTTTAATATAAAATATACTTTCTAAAGTTACGGATCAACTAACGCCTTTTTCATTTAAAGGGATCTTTATACATTTTTTGTAAACGTTTTTACGAAGATTTATTATAAAAATGAAAATGATCGTTATTATGTTTTATGTTGCACAATAATTTATATACAGTTGGAGGGGGAAGGGGGAGATTTATTATCGAAAAATCGTAGTAATGTTTAAATTTTCAGTAATGACTCATTTGAAATTATACCAAAATATAACATACGTATATTTAAATACATTCTAGTTATTTCGTTTACAGAAAAAATTTGTATTTATTATCAATTTTTAAAACGATTAAATAAAATATTTTACTTAATAATGATGGAAAAAGAATGGAATATCTTTAAAGAAAATGAAAAAAAGGACACACAAAACATCATGATAATGATTTAAAATAAAAGTAAGAATTCCTTGCATTGCAGACCTTTGCTGAACAAATGGTTTCAAATGATGCCATCAAATAAATTACTTTCTAAAAACTACTTCCAAAAACAATTACATTTTTTGCTGGATTCATTTCGTTCTTTCTTCGCATGATTTCTCATTGTAAGACGGCACGTTATGAAATAAATAGCAATACGATACGAAGCTAAAAATATTTTATTCGAAATCTTCCATTATTCAGATAGCATTTAATTTGTATCAGAATGGAGGATTTCATGCATTGGATAAGCATTACTTCAGCGATTCCATAAATTGGTCGTTTTCTGATAATCGAAGACTGAGATTGGAAGAAAATGGAAAATACAAAGAGACATTTATGAATGCAAATTTTAGAAGAACAATATTTTCGACGAATTTTCAAATTTATTTTAATGAATAACTTGAATTGGCAAATCTTGAGATAATGCAAATTAAAGGCTTCAAGAATATTTGTATACATATACTAAAGACAAAAACTCCAAAATAATGTGTAATGAATGTGTGATAATGTGTAATGTGTATGTTTAATATATCATATGGGATAATTTTTGCGTAAATATACAGCGTGTTGACAACTTATTGTTGACAAATAGCTAGATAACATTTAATTTGTGTCAGAATAGTGAATTTCATGCATTACTTCAGGTATTATATAAACTGGCCATTTTTGAAAATTGAAGACTAAGATTGAAAGAAAATGGAAAATGCAAAGAGACATTTATGAATGCAAATCTAAGAAGAACAATATATTTGACAAATTTTCAAAGTTTTTTTTAAAATTCATTTTAATGAATACGTTGAATTGGCGAATCCAGAGATAATGAAAATGAAATATTTCAAGATTATATGTATGTATATACTAAAGACAAAAATATAAAACTGAAAAAAAGTCACATGTTTATAAGGAATTTTATATCATATTTTTTTTATATTCATCAAAAGTTTTGTCTACAGCAATTTTAAAATAAGTTTCAATTTTAGTGAATAAATGACGCTGAACTATCTAAAACTGAAAAAATGCTGAAAGTAACTTTAAATTTCAAAATGCAAACCTTTTGTTTCACGTTTATGTCGAATCAATGGTGAAAACGAAGTGATCTTTTATCCATATTTTCAATTTGTTTCAGTATTGTTATAGTTTGAGGCAGAGCAGTGAAAATTTGAGTTAATTTTAAAATCACACTATACAAAATTTATGATCTAGATTCAATACGTGTCACTCATTCCAGCTTTATATGTATCATAATTAATGAATTTTAAAACTCGGTCGTTAGTATTTCGGTTTTAAGCTGTTTAATCTATCACTATTTGCAGTAATTTAAAATTTGTTTCTAAGTATGTCTTGCTTTTTAAATTTTTTTTCTAAAAAAAATGTACGATTTCATTTTCAAATGCCTGTAACTCCTGTACTGTAAAACGCGTGAAATTCGGTTTTAAACTTCTTATAAATTTTTGTATGTATTCGTCAATTCGTAAAAAAGAATGAATACCAATGGTCATACAGTCAAACCTCGTTAGTACGTCGTCTGGATAAAACGTCATCCACATATCACATCATGTTTCAGAAGTCCCGACCATTCTAATACGCGTTTTCACATATTATACTCCGCTTATTGCATTGCTATTTTTTCAAACACTCCGCTTAAGCCGTCCCTTTTAAGAGTGCAATTGGCATACTTGGTACTATTTCTTTGTCAAGGTTATCTCCAAAAACACTTAGTTTTTGTTGTGCATGACTGTAAATTTATGTTTAACAACATTCCAGATGACAGCCTTTTTTCTTACAAAGATTGTCTGTCCTATCAATAAATTCTATGAATTTCCGCTGCGGGGGCTATTGTTTCTTGGCTGTTATATTTTGGTTTACTATACTGTATTAAATTTGTCATCCTTTGTATGAATTCTAATTCTTATTCTACTAATTTTTATAATTTATAACGTAATTTAAATATAGTATGCTTAATATATAAACATTTGTAATTTCATTATAAATTTAATATAAACTAAATATAAATATTACTAACAACTAATAAACTAAATAAACTAAATATATAAATATTAAGATGTCACTCAGTAAGAATGTCACTTAGTAAGTCATTTATAAATTGACCGGAGGGTGACGTTCTAAGGAGGTTTGACTGTAACTAGTTTCTAAACAAACTATGCCGTTTTACAAAATGCAGCGGGTATTCGGTTAGTTCAATTTAGATATTTCTTGAATTAACATTTGGTAATATTATTTCCGTTCTGGAACATAAAGAACCACTTCTGGTGTGTAGGCTTTTGACCACATGTGGGGATCATATTAAGATTCTTGCAATTCCAATTATACATTATTTTAAACTTTTTGACATTTCCGTCAATTTGCTAAATGCTAAAAAATAGCTTTAACAAAATTCAGAAATTTCATTTTTTTAAATACTAATACTTGCAATATTTAATTTATTAAGATCTGGTAACGAAAAAGATAGCACTAGAGGGAAACTATGTTCCATCCTTATCTGAAATGAATTTTATTTTACTATGTGATGTGAGTACAATTTAAATAAGATCATATATAGGATTTCACAAAAATATAAGGTTATAATGCAATGTATAGATCGTAATTGCCGGAAAAGCATTTTGAGTTGTGTTATGCGTTTTCCATCTGAAATAAATTTTAATACGCTATGTGATATGTAAAAAAATTCTGTAGATCATAGACTTATCCATACAAAATTTCGAATACATTACCATCTATGGCGATAAATGTCATAAATGGGTTTTCAAATGTGTTATGATTTTTCGTATTGTTGATTTAGACATCTCCGTGTATCGCAGCAAAATCTGATGTTATTGTATCATAATCTCGATATCGCACTACTTTTCTTTTGTGTTAATATTGTTCATTCCTAGACCAGTATGGATTTGTTATGCGTTTTACGAACACCGTCACACTCATTTCATAAAACAACTAATTAGACAGATCCTTTAACCCTTACTATACTGGGCTTCTTTAATATCCTAATAACATGTAGTGAAACCTTTCTGAAAGACCACTTCTATAAGGAGACCACCTCTCATAAAAACCATTTATTTCTGGTCTTTGATTTTTGGCTATAAGCTCATTGTTAATTTTCCCTCCATTAAAGAATCACTATTTCCTGTGTCCCTCTCTGAAAGACCATTTTTCAACTTTTCAATGGAATAACTAAAATATCTTCTTAAAACACCATCAAAAACTTTAAAATGCACTAGGCCTTTCGAAAGATCTGAATCTTTCTTCGACAGGCGCAAAAAGACGTGCTTCTACTATGAAAGCAGCAGCAAGACTCTGCTGCTGCTTTCATAGTAGAAGCACGTCTTTTTGCGCCTGACGAAGAAAGACTCAGATCTTTCAAAAGACCTAGTGCATTTTAAAGTTTTTGATGGTGTTTTAAGAAGATATTTTAGTTCTTATTGTTTCACACCAGTTTCAACTTATTTTATTTCAATGGAAGGTTAAGATTATTTCCCTTTGCATCCGGGAATCTCGAAATTCCATTTTTCTCCATAAAACACATTCAACTAGCTGGTGGGAGAAGTGCTCTTGTCCCTTTTCTTGGAATTTGCCAAGTGGCAGACACCCTGTGAAGGTCTTTTTCACAGGGGAGGTGTGATCCAGATTCCATTTTATTTCAATTCTATTACTTCTCTTGGAAAGTTTGTCACTTCTTGTTATCACCCCAGTTTTATTTAACAGTGAGAGTTAATACAGTGTGTATTAACGTGAATTTTCCTAGACTAGTTCCAGTCATCAGGAATTTGCTAGTCAAATTAAAAAAAAATATTCCAAGAACATGCGATTACATCACATTCGTAGAAATGTAAATGGAAGCATAGCGACTTGCTTAGACAATTTGTATTATCTGCATTGGTTGATTGTTCACGTTAAAGTGCCTATTGTGTTTTCTTGCTGTGTGTTTAGTAATTTGATGATGGCTAAGAAAATTGTGTTAACTTTTGAAGACAAAGTGAAATTTTTAAGATCACACGATAATGGAACATCAGAGAGGAAATTGCCGACACTGTTTAAGTGTAACAAAACACAATTATACATTGAAAAACAAATGCTTTCTTTTAAAAGAGAATGGGGAATTCAAATCTTGGGCAAGTAAAAGAAAGAAAAAGAAAAGATTTAGCGAGCTAAATGAAACTGTAGTGACTTTCTACCAATAAATTGATATAAAATTCTATACTCGTTAGAGATGATACTAAAATAAATACTTTGTTTAAAGATATCAAAGATTGTTTAGAAACAAAAATTGTTAATGTGGAATCGTTAAAACCAAAACAAATTTCAATGAATTCCTTCTTTAAAGCTGTATAGACATGAACTATAAAAAATTAATTGAATAATATATTTTTTATAGTATATATTGAATTAAACTTTGCTTTACCCATTACCTCTATTCAGAGACCACCTCTCTGAAAGCTCAATTTTCTATGGTCCAATGGGTGGTCGCCTTAGAGGGGTTTCATTGTACCTGCTTTATACTATCTGAGTGGCGTATAAAAAGGCAAAATATATTTACAATTATTGTTTCAGTCAACATTTTAAATTTTATCTTCGTCCCATAAGTACCGTTTCCCAACGTGTATTTTCTCTTTTTGAAACTATTTTAAGACTCTGAGCTCATTCAACCTAATCGAAACAATGCAGTATTTAACTGGTAATATTTTACTTTCTATCTTTGAGAATTCTTGATTAAAGGTTAAAATTATATATATAACCATTAATACCTGATTCATAGTTATGTGTTTTTGTTTTAAAAATTAACATACATAGCAAAATAATGTCGTACAGTAGGCTATGTTGATGTATGTTGATTTTGGTTGAATGCATCTGATTGTTCCAGAAATGGAATTGGGCTCTCACTTTACAAATGTAGGCTACATGAATATATATATTATTTTTAATAACATGCATTATATACAATATGAAATTAAGTGAAGTGTTAAATTCATGTAATGAAATTCCTTATAACATCTAGGTTTTTAAAATTAAAAAAAAAAGCTGATACAGAATAAATTCTTTTCCAGAGACTAAAACAAAGATCGAAGTTGCATAATTTGCAACATAATATAAAATATACACTAACTTGCATCACTAATGTGTAAAGTAAACTTTATCTGCCTAGTGATTTATGGCAAATATGTCAGAATGAAAACATTATTTTTCCATTTACCAGTTTTTACTTTATATTTTTCTTTCAGAAGCGCCCATAATAAATCGCTGTTATACGCATTCCGAAACTTAAGAGGATCTTGGGACGAAGAGAAAAGTTTTACGCTTTAAATCATTTTTCAACTTTCAGACTAGATCCTGATAAGAAATCATAGTCTTTTTTTATGTCTGCTGAATTATTTTTTAAATATCTAATTGCAGAATGCAATTTGTTATAATAAATAGAATAAATGAATCGGTCATTTCAAAAACCACATAAGTCAAGTTTTTTCCAACTACAAATTTTGTCGCAAATGCTTCTTTAAAGGTAGAGCCATGATCTACATAATAACCACATAAGTCACTGTATCCCTTCCTCTTCAAACAATAACGTCTAATTTTTATTAATTACTTAAACAAAATAAAGTCAGCAACTTAAGTGGTTTTCCCAAGAAATACCATATTACATGCAGATACCATATTAAATTACCATATTAACATTTGCATGCAATACCATATTAAAACATAAAAACGTTCCTGTATAAGTATTAACTTCATTAATTTTGATTAAAAATATGTTTAATATGACTGTTTTGTTCAAATTAAATACCACCTAACCTACTTTTTTGTTAAAACAAGATAAGTCAGGAACAATTTTTCTCTTCTTCTTTTTATTCTTCATAAATAATAAGAGTTATTCGATATTTACAAACTTCGAAGTCCAAACTATATAATCGACCCAAAAATTTGTTTACTTGTAAATAATACTGTTTTTTTTTTATATCTGAAAAGTTCTGATTCTGTGACTTATGTGGTTTTTGATATGACCGATATTAATTTTTAACATATTACAACATAGTTGAAAAATGTTTATGAATTCGGTTTGCCTGGTCATCTGTCTGGCCGTGTGTCTGACTGACCGTGGTCTTACTCACGTACATATACTCGGTTTGACATGTAATTAATATATTTTATTGAATGTTTCCATGGCATGGTCTGTATTTAACATGAAGTATGTAGCATTTATAGTTAGTTTACGGAGGCACTCAAAATATTTCCATTACATTATGATCTGTAGGGTAAAATCGTTTGCAGTGTATTTTAATGATGTTACACTATTTCTAACGTATTTAAAATTGTTATATATCTCTGAGGTGAACTATAAGATGCTTACTACAGAATATGGTGTGCATAGCATTTATCGTTCATTTATAGGAACATACAAAATATTTATTTACAGTTCTGTCTATAAGCAATAATTCCTGGAAGTGCGTTTTTAAATTTAACTAAATTTTAGCATATTGTTTGTGTTTATAAATTCTCTAGATCATATACAGGGAAGCACAGGGCGAGTACATTTCCACTCACTGACGAAAATTGGTGAAGGGGAAATTTCAACTGTGTTATGCGTTTCCTAACTGAAGTACTGAACTACTTTTACGTACTAGTTGCCGAAACGTCAGTGAAGGCTCACTGTTGAGACGCGAAAAGTTTTTGGTTTCTGTCTGTTTGTTTGTCTGTCTGTTTGTCTGTCTGTCTGTCTGTCTGTTCCGCGATAACTGCCGCAAAAATTATCCGATTAGTTTGAGGTATCCGGAATTAGCTGTATAGTTTTTTGTTGCATTTTGTTCATTCGTTCTGAGAATATAGAACATTCCTTTTTAGGTCATAATGCTTTCCTATGGGAATTCAGACGATTTTGAAATTTTTCATTCGTTGAAAATAAAATGGCGCATTTGATTAATGTATTTAAACGGTAAGTTATAAAGGCTAAAATTTATCAAGTCAGGTCTTAAATTGTTCAAATTAATTTGAAAATTTGTTAATACATTCGTAAGATTTTTTTAATTACGTGTATAATTTTTGGTGCAATTTTATACATCTGTTCTAATAATATAATGCATTTTATTTTATCATTTTTTTGCAAATATTAAAATGCATTGATTTTTATTTTCCTCTTTAATTTAGCCGTAACCTAGCAACTATATTTAAAAGAATATCAAAAGAATAAAATTGAAATAACTAAGACTATTTTGCTACAATATTTTATTCGCAAAATAAAATATTTTTGGGTGATTTTTATATTTTATTGAAATAAATGAGAATTTATTTTGATACAAGTTACCCTTTAACTACTACAGAATGATAACGGAAACATTTTTACATGAGATATTATTCATTTTCTGGAAGAGATGAGGATTTTAATTTTAATTTTAATGCCTGAGGAAGACCACTCGGCTGAGGGCGAACCCAGCCGTTGAGCGTTTAATGTCTTCCCCGGCTAGCTCCCCGGCACGCAGGGATTAAACGTGGCAGTACAAGCTTCGCCAATGGCTGGTCCTGCCGGGCAAAGCCCCACGCGACAGGTGGCAGGAACTAAAGACACAAAAAAAAAAAAAAATTACAGGGTCTGCCGCTGGAACCAGCGTTCCTACGCGACAAGGAGCGACAGACAGGGTGAACGAGGTCCACAGGTGCGCCTGCACCAGTTGTACAGTCCGCTAATTTAGTAGAAGGGTGCAGTTCTTAGATAAGACTGTACCAATTGTACAGTTCGTAAATGACGGCACTTGAGATGTGGAGTTGCCAGTGTGAGATTCCCACGCGACAAGGAGCGCCACACAATTGCGCTGGAACGCTCACACTGGATGGAGGCTGGATGCACTTCGTGTTAGAGGTGACGATACGTTACTTGCTGACCAAACTTGCGGTTCCCGATAAGAATAAATTAATTAATGGGGACTCAGCCCCTGCTAGGAAGAGAACAATACTTGCGGATGAGAGAAACTATTAAGCTGCAAAATAGCTAAATGGAGAAAGCTAAACAGATAAAAAATGACGGAATGATTACGTTAATGACTAAAATAAGCGAGTTATTATTATTAATTTATAGAGAAAGAAAACTGCTTTGAATGATTAGGTTATGTTAGATAGGTGTGTTAGTAATTTGTAAGTTTCTGAAAGTTTATGAGTTAAGATGGGACGCGTAATTATGTTCAGCAGCCAAGAAGGAGGTGGGTTAGAAGGAGCAGGCCTAAGATGCCACGCAACAGTTAGTGGGCAGGAGAAGTAATAATGCATGGGGGTACCACTATCGCCGCACTCGCACACATCGGTTCGTGAAATTTTAAATTTGAAGAGGTAATTTTTAAACGGGCCATGCCCGGATAAGAAGGCACTTGTATAAGGAGTGAGGTTAAGTAGCTCTCTGGAAACTTTTGGAATTAGGTTGTAAGTGTGTCTACCTTTTGTGGAGGTGTCCCAGTAGATTTGCCAGTTGGGGAGTATTTTAGATTTGAGTTTTCTGCGAATAGAAGATGGGGGTACCGGAAGAGAGAAGTCTATTGATTGGCGTTTGGTGGCTTCTTTTGCAAGGCTGTCCGCCAGCTCATTGCCTGCGATACCAATGTGTGCAGTGACGTGGCCAAGGGTAACTTTTTTGTACAGTTGGTGAAGTTTGATTTTAATTTCCAGTATGAGAGGGTGTTTTGTCCGTAGGGCAAAAATTGCTTGAAGTCCAGACAGACTATCACTGAAAATTTTAAAATTTTTCCTGCGTGCGGGAGGCAGCAATCCATTCCAAAGCCTTCAGAATTGCAAACAGTTCAGCTTGATATACTGAGTTATCGTCTCCAATTCTGGAGGCCCACTCATAGGTCGGCACTCCATTTACCATGGCGCAGAAGGCTGCGGCCACGCCAGTTTCGGTGCGCGACGCATCAGTGTAGATGGTTGGATGCTGCGAGGGTCTGTGACTGTTCTTGGCGATGCATACCTGTAATTGTGACGTCTCCTCCGCGGGGTGCAGGTGCCAACTTGGAACTTTTCTCTGTATTATTGTTTTTGGGAAGTGTAGCGTAGTAGTTGTTTCATGTTCTAGGTGTTGGATTCTGTTTTTCTGGTGCTCGTATTCTAGTGATATTAGGATTGGAGGGATCCCCGTTAGTACTGTGAGTGCGTCCGTTGAGATTGTCCTATACCCTCTCACCACTTGCAGCAAGAACATCCTTTGGATCGAAACCAACTTTTCCTTGACTGCCTTGGTGAGATTTCCTCCCCAGACGCCCACACAGTAAAAGAGGATCCGTTCTATGATTGCGTGGTACCAGATTTTTAACATTGCAGGTTTAATTCCCCAAGACTTAGAAGTTAATCTGCGTGCATTGTGTTGATACTTAGCTAGTTTTGTCTTGAGGGTGTTGATGTGTTCCGTCCAGCTACTGTGTTCGTCTATGACGATTCCTAGTAATTTAAGGTGTGTGACATGTGAAACGCTTTTCCCATAAATTCTCATTATGGGTTTGCGCTTAAGCTTCTTGGGTTTTGCGAATGTTAGGGATTGTGTTTTGTCTGTAGAGAGCTGGAGGTGGAGACGTTCCAGGAGTTGACAAAAGACCGGGAGAGCTCGAGCTGCCGAGTTTTCCAGGTCCAAACGCCTACGGCCCGAGAATACAAAACTGAAGTCATCTGCAAATGCATATAGAATGAAGCCTAATCTTTCTAGTTCTAAAAGGATGACATTTGCAATAATTAGCCAGAGAACTGGCTCAAGGCAAGACCCCTGTGGCCATCCTTTCTGTATATTGTGGGATGAGGAGTCTGCTCCCCAATTTATTAAAATGCTTCTATCGCTGAGGTAGGAGGCGATGACTCCAGCTATGTTGCTCGGGCTATGAATATCAATTAGTTGAAGTAAGTTGTCCCGCCACTCCACGTTATCAAAAGCACCTTTGATATCGAGGGAGACGAGTGAGGTATAGTTGCCTTCCTCTATACTTTGTGTGCATGTGGAAAGAATGTCAAATAGGGCCTTGTCACAAGACCGACCCTCTCTGAACCCATACTGTCTGTGATGGAGTAGGTTGTTGCTCTCCAGAAAATGAACCAATCGGGTGACTATTAGTTTCTCTAGGAGTTTACCTAGAGTCGGGAGCAAGCAAATTGGACGGTAAGATGTGGGTTCAGAGGCATCCTTTCCCTGTTTGAGGAAGTATACCACTTCACCCTGTCTCAAAGTGTGCGGGAAGTAGTTGTGCTGTAAGCACATATTGGCCCAACTGGTGAATACCCCGAGAATAATTTTGTGTGTTAGTTTTAGAATTTTGAAATCTACACAGTCTGGGCCGGGGGCTTTCTTATCGTTTAATGTTCTTAGCGCATGTGCTATTTCTGATTTGGAAAAAGGTTTGTCTGGTGGTGAGTCAAAATGAAGATCTGAGTTATCTACATTTGGATATTGTGAAGGGCCGAAAAGGGTTGTTGTGAGGTGCTCCATATTATGCTGTCTGGATGATCTGTTTGGCGGCAGTTCGAGCTTGATTTCATCAGGCGTGAAAAACTTGCCTGTGAAGAATTTTTGAGCTGTGCCGAAAGGGTCTGTTTGGTTGCTACAGAATTTCCTCCAGGCCGTGTTCCTTGCATCTAATACACTGCGTTTAAATTTAGCCGAAAGATGTCTGTAAAGGATTTTTCGTGGTTGAATATTTGTATTATTTTTAAAATAGAATAAATATCTCGTACAACGAGATGGTAATGGGAATCTAAAGAAATTGGCGTAGCAAAACGCATCCATACAGCCTGAAATAGCACAATTACTGGAAACTGAGATTATAAAATGTTATCACAAAAATACTTTATAGCGCCAAATCACGGTTGCTATTTAGTGAATTGGCAGTGGGAACGATTATGAATGATTACCCAATAGGTTTAAAAGCTTCCAAATAAGCCTATTTTGGGGGAATTTTAGTATGCTATTGCCATCGAGTTTGATCAGGATGTAAAATAAATATTATAGAATGACCATCAAAACTGTTTTTCGAAACAAAAATTGTAATAACACTAGATTTCTGAAATAAATATAAGTGAAATATAGTAGATTCAGTTTACATTTCCATAAGTTGCTTTTGTACACGAAATATTATTCAACTTATCTATCAGAGTCGAGTGTTTCGTGGTTGGTAGGAAAGTAAATATTGGTATTTAGATATTAGGATAACATGATATTATTTTCCAGGGTTCGTACGCTTCAAGGACTTTCAAGGACCTTTTACCAGTAGTTTTATAAAGTAATATTTCCATTATATAATAAAAACAAATTCTATTTTCTGATAGAGCGACCAGTACTTTACGAAATTTATGGTCCTAAAACACCTAAAATCCCTTGAATTCCGTGATGCGTACGAACCCTGTTTTCGAAATTTTTGTTTAGCGCAATAAAACCACCGTGTAGAACAAAATCCAAGATATACTAGAATCATTCACACAAAAAATAGGAAATCACGAATATAAATTTAATAAGATTACGGGGGGTTCAGTGGGGCAGAGCCCCCCTGAAGAAATGTATTTTTTTAATCTAAAAATTAGAATAAGAAATTAATAAGAATGTCAGAATATTATTGCATAAACCGTGTTTAATTTAACGTTTCTAATTTCTGAAACCTGCGAATTCTTTGATATGCGTGTAAATATATATGTAGTAATTTAAAAAATTTAATTTGCGGATTGTAAGATGTTAAATATTATGAAAAGTGAGATTAAAAAACATTGACTTTCAGAGCTGACGTTGAGGCTCCTGATCTGTAGATATAATAGTTGCCGAAACGTCAGTGAAGGCTCACTCTTGAGACCCGAAAAGTTTTTGGTTTCTGTTTGTCTGTTTGTTTGTCTGTCTGTTCCGCGATAACTGCCGTACAAATAGTCCTATTAGGTTTATTTTTGGTAGGTATGTTGGTGAGGTACCCGGAATTAGCTGTATAGTTTTTTGGTTAAATTTGGTTCATTCGTTCGAAAAATATAGAAAATTTTATTTTAAGTCATAATACTTTTCAATGGGAAGATAGACGATTTTTTAATTTTAACATTCACCGAAAAGAAAATCACGCATTGGAATAATTGTAAATGCTAAATTTTGGAGACTAAATTTACGAAATGGAGATCTTAATTTAACCCGATCGCTTTGAAAATTTGTCAATATATTTATTAGAATTTAGAAATTAATTGTTTAAATTATTGGAAAATTTTTTGCATCTGTCTGGGAAATATGAAACTTTTATTTTCATAATGCTTACAAATTTTAAAATGCATTTCTTTTTACTTTTCTCTTTAATTTATCGGTTGATTAGCAATTATATTTCAAAGAATATCAAAATAATAAAATTCAAGTAACTCGCACTATTTTGTTAAAATACTTTATTACCAAAATGCATTATTTTCAGATGATTTTTGTATACTATTGACATAAAAGAGAATTTATTTTGATACAAGTTGCCGTTTAACTATTATATAGAATGATTAGCGAACAGATACAGGTGTTTCGTGGTTGGCAGGTAAGCAAATATTGCTATTTGAGTATTAGGATAACATGAAATTATTTTTAAAATTGTTGCTTATCCTAATAAAACCACTGTGTAAAACAAAATCCAGGATATAATAGAATCATACACACAATCAATAGAAAATCACGGATATAAATTTAATAAAATTACAAGGGGTTCAGCGGGGGAGGCGCCCCCTGAAGAAATGAATTTTTTTATCTAAAAAATTACAAGAATAAGTAGTTTATAGGAATTTCAGAATATCATTGCATAAGCCCAGTTTAATTTAACGCTTCTAATTTCTGTTACTAACGAAGTTTTTTATATTCCTATAAATATGTATGCAATATAAATAAATTAAATTGCAGATTGTAAGATGCTAATTGCCGAAACGTCAGTGAAGGCTTACTGTTGAGACCCGAAAAGTTTTTGGTTTCTGTCTGTCTGTCTGTCTGTTCCGCGATAACTGCCGTAAAAATGATCCGATTAGTTTGATTTTTGGTAGGTATGTTGGTGAGATACCCGGAATTAGCTGTATAGTTTTTAGTTACATTTGGTTCATTCGCTCGGAAAATATAGAACATTTCTTTTTTATCCTAATGCTTTCCTATGGGAATTCAGACGATTTTGAATTTTTTCAGTCGTTGAAAATAAAATGTCGCATTTGATTAATGTATTTAAACGGTAAGTTATGAAGGCTAAAATTTATCAAGTCAGGTCTTAAATTATTCAAATTAATTTGAAATTTTGTTAATACATTCGTCAGATTTTTTTAATTAGGTGTATAATTTTTGGTGCAATTTTATACATCTGTTCTAATAATATAATACATTTTATTCTATCATTTTCTGCAAATTTTAAAATGCATTTATTTTTATTTACCTCTTTAATTTAACCGTAACCTAGCAACTGAATTTTAAAGAATATCAAAATAATAAAATTCAAATAATTCAGACTATTTTGCTACAATATTTTATTGGGTGATTTTAATATTTTATTGAGAGATTTTAGTATGCTATTGCCATCGAGTTAGATCAAGATGTAAAATAAATATTTTACATAAAGTATGTAAAATAAATATTATAGAATTACCATCAAAACTGTTTTTCCGAAACAAAAATTGCAATAACACTAGATTTCTGCAATAGATATAAGTGAAATACAGTAGATTCAGTTTACATTTCCATAAGTTGCTTTTGTACACGAGATATTATTCAACTTATCTATCAGATGCGAGTGTTTCGTGGTTGGCAGGTAAGTAAATATTGCTATTTAGGTACTAGGATAACATGAAATTATTTTCTGAATTTTTGCTTATCCTAATAAAACCACTGTGTAGAACGAAATCCAAGATATACTAGAATCATTCACACAAACAATAGGAAATCACGAATATAAATTTAATAAGATTACGGAAAACATTTCTTTTTAGGTCACAATGCTTTCCTATGGGAATTCAGACGATTTTGAAAATTTTCATCCATTGAAATAAAATGGCGCATTTGATTAATGTATTTAATGTGTAAGTTATGAAGGCTAAAATTTATCAAGTCAGGTCTTAAATTATTCAAATTAATTTGAAATTTTGTTAATACATTCGTCAGATTTTTTAAATTAGGTGTACAATGTTTGGTGCAATTTTATACATCTGCTGTAATAATATAATACATTTTATTCTATCATTTTTTACAAAAATTTCCAGTGCATTTTTTTCTCTCTTTCAATAAATGGTTGCTAAGCAACTATATTTCAAAGAATATCAACAAAGGAAAATTCAAGTGAATCGCATTATTTTTACGCGAAGTTTTATTAAAAATTGCCAATTTTCGGGTTTTAAGTTTTTAATATGCTTTTTTTTAATGAAATAGATGAGAAATTATTTTAAGTACTAAAAAATGATTACCAAATCGGTTTTCCAAATGAAAATAATAAAAAGGTTGAATGCGTAAAATGAATATAGGTCAAATAAGAGGAATTTAAATTTGTATAAGTATAATTTATACACGAAATTTTATTCAACTTCAGAAACATATGATGTTTAGTAGTTGAAATATAATTATTCTTTTAAGGATAGGATAAAACCTCTTGTACAGAGAGATGGTTATTCTAATGAAATGAAAATTGCAAATACATTCAGACATATACTCAAGAAATAAAATAGCACAATTACTGGAAATTGAGAATAGAATATTAAAGCGACAACGGGGGGTTCAGGGGGCGGAGCCCCACTGAAATAATGTATTGTTATTCTGAAAAAATACAGTAACAAGTAGTTTATCCTATCATTGCATAACATTGTGTTTAAGGGGATACTTCTAAAATTTCCGAAACTTTCGATAAATTTATATTCTTATCAATGTATAAATAACTTAAAAAGATTGAATTTTAGTGTGTCAAATATTTTTCAGATAATGTTAAAAATTAGTAAGAACAAGGATTTTTTGAGCTGACGTTGAGGCCTCTGATCTGTAGATTTACTAGTTAATATGAAAAGTGAAATTAAACAACAATGACTTTCAGAGCTGACGTTGAGGCTCCTGATTTGCTAGTTGCGAAACGTCAGTTGAGGTTCACTGTGGAGACCCGAAAAGTTTTTGGTTTCCGTCTGTCTGTTTGTTTGTCTGTCTGTCCCGCGATAACTGCCGTAAAAATCGTCCTACTAGGTTCATTTTTGGTGAGTATGTTGTTGAGGTACCTGGAATAAGCTGTATAGTTTTTAGTTACATTTGGCTCATTCGTTAGAAAAATATAGAACATTTCTTTTTAGGTCATAATGCTTTTCAATGGGAAGTCAGACAATTTTTTTAATTTTAGCATTCACCGAAAAGGAAATGTCGCATTGGGATAATTGTAAATGCTAAATTATGGATGCTAAATTTACGAAATGGAGATCTTAATTTAAGCCAATCGCTTTGAAAATTTGCCAATATATTTATTATAATTTCGAAATTAATTGTATAAATTACTGGGAAATTTTATGCATTAATTTGAAAGATGTGAAACGTTTAATTTCTCATTTTTTACAGAAATTTCCAATGCATTTTTTTCTCTCTTTCATTAAATGGTTGCTAAGCAACTATATTTCAAAGAATATCAACGGAGGAAAATTCAAATGAATCGCTTTATTTTTACGCGAAATTTTATTAACAAAATAACTAATTTTTGGGTGATCTAATTTTTAAATATGCTTTTTTAATGAAATAGATGAGAATTTGTTTTAACTACTAAAGAAATATTACCAAATCGGTTTTCCAAATGAAAATAATAGAGACGTTGAATGTGTAAATTAAATATAGGTCACATATGAAGAATTTACATTTGTATAAGTACATTTTATACACGAAATTTTATTCAATTTCAGCAACATATGATGTTTAGTGGTTGAAATATAAGTATTCTTATAAGGATATGACAAAATTCTTTTACAAAGAGATTGTTATTCTACTGAAATTAAAATAATAAATACATTCAGACATATACTCAAGAAATGAAATAACACAATTACTGGAAATTGAGAATATAAAATTAAAGTGAAAAATACCGTAATAAGTAGTTTATCCTATCATTGCATAACATTATATTTAATGCGATACTTCTAAAATTTCCGGAACTTTCGATAAATGTTATATTCTTAGAAATGTATAAATAACTTTAAAAAATTGACTTTTAGTATAACAGATACTATGAAGATAATGTTAAAAATTAGTGAGATTAATGAACAAAGATTTTTAGAGCTGACGTTGAGGGCTCTGATCTGTAGTCAGTATATATACAAATATATATCAATATATAGATCATACACAGGGCTGCACAAAAGAATTCGGATTATTTTCCTGCTGCACTGGGCTTGCTGATTCTATATCATACTGCTGGGCCTCCCTCCCTGTCCGAACCTTGTTTACTTAGACATCATATTTCACGTTATGAAATGGTGAAGTTTTGTTACAATATTCTGGATACATTGGAAAGTGTTTCATAATCTATGCTTCAGGCAGGATTTTTCTTCCTTGTTATAGATAATGCTCTATTTTGTTTTCAAACTTTATTTAAATTAACGATTACGAGATCCGAAAATGGGTGATATAATAATCTGCCGTAAGAAAATGTAAAATATTTGCCGAAACGTCAGTGAAGGCTCACTGTGGAGACACGAAAAGTTTTTGGTTTCTGTCTGTCTGTCTGTCTTTTCCGTGATAACTGCCGTACAAAATGTCCGATTAGGTTGAGTTTTGGTGGGTATGTTGGTGAGGTACCCGGAATTAGCTGTATAGTTTTTAGTTATATTTGGTTCATTCGTTCAAAAAATATAGAAAATTTATTTTTAGTCAGACGATTTTCAAATTTTTCATTCGTTGAAAAGAAATGGTGCATCTGATTAATGGATTTAATTCATAAATTATTGAAGTTAAAATTTTCCAATAAGGGTCTTAAATAATATCTTTTAGCTTGAAATTTTGTTAATAGATGTGTCAGATTTTTTAAATTAGGTGTATAACATTTGAAGAAATTTTATGCGTCTATTCGAATAATATAAAAATTTCTTTTATCACTTTATTTATTTAACATAATTCATATTTCATTTTTCCCTTTTTATCAGTTCCCTAGCAACCTTATTTCATAGCCTAAATAAAATCATTCAAATAATCCGCGATGATGAAAGCAGAAAATCTGCATGCGGGAAATAAAAGGTTAGTTAATTTAGTTAATTAAAGGTTATTTAAATTTCGCAATCAGGCCTGCTCTATAGGTTTGCGTTAAATATAAACGAAATTAGTGAGTACACGGTTTAAATTAAATGTGGATACTATTAAAAGGCTATCACAAAAATAATTTATAGCATCAAATAACATTTGATATTTAGTCAATTGATAGTAGATACGATTATGAATGATTACCCATTAGATTTTTTTATTTCTAAATATGCTCATTTCGGGGTGGTTTTAGTATGATATTGCTATCGTGTAGATCAGGTTGGTTGGTTGAGTGGGGTTTTATGGCACAAAGTCCCTGTAGGGACATGCTGCGCCAAAAAAAAGATTAAAATAAGAACATCAAATTGAAATATGATATCGATTTAAAACTTTGTCATAAAAACAAGATGAATGAAATTAACACAATAAATACAAAGAGTGAAATGATGATAAATGTATAATTAAAATCATTCAATGAAAATGCAACACAATGTCTAATAGAAATAACCACATTTTTCACAATTAAAATGTAAACAATCTTAAAACTAACAATTGGTAAGATTTCACAATGTTTAAAAATATAAACAAAAAGTTACATTATATAGAGTAACGATTATAAAAAAAAGTAAAATATCTAATAATACAGCACAAAACTGGTATATTTACAACACACATAATTAAATAAACAAAATTAAATCAAAATAAAATCATGTCGGCTCGAACTCCTCAAAAACAGTATTTTCTGTATCCGAGTCATAGCTGTACGAGTCGGACTCCATAGCCTCTTCCACATAGTGGATTAGCTGTTTGGAATCCTTCGTTTTCTTTATATATGGGCTGAGGCATGATTTTCTGCTTTTTCTCTTCACAGTTTTCCACTGTGAAGAAGCTTGGATTGAGGTTTTCTTTATTTCTTTCTTTGCACATGATTTTGGTTTTTCTTTTTGAGTAGGTGAAAGGGGTTTTTCTAGTTTGTTTGCAGATGAACCAGAAGTTTTTCCTGACTCGTTTTCAGTTGACTGTTTAAATTGACGATTATTAGCGTATTCTATTATCACAGGTTCTGATGATGGTGCCCAACGTTCTAGATCAGGTATGGCTTTTTTAAAAGTCGGACAGTACACATCACGGGTTTTCTTCTTTTTAGTGCTGGTTAGTGTCATAGAGGGATCATTTGGTGGTAATGAGAATTCAGTTTGAGTGCTTATATGTCTTAAAGATTTTGTTTGTTGTTTAAGTAAACTGGAATAGGAAACTCCTACTGATGGTGTTCTGGATTCTACAAGTTTTCGAGCTTCAGGATAAGAAAGTTTTTGGGTGATTTTTACTGCAAGGATTTCTTTTTCACGAGTCCTGTTTGGGCAAGAGCGGGAGTGTGCTGTATGGTCACCCTTACAGTTTGTACAACATTCAGGCTTTTCGCATGACTTACCATCGTGGCCGACTTCTGCACAACGTGCGCAGGTAACAGAACCACGACAGGTATTTGTAGTATGACCAGAGTGCTGGCATTTAAAACAACGGAGTGGGTTAGGTATATAAGGTCGGACAGGACAGCTCAGGTAGGCAGCTTTAATTCTGGTTGGCAAAGTAGGGCTATTGAAGGTCAGAATGATGTGCTTTGTGGGAAGCACTTGCCCATTCCGACGGATAGTAATACGGCGTACATCTGTGACATTTTCTTCTTTTAAATTTTGTAGGAGTTCGTCTTTTGTAGAGAGTAAAAGATCTGGTTCTGATATTACACCACGACTTGTGTTTAGAGTTTGATGGGCCTGAACAGAAACAGAAAAATTGCCTATATCTTTGCAATTTGAGAGAAATTTTGAGTGTTTGTCTGAAGAGACCTCAACAAGTAAATCCCCAGACTGTAACTTTTTAAGTAAATAACCATCTCCGAAAACAGATTGAAATGTTTTCCCAATAAGAAATGGTGAAGTTCTCTTAAAAGAACTATCGGAAAGACTGTCAGTACGATGGATAACAAAAAAGCGAGTAAATGACGTATTCTGCACAATTTGTTGCTCTCCAGATAGGAGAGAGATAGGAGGAGTTAATGTTTTTCCATCCATATTAAAGTGAAAACTAATTCAGACCCCGGCCGCACCACCCACTACCGAGCCCAACAAGGGGATGCACATTCATGCACCAGTGCTAACCAGGGCCCATACGCTCACATGACACACCTATTTCAGTTTCCACCCTTAACGAAATGACTAGTATGTGCCTGCTCACTTGATCCCCAGCCAGTGACATACAAGTCAGCTGACCAGCCGATTTATGCATACGGGACCAATATGCACCTCCCGTCTACCTGAAGCAGAGGCCAAAGCAGTGTCTTGGTTTCCCTCAACTGCCAGGATCCCCCTTTCCAGGGACACGGGTCGCCACGCACGGCAAACGCGTGGGTGGTTTACAATTCTCCATAAGTCGATATAAACAGGATGATATCGGCTTATGCAGAATCGCCCTCACCTCAGAAGAGGAAACTACAATGAGAGTGAAACAAAGTAGAAAGGATAGACAAGAGGATGCAGAGGAAAAAAGAAAAGAGAAAGATCGCTCAGGTGCCCGGGGTTGCGAAGCCCGTGAATACTTAAAGAAGGTATCCCCCTGGGGGGCGTGTAGATTAGGGATGTATTTAGATAAGATCTTACATCTAAATATATGAAATGACCATCAAAACTATTTTTCTTCAACAAAAATTGCAAAAACATCAGATTTCTAAATCAGATATATATGAAATATAGTAGATTTAGTTTACATTTCCATAAGCTGCTTTAGTACATGAGATTTTATTAAACTTATCCATCAGATGCAGGTGTTTCGTGGTTGGCAAGTAAGTACATATTGCTATTCGGATATTAAAATAACACGAAATCTTTTACCAAACTGATGCTTACCATAATACAATCACCTTGTAAAACGGAATATAAGATATCCCATAATAACTACGGGGGTTCAGGAAAGCAAAGCGCCCCCTGAAAAAATGTACTTTTTTATCTAAAAAATTACAAGAATAAGCAATTCATCACAATTTTCGAACATCATTGCATAGCACGGAGTTTAATTGAACGTTTCTAATTTTCGAAGCATTCGAAGTATTTTATATGCTTATAAATATTTATGTAATTTTAAAAGTTTAAATTGCGATTTGTAGGAAGATGTATATTGTGCAAAGTGTGTTAAAAACAATGAATTGGAAAACTGACTTTAAGGCTCCTGTTCTGTAGAATTACTAGTTAGAAAATATACCAAATATATTTCATTAATAGTAGCATTATTAAACAAACATTTTTTTAAAGACTATTCTAAATGCTGCACTATATAGACTTTTGCAATTGTATTGTTTTCTTTTTACCGGAACCATGCAATTGTTCCGTTGAAGTCCATATTCCCTTATATACAGTTTGTATTATGACAGAATTTCTTATATTTCCTTTTAAAGCTTTAATTAATTTTTATAAGATAAATAAATAAAGCTTTATCATGCAATATTATTAGTGTATAATGATTATTATTTTTGAGTCAAATAGATCTTATAATGTGAAAGTGGCGTGTTATTTTGTTTTCCAAAAGTCTTGTGATACAATTTAAATGAATTGAATATAATCTTACATATAATTAATTTTAGACTGGCGTTATTTCCGTAACACCGTATGTCTGCTTTTAATTGTGAAACATTCTGCATGCATTCAGTGAAAATCATTTACTCTTTAAACTTCTGAGCGCGGTGAACTGATATATCCGTTCACTAATCTGTAGTTTTCACTGCAACGGGAGAATTATTTAAATTAATATAAATCTACAGATTTAATGCAGTTTTTATACATTGAGTAATGATTAATACTCTCAAAGCTTATATTTTTATACGTAATTAAATTTTTATATCATGTTGGAAAAATCCTCTTTTATTTTCTAACAAGATAAATAAAATATGCAAAATTTATCTAGCTTGAAATTTATAGCTTAGGTGCATTGAATCATCCTTGACATACAAAATTTTCTCTTTTAGTTTAAAGTACTGTCATCGGCGATATTTTTAAAAGACGAAAAAATGACAGAATCTATTATACTTATGTTCTTTATAGAAAAGAATGAGAGAAATGGATAAAAGATCTTTCCAAAGATTTTTTAGCATTCAAAATCTGTTAATGTAAATGTTTTATAGATTGACTCATTCTAGCGAATACAAGGAATTCATATTTATCCGTATCCAATACATGAAAGACATTTAATATCGAAATGTCCAGCTTAGTTTAAACTTGAACATATTCGACATAAAAGGCTTTAAATAATTACAATAAAATATTGTTTCATTAACAAAAGAGGAAATATTTCTCTTTGAGAATGATCCAGTAAAAATAATCAAATTACCTTTTAACTCAATTAGATCTGATAATACTTAAAATTACTTTAAAGCGTATATTTCAACTTAAATAAAGGAAATTAAATGCAATTACTCCAAAAGTTAACTGTAAAGTCTTTTCTCTGGTATATCATATAAGAGTACATATTTGGCTTTTGAAAGTAGTATTTAAACATTTTCGACCCAGTTAATACTTAATTCAACTCATTATAAATGTATTAAAATGGTGACTACTGTTCAAATTGATTATATATTATAAAGATTAGAAAAAAACGTAGCTGTAAAATATTTTGTTTGATTTAAATTTTGCAATACAGACAAGATAAACAACATTATTTTCTTTAAACTTCATTAAACTAAGGTTGTTGCCAAATGATGAGTATAGGAAAGACTGAAGAATTTGAACAGTACTTCTTTTCAAGCTATCTATAGTAATAAATATAACTGTTAAGGTATATGGAGATGTTTGCTGTCCCCGATGGCTGAGAAAATCCGTTGCACGTAGAGATATACAAATTTGATTCCGGAAAGACGAAGACAAGTCCCAATATACCTGAGACTCAGATTTTTAATTTTTTAATAATTAGCCGAGATATGAAATAAAAAACCTCACTGAACGCTAATTAACGAGCTTAGATTGTCCTCAGATCTGAGGTGTCACAGTTACGATTGCGCCCACCAATGTCCGGGAAAACTTGAAAGTTCAAACAGAAAGGACGGAAAATATTCCGTTTTTTCTACCTTTTAATATCCATTGTTCAGGCTTCACTGGACATAAACAGAATAAGAACATCTGCGAATAGACGGTACCTTCTGTGTTCTCGCTATATTTTTCACTTAAAAATATATTAATAGTTACTATTTCAAAAAAAATATTTTCTGAAGGTCGCTTTTCA
The DNA here is from genome assembly GCA_963931845.1 of Maratus michaelseni. Taxonomy (NCBI): domain Eukaryota; kingdom Metazoa; phylum Arthropoda; class Arachnida; order Araneae; family Salticidae; genus Maratus; species Maratus michaelseni. The sequence goes on from OZ007586.1 coordinate 420,925,512, forward strand.
TTTTGAATTTTCTTCTCTCGCAAGCAACACGAGTTGATGACTGACGTGATGTATCACGTGGGTCAATTGTGAGTCTAAGGAAGATTTATAATTTTTTTCTATTTTCGAGAAATCCCACGCGACTCGGGAGCAGTAAAGATTTTGTTTTCCAGTCGAAAGAAGGAGTACGCGTGGCATTACAGATGAAAAATTTTAATGATTTTAAACTACATGTTAGAATATAAAATTTTAATAACTCGAGAACTAATTGCCCAATTTGGAATTTTTTATCAAAAAGTTTTATTTATTTACCAAGATTAATGATTTTTGTTGTTGTTGTTGTTATTTTATATAGATACTGTTACCGTTATAGTGACTGGTCTTTTTAAGAACACTCAATACGATACTGAATACACCAGGGCCCCTCCACTAGGTTCATTTTTAGGGTTCCGTCCAAAAAAAGTAAAAACGGAACCATTATAAGATCACTTGTGTGTCTGACTGTCAGATCGGTTTTCCTAGGAAACTATGGAGCATAGAAAATTTAAGCTTGGGAGAATTATAATGGCTGTTGATCCACACCTGTCTGGATTATTAGCCATTCACAAATAGTTTTACGAAAAATTTAGGGGGCTACTTAAGTTACTTGAAAAAATGAAAATTTCTTTTTGTATATAGAGTGGGGTTTCGTGTGAAAGCTCATAACACCGAAATCAAAAATCTATTTGTTTTAATTTTAGGTATTATATTTTCAGAGATATTGTCAAAAATGCACTGCAAAAATGTGTTCCACCTCCTCTATTTCTGAATCTACTAAAACTAAAATTATGAATAAATTAGATGTAGTAGGACCTTAATTAACCTTGTAGGAAACTATAGCGATTATACTAGTTCAGATAGTTTTGAGAAAATCGCATTTTATCGTTACACAGAAACTTTACTTTGATGGCGCTCAGCAGGAGAGTTGAGGCGCGCTGGAGGTACCTATTGACGAAGAATCATCCAAAGATGGTTGATAATGATTTTCGAAAATTATTGTCGGTAATTAGCCAAGATATTAATTAAGTTACTTTTAAAAAACCTTTTTTACACATATACTGTGTGTGATATGGTTCGAAAGATCTCGTAACACCAAACTCAAAAATATATTTGTTTTAATTTTAGGTATTATATTTTCAGAGATATCGTCGACCTTCTATTTCTCAATCTGCTAAAACTAAAATTATGAATAAATTAGATGTAGTAGGACCTTAATTAACCTTGTAGGAAACTATAGCGATTATACTAGTTCAGATAGTTTTGAGAAAATCGCATTTTATCGTTACACAGAAACTTTACTTTGATGGCGCTCAGCAGGAGAGTTGAGGCGCGCTGGAGGTACCTATTGACGAAGAATCATCCAAAGATGGTTGATAATGATTTTCGAAAATTATTGTCGGTAATTAGCCGAGATATTAATTAAGTTACTTTTAAAAAACCTTTTTTAAACATATACTGTGTGTGATATGGTTCGAAAGATCTCGTAACACCAAACTCAAAAATATATTTGTTTTAATTTTAGGTATTATATTTTCAGAGATATCGTCGATCTTCTATTTCTGAAACTACTGTGAAACTAAAATTATGAAAAAATTACAGCTAGTAGGAGTTTATTTAAACCTTGCACGAAAACTATAGCGATTATCTTAGATCGCATAGTTTTCGAGAAAATCGCATTTTCCTTTACACACAAACTTTAGTTTATAAACGCTCAGATGGGGAGTTAACAAGTGCTCGATGTACTTATCGATGCGGAATCATTCAAGGATTGTTTATAATGTTTTTCGAAAAAAAAAATTGTCGGTAATTAACTGATATATTAATTAAAAACCTATCTAGAGCAACGTGCCACGAACCAAGGGAACATTGAAACTTTGCGATATCCCTTCGAAATGAACTTAGTCTTTGCTTTATGTAAGGTCAATCATAGTGATAAATAGTCAACGTTTTCCATTACAATTGAATTCAATTATTGAAGAAAATTATTTAAAAATAATTTATAGAATATAATTCCAAGACATTAAAAGTCAATAGTTTTGTGACAACAATCCCTTATAAGTTACTATATAATTTATTTATAGTGAAAATCTTTTTGATTAAAAGTCACTTCACTAATCATGCCTACAATTATCATATACTTTTATGTTTAAAAATGAGTCAGTCTTTTTTTTTTCGAAATCGCCTTAAAATTGTCTACTGTTACGTCAAATATGTCTCGCGGCAATTTTGTGACCTATTTCCGTAGCGTGGTTGGCATCCAGCCAAGTTTAAATTTTGTAGAAGGTCTTTGTCTTAGGGTGAGAAGAATTCATCGTTTGCCATTCCAATAGAATTCTATTATGACATGTTGTTTTGCGTATACGAGTATATTTTCTTTGAACAGTTCCGATACTTTGTTTAATAATCTACATTTTTTATTAATATTTTGTTTGATTTTCTTTTCAAATCTCTTTGCGTTCTATCATATCCTATATCTTAGACATCACTAGGTATGTTGAGGTATGTCAAAATTTAATTATCTCAGGTCATTTCAATGTCAACTCCAGATAACAAACTAGAAATGAACTAGAAATGAAGCATATGTCAACAGTCTAATAAAACCTAATTTACTGTTTATAATCTTTTTATTGTACACCTTTTAGCAATTAAATGAAGTATATAGAAATGAACTGTCGGAATATTTTTAAACTCTTTCTCTAAATCCATTCATTAAAAAATCTACTACTAGGGAAAAATAATTATTGACAATGTATTCATAAACATCTTGGTGCAATGTGGCGTTATTCATTATTTTTTTATTCATCATAAACCGATTTGTATAAAGTTTAAGAAAAGTCATACAGAATGTTGATATTTGTTACTATTTAGGGTCCATATCTCTCAGAATGTTGTTATATTCATCTATACTGTGCTTTTATATATAGCCAACCCTATGTTGTATAGTTTTTTTTTTTTTTTTTTTTTTTTTTTTTTTTTACAAAGTCTTACTATTCTTTTAGCAACGCCTTTTTGTTCTATTGCAGGTAGTAATTAATAAATTTAATGTACAGAACCCTTTGAGTTCGAGTAATACTCGCTCTTGACTGATTTATTATATTACATTTAAGGTAATTTTAGATGTATTTAAAGGGCTTGTCTGCTAGTTAAAAATTATGGTAGTAGTTTTATTTGAGACAGTAAACATATCTAAGTTTAAACAAATCTCGTTTGCTATTATATAGGTTCATCTTTAAAAAGCATCTTAAGAAAATAACAAATATATAAGATTTACTTAAGATACTTTTAAAATAATTTAATTGAAAACTTTATAAAAGTTGAATAAAGAAGCCCTACAAACTATCTAAGAAAACATTCTGATAATGGTTATTTGTCCTATTTTTACTATTTTTACTATTTATCCTACGTTTGAATATACGGATGACATTCTCAGAACAATCTAAAAGTGCATGTTTGAAGTATAGGATAAATACATTTACCTATTTTTTAGAATATGTTTTACAGAATATTTTCACCCTTCATAATCCTCAATATTTTCGACAAAATGCGCGTTGCAAAATGAAGTAAAATACTGAGAATCGTCATATTGTAAAAATACAAAAGCTTCAAAGACGAAATTTTCTGCCTCTAAATATGCAAGTATTTTCTATTCCGCAACATTTACTGCACAAAGAATATGGGGGATTTCCTAAGTCTCTGATATCGCAAGTCTAAGTTTGAATCTCAGTGTCCACCAATCCCATTTATACATTAAAAAAAAGAACACCCCATATATTTTAATCTCTATATTGTCACAGAAAAATTTTGAAGTAGCTATTCGGCACGAAATTATATCTTTTATCACTTTATGTTTAAAAAGAAAAGAGGTTAGGAAGTCATCTTTATAATGAATATGTACTAAATTCTACAATTTTCAATACGAACCACGTAATTGTAACATCATATTTTGTCTTTGTATTTTGTTAAATTATATCTTAGGATACAATTTTAGTCCATTGACTATAATGTATCCGAATTATTTTGTGTTTCCTTGTAAACAAACTATAATTAGTACACCAACCATTTTCAATAGGAAGTGATATGTTGCAGTAAATTTCAGTAACTTACACCAATTTAGTGGCAATCTAGATATTTCTATAAAGTTTAGACTGGCAAGCAAACGGAAAAAAGCACAGAGATATAGACGAACCGAAGTCATACAGACGAACCTAAAATTTTTCAACTGTTTTGAAAAATATTAAAAAAACAAAACAAAAAATTAAATATAATAATATTACTGTTATAAAATGTTATTGGTAAACTAATAGTTTTTCCGATATAAGAATTTTAAGAAAATACTGATAAAATTAATGCTTGAAATATATCTTTTTCTCAACAAGAACTTTTCTGCTGGCTGTAGCGACAATGTTAGTTATATCGACAAAAATATATCGAGCTCCTTGAATTAAATTCTTTGTTTGTAAATAATAGTCTAGAAAATTATTTCTTACCATTTGGCTTCGACAAGACGGCTGATGATAAATTGAGATAAATTGTAAAACGACATTTTCCCGGTCCAGCTTTGTGATTTTATAATACGATCGCCAGATTTGAAAAATTACATACAAACATAATTATGCTAAGAATATAAAAGAATAAATTATGAGAAAAAGATATTCTAGTAAATTTGATTAGAAAAGGAAGAAAAATTACAGTTCTTCAGCGTAGTTCTGAAAAATAAAATAACTATTTTACTTATTCTGCCGCCAAGCATCGCATAGAAATGATAATCATCGATACCATTGATTGAGAATAAAGTCATCTATTAAAGGGTGCGCAGGGGATTTGGGAGCATCTAAGTATTAAAATTATATAATAAAATAACTTAAAATAACTTAAAATATTCAATGTAACAACGAATTTGGCAAATTTTTCAACATTTAAATTTTTGTTTCGCATTCACGTCATTTGGAACGAAAGCCTTGTATTTAAAGTTATCTGATATTTTAACAGTCCAATAGTTTTCCATATTTTTATTTATATTTCCTTCTTTATATAATCATGCTGTTTTTTGTGTAAACATACTAGTGTAGAACATAGTGTGTTTTGTGTGAACCCTTACATAAGTATCATATTCTTATCATTGTCTTGTGCTTCTGATATTTTAGGAAATTACCACCGAAAAATAAATGAATATTAATCTATAAAACATTTTTTGCATTTGATTCATAAATGTTTCATATACGTGCATATATATATATATATATATATATATATATTTGTTTTTTCCCCTACTAGTATTTTAGTCACCCTTAAAAAATCATACTACGGGTTTGAGGATAATTTGACTATTGAAAAAACAACAGATTTCATTTCATTACTGGCTGATCCGCCCGACGTTGCCCGGTGCCGTGAAAAATATAATACAAAATGCGAAATCACTCTAAAAATCGCTGCACTAAACCGTTCCTCTGGTAACTCTTTGTCTTTCGGAAATTAAATAGAGGGAGGGACCCGAAGTGGAAGTAAATACAATACAACCCTCTCAAATGTCTGGATCATTTCATTCAAAACGGGTCACTTTTCAGCCAAAATTTTAAAAAAGTTACTGTCGGATATTTACAAAATTTGCATTTTCGGAATCAGAAAAATAAACTACGTACAGACTGTGACTTTCGAATAAATACCCCCAGTACTTTTCTTAATATTTGAGGAGTAGTGAAAATGAGAATATTTCGTTGTCGGGGATTATCAAATTGGAAACTTCCTTTTGGGGTTTCTATAAAAATCGCCATTTTCGACGCACGCGCAAGAAAATCTTTTAGTTCCATCGCCACGGGGTACATTCTGTTCTAAACAAATTTCCGACACGTATACCCACCCGCTGCCTACGGTACCATGTATAGCACACGTGCTGCAAAATCTTTCAGTTCCAGTTTCTACCATTAAGTGTAACATTCTGTTACAAATAACCCTCTTTCCGAACGAAACTCCGGCACTCGTTCCCGCTGCTTACGGCACTGTGTAGAAGTCGTGCTGTGCACGCGCAAAAAATCTCTTAGTTCCACTTTCCACCGCCAAAGGGTACCAAATATATGTGTCAATTAGTTAGCTATATCCTAATTAGTTCTTATTAAGTTTAATGAATCAATTCCCGTTAAAATCGAGCCCATAGAACCCAAGAAAATAAATCAACCCCTTCGAAATTAATATTCATAAATAGTGGTAACTAAGGGCTGAAAAAGTGATACCGAAGTTTATGTAGTACCTGGGAGACCTCGGAAGAATGTTAGAAAAGTTTTCATTTGAATCTGGCCAAAATTAAATGGAAAATCGTTTTGTTACATTTTCCACAGCCAGGGGACGCACTCTGTTCTAAACAAACCTCTTTCCGAACGAAACTACAGTACGTGTCTCCGCTGCTGATGGCACCATAAAAGGCGTGCTGTGTACGCGCTGAAAATCTTTTAATTTCACTTTCCACCGTCAGGGGGCACCAAATCTATGTCTTGATTAGTTATCCACATCTTAATTACTTCATGTTAAGTTGAATGAATCAATTATCGTTGAAATCGGGCTCTTTGTTTGAATCGGAATAATTTTAAATGCGAAATCTTTTAGTTCCACATCCCACTGCCAGGGGGCGCACTCTGTTCTAAATAAAACTCTATTCGATGGAATCTCCAGCATGTGTTCCTGCTGCCTACTATACTGTATGGCACGCGCTACAAAATCTTTTAGTTCAATTTTCTACTGCCAGGGGGTGCCAATTCTGCATCTTATTTAGTTCCTTATATCTTAATGTTCGTGGTAAATTGAATGAACTAGTTCTCGTTGAAATTGGGCCTATAGAACCCAAGAAAATACCCCTTCCGGGTGATTAATATTCAGAAATAGAGGTAACCAATCGCTGAAAAAATTATACCGAAGTTTATCTAGTACCTGGGGGGGGGGGGGGCTGAGAAGAATGTTAGAAAAGGTTTCCTTTGAATCGGACTAATAAAAAAACGTTCTCATTTTGGAGGCAGATGGGAAGGAGGGAGTTTCGATCAGAGCATTTAAATTACAACCGGAAACCCCCCTTCCCCCTCAGAATTAAACACCTTAAAAAATTAGGAATTATCATTAACTTTTGAAGAAGAAACAAAACGACGTTTTTTACTGTTTTTATACAGAAAGTTACCGTTGCCAATTTCTGAAATCAAATACGTACATGAAATCACGTACATGAAAAAAAATTTAAAAATCACTTAAAACAAACCGCGGAAAATTCACAAATTGCAGTTGGAATTGCAATCGGCTGATGACCTTTTCATCTGCCAATCAAAATTTACTGGTTGACTTCCAGCTGTGCCTTAACTCTTATCTACGTATCACAACTGCCCTCCAACTATGTTTGAATTCCAATGAGCGATTTAAGACGTCATTTGAAGAAAAAACGCCAGAAAACATGAAATAACGTTATGCATAAAAAATGAAATAAAAATAAAAATTTAATAAAAAAATCCAAATTGGAATAATTAATAACCTGCCTTTTCATTTTAAAATCATGATTTTTTATCTGTAAAGAATTATCAGCTCTCCAAGCTAAAAAGAGGGAGGTGGAAATGACGATTCTGAGCATAACTGACGCCGAAATGGAAGCAACCAATGAACCAATCAAGCATTCTGGGCAAAGTTCTTTATTAACGAAGGAAAAATTTTCTTCAAAATTCAAAAATCGCCTTACGAATTCCGCTTAAACTTTATTGAAAAGAGGAAAAAAATTGCTATATTGGGCTAACAGATTGGAATCGGATTCCTATTACTAATGTGGAAAAATCGCAGCAAACCGTGAAAAAACACTAACAATCTCATAAAAAATTAAGTAAAAAAATTATAAAACACAATGCAAACACATTGATAATTCGTTTGTTACTAAAATAGGTGCAATAAGTAACAAACAAATTATCAATGTGTTTGCATTGTGTTTTATAAGTTTGAGAACAAGAAATTAACGTTCGTATTATATGTAATTTTCTATATATTTTTAAATTAAAAAATATATCCTCTAAAAAATTCCTAAATCAGGCTTCGAGGTGCAAAACTACATACACAGAGGTACCTTCTCACCAAATTTTGTACCTCAGCGTGCAGCGGTCTTTTCAGAACACAGCCGACAAACACACAGACTACACAAACTTTCTTCTTTATTATAGTTAGAGGTGCAAGGGTTATTTTTAAAGTAAGGTCCGTTACAAAATATCTCTTTAAAACTCGCGCGCTTGCAGCTAATTCCATGCACGCCGACTTCCGTCATCCCTTGCATTACAGCAAACAACAGTTCTGAACCTATAATGCCAGTGTGTTTATTCACAATAAAATTATTTAATATTATGCCTTCTTCCTATATGGCACTTATATGATTCAATTTATTTATTAAAATTTCTTATTCAAAGTGTTTTTATTTCACTTTAAAAAACAGGAAGATTCGTAATTATGATGCTCTTAGGATGCAGCTATTCTCATAGTCAATGTCACATTTACTTTTATTTTTAATCAAACTTTCTTGCCAGCTGTAGATTAATGAGTAACTCCTTTTTACAATCTCACCTCCTAAGTTTAAATTTCCTGACCGTTTTCGTACTGTTCTTAAACTCACACGAACAACATCTGTACTTGTATCTTTTGGAATGTTTGCGTTGAATCCACCTAAGTGGAAAAAGAATATTAGACCAATATGTTTTTCTTGGTTGTATCGTACCAATCTTGGCAGAAAATATTATTAATAGTTAGGCGTTCCCATTTCGCTAATACTTCACCAAATTTACGTGAAATAGTTTGCTATATTATTGTCAATATCGCTAATATATAAGTTAAAGATAAAGCTAACATTTTAGAGTTATTGGAGTTCCATTGCAAATATTTCCAGCGTACAGTCATTATTTCTGTAATAGTTTAATTTCATAAATATTCTTCCGATGTAAAGCACTATTTAACCAACATCAGTATTTCATTAGAAGTATTTTTATGATTGTAATACTAGTGCAGTATTTGGCCCCAACAAAACCAACATATTTTGTACCAGTATATTATTGAGATAGAAAATAAAATAAAACCTAGCTGTGAAAGTTCAGATTTTTATAATTTTTCACATTTCAAAAAATAATTTATGTATTCTATTCAAATATAAATACAGTTCTTTCTAAAAATTTTAAAGATAAATACAAAATACATATTTAGTAAAAGGATTAACATAACATATATCTCTCTTCTAGAATCAAACGGATCAATGCATAATACATTTATTCTCTCCATTTCACAGAAACTGCTCACCTTCTTTAGACGTTGAAGCTGTTTGCTGAGATGACTCAGCAATTTTTGAGCCTGATTCATAACCATTTTGAGGCATGCAGTATTTCCCCGCGATTTTGATGTGAAAGGCTTTTTTTTCCAAGTGATATCAATCTCTGAGACTGAAAATCAATTTTTGGATTTTCCCTCTTTTGTATTACTGTAGAAAAAGGACAGTTTTTTTACAGCTATTTGTTAAAAAATTTTGTGGTGTTATATGTTTTAATTCTACATATAATTTTATAAATTTTAACTGTATGGCCAAGTTAACGGTTTTACTAGCAATTATTATTTAAATACAATGTTAACATAAATGAATGGATTTTAAAAATTTATATTACATTATTATTTATTACAAATATTATAATATGTAAGTGTTATTTGATAATAAAGAAAAAAAAATCAATTTTTTTTCAAATAAAAATTTTCTACGTGTAAACCTTTCGTAACACGACAAACATCTACACTGTAAAAAACTCAGAAGCGTTTCGGCACAAGGCGGAAAGGTTTCCGGAAATTTATAGTAAACTTTGTGTTCTCCTCACAAGGAAGGTCTCCATAAGCGCATACTCAGAATTGTTTGAAAAAATTACAGAATGTTCTTCTCATGAGGATATATACGTCTATAAAAAAATTTCTGCAGAACCTCGATATAACGTCCGTAAAAAAATCTGAAAATTTCGTTTATTTGGCGATTTATCCCCGGTTGGCGACGGAATGAAATTAACCCTGTCAGGGGCAAAGTATTTATGTTTCTAAAATGTTCAAATCATTGAGTCACACCGGGATTTAACAACAAATTTATTTCCAAATAAGTAAACGATTTTCCTCACGTATGTTATAAAAATAAAATTTGATTCCAAAATTCCGGTGGCATTGTGGCATTTGGGAATTAAAATTAAGTGGGATATATTATACCCCACCGCCCTTCAAGGAGTTAAAAAAAATACGCTTTTATGACAAATACTCTTTAAGGAAAAACTTTTTCATACTGAACTTGTTTATGCATGTTTAACTTACATAATAAATAATTTTGTATAACTACAATTTTGTGTACACATTTATATGTATACATAATGGAACTTAACGATTGTATTTTACGATTTAAAATAAAATTTAAATTGATTAAAATTGTTTCAAATTCCAAAATAAGCCCAATTTTGAACATTGTCAATTCAAGAAAGTTCTTGTTTCTATAGAAACAACGACTTCTTCGATATAGAAATGTATAACGAATCCGTTTGTCATAGGGTATATTGGATTTTCCTTTTAAAATACATTTAAAAATTACTTGTACAACCGTTGAAGCCATTTAGATTAAAAAGAAATCGTGGAATGGAGGATAAAACAATAGGCAAAATTTCATTCAATCGGTAATAAATAGAGAAAAAACGCGAGTTATTTATTTAATCTGATTTTAAAAATATTTTTAATTAATATTAATGCAAACGTACAGAGAGTTGAAAATGTTGAACACAAAATGCAAACAATTCTGAACAAAAAGGTGCGGTAACATGAGCCATAGAACTAACACATTCGTATAATTTTTTAAGCTTATGACCTATTTTACGCTTTCAAATTTTACAAAAATCTCACAGACAGGTCTCATAAAAAGAATTTCTTCAAACTCTTCGCTTACTTTAATCTGTCTTTCAGATTCATATATTTTTAAAAATTCAATTGTTAACTAAAAGTGAAAATAAACATACAGATTCAATAATTTAATAATAGACATAATTTAAATGTCAGCTTCGCTATAACATGAAGTAGATATTTGCAGCTTCCAAAACATAGAACATATTTTTTCAGTGGTAAAAATAAACAACTGCAACAACAAGCAGATTGTATATATTATACAAAAAATAATAAGTACTTCATCGATTAAGTTTAAATTCATTAAATATTGCACTTTCGAATAATCATTTTACAAGCAATTTAAAATGCATTAAAATCGTTTGCGTTTGGCGAAGGAAAAATGTTGCTTGCTAAATCGTGTGTTTTTGTGCCAAATACTCGAAAGTATTTTATTTTTTTGCAGATTTTCTACTGGGGTTCCGCAGCTAAATTCCACTGTTCCTTTATTACATACATGTATAGCTTCATTAGCATTTTTTTCAAAATTTTCTGAGTATGCGCTTTAAGGAGACCTTCCTTGTCAGTTACATGTTATTTCGGAATCGTTACACGTATTTTCGGTAAAATATTCAAAGCGATGAATTATTCTGAAGAAGTCAGAAACGTTACATTCTATACCGGAGATGTTTTCGAATAGGTAGTGTAAAATGATGGTTACTGAAAAATTCGGAAATGTTACACTCATTCCGTGTAAAGTTTTAAAATGGAATTTGAAATGAAGTAATATTTGCACATGCTCATCTACTCCGACCTATTGCACATGTCATTATCACGTGATTTCTATTGTTCTTGAGAGGAAAGACAGCTTAAAACAGATGCAGATGCAACGTATTTATATGAGCTGTAAGTATTTCTTTTATTTGAAAGAACAATATGCTTAAAAAAATTAATATTATCAGATTCTATTATATTGCATATTAATATTACATTTGAAGTTAATCTTTTGTTGTATACACAAAGTTAAATAACTCGTTCGATAGTTTCTTTATAATCTTGTTCCATGAATCTATAATAAATATTAGATATTTGACTGATGAATAATAATGTAGTACTAGTATTAATGAAGTACAGATAGCACTGTATATACGTCTTTAAGATCTTTTCGTTTTGAGATCTGTTCCATTTCATAACTTTTCTAATGATGAAATGTATCGTTTATATGACAGAACAAATTCCTAATTTCACTTATACTATACGTTTTGCTTCACTTTTTATGAATCAGATATTTATAAATAAATATAATTGAAAATTTGATTTATAAATCTATAAATAATTCTTTTTTAAAATCCGGTCTCGTGAATTCCATGCTGTAAACAGATATATATGCATTATGAAAATAATTGATTTCTTAGAATAGATGTATTATTTTTTATACCTTTAAATAAATATATTTTTTAATCTTGTAAGTATAGATATTATGTCAAAAGATTTCGTATCTGTAAATAATTATTTTATTTTATGAACTGTATACTTATAAAAAAATATTTATTTTCTCAGGTTATCTCAGCACTTCTCAAGTTATACGAATAAAATAATACCTTTAAATGAATATATTTAGAAGCATGATAGTTGTAAAACACTATATTAAAAATATTTACAAACAGACAAAACATGTTTATCAATATATCTATTTATAAGTATACAATTCGTGAAAATAAAACAATTACCACAGATGTAAAATATTTTCGAATAGTATAACTATTTACAAGATTTAAAAAAATGTTGAAAGATATTACTAAAATCTATCTATTTATAAGTATAGGGAAATTAAATATTTTCATTGAGTATCTATTTAGAGGATGGAACTCATGAGGCTGCATTTAAAAAAAAGAATTATTTATAGATCCTTAAATCAAATCTTCAACGTTATTTATTTACAAATATCTGATTCATAAAAACTGAGTGAAAAACGTAAAGTATAAGTGAAATTAGGTATTTGTTCTGTCATATAAACGATACATTTCATCATTAGAAAAGTTATGAAACGGAACCGATCTCAAAACGAAAAGATGTTAAAGACGTATATACGGTGCTATCTGTACTTCATTAATACTAGTACTACATTATTATTCATCAATCAAATATCTAATATTTATTATAGATTCATGGAACAAGAGTATAAAGAAACTATCGAACGCGTTATTTAACTGTGTATACAACAACTTCTAAACTTGTTGTACTTGTAAACTTGTAGTAGGTAAACTAAAGAAGTTTCCAGACAACTCAACTCTGTTCCTACAAAGGAAAATTTGGAAGCCTCTCTTCAGTAGAAGGACATACTCTCAAATTTGCAGTTATTTTAAAATGACAGAAGTATTTGTCATAGAATTAAGTTTTTTCATAAATAACTGCATAAATAACTTTAAAGTGATATCTTGAGTAGCAGTCTAATAATAAAAGGTGAATAATAAAACGAGCTCAGAAAAATATATGTTTCACACCAGAAATTACAGAAAGTTTATAATATTGCTAATTCGAGAGTCTAATTCTCTACAAGATCATACTTTATAGGATCATTTCTATAGTATGATTAGCGAGTTCGATTACCGAACTTCGCGGAAAACCCAACCACGATGATGTGGAGTGGGGTTTCGCCTCGAGCGAATGCAATATTATTTTTTTAAAAGCATATTGTTCTCTCAAATAAAAGAAATTATAAAACAGAAATACACAGAAACATTTCCGATGTATACAAAAACATTTCTGATGTATGCAGAAACCTTTCCTATGTATACAAACACATTTCCGATATATGCAGAAACATTTCCGATGTATACAAAAACATTTCCGGTATATGCAGAATCGTTACTGAATATCTGACTGGAATATAAAGAAACGTTTCCGAAATGCACGTAAATGTTTCCAAAATATACAGAAACATTTCTGAATATCTAACCGAAATATGCGGAAACATAACAGAACCGATGGTCCTCATTGCGGCCCCACCAGATAGAGTAACGTTTCCGAGTTTTTTTTTACAGTGTAGTCTCTAATCAAATTCTTTCCACTAATTTTGAATTTTTACACTGTCAACTGTTCTTATTGCAGTATTATTGCAAACTATTGTACTGCTGTTAGCGGAACTGATATTATTGCGGAGTATTGCACTGTTTGAATTAGTGTTATATAATTTTTTTTTTTAAATGCATTTTTTTTTTTTTCAAATAAAAACTTTCGATGTGTAAACTTTAGTAACACGACAAACATCTAATTTCTAATCAAATTCTTTCCACACATTTTGAAGTTTTACACTGTCAACTGTTCTTATTGAAGAACTGGTGCGTTCTTTAAGTTCTTAGAGTGTTTTAGCAATGGTGGTTCATAAACAAGATCTTTGATGCAACCCCACAAAAAGAAATCACATGGCGTAATATCCGGGAATCTTGGTGGCCATGTGAATAAGGGTTGGAACGTTTTTCTTTATTTTCATGTATCAGTTATTATTATATGTATAATAGTTTTGAAAATATATTTTTTATAAAAAACGGTCATTCATTTATGCTAACCCTGTATATTCTTTGTTATAAAAATAGCCATAGGTGATTACAAAGTTTTACTAGAACATAAAGAGATACTTCACTTAAAATATATATTATTTCTATGCCATTCATTCTTTATATATCAATAATACATTATTTACTCATTTTCTACCTGAACAGAAAAGGGGGGAGGGATGGTCTGGAAAAAGTAATGCTGTATTGTAAAAAAAAAAAAAAAAAAAAAAAAAAAAAAAAAATCAAAATTTTCAAATTTTCAAATTTAGAAAATAGTGTGAAAAAATAACTTTTTTGTTCAATTATTATGAAGTTCTCTTTGAAAAGTTTAAAAAACAGAAGAACAGGTTTTTAGTGCTAGAAAACCCTCAAAATTCATAAAATTCAAAGTACCATAACTCAGTAAGCTCTGGTCACTAACAAATGGGATTCATTTTAATGTCCTTCTTAGACAACATTTCGCAACAACATCGCAAGACAACATTTTTCTAAATATAAGCTACAAGAAAAAGGGGCCAATCATTTTATTCGGAGCAAAATATATAGTTTAGTTATGCATTTTATATTTCGAAATATACGTTTATTCGGAGTGTCCAGTGATTAACGGGTGCCTTTAAAACTTCAATATAAAATCTAATGGTTTATGTGGAAGTGTTCAGTTTGGGGTTATTTAAAAAGGTATAATATTAGTTCCAAAAATTGACGATAGTTAGCGCTCTACCTAAGGTAGAAAACAAGAAAACACATTAAAAACACATTTATTTTGACACAAATAGATACCTAACGTTACTTAGTACAATTCGTAAAAATAAAAATCATATTTAAATGAGTGTGCATGTAAACCAGTGCTTATGCAGTCTATGCTAGCCATCATGTGGATTGAAATTAAGTTCTGTTTACATGTGGTACAATTTACTGCTGTGTGATAATTATTTGCACATAATAAATTCCAGTAACTGTTCAGTTTATGGTCCCAGAGGCGGACGGGAAGACAAGGGATAAAGAAAATTACATAGATTTGTAAAAATCAAGAAAGAAACAAAACGTTTTATAATAAAGAAGGATAATGAGGTAATGGAACAAACGACAATGAAGAAATTAAATAATAAAAAGATACAGATTGATGAATGTGAAAGATAAATTAATATTAATTAAATATAAAAAAGAGAGGTATGCATGTGTAGAAAAGTGGTGGATGGTATATTAAATTAAGTGGAACACAAGCATGGCCTAGAATAAGGTACACACTGTAGAATAATGTATGACAAATAATTGTGTAAGTTCATAAAAAACTCTTTTTTAAAAATATATAAATATTTTACACTTTTTTAGAAGTCCCGACCTCAAGTCTCCGTAGTGCAGGGCTCTCAAATGCTCCACTTTTCGAATACCTGTATTTCCTGACAAAGAAAACTATATACATACATACATACACGCACACACACATACACACACACATATATATATATATATATATATATATAATACGAATACCACATACTATACTTACAATCCCAAAAATCCTGAACAGCAGAGAAAAACTAACAAATAACCATAAAAATTCAAACTAACAAAAACTCTAAACGAAAACTATAAACAGAAAAAACACAATCAATGGAGACAGGCTGCAAGGCTAAAGACTTGCATGCTGGGTTATACCGGTAATTACACATGAAACTACCCCCATGCCTGTCGCGACCAAACTGACCATAGGAAGCAATAAACCAAGATGAAAAGAACGACTCGGCCAGACAAAGCTCCTTATAAAACCTACATTTATTTGCCGAGTTTTTTAATCGCCAAAAGGAGAGTATCACTGTATTATTTACCTTTGACAAAACTATTCACCAAACTATTTAACAAAGCAATAGGATAACTCTGAACCAATGCACCATGATAGAGATTTCTTATGTCACTTATTATACTATCATGTTTAGAATTTAATTTTATAATCCTAATTAAACTATTGATAAATATATTTCTAAAAATTGAAATATGAACATTAGAATTAAAATTTAATATCTTGATTGTTTCAAAGTTGTAATCATTGCTCTTATCATAAATGCAAGTACGCAAGCCACCCCTCTCGATGTCGATAGCAAGGTCTAGATAATTTACATGTTTTGTGTCATATGAAGTTCTCTTTAATGTCAAACCTTGGGGGTAATAATCTAAATTTAATTCACTGTTGGAATCGTTAATCCTAACCAACAAAACATCATCAATATATCTAAAACTTAAAAAATCCTTATTTAATGTTTCGTTAACTTCGTATAAAAATAAATATATATCTGCAAGTACCGAGCTGCAACTACCCCCCATAGGTATACCCCTAATCTGCTGAAACACATGTTTACCGTCGAATAAATAATTTTCATTAACTACAAAATTAAATAAATTTATTAAATGATCCAAATCTTTGCCCAAAGTATTGTAACGCTTAAAAAAAATCAAAAATTTTATTTTTAAGATCTATTAAATCAATGCTTTTATATAAATCTTCAAAATCATAAACATATAAGCCTTTTATATTGCTCAAACCTTTCAATCTGTTAAGTAACTCAAAACTATTTTTTATAATACAAGTGTTATTATGTTTTAATGCCACATCAAATAAACTCTGCAAAATATCCAAAAACTTTTTATTAGCAACTTCTAAATAAGTGCCAAAACCACATGTAATTGTACGAAAGGCAACAGGGTCCTTATGAAATTTAGGAATCAATACCATATAAGGTAATTCTTTACTACGTTGTGCGTATTTTAACCTTTTGTAAAATGCACCAATTCTTCTTTCTGTCTCTTTTACATTGGTTTTTGATAACCTGTAATTATGTTTATTATTATAACTTTGTTGTAGTTGGTGACTGTATAGCTTTTTGCAAATAATTGCAAAATTTGTATTTGCTTTATCTATATAAGTTATAACAAAATTACTCTGTAAATCCTTAGTAGATTCTTTTAATGAATTATAATCTTCTATCGAAATCCCCCCCTGTCTTACCGCAGTAAATTGAACTCAAATCCTTCAATACATTATGTTTCCATTCCAAAAAAGCAATTTCCGGCAAGCAAAATTTGCTCATTAGTTTATGTATAAACATGTCAACATTGATTTTTAATCTTTTTTTTATAAAATCCCTAGTATTTATCCTTTTTAAACGAAATTTTGTACCGCATTGCATGTAATTCCTCAATGTTTTGTCCTTGACAATATCTAAATTTCCAGTCAATACGTGACCGTGATCCGCATCCACGTAATTACTATACCTTGGATCATGACAATGACATAAATTGTTTTCATTGTTTCTACCGATTTCTTTTGAAAAATTATTATAGTTAAAAACCATACGTCCTAAAGGTTTATCATATCTAAAAACCTTGACAATTTGTACGTCTTTATCTGGAAGCAATTCATTGTATTATAAAAATATTAAAGCTTATATATATATATATATATATAATATATATATATATATATATATATATATATATATATATATATATATATATATATATATATATATATATATATATATATAAGCTTTAAACAAGTGCATCATTTTCTCAAAAAAAAAAAAAATCTGATTCACTTTTCAATCATTGAAGAAAATTAGCACGCTTACTTTATTTAGAAATCCCCAAGGAATCTGACATAAGTTTTAAATGCTTTCTATCAAAGAATATCAGAATTTATTTTACTCACTTGAGAAATATTATTCTTTGATGCAACAAGAGTACTTAATAATCTGAGCGTATCAGACGAAATTATTTTTTTACAATTGAATGCTACAGTTGTTAACATTAGATAATTAATTATTTTTTTCCAACGTAATCGTTTGTAATTTGATTTTTACCCTAAGGAGTTTCTTAAAAAAAATACTGAATACAAAAACGCATTTCAGATAGAAAAAAAAACCTTTCATGAAGAAATGTAGAGTTTTATTTCCTTTCTAAAAAATACCTTTTAGCAAATCTGCCTTTCGTTTCTTATCAATATTAAATGAAATACTATAAAAAATGCATATTTTCTTTTTCAAATGGTATTAGATAAAACATATGTGCCCAGAGATTAATATCCTGAAATTAGATTTCATTTAATCGTTCTACTACAAATCCTTTTAAGATTAATCAGGTAGGATACATAAATCATTCATTATCCGATTGTGTATATTATTTTTTATATATTTGGGTGAAAAGAGTAATTTAATTCACGAAATTTCTCGTATAGAGACGCAAAATGTTCCAATCGACTGTGAATTGTAAATTTAGGGGATGTCTCCATACTCCAAGATTAATATAAACTTGAAATATTTTAATACTAGTAATTTAAGCAGAAAGAAGAATACGAAACTAGACTTTCATTCAACCAAAATGCAAATTATGACAAAGTTTTATTAATATATTTTGCGTGAAATCATCATTATTTCTAGGATGGTCAGTTTCTCATATTGTAGTGCTGGTGGTTTTTAAGCGTAACTCAAAAAGTATAATTGGAGGAATGAGTTCAATTTATTTTTATCCCTGTTTAAAAAGCTTCTAGAAATCGGTTGGTTGGTTGGTTGTATAAGGTTTAATGGCGCAAGGTCTTCTAGAAATCGATTTCTTATATTACATTTATAAGTTACAATTTAACACCACCGTAAAGAAAAAAAAAGTTGTTTGAAAACATAATTATTACGGGTGATATCAATTAATTAATAAAAATGAACTTAACATTATCAGGTTAAAATTTTTCATCCTTATATTTAATAAATTTTTTCACTGAATAGCTAAAAATTTTGTATCAAGTGCTAAAAGTTACTTTAAAATCCTAAATATGATTTCAAACTTAGGTGTTCAAAATTGTACATAATATTGTATTATAGTGGATAATAGTATGATATATATGCTTGGGATATATATAGTATTTAAATTTAAATCTATGAAATTGTTATTTGTACAACTGTCACATTTGATGAAAAATGCAGAAAGGTTGTAATTAAATGACTTTTACAATCTCCAAGAAAGAGAAATATACTTCTATTTTCAAAAGTAATGATAAATTTGGCATTAAAATTCTCGCAATGTCATTAGTAATAGTAAATAATTTTTTCAAGAAGCAAAATAAATTTTATAATTATAATAATAAAAGTTTACTGCGAGAGGCCTTTCTATTAATTAGACGTTAAAATGAACTAGCATGTGCCTAGTTTTCATAATGCAGATAAAACTTTGGAGTGTTTTGGGATACTTAATAATAACACCAAATTAAAAAAACAAAAAGTTGCTTGAAAAGGTAATTATTACGGGCAGGGCTTTCAAATGGTTCGCCAAGTGAATATACCAATATTTTTTAACAGAAAATTTCATGGTAAGTTTCTACAACATTTCCGCAAAAATTTACGTCCGAAGGTGGTTTCTGCAAAATTTGCAAGAAAAATCTAAATATAATTTTTTTCTAAGAAAATAATGATATTCAAAAAGTGGACCATTTTGGAACCCTGTATGGATGATATCAATAAAAATATTTAAAATGTACTTATCATTATCAAGTTAATATTTAAATCAGTATATTTCATAAAATGTTTCACTGAATGGCTAAAGATTTTGTATCGAATGTTAAAAGTTACCCTAAAATCCTAAATATGATGTCAAACTTGGGTGTTCAAAAGTGTACGTAATATTGTAAAAGAGTGGACAATAGTATGATTGGACAATAGTAGTGGACAATGATATATCTGCTTGGGATTCAAATAGTGTTTAAATTTCAATCAATGAAATTTTTACTTATACAGCTGTCGCATTTGATAAAAAATGCACAGAGGTTATAATTAAAATTCATTTAACATTCTCGAAAAAGGATTCTAGAAAAAGAAACACCATTCTAGTTCCAAAAGCAATGATAAATGTGATACTAAAATTCTTACAGTCATAAGTAGTATTAAATAAAATTTTCAAGAAGCAAAATAAATTTTCTAAATAAAATCACAAAAATTTACTTTGAGAGGCCGTTCTGTTAATCAGATGTTAAAATGACTCGCATATGCATAGTTTTCATGATACAAATAAAAGTTTGGATAGTTTTTTAATCGTAATTTATTTCTATCAATACCACTGCCGCAAAGACTCTCGGCAATTTTGTTACTAAACATCTTCCTTCACATACCTAATAGTTTCCAAATATAATCGTCAATTTCTTATTTTATCACACAAACGAGCTGTTGAGAATCATATTATGCAGATTACATTTTAATGAATGTGTTCCTTTTTTTAAAGTTTTTACAAAAAAATAACACCAGTGAGTGGGTTTTACGTTGTGTACTATAGACATAAATACGGGAGTGTATAAGCGCGTAAAAGTTTTTGAAATATGTTTAAAACTTTCTAAAATATATAAAAAATCGATATTTTTATCCTATCTAAATGTCTGATTTCTTAAGTATATTTAAGGATCAAACTTTTAAACTATGTTTCTTAGAACGGAAAGTTTAAACCTCTTTTTGGGGGAAAGTGTGAAGTTGGATTCTCCAAGGAAATCTTTTTTTAAGCTTTTATGCCTTTAATACTTAATGTAAGTTCATCTTTAAAATTTTTCATTCACGCTTGACATTTTATTTGCGCATTTACGTAAGAAATGAAGAATTTCCTTAGAATTTTTATAGAAACTTTTTAAAATGTGGTTAAACATTTATACGTTATAAAATTTATTTGAAAGAAAACCAATATTTTATTTAAATATATTAATTTTTTAGGACTGATAAGTTATGTAGCTTGAATTATCGCTATTTTATTTTAACCATTTTTGTACTCCTTTTTTCAAGAATGACATCAATGTCAAAGTTTTACGCTATGTATTTTATACATGTATACACGAGTGTATAGGCCTGCACTGAAGTTTTGAAAAATTAAAGTGCATACAAATTTTAAATATTTTTTATCGTAACTAAACATTCTGATTTTTTAAAATTATTTTAAGGAGGAAACTCTTAAATTATCTTGCAAGAATAGAAAATTTCAACCCCTTTTTGGACAATGTTTAAAGTAAATGGGAAATCTTTTATTAGGCCTTTTTTTTTTAATCTTTGATACTTATTGTGAGATCATTCTTTAAATTTTTCAATCACAATTAACATTTAGTAGTTTTTGTGTATTTACTTAAGAAGATTAATAAATTCTTTAGATTAAAAAAAAAATTAATCCTTTCAGATGAAAAGTTCTTCTGTTGATAATGTGTTAAAGTGATTGAATGATACCAGGATTTAAAAACAAATTTATTTTAAAATAAGTAAAAGTTTCTATTCACGTACATCATAAAAGCAAATTTTATTCCAAAATTCAGGTTCCAATATGGTATTTAGGGATTAAAATTTAGTGGTATATAGAATATCTCACCGTCTTTCAAGTGGTTAAAAGATGGTTGAATATTGATTATATTATATACAAAGGGCGTTCCATAAAAACTCATAGTAAAATCATAAAAAATCAATAAATATATTTACAGCAAAAAATACATCATTCTTTATCGAAATACCTTCTCTTAGATGATATGCAACGGTACCATTTTTCAACCCATTTTTTAAAACGAGTAGAGAAGCCTTTGTCTGTAAGCTGCTTCAAAGAAAAATGCACTGCTGAAATAACTTCAGAATCCGCATTAAATATACGGCCACGAAGCTTCTCCTTCAACGTCAGAAACAGCCAGACATCGCATGGTGCGAGATCTGGTCTGTAAGGGAGATGTGACATGATTTTAATATTGCATTTACTAAGATATTGCTGAACAGATGTTGCGACATGCGGGTGAGCATTATGTGATGTAATGCCCAATTCCCTACCAGTTCATGATGCTTTCTCGATATGTGTTGTCGCAAAATTTTCAAAACTGAAACATAATATTCACCATTCACAGTAGCTTTTGGATGCACAACATGCTGATAGATTACACCGTTATGATAAAAAAAATAATCATCATAACCATTCCAGCAGATTTGGTTTGTCGGATTTATTTCGGAGGCTGAGAATCAGTGTGTTTCCATATACTTGTTGCGGATTCGGTAAGGGGATCAAAATGATGCACCCAAGTTTCATCACATGTTATTACAGTCTTTACGAAATTCGGATCATTTTGAAGCATTTGTTTCCACTCACAACATTGGTGAATTTGTGTTTGCATTTGTTCTTTAGTAAGGTGATGAGGGACCCATCTGGAACAAACATGGCGAAGCTGTAAATTGTTCCATAGAAGGCGAAATATCGACGTTTTCGGAATGTTAGTTGATGCCGCTATCTCCTCACATGGCATCCGCCGATGTTCTTGCAAGATTGCCCACACAGTGTTGACATTTCGATCATTCACAACACTTTCTGGTCGGTCAGGCTTAGGAGCCAGTTCAGAAGACAAACTTCCTTTTTTGAAATCACCGTGCCATCTAAATTCATAGACCCACCAAAACAATTGTCTTTGTAAGCTTCTTTCATTAACTTAACTGCTTCTGGAGCTGTTTTGCCCAAACGATAGCAATATTTGATGGCATAACGCATTTCGTTTTTTAACTCTGAATCACCCACTTCCATTTCTGTAGGGCAAATAAAAATAGTTCTTTAAACAAGCACGAAACTAGGAAAATAAAATTGTCTGCTTCGTTTAGAATATTTATAAAAGTACAATTAACAGTTTAAAAAAATCGCCTGCAGTTTTTTTTAAAGTTTCGCAGTTTCGCAGTGTTACCACTACGTAAAAAAATAATTCTCAGATTTATGGAATGCCCCTTGTATATGTGTTTAAAATTGATTTAAGAAAACAACCAAAAATGAAATCGGCGATAATATTTTTAATAGATGATATGTTTTATAACTTAATTATCATTGTTTTTTCATATTCATTTTTTTACGCTTTTATTTGAGAATGAAATCAGTGCGGAACTTTTCCATTATGTACTTTATACATACGAGCGTATACGCATCTATTAAAAATTATTTTAAAATACATTTTGAAAAGTACATAAAACTTTGCATATTTTTATGGTATCTACATGTTTGATTTTTAAATTTTATTGAAAGAGGAAACTATTAAACTATCCTTCTAAGAATAGAATTTTCAACCTCTTTTCGGGAATGTTTAAATTTGGATACTCTAGAAATATCTATTTTAAAGTTTTTATGTCTTTAATACTTGATGTAAGTTCATCTTTAAAATTTTTCAATCACGTTTGACATTTTACAGTGTTTGTGCATTTACTTAAGAAGATTAAGAAGTTTCTTCATTTTTTTCAATAGAAAACTTCTTTGAAATGTTGCTGAAAACTCAAATATTAAAAAATTTATTTGAATGAAAAACCAATAGTTTATTCAACAATATTACTTTTTGATGGTTGATAAATTATATAATTTAAGTTATCTTTGTTTTATTGCATCCATTTCCTTAGTTTTTATTAAAGAATAACTTCAGTGTGGAAGCTTTACACTACTTACTTTATACAGGATCCCGAAAGAAGCGTTATTGAGAATTTAAATAATCCATAGTCTAGTACGACAAGCCCTTTTGAAAAACACCAGTAATATTGCAATCTGCTATGTTAGCGGTTAAATGAGCCTAGCGATTGGAGTTCAGAAAAATTTCAAAAAAACGCTCACGCGTGTGGTGTTTTCTCGAAAGAAAATTATTCATTATCAAAGTTAATTTTTTTCAACAAGAAATCGTTCACAAAGAATTGCGTAGAGTATTTCACGAGTAGTCTGTTGAACAGTATTCGACTCAACAATTATCTGAATAATGCAGTGATTTCATAATGATCATACAATAATATGACTTATTGAAAAGAGTCTTCTTGAACCCAATTAAGCATGCACTTTCGTGTCTAGATGTTGGAGGAAATTCAATTTGAATATCTATTGAAGATTAGAACAAGCAAATACGTTTTAGGTATTTGTTTGTAACATTTTGAAAATTTCACTACCGTTTCTTGGGACAACCTGTGCATACGAGTGTATAGGCATGTTATAAAGATTTTAACGCTTTGGCACACACCGGCAATTTAATATAAGATCTGGGTTTTGTAACTATTCATACCCCGCTCTTTTCTGAAAGTTTTTCGAACGTTGTTGTTTAGATACCTTTTTTAAATGTATATGCATATATGCTAACGCTAACCTCTTCAACAAAACATATTTCGAACCAGGAATTTATTTAAGGAATGGAATTAAATAAATTTCAACTGACTACACATAGAAGAAAGACACATTTAATTAAATACATTTTCTGGTTCAAAGTTTGTGTTTTTTAATTTTGAAAAAGCCGGAGGTTATAAAGTACGGTACATGTATCTTATGCATTAGTAAACACCTCCCAGTATATGTATAATACAAAATTTCTTACAGTCCAACAAAATATTGCCAAATGCATATTCTTTCAGATAAAATATTATCAATATTTTATGAAAGAAGCATCACATAGGCGGGACTAAGAATTCTGATCATGCCTTTAGTCATTGATGTTTTGTTCTAAAACAGGAGTATTCTCATAACCTGTCAACAAAGTGTTAAAATAAATTTTGAAACATCTAAAGTACTAAAACTTTGAATGTCTTTTATCGTATGTAAACGGTTGATTTCTTAAGTTTATTTAAGAAGGAAAGTTTTAAACTATCTGTCTAATATAATAAAAAAAGTAACCTCTTTTGGAGGAATGTTTAAATTTGCATTCTCCAGGGAAATCTTATTTTAAGCTTATATGTCTTTTATCTTTAATGTTGGTTTATCTTTAAAATGCTTCAATCACGCTTGACATTTTATAATGCTTATGCATTTACTTAAAAAGATTACGATATTTCTTGATATTTTTTTTATAAATAAACTTTTTAAAATGTTTTTTTTTATTATTGATGCTTTAGAAAATATATTAATAAAACTATATTTTATATGACGATATTATTTTAATTATTGTTTTATCACTGTTTTTTATCTAAACTGAATATCACTGAAATTAATTAAATTAAAGATGTATTTAAACATATCAAAGGACTAACGATTCTAACGATTCGAACGTATTCTAACAAATTGTTTATATTGTACAAAAGAAAATAAATAAAAAATAGAATGCGGAATATGACAGCTGAAATAACCTAATCATTCAACATTATTTTATGCAGAAAAAATAACTCAGTTACACGTATGACAATATAAATATAGGATGGTCCAAAAGCACATAAAAATTTGGATATTTTTACTGTATCTAAACATTTCATTTCTTAAGTTTATTTAAGGAGGAAACTTTTTAACTGTCCTTCTAGGAATAAAAAGTTTCAATATCTTTTGGGGGAAAGTTTAAACTTGGATTCTCCAGGGAAATCTTCTTTTTAAGGTTTTATGTCTTTAGTACTTGATGTAAGTTCATCTTTACATTTTTTCAATCACGCTTGACATTTTATAGTGTTTGAGTTTACTGTTCATTTTAATAAGAATGTCCAGTTAAACATGCTCAATGTATGCACCATCGTAAGCAATATTGCATTCTGCATAATGGTGCACACAATGAGCATAATTAATTTTATTATCTATTATAATTAACTGTACCTTCCTTATATGTGTTAGTTTTATTAGTAATGTGCATCTTTTACTATAATTGGCACACTTCTGCATGCAATTAATTGCGTATTTAAGCAGATGGTTGGATATAAAAATTATACATTTCAGGACTTTGAATACAGTTATTTTTAAATGCAAAACGTAATTTCATACTAAATCGACGGTACCATACAAATTTGTAACTTTATTCCCGTACGCAAACTCCCAAGTTTGCTGCTATGTGGCACTGTAAACGGTCTCATCAGGTATCGTATACACACTTTATACACCAATGCATGTTATCAGTATAGCTGTCATTGTTCTAATATTAAAGAAGAGACAGGAATTAAGTGGGGACACAGCATATGCAGGGCGTTTTAAAAATAATGCCCCGATTACAAATGACAACACCTTTGTTGTAAAATCGTTGTTTGATTGGAAGGAACACTTTAAACACAGTACAGAAGAATGCGCAAAGAGTTTTTTTGCGTACTTCAACAGTTTATGTGGCTTCTTTTAGCCACACTTAAAATATCTATGAAATCAACCAATCAATCAATCAGTCCATTTCACACCATATATTATGAAGCATGCTCGTGTAGACAATGATGTCAGTATATTCTCTATGCCCACCTTAAACAGTAAACGAACTGCAGTACGTTCACTGCTTTGAACAAAGGAGGCATAT
This sequence comes from Maratus michaelseni, assembly GCA_963931845.1. Taxonomy (NCBI): domain Eukaryota; kingdom Metazoa; phylum Arthropoda; class Arachnida; order Araneae; family Salticidae; genus Maratus; species Maratus michaelseni. The sequence continues at coordinate 420,952,200 of OZ007586.1, forward strand.
CCCTTTAGTTCATGCACAATGCATGAACTAAAATTTGGATGTTTATTTTGTGACTAATAGGGGTAATTTAGAACAAGGAAGTACGAAAACAAATCTTTGAACTTCATTCTGGGTTGTGTTTAACCATTTGAAGGGTGGTAGGATATTATATAATTCACTTAATTTTAATCACCAAATTCCACAATGGCACAAGAATTTTGGTAATAAAATATTAATCTTCTAATGTACGTCATGAAAAGTTTTTAAATATTTCGAAATAAATTTGTTCGTGTATCCGGGTGCTATTAAATCATTTTTACATTTTAGGAACAGATGTACTTTGTTCCTGAAAGTGTTCAAAATTTACGTTTTGATAATATTTTTATAATGAACTAATGTCCATTTGTAATCGGGTCGTTCCTTATTAAACCCGTATGTATGCATAGCTGCCAAAATTTCCAATACCACTAATATGTATTAGAATTATCTGACTGGTTTAATCACAGATTTCGGCGATTAAATAAGGCTAAATTTACTATTAAATCTTAGTGGAATGAAAAAAGTGGAAAGTTGGCAGCTATGTATATGTGTCTGTTGGCACAATCGTAAAAAAGTCAGCTATCAACTTTATACATTACCGACGCTGATGCGCACTTTTGCAATGTATGTGTTACGAGTTAATTTTCATTTTATGTGTTACATTGTTTCTCATAATATATGAAATATTTATATTTATACAATCAGTTTATTATAAGTATAAATACATCGGTAAGAAAAGGTCTCATTATTTCATATGTCCATTTATAATATATGCATGAGCATAGAAAATAAACTAAAATATATGATATATACATATTTATACAATCAGCGTACTTAAGTATAAATGCATCGGATAGAAAAGGTCTCATTATTTCATCTATACATTTATAATATAAGCATGAGCATAGAAAATAGTATATGAATCTTTTTCGTTTATATCTAAAACTGGTGGTATTTTCTTGTATATAAAATTTGAAGAATAAATCATAAACCTAATAACATATTTAGATACACCATGGAGCAACGAACATTCATTATTCAATCATTTCAGAGGAAAAGTAATTATGTTGCTAAAATGTTGAAATGAACGTCACAGAAATTTAAGAAAAACAGATTTGAAAATAAATAAATGCCTTTTTTCAATTACATTATAAAAGCTAAATTTTATTGTTGCAAATGTGGCAGTAAAGTTTTAAAATTAAGTAGTATAAATAACATACCACCACCCTTCAAAGGGTTACAAAACTAATTAGAGTCTATGCTGCATACAGTACAGCAGAATAATAGGAGGCATCTACTTATAATAAAATCCGAGTGCAGGAAAGTGTAGGTAATCATTCCGGGTTCGACCACTTTGGTCTGCGAATCGAACGTAGCTAAACGCCATGTTAGGCTTAATGAAAAACCTATGCTAACATATGACAGCTAAATGATAATTTCTTCAACTTCATGTCTATTTAGCATATTTTCCTATGAAACATGTATATCATATCCTGTTATAATGTTTTAAGTTCTTAATTAAAAATCCAGACTAAACATCGGATTCCCAGATATAAACAAACGAACATGTTGCATTCATAATCACAAATTAAAATGAATTACAAACGAACGACTCTTTGAAAGCTTTACATCCGATTCTTCTCTTGAAATATTTGTAAAAACATATTAAAGTTTTAAATATTTTAATTTTGTTTTTAACTTTCAAAAACTATTTTAGCAGTCATCTATCGACAAATCCAAGTGTAGGAAAGTATATCATAAATTCTAATACGAGCAAATCTTGTGTGTGGTTATATATATATATATATATATATATATATGCAAATTTTATCTTAAAAACGGCTCTAACGATTTTGACGAAATTTCGTATCCTACCGTTTTGGGGCACGAGAAAATCATTGGGCTAGGTCACATGTTCGAGAAAATTCGATTAGTGGGTCATTTTGGGTCATGGTCTAGCTAATTGTATCTAAAAAACGGTTCAAACGATTTTGACGAAATTTTGTATCCTATCATTTTCGGGCACGAGAAGACTATTGGGTTGTGTCACATGTTCGAGAACTTTCGAATAGTCGGTCACTTTTGGGTCAACGCGGGTCAAATTAATTTTATCTAAAAAACGGCTCTAACGATTTTGATTAAATTTTGTGTCCTACGAGTTTCGAGCACGATAAAATCATTGGGCTAGGTCACATGTCCGATAAAATTCGATTAGTGGGTCATTTCTGGGTCATTGTGGGTCAAGATCTAAAAAGCGGCTGAATTTACACCAAATTTTGCATCCAATGGTTTTCGGGCACAAGAAGACTGTTGGGCTAGGTCACATGTTCGAAAAATTCAATTAGTGGGTCATTTTGGGTCATTTTGGGTCATGGTCAAGCTAATTGTATCTAAAAAACGGTTCAAACGATTTTGACGAAATTTTGTATCCGACTATTTTCGGGCACGAGAAGACTATTGGGCTGGGTCACATGTTCGAGAACTTTCGATTAGTGGGTCATTTTTGGGTCAAAGCCGGTTAAATTAAATTTATCTAAAAAACGGCTCTAACGATTTTGATTAAATTTTGTGTCCTACGAGTTTCGAGCATGATAAAATCATTGGGCTAGGTCACATGTCCCAGAAAATTCGATTAGTGGGTCATTGTGGGTCAAGATCTAAAAAGCGGCTCAATTTACACTAAATTTTGCATCCAATGGTTTTCGGGCACGAGAAGACTGTTGGGCTAGGTCACATGTTCAAGAAAATTCCATTAGTGGGTCATTTTGGGTCATTTTGGGTCATGGTCAAGCTAATTGTATCTAAAAAACGGTTCAAACGATTTTGACGAAATTTTGTATCCGACTATTTTCGGGCATGAGAAGACTATTGGGCTGGGTCACATGTTCGAAAACTTTCGATTAGTGGGTCATTTTTGGGTCAAAGCGGTTCAAATTAATTTTATCTAAAAAACGTCTCTAACGATTTTGATTAAATTTTGTATCCTACGAGTTTCGGGCACGCGAAAATCATTGGGCTAGGTCACATGTTCGAGAAAACACACGTCGCATGTTCGATTAGTGGGTCATTTCTGGGTCATTGTGGGTCAAGATCTAAAAAGTGTCTCAATTTACACTAAATTTTGCATCCTATGATTTTCGGGCACGAGAAGACTGTTGGGCTAAGTCACATGTTCGAGAAAATTCAATTAGTGGGTCATTTTGATCATGCGTCATGATATTTGAACTCAAATTTAATTTTGACCGAGCATAGCTCGGTCTTCCCTGCTCGTTGTAAGTAATCATTCCAGAGCGAACCGAGTCAGAGATGTGAACACCATAGAACTATATTCCTACTTCCATGGCGAACCCGAGCGTAGCGAAACGCCATGTTAGGCTTAATGCAAAACATATGCTAACATATGACAACTAAACGTTAATTTCTTCTGCCTCAAATCATGTCTGTTGAGCATATTTTCAAATAAAACTTCTCAATCAACATTTTTATAATCATATTTTTTTCTGTAAACACTTTTTTCAGAAATAGCGGTGACAGCTTTCGTAAGAAGGCTTTGCGGTGACCAATCCAGTATTATATTACGCTTCTTTTTGAGATATTTTGGCGCCATCTATAGGCAGATAATACAAACAAAGGAACTTTCTTTTGGAAAAAATATATAAAATAATAATAAATTTATATAAAAAATATATAATATATGTTATAATATGTATATAAGCATATTTTTAAAATAAGAAAAATTCAGGACGAATTAATTTATTTCAGGATCAACTTTTAAAAGCTTTAGCTTAATGTTATTTATTTTCTTATATCAATTTTTAAGATCCTATCTTATATCCACCTAAATTCTGAAATTTTGTTTCCATTGTAAATAAAATGATTTTTTTCTTATGAAACGTAATTAAAAAGAAGGAATAAATAGTACCGAGTAATTTCCATTTAATTTTCCTTATATAATCAAAAAAGGAGCTATGTTTTTCGCTTTTATTCTATTTAATTTTGCTTATATAATCAAAAAATGAGCTATGTGGTGAGTCAAGCTCTTTAGAAACTCATTGATAACACTTTTTTATAAAAAATTTCGCACATGGATTATTTTTTAATATTTAATTTGAATGTTTTGTCCAAACGTTGAACTATTTCAAAAATTTAATATTGAGTAAAAAAAAAAAATCCTCATCATTTGTATTTGTAGAAATTATTTGCCATTTTTAAAATGTACTTTTCTACAATAAATACCTTTCAATAATAAAATCTTCATGCTGTTTGTTTGTATGAAGTTTTATAAAAATGCAGCGCAGATCAACTATCTGCCATTTTTGACGGGGATTATATACTAGTTATTTATAATTCATGGAGAAATTGTTATAATTATATTACAAAGGAACCACCAACTATACAACTCAGATTAAAGAAAACCTTGCAGTAAAAACATTCTATTGACAAATACATCTGTATGTTTAAAAAAAAATTAGCACCTGATTTTTTTTCTGTTGCTTTGCACCGAAAGATTACTTTGTGATATTCGATTGTTTATACAAAATTAAATGATATTTCTTGTGTAATTTTTTTAACAGAGCCTTTACAGGCATACTTAATAAAGGTCAATTGTCACTGTGAGAAGATATTTTATTTGCAAATTAAAAAAATGACAATGACATCAGAAATTTCCATATATTTTCCTGTCTGAATTGTTATTTAGACAAGCTAGAAATATAACTGCTGTATGAAAATTGAAAAGTTAAAAATATTTTACATAGGGTTATGGATTTTGGAAACCACCATTTTTTTTATAATTTTCTTAACCTTATACAATCGCAGATTCATAGTAGAAATCTATGATTCAATACGGCGAAGAAAGTTAAAAAAAATAGTGGTGTTCAAAATCCGTAACCATTGGCCCCTACGATTTTATAATGAAACAATAACTATAAATTCGTTGCAATAATTTTTAGCTTTGACATGAAAAATTCGGAAAAAATCATATTAGTTACGTATTACTTTTAAAAAAATGTGACTCTAGTTTATTTAATATTTCGATTACATCTATTTATTATTCAATCATCCCATTATAGTTTTATCTTCCAACTAAATGAACCCAAGTATCGGAAACTTATATAATTTATTACGAATAATCACAAATGCCACACATCTCAGAAGTTTGTTTGATAACTCGGTGTTTTTGAATGGCTTTTGTTTTCATATTTATTTTATATTTTATGATTTGTATACTTTTTAAAACAAAATATTTTGATTTTCTAAAATAAAATGCAAAAACATATACTACATAGAATATTCACGTGTTCTATGTAGCGTGTCTTATAAAAATTAATACACCGTTTATCGAGAAATATTAATTAAGAAAAGAAGTTTGTTTTACTTAATTTTCTTTCAAACTAATTTTATATTGTTTGTATTTTAGGTATTATGATGTTTAAAGGTCATAAATTTTTCATTAAATGGTCAAGAACCACCTGGAACCACTATTTCTGATTAGAAAATTTCCTTTTAGCATTTAAATCGTATACTTTGTATTCGCTTCGTTTAAATGCAGAATTTGTAATATTTTTCTGCGAATAATAAGGCAAGATTTTTTTTTTATGTGGTAGAACATTACGCTCTCTGAAATAGCTTCTTTGAAAAAAAAAAAACTGAGCACATTACATAGATATAGAAGAAAAATAAGATAAGACTTAAGATAAATTATTATGAAACTTTCTTTTAAGAAATATACGGGAAAATGTGTTAAATAACATCCACGTTATTTTGAAAAAAGTCTCACACGAGAAATCAATAAGAGTCTAATTCAATATAACGCATCGATTTCCCCTATAATATAGATATGCATTGTAGTTTTATCTCCTAAAGACATTGCCACAAAGATCGGAAACTGCTCTAATATGTTACGATCAATCATGAGTGACCTAAATGTCACAAGTTTATCTACTGAGTTAGCTGAGACAGTGGCTCCAGTATATCTTTTATGTTTCTAATACGTTTCTAAAAATTATCTTTATACATTTTTTGTATAAAAAATCGTCCATTTAACTGCAAAAAAGACTTTTTATATGATACTTATGTACGGTACTTAGTGTATACGTTTTCACAAAACATTATTATGTTATGGATTAAACTAGAATCAAAAATCATTCACCAGGCATAGATTATGAAACACTTTTCAACAATAACATAATATTGTTTCAAAATTTAATTATTTTATAGAATGAAATAATAAATCTATATAAACAATTTAGAAAACACATAACTCAGTTAAAAATCTCTTTTCAGAAATTACTGTCTATAGATGGTAATGAATGCGAATTTTTTGTGTGTTCTTTTGTATGATATATATATTTTTATACACACACGTCATAGTGTAACAAAAATGTAATTTATCTAGAAAACTCTTTTCTTTCAATTACCACTCATAGATGTCAATGTATCCATATCGTATTGTTCAGCTATGTATGCGAATTTATTTAAGTAATATTACACAAATACCACATAATGTAGTAAAATTTGGCTTAGGTGGAGAAATAATACAATATAAAATGGGCTTTCAGTAAATCCTGTCGTTAATAGTAATTATGAATCGTTTTGAGTAGCCCTGTATCTATAGACTTTATACAAATCACATAATGTAAATTCAAATTTAATTAAGTCTGAAAACGCGTAACACAACTAAAAATGCCATTCCAGAAGCTACCATCCATAGACGGCAATGTATCCAATTTCCTTTGAGCAGTCGTACTTATGAATTTATTTATATTCTGCAAGAATCTCTTAGTATAATAAAATATAGTTCAGCTGAAAAATGCATATGCATAACCCAGTCAAAAAAATGAAGCAATTCACGTCCATAATGATTTTGAATTCCTTTCTGCCGCTATATATATGATATATACAATTTATACACATGATGTAATACAGTTATATTTTTTAACCTTGAAAACCACGTACCACAACTGAAAATGAGCTTCCAGCAATTATCTCTCACAGTCATAGTGAGTATTTTATCATCAATAGGGAACATGCCATAGCTTCCAACTTTTGCGGTTTTCCCTTACCACTAAAATTTAAGAGTAAATTTTGCCTTAATTAATTGATGATACCTGCAATTAAATAAGTAAAACAATTCTTTATAATTTTAGTGTTAACAAAAAAGCGTAAATGTTGGCAGCTATGGCACAATATTTTGAACCTCAGTAACATATATCAAGAACACAAAATATATTTACGAGTGTTAGAGCGCGGACAGACATACAGGCGAATCAGAGTAATAAACCCTTTTCAACTGTGTTGAAAATGTTAAAATGGATTGTTATTTCAAATACACGGCTAAACACAAAAAGTACATTAACATTTCAAGAGTAATTATTTTTAATACCGGTTTTTTAACGGAAAGACAAAAATGAAATCTATATAGGTCATTATTTATCTTAAACAAGTTTGTATGAGATTTTCATAGTTTTACTGTGATTATGCTGAAAATGACATTCAAACTTCAAAATACAATAAACAGTTTCAATTGGTGCATCTTTATGCGTTAATTTGAGTTAATCATATATTGGTAAGAAAGCGAACTAATTTTAAAATAAATAATGCAAAATTTATGATCTACCTTATAAAAATATCACTTATTTCTGTTTCATATGTTTGTAATGAATGAATTGTTGAATTTTAAAGTTTGGATGTTCTTTGTTGGCCACACTGTAACAAGGTTTTTCTAGATTTATAAAAATGCAAAAAAAAAAAAAAAAAAAATCAAATTCGAACTGCTATTTTTCGATTTAGAGAAATGAACTAATAAATTTTGTAGATAAATAAAAGCAATCAACTACGAAAAAAACGCTTAACACAATGTGTAAAAATTTATTTCTCAGACCATTAAATACAAAACAATTACTTTTCAGTAATGCTTATAAAATGTTTTACCAAATATATTAAATTTAATTGGAAATATTATGTTTTCATGAGCTATAAAATTAGAGGTATCTGCAAGATATTAATTCCACTCTCCTCAGTGCATTACTTAAAATTTAGTTTGATCACATTTCAGGATGATTTAAACCACAAGTTCTCCAAGTAAGAAAAATTAATAGTCCAGAATTAGTTCTCAAAGTTTCAAGTGGCAATAAATTTTGCGAGCGTAAGTACAGTAATATATATCTAAAAATATAGTTAGGCAGTATATCAAAGTTTTTATGTGAAAGAAATAATTTTGTAATCTACATTTAAAATGCCATTAAACAAATGTTACTTTAGTGTTTTGAAGATATGATTACGTTTGAAAGTAACGCAATATTTAAAGAACATACTTTTAACATTAATCAGTAATTTAATCGTTTTTTAATACAATTCAACAAAAAATATTAGTTCTTACTAATTTTTCTAATGCAAAATCATGTTTATATATATATATATATATATAATATATATATATATATATATACATAAATTCACTTCTTACAGCTAAACCAAGTATTTATCTTAAAAATACAGTTAATTTCCCCGATCAGTATCACAGCGATGTGCTTTTAAAACAAGTAAATTTTAACTAAAACAAAAACCGACTTCATAAGATATTTTCTTACCTTCGGTTTTTGTGGCAAACTTGCATTGTACTTTACATTAGACGGGTCGGGTTTTACCGACCGGGATATTCTATTTGATGTCAACATTAAACCCGACGCCCAAAACCCTAAATGAATTAAAATTAATCCATATTTTATTACAAGTATCCAGAAATACTCAATAATTATATTTCTGATATCAATTTTATCTTTTACGTATAAAAAAGAATATATATATATATATATATATATATATATATGCCACCGCTCATTAATACCACCGCTCATTAATTTCAAACACACCCTTTGTTTATTCAATTTTTCTAAGAAATACGCAAAGTAATAAAATCTTGCATGAATATAATATTTCATTCAAGCAAAGAAACATATTTCAGTACATAATATAGCATATACAAAAGAATTTTGTTTTAAATCTTCCCTTGATTCAAGTTACCACCTTTAGAAGCGATAACCGCCGCGTACACTCGGGGCATTCTATAGGTTCGTTTGTCAAAAATTTCTGATCCAATATTATTCCGATTGCATTGAATCACCTCCCACAGATGATTTCGGCTTCCAATATTTATATCTCTGATGCACCTGTCCAAATGATCCCAAAGTAGTTCAATAGGTTTGCAGTCTGGACTCTGGGACGGCCAAACCATATTTTAAAGCCGTTGTTGACGTTATTTGGATTAAATATACTTTCTTCACATATTTGAAATAGGTTTAGGGTCGTTGTCCTGTTGTAGAAGGAATTTCCTACCAATAAGACGAGTGCTAGAAGAAATAGCATGCCGCAGAAGGATGTTGTGGTATCGTTTGGAATCCGTGCTCCCATCTATTTTTACAAAATCACCAACTACACCACCACTAAAACTTCCCCAAACCCTGATAGAACCCTCAACATGCTTGATAGTAGGTTGGATATAAGCGGATAACACGCGCTGACCCAGAGCACGACGAACAAACTGATGCCTCTTACAACCAAATATTTCGAATTTTGATTCGCCAGTGAAAAGAACCTTTTCAACTGATCACGGGTCCAATCCTTGTGTTCCCTAGCCCAGTTAAGCCTATTCATTTTATTATTCTTCCGTAGAAGTGGTTTTCTCGCTGCCACACAGCCATTTAAGCCAGTGCCTTAGAGGTGACGCTTCATTGTATATCTTGATACGCTAGTTTCTCTTGTTTCTCTTGTTCTTAAACACGAATTTGACAGACTGTTTTGAACTCATTTCTTTTGGATATAGCTCTAATAAACTTATCGTCCTGTTTTGAAGTTTTCGGAAGCAGCCCAAGACGTGAGCGGACAAAAACACTCTTGGTATCAACATGCCTCTTAAGAGTGTATTGTACCCCATCAATGTAAACTTTCTGCAAACGAGCGATGTCCTGCTTATCTTAGAGCAACAACCGCAGAACGCTTTTCAATTGATAACTCTTTTCGAGGAGCCATACGGAACCAAAAATAGCGCTCTTGTTCGAAATAGTAACGTAAATTACTATCACTAACTAGAAATTTATCACTAACTAGAAAATTATCACTAACTAGAAAATTATCTTACGCAGTATTGATTTAAAACTAAGCATGCGCACATTCACCTAACATCATGCCGAACAACTTACTACGTCACTAATATGTATTTTCCATAATCTGATGCAGTGATCAAATACAATACACTTTGTTCTAAAATTTTCGTTTTGGGGCAACGTGACAAAAAGATATCTTTACCCATTTTTACGTCCAATGTTTGATGCAAAAATGAATGGAAGCAACTTTAAAAACAACAGATTCGTTACTATTACATTGAAGTACCTTATATTGCATGCTTTTAATAGAAAAATTACAAGAACGAAGTGTATTGAAATGAATGTGCGGTAGTGTATATATATATATATATATATATATATATACAAACTCATTTATTTTCAGATATATATATATATATATATATATATATATATATATATATATATATATATATATATATATATATATTGCACCTGTCTACTTTTCCGCTAACCACATTTTATAAAAAAACAAGAACGAAAAATCATTTTCCCTCATAGATTATCAAACGCTTTCAAGCACTAACAGTCATTTCCAACACTAACCGAATATTGTTAACACGTTCACTGCCGGGTGAAAATTACCGAAATTTTATTTTATTTAGAAAATTCGAATTCATACCAGAAAATACTAATAACAATATTTACTTTATTTAATTACTGACATTTCCTGATTACATAAAATACAAATTCTTCTTTTGAAATTTCCGGTACGAACTCGAAATTTTAGACTGAAAAACCACGAGTATACTCATGATTGGCAACGAATGGGTTAAGAAGTTTCACCTTTTCATACAAAGAAATGATATATCAAAACGAAAAAATAAATAACACAATACACATTAAAAATTCATGTTTTGCAGTTGCTTTACACATCGAGTAATGTCTGCGAATTCTTTCGTGCAACCTTGAATCTAAACTATAGAATTTAGACACAATAAGAAATATATGAAAAAATAGTTATGTTTAACAATATATACCACAGTTAAAATGCACTTCCAGCAAGTACAGATCACAGTCCATCATGTAACCGAATTTTATGAGTGTGAATTTTATGAGAGTGTAAGTGAACGATAAATACTATGAATTACGTATATACAGAGGGTGTTCGCACATTTTTTAGACAATTTCGACGTTGTTTTTTTAACGTTTAAAATATGAATATTGCTTTCTGAAATAATCTATATGATAATATTCTTTCTTGATTCTAATTCTGCGTAATTCGTTCGATGGTAGAAGGTTTTTTGTAAAATTTACAGAGTTATTGCTTCCTATGCCTCTTTAAAAACTTTCCAGATTCGATCAATCGTGGTGGTTTTGCGCTTTGAAAGAGCTCTTTTCAACAGACCAAATGCACAACAAACCATAAGAGAAACGTCAGGTGACTTCTTAGGAATATGTTGAAAGGTATAAATGTAATACCTGTGTAAGTTTTTAATTTTTTCAACGAATACAGCGGTAGTTTTTTAAGTATGAGCGGTAGCTTTGCTTTGATGCAGTTTCACCCTTTAAAAGTAGTTGAAATAAAGAAATTAGCATTTTTCTGTACATATCGGATGTAACACATTCTCTTAATAATATAATGAATTAATTGTAACATTTTTGTCCAATATTCTTATTTTATTTTCCTATTGTAAGATAAATTTGCGACAGTCATAAATCCTTACCTGGAACATCGTTTTCAGCCTTGAAATGGGCTCTTTTTTTAATGTATTTTTTTTCATTTTGAGTCTTTTTACTAAGAATAAGTACTGATTTTCGGGATAGCTCTTTCCAATTAATACTGATGTTTATTTTGCACTTAGACATTTTTATACTATGCGCTTTACAATCATTGTAAACTTCCAAATAATAATATTTCTTTTCGGAAAATAAAAAAAAAGTATCCTCTGATTCACAGCTTGTTTGAATGCGCATTCTTGATAGAAGAATAAATTTGAAAACATCAGACAATAATATGAAATACAAATAATAAGTTGTTGAAAGAAGGTTTTCCTCTAAAATCATTCCATTTTTTAAAATCATTCATCAAATTTGTCTAAAAATTGTGGGAACAGCCTCTGTAATTTGCAGAAATATTATAACTTCTATTTCTAACACTTTCCATTATAATTCAAAAGTCATTATCACTGTCCGTCTGCCGTCTGTTCACATCCGTCTCTCAATTCTCTTAATTCCCGTAAATAAACTCGGATTGAAATGTAATCGATATATGTTAATGAGGTTTATTATAGCACTATAGCTATTAAAAATTAAGCGTGCAAACTTTATAGTTCATTTATAGAAGCACTCAAAATAATTCAATTACATTATGATGTATTGAGAAAAATCGCTTGCAGTGCATTTGTTTATGTTACACTATTTTCAACATAATGAACTGGATAAAGAGTCTGATGTGCACTGGAACATACATTCTGTAGCATCTGGAGTGTAAAGTATGTATGATTCATTTACAGAGTCACAAAAAAATATTACATTATATAATGTTCTACGAAGAATAATCGTTTGCAGTCCATTTTAATGATGTCACCCTATTTCAAACATAATGGATATTATATACATTACTGGGGTGCACTACAAGATGCTTACTGTAAAAGATGGTGTGCATATCTTTCATTTACAGGGACACACAAAAGAATTCTATTAGAGAATTCTCTATGAGCGATAATTGCTGGAAGTGCTTTTCCAATTGCAGTTTGCGTTTTTAAGCATAACTAAAGTGTTCATATTACATGATGTGTATAAATGTTATACATAATATACACTCCTGAACAAAAGGTTTTGAAGTATTACTATCTATGGGCGTGAATTGCTTAAGGGTGATTTTTAATTGTGTTTTGCATTTTTCTACTGAACTTTTATTAGTATACTAAAAGATGTTTATTGGATATAAATAAAGTCATATACAGGGCTACGTAAAAAACTGTATGCATTGCTGTCTATGGATAGCAATTGCTGGAAGTGCGTTTTAAGTTGAGTTATGCATTTTTGACTTCAATTAAATTTAACTTAATGTGTGGTGTGTATGAAAATCTTTAGATAATATACAGTTCTTTACAAAATATATAGAGTGCATCTAAGTATTTTGTGTGTCGATCGTAATTTTAGGTTTATGTCGCTTAAAATTTTGCTAATACACAGTAATATTTACAGTTCAAAGCTAAGTTCAAATTATATATTTAAATTATATTTTGTTTCAGAATATTTGTTATATATTTAGGAAACATTAAATTTCGGAAAAACCATTTCGTAATACTATGCCAATTAATTGCTTTAATTACTTATATGTCTACATTTATCTATCTTTATTATTTATATAGCTATATTGTGACGTTTTTGTATAATATATGTTGATTCTTATTTTTGTTTACATATATAAAATAATATTTTTCTCATCACAGTTGTTAAGAGAGATAAAAACTTGGGTTCAAAGGAAAACGAAAAAAGAAATGATTACAATAAATTTTCATTAAATTAAATTAATTTCAAACATTTAATAGCTACACTAGATTATTTTTTAACACAATTAATAATCTAGTGTATTCACGTATCCAGCGTTTACTGGAGTTCCTTTACCTGCGATCTATTCTGTTGAGCTGATTAAAATATCAGACCAGATGCTTTGATCAATAAGGTTAACTGGATGAATTATGCCCTCCAGATTCGACCGGGATAGCTCAGTGGTAGAGCGTGGCGGCTTCAGCCAAGCGATCCCAGGTTCGAATCCTGGCCCGGACATTTTTCGTCCAGTTGGAAATTTACAACTTACCTGATTTAATAGCTATTTTGAAATATATATATATCGTTATAAGTTAATTCACTTAACTAAAAATATATTCAAAATTATATTTGTGCTTCAATTTTCTCAATAGCTGTAAAAAAGATAAAATTTTTAAAAGCACTTTTGGTAATACTTTGCTCCTTAACTATTTATGTTTTGTTCTTAATTCTTATATTTTATTTTACATGCATGGAACTACATTTTTCTAATCGTAGTTGTTGCGATAAAAAGATGTTAACATAAAAACTTGGATACGCCAAAAATAAAATTAAATATGATTTCAATACTTGCGTCAAATGTTCGTCACAACATTAAAAACAAATTATGATAAAAGATTGCTTTTTGCACGAATGGGTTCAAGTACAGTTCGAAATTTTTTAATAGCAGAAAAACGAATATACAGGCTACGCAATTCTTTATATGGAAATAGGTTGGATTTCCATTAGTCACCGATAAAAATATTTTTCTAATATTCTTACACAGCTTTACATAATATTAACCATCTGTTTTACGTATAGACATTCTTGAGGAAAATTATATAATTTCTCAGCAGAACAACTAATTTTTCTTTTGGTAAAAAATTATATTTTTCTACGCCAATTAAAATTTCGGAGTGTTTAAATAAATGTTAACCTGCTGGCTTTTTTAATTTTTGGTAGCGTAAAAACGTATTTTTATTTTGGTAAAAAATTATATTTTGCTGCGCCAAAAATAATTTTTATATGTTTAAATAAATATTAATCGCTTGCTTTTTAAATTTTTGGTAGAGTAAAAACGTATTTCCTTTTTCATACTGCGAATAAATCTTAGGAATTTATCAGTTACATATGAAAATGATGCAGTACTATATATGCGAGTATATTACTTTTCTAAAGTAAATTTATGTATATGTCTATGTTTCATTATTTATTAATTTACTTTTTTTTTCTTTTAGGTAAGTTTCCACTTGCATTGTATCTGTAAATTGTCACATGTACTTTAAAAAATGGTAAGTTTAAAGTTTATATTTTTACATAAAGAGACATTCTGCAGTTTTACGAAAAATCTAAAACATTGAAATTCTAATTTTATAAAACGTTTAGGCAAATAGAGGAATTCCACATATGTGTGGCAACTGCCTCTTAAACATACAGTGAAAATCACTTAAAATGAAGCTGAAAAAATGTGGAAATTATTCGATATACGCGGACGTCGTTGTACCCGGTTTCCTTACAAAATGCTGTAATCGGTGGGAATTTTCAAAAGTTAGATTTATCCCATACTTCGATTTATCTGGGGTCGTAACACCCTGGTTCTACTGTATTACATGTAAAATACGTACTAAATGAAAAAGTCTATAATATAAAACTATTTGCGATTATTCTTAGATCGTATTCCTTAAGGTATGTTGCTGGGATAACGCACTTTAAATTAAGATAATTTTTGTAGATTTTGAAAAACACTGACAATTTATTTTTGAACGGAAATCATGATCATATGAAATAAACATTACACTGCAAATTTCATAAAAATTAAATGACTCTTATACCAAGGAATATCATAAGAAGAAAAATTATTCGTGTTAATCACTGTTGCTTGGTAAAGGTGGCGATGAAACAGACAAGTGTTAATTTTTTTTTAATTAAATACACAAATTTGACAAACCATTCATTTTCACAAAAGATTACACTATAACTTTTTTAATGCATTTTTTAGGCAAAAGATTATCTTAAATCAACGTTTCTTAAATTTATATATACAGTAAAACATCTGAATAAAGAACATCTAGGGAGGGCAGAAGTTGTCCGCTATTCGGAAGCGTACGATTTTCAGAGGTAAAAATGTACACATACACAGTTTTGAGGATAGAAAAAGTGTTCGATAAATAGGGGTGTCCGTTATGGAGGTTTTACTAATCTGTAAGCCTCCGATGAAGCATACCAGATTTTTCCTAAAGTAGTATTTGCCTTATTTAACGAAAACTATTCTGTTTTAAATATGACGACCATTACTTTACGAAATTTCTGCTATTCATACGCCTAAAATAACCTGAATCGCTTGAGGCGTACAAATCCTGTATATCTATCTATCGATATATATATACAGGGTGACTCTTAACTTATGAGCAAAACTCTAAAGAGTGATAGACAACAAGTAGACAAGGTCAAAACACCATACACTACATGGTGGTAACTCAAGCAGTTACGGGGAGCTTTCTGATTGTGAAGAAAACCCTTTTTCCTACACAATTTGGGCTTCCAGAGTATTCCCATCCGCAATAGTGTACATTAAATGCATGTACACATTCCCCGATTAGTAAAACCCATCATTTTCACAATCCACCGTAGAAATGGCAATGGGTGTGAAAAAACAGCGCTTTATATATTTAATAACGGTGGCATCTAGCGGTTCACCTCTTATGATACGCCCATGGATTGGATGACAAAATGTTTATTTAGATGTGTTATATCACCCCTTACATATTTGCCTGTAAATTCTGATTTATTCTGAACTTCTCTGAAAAAAAATTTAGTGAAATTTAACCCCCCCCCCCCTTCCTTTCCTTTCTTGAGCTCGGTTGTTTGCTAAATAACGTTACTTACTTTGCAAGTTCTTTGTTTCTTCTTCTAATTTTCATTCATATTATCATTCTAGTTAATAACAATATTCCGCATAAATAAAATCAGCAAGCATTTACTAGATATTACTAGATACTAAGTAAACCAGCTTCTCACCACAATCAGAAAGTGCCCTATTTACTGCTTGAATTGCGACCATGCATTGTGTGGTGTTCTGAGCATAGCTAGGTGTGTTCTATCTCTCTTAAAGTTTTGTCCCCTAGTTCAGAATCACTCTGTATATATACTGTGCCATAGCTCGACCGTTGAACTATGTTGGAGAAGACTACTAGTAGCTTTTAAGCATTGTCTATACTAATAAAAGAAAGATGTTTGCCTGTCTGTGTGTGTGCGCGCGCGCGAGCGATGGCTATGAAAATCTACCTCGAGTAGAGGTATGAAAATTTGGATGAGGATAGTCGAAGGCAGATCTTGATACATCCTATACTGAGATTTTTCATTTTTGTTAATTAGCGATATATTAATTAAAAACCACATGGAATATAGCAGAATTGGGAGAAAACTCCCAGCGTCCCCGGAACGCCGGAGAAACCAAAGCAGGGCCGATACGAATGTTCGAAAACCTTTCTCCCCCGTCTTTCTAAACACGCATCGGACCGTTCAAAATACGGAAAAATGAAAAACATCAAACCACATCTATATTATTTAAACCTTCTAACGTAGCAATCCGGTTCAAAAAATTAATAAATAAGCGTCGAATTCATGTTTTACCCCATTTTTCGAAGCCTGCATTCGCTTAACTAACCCAAATACGGAAAAAACAGTACACGAAATTAAAGAACATGCTTTTACGTTTAAAACGCTGCAATCCGTTAATAAAAATATTAATGTTAAAACTTTCAAAAAAATGTTAAACGAGGGTCATCTCGGTATTTTTCGTGATTTCTGCAATATTTAAAAATCTACAGCCGCGTTTGTGATAAAAATACGAGAAAACTAAACATACTAGGCCATATCTAGGTATTTTGTTCTTTCGGATGCCGCAACCCTTTTTCAAAAATACAAATATTAGCTGTTTGTAAAGAATTCCTTTGCGAAGCTCACGTTCGCGAATTTCGTTTTTCTGCGATGTTTAACTTTCTGCATCGGCTTTGTAAATCAAAATACGAAAACATCTAACGAAATACGAAAATACCAAACCGCATCTACGTTCATTTTCCTTTCGAATACCGCAATTTATTAAAAAAATAAATTAGTATTAAATATTTCAATAAAATATTAAACATTTAGTTTTCGAATGTCACATAAGCGATTTTCGTTTTTTCTCATAGGATTTTCTATGTGGGTAAAAAGTGATAAAATTTAAAAATTAAATATTTTTTCTAGTTGTTATTGTGATTTAACATTAGTTGGAATTAGCATTTTGGGTGAATAAAAATAAATACATATATAAACACACTGTTAAAAATTTGCAGCAAACTGTCCAGTCATTTGACCGTTTTTATAGAAAACAGTAACATAACCGTAATTTAGTTCCATTCTGACCATATTATTGCTCATATTATGGTTAAAATACATTAAAATTATGCTTATGTAACCATTTTTTATAAAAACGGTCAAATGACTGGACAGTTTGCTGCAAATTTTTAAAAGTGCATATAAATGATAAAATAATTTAATTGCATAAAATGCTAATAAATAAACATGAAGTGAAATTTTTTTTCTCTATTACTACTTATCACAATGAACAGAAATTCTTTCATTTCCTGGAGGAAATGAAATTACTTGAATGAAAAGAAAATTATCAAAATTAAAGAATTTTTCCTAAACATTTTTACTTTATAAAGCACAATTTTCTGTGCATGTATTTTCTCTTATTGGAGTAAATTAATTTCCCAAAATTCAAAATGTCCGGTGCTATGATATTAAAAAAGAAAAAGCATTGAAAAATGTTGCGATACATAGTTACGAAGTATAGATTAGTTTCAACTGACGTCAGAAACGTTCACTAGCTGTTCTGATTTCATTAATATGTGATAAATTTTATTATTTAAAGTTACTGATAGTTGATACTTCAGTGAGTGGGGGTTTTCAGAATTTTTTTCATGTTTTTTGAGATTCCAGTAGAAAAACTGTTTGATTTGTTAATTGGCCGTTGCAGTTTGGCGATAATTTTATTTATTTATGGAACGTTGTCGATAGGATAATGGGGAAGTACCTTAATTACTGGTTAGAGCACACTGTGAAAAAAATCCGTGAATCTTTCAGTTGATTATAATTCGTTAAAACACGGAAATTTCCGTTTTGGTTTGCCCATTTTTCCCCAATATCACGAAAAAATTACCTGAAAACTTCCAATCTAGAGATACATTTTCGTTAAATCACAGGTGTGTTCACGAAACTGTGCTGCGCAGTACTTTTTCGTATAAGAAACGGAAATTTTAGGTATTTACTATTTCCCTCAAAACTCAAAAAATTCGCTAACATATGCTCAAAATTTCCTGAAGTTCTCCTGTCAAAGGACGATAATTTCTTCAAATAACAAAAAACTCTTCCAGTCACAAAGCGCAACTTGCTCCTGTACTTTTATTTAAGATGTACGATTTTTTTTTTTAAGATGGCATACATGATGGTAATATAAATTTTGTAAATATGTGAGACCGTATCGTCCAAAGTGTTCAAAGAAATTGAATGAAATTTGAGATGTAGATATTTCAAAATACGTTCTTGAAAATGTGATAAAGACAAATTTTTACAATGAAAGCTATGGTGACAAAATTTCGAAATTTTCATAGCAACATGGACTTTTTTCACATCCCAAAGTGAAATAGACATAAGGAAAATCATAAATGACTTTGGAACGGCACCGTAGGTACCAAGATTTACGGATTTTGAATACCACTTTTTTCGTATAAAAATATAAAAATAATTTAATTACACAATTCTGCTATTAAATATGGGTAATAAATCTCTACGGAAAAAGCGATATTCAAAATCCATAATTCTGGGCACCTATGTGGTACCAGGTTCCAAAATCGTCGCCATATACCAAAGTAAAAGAAGAATAGTGAGTGCTGAAAGGGAACTTTTGGGACATTGTCGCCTTCCTCATTTCGTGTTTTCGTAGCTGCCATAATCACCCGAACACACTCCAATGTGGATTTCTTACTCTTGGGTAATAAAAAACAACGAATGCGCACGGAATCAGCTGTTTGCGTCTGAAATGAAAAAAATATCCAATAAACACCAGACACAGAATATTCACGCCATAATACATGTTTCATTTTTCTCTAAAATCTCTCGAATGAAATGTATCATAGTTTTTGAAATCTGCCCCGTTAACTCCTCTTCACTATTATGTATATCTATCGTTTGTTGTTCCCACTGCCCTTCTTAGCATTTGCTTTAATTCGTTGTGTTGACTGATACAGGTATCGTTTCAATGTCAATTTTGCGTTTTCAATTCGAGATTAAGTTGCTAATAACTTGTTATTAGGTTGCTTTAAACTGCGAAATCGAGCCACTACAGATTAAATAAAAAAAAATTCACAAAAAGTCATCTGCATTATCAATGTAATCAAAGATCAAGACAGAATTACTTACTTATAAAAATAAAATCCTTAAAAGTTTCGTTAAAGGCTTGTAATTTCCATCAAAACAAATCATAATCACGCACGTTAATTTTTACGAAAAAGCGAAAAATAAACTTTTGAACCAAAAAAAGAACCGACTTCAAAAACTACTAAAAAGTGAAAAATAATCTTTTTAACCAAAAATTGAACCAACTTCAAAAACTACTAAAAAGCGAAAAATAAAGTTTTTACCCAAAAATAGAACCAACTTCAAAAACTACTACAAAGTAAAAAATATTTTTTTTTTACGTAATAGTTAATAAGAAATTAAATTAAAAGCATTGTATTTACCATGCATATTATTATATTTATGTACATTATTTTTTTTTTTTTTTTGAGTCGGTGCCAGCCAAGCCAAGCCAAGTTATGTTACCATTTTTAAACATTTTATCTGATGTAATATGTATTTTCAAATGAGATCAGCAACTTTATGTCGACAAGCATTGCTTTGGAAACTAGTTAATCATTTAAACCATTGTATTTTCTACCATTTGATGAGTTATTTTTAGCATTCTTAATATTACCATTTCTTAAACGGATTACCGCCGAATTCGCGACCGCGCGTCCCCATACCATTAACTCCGACAACTTGACCGGAATTTTTAAAATCTGAATTCAATACCGGAAAATTGTAAAGGGTAAATTCTTTAAAATAAATGCTCGATAAGCAAGAATGGTCGTGCTCGGGGCTGTGAGATCAACAGACGACCGCTGCGGCTTCGAGCTTAATGCAATAAAAGTATTTATCAACGGCGATTTTATATTATATTTAAAAGCATTAAAGCTCCGCGTCAATATAAAGTCAATGCGTTTATTCAAGCAGTTCTTCAAAACAAATCGTAGCCAACCACAGATTTTAAAATGCAGGATGCTTTCAGATTTGATTGACTACGAATGGAATTTCTTTTCGCAAAGTTTTAGCTGAATATTGTGTAAAGTAATAAAGATCTGTTTTCAAAAGCTTACTTACACGTCTTTCAAATATTTATAATCCCTACAAATTTTCTATCCCTCTATCCTTGAAGTTGCAATTCTCTTCTGACGCACGTGGTTGTTACGCAATCAGGATTTTTTTTTTTTTTGTGTGTGTGTGTGTGTGTTTTTTTCCTTTTTTTAATATTTATGTAGATATAATGATTTATATTGGAAATTTTGTTTTGAATTTTAAACTTGACAAGGCTGGCACCGACTCCAAAAAATCAAATTAATGTACATAAATATAATAATATCAATGGTAAATACAATGCTCTTAATTTAATTTCTTATTAACTATTATGTAAGAAAAATTATTTTTTACTTTGTAGTAGTTTTAGAAGTCGGTTCTATTTTTGGTTAAAAAGTTTATTATATCACGGCTATCGAACCTCGTGCCCGCTATTCACCAGAAATTTCTTACAGAAATATTTGCCTTATTCAATCTCCGAATATCTCTGATTTAATAAGGCAAATATTTCAGTAAGAATTCCCTGGTGAGTAGCGGGCTTCAGGTTGGACAGACCTGTGTTATATTATTAGTTTTTAAATAATTGTTATTATCCATTACAGAAATTTTTTTTTACAATGAAACGGTATTTTAAGTAATAGCACAGAGGTGTCGCTAGACTAGGTGGCTCCTTATAGGGTTGTCGTACTTGGCATGTTCGTTTCGCCAAGGGCAATGTTTGTTTTCACTTTCTGTGCACTCAATTTAAAAATTTCCATTTATTTTCTATCTAACGTCTGTTACCCGTACGTTGAGTTGGGAATCTATTTTATTCGCCAGTATTTGTGTTGGCAATATTGTTTAGATAAAAATTTAGTTAGTTATGTAACTGTTACGGTGACAAGAGGTCATGCGCTCCCCTTAGTATCGATTGAATGAAAAGCAATTATGTCTTTTTGAATATTTTTTTTTGCTGCTAATCCTTTGACTCGTAGCTCATCTATATTTTATTACTCCAACATTGCCTGAAAAATAAAGATTTTGTCGAGCACGGAATAGAATTAGTTCATTTTTAAAAAATCGACCTTTTCTGCCACTGAAAAAATGTTTTCGAACCTGAGATTATATACTCCACTATACAAAAATGGCACACGTGATGGTCGAACGCCATCACAATGACCACCATTTTTTATTGCAGATTCGGATTTTACGGGGAAAAATACGTAACTTTTGTGTTGAACATTTTCTTGAAAACATTGTAGATGGCGCTGTAATCGAGTGCAATGCTGTGAGAATCGTTACCATTGCAATGTCTGGAAACGCTAGAATAACTCGAGAAATATATATTGTATTGAAAAACGGAAAAATGCATGTTCAATAGTTTTGAAAATCTATTTAGGGATATCAAAGTTGTCATTTCTCTAAAATATTAAACACGTATTTTTCCGTTGTTCAATCTGATGTATATTTCTCGAGTTTTTGGAGCGTTTCCAGACATTGCAATGGTAACGATTCTCACAGCATTGCACTCGATTACAGCGCCATCTACAATGTTTTGAAGGAAATGTTCAGTACAAAAGTTACGTATTTTTTCCCGTAGAATCCGAATCTGTAATAAAAAATGGGGGTCATTATTTAAGATTTCACAGTTTCCCCCCTTTCCCCCCGGGGGGAAAAGTTTGTGGGGGGCAACTTTCATATCCCTAAATAGATTTTTCAAAAACATTGAACATGCATTTTGCCGTTTTTCAATCCGATGTATATTTCTCGAGTAATTTGACCGTTTCCAGACTTTTCGGACACCCTGTATATAGCCCTTATAAATACTGAGTATGTCATAAGTTCGTTAAAAGTGTAAAAATTCATTAAAAGGAACAAATGATGCTAAAAAATTGCGGTTTGCAGGAATGGAATTAGAGGAAGATTGGATGCTTTTAATAAGAAAAAAGTTGGGGTTCAAAAAATTACCAATAGATGGCGCTGGCATGCATAATATGAAGCAGTTGTCAAGGAGGGCCTTCCCCTTCGGGACCATTCTCTAAACAATTCGTTTCTTCGAAGCGTCTGACAAGCTTCTGTATCCCAGCACATGAAGCGGGCCATTTTCTCGCCCCGAGTCCTTTTGCCATGCGGAATGTTCTCAATGCGACGCGGTAGCTGATTCCACGCTCTTGTAAAACAGCTTAACCAACAATGCTTGATCTGATAACGATAGAATACTGCTGGCATCGAATGAAGAATCTATGTGCAATGAGGTGTTTTATTGACAGCGTGATTTGCATAATTCGACTTCATATTATTCATACCATCGTCATCTATCTGTCATTTTTTGAACAGCACTTTTTTTTATAAAAACAAAAATCGAATCTCCTTCTAATCCCATTCCTTTAAACCGCAATTTTTAGCATCATTTGTTTCTTTTTAAAGAATTTTTAAAGTGTTAACGAACTTATGGTGCACCCGGTATTTTAGATTCAAAAAGGCCTTTTAATACTGTTAAATTTTCTCAAACCTAATCATTTATTGAGAAATTTATCCTTTCAGTAATTTTCGACGTTCCTGAAAAGTCATTTATTTCTTTTTCAATACATTTATGTCAGTAATCACATCAAGGTAATTAAAACTGAACGTGTATGAAAATGTAGTTAATAGCTAATGATTTTGTCGCTGAATAAATTGAATGGATTCATTATGGAACTTAATGGATTACTCAACTAGTGTATAGCATAATTTTATACTCTTAATCATTAATTATTATTTGCATGCTTCTATCACTTATATTTAAACCCGTTAATATATATAAATAGCACTATTTGCATTTAAAAAAAACTTTAAGTATTTTTTGTATTTTAAACATCTTTAAATAAGAATTCAATTAAATTGTAAAATAAATGTTACCATGACCTCACAGGGTAAATGAATTCAACAAGCCAATTTTGGTATAAACCAAAATTGCGTAGATTTCTATACGTGAAAAGAAATGAATGGATCTTTTGTACTTTGTAGAAGGTACAGAAAGAATGCCTACTTTCTGAAAACGATCCAAAAGGTTTAAAACTTTTCAAAGCTAAGTCTAATACCTGATTTTCGTGTATTCCGAAGATTTTTGGCAAATGACAGGCTAATCCAATTTCACAGCGTAATTTCAAAATTCTCATCTTGAATTTGTCATGTCGTTGGTTTTCTTAACGCAACAAAAATTAGCAATGATTTTCATATAAAAATACTCGCTGACAATTATCAGTTCACAGAAAGGGAAAGCTGCATTAAAGCTAATTTTTCGAAGAAATTGTCTTTGAATACAACCTGTAATATAGTGAAATGAATATATTTTTTTAATAATCAGCATTTATGCTTTGCGATTATAAATGACAAAAAAAAAATGTTATAAATAGTTCCAAGTACCTTATACGCGTCAATATAATGGTATATTCAAAGATATCCGATTTCAGATTAAGAAAAGATGGTTCATTCTTTGCGCTAAAAAAAATACATGGCATCATAGTTATTCCTTATAGAATTGAAATTATCAAATTTATTTCTTTCAAGATGAGACTGATCGCAGAATTTTTAATAGTATTTTTTCATTTTAATCTCTAACAACAAATATCTGTAATTTGAATCAATGAACGCCATTAACAAACACATAAATTATTCAAGGTATCCGAGAAGTCTGTCGGTGATTACAAAAATTTTCCATATGCGCTGTATATATGTGAAATTGGTACCGAAATTTTGGGTAACTAATCAAGTTTTTTGTTGCAGGTTTCCGTAACCTGGCTGTAGTGTCAGTGTCCAGAACACCGGAAATGTTCAGAAATCCTGCAGAAGCTTGGTGCTTCCTCTGGCCTCACGAGACCCTTTTGGCATCTGTAAGTCACGTGAGGCCGTACGCACTGATTTCTTTGGACTTCGCACAAAATACTGTCTCACGTCTTCCACCCTTTCAGGTTGATGATAGGCCAGTTCTCGGTACGTGATCTGGTTTCCTAAACACTGACACTGCCACGCTACAGCCACGTTACGAAAACCTGCAACAAACAAACTTGGTTAATTTTCCAACATTTCGGTACCACACACATGTCTTTCACATGTCTTTCATATGAATATCGGATATGAATAAACTTTATAATAAGGGACGGAAATACTTTTCGGACACCTTGTACGTTTCTAACTCGTGAAATATTTTTCACATGTCTATTAAAAGTTATATTTTATGTGATTATATCTGAAAATTATCAAAATATTCCAGAGTATTAACACTTTAGCATCCAAAGTGAAGTACGTGTCCAAGATTCCCCAACTTAATTGCTAAAAGTATTATCTACTTTTGCGCTAATTTGTTTAGGTCGTATTAGTACTTAAGTGAGCCATTTTTTATTAACACTATCCAACCTAGTTGAAAAGTGTTTATGACTTCGGTTTGTCTGCCGTCTGCCCGTGCTCTAACACCCGTAAATATGCTTCGATTGTCTTGAAATTTTTGTATGTTATTGCCGTTTACTATAGCATGTTCCCTATTTAAACAGAAGTGTGTAGCACTTATAGTTTTTTTTTACAGGGACAATCAAGAATATTCCGTTACATTACAGTCAATGGGAAATAATCTTTTCAGGTGTATTTTGATGACGCTACGTCATTTAAAACATAATGAAATTGATATATAATTATGAAGCACATTAAAACATGCTTTTTGCAGAATATGGGTGGCAAAGCATTTATTATTCATTTACAGGGTCAAACAAAAGAATTCTTTTACGTCTGGTTATATGGGAAAAAATCGTTTGCAGTGTAATTTAGTGATATTTCACGATTTGAAACATGATGAAAATTATATGCATTACTGAGGTGCTCTATAAATTGGTCTCTTGTGTGCATTGTCCGTTTATTTACAGGGACACACAAAAGATGTTGGTTACAGTACATGTGCGATATTTACAGTCTATGAGTGATAAGTGTGTTTTCAACTTTGATTTGCGTTTTTAAGTTTAACTAATTTTTTTCATAGTACGTGTGTGTTTATGAACTCGGTTGATCATATACAGGGCTACACAAGGGCGTTCATAAGTATTACAGACTATGGGGGTGAATTGCTTAAGGGTAGTTTTATAATTGTGTTTACGCCTTTTCCTGCTGAACTATATTTAGCAGACTAATAGAAGTTTGTGGAATACAAATAAATTCATACACAGGGCTAAGCAAAGATAAATATACATTGTCGTTTACGGTTGGTAATTGCTCCGAGTGAGTTTTAAGTTCCCTTTTAGCTTAATATGTTGTGTGTACAAAAGCCTTCAGATAATATACAGGGCTGTACAAAAGATTTCGAGTACATTTACATCGATTGGCGAAAATTGCTAAATGTGAATATTCTAACTGAACTAAATTTTATCATACTATATATCCACATCTATTGATCATTTACAGGGCTGCACAAAATAATTCGACTACTTTTTTGACATTGGAAGGTAATTTTGAAAACTGTATTTTTCAATGTGTTATATATTTTCTAAACTGTTTACTTACATATCTTCTTTCATCTTATTTAACGGTGAAGTTTCGTTGCAGTTTTCTGACTGTGTTGGAAAATGTTTCATAATCTATGCTTGACGCAAGATTTTTCGTTCTTGTTTCATTTCTCGTCGGAGTGAGTCTTTCTTTTTCTTCCTGGGGGGTGGAGGAGGGAGCATTCGCATTTGTTCAGGATGGGTTTCAACTCCTGCTAGTTGGGTTCTGGTATACCTATTTTTTTTAATAGAAAGTCCAGAATATGGCTTCGGATAAAAAATGTATAAATTTGAATATAAATGTAATACGTGTATTCATTATTTTTCATAAAAAATGAACTTGATATTATAAGTATAGATTTTTTTTCTTTCATAATTGCATTTAAATATTATTCAATTTATTTCTTTTAGGGTTCGGGTAGGGTCTAAATATTTCTGGTTCCTATCAGATTTCGGATCTCGTGTTTGGGTCTCGTGATTGATTTCCAAAGGAATTATCTGGCCCTGTTCAGGTATAATCGGATGTGTTCAGGTATCTTCAATCTGTCCGAATAGACGGATGCTCCCGATATTTCTTACAAGATATTGCAAGAGTCTTGATCAATATAAACATAAATGCTTAACGTTATTTCAAACCACTTTCTACATGTACTAGAATAAGTCAGACGAATTAGTTTTTTTTAATGATCGCCTTTCTTTTTCCTTCTTGTTGTTTTGTTTTGTTAAGACCTAATAAAGTAATTGGCAGTTGTTGAGTGAAAAAGAAACTCGAGTACACTCCCGTTTAATTTATGCGACCTATTCGTATATCATTAACAGAGACAATAAAGTTAGTATTTTTTTTTTCATGTGAGCTTAACTCTAAATGGATAACTGTTAATTGATCCGCCAGTTTTTCCTACTTATGTTTAGTTTTTATTTTTGCAAACGTAATTTTTTATTAATTTCTACAAAACCTACGATTATGTCTACAAAACCTACGATCTGCAGAAATATTAAGTCTTTTATTAAATAATCTCCTGAACCCCATTTTTTTGGAAATACAAAAAACCTTATTTCGCTTCTTATTTTTTTTATAAACCTTAAATAGCTAAATTCAAATAAAATGCAGTTTATTAAGAAATAGTCAGTTGAAGCTGAGACAATAGACATTTGAAGCTGAGATAATAGACAAAAAAAGCTGACATAATAACTGAAGCTTAGAGAATTTAAGTACGTTAAAACAATACGTTTATTGAAATTGTAATCTTTAAAACGATATATTTTTCGTTGCTCACACGATAATTATGAACTAGGTAGGGATTTTATATTTTTCAGAGTTGTTTTCTTTTTTATTCTATCAATTATACATTGTTAAATTACTCTGAAGTGATGCAAATTAATTCGCTAAGCTTCTATTTTTGAACGATATATATTTTCCTAAAATAAAAGAGAGATATGGCAAATCTACTCAATGAAAACAATGTTTAACAGTGTTAAACGCATTAGAATATGAAATATTTCTTTTATTTTCTAAAAATTATACAAAATCTGCATATTTATAAAACGATATATTTCGGCTTTTTTTTTAAAGTAAGATTTGTGTTTTGTGCTTCATTTAAATTATATAGATAATAACAACAGGAAATTCATTGTAAATAAACTGGTTTTTAAAAAGTATCGTGTCATAATTGGAAATTTTTGTTTTATAAAACGCATTTTATTTGCTTTAAAGTAATAATGTCAGATGGTGTTTCACAACAAATCATTATGCAAAAGTTAACATAAATATAATTTATAGAAAGAACCTTGATAACATTTAAAGAAATATGCATTACATATACTATTTCATTTCACAAAACATCTAAATTAATAAAAAAAAATACATTTGATCATTATAATTTTTTGCAATACGATCTTTTGCCTGAGCGCATTTCATATAAAAAAGGGAATAGTAAGTGCAATGCAAATAACCTACCTTTCTGAGCTACATATTATTCAAACTTGAAAGATTTTGTAACGGAATGTTAGTTACATATTTATTTCAACAATTTATTCATTCTGCACTATTTTCTAAAAAATAAAATAGAATGCAAAATTTAAAGAAAATATATTTTAAAACGTACAAACATTGACATTCTGTTTAAAAACCAAAAGACTATATAACAGAGGATAAAACTTATTTTTATACTAGAAAAAAATTCTGTTAAGATAGTTGGAATGAATAAAAACAGCCTTTTCGATATTCAGGCGTTCGATGCATGGTTGTGTGTTTTGAAATCTTATAGTTGTATTCTTTCTTCAGATAATTATTTTATAAAATCTTCTATTTAAGAAATTCATTTAAGAAAGTTTTTTATTTAAAATAAAGTGAAATAAATTTTAATTCGACATATGTTACATAAGAGATGCTCGAAAAATAACTGCATGAGCAGTTTTGAATTAAAAACATTTTGAAATGCAGAACATTGCAAGAAACGTATCACTTAAAAACAGATGTAAAAGCTTTAAATTGCATACTACATTAGTATCACAAGAAATAAGGGAAGCGCTTGAAACCAGATACATTTAAAATTTCCTTAATAGCAATGTCAGTCGATGTTAAAGAAAAAAAATGGTTACAAGTGCGACTGTCACAATGTGAATAAGCATGAACTTTTTAGCTATTGGGATAGTGACTCTTATGTGAGAATAATTTGATGATTCATTCGTAAAGACATTGTGACCATTGAAAACATTTCTGAGCGTACACTAGTCACGCGAAGAAAGTCATAAGATAATGTTAAATCTAAGGGAAGGTTCATTACAGATTTCTCGCTTGTGTTTTAATATTTTTAAATGATTTTTTTTTTGCATGCGATACCGGAGGTCGATATATAATTTTGCGCGTTTGTACTTCTTCGATTTTGGTTACATATTTTTTATAAGTATACTTAAATTTTTAGAACCGGTTTCACCCGTTTCCAAAAGTAAAAATTGTCGCATGTAAAAAAAATATTGCAATCAAAATCGAAAAAGTACAACCGCAAAAAATTGAATAACAACCTCAGGTATCCTATGCGAAAAAAAAATGCAAGCAAGAAAAGATTTCTCCCACAGGTTTAACATTAGCGATCCAGTTTCTCCGTGAAGAACCGGTTGTAGCCGGTTCCGAAAGGGAAACTGTACTCATATAAAAATACTGAAACGAAAATCGAAAACGTACCAACGCTAAATATCGACCTCTGTTATCCTAAGCCAAAAAAATAAATAATTTAAACTTATTAAAATGCAAGTGAGTAATTTAAGAAGATTTCTCACATAGGTTTAGCATTAGCTTACGAGTTTCTTTATGTTTCTTAGTGTAGGCGCTTAAAACCAAACATACCAAACGTACCAAAATAATCAACAAATAGAATACTTTGCTCAAAAACCTAACGAATATTTTAAGAAAAAAATATTACTTTTAATTTTACTTTTATTTCTGTAAAAATAAAATATAAAAAGGAAAAATATAAAATTTTTGGTAAGTACGATTTTTTTCCTTTAATAATTTAAATGTATACATACATATATATGTGTGTGTGCATATATATATTATGTGCATATATATATATATATATATATATATATATTAATAAAGACTTTATGGAGCTGAAAGAAATAAATCAAACACGCTATTTTATCAAATAGGAAAAATACGAATTATTTTAAAGCCACCATTTATTTTTAAATCCCATCAATAGATTTTTAAAAAAAATATAGCGTAGTATTATAATAGAATCAAAGCGTTGTTATTTTTTATCGCCATGAATTTAAAATTAGATTAAAAATCAGTCTAATAAATTAGAATTCACTCTAATAAAAATAACTGTCCATTCATACTTTAATTGAGCTAATTATTCCTTTTTTTAACATTCTCCACTTTAAAGATCCTTTCCTAAAAGAAGCGGGAAAAATTTGAGTCGCATTTGAAAAAAAATATATTAATTGTAAAATTTATTCGAATTGTTTCGGAAGAGTTAATGTCGATAATGTGTCCCTTAACGGAAATGAAACGGGAATTCTCTTTCTATAATGCATTATGCAATTACTACTAAAATGATAATTATAAGTATGATCATATGGGAATTTTTTTAGTGGCAATTGCCATTTTAATATTTTAACTAGGATTTGTTTTTTCGCATCTATCATGATATTGAAAACTTTGATAACAATGATTTTTAACAATGTATTCTTTGAAATTTCATTTACAAAAATCCTTTTTTTTTTTTGGTAATAATTTTTAACGGTCTATCACTGCAATATCCCTCGCATGGCACTTTTACATATTAGGTTGGATGCCCCGTATATTTCGACAAAATGGATTTTATCATTTTTAGCATTAGAGATATAGTTTTCAACAGTTGAAATACTTTTATTTCAAAGAGAGAGAATGCAAAACACATTAACAACATTTAACATTACAAATTTTTAAAAAATACTAGTATGATCAACTAGTAGATGATTTTCAAATGGTGAAAAAAATCTCATCCAGAATGAGCTTATGCTGAACAAGGATTGCAACGACTAGATGGAAAACGCCACATAATTCAGAGTGTAACTGGAAAAGATTGTATAAGTATTTCTCGGCTGAAAAACTTCCGGGTGGAAGGCGTGAAACTAAATTCTCTCCCCCGCAATGTAGGCATACATATTAGAGTGTGCTTCGACCATAGTTTCAAAGAGTATAATTTTAAAGCATCTAAATATCTTGTTACTTTGAAAATATATGAATAAATTTTCATTTGAAAAAAATACTATTTTCTGTTTGATAGAAAATTTTAAACACCATAATTTTTCTTCCCTATGAAAACCAACTGGGACCCAGTGAAAAAAAATGGACCGTTCAGGTTTAAAAATACAGCAAACTGAGTCAGATAAACAGTTCTTGATAACGCTATAGCTAGTTATATTTTAGTATACCAAAATAAAATTATAGATTTCAGGTTGTTCAAACACATTATTGTGAAGATTTTGTTATTTATTTAATAATTTTACTGTAAATGCATATAATTATTAGTTTTTGAAGATTTTAACTCGAATTATTATATCAAAAAGAAAACCAAATACATTTTATACGAACATTGTTAGTAAATCCTTCTTTTTTGCTGCATATGCACATTTTAAAATATTTAAAAAATATTTTTCAGCATATGCTATACAAATAAAAAAATAACTTTTCCATAAAACGTACCTAAACTGGTTATATTTAAGTGAAATTTATGTTTCAATTTTATGATTACGATGTACAGTAGCTACAGTTTTAATTGAATGCGTATTATCGACATTTACGTAACGTTTTAATAACAGATTAATAACTTTTGAGACGTTTTTATCAAACAGAAAACACAATTTCTGGTTCCATAAAAATTTTTTTAACAATAGTATGTTATGATATATTAAGAAATTTTTAAAATTTAGCTTGTTTCTATCACAGGTAAATAAATTTCTTTCGGCACAGCCATTAAAAATTACAAATTTCCCCATACCACATTTGTTTTAATTGCAAAGGTTTATGCAGGTAGGAAGAACAGTTAAAGCTATTCAAACTTCAAAACTCAATCATAAAAAAAGTTTCCATTGTCTGAGAGTCATGTATAATAGAGGACTGTTATAAAATAATTTTCCAAAGTTTGGTGGTATCTGTAGCCAAAATTTATGGGAAGAATGAGACCACATTTTATGTTTAGATTTCTGAAATCATGAAAAGGTGAATTCCGTAAAAAAAATTTAAATAATGTTTTAGATTTAAATTCTAAAGTTGCTCAAAATGAAAGAATTGGCATTGTCGTGGTCAAAACCATTCAGATAAGGTGGGTGAACCAAAGGTGGCCAGTGTTTCTAAGATAGCCCACCCCTCAGAAGTAGAATTAATTTAATTTTTAATCACAAAATGGTGCTACTGAATTGTCAATCATCTATCTGCAGTTCCCGTGGCTGAATTTAAAGAGATCACCTTTATCATCTGATATTTTATGCAGTGATTTCACTTTTGAGGAGTAGTCATTCTAATTTCCAGGTAAGAAGATATTTTAATGTACACGTGTTTAAATTTTTAGAATTTTGAGTTATGATACGTTTTCTGAAAGTTTATTTCTTTCTCTTTAACCACATTTATTTCAATTATAAGAAATTTATAAGATTAATACTTTACGTCGTGCAAATGGCGACCATACGCATGTTCCCAATGTTGCCACCTTAGAAAACAAATGAGTAAATCAGTGTAGTAAGGGTGATTTTCAAAGATTCTACATAAATAGCTGAAAAAATTATTACCATTTATTCTTAACATCAGAGATCACTCAAAAAAAGTTAGTAACTCCCAGAAGAAAATTCCTGAACTACCGTGCACAAATAGTGCTTCAGGGTCTTTTCGTGTCATAAGATAAGACGATTAAGAAGAAAAACTCAAAAGATATGAAAAGAAAAAAAGGCTCATCAGAGCATAATAGTAGGCAAAATAGTTTGCCGAGTATTTTTTTACATTTTAAAAGTGATTTCAATACACGGAACCTTTAGAACAAAAGGTGGCCCCATGTGCAAAAGGTGGCCCACAAACTACAATTTTGAAATTGTATTATAAAAGTAATCATATATATTATTTCTCCTGTCAACATCCCTTTTTCTCAGAAAATACGAAACGCAGAACGACGAGTGAGATACCATATGAAAGGATTTTTAACAGGCTTCTGACATAGCACACTTAACATTTCGTTAAAACATCTTTTTGATTAAAAATTGCTGTTAATTAAAAATTAAATCGGCATTGTTTTCATAAACGAAATGAAAGGTTTTCTTGAAATTTGTGTTGCCACAAAAGTAAAATACCGCATTATATCATGTTCAAAAATAATTATAATAAAAGAAAACTGCCCAGTTAAACTGACGGCATTGAGCTCACAGGCTATTCACACTAACTGTAAATTATATTCTTATTTCAAAGAATTTGAAATAGGCCCTCGAAAAATGAAGAAATCGACAATATATTAAGAGGGGGGAACCATCCCCGTTTCTCCTTCTTATAATTAACCAATGAACCCATAAAACTAATCAGAGAAGCGCCTTACCACAATGAACCTTGATAAAAAATGATGATAAATTTGGCTGATGGAAAAAGGCTTCATGGTGCAAAATAAAAATAAACTAAAGGGGGACACGATTAAATGTTCAAAAGGGAACACAAGTTAAATTCCTAAACCTGATCGAAATAGTGATTCCGTACCAATAAATGTTGGCCACAATAACAAACCACCTTAGCATCCCGAGCAACAACCTGAAATAGCTGAAAACTAAAAGTACATATTATAAAACACTTCATGCTAATTAAACAAAAAATAATAATACTTTAGAGATTATTCTCGATTAATTTATTTATATATAAAACATATTTTAAGGTTACACAATTAATAAAATATTTATATTTTAAAAGATGCATTCAAATTAATATATTTCACGGTTGTTCACACATCATACATGTGGGCTAAATAACTGCGTTTAAATTATGAACATTTAAATCTTATATCATCCATGGACAATTAATTTTAATTAAAAAACATAGATACTTAATATTGGTACTGAAGAAAAGCTTGTTCTAGCAGAAAGCACATTTTTACACTGAACATCATCTTACACTGACGAACAGAAGATTTCTTTTGAAGATTCACGATTATTACACTTTCACTATTTTTTAGATGTCGATCACATACTTAAAATTTGTAGACAGATTTTTCACACACAAACAAAATACACCTCTATTTCTTCACCGTATCACATATTAAAGTAAAACACAGAACTAACTAGGGTGGCTCCTCACACGAGAAAAAATCTCGAATGAATGGGATACCACCCTTCTTTCGCTTGAGACTTTATACCATCCAACACACCGCTCGTTGAAAAAAACACTAGTCATTCAGATGCGTTGCCATTCCGAGTGAAGGAAGCTTGGTCGAAAAATATCCGGTATTACCACTCCCTTGCGCGCCGATGGAAGAAGATACAGCGAGAGAAATTCTTCGTATGCAGGCGTTCGCCAGCTGCTGCGAGTTTAGTAGCGATGTTGCGAGATGTTTGTTGGTGCGTTCGCTGATTTATAAAGGCAGATGCGCTGACACGGAAAGACAGTTCTTTTTGCATATTGCGCTGAACTTTAAAGGCTTTTTTGATGACTTGACTGAGTTGTGAAAGGGGTTTTTTAACAAACCTATATACAAAATTTGAAAAAATCGGATAATTCTGCATGAAAAATCCATTTATCTAAATTAAGGTGGGGCATTAGCCCCCCGTCCCCCTTTATACTTAACCAAAGAACCCCCAAAACTAATCTGAGAAGCGCCTTATCACAATGAACATATATATATAATTTGAAGAAAATCGGATAATTCTGCTTAAAAAACCCATTTATCTATATCAAGGGGAGTTAGTCCCCCCCGTTCCCCCCTTTATACTTTACCAGTGAACCCCCAAAACTAATCAGGGAAGTGCCTTACCACAATGAGCCTATATACAAAATTTGGAGTAAATTGGATAATTCTGCATGAAAAACCCATTTATCAAAATTAAGGGGGGGGGGTAGCCCCCGTTTCCCTCCTTTACACTTCACCAATGAACCCCCAAAACTAATCAGGGAAGCCCCTTACCACAATGAGCCCATATAGAAAGTTTGAAGAAAATCGGATAACTCTGCATGAAAAAAATCATTTATCTAAAATAAGGGGGGAGGATTAACCCCCCGTTACCCCCTTTGTACTTAACCTATGAACCCCCAAAACTAATCAGGAAAGAACCTTATCACAATGAACCTATATACAAAATTTGAAAATCGGATAACTCTGCATGAAAAAATTATTTATCTAAAATAAGGGGGGAAGATTAACCCCCCCCGTTACCCCCTTTATACTTAACCTATGAACCCCCAAAACTAATCAGGAAAGAACCTTATCACAATGAACCTATATACAAAATTTGAAGAAAATTGGATAATTCTGCATGAAAAAAAACATTTATCCAAATAAAGGGGGGTTTGCCCCCCGTTCCCCCCCCCTGTATAGTTAACCAATCAATCCCC
Source organism: Maratus michaelseni (assembly GCA_963931845.1). NCBI lineage: Eukaryota > Metazoa > Arthropoda > Arachnida > Araneae > Salticidae > Maratus > Maratus michaelseni. Next base: position 420,987,824 of record OZ007586.1, read on the forward strand.
AAAACTAATCAGGGAAGCGCCTTATCACAAGGAACCTATAAACAAAAGTGGAAGAAAATCGGATAACTCTGCATGAAAAATTCATTTAACTAAATTAAGGGGGAGGATTCCCCCCCCCGTTAGCCCCTTTATACTTAACCTATGAACCCCCAAAACTAATCAGGAAAGAACCTTATCACAATTAACCTATATACAAAATTTGAAGAAAATTGGACAATTCTGCATGAAAAAACCATTTATTTTAATTAAGGGGGGTTAGCCCCCCGTTCCCCCCTTTATAGTTAAACAATCAATCCCCAAAACTAATCAGGGAAGCGCCTTATCACAAGGAACCTATAAACAAAATTGGAAGCAAAACGGTTATTTCTGTCAAGAGTTATCGCGTTACGTACGTACATACGTACATACATACATACATACATACATACATACATACAGAACGGGCGGGCACATAAGCTCTCAGGCTTTGATAGCCTGTGAGCTAAAAAGAAATAAACTGTACAAAAAGGATAAAGTATGATTTCTCCGCCCGGTTAATTTAATATTTATTTTTAAAAAGAAAAATTGAAATAAAATAAAAGATATACTTTATTATATTAGAAATGCATTCAATTTATTTCATGTTTTTCAAGAATAAGCGGATGACGTCATCTTCTAATGCATTTAAAATACGTTTGTTAAATTTTTTCTCGCACGTGCTTTTTGAAAAAAGTATCGAGCCTTATAATTTTTATACGTGCGTCACCTATTCTTATATTTATTATGTTTGTGTATATGCGTACTGTAATAGTACATTAACTTATTTCATGATTATCTTGGCAAAGTAAAGAAAATGACATTGGCGAGAGAAGAAAATTTGCCAACATATTTTCTGGTTACATTTTAATTTACAAAGAAAAGTATACATGATATGTGTTAGAGATAAGTGTAAAATTTTACAAACAAAAATTCAGCCACATACACCCAACCAGAAAATTATAAAAAATCCTCAACGGTTAACTATGGCCACCTTTGGTTCACTTACCCCAAAAAGTTCCATCCAACCGCGAACCGATCCGAACAGGACAAAACCAAATCCGTCAACACGTAACCCGACTCGACCATGAAAATTCCATATGAAGTCAACCCGGACACAAAAAAAGTTCCATCCAACGGCAAATCGATACGAACCCGACAAAGTAATTTCCGTCGACACGCAACCCGAACCGAACCAAAAAATTCCGTTTTAAGTCAACCCAAATCCCGACAAAATAGTTTCCGTCGAACCACAACCCGATCCGAATAAGACAAAATTATTTCCATCGACATGCAACCCGACCGAACCTCAAAATTCCATTAGCCGTCAACACAAAACCCAACAAAAAAATATATCTTAGGCTTATTTAAAAGAGACGGGCTAATTGGGGAATCATCTTCAATCAGCCTGATGTTTTTTAGGCTTATTGCAAAGAGCTTAGATAGCGTTAGGTTAATTGAAAAATGACCACTTGCTTCTCATTCAGCCTGATTTTGACCAGCTCTTTGTCCAAATATAGTGTTGTATCCAACACGAACCTGAAAATTCTATTTTAAATCGACCCTCAACCCGATACGTACCTGACGAAAAAAATATCAAACAGTAACCCGGATCTGAACACGACAAAATAATTTCCGTCGACACGCAAATCGACCCGAACCCGAAAATTTTATTTCAAGTCAACCCGAAACCCGCCCGAACCCGACTAAAAAAATTCCATCAAACCGCAACCCGTTCCGAACAGGACGAAACTCTTTCCGACGACGCGCAACCCGACCCGAACTCAAAAATTCCATTTGAAGTTAATCCGAAAAGTTCCATAAAACCGCAAACAAATCCGAATAGGACAAAAACATTTCCTTCGACACGTAACCCGACTCGAAACTGAAAATTCTGTTTGAAGTCAACCCGGACCCCAAAAAAGTTTAATTGAACTGCAAATCGATACGAACCCGACAAAATAATTTCCGTTGACACGCAACCCAACCCGAACCAAAAAATTCCGTTTGAAGTCAACCCAAAACCCGACAAAATAGTTTCCGTCGAACCGCAACCCGATCCGAAAACGACAAAATTATTTCCATCAACATGCAACCCGACCGAACCTGAAAATTCCATTTGACCTCAACACAAAATCCGACCCGAACCAGACAAGAAAAATTCTATTGAACCGAAACCCGATCCGAACATGACAAAATAATTTTCGTCAACATGCAACCCGACCGATGTAATTGTTAGTAAAATAGATTATATAGGCTTTTGTGAATGCGGGACAGTGGAGCGACTAATTTCGTTGAAATATACTGGGAACATATTGGAGCATAAACTTTTGGTCCTGTTCTATGTTTCAGTTGCGATACATACAAACAGGGAATTTTATTTCATTGCGACCATAAAACATGATTGCATTGCCTGTTTCGATATCTATTAATTGTACCAACTAGCAATATAACACTTCATATATTGATTTTAATATTAATAAGTACATGGTACAAAAACCCATTTAAAAAAAAATTTAACCCTCCTAGTACCATTGGGGTAATTTTTGACGCCATTTATGTTTTTTTTTAAGTTTTTCGTCTGTCGAATCAGAAATAATAATAATTATTTTAACTTAAGAAATTAAATAGATACATCGTGTGAAGAAGCTACAATTAATAGAATTAAATTCCTGGTTCCAATCATGCAAAACTAAGAACGCTTATCAAATATTAAAATCTGGTACTAGGAGGGTTAATTACAATGCTTCTTTTTTTTTTTTTTTTTTTTTTTGCTGTTTTTATTAAGAACGAATTCAATTTCTCTCACAGTTTCATCATATGAAAATCGATGACATTATCTACAAAAAACAGCATAAAACTTTTTAACTAGTACGACAAATGATTTCATTGGATAGTGAAACCCTGAAGCGTCTTTAAATGAATTTATCGTAATAGGAAAAATTAATTTAGAAGATACGTATTATTATCCTTTATATTTAATTAGTTTTCTCATGGATTTATTAACTAGAATTTATTTTAATTCTTTAAAACACCTAAAAAAGTTCATGTCATAATCAGACTCAAAATGCGTAGAAAGAAAAAATAATTATATTTTAAGTTGAAATTTTTCCTATAACACACAAGATTTATCCTTCTAGATATTATTTAAATTTAGGAAAAATATTTATAGAAGTCATTTTTAAGGAAATCTATCACATGTATGATATGTCTATTTTTGTTTTTAATAAGCAATCTATACTAATATTATAAAGAAGTAATTGTTGTTTGTTTGTTTGTAGGGGGTAATCTATGGAACTACTGAACCGATTTCAAAAGTGATGATTGCAAATTGATGGTGACAATCCCTGCTGCAACATAGGGTATATTTTATGTCGGTTCCGCTAACCTCAGGGGGGGGGGCAGGAGCGAAAAACGGTCTAAAATTGTGATTTTTTTTATACTAAAGAGGCTAGAAACTTGAAATTTGGCATGGTAGTTACTCATAAGTTGTAAACGCTCTCTAAGAAAAAAAAATTTAATTTAAAAGGTTTAAATGAGCAAAACGCGTTCTGAAAACATGCTAAATTACATTTTCTATTGAATCTCAGGAACTACCGAACCGATTTCAAAAGTGATGATGGCAAATTGATGGTGACAGTCCCTGCTCTAACATAGGCTATATTTTAACTCGGTGTCACTATCCCAGAGAGGTGTGGTAGCGAAAAACTTTTTTTAATTGAAATCTTTGCAATACTGAAGGGGCTATAAATTTGAGATTTGGCTTGGTAGTTACTTATAAGATGTAAATGCTCTCTAAGAATATTTTCCAAAAAATTCGAAATTTAAAAGGGTGAAATGAGCTACACGCGTTCTAAAAACATTCTAAATTACAATTTCAATGGAATCTTTTGAACTACCGAACCAATTTTAAACGTAATGTTCGCAAATTTATTGTGACAGTCTCTGCTCATAGACTATATTTTATGTTGGTACCCCACCGAATGGGCACGCAAGCGTTCTGCCGCTGTAAAAAAGTGGCCTGCGGAGGAGCGACGTTGGTGGGGCTGCTGAAAGGCAGTCCTGCTTTCTTAGTTTAAAAAAAAAAGAACGCTTGTTTACAACCACCTACAGATAAAATTATTACTCCACTCCTCCTCCTCTTTTTAAAGTGATTCAATAAGCTGTTTTTGTTTTTGAATTGATATCATAGGCGATTCTCCAGTAAGTGGGTAATTTGTTTTCTTTGGGGTTATACGAAGTATTTGTCATTTATATAGTTTTAGCATAATATGTATTTTGTAATGTCTTTCTACAATTTAAAAAGGTATTTTCACGAAAATAACTGTAATTTGTACTCTAATAGCATTTTAAATAGTCAAATTTTTACTACTGTCCCTTGAACTCACCTCATGCACTCATATTCTGGAGAAATTTTAAATGTAATGATAACCTATTTTTACCAATTTTATCACCCAAAATCAAAGTTTATACTCTAAAGTTCATAATAAAGAATTTTTATTGTAAATTAAAAATATTTTTATATGTATTCTTGCCACAGAAACGTTGTCCCCTAGATTTTATGTAACTACTACCCCCTTATATAAAACTACTCATGTGACCACCATGCAGAAATGCAGATAAAACTTGGGAGACAGCTTGGATTTCTGAAAAAAATTATAGGGTTTAATTTACCTGACTACAAAAAGCTACAAGCTACAAAGTGGATAAGAATATGTTTATTTCTTGTCACTATTGTCCCGTACTTAAATTATCCTTATTTATTTATGATTTTGTCATGATATAAATTAATTTTGCTTAACAGTGACAATTAATTTTCACTTTTCTAAACAACAGAGTGGAAAATGTGTCCATACCGGGGATCGAACCCAGATACCCTGGTATTCTCGCACCAAGTGCATTTACCGTTTAAGCCATCTGGACGATATCCATTCTGGCATTTATCACTTATACGTTAGCAAGGTTGCAACTTTGCAGCGCAAGATGGAATGTCATACATGAGCACACTACCCAGTGGCGTACATGAGGCGAATAAATTCCCAGTGTCGGATAATATCTAAATTTCCAATTAAAATTTCAGCAGGACTGAACCTGCGCGTAAATTTAATAACTCTGACAAAGGATGTGAATTAATATTTACTCTGCTAAACAACGCATAACTAACAGTGAAACATGTGTCCAGACCGGGAATCAAACGCAAATACCCTGGTATAGCGCACTAAAAGCTTTTACCATTTAAGCCATCAGGACGACATCCAGTCTGGCAATTTTCATTTATACGTTGGCAAGGCTGCAACTTCGCAGCGCAAGAGGGAATGTCATACATGAGCACACTACCCAGTGGTGTAAATGAGACAAATAAATTTCTAGTTATCCGAATAGATTCGGATAAAACCTAAATTGCCAATTAAATTTCAGCAGGACTGAAACTGCTCGTAAATTTAATAACACTGACAAAGTAAGTAAATTCGACGCTGCGAAGTTGCAACTTTGAAAACTTATAACTGAAAAATGACAGACTGGAGGTCGTCCAGATGGCATAAATGGTAAAAGCACTTGGTGCGCTATACCAGGGTATCTGGATTCGATCCCCGGTCTGGACACATTTTTCACTCTGTTGGTTATGCGTTGTTTAGCAAAGGGAAAATTAACTCACATCCTTTGTCAGTGTTATTAAATTTATGCGCAGTTTCAGTCCTGCTGAAAATTTAATTGGATATTTAGTTTTGCTTAGTTCAAAATGCCATATTACAGTCGTACTGAGATTAACGAACTGTGTGCACCGAAGCAAATTTTCTAATTTTGTCATTACATTTATAAAAGAAATTATTAAGTATTTAAAGGCGAAAAATTTATTGTATTGCATGACAATTGATGTCATGTTTAAAAGTATTTTCTTTTCTATGCACCACCCAGCAAACACAGATCTATCGCTATGCAATCGGCCTATTGCCGCTTTGCCGTTACCGACGGTATCGGCACGATACCAGCTGCCGTACCGGTTCCGTAACTTTTTCGACACGCCGCACGACTGACGCCCGACAGATAGGCGCATAGTCGGTCGGTATCGGCAACGCCGGTAGATTCGACGGCACTCTGCTGTGCCGATTGTATACCAACAGTTATCCGCACACCTACCGAATCTGGTCCGGTACCGGCAACGCTAACAACGGCGAGATGCTGTGCCGACCGTATACTGATAACAAATCCGTAATATTGTCGAATGTGGTCCGACTTCGGCAAGCAATAAACTGCCGAAAGCACTCCTTTTATTGGGAACTAGCAGCAGAAGGGGGGATGGGCACTCCACTTAATGGTACATAATTTTTTCTTAAACTTTAATTATTTTTGTACAAATGGTGAAATTTATTTTTCAGAGGTAAGCAACCCCCCTCCCCCCCTCCCTCACGAATACCGTTTTACCATTAATAGCCCCTGCCATTTAAAAAAAAAAATACATTTTCTATATATATATATTTTTTTTTCAGTGTCGCTATAAAACTTGATTTAAAAAAAATAAAATATTTTCTAGGAAAGTATAAAACAATGCATCTATTTTTTTTATTATTATTATTTTTAAAGTCAAATATACTAAATTTCGTTCCAGTAATTTACTATTTATTAATAAATTTAAAAAATTTAACTTCAATTTTACACAGAAAATAAAAAATCAGCCTAAATAACTTAGTTAAAAATTTATTCTGTATCGTTTATTATTATTTTATTTAATGAACGCTTTAAATGAATGTTTGTGATTTTCCTTTTTTATGTCTTTTAAAATGATAAGTCTGCTATAAATTATGCTAAATTGTTTTAGCCTTATTAAATCCATCAACATCTGAACTAAGTTAAATATTTTTTGCATAATTTAATTTAGTAAACATTATTCTCTCTTTAAAAAATATAAAAAACAAAATGTAGAGTTTATGTAATTTTTAGGCAAGATTAGAAAAATACATTTTTGTAACTTTATTTTAAAAAATTTTATATGATAGACATGTTTCATATTTACTTATTTTTAGTTTTTACTAAATTCTTTATATATTTTTTCATTTATACAGAAGGACAATTGTTTTTTAAAATCATTTATATCTTGTATTACATCTAATTAGATGCTCCATAATTAATTTTTTTTAAATAAAGTAACATTATTTACAATATTGTTTTTCCTTTTTCCCTTAATTTGTTTCTAAATCTTTCCTTTTCAAATATAAATATACACTTTCAAAATCACTCAGTTATATTATGTACATTGGAAATGTCAAATATTTATATACATTGATTTAATTAAAATTCATTTATTTTAAATTTGATAGAAATGAAATGTATTAAACAAATTCAATAATAATAGTTTAAACTTCAAACATCTTGCATGACTAAAATTTAATAAATTTGAATAGTATTAAGGAATTTTTATACCGCTGCATAAAAGTTTCAGGATATGTGAAAAAGAAATCACTTCAAGTAATTTAAAAAATGAATGAATTAGTAACTTTGAATAAATTAAAGTTCAAATACAAAAAATGCAAATTATCATTACTAAGCAATCGAAAATTTTGACTATTTTTTTTAAATACATGAACTATACGAGTACTGTAAAATTTTGGAGCATCAAATGGATAAAAATGTAAACACTTAACCAAATGTCATTCTGCATTATTATAATAAAGAAACGTTCAAAGAATTTGTTAATTATTAATAATTAAAAATATGCTACATGTCATAAAAACTTAAATAATAAAAATATGAAAACTGCATAAACATATTTTTCTAATTTAACCCTATTATCATTTTCTACAACAATATTTCCTACGCAAAGTTAATCGTTAAAAGAGAACAAATCTTTAAAAAATTAAATGTATGCAAAAATAATGAACTTAATTTAGATTAATTCGTATTTAATAAAAGAAAATTAAGCAGACTTACCAATATTATAATTATTTAAGCACATGTAATGCTTCACGCATCTCACATCAGGCAACTACATGAAAACGCGAGCATCTGTGGTTGCAATTTGCCCTTCAAAATCCAGTTTGGCAAGCATGCGCGCACAGTTTGATCGCTTTGCTTTCCCTTTACTACGCTCCCAAGGTAGATAATAGAGTAACAGATAACATTCCAGATTTGGCGTTTTAGCTTCGTATTTTGCATTTGGCGCTTTGTCATAATCAATTTTTGGATGTGAAAGCGACTCATATGATTGACAATCATCAAATTATCCCAAAGTCTGAAAATTTCTTGATAAATGCTTACAAGAAATGCATTATTATTTCATGTTTAATCAAATTATTATATGGATACTTACATAATTTTATTCTTTTAAAATGACCAATAAAACAGGTTTAATGATACAGTAATTAACATTTTTAAATTATTTTAATGTTTATTATTTTTGTCTATTATACAGTAAAGCCTGTGAAAAAGAAATCGTTGAAAACATAAAAATTCCTTTTTAGACAATTTTCCGTCTTAACAGGCATAATTGTATGGTAAAACTTCCATCATTGGGGCCATGAATTTTTTCGTTTAAGACAGGTTTTTATTGAGACAGATTACGTTTTCACAGCATTTACAATATATTATATTTTTTAATTGATCCAAAACTGGTCCATCTGTGAAAAACAGGAGGTTTGAGAAATAATTTATTTCTAGAGTAAGAATCTACTGTGTTTTGGCAGATTTTTCCCTGTTAAATATATTAATTGAAACACCGTTATTTCCATTTTTACCACCTCCACACACACGCATACACACTTCACACTAAAAATTTGAATTTTTTTAAAAATTCTAGAATTTAAATTTTTTAGATTGTTGTAATAATTAATATGTGATCAATTATCTAAATATCGCCCCCACCCCGTGCGCGCGTTCGTCGGGGGTTCGGGGAGGGGGGGGGGTAACAAAGCAAACAATATCCTTTCATATATGTGTTTGTTATCACGTCTAATATGTTTATTTAAAATTTGTGTAAAATATTGAATACATTTTACATTTCATTTTCAAAAATATATCCACAATTTTCATTTTAAAAAAATTGACAAGAAAAAAAAAAGAGAAATATAATAATAGTTTTTTTTCGATATTGTTACACTAATTCTTCAAAAGAAGAGTAAAAATATATAATATACATAATTTTAAAAAACATGCATTTAGTAACAAAACTCAGACATAATCACAATCGAAAAAAAAAAAATTCCTGACGGCTCGGCTTACAGACACAGGTAGAATTCGAAGACGCAGTCCGTGGGGCGCCTGTTTGTTGGGAATTGCGGAGGAAATGACCTTTTTGCCATGATGCGGCAGTTGGAACCACCCACTTCGAAACCTAACTTGTTTGCAAGCGAAGCCGGCAAGGAATTTTTTTTTTTTTGCTATAAGGGATGGTCTTATAAAAAACTTGTCAGTATAAAAGTTTTAGATAATATTAAGAGGATTTATAATAAATTTAAGCGGATTTGGTATCTTGTGAATTGGCGAAGTTATGAATTATTTTCTTCTAACCGCCCCTCCCTCTTTTTCACCCTTTTAATAATATCCATTTTTAATAATATCAAAAATCTGGCATACATAAATTTTCGGCTCTTTACCTAGAAGTAATAATAACTTTAAACGGATTCGATACGTATCATAATTAAGAAATTATGGGTTTTTTCTGTTTTCACAAAAAGCCCCTCACCCCCCCCCACCCCCTGGTTCGATTTTACCCGTTAACGAACTTGACCGAGGTTTTATGCCCCTTGAATTTATGTATCAGTTTGGAAGATATTTGTGCAGAATTATTTCAGTTATCATGTCCATAAAAAAGTGACATGATAGATAGAAAGATAGAAAAATAGATTAATAAACTTTTGAATTGGGGATGGTTTTGGGTTCTGGGAGTCATAATCGGCGTAGTTCTGCAAAAATCTTTCAAAAATTCCAACTAAGGGGAGAATGTAACAGGTAGTATTTCTAACAAAATCTGACTAAAAAATGCCGGTTAATCACAATTGAAAATAAAATGACGGCTAATACTAAACATTCCACATTTGGACCGATGCTGGCAAATGTAATCCGACCATTAACGGATACCAGATATCGTTCCAGTGTCATTTGCCGATTTAAGTCGCTTGCCGATATCTAACCATAAGGGGACCGATAACAGTAACTGGCATTTAAAAAAGCAGGGTTCTTTAGCATCCGTTGCCGACATACAACGGGCACTTGACCGATACCACCGTCCCGATGCGGACGCCTAACCGACACTGCCGGCTGCGGTCCGATCGTATGCCGAAAGGTATGTGTTTGCTGGGGCATCTTAAGAATGTTATGGGAAAGTAGAGGTTGGGTTATTTCTTCTTTCTTTTTTTCCCGAGGCATAATAGTATTTGATATTTAATTATATGCGATGTTGACTGACATAAATGTACGGCAGTTTTTTCGTAGGGTAAATATAATCACCAATGATAAACAAATTATTAACAAATTACATCTTCCAACTTGGAATAAATTTGAAATTGGTAAATTTCAACTGCGTTATTTAAGCTATATCATATGTGACAATGTGAAATAGATTTACTGTTCTCTTTAAAAACATTATTTTATACAGAGTGGCTATAAATCAGGGAAAAACACTGTCAAAAATATGATAAACACCAGTATTTTCTTATAGAAAATTCGTGTTGTTGATTTGAACGATAAATAAGTCCATTTTTTTATAAGAAAATACTGGTGTGACCCTTTTTTCGTTTGTGTTTTTTTCTCATCTGTAGCCACCCTGTATAAAATAATGTTTTTAAAGTAAAATACTGTTTAAAGTTTATGCCTAAATGTTGTATATTATTCACCATTCTATACCTTACCTATTTATACTTAAAAATTATTTAAAATTTAACTTTTAGTTTTTACTAAATTACATAGTGAAATTACCCACTTACTGGAGAATCGCCCCTCATGTTCTCATTAGAAGTTAAGAGACCTGACAGGCCTGTTACAGCGCCATTAAATAAAATCCTGTATTTAAATTATTATTTACAACATATCTAAAAAGAAATTGAAATAAAAATTGAAATAAGAGCAGTATATATTTCGCAACAAAATTTTGACTTTTCATTATTTTGGGGAAAAATGATTCAAAAATTAAAATTTTTATTAAAATCATTAAAATCATTATAATTATGATTTGTCTTAAAATGTTTTCACGGCACGCACACAAACAAAAAAAAAAGTTTTCGGTGAATGTTTTACAAAAACATTTTCACAAAAATATTTTGAATCATAGCCAAATAAATTAAAATTACAAAAATAAGCAAACATACACGGAATATAAAATACTCAAAAAATAAAAAAAAATAGCGAAGCATAAATTTTTTTATAACACTATTGCTTTATCAGCTTTTCAATACAAAAGCAAACGACATCCATGACAACACTTTAAAAAAAAATAGGCCTTTTCTCATTCAAAATTTTGAAGTGCGTGCAGAAATTTACGCCAGTGCACCTCCCAAGTACAAAAGCGAACGCTAAACATGATACTTTTTCGACTTTAATGCACATGTAGGAAATTATATCTTTGTTTGAAACCTCGCAAAAGAATATTTCATTATTTTATCCACACATGTATAAACACGAAAATGCAGTTTTTTGAAATATTCAAAGTTGTATTACAAAAAGAATTTATAAATCAGATTATTACAGCTGCCCACTTTTACCTTTTTTAGTTATCTCTAAAAATTCATAGTAAATTTTGATAAATTTCATCGACGAAATAAATGATTAAAAAAGCTAAATATTTCTAATAGATTTTAGCGGTAAGAAAGAGCATAAAAGTTGGCAGATATGCATTATCAGTCTTTTAAAAATTAAATAGGTTTGATCTTTCAAAAAACAATCAAAGTATTTAAGGAATCAAATATATTAGGAACACGTAATCCAGATTCAACCGCTCTTATGCTGTTACTTAAAACATTTGCACTTATTTTAAGGCAATTAATATCTGTAATAAGCAAGGTAAATTCTACTTTTTCTTCTGTATGCTGAGATGAGAATAGCGTGCAAACCATTGGTTTTTTCAAAAAAAAAAAAAAAATATTACGGTACATTTGAAGCAATGTACCAGTCGTTTATTTGCAAAAATTGAAAATCTAGCTTACATCTTTTGTAAAATATCCTTTTTCGTTAAAATCATGGCCTCGCACGCTGTGTTTTATGTAAGATTGTTCTCTAACCCAAACTGGCGAATTTCTAACACATTTCTGAACGCTTTTCTTATTCATAAACGCAAAAAATTATAGATTTCTTTTTCAAAAATTATGAAATTAGATAGCTTTTCGTATATTTATATAAATGACTATCAAAACTCGCAGCTTTGCTCGCGTAATTTTTGAAATATGCCAAGTGGTATGTGTGTGCTTTTTTTCATTAGAGGAAATTTTACTGCCACATCTAATTTAAAAATTACTAATTAAGATATATTTTGAGCAAATTTCATTCTTATACTGCATTAAGCAAACATGAGACTTAAATGAATGAGAAGAGCTAAAACTAATTCCAAATAAATAGTAATGTAGAGGTTTTCCGTGCTTTATATTTTACATTTGAAATTTATTAAATTTTAAAAACTGTTCTTAGCGAGAATTAACATCTTAACCTTCCTACCCTGAATGGGTTGAATCGACCCACTTCTATAATATATTTAATTCGATTGAAACCAGATTTTTTTCATAAAGTAAGTCAAATAAATTCTACAGAGAACTGCGTTAAATAAATATGTTAAATCATTATCAAAAACAAATTCTGGTGTGAAATGTTTTTATCAACATTGAGTCAAATTTCAACAGGGTACGAAGGTTAAATGCAATCGCCATAGCAAATTCCAAAATTCTATTTATGGAATCTTCTATAACAACTATATCACAGAAATTGTAATTTTCTTCCCGAACAATTTTTAAATTCTAAATTTTAAAAAACTGTTCGGTGGATCAATTTTAGTCTCTGAAGTAATAGCCGTGTAAAATATGAAGTTTTTTTCTCTAACAATTTCAGATAAATCATGGTTTAGAAGGTTTTTATAATGCTTCCTGCTCATTTTACCCTTTTAATTTCGAATTTTTTTAGAAATCGTTTTTAGCCTGCACTTACATCTTAAAAACAACCACCATGCTCAATTTCAAGTTTCTAGCTTAGCAGAATCACAAAACTCCAAATTTTAGAACGTTTTCTACTTCTGCACAGTTTTAAATTTCGCATTTTTTAAAAAATTTTCAGTGCAAGCATTTACGTCTTAAACATATCAGACATGTCAAATTTCAAGTTTCTATCATTAACAATTCTATAGAAATCGTAATTGTGAATTTTTTAGAACGCTTTTCGTTCATTTCACACTTTTCAATTTTGATTATTTTTAGAATATGTTCTTAGAGAGCATTTACATCTTATAAGTAACCACCATGCCAAATTTCAAGTTTTTATCCCCTTTAGCATCACAAAAATAGCAATCTTAGAAAGTTTTCCGCTTCTGCACCCTCCTGAGGTTAGTGGCACCGACATAAAATATAGCCTATATTGGAGAAAGGATTGTCACCATCTAACCCGGCTTATATTACTTTTGAAATCGGTTCGGTAGTTCCAGGGATTACCCCCTGAAAACAGCCAAACAAACGTTACTTTTTATACTATTAGACTAGAAATGTATACTTCAGAAAATTGTTAAATTTGCTGTTTTGAACCGAATTTCTATGGCATTCCAAGACGGCGCATGCTCATCTCTGTCAGATTTTATTTAATTAACTAGGGACCTTTCCAGTAACCTATTAATGCGATAACAGGTTCCAACACAATAAAGTATTATTTATCGTATTATATTAATATTTTGACTAAGAATCGGGACATATAAGTCGAGTGGACAACTTTTTGAAAAATAATCTGTAGTATGCACTTGAATACGAGGATATTTTGAAGAGAACCGTAAAGGAAATCTACCATAAAAAAAAATTATAAATTGTGGTACGGTTGAATATAAAAATAGTCGCCGGTCCTGGCCCGTAATCAAAGGGTTAAATAACACCCGTCCTTACTCATAAAACAATATAAATCGAGAATATGTATTTCGTGGAAATTCTTCAATATGAAATTTTTAATAAAATTTATCATACAAAATTTGGCCTGAAGATACTCCAGCACGTACAAGCAGATGCACATTTTTTGGCAGAAAATGTTATGCACGTATGTCCTTAATGGGTATTTTTTTTCCTTTATATATTTTTATTTTTAACAAGTAATTTTAAAACAAATTCTCAAATATTTAAGAATAAAATTGCAAATTAAAGGTACAAAGAAATATTTTTGGTATTCAAAACGTTTCACCAGTTGTTATCGTAAGTCTGGAATGCCAGAATTTCCAGTTTATATTTCATTACATTTGTTTTCTTTTAATGATATTGTCTCATTAGATATATTTATATATATATATATATAATTCAAACGTGAAAAATCATTTTATTTTTAAAATGCATTTGTTTGTTCACATTTTTTCGACAAAATAAAAAAAATGCAAGAATATACATTACGTGGAATTTCTGCAATATGAAATATTTTATGATCCTTATAATGGAAAAATTGGCCTCAAGATATTCGAGCACGTACAGCTAATGCACATTATTTGGGTAAAAAGTTTTATTCACGTATTTCCTTTATGGGTATTGTATTTTCCGGTTTAGTTTTATATTTTCTAACAAATACTTTTTAAATAAATTTTCATATGTATAGAAATAAAAGTGCAAATTTGTAGTGCTATAAAGATATTTCGGTACTAAAATATACTTAAATGTCATTATCGTAAATGACTGACAAATGCTAGATTTTCTAGTTTTACACGTGGGATCCATTAACCTTTCAGCAGGCATGGTTAAATTTTTGCACGAACAACTGCGTGACGTATTTTTTACGGACAGAAATTACGCTCATCCAAACGAAAGATGTTTCATAACATTAATAAAAGAAAAAATATAAAAGGAATTACACAGCAATTTAATAAACTTCTTTGTTAGCATTCTCAGTTTAAAATATAAATCTAGAATACATTTTGATATCCCAAAGAAACAGTTTTGAGTTTATTCGAAAACAGTTTATTCTTTGCTTCATAATTACAAATATAGATGTCACATCACAAAAATTTCTACAACATGTACTGGGTTACAAGTATAAATAAGTATACAATTGTTAAATATAGAGGAAATCCTCACACGCGTAATTAATTGTTGGCGAGCGAAACAAAACACGCCATGCCTGGCAGTTTCTAACACTTTCCAACATAGTTGAAAATTGTTTATGAGTTCTGTTTGTCTGTCTGTCTGCCGTCAGTAGGTCTGTCTGTCAGTGCTCTAACTCACGTAAATATATCCGGATAGTCATGCAATTGATATATGTTATTGAGGTTTACTATAGAATGTTCGGTATTGGAAATGAAGTGTGTAGCACTTATACTTTTTTTACAGGGGCACTCAAAATAATGCCGTTATATTATGGTCTACGGGGAAAAATCCTTTGCAGTGCATTTTAGTGACGTGATACGATTTCAAATATATTGAAATTGATATACGTCACTGAAATACACTACAAGATGCTTAATATCAAACATGGTACGTGTACAACTTGTACTTTTTTTACAAGGTCACTCAAAAGAATGGCGTTATACACGGAAAAATCCTTTGCAGTGCATTTTATTGATTTGACACTATTTCAAATATATTGAAAATGATATACATCACTGAAATAAACTACAAGATGTTTACTATTAAACATGGTACGTCTAGCACTTATAATTAGTTTACAGGGAAACTGTAAAGAATTCCATTCCATTATGGTTTAATGTGGAAAATTTTTTGCGGTGCATTTTAATCATGTTACACTATTACAAACATAATTAATTTGATATCAATTTCTGACATACACTAAGACATGCTTTTAGTAGAATATGGAGTGCAAAGCTTTTCTATTTCATTTACAGTGCCACAAAAAAGTATCATTTTACATAATGCTCTACGGGGTAAAAGACTGTTTGCAGCGTATTTTAATTATGTTACGCCATTTCAAATACAGGGTGAGTCTAAAATAATGGGACAAACTTTGAGGGGTGGTAGAGCTCACTATAACAAACAATTATTGTATAGTAATATATGACCGGTAGTGACGCGTTGAGGCGAAAACACAAAAAATAACACATGAAATGAAAAACATTGTTTATTTACAACGTCGTCGCTAAATGCATTTTTTTACAGCAATGTCTACAATAAATGCTCAAAATTGCGGCCACCGACAGTAATGCAAGCTTGGTAGCGTCGGTGGAGTGACTGGCGAACAGACATGTGTATTTTCATACCCTGGGTTTGTCAGGTACGCGTGCAGCCACATAGGCTAGTCGAGCAACGAGTTATTCAATGGAGTCAACTGAAGTCTCGTAAATGAGGGTTTTCAAATGCCCCCATAGGAAAAAATCGAGACTCGATAAATCTGGCGATCGTGGTGGCCATCGGACTGGCCCACCACGCCCAATCCAGGGCACCCCAAATGTAGCATCCAGGTAATTACGGACTTCCATACTGAAATGTGCTGGCGCACCATCATGCTAAATCCACATTTGATTGCGAACGCAAGTCGGAACTTCTTGCAGCAATTCAGGTAAAACCTCTTCCAGAAAAATCCGATAACAGTGGCCATTGAGTCGGGTTGGTAGGAGATATGGGCCTATGAGGGAATCACTCGCAACACCCGCCCAATCGTTCACAGAGAAGTGTTGTTGGAATGCATGTCTGTATGTGGCGTACGGCTTGTGGATTCCTATTGTCCACACATGAGAATTGTGGACATTGAAAACGTCTTCTTGGGTAAAAATCGCCTCATCTGTGAATAGCACATGAGCTGGAAAAGCCGGCAGCAACGCACTCTGCTGCAAGAGCCATTAGCAGAAAGCCACGCGCAGAGGGTAATCACACGTCTGCAAAGCTTGGACTCTCTGTATGTGGAATGGGTGTAAACCTTCTGCATGTAAAACTCTCCAAATGGGTTTTTGACTGACATTTAGACGACATGCTACAGCCCTTGTACTTGTGCCGGGTGTTTCGTCCACATGGTCCAAAATGGCTTCTTCTATGTGTGGTTGTTGCACAGTTCTTGATTGACCCCTTCCATTAGCACTGGCGTTAAATGAACCATTTTCACAAAGTTGCCGATGTAATCGTTCGAACATTTTGTTGTTCGGCATGCGTCTACTTGGAAACCGTTCTTGATACAGCCGTAGCGCTGCTCTGCCGTTACCATTAGCAGCACCATACATAATACGCCTGTCTGCCTTTTCGCTATTAGTAAAATCTCCCATCATGGCCAAAATCTTATGCGGAAATGCCGTTTTTTGCTGATGCAGCAGATCACTATCGCAACGCTTTACTGCCTCAACTATCGCCAACTGTCACCCTATGACGTCAGACAAGTTGCCAAGTATGTGTGAATGCTGTTAGATGCAATTCCCAGCATTTGTTTTAACTTTTTCTGTACGGAATCACTAGTTAAGTTTCCTGCTAATGAACAATTTATGATTCCGATAATGTGTTATTTTTTTGTGTTTGTGCCTCAACGCGTCACTTCCGGTCATCTATTACTATACAATAATTGTTTGTTATAGTGAGGTTTACCACCCCTCAAAGTTTGTCCCATGATTTTAGACTCACCCTGTATAATGAAATTGATATACATTATTGAGCTTTACTACAAGATACTTGTTATGTGCATGACATTTATCGTTCATTTACAGGGACACACACACACAAAATATTTCGGGTACAGTGCAGTGTCCGAAGTATTGTTTATAAGCCATAGCCGCCAATGCTTTGTTAATAACGTAATTTACGGTGTATAAGCCTTGGCTCAAATAAATCTCCAACCAAAAATTTTATTTAAAAAAATGTAACTTATTTCTATTTGATAGTTATTAGACTTCTTTAAAAAAAAATTCTGGTTTGAAACAGACCTATTTTAATTGTAGGTTCTATGCTGGAAATTACCTTAATTTTAATATAGGTTGTTGCCAAAGTTCTGTCGTATTTTAATACCTAAGTGTAATACCTTTAATACCAGCAAAATTTTAATATCTGATAACTGTAGATATCAGTTCAAAGCAACAGGTAAAATAAAATTATCATGTATTAAAATTGTACCGGTATTAAAAGTATTAAAATTAGGTATTAAAATACGACAGAACTTTTGCAACAACCTAATATAACAATTTTGATTTAATAAGGTACATCAAACATATATTTCCGTATTTTAATGATACACATAAAATACTCAAGAGCATAAAAATATAACGTAACGAAAATGTATAAAAAAATAGTAAAATCTATATTTGGGCAGATGACTTGGCCCAGAATAAACTCCTGACATTGAGGTCACAAATGATTGATCACATCATATTACGGCAGTTTCCGATATTTGTGATAATCAGTTCAGAGAATACAGGCTACAATGGCATAGCTATATTATAGAAATTTCTGATTTATTATAGTTACTAAAAGACTACTGCGGATTTCTTATAAGACCTGCGAACTGATAATTTCAAAGTCAATTTATATATTTACAATCTGCGATTTCATGAATTTTGGTACTGCGATTTATTTTAACATAAGTTTTAATTCTAGAAATATCACTGTTGGCAAATATATTGGGATATATTGGGTCCCAATATTTCGCCAATATTTCATGAACCCATTAAGGACGGAATTATTTTTCTCTTTAAATTGCATTTCATAGCACTTTTTCAGAATATCAATTTTTGTCTAATTTTCTGACAGAGTTTTTGACATCAAAGAAAGTTAATATTTTTCTTAAAGAATACTGTTATACAAACAACAAAATGGTTAACACCTATTCCGGGACCATATGGTACAGCTGGTACTTAATAC
The DNA here is from genome assembly GCA_963931845.1 of Maratus michaelseni. Lineage (NCBI taxonomy): Eukaryota > Metazoa > Arthropoda > Arachnida > Araneae > Salticidae > Maratus > Maratus michaelseni. The sequence continues at coordinate 421,006,771 of OZ007586.1, forward strand.
CAGTATTACTGAAAAAGGTTTCTGGGCTAGGTTTTTACAACATTTACAACAAAAATTACCTTCCGGGTATTTTCCTTCAAAATTTGTAAGAAATTTAAAAAAAGAAGATTTTTCTGTCGAAAAAGCGGCATTCAAAAAAGGGACCCAGTAGGAGCCATAAATATTTTAATTATTTTTTTAATTTATTGTCGTGAAATAGAAAGCAAAAGTGAAACGTGGTATCTCTTTTTGCACTATAATTAGGATTTATATTATGGCATAGGCGGCAAAATAGGCAATCAAGCGAATAACACTAATTTTAAAAAGTTTGATTATTGTCCTATTCAATCACTGTGATTAATCAATACGAAAATAACATTTTAAAATTAGTGGTGGTCTCGGTTTCTTTCTTTGCCCCCTGTCGCCCCCTTTAATACTTAAATGCCTAGAGTATCAAATTTGAAAGATTTTTTTTAACTTTTAATAAATAAATCAAGTTCTTCGGAACCACTATATTTATATCGAAATATTAATTCTGTAAACATCACATAAATATGCTACTAAATAAAGCTAATAATATATCTTAAAATTTCTGGTGTCTAATCCTTAAGGCCTTCAATGCATGATTTTTTTTTAGAATTGTGGTTTTTTTTTTACTTATATTAAGGATTAAACACCAGAAATTTTGAGATATATTTTTAATTTTATTTAGTGGCATGTTTATGTGATTTTACAGGATTAATATTTCGATATAAATATAGTGGTTGTGGAGAACTTGATTTATTTATTAAAACTTAAATAAAAAGTGTTGCAAATTTGACATTCTATTCATTTAAGGATTAAGTTGGCGTATTATGGTACCCTGGATCAGGGTTGTTCGACATGCTGCTCGTCGAAAAAATATTTTTACGCAGTACACGTTACATTATATAATCAAAGAAATTCGTATATTATACAAGTACTGTAACAAAATAATGATTTGCAGTGGGTGGTAGGTTAAATACCCTAGCTGTAGATTGAATGGTTTAAGAATTTTTACAGATTTTTTAAACTTACAAAATGAAAAGATATATTTAAGCAATTTATATTTTGAACTCATCCATGTTGTAAAATATTTCATCCAACAATGACACAAATAATTTATTTTCTTTATTTTATTTTTCATTATTATACACATTTAGAAATTTAATGAATTGTTAAAAAGTTAAAGCGAAATAAGTTAATACTTTAACATGTGAATATGTTAGGTAATGTAATAGGTTAAAATATTTTCAAAGGTATGATAACAACAATAAAAATGCACAAAAATAACGATAAATTTCTGAAAATTTATTGCGTTTTGAAGACATTTGGATATGACCGATGTTACAACTCCAGCAAAAATGCATGTTGAATGCCATGAGAAAAATTATTCACGAATGAAATAGAGATATGTATCAGTATATTTACGAAAAAGTAAAGAAAAGAATAAGAAATAAACATTCTAGCTTCTGGTGCAATAAGAAATAATCAAAAGTTAAGCTGCAATTAACTCAAAAAGTGTTTATTGAAGGTTGTCCAACATTTTGCTTGAACGTTGTTTGTAACTACTATCTCTGAATTAAAATCTTCGTCTGAATGATTCGCAAAATTTCTGTCTTTAAATAATACAAATATTTCTGCACGAAAATACTGGTACATCAGGCACCCCTTTTCTAATAAAATTCTGAAATAATTAAGGTACGTGGCGGTAGGGTAATTGGGTACTGGTGATTTCTTTTATAATACAAATGTAACGCTCAAACTATACGCACTGCATCATATTTTCTCTCCTTTTCTTTTTTTTTCTTTCAAAAGAACTGACAAGCTGAGTAAATTACACTTTACCAGAAGAGAAGAATGTTTACAGAGTTTGTTGCCAACAAGGCATCTGAGCTAAGCCGTAATGTTAAATTAACTGAGTTATTTTGTAAATAGTAACATGTAAATACGTTGTAAATATTAAATTTATTAGTCAATGAAGAAGTTATCAAGTTTTAATTTGTAACTAAAATAGTTTCCACCCCGGATTCTAAATAATATGTCACAAAAATTGGCTCCCCAACGTCGGGCCCGAATAGAAGCAAGATATGAAGATAAGTATTATTTTTAAGTTGTGTTAAACTGTTTTAATAAGAAAATTTAGATACTAAAGTACAAAAAGTATTTCTTTTGATTCATCCGGAATCTGAGGATTTTTGAAAATTATATTTGACTCGTCCAGAATCGAAATATTTTGGAATTATTCTATTCAACCTGAATGATATTTTCCTTGGAATTGAAATACGAAAAATCGTCTGCAGCTTCAAGTATTTTAGTATCTGAATTAAATGAAGATATTCATAAGAGAAATATATTTAATATTATTATTGAAGTTATTATTATAAATGAGTGCTTGGCATTATTTTTTTATTATATGAAGAATTGATTTAAATTATTTGCAAATAATGTTTGATATTATTGTGTAGAAAATAAAAAGGCAAATAGTTGGTGTCATTGTATTGAGTTTTGAAGGATATTGCATGTTATTTATGTTTCATATATGTTATGAAAAATTACATAAAAGTAAATTATTTTGCTAAGAGTTATTCGTAACACAAATTAAGTTTGAAGTTAGCTAAAACATAATTAATTCAAATGATGGCGTTTCTTTCTAAGGGTAAGAAAATTGATTTAATCACTTTGGCTTCAGAGTTAAAAGTACAAATAAGTAGCGATGATAAAGTCCTCGAATTACGTGATAAAATTGTAAATAGTGAGGCATTTAAAGGTAACAGATTTTGTACAGGGAATTTTTAAAAATATCGTAGAAGAAGAAAGAAAGACTCTTGAGGAAGAGAAGCATTAAGCCGAAGAAAGAGAATTTGAGCTACAGAAGCTCAGGTTAGAAGCAGGAACAAGAGATGTTGTTGTAAATACAAGCAACCCTCTAGAAACTTCTTCAATCCGCGTTGACTTGAAAATGGTTTTACCCGATTTCAATCCTGAAAAGGATGATATGAATTTATTTTTAATAACTTTTGAGAGGAAAATGAAACTTTTAAAGGTTTCTAAAGAACTGTGGATTACGTATTTAATTGGAGTCCTTCCAAATGAAATCGGTAAATTAATAGCGCGTGAACCGGAAGAAAAATTTGAGGATTATTCTTATATTAAAGATATATTGTTGCAGAGGTTCAAGTTAACTGCTGAAAGGTTTAGAGTTTTATTTAATCGACATCCAAAGCGAACCAATATTAGCTGGGCAGAATATTACTTTGAAATTAGAAGCTATTTTGAGGGATGGCTATCCGAATTAAATATAAATTCCTTTGAAAAACTATCGGAATTAATTATTGCTGATCAATTAAAGAAAAAGGTTTCCCCTGAGTGCAAAGAACATTATTTAGACCAATGGGAGAATTTAACAGATCCTGTTGAATTAGCTGAAAAGTTAGATTTATATGATAATTTGAGGTCACACAAAGTAGAAATAAAGAGATCAAATAAAATCAGTGAGGTCGGGAATTCTAATCGCTTTGAAAAAATGCCTTTATATTTTAAAAGAAATGAGTTTGGTAAATTTGGCAATCAAAATGAGTCCAAGAGAAATAAAATTAATTATCCTTCAAATTTAAATCGGCCAATGTTAAGTTGCTATGGATGTGGAAACCAGGGAGTTATTAAATCCAAGTGTCCAACTTGTTCTCCGAAAAATGTATCGGCGCACTTTCAATCTCTAGAATTTCGTACATGTAATATGCAAACATCACCAACATTATTGGTAAAAATAAGTATAAATGGTCTCTCTGGCACAGCTTGTGCTGACACTGGCGCAACATATTGCGTTGCGGGTGAAGTTTTGTATTCTTTATTAAAAGACCAAGGTGTGAAGTTTGAAAAAACTCAAATGATCGTAGTCTTAGCGGATGGGCTACAAAACACTACCGAAGTTTATAAAACAGAAGTTCATGTTAAAATTGAAGGACGCGATGTTAAAACAACACTTTATGCTCTGCCGAATGCCAAAAATAATTGTACAATTTTGGGAATCGATTTTTTATGCAAAGCAAAAATTGTTTTTATGTAGTAAATCAAGAATGGTTCTTTGCTGATAGATGCAGGTGGAAGTATAGATTCGCCGAAGTTACATATAGACCTCCCAGTGAATTAGCAATAAAAACCGTTGAATTAGACACTGTTTTTCTTAGAGAAGATGAAGGTAGACATCTCACTTCAGAGCAACGAGTTAGGTTGAATGAACTGCTTGGAAAATTTACAAGTAGCTTCCAACTAGGGGAAGAGGCTACACCTAAAGTTAAACATTATATTGATACTGGATCACATCCTCTTGCAGCAGTACCCTCTTACCGCATGTCACCTGCAAAAAAGGAAATTTTGCGTAAAGAATTAGATGAATTACTCTCTAAAGGTATAATAGAAGAGTGCGAATCTCCTTATGCCTCGCCTGTAGTACTGGTCCCAAAACCAAATGGAAAAATTCGCCTTTGCGTCGATTATCGAAAATTAAATGCCATCACAAAGACGGAAAATTATCCATTACCGCGGGTAGATGATTTGCTCCATGAAGCTAAACATACACCTTATATGACCACTATTGACCTGAAGTCTGGATACCACCAAGTTGAAGTAAATGCTGCTGATAGAGACAAAACTGCATTTATTTGTCCAATCTGAACTTTTCGGTACATTAGAATGCCTTTCGGATTGAAAAATGCCCCAGCAACCTTTCAGAGATTAATAGATAACTTTCGAAAGTCCCTCAAGACATCTTTGTACTGTCTTATTTAGATGATATTATAATTTTGTCTGAAAGTTTTGAGAAACATTTGTCTGACTTAGAAGCAGTTTTTAATAAACTATCGGAATTCAAATTGTATGCTAATCGTGAAAAATGCAATTTTGCTTGCCTCCGTGTTAAATATTTAGGATATTGGATAACAAGCTCTGGAATCGATGTTGATCCTGGAAAAACCGCTGCAATTCAACAAATGTCTGCTCCTAAGACTGTTAAACAAGTTCAATCTTTTTTGCAGTCCTGCTCCTGGTACAGACGTTTTATTCCCAAATTTTCAGATATAGCTAGACCTCTAAGTAATCTTACGAAGAAAAATGCAGCTTGGAAGTGGGAAGAAGCAGAACAAAGCGCTTTCGAAACATTGAAAAGTTCATTAATCAATCCTCCAGTACTGAAACAAAATGATCCGACCAAGCCCTATCTTCTTCGTACAGATGCCAGTGGATATGCTCTAGGTGCTGTCCTCCTCCAGGGTCAGGGAGAAGAAGAGCATCCAATAGAATATGCAAGTCGTTTGTTAACTGCACCAGAAAGAAACTATTCTACCACCGAGCGCGAAGCACTTGCTGTCATTTGGGCTTTAAATAAATTCCGTAGCTACATTGAAGGACATGAAGTAACAGTTGACTCCGATCATCAAACCCTAAAATGGCTGATGACTTTAAAATCACCGCCAGGCAGACTAGCCCGATGGGCTTTGCAGTTACAATATTTCAACCTGAAGATTGAATATATTCCTGGAAAAGCAAACGTTGTTGCTGATATGTTGTCTCGCCCTATTTGCAGTCATGAAGAACCCTCTTGTGAAATTTGCACAATTTAGATTGAAATGCCTATTACATCTCCTAAAGATATCCGAGAAGAGCAATTAAAGGATGAAGATTTGAAGAAAATCATTGAAGTGTTTGAATCTAAAGAAAATAATACAGATTTTGCTAATTGGACTGAACGTGGTTACCTCTTAAACCAAGGAGTCCTATATCGTTACTCTCCAGAATCAGATTCAGAAGAAGCCCAATTGGTTGTTCCTGTTCAAGAACGGAAAGAAGTCTTGAAGAATTACTATGATTCACCGACCGCAGGCCATTATGGAGCCGAGGGAACCTATTACAGAGTATCCCAAAGATATTACTGAACTGGAATGAGAAAAGATATCGCAGATTATGTTAAAAATTGTGTAGACTGTATTCGTTATAAAGCGAGTAACCAAAAACCTGTTGGACTTTTACAAACACCTGTCCATAGTCAAAGATTTGAGACCCTCTCAATAGACTTATTTGGACCCTTGTCAGAAACAGCAGATGGTAAAAAGTGGATTTTTATAATTGAAGACTGTAGCACTAAATGGGTAGAACTTTTCGCATTAAATATTGCAACAGCCACGGAATGTGCTGTTACCTTAATTGAGGAAGTGTATTTAAGATATGGTTTTACAAGAAAAATCGTTAGCGACAATGGTCCGCAATTCCTCAGTGCTGTGATGCAACAAGTTTGTTTTCTCTTAAAGATAGATCAAACTTTAACTCCGGTGTACCACCTTCAAGCAAATCCGGTTGAAAGAAAAAACCGAGATCTAAAACCCCGCTTAGCGATGCTAGTTGGAGATGATCATACAACTTGGAGTGAAAAATTGCCAGTAAACCGTTTTACCCTTAATACTGCAAGGTGTAGTTGCACAGGTCACACAGCTGCATATTTAATGTTCGGTCGTGAATTACGTACCTCCGATGATGTTGCTCATGACTTACGCCCTGTAATTGCGAATGACAATTTCATACCGGAAATAACCCCTTATTTAAAAAACTTTGCTAAAATTACTATGCAGATAAGAGATCGCATAGAACAAAGCCAAGATAAGCATAAATATTATGCCGACAAACACTTAAAAGCTTCTGAACAATATAAACCAGGCGATCATGTTTGGGTTACTTTGCATCCCATTAGCCAAAAGAAAAATAACAAAACAACTGAATTCATGCCCCGTCGCGATGGACCCTATGTTATTTTAAAACAAAGATCTCCTACTTCTTATACAATTGCTACTAAAGAAAATCCTTTTTCTCCCTTAGGAAATTATCATATATCAGCTTTGTGTCCTTGCAAAAAAGATGATGGTGGATGTTCTAAATGCTTCATTCGTCCAAGAGGCAGACCCGGGAAACGTCAGACGCCCAGCCAGCAAATATTTACGAAAGGTTCAAAAACCACGAGAACAATAGAGGTATTTAGTCACCAGAAAGCATCCCGAAGGAATCCACCCAGGAAATGCACACTGCATCTGAGGGACCAGTAATGCAGTGTGAGGGGAAGAGTGTAACGCTCGAACTATATGCACTCCATCATATTTTCTCTCCTTTTCTTTTTTTTTCTTTCAAAAGAACTGACTGCTGAGTAAATTAGACTTTACCAGAAGAGAAGAATGTTTACAGAGTTTGTTGCTGACAAGGCATCTGAGCTAAGCCGTAATGTTAAATTAACTGAGTTATTTTGTAAATAGTAACATGTAAATACGTTGTAAATATTAAATTTATTAGTCAATGAAGAAGTTATCAAGTTTTAATTTGTAACTAAAATAGTTTCCACCCCGGATTCTAAATAATATGTCACACAACTATCTTCTTTTAGAACAAATACAAACGCAATTAGGTGTAACCACATTCATTATGTATAATATCGCTCCAATTTTTTTGTCAGCTTTTTATCTGCTGGAGTAAAAAAATATCTGTCCTTAAAAAAACACTAGCACCAATTTCTGCGCTTAACATATATTCTGCCGTTCCAGTTTCTGTTTTCTAATGCAAGAAAAAAATATTTTCCTTTATTTGCAACTTTAAACTGGTTTATTTCGTATGTTAACACATTGAGGACGGGTGATTTTCGTCTTTTAAACAGGAAGCCACGCCTATGGGCGTTACATTTGCATATTACATTATTTAACAAAATGATTTTCTCTCTTTGCGTTTATATTATAAATTAATGTATATAATATTGGTATTGTCTCTAATCGAAATATTTGTATGCATAGTACTCTATTTGTAAAAATACGAATGTTGTGTGTGTTTTTCGAGAAATAATGTAACATATAAAACACAAGAGTACCACCCATGGACGGAATTACAGATCTCCAAAAGACGTGAATTCAAGTATCCCGTACTCAATGTGTTATCGAGCTAAGGATTCACATTCAATGTTTGCAGATGAAGCTTGCACTTCGTATTTCATTGCATATTTAAAACATGAGTTATTCCTATACATTATAAACTAACTCAAATAATCTGTAGCTTTTCCTCTTTGAATAACGTACAAAATTTGAAGAAAATGCCTATATATGAACTATTATGAAATGTACATGATAGACATAAGTAATTTTCGGCAATTTCGTTACTGAATAATTTTCGAAATATTAGTTGTAAAGTACCAGTTCAATGGTATATTACTACTTGTGTATCATAATTTTCCGGATGTATTTGTTACCTCAGTGCTATTCAGTATCAGTCTCAGTTTGAATTGGACGAGGACGTTTTGTTCCACGTCCACCACGTTCTCTTAGTCCTTTCAACACTAGATTACAGTGTATGGGAGACTGGGGTCTAATGCGACACTGCCTTTAACAGAACAAGTGGATTTTATCGTAAAATAAATCAGTTAAATGTTCGTAAAATAAATCAGTTAAATTTTCAGACTTTTGTCAATGAACTGAGACTTTTGTCAATGGTTAGCACATATACTGAACAATATGCTGTCCTTATCTGATTTCAAAGTAAGAAACAAAATATTTCAACACTAGATTACAGTGTAGGGGAGACTGGGATCTAATGCGACACTGCCTTTAACTGAACAAGTGGATTTTATCGTAAAATAAATCAGTTAAATGTTCGTAAAATAAATCAGTTAAATGTTTAGACTTTTGTCAATGGATAGCACATCTCAGTTCAGACTTTTGTCAGTGGACTGATACTTTTGTCAATGTATAACTGAACAAGTGGATTTTATCGTAAAATAAATCAGTTAAAATGTTCGTAAAATAAATCAGTTAAATGTTCAGACTTTTGACAATGAATAGCAGATATACTGAACAATATGTTGTCCTTATCTGATTTTAAAGTAAGAAACAAAATATTTCAACACTAGATTACAGTGTATGGGAGACTGAGGTCTAATGCGACACTGACTTTAACTTAACAAGTGGATTTTATCTTAAAATAAATCAGTTAAATGTTCGTAAAATAAGTCAGTTAAATGTTCAGACTTTTGTCAATGAATTGAGACTTTTGTCAATGTTTAAATGAATAAGTGGATTTTATCGTAAAATAAATCAGTTAAATGTTCGTAAAATAAATCAGTTAAATGTTCAGACTTTTGTTAATGGATAGCACATCTTACAAGGAAGGTCTCCTTAAAGTGCACACTCAGAATATTTTGAAAAAATGCTAATGGAGCGTGTACGTAATGAAGGATCAGTCAAATTTAGCTGCGGAATCCCAGTAGAAAATCTGTAAAAAAATAAAATACTTTCGAGTACTTGGCACAAAAAGATGCGATTTGGCGAAAAACACATTTTCGTTGCCAAATGCAAGCTATTTTAATGTATTTGAAAATTCTTTGTAAGATGAGTTTTTAAATACGTAGTATTTTATGAATTTAAACTTCAACGATTAAATAGTTTATTTTTTTTCTATAAGCGTATATTATATATATACAAGTTAAGTATTACTGAAGTTATTTAATTTTAGAAGGTTTTGCCGGCTGGATAAGTTTTAAGTTATCTGTGTGATTAAGAACGCTCTCATTATACATTTCAATTTTGAATAAGTCATGTTTCCACGGTAACACGACTTTTCTCTTGTTGTGTCCGACACTAACAATATCGAGGTCAAATTGACAGTGCTCAGAATCGGACAATTAATTTTTAGTTTGAAGCATTTTAATCAATTTAATTTTTTTATTTAAACAGTAGAATACTATCGTTAATTTTCTTTACGATACATATAAATGTATATGTCAAAACCGTAGTTATAAAAGTGAATTTAAGTTAAAATTACTTAAACTAGTTCAATAAAAAGAGTAGAAAACGCTTTTCCTAAAAGAGTATTTTTTTTATTTCATTGTGTTTCCAACCCAGCGATAAATCGCCAAAACACGAAATTTTCATATTTGTTTTAAGGACGTTATATCGAGGTTCAGAAGCAAAATTTTTTATAAACGTATATATCCTCATGAGAAGAACATTCTGTAATTTTTTCAAAATTTTCTGAGTATGCGCTTATGGAGACCTTCCTTGTTAGTTCAGACTTTTGTCAATGGACTGAGACTTTTGTCAATGTTTAACTGAACAAGTGGATTTTTTCGTAAAATAAATCAGTTAAATGTTCAGACTTTTGTCAATGGATAGCACATATACTGAACAATATGTTGTCCTTATCCGATTTCAAAGTAAGAAACAAAATATTCCTAAGCCTTTTTATGTTTAATAAATACTTGTTTTGATAAAGTATTAACTTTCGATTAGACAAAGCAAATATTTTAGTACGGTAAAAGTGGTGTATTGTGTCTATTTTTAGTTTATGGTGTCAAAAAACCTCTCACAGTTAAGTGGTTAAGCTAACGATTTCAATTCACTCACAAAGAAAACTCAAAAAGCGGGGGGAAGTATATTCCAACCTTCAATTTGAATTAATTCACAAACTCAATAATTGAACGGTTTGTGAAATTTGAACAAGACAATTTTCATATTTTATAAACTGTTCAGTTATTGCGATCAGTGTTGCCAGTGGGCTACTTTTTTTAAATTAAGATTTATTGATTGCCACCAGTCTTTTGAGAAAATAAAATTCGCCTCATTTAATGAGAGATTATCTAAGTCGAAAAGAAGGCGAATTATACAATTTCAAAAAAGTGGTGTCAATCAAGCAATCTGAATTAAAAATAAGTAGCCCACTGGCAACACTGATTGCGATACATAAACATTTGTTACACCAACTATCTTAAGAGCCTGCGCTCTCAGTATGTGACAGTCAGAGTAAGCTAAGTAAACCCAACTGGATTTTTTCTACTAAGTTGTCGCTTACTTATCAATATTTTAAATGATTCTTTTTGCATAGGATACTAGAGGTAGAAAGCTAACGTGAGATTTTTGTACATTTTCTGTTTTATTTTCTGTTTCATTCTAGGAAATTTTGAATATCGCAAACATTCTGGATCTCAGTATTGTTTCCTTTATAGCTTTGCTAATATCCATATCAGCGGAATTCGGAACTTTAAGCCTATGACTTCGGATATCCTATGCAAAAGAATAATTTAAAAAGTATTGGAATGCAAACGATAAATTAACCTTTAACGAAAGAAATAAACCGCTACCGGGACATCAGACTTTCACGACGAGCGTTAATTGCACTTTTTTATTTTCTTGCACCAGTTTTCTGACAAACTTTTTTTATTATTTATTTTCCAAAATTTTAAGATTACATAAGACGATATTTTCTTTGTAAAAATACTGGTGTCCAAACTCAACGATTTTGCACGTATACCTGCAGTATAGCATGTGCAAAATCTTTGAATTTGGACAACAGTGTTTTTGCTCAAAACATTTCCCTTTACTTAATCTCAAAATTTCAGCAATTAAATAATGCAAAAAAAGTTTGTCAGAAAAAGTGGTGCCGAAACAATAAAAATTGAGAAAAACCCATTTGAACAATAAAAATTGGTTGTCGCGAATATGCCGGTATTCGTTAGCTAAGGGTCAGTAGACAACGCATCAAGTGATTTAACATAAGCTTTCGAATGTCGAATGATGCAAGTGTAGGTACTTAAACTGATACCGTCTGCAATTAAAAATTTTGAATATTAAGAAAATAAATTAACTTATTTTACCTATTTTTATATCACCAAAACAAAATCAATGTAAACTAACTGGACGGAGTATTTATAGTATTTCATGTTGCAAAAATTGGCACTAAAAATGCAAATCTAACTAAAAACGAGACCAATATTTGTTATATTAGTTATAGTAGGGTCTAATTAATCGCAAATATTGCATTCATCGCAAATACGAAGTTGGCTTTATATTGGAAGAGTTAGATTCAAATTAAAAATATTTTATATGAAATACCACTATCTCAGAAATATTTGCGTTACATTGGAAATATATGCGATGAAACACTAATATTGCAGCAAATATCATTCACGTTGCAAATACTGGTAATCAGGTTTCAATATACTCTTGCCAATATTGGTGCAATACCGGATAAATGCAAACACCTCAATCTTGAGTGAATATTCCGTGACAATATGTGTCCAGATAGAGTCGATATTGGCCAAGAGATAGCCAATAAAAACAATATTTGCTACAATCAAGTTGCGTATATTCCATAAACTTCTCAAGGGGTGCACGCACTATTTCAAATTATTTTCTTCAGATTAAAAATATTTCTGAGATTAAAGGCAGAATTCGTTTTATTTTTCTGGCGAATAAATAAGGTCAAAATTATATTCGAAACTTTACGAAGCCTGTACAGTTTTACCTCAGAGCTAATCTGTAAAGAAAGTAAGAGCTAATCTGTATTTTAAATAAATTCTACTTTAAATATGAAACATTTGTAAAGTAGAAAATTGAATTTATATCTACAGCTGCTAACACTTTGCTTTTTTCTTACTACTAAAATTTATTAGTAAATTTTATCTGAATTAATCTAAAAAAACTTGCGATTAACGAAGTAAAAATTTTCTTTATTATATTAATCTTAACAAAAAAGCATAAATACTGTCATCTATGGTTTTATTCTATTTTAAAACTTTTAATATCAGATGTCGATTATCCGAAAAAAGTATTTTTCTTTTTTCATCTTTAATGCAATAAGCAAATAAGGATAATTAAAACAAAGTAGAGAAGAGAGGGATTTCACTACAAATTTTCGCAAGCTAATTATTTTTAACAATTTTTCGAGAAAAGATGGATTTTAATTGACTTTTGTAAATCAGTCTTAAAATGCTAATTTTTCTGTTACAGGAAAAATTCAAAGGACAGTAATATGTCGTTAAAATATTTACAATAATTTATGCTCTTAATCTATATATTTTGTCTTTTATTTTTTTATTTATTTGCTCAAAGCACTTTTCAGAAAGTATAAGTAAAATCCATATTGTCCCAATTATGTTTTGCTGCAAGGGTAAATGTTAATCTGTGGTTTTAAAAAAATCTATTTAAATTATGAAACAGTTGATAATAAGAAGAATGAAGCTATGTCCTATCTTTAAATGTTTAACAACAGCTGTCGAATACCCAATAAAAAAGTTTTTCGTTAAGCATCTTTAATGCAATAACCATATAAACAGGGACGAGATTTCTCAAACTTTTTTCATACAGGTATTTTTTTATTTCCAATGCAGCAGGCGAACAGACATTATTCTTACGCCGTACAGAGATCATGAAAAAAAACCCAGAAATATAAGTAAAAAGATAACACCAAACACAGGTACAAAGTAAAGGATAATTAACATGAGAACCACATAAAATCAAGAAGTTAAAATGTGTAAAGAGTCTCTGGCCTCCCAGTAACGGGAGTAAATGCAGTTCCCCGTGAGTGCTGAACAGCCAGAGAGGTGGTCAGCAGTCATCGCCGCACCACTGTGGCAGATTGGCAGGCAGGACTATCCACTATCTGGAGACAGAAAAGATGAGCATTTAAACAATCATGCTTTGGCGCAAGACGAAAGGCAGCTACAGCACTGCTTCTTGTACAATCGGAGAGGTTAGAGATGGTATTTCTTCACAATTTTTCTTTTGTTCGTTCCTTTAGTAGTGATATATGTGATCTCTTAATTATTTGATTAACCATTGAAGAGGCAGACTTATAGTTAATTAACCCTTAATTGCATAGTGATGTAAATTTCCATCACTTTTTATTTAACTTTTAATAAATAAATCAAATTCTTCGCCACCACTATATTTATATAGAAATATTAATCCAGTAAATTTCCCATGAACTATATTGCTGAACAAAGTTAAAAATCTATCTTAAAATTTCTGGTGTCTAATATTTAATATATGTATAAAAAAACACAATTGTAAAAGAAAAACTCATGCAAAGAAGGTTTAAGTTAATTAAGTTACATGAAGTCTGATTAACAGAACAGCATACCAGTATAATCTTACAGAAAATGTTGTTCTGGTAAATCGAAGAATGTTCCGATTAAATAATAAAACATTTATTAGATTATACTGGTATACAAATTCAGAGAAATCTCATCCCTGTATAAAGAAAATTAAAACAAAGGAGAGAAGAGAGCGTTTTTGTAATAATTTCCGTCTCATGAAATGATTGAGTCTACCTAAGTTAAAAACATCCTCACGATTCTATATTCAATTATATCGAATTTATGACTTAGAAAAGTTGAAAACTGTTTAATTGTGAGAAAAATCAATTAAGGTGTCACGAAGCCCTTGTAAACGAACTGTTTGCCACAAATTTCATTATAAATTTTCAGAAGCTAATTGATTTTAACAAAAGTTCAAAGAAAGTTGTGTTGTAATTGGCTTTTGTAAATCAATCTGAAAATGCTATTGCTTCTTGTATAGAAAAAAATAAGAGTCAGTAAAGTTTATGTCATAAATTTACGTCACATATGTCAGTAAATTGTTTACAATAATTTACGATCTTAATCGGTAATTTTTTCTTTTATTTATTTATTTATTTATTTATTTATTTACTTGCTCAAAGCACTGATTTTCCCCCAAAGTATAAGTAAAATCCATATTCGCCTAATAATGTTTTGCTACAATAGTAAAAGCTAATCTGTGTTTTTTAAAATTCTGTTTAAAATATGAAACATTTGTAAATAAGAAGAAAGAAGTTACGTCCTATCTTTAAACTTTTAAAAACAGCTGTCAAATACCCGATAAATAATTTTTAGAATCTTTAACGCAATAAGCAAATAAAGGAAATTAAAACAAAGTGGAGAAGAGAGGGTTTTGCAATCATTTTCGTCTCATGAAATGTTTGTGTCCAACTAAATTACAAACATCATCACGATTCCGTATTCAATCATATCCAATTTATGACTTAGAAAAGTTGAAAACTGTTCGTTTAATTGTGAGAAAAATCAATTAAGTTGTCACGAAGCCCTCGTAAATGAACTGCTTCCCACAGATTTGATTACACATTTTCAGAAGCTAATTAATTTAAACAAAAGTTCGAGAAAAGTCGGGCTTAAATTGGCTTTTGTAAATCAGTCTTAAAATGTTGTTACTTGTGGTACAGAATACATCCAAAGGACAATAATATGTCAGTAAAATATTTACATTAATTTACGCTCTTAATCTGTGCTATTTTCCTTTTACTTATTTATTTATATTTATTATTTTATTTATTTATTTAGCTTAAAACATGGATTTTTCTAGAAAGTGTAAGTAACAAAATTCTTATATAAAGCTTTGTAGAAATTTTAAAAAATCATTAACGAAGATGGTTAAAAATATTCTTCTTATTAAGCAGAGCGAAAATATTTTACATCTTTAAAAGTTTCAAAAAAGGAATTGCACTGCATTTTACATGATGAAATGGATTTGTCTGATAATGTCTATTTTTTCATTCGCTTCTGGTTCTTGATTATTAATTTTACATTATCCTTAACAGCCGATTTTTTTATGTCAAAAGCAAGTTGATATGATACATATAATTTTGTTTCAGAATTGCGAATAGCTTTTAATTACATAATGAACATTTTTGTTTCATATTTTTTATTTATGCAATTAGTGTAATGATGTATTGTTTATAAAAATAAAAAATTCTCTGAAATTTAAAAATGTGCAAGGTATTCAGTACATTTTCTCGAGCTTAATTACAATTTGTAACTGAAAAGTCTTTTACGCTATAGATGAAAAAAAAATGTATTTTATGAAGTTGAAGAAAAACCAATTATTAAGAACCACGGATTGCAAAACTTTATTTAAACATGTCTGAAAATAATTCACTCAGTTTTTTTTTCTTTCTGCATTGCGACATCTAAGAATACAGCGCCAATATAATTAAAACTCAGTTTCATCAAAATATAAAGGAATTGAACAAATTTCAAAATATTTTTTAATTTAATTAATTTTTTAATAGCGAAGAAGCTTAAGAAATATGCAGAAATAAAAGCTGCATGGGTGTTAAAAATACTGTTGCAGAAACTACATTTTATAGTATGATTTTAGGTCTTACTTTTATAACTATTATAGTCAATAGTCTACTTTTATTGCGACTAGGTAAAGTATTTTCCAATTTTTATCTTAAGAGCAAACATACTTTAGTGAATTATCATTTCAAACTTAGAAATGACAAGTTTGAAATTTATTCTTACGTAACCATTTTCCATTTACAACTAAAAATTAAATAAAAAATATTAATAGAAGTTTAAACCTTTAAACATCCTAAATTGCCTTTATAAAATATTTAGAAAGTTTATATAATTCTGAATCAAACAAAATAAACCGAACGAAAACATTTTAATTAGAACAGGGTCAAATTTTAATTTAAAGAGTGTAAATTAATAGATTATTGATTAATGATTGAATGTAAGTAATTAATTATGATTGGCTTTAATTGATTTTTAACTTTGCATGCAATTTTTGTGTGTGCTTTTTTTTATTTTGTTTACTTACGCAAAGTGTAAAATTATTTTATTTGGAGATAGATTATTTATTTTTCACAGATGTATAAATTGATTATTCCTACAATATGTACCTACATTTTTGTGAATAAAACAATGTAGATTTATTTTTTTTTAATAGAATATTTTTTTTTAAATATAATATTTATTATGATTTAAACATATAACTTCCTGCACAAAAAAGTACTCTTTTAAAAAAACTAATAAATTTAGATGTAGGTTTATATCTAAAGTATTTAATGAAAATCTAAACTTTAAAATAATTTTGTTGTGTGACTGTAAGGCTGCGCCACAGCAGTGCATTAAAATTCAATTTTTCCAATACACGTTCAATGCATTCAGAGCCTTTAACTCTTAACTACTGTCACAGGAATTGTTGCATAGCTACAGTGATTGGTCTCTGAGACCGCTTACTAACTGAAATATCAACAAAAAGTAAGATTAACTCACAGGATACTGTTTCTGTGCTAAACGTTATGTACAGAATTTTTATAATCAAAATTCACTTATTTAGATATCTTTAGCGATAGCACTAAGGCTCCAAACGAAACAAAATTTCACTAGTATCTGTAATTAACCCTTTCAGGGGCAAGCAATTGTGCTCCTGTAACGTTGAATTATCACCGGTATTTACGAAATAATTAATTTCAAAATAAGGGAAAGCAAATTTTCAACATTTCCCGTCAAAGTTAAAAAGTAAAATTTAATTAAAAGTTTCTGGTTCGTATCGGATTAAAATTACGTGGGATATAATATATCCCACCGCCCCTCAAAGGGTTAAAAGGTACAAGACTCCGTAAACTGAAAGTTACAAGTTAAAAATGAAAAAAAAAACTGTCTGTGTGAACGCTAACTAATATTAAGGGTTAATAAAGATTTTATTCATTGATATTAAAATTAATAGAGGAATATATTAATCATCCTGTAAATAATTAGTTCTGGTGAACTTGTTTTAACCAAATAAACACGAAGATAACTGATTAAAACTAAATTTCAAAAATCTTAAAATTTTAAAATGGTAAAACAGCTGACACCTCTTAATAGAATTTCTTTTTTCAAGGGCTTGCCATGACCGAAAGTGTATAATCGTTAATCTGCTACGGTGGTAGTGCAGTCTGCTACGGTGGTAGTGCAGTCTGCTACGGTGGTAGTGCAGTCTGCTACGGTGGTAATCTGCTACGGCCGTGTTCAACACCCGGTAGCTCCATTGTAAACACAGTGTGGAGCTCCAGGCTGTATTTGTGTCGTCCTTTGGATCATCTGTATCAAAGTGTTCAGCTTGTGTACACGATCCCTTCTCGGGTCGATTTTATCTCCCCCTTAGTCCCCCTTTATACTTGGTACTGGACCAGGCCTAATTTTTCTCGGCAGCCTGAGACTATCCCGAACCCGGGCAATAACGTGGGTGGGTCTGCTATAATATTATTAAAAAAAACAATTTCTGAACGAATTTTTATTAAAAAAAATATAAGTTATATATTTATCCAGAGAAAAATTTCAAAACTTCTTAAATCTTAAAGTATGTGGTCCAAAAAAATTCTTATAATTACATGCATTTGTAACATTTAATTTTTTTTTAATATATTCTTAATAAACACTTTTACAAAGTTATTTTTATATGTTGTTTATCAACAGTCAATTAATGCAATAAATGTTTCAAATATTAATTTGATAAAAACTAAAAAGTAATTACTAATTTATTTTACAACAGTTAAACAAAAAATTCTGCTTTTTTGCAAGAGAACGAAATATTGATGAACTCAATTATTCAGAGACTTGTCGAAATTTTTAATTAGAAAATTTTTAATTAACGTTTCACTGAAAATTTTACAAGAAGTGTTTTATAAATGCTGTGCAAACATTGCCTCTTATGAATAAAGATTTCAAATTATCTGTGTAATAGCTAAACATTGATGACAAATCAGAGATTTAAGATTTCTAATATTTTGCGAAATTGCTTAATTTATAAATAAATAAATAAATCAGTACTTCAAAAAATGTTCCAGAGATTGCGTTTCATTAGCCAGAAATTAAATTAGTAGAAATTCATTAATAATCTTTCTACATACTAGGTAATACTTACATATATATATAATAGCTGCTTAAACAGATTTTAAATATATTCCTATCAGATATTTATTTCAACAGGATTTTCTAAGTTATTCTTGGACTAAAATATATTTTTCAAAAATTACAAGCAAAATCCTGCAAATCATGAATGATTTTTTATTCTTAATTTTCCTAATACAAAGTAGGGTACAAAAAACCGGCCCAGATGATACGCCATTGTCGCCAGTATTTTAAATACATTTATTTGCCTTATTTAATCGCAGAAACCTGTTATTAAGTAAATCGAAAATTAATTTAAAAATATACTGTCAAAAAATCGTATAAGTTGTTAGCTATGAGTTGCACAGCTTAAAACGGCTTATTTAAATCGGGCCGGTGTTACGAGGCCCATCTTGTATAAGGCAAAATGCGGCGCTATTTCTTGTCAAACACAAATTACGAGATGTTTAGTAAAATTTATAAAAATATCCACAGTTGCTAGATCTTTATATTTTTTAACACGACTTTTTTCAAACAGAAATATTCGATTTTTGTAATCGTAGAGTTCAGTATTTTATTATAAGCGTTTTATTAGCGCAAATATTTTTATTCGTAAATGGTGACTATGAACATGCCTAGTCTTTGCTATTCGCTTTGACTGAATACAATGAAATTTAGAAAATTAATAAATTTCAAAATGAGAAGAAGATTCGTTAACCTCGGAGAGCCCACTTGCTTAAGAACCAAAAAAATTCCAAAAAAATTCGCTTGCTAATGTTAAACCAATGAAGCAGTTCTTTACAAATTTCACGTTTGCATTTCTCCATTTTAATGATTCTTATTGCATAGCATATCTGAGGTCGAACTCTAAAGTTAAAATTTTCTTCTTTCTCGGTTTTGGTGCAGTTTTATTATGAGGACAATTCAAATTTTTGAATAAATATGGTCGGTTGATTCTAAAAATTAAAGCGTCTTTGAAATGAAACTGCAATAAAAAATATAAAAGAGTGGAAAATACAACGTTCGACACTGATTTCTTATATCCTATGCGAAAATAATCATTTAAAAATCATTGCAAACGAAAAATTTGCAAATAATGACCCCATTGGTTTAAAATTAGATTGCAAATGTTGTCGTGTGACAAGCGTAAGCTATTAAGAGCCCACATCAGTCATGCGAAAAAACGCGCAGGCTAATGTTAAGTCTATGGGAAGGTATTTGCGCGATTTCTCGCTCGCATTTTAATATTTTTAAATGATTTTTTTCGCATAGGATAGCTGAGGTCGATCTCTAACGTTGTTAGTTTCTACTTTTTTGCCTTTTGTGACAGTTTTTTTTTATAAGTGGACATTTTCAATTTTGGAACCGGTCCCTAACGTTGTTAGTTTTTACTTTATCCATTTTGGTTCCAGTTTTTTATATAAGGGTACTTTCACTTTCAGAACCGGTTCCAACTGGTTCAGAAATTGAAAATGTCCTCTTATAAAAAAAAAAACTGTAATTAAAATAAAAAAAAGTAAAAACTAACAACATTAGGGCTCGGCCTCAGCTATCCTATGCAAAAAAAAATCATTTAAAAATATTAACATGTGAGCGAGAATTCTGTCAAGAACCTTCCCATAGACTTAACATTAGCTTGAGTGTTTCTTCCCGTGACTAGTGTAGGTTCTTAAGAGCCTACACTAGAGAAATTAGTGTCTGAGGAAATACGTTTTCTGGATAAAATCATGGCGGCACTTTTCGCTGCATTTACATTTATGTGTTTTTTTCTGAGCCAGATGAAAAGGACCTGAAGATAGGACTGGAGTGTTCTATCACAATTTGTATTGATTTGTTACTGTACATGATGGCTGTGTCGCCGCATAGCATGCTAAAAGGACGCTGGAAATCTTAGGGATATCAACAATGTATAAATTGAAGAGTCAGATGCTAAGTAACCAACCTTGGAGAACGCCGGCCTCGATATTGTGAGAGAAAGAGATAGAACTCTTTACTCTGACAGAAAACGACCTACCTTTAAGGTAGTTCCAGAAGAGAATTAAATGAAGTGGAGCATTAAGCAGGATTAAATTATAGATAAGAGCATTACGCCAGAAGCTTTCGAAGGCTTTGGCAATGTATATGTATAGGACCCCAATTAATTCATATTTCAGGACACCCTGATGTACAAGTTCAGTCACTCGTCAAAGCTAGTGCTGTGGCCGAAACCCTTGTTGCTCAGGAATTATAATCTAATTAGCGGTGAAGTACACCTTCAGGCGATTTTCAAGGATGTATTCATAGAATCTCGACAAACAAGGAAGAAGATATATAGGTCTGAAGCTGGAGCGGGCGTAAATGTCCTGCCCGGATTTTGGGATTTGTACAATCAACGCTCTCGTCCAACAGTCAAGGAACAGGCGTAAGTTAAGAATAGTGCTCATAAGAAAGGTTAGAATAAAGATAAAATGTAAAGGGAGATGCATTAGCAGGTTGGTAAAGATGAAATCGAGGCCACAGGCTTTCTTCTTTCTGAGATTCGCAATATAGGTCACAACCTCCGAGATGGTTGCGAAGTTAAGAGTATTATCGTGCTCAGTGTGAATAAATACTTAAAACTTGCAATTGAAATGTCAGTCATCTTTGGATTGCCGACATCATGATTAAGTTGAAACTGACGGCTTTTAAGACTGTCAGAAATTAGCACATCTTTGTCAGACTTAGAATAGGCCATTCCACTTGGGCCATTAAGGGCTAGAATGTGTGTTCGTTTCCTGCGAATGTGGGCCATTGCCGATCAAATTGTATTGTCAGAAGTTGATAAAGGTTCAACATAAGTGTTCCATCGTGATATACTAAACTCTTTGATTGCAGCAGTAATCTGATTATTCATGCAATGAAGTTGAGTACGTAGAAGGGGGTTCGTAGACGCCTGCCAGTCTCGTCTTAAACGATTTCTATGTCTTTATAAGTTCCGATGTGCTCAAGTAGTCTAAAAAAATCGACCTCCCTCATGGTTTCGAAACTTCATTGAACACTTTACAGGGGGTATATCCAAATGCTTCAATTGAAGTTGTTATGTCATCAGCAGAGTGAATCTCAGTGGGTGGAGCCAACATATTTTCAGATACATGTGCAAAGTCATCCCAGTTGACCGAAAAGGCCTGGGGGATGTCGAGTTGCTACTTACGCACATAGAATGTATGTAATTTCTAGGAAATGATCTGAAGACAAATCATTCACCGTTTGAATGGTATGAGGGAACTAGGAGTTGAGGGTGACAACAAAATCGATGATAGAATGAGAGTTTTGGCATGTGGGGTCTGGGGTGATAAAATTTGTGAATGATTTTGATCTGCCCAACGACGCACTTTGATACCAGTTTGGTTGGAGCAATGACAACTCCAAGTGATATGGTGCGAATTAAAATCCCCTTCAATGACAAAATAGGAAAAAGAGCGACTTAAACTATACTCGTGTTCATAACTTAAGAGGCAGAGACCGGATACTTTCAATTTTACACAGTTTGTCGAATATCTACTAAACTTTTTGACTAATTGCTCTTGAACTTCGACGGTGTAAAGAACATGTTTCACTTTATAATTTTAAGTGAAGATTTATTCCCAAGAACAATTAAGGGGCCAATAATAAAATATTATTTTCAATCACCCAAGTAACGGAAAATGCTCAAAATGACCTGTCACTATTGCAAATGACTATGTGAGTCCTGTTTGACGTTTGTGTGCATTTGTATAAGCATGGCACGCATATTCGTGAAGCTTTTAACGTTTCTGTGACACATTCAAAGGTTTTTTTATAGCATACAGAGTTTTCAACCAAATTTAACACTACATTCCAAAACTTTGACGAAGAACAGTAGAAACAGTACACTGCAGTCAAAAATAAATATATTGAATATTTGGTGAGCTATGGGCATTTGTATGAAATAATTTTTAACTGCACATGCGCGAAAGATTCCAAAATTTTTATTTCATAATTTGGTATACAGATATTTAGGTTAACTTACATAAAAAGTCCCGTCAAATATCGTGCAAACTGACAATTATATCGTCAATACAGTGAACTGATTGGCAATTTGTGGAAAATCCCTTATAATCCAGCTACTTTTAGAAAGCAACTCACTATATTCTGAATTTTTGCGATATTTGATTGGATTTTTTATATAAGTTGCATTAAATAGCTGACTAGCAAATTTTAAAATAAAAATGTTGCTATCTTTCATGCATGCGCAGTTAAAAATTATTTCATACAAATACCCATATCTCACCAGATATTTAATATATTCATTTCTTAATTGCAGTATACTGTTTCTACTGATCTTTGTCAAGATTTTGGAAAGTGGTGTTTATTTTGTTTGAAAACTCTGCATGCTATAAGCAAAGAACATTTAAATTTTCTTACAGAAACGTTAACATTTTCAGGAATATGCATGCTATGCTTAGAAAAATGCACACAAACATTCAACAGGTTTCACATAGTCATTTGCTTCCGTAACAGACCAATTTTCTGTTACTTGTGTGATCACAAATATTATTTTATTTTAAAAATTGTTATTGTCCTCTTAATTCTCCTCCGGACTAAATTTTCCCTGACAATTATGAAGGCAACCATGTTCTTTACATCCTCAAAGTTGAAGGACAATTTGTCAGGAATTTTAGTAGATATTCGACAAACCGTGTAAAATCTAAAGCTTCCGGTCACTGCCCTTTAATTTTTGGACATCAGTGTACTAGTGGGTGTATCGGAAGATTCAAGTTCGCTTTATGATATGTCGGCTACTCTGATTATAAGAGTAGGCGAAGTTTTGATTGAGAACGTACTTTTTGTCCACTAATTGTAAATGTGCGTAAAAGCATCAAGGCTATCATTCTCTAATTTTCAATGAATGAGTGTGAAAACCTCGGAACTTGTGAGTTTTTCGCTTCGTATCGATATGTATGCAAATTGTTACGTCTGGTCAATCGATATGTTAGTATTTAAAGCATTATATGTCAGTTTTTAAGCATTGGCATGCGTTGAGAAAGTGGAACTTTTATCGAGTTTCTCCTCCCTGTGAGTTGCTGTTAAATCCGGCTAGTGTAATCAACTATCCGAAGCTGAGAAAGAAGAGTAGCAGTTGGAAACCACAAATTACGTTATTTTCTGCTAATCAAAATAAAGTTGCTTGGTGCTCATGGAGCACCGCTTTCAGCAGTATCGTAGGCGGAGATCTTGACATTGGAGTTCGACTAACTTGTATAGCGGACATTAAATCTTGGCTGGAGGTGTCTTGACTTACTGCCTCGTCTAAAGTTGTAAGTGACATTTTGAGTTATTTCTAATTGATAATTGAAGTTGTATTTTGCTGAGTGAAGTTTCGTGGGAGCTGATTTCTTTTCTGGCCTAAGGAAAATTAGTAGAGTCTTTCTCCAAAACCCTGGTCATTTACGATTTTAATAAACGTGACTTTGATTTTATACGTCTTGTGTTCTCTTTCCGACTGACTAGCATTGTTCACTGTCACAAACAGCGACATGGCTGTTACAACTTGACTCGGCGCTATGGTGACGTTGATTTAAGAATAATAATTAATTAGTGTACATCGGTGTAGAAAGATATTTATCTAGTAGACGGTGATTTCTATGAGGGCGGTGTGGAGGGGTGATCCAAGACAATGGATGTAGTCTCAATGCATTGCATTTGGGTGATTTTAGCAAGAGAAGAATTGAGAACAAATTTAATCTAAAGAGCAGTGCCACCAGTAGACGGCCTCTATCTGGAGGTATCTCATCATGGAAAAGATAGTATTTGGCGACATTAATATACATTACATTCCTTACCATTCCTTTACATAATAAACATTTGGTCTCAGAGACCAAACGTTACTAGCATAAATAAAGTCTTTAATCTCATTGGCTTTATTTAAAAGCCGTCGGCGTTCTATAAGCCAACAGCGAGAAACCCCGATTCCCTTGATGCTGGGAATGTTCCAAATGAGGAAGAGTCGAAAAAAGAATAAAATACAGTCATATCAACAAGTTAATGAATGTTACTATATAAATTATAAATTCTGCCAATTTTCGTAGGTGCTGTACGCAGGGCTGGGAGACATTTTTTGAAAACAGGTAATACGACCTGTCTTCCATAGGTTTTTTTCAAACGTTAGAAGTTCTTTTAGAAAAAAGGCGTCCGAAACTGCACCTAATTTGGGGCTGATGTAATTTTAAAACCCTCTGAGGGGGTGGGAAGGGAATCCGCAACCACGCCAGCCGCAGCAGTCGCAAAAGGAAATGCTCTGCTCAGTTCACCAACTTCGAAGGGAAGGATAACACGCTTTTAGGTTTTATGATTTGCCTGAGTTTTTACTCATAGCTTTATTTACAGTATCAGGGAACTTCGGGCGCAGACGGTACGCGCCATTACTATGCCTGCAGGGCTCTTCAAAAAATTTAGGAGAGAGAGCAGTTTTGGGCGATCACGCACACATAACGCATCTCGGTTCTAGATAAAAAAGACTGACGCTGAATGGTTGATGCGTGGAGAAAAGAATTTCGCGAAAAAATGGACTAAAAATCAAGCACCAAAACTGCGGTACTTTGATACAGCTAAACCAAATGTTACCATTTCTTTTCAAGCAAACTTCGTTATGCTGGCACGATGTATGCGTAGACAAGTTGTATGATCTGTTTTAATATTGGATTACGAAAATATTTGACTGTTTTCGAATCTGGTGCCAAACATTTCCTTATAGGCAAAGTTTGTAGGTACTAAGTAAGAGGTTTTTTTTCCACGGAATTCATCTCCCCATTGCTTAAAAAAATTATTTTAAATATAAAATATCGGAACATTTCGTTTAGGAATTTTAGCTACAGCTGCTACCAAACAGGCAAAAATTTTTTATAACCACGCTTTACAGTAACCCTCTCTCTAAGAAAATAACAGAGACTTAATATACTAAAAAAACTTTTTCGGATGTCTACAAAACAAGGCTTTCCAAATTCACTTTGAAACATTATAACAATCCTCTTAAAGTTCTTAATACTTTAAGTGATTAGTGGTTTAACTTGTCATTTAAAATAAATTGGAAGTATATGCTCTGAACCTCAATAATGAAACACTTATTTCCTTTCGTTGAAGAATTATCTTTCAAATACAAAACTTTGTATTTTTAAAGAAGTAGCAAAAGTGCTCTTCAAGATTTGTCAAAAGAGCGATTAAAATTTTTAAATAATCAAACACCACGCTTACTTCAGATATTTATTTCAAGTAAAGTATATTCCAAATATATTTCTGAATTATCATTGCCAAAAACCAATGGAAATAAAAAAAGCTGTATTTAATAGAAAATTTTTCATTTGAATAAAAGTCGGGACTGGAAGGATTGAAGTATACTTCAATATTCAATGAAGTATTCCTCGCTACATTTAATACTCAGCCACTTAGAAGAACGCTTAAGATTGAAGAAAATATTGTATTTATTGACAAAAAAGATGGAATCATACTTCCACAAATAAAATCAATTATATTTTATTATACACCAAGATTCACTCATAAAATTTTATAAAATAAATTTACGAATCTAAGAATCTATATCGATGGGCTATACTGAAACTATTTTCTTTTAAATGTTAGAGTTACTTCCAAGAAATTTCGAAACATAATTTTATTTCAGTAAATTTGATATATGATAGTCTTCATTATCCGCCAATGAAAAAAAATGAATGTTCGAAAACATACCCTTACAAAAATAGTTCATTCAGAATTCTTTACAAGTTCTATAGAATAGCCATTCTATAGAATACTATTTCTATAGAGTTTTGAAGAGTTCTATAGTATACTTTTTCTAAAAAAAATTTCTATAGAAGTTCTGTAGTATATTTTTTCTATAGAACAGTTTTTCTATAGAGTACCATAAACCCTATAGATTGGCTAAGCTTTGGGATTAGCCTGCTGTCTCCCATCTTATTTTGAAATCAAAAAATATTTGTTTTGTTTCTCATTTCCAAAATAATTTTCATCCATATTTACTTATTTTAAACACGCTATTTAAGTTTATTGACTAATTTATTTATATTTAATAATAAAAGTTACAATGTTTTGATTTAATAAATGAGATGGCTGACCGCGGGCGATAAATCAAAACAATTGTTTTGTTTCTGACATAATCAAGTTAAATAGAAAACAGAATACTAATTTATTTATATTTAATAATAAAAGTAAAAATGTTTTGATTTAAAAAATGAGATGGTTGACCGCAGACGATAAATCAAAACATTTGTTTTGTTTCTGGCATAATCAAGTTAAATCAAGAACTAGCTAATAGAGAAAACGTACAAACTATGGAATAATACTATCAAGCCAAAATTAAAATAATTGTAATTTTTTGTTTTTAGGAACACATTTATCTAAATTAAAATAATTGTAATTTTTTGTTTTTAGGAACACATTTATCTAAATTAAAATTTTAATAGCTTATATAATATTTAATAGCTTATTTTAATATTTAATTTTAATAGCATATTAATTTTATAAGCTCTTTTTACTTGTGATACAAAAATATGTCTCATATTAAAGGCCTTCAAATAATTGAATATAGTTTGATATATGGCCAAATGACATTTACCTTATACATTATTTTTTTTTTGGTCATGTTTCAAAAGCATAAGTTTATGTTGGACATACCCAACAATTGTAGCAATAAAAGAAATTGCTATTGCTTGAATTTGCATTTCAAGTTAATGATTGATTTTAGTTTCTGGTTGAAATATTGATATATGTGTGCACACTCCTAAAAAGCTAAAAAAAAAAAGAAACTCCAGAAACATATTGATTATTATTTTGAGCTCATATTTATATATACATTCAAATCTTCAAGCATAAGAGGTCGACCCAGCTTGTCTTTATTTTATCATGCCTATACGCATGTATATAATACTTGAGACATGATGTTTTTGTTTTTGTATCAACATTTATTTTGTGAATTATTAGCATTGCAATTATGTTTACCAGGGTTCTATCACAAGTGTTTTGTTGATAATTTTATATATGTGTATTGCTATGTTAGTGAAGAGGCGCAGGTAAGTTTTCCGGTGCTCATGCCCTGCGTAATATAACAAAAAAAAATTCTTTCTTCGGTTGTTGGGGAGAAATATGTGAAGAGGAATTATCTTCACATATTTCACTTCTAATTAATTTACACCTTAGCCCCCCCCCCCCACCTAAAATAATTTTTTTTTCAAAATTACCATCCTAAATATATTTTATTTTTCTACACTGTAAATGTATCTAGTCCCAGCCTTTTGTTCCTTTTATTATAACTCCTTTTCAATTCATTTGTAATTCTTTCGCTCTGCGTTCTCTTATAAAAAAAGAAGAAATGAAATTATTTAGCTCGCCTAGCAACTGTGAATTTATCTCTATCCCACGCTCAGTCAAATTTACCAGATGCCCTCTGCTACCCTTTCTCGTTTTACATTTTTGTTCCTCTATCTTCTGAAATTGTATTATCATTGTAACGTACATGTCTATTTTTAATTTTTAGTAACACTCCTTAATATAACCCTATGTGAACCAGACTCTTGTGGTTTGCGAGGCTACTATATTCATTCCTCACTGTTGGCATCTAAAAATTCATATTTGATCGTCATCAATCTCCCATTGACTTAACTTTTAACGGAAAACAACACCTGCGTTTCTATCACATTCCTCTCGCCAAATGTACGTTAATCTGGCTACTTGGCTTTATGTAACTTTGTCATCACTGCTCGGTATCCACCGAAGAAATTATTCTAATTAATAATCATTCTCTCTCGAACCTTGTGATTGATAACAACATGTAAAAGCTGTATTAAGTGTACGTTTGGAGTCCCGGGTACCATTGCCTTCGGCAGCTGTACCTATTCGACGATGTACCTGTGCTTTATCTGAACCTGGATTAAACCTGCATATATATATTTAAATTTCGACTCTTTCTTCAAGATGTCTCTCCTGTGTCTTCTTTTATTTTTTTTTTTAATAACTTACAATCACGACTCACGAAACTCCAGTACAAGCTAATAGAGAAAACGTACAAACTATGGAAAAAATACTATCAAGCCAAAATTAAAATAATTGTAATTTTTTGTTTATAGGAACACATTTATCTAAATTAAAATTTTAATAGCTTATATAATATTTAATAGCTTATTTTAATATTTAATTTTAATAGCATATTAATTTTATAAGCTCTTTTTACTTGTGAGTAACACATACTTATGAAAGTTTAATAACATGCATCAATGATCTAGTTAGATAGATCGTCGCATTCTTGCCATCTGCCAGAATTTTCTAAAATCGTTTAACAAGAAACTCTCTTGCAATCATACTAGATAATACTCTTTAAAAGATTAAATTGAGTTTAGAGTTTTATTAAGGGATTCTAGAAAACTGGAGCACTATTATTTTCGTCGAATTTAGGTGAACGTTTTCTCAAGAACGGAGAGATTTTTTCTCAGTTTCTGGAAGACATGAAAACCTGCTTTATTCAATACAATTGCAGGAGTTCCTTTAGTTTAAATAAATGAGCCAACGTACTGTGAACAAATTGCATTTAAAGAATCAAAAAATACTTTATTTTAAAATAAATAAAATCAGTAAAGATTTTTATATAGCAATACTTGAAAGTGCACTCTAAGATATCAAATTCCAGGTACAAAGCTTGGACACATTTATTTAAATTTAAAATTTTAACAATTTCATTTGAAATAAAAGTATCCTTATTCCTTTTGGAATAAAAAATACTGGATACTAAATTAATATTGATGTAAATACGTTAATAAAACGCTAACAATAATTACAAAACTATATATATTGCTTTTTCCAGAAATGATTACCTAATATAGTTTAAAAAACCCTTTATTTAAATTTTAACTTAATATTTCGATGATTTTACTTTCCTAAAAAACTTCTGAGTAGCAATATACTTGTTATAAGAACATCTACCAATGCTAAAGTAGGTGGTTTTTTATATTGTTGCCATCTTTCAGAATTTCCTGCAAACATATAACAAAAAAATTTTTTAGAAATAAGCTATATAAATTATTCTCTTTAAAATATTAAATAGAATCTAGTGCGTTATTGACGGATTTTAGAAAAACTACATATAATTATGTTAGCATGAAATATTTCAACGTCTATCAACTATCCAGTCTAAATTTATTAATAAGCTACTATAAAACTAGCTAACTCAAAAAATTACTAACTACATATTATTAAGCTACTATATTAGAAAAATTTACTATCTAAATTTGAAATAAATAAAATCACTAAACATTTGTACATGACAACTCTTGAAAGTGCATTCTGAAGTATCAAGTTGAAATTAAAAGTCGTGGCGATATTTAAATAAATTTCAACCTTTAACAATTTCAAAGATTCTTTGTTTATTGAAGATTTTAAATGAATATGGATATTTTTTATAATAAAACGTTAACGATATAAAAAAGTTCCAGAATTACAGCTTATTTAGAGAAAACATTTATAAATAATCAACGACAGTTTTTCTTTATGTCAGAAAACTCTTAATGTCATTGAGCAGTTATGTAATCTTCATGACGTTCTTTATTTCATAGATGTCAAGCTGTGTTGTACGGGTACCACTATATGTTAATAACCATATTGAATCGCAGAATTTCTGAGATTAAATAAGTCGAAGATTACTTTACAAAAATAGTTGTTTTCCGTGGGCCACACTTTCACACCCTTGCTTAATATAGAGTATAATTAAAAATAAATAAATAAAGCGACTGCAACAGTAGTTGATCAATAAATAAAAATCGATTATTACAGTTATTTTGGTCTACGTGTTTCAGCGTAATAATAATGATTTTATTCTTTAATTTTATGCTTCTATATGCTTTTATGCTAACTGTGTATAGCGCATTCATCTACGCCAGGGGTATCCATTTTTTTTTCCTGAAAACAGTTTGTCGCCACTATTTCAGAATAAAAATCTTCGCCTTATTAATTCACAATGTTTCTGTCATTTAATAAGGCGAATTGTTCTAAACATAAAGAATGACAGATTCCAGCGGACCGCAGGCCTCAGGTTCGATACCACTGATCGGCGACGTGTCGTTAACACGTTATTTCCTTCTATGTGTAAACAAGAACGAGAAATCCTGCATCAGGCATACATTATGAAAGACTTTCCTCCGCTAGGAGAAATTTGATTGCGTATTAAACAATTTCATTATATCATAGAATGAAATGAGATATCAAAATAAGCAATTTAAAAACACATAATTCAGTAAAAATCAATTTTCAGCAATTGCTATCCATATCCTATAATGTTTGTGAAATCTTTTGTACAGCCCTATAGCATTTATGCACATTACGTAATACATTAGAAATTCCATTACTTTTAAAATCCATTAGTTTTAAAATGTATACCATAGCGGAAAACGCACTCCTAGCAATTATCGATCATAGTCAGTCATTTAAACAAATGCTTTTGTGCGTGTCTGTAAATGAAAAATAAATGATAAGCCATCCATAATCTATAGAACACGTAGTGCACCTCAGTGTTACTTTTAAATTTCATTATGTTTGAAATATCATGTCCTCAAAATGCACCGAAATATGATTTTTCGCCATAGACCATAATGTGATGGAAATATTTTGTGCGCCCCTGTAATCGGATTATAAAGTATACGCACTTAATTTTCAATACCGAACATTCTATAGTAAATTCCACTAACATATAAAAGTTACATGACAATCCCAGTATATTTACGACAGTTAGAGCATGGATAGTCTGTCCGACAGACAGACAAACTGAAATCTTAAACACATTTCAAATATGATGAAAAGTGCTAAAAACCGTGTGTACAACACTTCATTGGATATGATAGGATAATGATAAACTGATGAACTAATAGGGATTGATAAACAACTAGAGTGCAGTCACTTTTGTTTTAATAAACGAGTTTATTTAAATTTGAATTTTAGTAGTTCCATTATACTTTTCTAAGAAAATTTTACCGCAGAGTAACAGATACCTCTCAATGTTTAAGAACATCTATCGGTGTTCCAGTAGATAGTTAATCGAATTATTGCCGTCTTTCAGAATTTCCTAGAATCGTATAACAAGAAACACTCTCTCAATCGTACTAGACAATTTGTTCTCTTTAAAAGAATAAATTGAGTTCGGAGAGTCATTAAGTGATTTTATAAAACTGGCGCGTTATTGTTTTCGTCGATGTAGATTTTAAGGAGATTGTTTTTCCTAAAACAGAGAGAATATTTTTTCAGTTACTGGAAGACTTGAAAACGTGCTTTATTGAATATAATTGTAAAAGTTTCATTTCTTTAAAATGATGGACCAAAGTGCTACGAGTAAAATAAATTTAAAGAACCAAATAGTAATTTATTTTTAAATAAATAAAAAATTAAAATTCTGCAAGATATCGTTGAAAAGTGCACTCTGAAATAAATAAATCTGAATAAATCTATAAAAGTAATAAAATTGACCATTCCTTTATTATTTTCAGTAAGAAATCTAAAAGTTTGAAATAATGTACCCGTAGAATACAGAAAAAAGTTTTATTAAAAAATATTTTTTAGCTGCTATCAAATACCATTTCATTCCATGTAACTGCAAGTACACCATCTTAGTTATTTAATGGTGTCTCTGATTTATAATTTCATGATTTCGCTTTAAAATATACATCCTTTCTTTCTTTTTAGCTTCCGAAGTGAATAAATTAATATTAGCTTGTGAATAAACACACCGTAAGCTTCGCTGTTAACGCAGAACATAATCTTATTCCGATTCAGTTTTATTCAATTCCTAAGGAAGTGCGTGGAGTGGACTGAACATTCACACTACTTGAAGAAGCTTTTGGTTAAGGTACAATAATGATCACACATTTACTTTTAAACTACAATAGAAAATTCTATTTTCTCTGACACTGTAAATTTTAATTAACACAGAGCATTTTACCCGGATTGCATGTTATTTATTTCAGTGCAGTTCAAATGATGTTTTCTTAAGCATTCCTCTTCGATTTCGTTTAAATTCAATAACTAGCTAAATTAAGCAAACATTAGATATTAAATTCATATTTTAATACTTGGAATTTTTTCCAGAGAAACTTTCTCACGCCTTGCATTCATAATTTTCAAATTTTAATTGCTTAAAAGGCACACAGCCAACATAGTGAAAAAGTAGCCAAGCCGGGACTCAAACCAGGGTCATCAGATTAGCGCACTGACGTTCTACCAACTGAACCACTTGGGAACGATACTCAGCCTGGAAATTTTTCACCATATCATGAGTATCGTTCCCAAGTGGTTCAGTACTTTTTCACTATTTCGGCTGTGCGCCTTTTAAGCAATTAAAATTTGAATATAAGATATTAATTTTTAATACGAATCATATTCATCAAATTAACGTGGAATATTCAGATAAAGACATATTATGAAGTAACTTTATTCTTATTTTATAAATGTTATACTTTTGTATGCTATCTTATTTATATTTTACTAGCTATTACCCATGACGTCGTTCACGTAGCATTAAAAGAAAAATAAATTAAGGAAAATTAAGGATATTTATTAAGGAAAACATTTTACCCCGATAATCCAAAATATATGTAATTAACCAACTCTTTATCACATTTTATGGGAGACACTAAGGTCTCCTTGCGGTACTCGTTATAAGGCCCTTGACATAACCCGGTCTTAAAAATGTAAAAATTCGTTCTAAATTATATAAAAACATGTGAAAAAATGAAACTACAACCAATGAAAGAAGGAGTCAAAGGTGAGCGAGTAAATTATCATCTCGAAAACCAGAAAGTGTTTACCATGCAAAAAAAAAAAAAAAAACCTGGTTAGAAAAATGTATTTACTTTTGCGTCAAATTTCGACCGCTTAAAAAAGCAAATTGACTATGGACCGGAGTACACAGCCTAACCTTCATATTATCGGTTATTTTCTACATATATATGAAAAAATGTCTACTATATACAACGCGCTTTCACATTTATAATATTAGGAATTGTAACGATCGGCTTGCTTAATTGTTTACGCAATTCGGCTTCTGGAAAAGTTCCATTACTTTTCGATTTTTTCTTTGCTCTTGTATTACTCGAAATTTTCAACCAATTTGATTTTCGTTTCGATAACATTGTTTTGTTTTTTAGGTTTTTTTTTAAAATTGTAAATTTACCTAAACATTTCATTAACAGATGTCATTTTTTCATCCCATAAGACTTTACAAAAATCTATTATGAAAAAGAACATTCAAAAAAGAAATTTCTTTAAATTACAACAAACTTTTTATTATTTTAAAGCTAAAAGAAATGTGGACTTAAACTCCGGTTGCCAAATCACAATTTACAAACTTGTCTCGATTGTACCAATATACTTCAATCCCTTAAGCCTTAATTTTGACGCTGGGAGAAGACAAATTATGTTACTTTGACGTAGTCATATTAAATCTTTAGGTTTTTTGAACGAAAACGCAATTTTATTAGCATTCGTCAAAAATAGTTTTTTTTTTTTTAGGCAATACAGTTATTTTTTTAGTTTTAAAGAATGAAAACCATAATTAACTGCTAACCATGACGTCATTTTCGACATGGATAATTTTGCATATTGTTGTTATTTACTCTCCATTTTCTTTTCAAATGTTTTTTAAAATTCTTTAAAAATTAAAATTAAAATCTTTATATTAACCATGCGCAGAAGATAAACCGCCAAGTATTGTTCCCATCGCCATCTTTCGTATTGGTTTAATTTAACACATTTCATTTAAAATACAGAACTTTAAGTTTAAACAGATACATTTAAAATACATGCATTACATACATTTAAAGTACACTCATTTCATGTGAAATACAAAAGAAAAAAAAGAAACAAACAAAGAAAAGGAAAATTCCAAAATCATTTTATTTTAACATCAAAACATATCCGCTTTTTTTCGATATATGGCGTCATATTCGCCTCCTTCCTGTGCTTACTTAAATTCATGCACCTTGTATTATTATTAAATAGTTGAAAAAGTATGTTTTAATTCTTATATGACGTAATTTAATCTTATATGTAATTCTTAATATTTTTTATTTCATTTTCATTTTTTACTTGGGAATTTTTCATTTGATAAATAATTGTTGAGGAAAAATTATTTGTCCAGGATTTTGTGTTTTTTGGCAACGATAATATTTTGTAACGTAAAATGGATAATTCAATTTTGCATGAAAAATATTCGTTGATTCTCTATGAAATTAATGAAATTTTGAAATATTAAGAAACATATTTGAAAAGAATAAATAATGCCTACCCTGTGTTCATTTCTGGGTTATAATCCATCTGTATCCAAAGATACTGGGCCATTAAATGATCCGTTTTGACGTTTACTTCAGCCAAACATTCACACACACTTTCGCATTTATAATATTATTAGGATATTTACTTTTTTATTGCTTCAAAATGTATTGTAATTACATAACATAACAAATGTATTTCCAGCTACAAGGTTCATACACCTCACGAGAAGAATATCAGATGTTTTTGTAAAGTAATATTTAGATAAACACATATTATTAGTAACTTTTTTCTTATCTTATAAAAGCTGTACTTTTGTATGCTATCTTTTTATATTTACTTTTATATATTTTATATTTACTTTTATATTGCTTCAAAATATATTGCAATTAGATAACATAACAAATACATTTCCAGCTACAGTGTTTGTACGCCTCACGGCAAGAATAGCAGATTTTCCGTAAAGTAATATTTGCCTTACATAATGAAAAAAAATTCTGTGTTTAGATATGGTGACGATTACTTTACGAAAATTCTGGCATTTAAACCCTTTAAATTTGTTCAATCCTCTGATGCGTACGAAACCTGAGTAAATTAGTTGCTAAATTAAAATCTATTGCTATTGCTTCGGTAAATTTTAATTCTTAACTATGGATATGCTGGTAAAAATCACGATCTTAAATGGAAAAGTAAATTTAAATTGCAAGGGATTTTTTTAACTGTAAGGCCAGTAATGGTAAGAAAGAAAAATTATTTTTATTTAGGCATAGTTGTCAACATGTATACTTATTTCTTACCATTAAAATTTAGTACATTAGTGTGCAAAACATAAGCAACAAACACAAAATGCTAATTTCTGAACACGTGAGTACTCAAAAGGAAATTCTATAAACAGCATGTGTAGAAAGTGCGTACTACCCTAACAACACAGACCGTCGATGTGGAGTCTTCTTGACATCACAAATGGTCACAATTGTCACAGTCACTACAATGAACAGAAATGTGATATCTTTCATTCGTCTCATTTTTACTCTCATTTGGTCACTCCAATGAACAGTCACCATGACTACTGCTTTTTCACGAGTCACCAGGTGACTTTACAATGAAGTCATCTTCTGACTCTCATGTGATTGTCATTGTGACACTCCATTATAAAGTCATCATGATAGCTGTTCTGTTACGAGTTCCAAAGTGAGAGAAAATGAAATCATCTGGTGACTTTTCACAAAGGGGTGCAATGATGATTTCACAATAGAGTGTTGATCACCGGAAAGTCACTATGCGACTTCATTGTAACATTATTTGGCGACTCATCACAATGCAATGCTCACAATGGCTTCAAAGTTCAGTCTTCAACTGACAGTGACTTGAGAATCACAAGGTGACTTCATTGTAATGTCACCTGGTGACCCATCACAAAGCGACAGTCACAGTGGCTTTTCAGTGTTAACAATCATTTGAGAGTAACAATGAGACAGTGAAATATCCCATATTTTGATTCACCAAAGCAATTGTGACACTTCTAACCATGTGTGACGTCAAGGGGATTTCACATCGACTGGCCGTGCTGTTAGGGTAGTACATCTTTTCTACACTTGCTCTTTATAGAATTTCCTTTTGAGTACTCACGTGTTCAGAAATTAGCCTTTTGTGTTTGTTGCATATGTTTTGCACACCAGTGAAGTAAATTTTACCTTATTTAATCAACGAAATCTCCTACTAGGTAAGACAAAAATCTCTGTAAAATTTTAGTGGCACCATGAAAGCGTAAAACTAGGGAGATATGATTTAGATTATAGAAGTATATCTTGTTTAACTATTAATTCTATATTTTTAATGAATATTGTTTAATTCTATATTTTACAATTTATATAATGTACATGATGGATGAATATACAGACTTATAACTATCATGTTAATAAATATATGCTTTGATTTATATTATTAAATAGTCTGAAATGCTTAGATTAATAATTTCATATAACAATGTATTGAAAAAATATTTAACCCTCCTAATACCAGGTTTTTAATTTTGATGACAGTTCTTAGTTTTGCTTATTTTGAACCAGAAATTGAATTCTATTAAATGAAGTTTCTTTCTACAATATGTATATATGATTTTATTTATTAAGTTTAAATTATTATTTTTATCTGGTTCGAAACAAAAAAAAACTTGAAAACAAAAAATAATGGGACCAAATAAGACCCCAATGGTACTAGAAGGGTTAATAACTATTATGTTATTTTTTTTGTATTACATAGAAATAGAAAAAAATTATTGAAGACGTATATTGAATATTGAATATATAGAGAATATTGGAAAATTGATTAGTTGAAGTTATAAAGCATATTGCCCGAACACATTTATTAAATATGGATATTACATAAAATAAGAGATTTAGAACATTTTACAACAGAAGCAGTAAGTGCGGAAGCAACGTATTGTATTTTAAAATAATCCACAATAACAGCGTAGATAAGGATATGAGAGAAACACATAAAGTAATGCTTAACAAATACTAAAAATACAATTATTGCGTTTTCTAAATTTGAAAACTATTTCAATATTCGCATTCCTTTTTAAACAACAACTTTACCTAGATGTGCAGATAGTTTTCAGACCTACACTTCATAATATTGCATTTTTTAATTAAAAAAAATATCGCCATTTAATATTAACTGGATTTTAAAATAAGAAAATTCTTAGTTGGAATTATCACGATGCATTGAAAAAAATATTTAATAGCCATTATATAATTTTTTAGTATTACATGAAAAGAGAAAAAAAATATTGAAGACTGAACTCTCACTGTTGAAGTTATAAAGCATATTGCTTTAACACATTTAGTAAGTAGTGCTATTGCCTAAAATAAGAAATTTAGGACATTTTACAACAAAAGCAGAAAGTGCGGATGCGACGTGTTGTATTTTAAAATAATCCGCAACGACAGCCTAGATAAGGATATGAGAGAATCATATAGAGAAATTCTTATTAAAAACTGAAAATACAATTATTGAATTTTCCAAATATACACTTTATTCTAATATTTACATTCTTTTTTAAAAAACAAATTTTACTAAGATATGCAGATAGTTTTTAGACCTACACTTCATAATATAATATTATTTAATAAAAAACATGGCACCTTATAATATAAACTGGATTTTAAAATAAGGAGATTCATAGTTGAAATTATATCAGTGTAAACATACAAATATCAAGTATAAGTGCGTGGATCAAATGATTTTGTTAATTATTTATTTGTTTGATGGGAGTAGTATGTAAGTTATTTTCATAAAAATTAAAAATATACATAGATAACTTAGACATTTAGTTCAAAAAACACCACCTACATGACAAATGATACAAAAATAATCAAAACAGCATTGCTAAAAAAAAAGTTCTCTATCTATTAAAATTTCAATCTATTAAATCTATTCTCAATCTATTAAAATAAATAAAAAATATTTATACCGTTTCGAAAGTGCCAAATTTTTCGGCAACTTTTAAATTAAATGGTAGGGGAAGGTGAAGTAATAAGAGACGAAAATGGGATAATAAGAGACGTTTTTCTTTTCTGTAATAAGAAATTTGTTTCGTTAAAAAAAAAAACAAAAAAAACAAAAAAAAAAAAAAAAAAAAAAAAAAAAAATCCAATTTTTATGAAGCTTTGAGAAATATCTATTTAAATGTTCTACACAAATTTTAGTGTCAATTTTGCCGAAATCGTCTGTCTCTTATTACCCTCTAAGAGGTATTGAAGTACTTGTTCCAACACTCATATAAAGACAATATTTAAATGAATAGGGTTATAGAAGAAACACATGAAAAAACTTAAAAGCTTATCACTAAAAATAAAGTTAATTTTTGAGTTACAGAAGGCCAAGAAATATATTTCTTGAATTACACAGCGAAGTTTCTTTATTTGTCCTGCAAATTAACGTACAGGTAAAAAAAAATCAAATGCGCTTTAATTTCTAACCTGTGCAGACACGTAGGCAATGTAAAATGAAATTGTTGCAAAAAGAATAAATTAAGATTATGTCGATGAAATAGTTTTCCCACTAATTTTCAAAAAGTTACACTTTTTAAATTTTTATAGGATCTCTGGGTCCTATAAGACATTTAGAAGACTTATTTTATGTTCTAACAAGTAAAACAGTAAATATTCAATTCTACTGCAACCAAAACTCACAGAGATATGATATTTTGAGTTTTATTGAATGTCGGAGCTTTGCGGCACTAAAAGCTGATAGGCGATTTTTTAGTGCCAGAAAGCTGTGAAAATTAATAAACTTAAAAGTATAACTCGGTGAATTTTGGTCGTGGAATTTTGGAATTTTTACTGTTGTACATGACCGAGACTAAAGAAAAAAAATGTATACGTTATAGGACTCAGGAACCGTATTAAAAGTTAAAAAGTGTAAAGATTTTAAAATTAGATGCAGAAGTAATTTCATAGACATAATGTTAACTCAAACTTTATTTTGAACATTAAATTTCACACGTATATCCAAGAGGAAAAATTAAAGTGTGTTTCAATATTTTGGAGGACACCCTGTAGAGCTTTAGATATATGTTTCATACAAAATATGAATAATAGGGAGGGCCGAAACAAACATTTTTTTTTGTTTTTTGATTCGCTATACCGCGGAAAACTTGACTCTAGGGTAGCTTAGTAAAATGCAAAAACAAAATAAATAAATATTTACGTCTGGCGGGAGCGCATTGGCCCTAAAATTTCAGAAAATATACGATTTTTATCATTTTTCTAGCGGGGGTCGAAAAAAAATTTTTTTTAAATTCTCATACCGCAAACAACTTACATCTATAGTTGCTTAGTAAAATGCAAAAACAAAATAAATAAATAATTACGTCTAGCAGTAGCGCATCGCCCCTAAAATTTCAGAAAATATACGATTTTTATAATTTTTCTAATAAATGGAAATAAATCAAATAACTTCTAATAACAAGTAGATATAGACATATTTTAGTAGAACAAAGTATAGAAATCATAAATAAGTGAAAAAAATAGTACATTTTACAATTTTTTTACAGCGTACTACGTTTTAAAAAAACTTTTTTAAAATATTGACAAATATCCATTGAAACCAAAAATCATTTTTCTGATTGTGTTAAATTTCAGTTTGTAATGAAATATTGTACTTTACTTGTCTTTACTTTCTTTCGGTAGTTTGAAATAATATTTGCTTGAAAAACTAGCCATTAACGATCTTGCGATGAGTGTAGTTCTTATAAAACCATCTCCGGAATTGGAGTCAACGACTTTTTGCGACGCCTCGGTTACCAGCTTCACGCTTAGTTTTACTGCTTGGGTGTGACGTGAGAATTGGTCAGAGTTCCACTCTGTCACTGACTGTTCT
The DNA here is from genome assembly GCA_963931845.1 of Maratus michaelseni. NCBI lineage: Eukaryota > Metazoa > Arthropoda > Arachnida > Araneae > Salticidae > Maratus > Maratus michaelseni. Next base: position 421,046,933 of record OZ007586.1, read on the forward strand.
ACCTGATTGGACATTAGACGGAATTTTGATCGGCGATTCTTCGCAGCTAAGTAGGTGGTGAAAGTGTAGTTGTGTTCCAGTGAATCATTTCGATGTTGTATGTAGCTAGGAAATTGATTTTGGATGGTTGAAAACTCATGATTGACTTCCTTTTAGAAGCTACAGGTATACGAGGTGAATCTAAACTCTTGGGCAAAACTTTAAGGGGTGATAGTACACATCAAGACAAAAAAATATTAAATAGGAAAATAAGGGTACCAAACGTCTTCCGAAGGAGATAAGCGCCATTAAAGTTTAGGGTCCAAAATTTCAAATAGTTATAAAAAACGAAAAAATTGGTCGATTCGTTTGCGGTTTTCGCTAAAACTATTTTTTATGTCAGTATTTTCTTAAAAATAAATTTTAAAGAAAAAGTTTAAAAAATGTCGATAGAGGGCGCTTTAGACTTTGGAATAACGAACAACTATTTTTTTACCGTTGTTTTTTTAATCTGATTAAATGCTTTCAAAAGCTTAGACTTAAACTTAAATTTTGAGCTCAAAATCTGAATCGTTGGGAGTGGTTAAGTAGCGCAAACTGAACTGTGTTCAGGAGTTGAAATTTGAACCTCCCCTGAACACAGTTCAGTTGTTCCCGATCTTGGTGTCGTAGACCAGGCAGAAAATACTACCCCCTACACGTACAATAAACGATAGAGGGATGACAAAATTAAATAAAAAATTTATTTTAAAAATAAATTTTAAAGATAAAGTTCAAAAATGCCGATAGAGGGCGCTTTAGACTTTGGAGTAATGAACAACTATTTTTTACCGTCGACTCCGGCGAGGATTTTGTTGCGAGGATTGCCGTCGTAGCAGGCGATATCCGGGAGATGCCCGGGGTATTCACTAATCTTCACAACTCCCTCCGCATGCGGCGTGAGGCCTGCATCGTTGCTGGTGGGCACTCTTTCGAGCAGTTTTTGTGATTCCTCACAAACATCATGCGTGTACCATTTTCTACGTATCAACCTTCATTCATACTGCGCACTACATGCATACATCAAGTTGTTTCTTTTTATTTTGCGCGGAGAAATTGCTCATGTCTGTTATGAATAAATTTTCTATTTAATTTTGTCATTACTTTAACGTTTATTTTACGTGTAGGAGGTAGTAGTTTCTGCCTGGATTAGTTTTAACACAATTATTCAAATTGGTAAAGAAATAATATGAGTTGTAATTTTTCAACTGCACGAAAAATGTCCGGGCCAGGATTCGAACCTGTGATCTCTTGGCTTAAGCTGTCATGCTCTACCAACTGAGATATCCCGGCATGAACTGGATGAATTATGCCCTCCAGATTCAACCGGGATAGCTCAGTTGGTAGAGCATGGCAGCTTCAAGAGATCCCAGGTTCGAATCCTGGCCCGGACATTTTTCGTCCAGTTGGAAAATTACAACTCATATTGTTTCTGCCTGGTCTACGACACCAAGATCGGGGATAACTGAACTGTGTTCATGAGTGGGAGGGGGAAGGGAGGTGTTTCAAATTTCTACTCCTGAACGCAGTTCAGTTTGTGCTACTTAATCACTCCCAACGATTCAGATTTTGAGCTCAAAATTTAAGTTTAAGTCTAAGCTTTTGAAAGCATTTAATCAGATAAAAAAAATAACGGTAAAAAATAGTTTTTCGTTACTCCAAAGTCTAAAACGCCCTCTATCGGCATTTTTTGAACTTTATCTTTAACATTTATTTTTAAGAAAATACTGACATAAAGAATAGTTTTAGCGAAAACTGCAAACGAATCGACCAAATTTTCCGTTTTTTATAATCATTTGAAATTTTGGACCCTAAACTTTAATGGCGCCTATCTCCTTCGGAAGACGTTTGGGATCCTCAGTTTCCTATTTAATATTGTTCGTCTTGATGTGTACTATCACCCCTTAAAATTTTGCCCAAGAGTTTAGATTCACCCTGTATATGACTTTAGGAAAAGATAAACTAATATAATATCTTGTGTTCGTCTGTTGGGTTTTAAATGCTTAAATCAAATCGGAGAACTCTGTTTGTCACTGCTAAACACCACGCATGTGAAAGTCTACCAGACTCTTCAAAAAAGCTGCCTTATTTTATAGCAGAACTTAAGTCCAAGATGTACTGCTGATCTGTGTATATTGGTTATGTTTCGCCCTCTTCTGTGTCGGTCTGCTCCAAATATTGCCAGTAGCATTTTTTTTATTTGATTGAAGGTGGATTTTCACATCATGAACTTAACATAATTGGATTTGATTGCACCGTTAATAATACGGGGGGTAAAACCGGTGTTATTCGCACAATTGAAGAAAGTGTCATATTAAAAGACCACTACAGTGGGGTGTGCATCTCTTGCATCTCCAGGAATTGCCTTCCGACATTTGTTTCAAACTTTCGATGGTGAAACTACTGGACAAAAATCAATTCGTGGTTCGATTGCCACACACCTCATTAAATGTGAAAAACTCCCAGTGGTTGATTTTGATAGTGTTGAGTGTGAGATTCCAGACATTGCAGGGAAATTTAAAGCAAATATCAGCTGTACCTACTGGGATTAGTTCTGCTATAATATCAAGCAGTTCTGATAATTTTTCTCTTCATGAGTCTGGCACACTTTCCCACACAAGGTGGTTAACCGAGGAGGCGTCACAAAAAGTCGTCCGCTCCAATTCCAGTGATGGTTTTATAAGAAGTGCATTTGTCTCAAGAAAGCCAATGCCTAGTTTTTCAAGCAAATCTTATTTCAAACTTCCAAAAGAAAGTAAAGACCTGAAAATGACTATACTTTTTTACAAACTGAATATTTACGCTATCAGAAAGATAAATTTTGGTTTCAATGGAAATTTTTCAATTTTTTAAATGTTTTTTTAACGTAATACGCTCCTAATAAATTATAAATTGTATTATTGATTTAATTTATTTATCTTTCCTATACTGTGTTACACTAAAATATGTCTATATCTACTTGTTGTAGAAGTTATTTGATTTATTTCCATTTATTAGAAAAATGAAAAAAATCGTATATTTTCTCAAATGTTAGGGCTGATGTGCTACCACCAGACGTAAAAATTGATTTATTTTGTTTTTGCATTTCTCTAAGCAACCCTAGAGGTAAGTGTTTTGCGGTACAGCGAATCAAAAACCAAAACAATATTTTTGTCGTCCCCTGCTAGAAAAATGATAAAAATCGTATATTTTCTCAAAATTTAGGGTCGACGCGCTACCGCCAAACGTAAAAAATTATTTATTTTGTTTTTGCATTTTACTAAGTTTACATAGAGGCAAGTTTTCCGCGGTACAGTGAATCAAAAAACAAAAAAAAAGTTTTTTTCGGCCTACCCTAATGAATAAGCACACATTAAGTATAGATTGAAATGAGGGATATATTACACAGAGATAAAAATGATAGACAATAAAAGTTTACTGTCTCTTAATACCCCTCTTACTACCAAAGGCAAAATAATAAATGGGGTATTTTGGTACATTGCTGAAAATGAGTACCTACAAAAACCTTTCAGAACTTATAAAGTAGAATATGAATTAACATGGCATATCAATTATATCTCAAATTTTAACTCATATTGCACAGTACAATTTTATTTTGAAAAAGTCTTGCAGTATTATGTTGAATGTTTATATTGAATGTATTTTTCAAAGACACACACACACACACACACACATATATATATATATATATATATATATATATATAAATCATACTTTTTATATTGGATAAGTAACAATAAGCCAGAGATTAAAATTACATTTAATCATATTTCTTATATATTTTAATGTATATTAAGGGTGGATATTTTGTGGCCGTTTCCTTCACCCCACCTTCCTCTACTAAATGTTTCTTCAAGCATTTCATGCCCGATGCCTTCAAAGGTCTAATTGTACAATGTGGCACTCTTACGCTCATTCGATTTAGCTACGGATATCTTGAAATAATGAAATGTATAATGGAAATAATGAAAATCACACCCTACCTAAATAGCACAGATTCTAGCTCCATCTTTGGCAGTTTGTGGAAAACGTTGGAAAATAGTAGGGTTGATATACAAACAATAAGTAAACAGAGTTCCCTCTAAATTGAAGGACATCTGAGTAGGATTGTGGACAGTTAAATTTTGAACCACTGTTGCGCCTTTGTTGGCAAGTGGTTCGTTGACCAATGCTACGGTAAGGGAGAAAATTTGTGAGCCATCTAGCCAACATTGGTCAAACCATTTTGTGCTACTTTAGTATAATTCTACTATGCTAACTTGGTCGATGATGTTGAAAAAATTCGTGATGCTGCTGGGAAAGAAATTGCTAACAGACACAAATGGCTCAGCAAATGCATTATTTAAATGAAAGATATATTCTTCTAGCTGCTAATAGACATTGACACATTAATTAACGAATTCATATTCATTTGCGTTACTTCATCGGCCAAGTTGCCGTGTGATGAATCTACAGGGTGATTATTATTAAAGTTGCACTTTTAAAAGGCTGTAAAAAAAGAGCCACTGGTCAGAATGACCTGCCTTTTCATCCGAGTATGAAGTAATGGGAATGGCTTTTGTGAAAGAAAATAATTTCAAAAGTTAACCGATAGTTGAAGCTTAATTTCGTCATAAAATAGATTTTCTTCATAAGATGCAAATTAAAATACGTGACATGCTGTTGTGGCACTCTTTGCTTAAAGCCTATCCACCACGACAAGGTGGTGCCACAGCGGATAGGAAAAAAAGGGTTTTTAATTGTACTAGGCCAAAAACCATAGAAAAAGCAAAAACGAAATAGGTTTTTAATTGTCCCTAAGCCAAAAACCGTAGAAAAAGCAAAAACTGATGAAACCACCAAGAAAAGGAAGTCGGATACAACTTGCTTAAGTAATGTTCAATATGCTGTCCTTCGTTTTCTCCTACGAGCTTAAAGCACAAAACAACTTTGATCTGTTCCACAACAGATCAAAGTGTTTCAGAGCTGATATCGCGAATGTGTTGCGAAATGCTTGTTTTCAATTCACTAAAGTTCGCAATTGGACCCCCAATGGCGAGTACATCGCCATCTATCGGTCTACTTTTGAACTTTTTCTTTCGCAAAACAAATTCCCATTGCTTCACGTATACTCACATGAAATATCAAGTAATTCTGACCAGTGGTTCTTTTTTACAGCCTTTTGATAGTGCAATCTTAATTATATTCACCCTGTAGAAAATACTCCCAATAAAACTGATGTTTTATTCCAGAAAATGAACTAACTTTAAACCAATTACATTTAAACTCTGTATCTTTTATCTGTTCCATCCCCAAAACATAGTGTAATCTGAGTCAGATTCTATCAGAAAACTTTTATACTGTTCTGTAATTTTAAACAAGAGTTCTTCATAAACAGTATATCACTTTAAGGAATAACATTTCATCCAATTTGTGTTCAATTAATATCGCATACTAAACAAGTATTCAAAAGAAATGTGTTTATTTTATGTTAGTTTTGCTTATGTAGATTGCAATATTTTATAAGAATACAATATACAATATTTTATAATAAAGAATATACATTACCCGAAATCGGCATCAGTGACTTAAACTAATTTACTTTATTGAAAACTGAAATAAACTCAGCAATGTATAATGCCAAACCATTTCTGCCTCACGACTACTTCGTTCATGACAGAAATACTTGCATTGTGACGTTCGGTTATGAAATAATCCCATCTACGACTTATAAAAGTAGAAGATTATTTCCTTCATCTCAGAAAAAATTAATTACAAACATAAACTTTCCTAAACAAACTATATCTTGATTTAATTAAACATTTTTGGAAAGCTAATTACCTTAAGGATTAGAGCAGGGATGTCCAAAATTTATGCTTGAAAATATTTTGTCAGCACTATTTCCGAATAAAAAGTTTCATCTTCTTATATCTCAAAATTTCTGTCATTAAATACGGCTATACATTCTATACGAAATTGGTGGTAGCTCTGCGGACTGTGGGCCGAAGGTTGGAGAACGCACGATTAGGCAAATGTTAAATAAGTTTGAACATACTATTTCTGATTTTTAACTGCAGACGTTTGTAAGCAAGAGAAGCTATTTTATAATCCCCCTGTAGTTAATTCTCTCGCTGAATCTGATGATCTATACTACAAAATAGTTTCATGTTCAGCCATTTAAATTTAAATTCAGGTTTTTTATTTTATTCGTTTCATCGCAAAAACATAATCATGTTCCATCAGAAATCTTATATGCTATCCAGTAATTGCTATGCTAATTTAAAACTAATAACAATTGAATAACAATTGTTTCGAACAGGCATTGTTTTAAATTAAACAAAGATTAATATGGCTCACCATAAATATTGAATACACTTAAAGGATTGGATTTCATTTATTTATTGTTCATTTAATATCACATACTAAAACAAGTATTCAAAGGAAATATTTGTTTTTATAGAAGTCTGCTTATGTAAAAAAAAATATTTGTACAAGTGCAAATAATAAAACTTGTTCGTTATCCAAAATCCATATTAGTATACTAAGCTGAGTTATTTTATGTGAAATGAGATGTGAGACACTTATATCTAAATCCTTTCTGCCAGATGACTACTTCTTTCTTGACAGAAATACTCGTATTGCGACATTTAGTTATTAACTAATCCTATTTATGACTTACCAAAGCAGAAAATTATTTCCTTCATCTCATGAAAAATTAATTACAGAAACATAACGGCTTCCATATCTTGACTAACAAACCATATCTTGATTTAATTACAAATTTTTGGAAAGCTAATAACTTTAAGGAGTAGAAAGAGGTTAAATGAGTTCGAAACGGGCTTTTCTAGATCACACTTTTCCAAAAACGTACCCATTTGCAATAAAAGAGTGCAACTGAAAGAAATATTTTAACGAAATATTCGAATTTAATTATGATTTTTACTACTCAGTGCCATGTGGTATTTCGTAGAGAAATTTATCTACAAAATATAGTTTATTAAACTTTTACAGACTGCATTAGAAGCATCGTTTTTTTCCTTCTGCTAATATAGATTAATCATAAAGATGTGGGGAAAAAACTTTTATGTTTGATTTCTACAGTATTCGCAATAAGAGACATTGACCACTTTTAACTATTCTGACTACACTTGATTAAAAAATGCAATACGATGAAGATTAGATTTTTTTAATTCCTATTCAAATGCATTTCTTACTTCTTATGTTCTTCTAATACATTGAATCATTTCAAGAATGTCAAGCAAATTTTAGCTGTATTGAGTCGTTTTTCAATTTTTTATGAATTTTTAAATTGTGTATTGTTATTGGGGCAAACGTAAACTGGAGGTAACTGTAAATCATTGGTCACCCAAGTTATTTAAGTATTACCAAATCTTAGTAAATAAAGTTTTATTTATTGTGGTATTTAGATATTTATTTATAAATAAAATATTTAGACTAGTTATTACGATCTTTTTGTCGATATTGAATGATTTAGATGCTTTTATACATTATTTTTTATATTTTCCTGAATCTTACGAGTTTCTGATTTTAATCTTTTTTGTTTCCATTCTGATTTTGCATCTTTTTTGAAGGGTTTTCTTATCCTCGTCTACCTACTTCAATTTCGTCTACCTCTTAACAGTTCTTCTTGAGAAAACTACACTGTTAAACATTTACAGCAAACTGTCCAGTCATTTGACCGTTTTTATAGAAAACAGTTACATAACCATAATATAAATCTATTCTGACCACAATATGGACAATAATATGGTCAGAATGGAGTTAAATTACAATTATGTAACCGTTTTCTATAAAAACGGTTGAATGACTGGACAGTTTCCTTCCAATGCCTAACAGTGTAAGGGATGAGTAAACTTGTATCTTTCCATCACCAAGAAAGCATGTTTCTAGCTCATACATTTTTTGTGCTACAATTGGAAGCATCCATATATTTAAAATAGAAAGCAAATAATGTCAAATCCACATAAAATCGTATTCAATACGCATGCGTCAAAACAACTTCCGGGTTAACCATTCTTAATAAAGTGAATGATTTACCGTACAATTAAGCGCCTACACATTTCGCCCTTTACAATTCAGCCAATAAGGTGAGCGCTTTGCCTCTTCAAAAACGCCAGAGTATTTAGATATTGAATGATGATTCTTTAGGATATAACCGTTCGTTTGATTGCGATTCATTTCTTGCACGCACGCTGATGTCATGATCAAAAGGATTTTGAAGGTATTTATTTTATTTATTATATTTTGTATAAATATCTAGGTGTCGATTGGCTCATTTAATGTTTGCCAAATCGATCTAGACGTAAATTGCCTTTTTGGAGCTCTTTCATTTCGTTTGTGTAGTACAGAAAATAATTCACGTAATACAAAATTGGAACTCTTATATTCTGTTTATTATCATTTATTATTTATTCGTACGGTGTTCCGATTACTACAATAAAACTCATAATATGTGAGAAAACGGTGATTTTCTTTCTTTTTTTTTTTAACTTCATACTTACAAATTATAATTGTTTTGATGAAATCATACACTGAATGTTTTCATTTCTTAGCAAACTCTTAATATTTAAGAAATATTTACATTATATTGTTTGTATGTATACAAATCTTGGATGTTTTGATTTGCAAACTTTTAATATTTGTGAAATATTAACATTATATTGTTTGTATGTATACAAATCTTCAATGTTTTGATTTATTATCATTGTTTTCATTATTGGACGATAACAACATACATATTTTTCCGTACGGTGTTCTGATTACTACAATAAAACTCATAATATGTGAGAAAATGGTGATTTTTCCCCTCATACTTACAAATTATAACTGATTTGATGAAAGCACATGTCTTACACTTTACTGAATGTTTTCATTTCTTAACAAACTCATAATATTTAAGAAATATTCACATTATATTATTCTTATGTATACAAATCTTGAATGTTTTGTTTTATTATCATTGTTTTCATTATTGCACGATGACAACATACATATTTTTTCTTACGGTGTTCCGATTACTACAATAAAACTCATAATATGTGAGAAAACGGTGATTTTTTCCCCTCATACTTACAAATTATAATTGTTTTGATAAAAGCATATGTCTTACACTTCACCGAATGTTTTCATTTCTTAGCAAACTCTTAATATTTAAGAAATATTTACATTATATTGTTTTTATGTATACAAATCTTCAATGTTTTGATTTGCAAATTCTTAATATTAAAGAAATATTCACAGTTTCTCGCAGGAGGTTGATCAATGTAATCATTGCACTAGATTTAAGTTCATGAAATGTTCTTGGGGTCACGATTTTTTACACTTCATTCATTTTTTGGTTTAGTGCCATACTTGTCATTTTTTTTTCATTTTTATTTTACTATATCTAAGTATGTTTTGTATTTCATATAAATCTGATTATTAAAATTTCTGAATCAGAACCACGCATTTTTAGCTAAATTAAATAAATAAATTAGCAAACTTTGAGACTTTATATCTCGGTAACGGGGAGATTAGGGCAAATGATTCAGCCGTGAAAAAAGCACGTTTTACTATTCTTTTTCGATTGCTGCTTACTTAATTTTTTTTTCAATTACTGCACTAAGCCGTGGTTTCCTGGTTAGTATCAGAAAGACAAAACATTTTATAAAGTTAAAAGAAAATTACAATTTCTGTATCAAATATATTTTAAAAATATCTGTATTATGCTTAGACGCATATAAAAACATTAAGAAAAACAAAATTGGGTATGTCCTTGTTATAGAGAACAGATTGAGAAGTGACCAAGTTACAGACATATGTGAAATATATATATGACCTTTGAATCATTTTCGTGTAAAATGCATATTGCAAATAGAAAATATGATAATTAATTTTGATAAATTTTACGCTTTAAAAAATATCTACTTTTGTAATATAGATATGTTCTCTCTCTTTTTACTTATACGTAGTATAGGGTAAGTTTTGTAATCGTTTTGAAAATCAAAAAACGTTTTTGGCGGATTTACACGTTTCAGACACTGGAGATTCCGAAAAACATATTTTTAGAAAAAAAATTTGGCGTCCGTCTGCAATAATCGTCCAGAACAAATTGAGATAGAGACTTGAAATTTGGTATATAATAATGGGAAGAAGATTATTGAATTTCAGTAACCTCGATTATCCGGAACTATTTTTTTCGGACTCTCGAATTATTCGTTCTGATAAAAGGTATATAAAATTTTTCAAAATTGTTTATTTTAAGGAGTGAATATAAAAGACAATAAAAAAACATAAATTTTGCATAAAGAAAAAGTCGATCGGATAATGAGTTGTCGAGATATTTGTAATCATATTTTCCACACTCTTCGATTTTTCATGACCCTCTATTTCATTCAAATTTCAATTCAAAGATATATTTTAATTGTAAATGAGACGCTTAATCCCAAGCAGTAAACCGTTAGTTAACATGAGTATCAATTTTGGAATTATAAGGATGTTTCTTTTACGCAATTCAGTAATATAGCAAGTTTATGATGTCATCAAGCCACGATTTTATTCGAATTGCAATGCATTTTATAAATAGTTTACACATGTTTTATTTTCATATTTTATATTATGCATATCCATGATGAGTAAGTATTACGGTGGTCCCCAGAGACTAGTTTTACTCTAAAGAAAGATATAATTTAAATAAATGTTTGAATATAAGCAAGTGGTGATACAAATAATGGAAACAAGTATCATTATGAGATGTCAGGGTTCGTACGACTGTACCACATTTTTTTAATAGGATTTTTATATTTAATATTTAAATAGCAGAAATTGTAAACTTCCTGTTTAATTGCAAGGTTTGTAATACTTTTCTGCATTTAAATAAGTCGAAAAATTATATTAAAAAAATCTGGTAAAAGCGTACGAACGCTGGATGTGTCGATGATTGGGTTTCGTATTTAAAGATAGAGTAAGAGTAAAGGTTTAAGTAATATAAAAAACATTTCCAAGGAAATTTCCTGACACATTTACGGACTCGTTTTTAAATGTAAAGGTATGACATTTGCATGCAAGACTACGAAAAGAATTTGAAATCGAATGGAGTTATTCAATTTTTTATAAATACATATATTCTGTTATAGCCGATTGTTTCATAAAGACATTTATCGGCCGCAGGATCTGGAATTATTGTTTAACCTTCCTACCCGGTTGAAATTTTACTAAACCTTCATAATTATTTCATAACCTTCCTTATCATTTCCCGTCGGAATTTTTATTTAAAAACTATTTAACTTACTCATTTAACTTAGTTATCTGTGTCTTTTATTTAATTTTCTTTATGAAGAAATTTCTTGCTCGAATCGAATGAAATAAATTATAGAAACGGGTCGATTCGACCCATTCAGTAGAAAGGTTAAAACGCCAACTATGATAACATTTTCTGAAAGGTCTTTTGCCTTCATCGAAAAATTGTGAAAAAACTAATTGATTTCATAGTACCTGAATAAGAGACCCTGGCCCTCTCACACGTTTACGAACAAAAACACATTCAGGAATGTATCAGAAAGTATCCAGTTTGCATTTGAGGACAATCTTAACCCCTTGGGGACGAGCGACACGTATACGTGACGCATAAGATGCCCAGAATCCTCGATTATTCCCACCAGTTAATTTTTATTGTAAGCTTTGCCTTATTTAATGACAGCATTTCTGCGATTCAATTAGGCGAAAAATTCTGTTTTGAAAAACCGGTACTGAAAGATTAAAAATTCTGTAAAGGACGCTCGTCGCGAAGGGTTTAAGACAAACATGTTTAACTACCAGAATTTATTACTGCCAATAGGAGATACAATATAATTTAACTATATTACAATGTTGCCAATTGAGCAGGATTTTTCTTTACATTCATTACTACCACTTTTTTTGAAAAAGTAATGTTTGCCTCATGTAATCTTTCATTAAATAAGGCGAATATTCTGATTTCAGAAAAATGTGGTAGCAAAATTAAACAATTTGAATTAAAAAAAAATCGTTCAACTGGTAACACGGATCTCTAATCCAATATAAATGGGGAAAAATATATAAATATAAGTTTCAAGATATCCAGTAATGATAGATATAAAATAAGGAAATGAATGTACAAAATTTAATTTAGCATTTTTAATATAAAATCACTTTTAAGAATTATTCTTGTTTGTTCGACAGAATTATGAGACAATAGATTAATCGAATTTTTTTTTTTGAAAAATCGTGCGATTTACGTTTCACAACTCTGCGCAGTGAGTAGCTGCCTAAAAAAATTTAATGTGTGAATGTGTAGCTGTGATAAAAAGTAGAAAAAATAATTCTGCGTATAAAATATATATATATTTTTTTAAACGCACGCTGTAAATTATTTTCAGAATATGGAGTACTAGCAAAGTTTTTATGTAATTGCCGTCATTATTTAGTTCCTAAATGCACCAGAAAACAGAATAAAAGTTATGACTTTTAACACAATATTCTTCTACTTACATAATCTTTTTGTGATTCTATCTTAAAGTTCCCACAAAGGAAAGACTTTCCTAAAATAAATGAACAGAAACAATGATTATTCATTCGTTGCACTCAACAAGCGTGAAAATAAATGCAAGTGATTTAATCTTGGGATTAGTTTTCAAATAAGAAATTAAATAGCTGTGAGGTTTAATTTATATTAAGAATATCTTGATTTCTGTTCCTTTTACTTAAGAACAAATTGTTTTGGAAAAACTAAAACGCGATAAAATTTTATGCAATGCAAAAACAGTTATACAGAACATCAAACATTATTTTAAGGCAATTCCTTATACAAAATTTCTTAAATGCGGCAAGGTGGTTTTAATTTATTTTTCTCTTTTTGGAGATATTTCTTGTTAAAAGTAATGAGCGGAATGAGGCTTTATTTTCTATTTCATCTTTTAAAGACATAGAGAGATAAAAACTGCGAAACAAATTACTACCAAAAATTAATTACAAACTTTTTGTACTTAGATACAGTAAAGCTGACCACGTACTAAACACAGCTAAACAGTAATTTAAATGAATTACTTTCCTGAACGTTCCCAATGTCTTTTCAAAAGTAATTAGTGGCGTTGATGTCACGTACTCACAAAAGAATTTTCATAATCATTTTAATAGCGATTAATGCGAATATCTCATGTTTTTTTTTTTTGTTTCCTACAGTGTCAAAAGTTCCCTAAGAAAAAAAAATCTACTAAATGCTATACTCAATATGTATTAACGGATTCCATTTACCCATGCCTTCAAGAGTCTAAATTCAACATGCAGTCTCATTCTCTTCATTAGGTTTAGCTACAAATGGTCTAAAAGAAAAAAGAGAATAGAAAAAATAATTTCTATTTTTATAAAATAAAATGAATATATATATTTTTTCCTATTAACTGACCCTTACAAGTTCGAATGCATTACTTAATTGTTATATTTTGAATTAGCTTTGATTACTCTTTATAAAATTAAAGACATTATAACACACGTTTGGAATTACATTAGAGACATAAAAATGGCCACTTTTGTATACCAATAATGTTTCTTATTAATTCTGTGTCGTGGTAGCCTGTTTCAACGTAAACGTTTCTTAACCTGGCAAAGAACTGAACTTTTTCTTACGCCGAAACTGACTTCGCAATTTATTTCCATTTTATGGTGCCCTATCAATGTTCTAAAATTTGGCGTCACTATTTAGTTCTTATATGTCTTAAATGATTAAGGAAAACGTTATGACATTTTATCGATCCTAGTATTAAAAAAAAATGGGTTTTAATGTTTATAATGGCTCCTAGTATTGTGCCAATTATATTGATTGTCATTCCTTCCAATAAAAAGCAATATTTGTTTTACAGTGGATATATTTAAAATAATTTGGGGTTTACGTTGGAAATAGAATGACAAAATAGTTTAGTATTGGAAAAATGTAAACACCAAATATTGGAACAGTATATCGCTAAAATATAGCCAATAAAAACAACATTTGTCCAATGTTGATTTGCCAGCTTCATCTACTTACCTTAACTCTATTCTACTCCATTTCGAAATTTCATAAAAGGAGAATACTTTCTCTAAATTAAATGAAGCGAAACGAAGATTATTCGTTCCACTCAACAAGCGTGAATATAAATGCAAGGAATTTCACATTAGCGTTATTTCAGGAATGCGAAAATAAATAGCTGTGAAATGTAATTTATATTGAGAAATTCTCAGTTTATGTGAAGTTATGATCGTGTTACTTAAGAACGAAACATTCAAAAAATTATGATAAAAGTGTTATTTTGCGTTATTTTATGTGATGTATTTTATTTTATTTGATCTTGTATTCTTCAACTTTATTTTACTTTATACGACTCCATCTGAATGTTTCGAAAGTGGAAGTATTTTCACTAAATTAAATGAAAAGAAACGAAGCTTATTCGTTACACTCAGCAAGCGTGGAAATAAATGCAAAGGGGGGAATTATTTCTGGAAAATGAAATCAAATGACTGTGAAATGTAGATTCATAAAAAAGTTTTTCATTCGCATTAAGAGCCTACGCTAGTCACGCGAAGAAACGCTCAAGATAATGTTAAGTCTATGGGATGAGTCTTGGCAGATTTCTCGCTCACATTTTAATGTTTTTAAATGATTTTTTTTGCATAGGATAGCTGAGGTCGATTTCTAACGTTGTTAGATTTTACTTTTTTGATTTCGGTTACAGCTTTTTTTTATAAGCGGACGTTTTAAATTTTTGGAACCGGTTGGAACCGGTTCTGAAAGTAAAAGTACCTTTATATAAAAAAAACTGGAAATCGAAACAAAACCAAACAAAATCGAAAAAGTAAAAACTAACAACGTTAGAGATCGACCTCAGCTATCCTATGCAAAAAACACCAGTTAAAAATGTTAAAATGCGAGCGAGAAATCTACCAAGAACATTCCTATATTTTTTTCGCATGACTGATGTAGGCTCTTAAGGGGAGTCTTCACTCACTTGAAAACACCCGCTCGCTAATGTTAAACTTCACTGTTAAAAATCTTCAGTTTTTGCTGCATAGTCACTCCACCGCTTTTATAGAATATCTCTATTTTAACCTATTGAAATGCTCTGTAATATAGTAAAGTAACCGTTTTCTCTAAAAGCGGTGGAGTGTGTCCGCAGCAAAAGCTGAAGATTTTTAACAGTGTATGGCCAGGTTGTTTTCGAATTTCTCGTTTAAATTTGAATATTTTTAAACGATTTTTTTTTGCATAAGATAGCTGAGGTCGATCCCTAAAATGGCTATTTTTAACACTTTCCAACCTAGTTGAAAAGTGTTTATGACTTCGGTTTGTCTGGCCGTCTGCCGTCTGGCCGTCTGCCGTCTGCCGTCTGTCCGTGCTCTAACTCCCGTAAATATGCTCGGATTGCCCTGCAATTTTTATATGTTATAATCGTTATCTATGGCATGTTCCCTATTTCAACGGAAGTGTGCAGCACTTATAGTTTTTTTACAGGGACACTCAAAAGAATTCCGTTACATTGCGGTCTATGGGGAAAAATCATTTGCGGTTTATTTAAATAATGTTTCACTATTTTAAACGCATTGAAATTTATATATATCACTAAGGTGCATTAGAAGAAGCTTAATATGGAATAGGGTGTGCATAGCACTTATACTTACTTTACAGGGACAGTCAAAAGAATTCCGTTACATTACGTCTATGGAGAAAAATCGTCTGCGGTTTATTTAAATAATGTTTCACTATTTTAAACGCATTGAAATTTATATAAGGTTCATTACAAGAGACTTACTACAGAATATTGTGTGTATAGCAGTCATCGTTCATTTACAGGGACACACAAAAGAATTCTCTACTGTATGTTAACAATAATTCTTGGAAGTGCGTTTTAAGTTACTGAATGCGATTTTAATTTTAAATAGCCTTTTGTATATTACGTGGTGTGTATAAATTCTGTAGATCCTATACAGGGAAGCACAAAAGTTCGGGAACACATTTCCGTATTATTTAACTCCAGACGGAGGATTTTAAACTGTGCTACTTGTTTCCTAACTGAACTAAAATTTAGCATCCTATGTAGTATATATACAAATCTATAGATCCTATACAGGGCTGAATAAAAGTATTCGGATTACTTAGATGTTATCTTTTAGCTTATTAAAGAGTATGATTCGTAAAATTATTTTGGAAGCGTTGGAAAGTGTTACATAATCTATGCTTGACGCATGATTTTTCGTTCTTGTTTACTTTTTCGATTTCAGTTGCAGATTTTTTTAATAAAGGTACTTTCACTTTCGTAACCAGTTTTGAAAGTAAAAGTAACTTTATTAAAAAAAATATTCAACAAAAATTGAAAAAGTAAAAAATAGCTATATTAAGGATCGACCTCAGCTATCTTATGCAGAAAAAAAAAAACGTTTAAAAATATTCAAATTTAAACGAGAAATTCGAAAACAACCTGGCCATAGGTTTAACATTAGCGAGCGGGTTTTTTCAAGCGAGTGAAGACTCCCCTTAAGAGCCTACGCTAGTCACGCGAAGAAACGCTCCAGCTGATGTTAAGTCTATGGGAAGGTTATCGTGCGATTTCTCGCTCGCATTTTAATATTTTTAAATGATTCTTTTTGCATAGGATAGCTGATGTCGATCTCTAACGTTTTTAGTTTTTACTTTTTTGATTTTGGTTACAGTTTCTTTTATAAGAGGACATTTTCAATTTTGGAACCGGTTCTGAAAGTGAAATTACCCTTATATAAAAAAAAAAAAACTGGAACAAAAATCGAAAAAGTAAAGACTAACAACGTTAGAGATCGACCTCAGCTATCCTATGCAAAAAGAATCATTTAAAAATATTAAAATGCGAGCGATAAATCGTGCGATAACCTTCCCATAGACTTAACATTAGCTGGAACGTTTTTTCGCGTGACTGATGTAGGCTCTTAAGAGTCTACACTAGTCACGCAAAAACACTCGCTTGCTAATGTTAAACCCCTGGGAGCGTTCTTGCTTGTATTTTAATGTTTCTAAATGATCTTTTTTGGCACATGACAGTTGAGGTAGATCTCTAGTCACGCTAGTTTTTACTTTTTCGATTTTGTTGCAGTTTTTTTTTTTTTTTAATGACACTACTTTTATTTTCAGAACCGATTCCGAAAGTGGAAATATAAAATAAATCTGCAACCAAAACCTAAAAAGTAAAAACTAATCCGGTTAGAGATTGACCTCAGCTATCCTAATAAAATAAATCAGTTAGAAATATTAAAATGAAAGCGAGAAATTTGTAATGAACACTTCCATACGTTTAATATTAGCGTTCAAATTTGTTCGCACGCAATTTGTTTTTTTCCAGTGGAGAGTTCTTTTCAAATTTCTCGCATGCATTTTAAAATTTTAAAATGATTTTCTTTAAATAGAATATCTGAGGCCAATATCTAACGTTATGCGTTTTTACTTTTACGATTTTTTTTTAATATGAGGATACTTTCTTTTTCAGAACCGGTTCCAAAAGTAAAAAGTGTCATATAAAAAAATTCTAACCAAAACTGAAAAAGTACAAATGCACAACATTAGATATCAACCTCAGTTATCCTACGCAAAAAAAAATCATTTAAAAATATTAAAATGGAAGCGAGATATTTGTAAAGAAAGCTCCGGACGTTTAACATTAGTTTGCGCGTTTCTTAGCGTGACTATTGTAGGTTTTAAGTTCTGTTCCTGTTACTCAATAACGAAACATTTTTGAAGAAATATTATAAAAAGGACATTTTACGTAATGTATTTATTTTCTAGCATTCGTCTACATATCTAACATTGTACTTTGTCATATGAATGTTTTGAAAAAGAAACCATTTTCTATTTAAAAAAAAAAATGAATAAAAACAAAGATAATTCGTTATAACCATTAAGCGTAAAAAAATGTAAATAATTTCATCTTAGCATAATTTCTGGAATGCGAAATTAAAGAGTTGTGAACCGTGATTTATATTCAAAATTTCCTCATTCGTATAAGGTTTTGTATCTGTTACTTAAGAAAAAAATATTTTTGAAAAATATAGGATAAAGACATTAAATAGATAGAAAAATTATTCTAAAATTGGAATAAAATTCACCTTTGTGTATCAATTAAAATATGAAACCATTTAAACCATTATTCTGTAGTTTAGACAACAGAATACAGTTTACAATGGAAATAATGAGAAATGGGTCATTGCCTTTTCTGGATGTTGAACTAATTAAGAATAACTTAACACATTGTTTATACAGAAATATTTACAGGAAACCATGCCGATTCAATAATACAATATCTAATAGCAGTATAGTACCATTTAATTATAAAAAAGCAGCATATAATTTTTATGTCAGAAGGGCTTTTAACGTATGTTCACAAAATTATATAAACGCAGAATTAAGCACGATTAAGGAAATTGCAGCACAGAATGGGTACTCAGTGAAATTTATTAACAAGTAATTTACGAATTCAATAACAGAAAAATAATAGCCAAGAATAAAATACAAGTTTCAAAGTTTTGTAGTATAGATTATATCTCCCAACTTTATGAAAGAATCCGGCATGCTTTAAAGAAATATTACATAACATTAATTGCCAAACCTCCAACAAAATTACAAAATCTAGTACAGAGAAAAATTGACCCCATAGATATGCATGAAAAAGCAGGAATTTATATCATCCCATTTAAATGTAAAAATAAAAATGAAGTATTTACATACATAGGTATGACAACTAGGAAATTGCAAGACCGCATAAGGGAGCATAAGTCAGACATAGCAAAAGGAAAACCATCTACTGCACTTTCTTGGTTAAATTTAAAAACATAAATTGATATCTATTTCAGTAAAGTAAAGATTATCGCGCAAAGGAACGACTATACTACATGTATACTGAGGGAGTCAGTGGAAATCCTGAGAAGTAGTGGGAAATCCTGTAATGATATTTTATCATACAATATACCAAAAATCTGGTATAATCTACTTGGTGTTAATTGTACATTTGGGTTGGAATAACCCACCTTGCTCAATAGACTAGTCCCTTCCCCTTCCCCCCGCCCTTCTCCATATGTGGTTTCACCCTCTGCTATTTAAACAGCTTACAGTCCGGAGGTTACAGAATTTTTTCTCATTTCCACCCTTTGATGAGGGCCAGGTTCTGGTCGAAAGCGCTCGGGACTCCGACGAACGTTTTTAACATCTTAAAATGGTTTTAATGTTTTAGAACCTTTTTATTTTACACCTATTTTAGTAATACACAAATTGTGATCCCTTTTAAATGGTTTCATATTTTAATTTATAGGATAAAGAATTGACCAATTATACCACCAATAAATATTATTTAAAGGTTCTCGTTTAAGTTAACTTCGTTAAAATTTTTCATTTAAAATTTTATAATATTAAAAGAAAAAGGAAAAAAACAATTTCTGTAAATGAAATGAAGTAAGACAAAACCGACCATCACACGCAATAAACTCAAAAGAAAATTCAAGGATTTTCACCTTGGTATAGCGTGGGGAATGCGAAATTAAATAGGTGTGAAATGTAATTTATTTTAAGAAGTTCTACGTTCTCATTAAATTTTGTTGCTGTTACTTCAGAATGAAACTATTTTGCAAAAGAAATATGATAAAAATTCTATTTTAAGTCTCGTAAAAATAACATACTTAGCCGTATAATATACACATAATAATAAATATTAATTTAAAGCAATCTCTCTCAGGTTGTAAAAATATATTTGAGTGAAGTTAATTTGTTTTGGCTGTTTCTTCGATATCATTGATTCTTTGTCCATATTGTCAATATTGGCATGAAAAATTGACCCAACATTATGGATTTATATTTCGCCAATATTGTATCAATAGTGACAAGAAATATTTCATCAGTTCATTGCCAATATTTCCAATATATAAAATATTTGAACCAATATTTGTATTTCACTGGAATTTTTGCAATGGACACAACATTGGTATAATATTTGTCCCAATATAACCAAAATTTCTAAAGTATAGCAAATATTATCCAGTATTGGTACTTCAATGGAACTATTTCCGATTAATACAATTTGCAATGTATATCAAATAATTAACTCATATTAGTATTTCATTGACGGTATTCTCAATGCATATAATATTGGCGTAATGTCTGTCCACAAAATATCCAAAATTTCTAATGTATAACCAATATTGTTATTTCTTGCACGTAATATTTAGCTCCAATATAACCAATATTGATTTTATACAAAGTTATATTAAAATCATTAAGTATTTTTCTAAAAGTTTTTATAACATTAATATTTTACGCTCCAACTGTACATTTTAAATACCATTAAAGATAACATAATATAGAATTTATTTAATTCGTTTAATACTAAAAGTATACTTTTCATACAACATACTGTACTCGATTCCATTTAGAAAGCACCTTGAAAGAGTGGAAGCTATTTTACAAAGTTGTTATTTTCTCAACCGTTTACGTAGGTGTAGCTTTCCTCTTATTAAAGAATCTTATATGAAAAAATTCTAACTGCAAAAACATTTCCATTTATAGATAGGATCACAATACATATATTTACATTTTTTAGAGTTATGGGATTTCCCTTACAGCATTTAAAAAAAATTAATCTTGTTATTCTTGTACATATTTTACAAAAAGAGCTATAACTACCAATTTATTAAATCCGCTTTAGTGAAAAAAACTTATCTAAATTTCCTATTTTTATTGTGTTAATTTTCTAATATGTTTTCAGTCATTAAGGAAGATAATTATTGAGGTAGAGTAATTTCTTCAATCATAATCTGAGTCATAAAGTGTTACCGAAATGGAAAAAGGTAACTTTCTACCTTCGTCGAGAGAAAAAAAGAATGAACGTTTTCTATTTAATAAAAAAACTGTTATATCTTCATTATATTACCAAATGCATTAATTATTTGTTTTATTTTGCACAAACCTTTAGTGCTTTTCATAAAGTTAATGACGTCATAACACATTTATGGAATTAAGTAGGTGTCGTAAAAAATAACTCGAACTATTTTATTAACACATATATCGATTGAATTTACCGTAGAAAAAAAAAGGGAATTTTTTAACCTGTACTTTACTTGGCATAATATCACCTTTTATCTATTTTAATAACTTTACATTTTTAAATTGTAGCTTTATCTTTGTTTTCAGTAGACTTAAAAAAATAAGCGTCTGTTAAGGGCCGTCACGAAGCAGCTATACGCAAGTAAATACATGCTTCCCAAATCGGTGTAGGCAGAACTAAAAAATTCTAGGACAGCAAGTAATTCATAATATACGAGGGAAAGTCATTAAGTAAGTCAAAAAAGATAATTAAATAATAACTTACAATGACATTCACTTCAAAACTATTTTTATTTCTCAACATATTATCCACCAATATTTATGAAATACGCTAACTGAATGCATGAAGTAAGTTAGAAACAACCATAAAGAAATAGTTATTTGAAGTCGCTTTTCCTTTTTAACACTTTCCAACCTAGTTGAAAAGTGTTTATGACTTCGGTTTGTCTGGCCGTTTGGCCGTCTGCGTCTGCCGTCTGTCCGTCTGTCCGCGCTCTAACTCCCGTAAATATGCTCGGATTACCCTGCAATTTTTATATGTTATTGTCGTTATCTATAGTATGTTCCCTATTTCAACTGAAGTGTGTAGCACTTATAGTTTTTTTACAGGGACACTCAAAAGAATTCCGTTACATTACGGTCTATGGGGAAAAATCATTTGCGGCTAACTTTAATGATGTTACACAATTTCAAACACATTGTAATTGATATATATCACTAAGGTGCATTATAAGAAGCCTAATATGTAATCTGGTGTCCATAGCACTTATAGTTACTTTACAGGGACAGTCAAAAGAATTCCGTTACATCACGTCTATGGAGAAAAATCGTTTGCGGTTTAATTAAATAAGTTTCACTATTTTAAACACATTGAAATTGATATATATCACTAAGGTGCATTACAAGAGGTTTACTGCAGAATATCGTGTGTATAGCAGTCATCGTTCATTTACAGGGACACACAAAAGAATTCTCTACTGTCTGTTAACAATAATTCCTGGAAGTGCGTTTTAAATTGCTGAATGCGATTTTAAATTTAACTCACTCTTTGTCTATTACTTGGCGTGTATAAAGTCTGTAGATCATATACAGGGCAGCACAAAAGTCCGCGAACACATTTACGTTTATTGACAAAAACTTCAGAAGGAGAATTTTAAACTGTGCTACGCGTTTCCTAACTGAACTAAAATTTAGCATCCTATGTAGTATAAATACAAATCTATAGATCGTATACAGGGCTGAATAAAATATTCGGATATTTTTCCGAATATTGTATATGTTGGAAATTCCTGAAATTACGTTTTTAAATATGTTAGGCGCTTTCCAAATTGTTTACTTAGATGTTAGCTTTCAGCTTATTAAACGGTTATGATTTGTAAAATTATTTTGGAAGCGTTGGAAAGTGTTACATAATCTATGCTTGACGCATGATTTTTCGTTCTTGTTTGTTTAAAAATCGCTTGTATCGTGTATTCTTGCATCATTTACTTTGTTTGTTAGCATATTTATGTACATACAAGAACTTTCAAAACTTTTTTTTGGAAATATTATAACTTATAAAACTTTATCTTATCAAAGAATCAGTTTTAAAATGCCCGGCTGTACCTTTGATAGTTTATAATTAAATCTACATGGATTATATTTACACTATACTTAATTTAATTTTGGGGAAACAATCGTTTAATTAATATAAAATAATTTATCAAACAACATAGAAATAGTTTATATACACAATATTACTAGATTTGTTTAATTTATTCATTACACAATTGTAAGCAGAAGTGAGAAGGTGTTTTAATTAGGGGATTTTACGGTTATGAACAAACTCTATTAATAAGCACACTTGAAAATATATTAATTTCTCTCTGAAAATAATTTTAATGCAAACACTAATATTCATAAAATTGTTTAAAAGAATTAAAATGCGGCAGAATAGGTTGCGCACAGTTTTAACATAAACTTTTAATAGAATTTTTAGCCTTATTTATTTGCGGAAAAATGCTACAAATTCTGCTATCAAACAAGACATTTACGAATTCTGCGTTTTAAATATTACATAGAAATTTTCTAATAATAAAAATTGGTGCCAGACTCTTTGGAAATTTCAAACACTTCTCTACAAGCTGTAAATAAGTAATTTTTCTTTTTTATTTGAAATTTTCTCGTGACATATTCTATTTGTCAGTCTCTATTAAAATCTTACAAATAGCTCTTTCTGAATCGGCTTTTATAAAAAAAAAAGACAAATTAAAATAATTAATGAAAATAGTTGCAAACCAAGACTGTATATATTGATTGAATTTTAGCCCAATATTGCGGCTTTATTGCATTTATCATAAATACGATGAATACAATAAATAAAACGTGTAAATACTCCAAATAAAATACCATTAATTGTTAAATATTGGCTTTGCATTGAAATACTTGGAATGAAAAGTCACTGTAACAGAGATATTTGCTTTAGTTCGGAAGTATTTGCAATGAAGCACTAATTTGTTGAAATATTGGCTTTAAAATGGAAATATTCGCAATAAAATTTCAAAATACTTCTTGCCAAAATGGTGCAATATTGTTAAATTTAGATACTCCTATTTCGGGACAATATTTAATGCCATAAATATAACTGAAATTTTGTGAATTTGTGTTATTTTTTTTTTATTTTATAAATGAGCATTTTTTTATTTAATAAATATATTTAATAATAGTTTTTGTAAAGTTGTAACGATTCTTTGTTGTGGATGAGTATCGTGTTTTTTTTTGTTTTTTTTTTAAATCTAAGATATACTTGCACTGATTTTTATATTCAACGATTTCCATTAAATTATAAATCCTTTTCATTCATTGTCTTCCAAAGAGAATATATTAATTTTAGCGTGTGGATAAACACGACATAAGCATTCGCTCTTAACACAAACGTTGACGCTTATTCCGGTTCAGATTTATTGGACTCTGAAGGAAACGTGAAATGCAGTCTAAAATTTCACATCACTTCCAGAAGCTTTTGGCGAAAGCAAAATATGATTACGCATTCAGATTTAAACTACAATAGGAAAGTTGAATTTCGCTAATGCTCTAAATTTTAATGAATACAGTGACCTTCAACACGGTGGCATGTTATTTATTTCATTGTTGTACAAATGGATACTTATTTAAATTTACTTTTTGTGTATTTAAATCTATTAAACTGTTATATTTTAGCGATTGTGTGAAATATAAGACAGTCTAATAATGCAAAAAAGAAAAGCTTTTATTACATTTGCATATAATGATAATTAGATATTACAATTTTAACACTCGACAATGGTCAAGGTATCAGTTAAGAGAAAGGTTCTAAACAATGGATTTAACTGGTAACATGCTATTAGCTTGTTGATTTAATTTTAATACATAATGAAATAAAAATAGTTATATATGTGTAGGTATTACAAACATATTTTATTTCAATAATTCTAGTATTACTTTTCTTTTTACTGTTTGTGCAATTTATAGAATAGGTAAATTAAACAGTGTTAAATATTGTTAAAATATTGGGAAACAGTTACTTTGGTTTTATTTTTTAAATATTATAATAATTCTCAGATAAGAGTGTTAGATAAAAATGTTTAAACACTAATTTATTCGAGAATTTTTTTTTTTTTACTATTACACAAAACAATAAAAATTAATCAGAAAATATTTATTTTTGAGAGATTCAAAAGCTAATGTTTTCCAGGGATATGCCAATAATTTTGTTATTATCCGTATTTGGAATACATGTTCTTGTCCTGAAGCATAGACGTTTTTGCAATCTTCAAAATTTAGAAAATATCTTCAATAGTAGGTGAGATAAAGACTGATTAAGTAATGCCATAAAGAGCAGTTCTTTTTCAATTTTTGACGTACAATTATTCAATTTATTAAATTCAGTACATTAATGCAAGTTTATACTTTTTTTACAGATAGTAAATTTAACCCATATTGTGACAGCCGTTCTATAATTGCGACGGCTATATTAAAAGCCTTTAAAATAAAATTTATAAAAATACTCAGATGAGCTTTTTCAAAGAATGGACCGAAGGTGAAAGAAATAATTAGGTGAAATAAAATAAACTGTTGAATGTATTATTTTTTAAATGTCTAATTTTTAAAATAACGCTAGGTACAGGACATTTAGGAGGTCGTTTTCAATCTAAACTTTTACCCAACTCAATGTTAATACGAACACCTAATTTTGACATCCAATTTGGCCTTTTTGAGCAAATGTTACCTTAGGATACCAAAAGGGAAATAATTCGATCAAGTAGTTTACGAATTATTAATGTTTAAAGTTTGGAACTCCTATCGTTAAATTCGTTTGTAATCATTGCAAAAAAGATTGCGACGCGAACAGTACCGTAATTTCGTGCGTATGCGCCGCGTCTTAGTTAAGTCTTTTTCAAACCGGAAATTTTATTGAAAATAAGAAGTCAAATAAGTGCTAAGCAGAAGTAAGTCACATTTTATTTAAAATAATTTCTGGTAGGAAATTGAATTGTCTGAGGTGCGGCGTATACGCGCGAAATTACGGTATTTTAAACATAACTCATAATTACTTAACGTAATGAGCTGTATTTTTAGATTCTCATATCTGAAGCTTCTAGAAATCACTTTCTGTTTAAAAAAATCATAGGTACATGGCGTTCATATTTAAAAAAAATAATAATTACAAAATATATATGATTTAAAAATTAGTTTTTGACAAAAATATGAATTGTAAGTTTTGGCCAATAACCCTGATTGACTGGCTCGCCCCTAAATCCCAACTACGGAAGAGTTTTGGAAAGGAACCCCACCAAAAAATGAAAAAAATACCAGGCAAGACTCCCGTCATACAAATCGCAACATAAAACAGTTGGAATCTTCGAAAAAGGCAAAGAGAAAAAAGAAAATAGCCATTTGATAGGGTTTTATGTCTTCTATAAATGAATGTTAAAAAGACCTTCTGGTCTATAAAGGAAATAAAAGCTACCTTCCCTATTTTTGGTTTTAAGATTTTAGCTAATTTAATTATTAAACACGAAACTAAAATACGAAAAACCTTATTATAGAAAATTCATTCCCAGTTTTCGCCAATACTGGAATTGAATAAATATTTCGCAAAATTAGTCAGCTAGTTGGCTTAATTTAAGACGATTTCCTTCGTTAATGTGGCAATATTTCGCCTAGTGTCGCCAAGTTTGGCGAGAATTTAACGGTTGCGAAAAAGAACATATTGTTTTAATCGTATGAGAGTTGGAATAATGGTTACAATAATGAAAAAAAAATTGCGAGAAACCACATTCACTAAAACTCATAACTTAATCCCGTTTTGGGAGGATGATTTGTTGTCTTGTTTCAAAATGTCAGACACCCTAGAATTTCAAATTACTATATCTATACCATTTTTTAAGGTACAGGCAAAACAAAAAATTATCCGAAATATTTGTATCGAGGCCGAACACTCAACGGAAATGAATTTAAGATTTCTATTTATTTGTGCATATTTTCGAATTTTAAGTCATTAAGTGGCCGCCAATTGAAAGCTGGCCAACGAACTCGATCGAGACACTGGAAAGTCTTGTACACATGCTTAGTAACATCCAAATCGGTTAATAAAAACGATTATCGTGTAGCAAAAGCATATATATATCAACATTTAGACAGGGGGTGGTTTTGAGGTCTGGGGTTCATGGTCGGTAAAAATGTACCAAAATTTCCCGGAATTGCTTTCCTCCGGACGGTTGCAATAAAGAGCTTCTGACATTTTGTAATGGAAAATCAGCTTAAGAATATTCTTCATCGTAAAATTGTCTAATAATTTGAAATTTCGAATACAAACACTTAATTTTGACGTCATATTAAGTTTGTTTCGGAAAATTTTACTTTGGAATACCATATGCTAAGTCATTCAGTAAAATAGTTTAGGAATTAAGGAAACGTAAAATTTTGACCTTCTAATGTTAAATAAAAATTTTTAAGATGCAAAATCAGTTGCAATGCGGATAGTTTTTAAAGTATAATTTAGAAACGGCTTGGCAGAACTTACTGAAATTTGGGATCAGCATGTTTGCAGCTTCTAGAAATCGAATTATTTAAAAAATATATAGGGTACAATTTATATTTTTTTAGAAAATATCAATTTATTAAATAAATATTCGAAAACAGTATGAATGGTAACCTGTCAATTTTTAACAGAAATCAATTTCTAGAAGCATGAAATAATGGAATCCAAAATTACAGCTCATTCTGCCAAGCTTTTTTTTTTTTAGTTAAGCATGAAAAAATTTCCCGCATTGATTTTTTGCAAGGATTACAAATGTATTCAGTAATAGGAGTGCCAATTTTTAAGCTTCATAATTCCTAAACTACTTGGCCGAATGATTTTCCTTTTGTATGTAAAGGTTCTTTCATTTTTTGTGTTTCATTTTGGAAACTGTTCGTGGTATTTGGATCACAGATGTGACGTGATGTGTGTGACTTCCATTGATGTTACAGTGATTTTACTGCCACCATCCTGACTATAGTGCGGTGAAGTGGGCCCTCACCTGTCATGAACGCACACTCACCACACTGGCACATCCAACGCCCCTAAGTTACAAAACATTCTCTCAAGACCCACACTTCTAAACAAACTCATGGCCGTATGGCTGTCTGCCGTCTGTCCGTGCTCTAACTCCCGTAAATATGCTCGGATTGCGCTGCAATTTTTATATGTTATTGTCGTTATCTGTAGCATGTTTCCTATTTCAACTGAAGTGTGTAGCACTTATACTTTTCTTACAGGGACACTCAAAAGAATTCTGTTAAATTGCGGTCTATGGAGAAAAATAATTTGCGGTTTATTTTAATGATATTTCACACATTCAAATACATTGTAATTAATATATATCACTAAGATGCATTACAAGAATATTAATATGGAATAAGGTGTGCATAGCACTTATAGTTACTTTACGGGGACAGTCAAAAGAATTCCATTACATTACGTCTATGGAGAAAAATCGATTGCGGTTTAATTAAAAAATGTTTCACTATTTTAAACGCATTGAAATTTATATACATCACTAAGGTGCATTACAAGAGGCTTACTACAGAATAGTGTGTGTATAGCAGTCATCGTTCATTGACAAGGACACACAAAAGAATTCTCTACTGTCTGTTAACAATAATTCCTGGAAGTGCGTTTTAAGTTACTGAACGCGATTTTAATCTTAACTAGCTTTTTGTCTATTACGTGGTGTGTATAAATTCTGTAGATCCTATACAGGGAAGCACAAAAGTTCGGGAACACATTTCCGTATTATTTAACTCCAGACGGAGAATTTTAAACTGTGCTACGTGTTTCCTAACTGAACTAAAATTTATCATCCTATGTAGTATATATACAAATTTATAGATCCTATACAGGGCTGAATAAAAGTATTCGGATATTTTTCTGAATATTGTATATGTTGGAAATTCCTGAAATTACGTTTTGAAATATGTTATGCGTTTTCCAACTTGTTTACTTAGATGTTATCTTTCAGCTTATTAAACGGTAATGATTTGTAAAATTATTTTGGAAGCGTTGGAAAGTGTTACATAATCTATGCTTGATGCATGATTTTTCGTTCTTGTTTTGTAACTAAATTTCTTGCTTGTCATATCAATATAGTAATTGTTTGATCTGTCTTCTTTAATAAATGGTATTTCATATACTCCTGAAAAATTATAAAAATTAATTGGGTCAATTTACTGCAAATTTTATTCTTTAATTCTCTTGGAGGTGTAAGTTCGGTCGCGTGTTATCTCAAAAAATTGGTTTCTTAGAAAGTAAATGACTATTTATATATTCAACAATTGAGAAATGAAAATGGAATTGTCCTACCTTTTATTTCGACCATGTGTAGATTATAATATCCATCACGAATTGTGATTAGATTTCTGTAATTTATATGATGTTAGTATTAATTCAAATAATAAGTCATTCTTTGTGTATAAGCAATAGATATATAGTATCTAATTTTACAGTTGATTAAATTTAAATTTTAGATTAAATTTTATTAAGCTACAAGAATATATTTATATTTTAGAAATTACAAGAGTCATTTGCTCCTTTTAAATGCGTAAACAGGATGAGTTTTGAAAGCAGATTAAATTAAAAAATTTTCAGTCAAAAGGAAAGTGATTGTTTTTAACACTTTCCAACCTAGTTGAAAAGTGTTTATGACTTCGGTTTGTCTGGCCGTCTGCCGTCTGGCCGTCTGTCCGTGCTCTAACTCCCGCAAATATGCTCGGATTGCTCTGCAATTTTTATATGTTATAGTCGCTATTTATAGCATGTTCCCTATTTCAACGGAAGTGTTTAGCACTTATACTTTTTTTACAGGGACACTCAAAAGAATTCCATGACATTGCGGTCTATGGGGAAAAATCACTTGAGGTTTATTTAAATAATGTTTCACTATTTTAAACGCATTGAAATTTATATATATCACTAAGGTGCATTAGAAGAAGCTTAATATGGAATAGTGTGTGCATAGCACTTATAGTTACTTTACAGGGACAGTCAAAAGAATTCCGTTACATTACGTCTATGGAGAAAAATCGTCTGCGGTTTATTTGAATAATGTTTCCCTATTTTAAACGCATTGAAATTTATATAAGGTGCATTACAAGAGGCTTACTACAGAATATTGTGTGTATAGCAGTCATCGTTCATTTACAGGGACACACAAAAGAATTCTCTACTGTCTGTTAACAATAATTCCTGGAAGTGCGTTTTAAGTTACTGAACGCGATTTTAATTTTAACTCGCTTTTTGTCTATTACGTGGTGTGTATAAATTCTGTAGATCCTATACAGGGAAGCACAAAAGTTCGCGAAAACATTTCCGTATTATTTAACTCCAGACGGAGAATTTTAAACTGTGCTACGCCTTTCCTAACTGAACTAAAATTTAGCATCCTATGTAGTATATATACAAATCTATAGATCCTATACAGGGCTGATGAAAAGTATTCGGATTACTTAGATGTTATCTTTTAGCTTATTAAACGGTATGATTTGTAAAATTATTTTGGAAGCGTTGGAAAGTGTTACATAATCTATGCTTGACGCATGATTTTTCGTTCTTGTTTGTTTTTGTGCTTGAATTGTTTTAGAGTCATGAAATTCTCTTTAATTGGTGTATTCTGGCATATTTCACTAGTAAACGAGCACATTTTACAAACATATCAAATACACCACATTTGACTGGGATTTCCTACTTGTTGCAGCAATTAAACAAGTTCTTTAATTGGTGTTTGCACTTTGTTCATTATTTGATGATATAAAATAAAAGAGTAATTAAATGATTTCACTATCGCTTTTAATGATGATAAGTTGGGTACTGTATTTGAAGATAATTGGATATAACAGTCAACAAGATATTTATGTCGGTGAATCTGTTCGTGAAATATTTCATTAAGTGGAAGAAAATTTCCCGCTGCATTTTCTCTTTTGAACAGCTGTGTTTTCGAGTGGTTGCAGAGATTCTAATTTAATCCAATATGAGGAATTATTTCTAACAAATTTCTCAGGCAGTTTGGCTATCACGAAATGTTTGTGATTAAATAATGCAAAAATTACTATTCAGATCTTCTGGTATGAATTCAAAATTTTTGAATAAAAAATAAATTCCTGAGATGCACGTGCATATATGCGCTAACGATGCAACTGGGTTAAATAAAACCAACTCCTTCCTCCATTGTCACTGTACATCTGCTAACCTACCAATTTTGTTCAACTAAAACCAGAAATTTTATAAAATAAAATAATTCACAAATCACCATGTAGAAACAAGAAACATTTCATAAGGTAAATTTCTGGTTCCTGTATTATTATTATTATTATTATTATTATTATTTTGAAAAAAACCGGAAGGTTGGTTTGCTATGTAGCTCGTTCCTTCGTAATTAGTGTAGCAACAATAGCATATTACATCATATCTGATTTGTGATTTACCAAAGCAGAAAATAATTTCCTTCAACTCACGGAAAATTAACTAGAGAAATACAATGCTTTCCTAAATAAGCAATTCCTCGATTTAATTACAAATTTTTCAAAGCTAATTAACTTTGAGAATAGAATGAGGATAGGTGAATTTTAATAGGCTTTTTCCTGCTTTCTCTTCTTTGAAAACATTTCCAGTTAGATAAAAAATGTAATTGACAGAAAAATTTCGTTGAAGTGCATTTAAATAAGTTAATATGAGAATTTAAGGATTTATAAAATTTTTCGCATTATCCATTATTCGTAAAACTCCTAAAGCGGAAAAAAAACTTAACAAAATTTAACTAATCTTTATAATAAACCATCCTAGCTACCTCAATGCTAATTTTAGTGTATATATTTTTTATATTTGTCATTATATACAGGGTATCCATAATTAATCGACCCTATTTTAAATTTGTCTACAGACGAAACTATTGTTCAGAAAGTTGTAAATAATG
The DNA here is from genome assembly GCA_963931845.1 of Maratus michaelseni. NCBI lineage: Eukaryota > Metazoa > Arthropoda > Arachnida > Araneae > Salticidae > Maratus > Maratus michaelseni. The sequence goes on from OZ007586.1 coordinate 421,078,496, forward strand.
AAAGGATGGCAATGAAGGGTGGGAATTTCTTTGTGCGAAAAGTCTTTTTTCAAATTTTTCGCCTCCAAAGGGCGTTTTTTAATGAATTACACATTTAGCATACATTTACGATAGTTTACCAATTTTATTACAACAAAACATATTCCACATGGTGGCCATCAATTTCTGGAATGGTAAGATAGAATGTTCCACAGTTGACCGCATTGGGTACTCGGAAATGCTAAGAACATGTCGCGAAAAGCGGTCTTTAAGATCAGGAAAAGTTCCTGGATTATCACGACTTACCCAATGTTTCAAATGCCCCTAAAGCCAAAAGTTACATGTTTTGAGGTTTGGGAAACGGGGAGACTACACATTACGAAAATGGCGGCTGATGACTCGTTCTTCTGTTTTGTTGTAAAAATGTTGTACTAATTTTGTTGTAATAACATGTTTTGTTGTATTCAATATTGTAAACTATCGTAAATGTATGTTAAATTTGTAATTCATTAAAAACGCACAATGGTGGCGAAATTTTGAACTAATTTTTTTTTCGCTCAAACATATTCCCATCCCTTCATCATGTCGTTCACACAATTTCACAATTTTCTGAACAATAGTTTCGCCTGTAGACAACTTTAAACTAGTGTCGTTTAATTATGAACACCCAGTATTTTGAAAAGATAAACATTTTAATTGATTTTTCCGAAGGATTATTTCCTTTTTGGAGTCAAAATCATAGCTGTCAACTTTTACGTTTTTTTCCCTAATACTACTTTTCAAAAGAATAATTCCCGTTTATCGGAAAATAAACTTTTGTTCAACTCATATACCTGATTACCAACGGGGCACACTTCCACCAGTAAAAAAAATAATTTTTTTTTCTTTATTCATGACAATAATTTTGCATGAATAAGACGTTTTAATAACACGAAAATTTCTATTAAAATTTTACTGGTGGAAGTAATCCTTTCAAAATATTGCAGTAGTAGTTCATGTATGACTAAATATTTCGTCATACCCAGTTTACAGATTAATCATAAATTTTCGCGGATTTATTAAGAGAAATTTTTCTTTTAAAATTTAGAGGTAGGAAAAACCCGCAAATTTGGCTACTATGGTCAAAATCACAGTGCTGAAGTCAAACTTTCTAAAGTAGCCATTGAAGAAATATGAGAAATATGTTAAATGAAAATCGACAGACCTCCTTCCGATTATCCAGAAAATTCTTGTAATATTTCATTGGTCATGTCATTTTTACCTTTTAGTTTTACAAATACCTTTAATATCACCACATTGTTGACCGGCAATTTAATATATTTTTTTCTGTTTTGAGTCGATATAAGTCCCGCCTTCTTTAAGAAGTTTTGGGAATACGCTTTGTCTACTTAACTTTTTGAAACTTATACATCAGTAAATATCTTACAGTAAAATTCTTCGAATGTTCCAGAAATTAGACTCATTAAATTAAACACGGTGTTATACAATGATATTCTGAAATTCTGTTGAACCTGTTATTATTTTATTTTATTTTAATAAATAGGCATTCATACCCACGTAGTCTCATTAAATTTACATTCGTTTTCATAAAAAAAAGAAAGAAAAAGATATTTCATCAAAATAGTGCGAGTACCTTGAATTTTATTATTTTACACTCTTTGAAATACGGTTGCTAAGCAACGGATAAATTAAAGTGGAAAGTAAAAATAAACGCTTTTAAAAATTGTAAAAAATAAGAAAATGAAATGTTTATATTTCCCGAACAGATGCAAAAACATTTTCAAATATTTTAAGCAATTAATTTCTAAATTCTATTAAATTTATCGACAAAATTTTAAAACTATTAGAAATCCATGTCTAAAATTTAGCATTCATAATTTTACGTCTAAATCCATTATGCAAATAGTCCATTTTCATTTCAGATAAAAATGAAATTTGAAAAATAGTCTGCATCCCCATAAGAAAGCATTATGACCTAAAATAAAATATTCTATATTTTCCGAACGAATGAACCAAATTTAACAAAAAAACTATACGGCTAATTCCGGATACCTCACCAATATACCTACCAAAAATCAACCTAACCGGACCATTTTTACGGGAGTTATCGCGGAACAGACAGACAAACAGACAGACAGAAACAAAAATTTTCCGCGTCTCCAATGTGAGCCTCAGCTGAAGTTTCGGCAACTAGCCGCAAAAGATGACAAGCGTCTAGCCCCCGCACTTTGGCTACATTTCAAAAAACGGATCGTTCTGCGCGCATGCGCGCCGTGATCTGCTGCGAGAGAGTGGAAAGGTCATATTAATTTTATTCCATTCCGCGGCAGTTTTATTTAATTCGTAAAAGGATTTTGATTTAAAACATTTAGCGTAATATAACTAAATATTTTCTTTCACAATTTTAATTTTTTTTTTACATTCTTAAAGAAATTCAATTTCAGACTTTTACTAAAATACATTTTTTCCCCCGGATTTTTGAATTTTTAAGGATTTTTAACGATTTTATAGCGTTTTAAAGCGAATTTTTAACATAATTGATATATGTTATTCAGGTTTACTATAGCATGTATGGTATTGAAGCTGAAGTGTCTAGCATTTATACTTCATTTACAGGGACGCTCAAAACAATTCCATTACATTGTTCCCCATTGTCTAAGGGGAAAAATCGTTTACGGTGTACTGTAATAGGGCTGCCACTGGCGACTATTTTTATATTCTATTCGCACCACTATTTAAAAAAATAATTTTGTAATATATTTCTCTTGGACATGTCGTCAAAGTGTATATGAAAAAAAATTGGTTTGAGAAAGTGGTTCGAGATACAATTAAAAAATAGTCACCAGCGGCAGCCTTGTGTAATGATGTTACACTAGTTCAAACATATTAAAATTGATATAATCATTGGGGTGCACTGAAAAAGGCTTGCTATATAATATGGTGGGCATAGCATTCATCGTTCATTTACAGAGACACACAAAATAATTAGGTTACTGTACTGTCTATGAAAAATAACTGTTGGAATTGCATTTTGAGTTTTGGTAATAATAGTAATAATGCGGTGGCGTTTTTTAAATTAATTTTTTGTTTACATATTACTTGGTATGATGTCGCATCATATATTATTCAATTTTTGCAATTATTCCCCTCTCATTTAATTCCCTTTTCCAAATTTGTTCCCTTTTTCGTTATTTTAACGCTCACTGTTCTACAAAAATACTTTTTTCCTTTTCCGTTCCCACCCTTTTGTTAAATTCAATGTAACAAATTTCATTCCGTTTACTCTAATATCCTTTTAATTCAGTTACACTAAAAAATATGTCTATACTGTGCTGATAAAGTAAATGAAAACCACTACATCTACCCTTTCAAATAGCTAGCAGGAGAAATGCCCATCTGCCATCTCCTTATTTGGTCACACAGATCTGTTGCTAACTGATTTCTTCATACACACCCTTTTAATTACAATGATTCCCAAGCGCAACCGAATAATTCTTGTCCAAATATATCCAACGTACATATCAAAGTCATAACAAATTCTAAGGTTCGCGGTGTGGCGACGTTAATTCGCCTTATATGAAAATGGAAGAGGAAGCATAATTCATTTAAGTTTCTCCAGCGGAGCAAAAGGAGCGTTCTCCCATTTGGCGAAAGTTTGGCGCTTGGAAAGTTTTCCAAGTATAGACTGACGGTGGATTCGGCGGGAATCTTTTACACTTGCTCTTCGGTGGTCTCGAGTGATGCTGCGTTTTTTGGGAACGGCTGCAGGACGGCTGTTATTATACTTATTTATTAATTATGTTATTTTGAATATGTTGAATTAATTATATATTTCGTTAAAGTAATAAAGTTTTGTATAGTTACTTCTGCCGCCGTATATTTAACCATAGCGCAACCTTACATACCTACAAGTGGTGACCCTTGTACACGGTTTTGGAGCTGTGGTTAAAAAGAGTAAAAGAAAGATTGATTCATAAAGAGTTCTCGTCAAATCTATTAGGATGTCTTTCAAGGTTTAAGGTATGAGAAGATTCCGTACTGTTTATTCCCTTTTGCATGTATCCTCTGAGGACTTTTAAAATAATTTAAACTTGTTTTAGGTTCTAAAGGTTGGTTGGTTTCGATGTTGATATTGCTGTTTTAAGTGTTAAAATGTTTTAATCTTCGTTCAGTTTGGAGTAAATTGTTGTTTAGTTTGGCTTTTTGAGATTTCTGTTTGTTTTTTTATATTATACGGGATGCCTGATGACATTCCTAAGGAAACTGTGCAAGGGGGGAATAGAGGATATAATAGAGTGTCTGTGAAATTTCCCAATTTTTGGCCTAGTAATGCAAAGTTATTTTTTGTACAGCTAGAGGCTAGTTTTAGGTTAGCAGGAATCTCGGTCGAACAAACTAAATTTGATCATTTGGTGGCTGCGGAAACTTTATCTTTTGCTTCCGATATTGTGTGTAAACCCCCAGAAGAACCGTACAGTGCTCTTAAAGCGAGGTTATTATCGGAATTTGAAGTTTCTCAGAATCGGATGGTTAAGACTTTGCTGGAAGATTTAGAGCTGGGTGATAGGTCCCCCTCAATGTTATTGCGTAAGATGAGAGAGTTAAGTGAGGGCCATGTTGACGATGACTTTTTGAAAAATATATGGCTTCGGAGGTTACCGGTATCGGTGCAAACAATTTTGTCTGTCAGCTCTGAGGGTTTAAATAAATTAGCGGAGAATGGCGGATAAGATTTGTGAAAGTACGCAGGTTGGTGTTAACTCTCTGGAATCGAGAGGGGCTGAACAAACTCAGTTTAGACAGCAAAATAAACAGTTGGAGCAGCTACAATTTCAGGTTCAGGAACTTTCAAAGTTGGTTAAAGCGGGTTCTTGTCCCAAGTCGCCTAGGAAATCTTACCGGCGGAACTCATTTAACTCAGGGGATAGGTCACACAGAGAGGGGTGGCTATGTGGTATCATTTTTGATTTAAGCAAAAGGCTCGAAAATGTGTACCCCCGTGTGCTTACAAACCAAAAAACGACATTCACTCGCAGTAGTAGCGACGGCTACTGCACGTATGGGCTTGAGTCGCAGGCTTTATGTTACAGATAAGGTTACTCAATCCAGCTATTTGATAGATACAGGCAGTGATGTCTCATGTTTTCCGAAGTCATTTTTAGTTAAAAGTACAAGAAAGAGGGATTTCACATTGTATGCCGCTAAAGGTACAAAAATCTGCACTTACGGTACTAAACTATTTACACTGGATTTGGGACTGAAACGTAAATTACAATGGCCATTTATCATAGCTGAAGTAACTAAACCCATTATAGGCGCTGACTTTCTACAACATTTTGGTTTATTGATTGATTTAAAAAAGCGGCGTTTATTGGACCCTGTAACTAACTTTTCTGCGCATGGTCGTGCCAGTCTGTGTGATGTCCCGGTGGTTAAAACTATCATCGGAAACTCTGCATATATAGAACTGCTAAAAAAGTATAAAGAGATTACACAGTTAAATAATACGAATAAACAAACTGTAAAACATGATACAATCCATTTAATCCCTACTGTTGGCCCACCTGTGACAGCTAGAGCTCGGCGGTTACATCCAGCGCAGCTCCGGATAGCTAAGCAGGAATTTGACTATATGCTTGAGAAAGGTATCTGTAGGCCATCTAAAAGTAATTGGGCCAGTCCATTACATATGGTCCCTAAAGGCGTTTCGGATTGGAGACCAACTGGGGATTACAGGGCACTTAACCGAATTACTGTACAAGACAGATACCCCATTCCTCACATTCAAGATTTTACTTATATGTTAAAAGGTAAAAAAATATTTTCTAAAGTGGATTTAGTCCGTGCTTATCATCAAATTCCGGTTCATGCTTCCGATATCCCTAAAACTGCTATTATAACTCCTTTTGGTTTGTTTGAATTTCCATTTTTAAACTTAGGGTTATGCTCTGCAGCGCAAACGTTTCAACGCTTTATAAATGAGGTATTACGAGGTTTGGACTATTGCTTTCCTTATCTCGATGACATCTTAATAGCGAGTGAAACTCACGCTCAGCATATTCAGCATTTAGATGAAGTTTTTAAGCGGTTTAGAGATTACGGGATTATAATTAATGAATCTAAATGTGAGTTTGGTAAAGAAACTATAGATTTTCTGGGTCATAATATTGATAGCCAGGGCTGTGTTCCACACAAAGATAAGGTGAAAGCTATACTGGAATTCCCAAAACCAAAAACTGTTAGCGATCTCAGGATATTTTTGGGAATGGTGAACTACTATCATCGTTTTGTACCCCATATTGCAGAAATATTAAGACCACTAAATGTGTTATTAAATGGAGCAAAAAAGAGGGATAAAAGAGAAATTCAGTGGGATGCGGATGCAGGAAGCAGTTTTGAGCAAGTTAAGCAAGCTATAGCTAATGCGACTTTACTTTATCACCCTTCTCAGGATGCGAAACTTGCACTTATAACTCATTGCAGTGATTTTGCTATGGCTGGGGTGTTACAAGAAGTTACGCCCGATGGTCCGAAACCACTTGGATTTTTCTCTCGTAAGTTGTCCCCTACACAGTGCAAATATTCAACATATGACCGGGAATTGTTGGCGGCATATTCTGCGATCCAATATTTTAGGCATATGTTGGAGGCTCGGGTATTTACATTGTACGTAGATCACAAACCCCTAATTTTTACATTTCAGCAGAAACAGGAGAAATGTTCCCCTAGAAGGCTTTGGCAGTTAGACTTTATATCACAGTTTACGACGGATATACGTTATTTGCCAGGCAAGGGAAATTTTGTTGCTGACAGTTTATCTAGAGTTTGTGAGATTCAATTTGCGTCACTTGCAGATTTTGAGTTGTGGGAAAAGTTGCAAACAGAGGATGAGGAGCTAAAAGCTATTTTGGACGGAAAGACTGAGTTTAGTGGAAAGTTAGCTAAAGTGCAAATGCCGGATGCTAAGACATTATTGTATTGTGAAACTTCTGGTGAGGTGAACAGGTTTTATGTCGCCCAGACCTTGAGATATAAGCTGTTTGAGTCAATGCATGGACTGTCGCATCCAGGAATACGGGCTTCTAGGCAGCTAATCTGTTCGAAATATGTTTGGCCAGTGCTAAATAAAAATGTTGCTGTGTGGTGTAGAGCGTGTATACCCTGTCAAAGGACTAAGGTACACCTGCATACTAAGTCTCCTTTGGTGAAATTTTTGGTTCCAGACGAGAGATTTGCGCATATACAGATAGATATCATTGGTCCCTTACCTTTAGTACGTGGATTCAGATATTGCCTAACTATGATTGATAGGTTTACCCGGTGGCCAGAGACAGTACCTATTGTGGATATGACTGCTGAAACTGTTGCTCAGGCTTTTGTTCAGACGTGGGTTTCCCGTTTTGGTACGCCTCAGAGGATAACATGCGATAGGGGTAAACAATTTGAGTCCATACTTTTTGAAAGTCTGGCAAGAATGCTAGGCTCTGTTATTGCTAGAACTGCTCCGTATAGGCCCCAGACGAATGGTTTGGTGGAGCGACTTCATCGACCTTTAAAGCAGGCCTTAATGTGCTATAAGGTGGATTGGTTGGAAGCTCTCCCCCTGGTTTTGCTGGGTCTACGGACAACAGTACGTGCGAACCTTGGTGCATCTACAACTGAGCTGACATATGGAACGGCTCTACGGCTTCCAGGCCAGTTGTACGAGGATAGCCCCTTCTCAGACCCACCGACTTATATTTCTAAACTACAAAAAATTATGTGTGCTTTGAGACCTTGTCAACCTTTGAGGAATGGGCAGCAAAAGATCTATGTTCCGAAAGAGCTAAAGAACTGAACCCATGTATTTGTACGGAGAGGTCCTTTTAAGAGATCTTTACAACCGACTTACGAGGGTCCATTCAAAGTCGTAAAACGACTGCAGAAAGATTTTGTGGTTTCTATCGGGAACCAGGAAAAGATAATAAATATTGATCGTTTAAAACCAGCGTTTCTGTTGAATGAAGATGGTGAGCCTGATCCTTCAACTTACATAACGAGATCGGGAAGGAAAGTTGGTTTTCGTCTCCCACGGGTTGTGTGAGACTGGCGGGGGAGTCATGTGGCGACGTTAATTCGCCTTATATGAAAATGGAAGAGGAAGCATAATTCATTTAAGTTTCTCCAGCGGAGCAAAAGGAGCGTTCTCCCATTTGGCGAAAGTTTGGCGCTTGGAAAGTTTTGCCAAATATAGACTGACGGTGGATTCGGCGGGAATCTTTTACACTTGCTCTTCGGTGGTCTCGAGTGATGCTGCGTTTTTTGGGAACGGCTGCAGGACGGCTGTTATTATACTTATTTATTAATTATGTTTATTGGAATATGTTGAATTAATTATATATTTCGTTAAAGTAATAAAGTTTTGTATAGTTAATTCTGCCGCCGTATATTTAACCATAGCGCAACCTTACATACCTACAAGAATGGATTCAAGAATGCGAAAACTCTCCCGACCCCCATATGTGCGGTTTTGCATTCCCAGACATGTTGGCACCGTTGAAAAATTCGTTAGGATGATTTATGCCAAAAATTGCTCTGTTCTCTAAATTTTTAATTGTCTTTATGCTCTGTTTGGAGAAATCATTGCCATATTGTAACCCTTTGACGAAATGTAATTTCATTCGAGTTTATGTCATGATAAGAGAAGGAATCAATTCTCTTGCTAATCATCTAGCTAACAACATGTAACAATACCAAGTAATGTGTTACGATCCCGGGGGCCGGGCTGCCGCGGGCAGCCGTAGCCATGGAAACTTTTCCTGTACTTGTGCAATGATCTTCAAAGCCTGGATATAATTAAATACTTTCTTCCATTTATGTCTGCCTGTTCTTTCAAACGTGCCTATTCTTACATCTTTTGAATTTATAGATTTCTTCAAAAATAATCATGACTTTGGCCATCGAAATACTCCTCTCCATAAATTTACTTTTCTACAATCATGAACTTTAGTATACTTGGTGTGTATAAATGCTATAGATCATGTACAAGGCATCACAAAAGATATCGAATACATTTCGGTTTATTGACTGAAATTGATGAATATGAATTGTTAACTCTGCTATGTGTTTCCCAACTGAACTAAATTTTAGCATAATATATACTATATATAGAAATATATAGATAATATACAAGGCTGTAAAAAAGACTTTGGATATTTTCCGACTGTTAAGGGTAATTGGTGAAATTGGGTTTTGAAATTTGTTAAGCGTTTTCCAAATGGGTTATTTATACATAAACTTCCACCTTATTTAACGCTGAAGTTTCGTTACAGTTTTCTGGCTGTGTTGAAAAGTGTTTCATAATCTATGCTTCACGTATGATTTTTCATTCTTGTTATGTAATCACATTTGAAGTTTATTTTTATGTAAATATTGTATTATGATCGGTGTGTTTAATAAAGTGACTTTCTACAAGAATATACTTACCACTAAAAACTATTGAGATTTGAAATACACTGCTCAAAACAATAAAAGGATATTGCAGTTTTAGGTGGATTTTGTATCTGGGAAACTTTTTAGCTGATTGATACATGGTCGACAGACATAGTAGGTTATATGAGAATAAATTACACATGTTTGGTAGAAAAAAATGCATTTTATTGCGCATTTGTGTACAAAAGGAAAAAACACAATTTGTGCATATGAGAAAAAAAGAATAAGAAAAGGTGTTTTCTTCAAAGAAAATCATTTTCAGTAGGGGGTATGGTTTCCACGGGCGGCCAGTAACGTTGAACACCTTTGAGGCATGGACTCAATGAGGCTATTAATGACGAGTTGGGGTATTCTGCCCCACTCTTCCAGAAGAGCTCTTTCCAGTTCTTGGAGAGTTTGTGGGGGTTGTTGGCGGCCAGAAACTCGTCTTCCTAGAGCGTCCCAAACGTGCTCGATTGGATTCATGTCTGGAGAACACGCTGGCCATTCCATTCAAACGATTCCTTCCTCGAAAAGGAAATCCTCCACCAGGTTTGCACGATGTGGCCTGCAGTTATCGTCCATTAAAATGAAGTTATCTACGATTGCTGCAGCGTAAGGGACTACAATAGGTCTGAGGATCTCATCCCTATATCGGTGACCAGTCAGAGCTCCATCTCGAATGATGTAGAGGTCAGTGCGCCCGTCAATGGAGATGCCACCATACACCAACACTCCTCCACCGCCAAATCTGACACTTTCGTGCACGAACGCAGGATTATTCCTACTGCCACGGTCCCTCCAGATGAAAATACGCCTATTATCCGGATGCACAGAAAAACGGGACTCGTCAGAAAACAGAATATTGCTCCATTCATTTCTCCTCCAGTTGACATGCTCGGTTGCCCACTCCCTGCGGTCGCGACGATGCCTTGATGTTAATCTAACACATACCATCGGTCGGCGAGCATATAGACCTACAGCATGGAGCCGGTTTCCGACAGTCTCAGTTGAAATCGTGGTGCCTGTAGCCGAGGAAGGTGTTGTTGGAGAAGAGTAGCGTTCATGTTTCGGTGTCTCCGAGCTGTTAACGCTAAATACCGATCTTCATTGGGCGTTGTTGCCCGTCTACGACCTTGCCCTGGTCTTCGGCCTGCACATCCACTCTCCAAAAAAACGGTTCCAGATCCTGGAAATGACACTTTGTGACACTCCAATGGCTTGCGCTACTTCGGCTTGAGTTTGGCCCCCTTCTAACCTACCAACATTTTTCCATGCTTCTGAATCTGTCAAATGACTTCGCTGAGACATCGTACTCATCGAAACAAAGCAATCACTGAATGCCGATCATCCTTGTCTTCATTCTCTTTTATCCAGTTGAAAGTCAAATTTCATTCGCTGCCGCTGAAGCGACGTTTTTGACGTCAAACTCAAAATTTGCATACTCCACAGTTTGAAAACCAGAAAAATTTGCATTTGTGATTCTCTTCTTCTATTTTCGGCAAAAAAATTTCGTTTATATCTTTATTTTATATAAAACTTCAAATATCCTTTAATTGTTTTGAGCAGTGTATATAATTAAAATATTCGCAATTTTTAAAGCAATTTTCATCAAAAATTTTCCAGTTAGAGGTTTAATTTATTACATGTTTAGCTATGTTCCTCATCCCTTCCCAAGTATAATTGGAATAATAAGAAGATAGAAAATTTATATAAATGCGTGCCCGAAAGGAAGACATTTTAATTTCGGCCTTCATTTTTAAAAAAATCAATCATTACATAAATGAAGTTACATTTGATTAATCGCAAATAGTGCAAAAAAAGTTTGAGTTATCCGAACAGGGTTCGGGAGACACAGGTAAAGTTTTAATAATTTTCATAAGTAAAGCCATGGGATATTTTTTAAGAACATTATCAGAAAAAATTGCAATAAATCAATTGAAAAAACTGAGAAAATTTTTATAAATATATTTCATGGAAAATACATTTCCTAGTATATATACGAGGGTTATTTTTAGAGTAAGGTTATTTTTAGAGCTCATGCGCGTAGAATCACAGCATCTCTTGCGTTAAAGCATATGACAATTGTGCACCTACTGTATCAGTGTGATGTTTCAGAGTGAGCGGTAAACATGTTCAAGTCGATTGATCATCTAGCCGACTCTGAAATACGGTCAGTAATCCGGTTTAAACATTTAGAAAAATGAGAGCATTGAACATTTATCGCTCGATCTGTGAGGTGTATGGCGCCAATGCAATGAGCGCCCACACACTGCAGTTGAAATACAATCTCTCATTGGATCTTTTGTTTGGAGCAATTTGAACACCCTTCATACAGCCCTAATCTTGCGCCAAGTGACTATCACCTCTTCCGATATCTGAAATCGTTTCTTGGCAGCCAGCAATTCAACACTGATGAATAAGTGAAAACGACGTGACGGCTAAAGTGTTGCTTTCCTCACAGGCGATGGCATTCTACGAGGAATGGTTACAAAAACTCGTGGGACATTGCGACAAATGTTTCAACAGATATGGAAACTATTTAGAAAAGTAGAAAAGTGTATGAAGAATATTGTAAAAAATAAATTTTCTAAATTTTTTTTATTGTAAAACGGACCTAACTTTAAAAATGACCCTCGTATAATAGGACAGAGACAGTTTATTTGACGTTCTGTATGTTTTAAACCAAAAAAAAAATCCGTAATTAATTTTCTACTATTAAAAGACGAATTTTAATCATGAAACCACCAATAACATTTCTTTAATGGAATTTTGTCTCGGTGCTTCGTTCTAATTTTTTCTTACTTCCGATGAATTAATGAGCACTATTGATTGCCAATAATAAGATGAAAATAATTATTTCATTTTAAAATAAAAATCAAGATATTACTACAAAATGAAACTGTAATTACTAAGAACTGACAATACGTAATTAGCCTAATGATATACTATTTTTTATTAAAAATGTTGAAAATAGAAAACATACTTTCTGTACAATTTTCACTTTTTAAGTTATTAATTAAAACGCGTAAGTCGTACGTCTTCAACATGTGGTAATTAAAATATTTTTTCATGCATTTTAAAGAGACAGTAATAAGTTTTTTTCCTGCAACAAATTATATGTTGAATTTGTTGCAGAAAATATGTTTTAATTTTTTCTTTAACAAATACCACATATTTTTAAAGAAAAAGCAGATCTTTTATTTCATAAAAGTTGACGCGTGCTTAAAATAAAAATTTTTGCTTTAAAATGTAGATTTTGTTTTTTCCTAAGTAAAACTACAAAATAAACCGCTTAAATGGATAGTTAAATGATATTAAAACTAATATCACATTAAGTCTCACTGCATTCCTTTTTAACACTTTCCAACATAGTTGAAAAGTGTTTATGAATTCGATTTGTCTATCTGTCTGTCTGTCCGCGCTCTAACTAGCGTATATATATTCGGATTGCCATGCAATTGATATATGTTATTGAAGTTTATTAAGAAATTTTTGATATTGAAAATGATGTGTGTAGCACTTCCCGTTTTTTTACATGGACACTCAAAATAATTCCATTACATTACGGTCTATCGGAAAAACTCATTTGCGGTTTATTTTAATGTCGTTACACAATTTCAAACATATTGAAATTGATATGTATCACTTAAGTGCATTACAAGAGATTTAATATAGAATATGGTATTCATTGCACTTATACACTCTTAAAACTGTGCCTCTGATTTAAGAGGTACATTCTGAATGTTTGTGCCTCTAAATATTAAGAGGCACGTGGTGCCTTTGAAATTAAGAGGTACATAGTACCTTTGAGATTCAGAGACACAGCGTAACTGCCTTTGAAATTAAGAGGCACAGTGTGCCGCTGAATTTATATATTCAAGTGCCTCTTATTTAAAAATACATTCTGTGCCTCTTATAATGGTGGCACATGCATGTGCCACCATTATAATAATCACAGAATGTAATTTAATTATATTTTATATTATATTTATATCTTTACAGTATATTCTGTCTACTTCAGAAAGATTTTCCAGTATGTCATATATAAAGACATAGATTAAATTTGTCTAAGGCAGAATACTAACTATAATAGAAAATTTTCTCACTCCCAATTTATTGAAATAAATCTGAAATAAATATTAAAATGTGTGTCCATGTTGCCTAAGTCAGTTCTGTGGTTCAATAAAGAACCTTGTCAACATATCACTTTATTTTATACATAACAAAATACATAAAAAGGCATAAAAGCTTTATTAAAAACAAATAAGACAAACATTAAAAATAATCAGTGTAAAATAATCATAATATTGATCTTGTGATAATGACAACAATTAATTTCAAAAAGTAACTCTTATCATAAATATTTCATTACTGGTATCCTAAATGTTAAATTTATTTGAAAATAACTAATTTGTTTCATTAGTATATATTTTGATTATATTGAATTCTGATTCAAAATAAAATACGATTTTAAAAATAATATCTATTACTTTTTGTAAGATGTCCATTACTGAAATTTTGGGTGTTTTGATTTATTTTTGTTATTGCAGTTAAATTTCGATTACAATGGTAAATGTAGCTGAGATTAGTTAAATATCGTTGACAGATTAATATCAGTGTTGAATTCAAACATTTTTCTCCGGGAGGAATTTTTGTTTTGTTTTTTTTAGGGGCGGGGGGGGGGGGGGTGAGTTGCACTTTTTTTTCATTAAAAAGAATAAAATCTCACACTTTTCGGGGTGGGACATCATTATTCCGGAGAGGGAATCCCCCCCGGGCCACCCCTGAATTCAACACTGATTAATATAATACAAAAGAAACTGGACTTTAATAGCTATAACTATTAATTAAAAAATTAAATTTCTCAAGGGAATGATACATTTACCCGGTATATACATATGTTTGTAACATAAAACATTTCTTTTAGAGTGTCAATTTTTATACTACACATTCAAAGAAAATAATCAAGTACTAAACTAAATATACTTACTTATTGCAGGCTTTTCTATAACTTGATAATAATCCGTAGGTGATTGCAATAATAGCATCATTCATTGTATGTAATGTTATGTTTCCTAACATAATACATTGCATTTTTCACAGGAACATTTTCCTCTGCGGCGTTGTTTTAAATCGTAGGAAAACCTCCTATAATCAGCAATTAATATGGTTGCAATCCTGAACGACAATAATAACAAGAACCTCTTGAGTCAAAATAATCGTCTTGCGAAAAGGATACACATATATATATATATATATATATAAACTCGGTTTGTGTCGTTTGGTGCCGCAATTCGAATAATCTACGAGAGACCACGCCGGACGCCATTTCTTCTGGTCAAGGATTCATTCTTCCTCCAGACCCCTATCCCTCATTGAAAGTAAATATCCCGCCCAATGCATCATGGGTCAAACATTTGTACTCATGCGCGCTTCCCACTGTACCGCTGAATAAATGACCGATTTTTTTTCAAAGGCACACATTTAGCGCCGTGCCTCTGATAGATTTCGTACTGTCATCCGTGCCTCTGATAAGTTTTGAGACCTTCATTTGTGCCTCTCATTTCTTTGTGCCTTTGATATTTATCAGGTAATCAGAGGCACTTTGTTTGTGTGCCTCTCATATGCGCTGGTGCCTTATATATCAGAGGCACAGTTTTAAGAGTGTAGTTCCTAAACAGAGCCACTCAAAAGAATTCCGTTACATTACGATCTATGGAGAAAAGTCGTTTAGGGTTTATTTTAATAATGTTTCACTATTTCAAACATATTGCAGTTTATATAGTATATCACTAATGTGCATTACAAGAGGTTTACTATAGAATATTTTGTGTATAGCATTCATCGTTCATTTACAGGGACACACCAATGAATTCGGTTAAAGTATGAAAAACCGAATGAAAAAATGATCGCCAGCTGAGCCAAAACATATATAGATGCAGTAGAAAATCCACTCTCTCGTGATTAATCAAAATAAAATATCTAACAAGTGGCAATTTGTTACATTCTATAATAGAGGTAAGTGAAATGGGGTTACCTTTTATTCATCATGGCTCGCATACTCGTCGTTAATCCAACATGTTATATGGCTCGATAATCCGTCTTGGTTTATGGTCAGGGATTCCCCCTAAATATTGCTAAGATGCGAAGTTGTTGTTTTTATTTATTAGTGTGAAGAAAACATATATTATTGTGTTCAATATTCTTGAGATCTATTCATGATTACTGGAAAAAATAAAATGTAATTATATGTTGTTTAAACGAAGATAAAGACTCCATTTTTAGGTTTAAAATTATATATTTAAAAGATCATTTACGCTTGCGACTTATTAAGGCAGTTACATTTTGAAAAGTGAGTACAATTGTGTGTGGCGTAAAACAGCGCATGCCACTAAATAAAAATATAAAAAAGATGTATGTTTATAGTCAGTTAAGGATTTGCTGAGAACAGTTTTTCTATGTAGTTAAAAACAGTCATTAGTGTAAAAAGCTGCCCACACACATTTCACATCTGTTCGTTAAGTGTTTTTCGTCTACTAATTGGATTCTGTTTTGGGAGTTCATCTGGGTGATTAAATTCTAGAAATAATGAGCCTGTTGTTATTCTTGTAATGCTTGTTAATTATGGGATACAACTGGTACAGAAGTTTGGAATTTGACATGGTGGTTACATTTAAAATGTAAATGCTGGCTAAGAACGGTTTCAGAAAAATTCGAAATATTAAGGTTTAAAGTTGCGAAGAACGTTCTAAATTATGATTTAGTTGGATTTATTCGGGTTAGATACTTTAAATTTTATATAGTGGTTACTTTTAAGATACAGATGAATAGTATAAACAGTTGAATAAAAATTCAAAATTTAAAGGTGTGAAATGAGCTGAAAACTTTCTTAATTGTGGTTTATTCAGAATTGTTAGGGATTGAAACATGTCTGTTATGTTTAAGACGTAAATGCTCGCACAAAACAGTTTTTACAAAATTCGAAAATTAAAAGTGTGCCGAAGCAAAAAACGTTCTAAAATTACGATTTTTGTATTGCTGCTGAACTAGAAACTTGAAATTTAGCATGGTGGTTATTTTTAAGATGTAAGTGCATGCTAAAAACTATTTCAAAAAAATTCGAAATTTAAAAGGGAGAAATGAGCAGGAAGCACTCTAAAAACCTTCTAAACTATGATTTATCTGAAATTGTTAGGTGTATAAACTTGAAATTTTACATGGCTCTTACTTCAGACACATAAATTCATCCACAGAACAGTTTTTAAAAATGTAGAATTTTTAAGTGTGTAGGAACAAAACATGTTCTAAAATTGCGATTTCTGTGATATAGTTATTATAGAAGCTTCAATAAATAGAAGCTTGGAATTTGGCATGACGATTACATTTAAGATGGTAGTTCTCGCTATAAACTTTTTTCTAAAAATTACAAAATTTCAAATAAAAAATTAAATGAGCGGAAAATCTTCAAAGTACATTGTAAATTACCATTTATTTGGAGTTAATTTTAGCTCTTCTCACTCATTTAAGTTTCAAATTAGCTTAATGCAGTATAAGAATGAAGTTTAGTCAAAATGTTGCTTAATTAGTA
Organism: Maratus michaelseni; assembly: GCA_963931845.1. Taxonomy (NCBI): domain Eukaryota; kingdom Metazoa; phylum Arthropoda; class Arachnida; order Araneae; family Salticidae; genus Maratus; species Maratus michaelseni. Next base: position 421,095,516 of record OZ007586.1, read on the forward strand.
TTTTTTGAATTATCTGTGGCAGTAAAATTTCCTCTAATGAAAATACGCGTACAAATACCACTTGGCATATTTCAACAATTACGCGAGCAAAGCAGCTGGTTTTGCTAGTATTTTTAAAAGAACACTATTGTTTTATTTTATAAAAGTTCACGTGTGCTTAAAATCAAATTTGCATTAAAATGTGGTTTTTAAGTTCCTCTGGAAAAATGCAAAATGAAATTCTTGGATGGAAATTTAAAATGATTTTACAACTAATTTTATATTAAATCTTACTGTCACATTTTTAAATTTATTATACTTGGATTCTTTATGGTATTTTCATGGCAAGTATAAATTTTAATGTACAATCGCAATAATTAATCACGAGCTTATATATAAAGATAACTCGGGAAAGAAATGTCTAATATAAAACGGCATTGCTAAAATCTCGTGTGTTTTTTAGTACCAAACTAGTTAACTTTGGCACCCAGTAGGACGGTGGTTGCCAAAATCGTACCTTTAAATAAATGTCAATCTGGTACATGTATATAAACAAGAAATACAAATACAATTGATGTTTCAAACAGTTTAAATAAGATTTCATTCCAAAATTTAGCAAAATTATATACTTTTTACAGACATACTAATTCTCTCTATCATGCATAATCTACTAAGTGTTACGATTTTGGCAACTTCTCCTTACATATAATTTAAAATTATACACATTTTTATAAATATGTTCTTATGAATTTAATTAATTACATTTTAACTAAGCGGTTCAATTAGTATTGAATAACATAAATAAACATAAATAAACAACATAAATAAAAAATTTGTTTACGAAAAATTGTCATTATCTTAAGATAGATTACATAAATCGTCTTAATTCACATATTTAAAATTATAAGACATTGCAACGTTAAAAAAGCCTTTGTTGAGATATGAACAGCTGATATGTAATAACTTTTTTTAACTGGAAGCACAGGCGCATGTATGACATACTAAGCGTGAATCCGGTTTGTATTTTGACCTCAACATTTTAAAGTAATCTTCGTTGCTATATTTAATCGCAGACAATTGTTACAAATTCTGTGATATAATAAGTCGAAGATTTTTCGAAAAACATTGGTGACAAACCTAAAAACCCCACGCACCTAGGGTATATATACCCTGCACTTATTCTCAGGAGATAATCAAGTAGGACTTTAGAAGCAATTTTACAGAGCTACCAACTTTTATGCTTCTTTTGTCACCACTAAAATTTATAGAAATCTATCCTTTAATTAATCACAGATTTTTGCGATTAAGTAAGCTAAAATTTACTATTAAATTTTAGTGGTAAGGAAACAAATTATGCATTGTATAGTATAGTGTATTCTAAAGTTTCAATAATGCAATATTCCAATTCTTTTTTAATTTATTTCTAATTAGAATTTGTAGAAGATGGTATCAAAACTCAGTGTTAGAGAAAAACTTATTCGGTATTGATGTACTTAAGTCTTCATGAAAATATTATCATATTAAATGTTGAGCAATAAAAATTATTTTTTACAATGAAATAGCATAAAAATAAAATCATGAAATTTTAACTCAGGGTTATTTCTGGAAATAAAATGTTATGAATATAAAAATTAAAACTTTTACTACGATCTTCGTGATACGTGTGAAATTTTAATTTTCTTTTGTACGAGCTTAAAATTCACGCAGACGCACAATTAAGAATTTATTTTATACAACAGAAGGGTGAAAAAAAATAATAATATGAGCGATAAAAAGTACTCAGTGAAATACCGTAAAAATAATGTCATGAAATTTTAACTCAGAATAATTCTTAGACAACAAAATGTGAAGTAAATACAAAGTAGTATTATTTAATTTAAGACGTTTGTAATACATGTGATGTTTTCCGTTCTGATGTTCGAAATTAAAATTCTAGAAAAAGTACAATTAAGATGCTACCTAATGTCACAAAAAAACTAATAATAATAATAATAATAATAATAATAATATAATGTATTCGTATCAGTTTTATACTGAATAAGAAATACTCATTTAAAGCAATCTTTTAGGTTTAATTCATGAAATATTTTCTTAAACAAATTATAGTAATAAATGAGAAGCGGAAAAAAAGTCCTTTCTCTTTTTCTAACGAATCAAAAAGAAATGAAGTCATAATTTTTTTCTCTATTTAGTCAAAAAACATTTAATTGCCTATTATAAATTCATTTTCACCAATTTTCTGTTTCATTGCATTACTTTTAACACTTTAAAACTTGAAAGACGTTCTATTCCGCTGTAACAATTATTGTGGGATCATTAAAATTTATTATTTTTTTATCATAAAGCAAAATATTAATCAGTTGTTCCGTCAAAAATATATAAAATATTTACATGTAGTGAGACTTTTAAACACTGAAAGAATATTAATCAAAATGTATCTCAAAGCATCCCTTTTTATCAATTTTACGAACTTTCGTCGTTTATCTTCCCACGCGTACGCATACAGTGAGAATAGTTTTATTACATTAATTCCACTATAAATAGCGGAATTCACTTTTCTTCTTTAAATTTTTTTATATATATTTTAATTTCCACATTCGTTTTATTTATACATTTTACTGACGAGAATTCACGTCATTTCGAAATTTGCAACTCTACCTACGGGCGTTTCTTGCGCATTTTATGTGTTACATTATTTCTTAAATATATACACAATATTTGCATTTATGCATTTAATGCAATATGCATATAAATATATCAACATAAATGTCAGCATCCGGCTTTTTTAAATAAAAAAAACCATACTTTGAACAAGAAATTTGTTTAATGAATGAAATTAACACATTAAAACAACAGAAGCTCCTCCCTCTTTTGAAAGTCTTTCGTAAATTGTTTCCTAGATTGTTTTCTAAAGTTTATGCCTCAGTAAATATCATTCATGAAACGAATTTCTTATTGTCTTACAATCTAAAAAAAGGGGGGGGGGTGGAATATGATGTAAATGCATTTTTCTGTATGGTAGAAGTGATGCCCTTAGTCAATGATATTTTTTAAAATAAAAACGAGAATTCTCGTTTCCCGATTCGAATATCTTGAGTATATTTCAAAAGAACACACAGAAACAAAATATACTTAAATAATTTTCTCGTTCAAAGTATGTTTCCCTATTTAAAATTAGCCCGAGGTTCGGAAGTATTCATCAATTATACAGGGTATCCGAAAAGTCTTTTCATGACCAGGAAACCACGCCGTTAGTGTAATAGTGAAAAAATCTAAATAATCAGCAATCGAAAGGGCATAGTGAAACGTGTTTTTTGACGCATAAGTAATTTGCACTAGTCTCCCCGTCATCGAGATATAAAGTCTTAAAATTTGCTAATTTATTGATTTAATAGGATAGAAGAAGGAGTAATTACGCTTTTAACGTAACAACATCATCAAACTCCAGTCACTTGTGCATTTCCAGTTTAGTGCGCTGTAATACTCCGACATGATTAGGTATGCTTGGTACAAGTCTGGGTTAGAGAAAACTGGGAAACTTCCATTTGAAACGCCCTAGAAATTTGCTTTAATCATTTTTTGGTTCAGTACCAAATTTGTCAATGCATGTGTTTTTTGCGGGCTTCTTTCATTTTTATATTACGATATCTAAATATGTTTTGTATTTTATATTAATCTGATTATTAAAATTTCTGAATCAGAACCACGCTTTTTCTCCTTAAACTAGCTGTTTAACCCGTTCTACGCACGGGAGTTCATGAATTTGATTCTAAAAAGTGAATAAAATGAATTTAATTCCCCTGTTAAAGTGTTGAATTGTTCAATAACTATACGATTTAGAAAAAAAAAATTACTACTGTGCAATTTTTTAATGAAACTTAATTTATGTTGCTATGGCAGCAGACGATAAAACGATATATATTTGGAATAAGGGAATAAATAGAATAAAAATTTTGTTGATGTTTGTAGGAAAATGTTTTTCTTTATTTTAAAAAAATGAAATAATGAAGCGCAATTAAATAATCTCTAATTATTTGCATGCGAGGTAAAAGAATTATCGTAATACCCGCTACAGCTTCTTACTATTGCAGCGTGGCGTCCGTAATATGTATATATCACATTGCAGTAAACATTTAGAACTGTTTAGAACTCGCACGATTACGGATTGAAATAAAAAAGGCAAAACTTTGTCAAAAACATTAAAAACTATTTAAAATTTTCGATTTTTTTGCCCCAATCGTTCATGGACTCCCTACCAGCAACACGTTTACCAAATTTCGTAGCCTCGCGCCCTGCGGTTTCCGAGTTTTTAGGTTACATAGATAGATACGCGCACGGATTTTAATAGGGTATATTATTCTAGCTGACCCACCCGGCGTTGCCCGTGCCCGTGTAATAAACTTAAATCTCTTAAAAACGAAACTCCCCCGATCTCCGATGGCTTTGGCACCGTTACCGGGCATGCTCATACGCTCCGAAAAATCTTTTATTTCCACATTCTACCGCCAGGGGTGCATTCTGTTCTAAACAAACCTCTTTCCGAACGAACATCTGACACAGGTTCCCGTTGCTTACGGCACCGTAATAGTAGACGTGCTACAAAAGCGGTTTAGAGAAGATGGGAACATTATTCGCCGAGTTATTGAAATAAGGCACAGTTAGAGATAATAACCTTGAGGGGGGCGCCGGAAGGAGGGGATGTTCAAGTTTCCTTCAGAAAATGACTAATTAGGTGGACCACTATGCATCTTTAAAAATGTGTTCGTTTGGTTAAGCTATGAACTTAATTACAAAATTGACTTAAACTCTAATTCGGAAATAGTGGTAACTACTACTCATAAATTTACTTTAATGTTATAGAGGATGACTATTAAGTTAACTAGCCGCCACTGGCGACCAGTTTGGTCTCCCTTAAATGTATGTTAAACATTGCAACACGTTACATTTATTCATAATTTAATTTTCCCTTAATCCTTCGCCAAATCGGAAGATTCTAATAGACAAATCATGAACTTTTGCGATCATGGTAGCATTTCGCATATTTTTTGGGCACAAATGTCACATACGCACGTTGGCGCGATTCCCCCCCCCCCTCCCCCGCCAATTTGGCGAAAACTTTGTTATGGAAATTGTTGTTTATTTACTTTTATTTTTTATTTTAATTCTATAAATTATTTTTGATATGTATATCAATATTTATTTACAACAAACTATCATTTATTTATTTTTATTCTTTTTTTTAATTATGAGTATTTTTGTTAGCCGGGAGCAGATGATAATTCGCCAAATATCGTTCCCATCACCGTCATTCATACTACAATTAATTTAATTTTAAATTATAAACCTGTCACTCATTTCATTTAAAATACTTAACTTTAATCTAAAATGCTTATATTACATAAATTTAAAATACTTCACACTTTTCATTTAAAAGAGAAAATAAATAAATAAATAAGAAATAATATCATAAATCAAAACATTTGATTTCAAAATCAAAGTATCATTTCTAATTTGTACACGCAATAAATAAAAGCTGTATTAGCGATTTTAAAAATGCTAAAAATCTGATTCATTAAATATTATTACATGAGTTCAATTTACGTCAAGAAAAGGTCCGAAAGTTGAGTTGTATAGCACATAATTATGGTAAACTTTGATTGTCTCACTGGTGCGAATTATTTTTTTGACGCGAGGCAGCGGTCCAAAAATTCATTCGCGGAGAACTTGCTTTGAGAATGATTACCTCCATGATTTAATATTTTAAATGTTCACGACGAATCAATCTTTTTTTTGTTTACTTTTATGAATAGAGAATTTGAACTGCGAATCTTTCGACTGAAGTTATTGCAGAATATATACATAATTGAACGCAAGTCATCTCTCAAATATTAATTTATTTTGAACGATCTTTCTTAAAATGTAACTTTTATGCAGTTTATTCGAAAAAATAATTTTGAATAAAAATGGCCGCTTGGCATATGAAAAAGCGATGCGGCATCCCGGAACTGTTGAGGACAGTCACATGACTTACAGTTTTATTATAGAGATTATGGTGTTTGTAATCAGTTGCGTTGAAATCGGAAAGACAGTTGCTGAGATATGGAAACGGAGAATAGTTAGAGAAAAAACATTGAAGGAGGTCCCAGGGGGGGGGGGGAATGTTCAGGTGCCCGTCAGCAAATGACTAATTAGGAGGACCAGTATGCATCTTTAAAAATTGGTTCGTTTGGTTAAGCTAGGAACTTAATTAGAAATTTGTCTTGGACTGTAATTGGGAAGTAGTGGTACTCACAGCTCATAAATTTATTTTAATGATATGGATGTTGATTATTAAGTTAAATATGATGTTTGGAATCAGTTGCGTTGAAATCGGAAAATTAGTTACTGAGATATGGAAACAGGGTACAGTTAGACAAAAGCCTTCAGGGAGGGGCCGGGGGGAGCGGTGTTCAAGTGCGTTTCAGCAAATGATAAATTAGTAGACCCACTATATGCATCTTTACAGATTGATTCATTTGGTTGAGCTAGGAAATTAATTTGAAGTTTGGCTTAGACTATTATTCGGAAATACTGGTAACTGTTTTCTAGAAGTACACCCTGATGCTATGAATGCTGATTTTTATGATAATTTAGGAAAATGGAACTGGTTTAGAGAAGTTCGGAATATAATTATCTGCGTTCTGTAAGTAAAGCACAGTTAGAGAAAAAAAACCTTGAGGGTGGGGCCGCGAGGAGGCGCGCGGTCAAGTGCTCAACAACAAATCACTAACTTTGAATGTTGGTATGCATCAACTGAATACGGGCTCTGTACTTTTATTAGGAACATAAATTTAATTTTTACGAAAACTGTTATTCTAAAATAGCTGTATCATCTATATAAAACAGCGTTTAAACGTTAAGAGTGAAGCAAAAAATGTTAAATTTCTTAAATGTAATTAGTTTTGTTGAAATCATAGCAGTAGATTTGGATTTATTAATACGGAGGGTCAATTAATGAAAAAACCACCGCCAGGTGGCGCGCGGTCAAGTAAAATATATGTGATATTTAATAAAAAGTCGTTTACCCCCACCCCGCCCCACCCCCGCAAATTTAAAAAATAATCTGTTAAATAAAGTTTTCCGTATTAATAATCTCTATCATACTAATATATGTCATGTAAAAAAAAAACCTTAAACCCAGCTAATTATCATTCATTATGTCGATAAAATCTTTTAAATCTAAGTTTTTAGCATTTGGCAACGGTCAATAATTAAGTTGATTGTCTACATGTCATATAATCTCTGATCCATCGATTTTAAACACTCGACTGGGAATTGCAATGATCCCTACCTAGATTTATTTAATGATTTCTGCGGAGATTTTATACAACCAACCAACCAAAGCTTACTCTGTGAAAAAGCGTATTTTTTATGAGATCTCTTTGTGGATAGATTTTAATTAATATTTAATCTATCAAAAATCTATTTAAAATTTTCAAAATTTTTGCACCAATCGTTCATTACCGCCCTACCAGCTACCCGTGTACAAAATTTCGTAGCCCTGCGCCCTGCGGTTTTCGAGTTTTTGAGGTTACATAGATAGATACGCGAACGGTTTTTCATAGTATAGATTAAACAAATACATTGCAAACTTTAAGACTTAATATTTCGATAACGAGGAGACGAGGGCTAATGATTTATGTGTTAAAAACACATTTCACTATACTCTTTCGATTGTTTCTTACTTAGATTATTTTCATTATTACACTATGGGGTGGTTTCCTGGTGAGTAAAAAAATTATTCATATCCGATATATATAAGAAAGACATGGGAAACTGGTGCCAAAATGTTGTAAAACTAACCAAGTTTTTGTGCTGCAGGTTTCCGTAACATGGCTGCAATATAGCAGTGTCAGTATCCAGGAAATCGGAAATGTTCACAAATCAGGAAAAAGTCTTGCGTCCCTTTTGACACGTGTAATTTACGTGTGACCCTACGCACGGATTCCTTGGGATTCCGCACAAAAGACTGTCTCACCTCTTCCGCACCTTTTCAGACGAAGTTGATTGTCGACCGTGGACACTAAAGCTGCGTTTAGCGACATCCGGAGCAAATCCATCTAAGATGGTCATAAATGAAATGTCTTCCCATTCTTCTCATAATAATATATATAATCATATATATTATTATTATGTGTGATTCTAATCGTTTGAATAAATCATTTCAATGATTAAAATATATATAATTATTTTGTGGTAGAAAGCGGAGTTGCACAAAATAAATTGGTGTTATCCCATCTGTCTACGGCTCCTGCTCTTGATCTTTAGATATGACAAGACAGTCACAAAACATGAATGGGACCGCTTGACTACATAAGAGATTGCCGCAGACTAGAACGTACTCTGTTTGGTCCTTAACACTGCTACACTCCAGCCACGTTATGGAAACCAACCACAAAAACTTGGTTACTTTCCGACATTTTGGTACCAGCTTCACGTCTCTATTTTATATTTAGCTGATATATATGAATAAATCTTGTAAACAGGGAAAGACTTTTCGGACACCCTGTATAATTGTGTGAGTATTATAAATATATTTTTGTAATATAAACATGAATAAAGACCTTTTTTGATTTATAATGTAATATGCAAGAGCGCCGACAACACGTGTGGCTTAATGTTAAAAGGACGAAAACATGCTGTCTCCAATGTGTTAAGGAAATGAAATCACATATTTAGAGAATATCAAACTCGGATAAAAGAGCGAGAAAGAAAGAAAATAAAATATGTACACTGTCACTCAGCTGCCAACTTTTACGGTTTATTTCTATCAGTATTTTTTTTTTTTTTTTTTTTTTTTTTTTTTTAATAAAGCCTATCTTTTTTTAAACGCAGCAAATTGCGATTATTATTTTTTTCTTTTTAAAAATAGTTGCAACAAGAAAGCGTAAAAGTTGGCAGCTATACTTTCACCTAATATTTCTTATGTAGTGTAGAATATAAATTAAACACTAAACAAATCTACAACTGGTCATTTGACTAGTACCAAATAAAAAAATGTCCATTCGAACAAGAACTTTCTTCATAAAATATACAAAATATAAATCACACAAAAAGTTAAAGAGTATTAAATAAAAAAGTCCTTCCGGCCTGTACCGGGTGGAAAAGGTAGCTTTCCTATATCTTCGTTTTAAAATTTTAGCTAATGTTACACGAAAACAGCAACTTAAAATGCAAATAAAACGGTTTACAAAAGATTCGTTAATACTGAATTTGAATAAGAAATTCGCCAAATTATTGAGCAATAGCCAAATTGGCTTCATTTATGAAGACTTATTTTTGTCGCCAAATTTGGCGATATTTCGCCAAATGTCGCCAAGTTTGGCGAGAATTTGGCGCTAACGGATATGAATATATAGTTTTATCCGTTTGATTGGGAAAATTATTACAACAATGAAAATTTTTGCAATGTGCTGTCTTGTTTCAAAATGTCAGCCACCCCAGAATTTCAAACTGCTCTATCTCAGCCATTTTCTAAGATAGAGGTAAAACAAAAAATGCTCTGGAATCCTCGTTTCAAGGCCTAACACTGAATTAAAAAATAAATTTGATTTTTTAACTTTTTGTATATTTATTTTAGTTTTAAATTTATAATTGGCCGCCATCTTGAAACAAAATGGCGGACCAAGCTGGCCAACGAACTCGGTCGAGACATTGGTGAGCTTAATACACACAATTAGTTTCATCAAAATTGATTTATAAATACGAGCGTTATCGTATGACATAGGTCAGATATATATATGGATATATATATATATATATATATATCAACATTTGAACGGAGGGTGGTTTTGGAGTCTGGGGGTCATGATCGGTGAAAATATATCGAAATTTTCCGGAACTGCTTTTCTCCGAACGGCTGCAATAGGTAGCTTTATACTTTTTTGTATTGAAAGCTACCTAAAATATGGTGTGAAATATTTTTATAAAACTTCAGTAAAATTCCCTGTATGTTTAGTGTTGACATCTATATATGGTTCTTATTTTAATACATTTTCACAATTTTATTGAATTACATTATACGAGTATTTTTTCTTCAAAACTAAAATACCCGATTTATCTTTAATGAATCTTCCTAATGATAGATGACACAATGCATTTTACTTTTAACAATTTCTTCTTAATTAATAGATTTTTCTAACAAACAAATTATTTCTTTGAACAAAATTAGATACTGTTAAACACAAGGAAAAAATAATTTATAAAAGACAATAAAATCACATGCAGACCTTAAAAAATGTGTTTTAATCAGAAATAAAATTATCTTCAGCCTTTTCTATATAGTAAAATACAGATACTTTTTTACCAAGTAGATTAATGACCTTCATAATATGATCCACTGAAATTATTCTTTTTATTGAATAACATGTGATAAATGAAAAAGTCTGAGTTTTTTATAGAAAGGAAAATATTTCTGCATGGAAGATTCCTTCACAATGAAAATATGTAACTGCCTCGGGCAAAAAATTATAACTAAGTGAAAACAGAATAGTTTTTTCTTATAAAAGCTAATAACTACATTTTTTAACTGAAATAAATCAAGAAATACTTGTTAGATAATAGGTATCCACAAACAAAAGTGTTATTAAATCATTATTATGTGTAATTTTATTTATGGATTTAAAAATGTTTTCATATTCTTAAAGCATTTTTAAAACATCTATGAATTTTGCTTCTCATTTCATGTATTCATTTTCAAAATAATAAAGTTTTTTTTTTTCTTTTTTTTCTTTTTTCTTTTTTTATATATATATTCATTAAACCTTTAAAAATATATAACTTTAAAAAGGCTTTTTAATTAGATGTAAAACATGAAATACTAAAAGTAGGTTTTGTTAGGAAATTTTTATGAAACCTCGTTTTATATTTTTTTAATGCAAGTACTTTACTGCAATATATGGTAGGATGTTGTAAAAGTGCAAAATTTTTAAACAATTGCTTATATTGGAATAAAAAAAGTATCCATTATTAAACATTACCCATAAAGCATTATGACGCCACGGTAACTTTCATAATAGCGTCACACTGTGACTTTGTGACTTCCGAAGTGGATGTGAAGTCGTTATGGCCGTTTTCAAGCATTTCTGTAACCTCACACTGTGACTAATTTGTGAAGTCACCATGTGACATCATTGTGGAAAATATGACATTTGTGACGATTCTACATCGGGTCGGGGGACCATATTTTTACCAGAATATGACTCCAAAAATTGGGATCGGCTTTTTTCTGTTTTGCAGGTCAGATTCGGATTCATCGTTAGGTCAGGCACCTAACATTGGGAGGAACACGATCCGGGTCAAATCGGCTATTTTTACTGAAGGTCGTGTTCGGTTTAGAATCCTACATTAGACCTGATAATCATATTTTAATCGGACCGTTTACGACTCGGTCGACTGGATTTTATTTATTTATTTATTTGTTTTAATTTTTTCATGAGCTCGGATTCGGGTTTGAATCCTGCATCAAGTCGGTTAACGCTATTTTGAGAAGGAAGTAGTCAAATAACTATATTCTACCCAAACTGTGAACACTTTTCTTTTCATTTTCTGTAGATGTGATTTGTATTAGAATCCTACCTCCTGGGTCAGGTTCAGGTAGAATTTAGTTACCTGACACGGGTCTGTTCGACTATATTTCTTCTGCATGTCGGATTCATAATAGACTCCTGCATGGGGTTGGAGAACTATATTGCATCGGGCTACGAAGCGAGATTTGACCCATAACTGAACGGTCACTTCCCAAGCAGCTCGCTTACTCCCCCCTAAGGTCAAGGAAGGAGAAAGACGTAGATTAAAAGAGCACCCAACTCATGTAAATAAAACAAGAAAACGTTCTGTAATACACATGCAAAAGGCTATTTTTTTTCATTTATTAAATAATTAATTTCATTATTCATTTAAATAATTATTAATTCATATCATATTCATATTATTCATTTATAATTATTAGTTTTCATATGGTACTTGCATTTAAAATTAAAAAAATCATCAAGCATTCTTGCTAAATTTATATGTATAATGTGTAGAAAAGTTAACTTTCTAACATAATAATTTAAAATTTAAAAAAATCCGATTTAAATATAGGATTTAAATGAAATAAATCCCTTTTTAAAAAAAAACAAAATCATGATTTTTGCGTACCCTGATTTGAAGCCTTCATAAATGTTTTAAAATGTATAATATCAATGATTTTTAACTCCCAATTAGTAATTTTTAACGTTAAGATATTTTTAGAATATTTATAAGACTATTCACTTTAAAAAACAATCATTGTTTTTCCATTGAACTTAAATATTTTTCGACATCGAAGCGAATCAAAAGAGTCTTTCTGAGATTTCAATTACCATCGATAGTATTTGTTTTCTATCCAAAATAAAAGTTATGTAATAAAGTTATGTCCAAAATAAAGTTCTTTTTTTTAAGGGGAGGGGCAACTTTAGAAATTATAATAATTATTTCTTTATTAAACTGAGCTAACGACTAATTATTGGCAAAAGAATATAAAACGTTTTAATTGCTTTAAATATATATATATTCGTTTTTCTTATGAATTTGGTTTGTCTGTCCGTCTGACAGTTCTCTAACTCACGTAAATATACTCGGATTTTCATGTAAATGATGTTATTGAGGTTTATTATGGCATGTTCGGTATTGAAAATGAAATGTGTAGCACTTACGGTTCATTTACAGGGACACACAAAAGAATTCCGTTACATTTTGGTGTAGTATCAGGAAAAATCGTTTGCGGTGTATTTCAATGATATTTCATTATTTTAAACACATTTAAAATATATATCACTGAGGTGTGCTACAAGAAGCGCTTACTGTAGAATTATGGTATGCATAGAATTTGTCGTTTTTTCACAAATACACACAAAAGAATTTGGAGTACTGTCTATGAAAAGTAATTGCTGGAAGTGCGTTTTCAGTTGTGGTACGCATTTTAACATTTAAGGTTTTTTTGGTTTTTTTTGCATACCACTTGGTGCTTTCCCTCCGCTGAGCTTAATTGCATAAAATGTTGCATTTAACTGAGGAATAAATTTTGACATATATGTGTATGATGGTATTGAAGAATTCATAAATGTATTGTAGTGAAAGGCTGCAATTGTTTATTGAAAATATTATTCTTGATTATTTTACAAATTAAGAATAAAAAACTATTATTACTTGTGTAAGAAAGTTGAACTTTTCAAATTCATCAAAACGCACTTATAAAACATTACTTATAAGAAGTTTAAAAATGTGTTTTCATAGAATAAGTTTTTAAAACCTGATATTTTCATTTCTTAATTCACTTTTCTTCTGATTTTCTTACCAGATATATGCATTATGAAGATCTTTTAATAAATGGTAAAGTTTCAGTATCTGTACGTGCAGAATAAAATCCATTGACTATTGACACAATAATAATAAAGTATTTTATTCTTATATGTCAAAAGTCATTTTTCTTCTTTTTAGAATGACTTCATTATCACTACCTAAATTATTACCTGAGTTAAGTATATTAATTACTTCAATCATTTTTAAATGTCTGAGTTTTATAGATTTACTTATTTGTATTTCAAGGAAATAATGTAATTTTCGGAAACTTTTTATTTGGTGCATATAAAATTTATTTTAAAAAAGGGAAAATATAAGTAGGAACTTTATTTGCAGAACTAAAAGTTATTGAATATGAGTTCATACTGACTCAATCAAATTATTTCATTCTCATAAATGAAAATGATCTTTTTCTTTGAGAATGATGTCAATATCACCATCCGAACTAAACTGACAATTAATAAGACATCGAACTAATCTGTCAATCAATAAGACAACTTGAATCTTTCTGACACATTCCCGGACTCATTTTTAAACGGAAAATTGATGGCACTTGCATGCCTGATTATTGAAGTGATTTGGAATCGAATGGTGTTTACCATCTTTTGATAAATGAATATTGTCTATCGCTATAAGTGATTGTTGTCACGTGAACAAAGGTTTTCTTCTTTCCCGCGTTGTTACGTCCTGAATGTCGATTCTAAACACAAACTTCGATAGTATTTTGTGTCTTTATCAAAAAACAGCATTTGTTTGTATAGTATCATAAGAAAAGCAGCTGCCAATTTCATTCGTTTCCAAACAAAAATGAATCCAGAAATGTGTTCGAAAGTAACTCCTTCGGATTTGGGAACAGACTTAATGCAATCTTTTAATAAAATTACAGTTTTATGAATGCCAATGCAATATTTCTTGAAATATAACGTCATTTTCATTTGTCGAAGCATGATTCTGATGGGTGATTTATGATCGGGGAATTTTATGTTATAGAAATAGTGTCCTTGTTTATTGTGTTACTTAAAGTAAGTACTTTAACAACTTATTTAACAGAAAGAGCAACAGAAGTTTAGTGGCATATTTAAAATAACCTTTATTTCTAATTGCTAACATTCCTAAGCATGGTAAATTTCGTATAAATTCAGAATTGAATCTATGAATTTAACTTGTGAAATGGTGATAGTTATAAACATGAAAAAATTAGCAAATACAAATCAAAAGCTATAACAGATAAATATATGAATGTAATTATATTTGCGCAAAATTAATCTGCAAATTATACTTTCGATTAAAATATATTTATATACAATTAGTTTATATATATATATATATATATATATATATATATACACGACCCCTATATTTTACCATCTTAAATACTTTCAATTGGTAAGAAATTCGACTAGAAAAGAACAAACTAGTTTTCTCCCCACCGGAGTTCAGATCTGCCAGGAGATAAGAAAGGGTACTCTAATAGGGTTCTATTGTGGGGCGTGACCCGAGCAGTGTGGAAGTAAATCAACTGAACTGTTGTAATTATTTTTCTGCAATTATGATTTCCAATAGAATCTTGTATCGGGATGGGGAACTATATTTTACCGTATTTATTTGTTTGTTCTAGGTTAGATTTTTATTAAAATCCTACAATCGAATGAGTTAACCGGATTTCGAACGAACCCGAACCGGGTTAAATACACATTAATTAGAAAAATGTGAATATGCATATATTACATTTTATTATATAAAACAGTTTAAACGTATTAAATTTGTGATGTTAGATAATATAAACGTACAATTTATTTAATTTGAGCTCGATATTTTAAATTTTTACAAAAATGTTTTTTAATAAAAACAAATAAATACTATGTGATTTAGTTGTTAAGGGGAAACGGATACAAAAATAGAAATATTTTTAAACTGCACATTTATTTAAAATGTTAAAAAATTATTATAAATTAATGTTTTTAAATTATTGTTACTTTCTCAAGTAGTGACGTTTTTGATTTATTTATTTATTTATTTTTACATTTATGTCACAGATCTGCCGGGATTTTGGTGCATGGCTTTTTAGATAACAACTAATATTAGATTGAATGTAAATATTTTACTATCATATACAGTGAAGAACGATGAAATTTAACGTTTCTTCTTATAATGTTATTTCTATAGAACAAAAATAAAATCCATAATGCAAATTCCATGCACAGTTTTGTCACATATATAGTAAAGATATATAATCATTAAATAATAAAAAACGCTATCTAAAAAAAAAAAACAAAAAAAAAAAAACAAGAGAACTTAATATTTTTAAAACATTAAAGTGTACCAAAATGAATATTCCGAAAAAGACCATTTAAAGTTTTCATTTTGAAAAAAGAAACCCTTGAACTGCAATCCTCTACATATTACACATATAGCAATATGAAAGATACAGTTTGATATTTTAACTACGTGTATAAAATGATAGATCTATAATTTGAGCTAATAATAAAACAATCGATATTTTGAACATTTTGGAGGTGCTGTCTTCCCTCTAAGCCTTGAAATTTTGAAAGGTACTTTTTATTAAATGTTTCAATAGTTATTTTTAACTAATGAAAATACAAGCACAATATATCCGTTCAAATCATTCGTATCCCGAGGCGAAGGTTTCAGATCATACATTTAAAAATTAGCTGCAATCTATAATTCATTAAAAAGTATTTCTAAAAACATATTTGAAGACTTTTTCAAAGAGAAAATCAAAAGTTTAACGCACAGAATAAAATATGCTATTGATTATGTTAAGAGCCTTTATTTTACAACTATATATTAATTCATTTTACTTCGTGATTTGCCTGAAGAACTCTCACCGTTTGTTCCAACGATTAAATACATTATGTTGTCTTTTATTCGACGGTCGTCTGTGGTTTCGCACTCTTTATCAAGGCACAGAGCAGATTTTTTTTCTCTCTTATCCGTTCTTATATATTTGTATATTTAAAAAGTTAAAGCGTAATATTTTTATAAGAGTGTCTGTAATTAAAATTGCTCATTTTACGAACTATTTTATGCATTTCACCTTGTTTTCGATCAGTTTCAAATCAATTCAAGTTTAAATTGATTGAGTTGTCAAGATTGTAAAGTTTCTTTTTTGTAAATTCTAACAATAACATCATTCATATATACAGTTTCAAATAAAACATTGTTTCAATTTTTACATTATATAAAAATGATTTTAATGGGCAATAATGCAATATCTTTAGAAAAATAAAAAGTAAAGTTTGTTTCACACGTATTAAATGGGAAATATGTTCCTTAAAAAGGAAATAAGTTTTCCAGGGAAAATAAATTTTTCTTTATTTGTCAATCTTTCATTTTTTTATATTAATTTCGTGTAGAATAAAACGGCTTGTAAAATTAGAATTTTTAAAAGACATTTCTGGAAAACAAAAATTTAAAATATGAATAATTAATTATGTCTTGTGTTTTGCATGATATTTTATTTTATATTCAAATATTTGTATTTGTATTTTTATATTCGGTTATTTTTATATTTTATTTTATATTTGGAAAATCTTAAGTTTATTTAAAATGTCTGAAATAAGTAGCAAAAATTTATTTTTAAAGAGTTACTTAAATTAGTAAAATACTATCAGACAAAAAAAAATATTATTGGAAGTATACAAGTGTTTTTATTTATTACAATAAAGAACTTGTTTATTACAAAACTCACCCCCTCCCCCAAAATAAATAAATAAACAAATAAAACACAAAGAAATCTTTGCTTCCCTCACCTGTATATTGTTTTCTGCCGTTAACGCTGTTAGCACATTAGGCGCCGCTATATATATTAACCTATTTTTTTTATATAACAGTTGTTTTTTCTTTAAAAATAGTAAGTCTTTAAAGTACTTCTGAAAAAAAAAATATTCGAATATTTAGAAGAAACAGCATACTCCCAAAGTGGGAACAATAGCGCCTAATAGGGGTAAATTATTTCAAAAATTTTACTTATATCTCCGTGCATTTATAGTAGTTATTTCTCAGTTCTTTAGCTATAAAATGGATAATATCATTCTGAAACTGATATTTTACGAAGAATTCATATAAATTAGTCCAACATCAACATTTCTAACAAAAATTTAAAAAAAAAATACCGATTCCTTAAGCAGTTTCACCATCCACCTTTTTATTTGTCATCATTACATCATTTTTGTCCTACTATTTTACATGAAAATAATTGAACATCTTTTATGCAGCATTGTATTGCATTTATTTAGATTTCTGATTTTTGTTTTTTAACTATTTCTTTTTTTCTTTTGACACTTTGTTTAGTTTTTTCAATATTCCGATTTGAAGATTCGTCTGAACTGTCGTCTAAAATATCAAGTCTGGGTTTAATAGTTTGCCTTTGTTTAAACACTAAATAAGATGTTTCTTGATTTTCTGTTGATTTAGAATTTACGCAGAGTTCTACGCCACCAGATATATTATGTGGTAAATCGTCGCATAAGTTATTTTTATTACATCTTCCTCATATATTACAAAACTGCGATCAGGTGGCAAACAAACGATTTGAGGAACCTCCGAAAAATCATCCAAATCTAAAATAAAAATTGTTGAATCCTCTTCCATGTAAAATAGTCCGAAAAAAAATAGTATAATGATGAAAAATAAAGAGATCGATAACGAAAATATTTATGGAATTGGTAATTTTAATTTGTTTTTTCATTATACACTATATTTCCAATGATGACCGGTCACTTGCGATTTTAGACGTTTTGTTAAATATCTTGAAAGATACATGAGGAATTATCCTGACACTTCAGGAATGTAAACAACATGATAAACGTCATATATTTCCGCGAAGATTTTTTCCCGAAACCCCATAAGGGGCCGTCAACAAATTGAAGAAAAACGAATATATTTTGGATAACCCTGTAAAAACTAATATTGCAAAAGCAATCAAACTGTAGATTATGATTAAGTGGATTATTGTAATAATTTGGGTTCATTTGTATGGAGATAGCATGTATACTCGAAGAGAAATTCAGGTTTTTATAAAAACAGTCCCAAATTTTACCAAGTTTTTTGCTTATAATTTGCAGAGTTTTTAATATAAAAACAAGTTTTTTCTCAGAAAATATGACAAACAAAATTATACTCTGCAATCAGAATTAAAAAATAATAAAAATTGTATGAAAAATGAGCAGGTTTTCTAAATATTGTTTCACTGCGCATGCGCGAAATCAATCAAAATATACTATGCATAATATATTAGCTAAATGTATAGACCAACTTTTATGAAAGTCTCAAAAACATAGCTTGAAAATTCTGATAGTAATCCTCGATAGAATAAGCTCGAATTTCGCTGTTCCCAAAAGGAAGCAAAAAGATGAGGGGTTGTATCCAAATGTACTAGCTTATCAAAGTTGACATAATAAGAATGAAGTGTCTCTCATTCTATATTTGATACAACCCCTCATATTTTTGTTTCCTTTTGGAAACAGCGAATTTCGAGCTTATTCTATCGACGATTACTATCAGAATTTTCAAGCTATGTTTTTGAGACTTTCATAAAAGTTGGTCTATACATTTAGGTAATATATTATGCACAGTATATTTTGATTGAATTCGCGCATGCGCTGTGAAACAATATTTAGTAAACCTGCTCATTTTTCATACAATTTTTATTATTTCTTAATTCTGATTGCAGAGTATTGTGTATAATTTGTTTGTCATATTTTCCGAAAAAAACTTGTTTTTATATTAAAAACTCTGCAAATTATAAGCAAAAAACTTGGTAAAATTTGGGATTGTTTTTATAAAAACGTGAATTTCTCTTCGAGTATACATGCTATCTTCATACAAATGAACCCAAATTATTACACTGATCCACTTAGTCATAATCTACAGTTTGAATGCTTTTGCAATATTAGTTTTTACAGGGTTATCCAAAATATATTCGTTTTTCTTCAATTTGTTGACGGCCCCTTATGGGGTTTCGGGAAAAAGTCTTCGCGGAAATATATGACGTTTATCATGTTGTTTACACTCCTGAAGTTTCAGGATAATTCCTCATGTATCTTTCCAGATATTTAACAAAACGTCTAAAATCGCAAGTGACCGGTCATCATTGGAAATATAGTGTATATGTCGAAGTTTTACCAGTTTCAGAATGATTTCATCTATTTTATAGCTAATAAACTGAAAATAACTACCATAAACAAATGAGGAATATATAAAAGATTTTTAAAAAGTTACCCTTGCTCCCATTTTGGGAACAACTTATGCTTTCGGTAATTGTAACTGATCTATTATACATATTAATTCCGGATTTCTGTTGTCTTATATAATACACAGTTATAAACATATTTTAACTAAAAAATATAATGTTTATTATAAAGTTCGAAGTTTATTATAAAGTCATTTCTTTCGAAGGCGGCCAAAAAACTATTTTTCGCCTTTTTAACACGTTTTAGAAAATAGAAAATTAAATTAAAATCAAAATACAGAAATCATCTCATATATTCAAAATGCAAATAACATGAAACTTTTAATAATATATAAAATACTCACTTTAGAAAAAAATGGGAGCAATGGCGTCTAATGGCTTTTAAGAGTAATTTAAAATTAATAAAACCGCGGGATCCAAACCGGGATTCCCGGGTTATAGAATATAAGAGAAAAACATTTTTTGTATTGACAATTTCAATAGATTTTTTACATTTAATAATTTTGTTTAAGATTGCAAACTGACAACATCCAAAGCATTTTCATATCAAAAATAGCAATTATGTATTCATAAAAAGTTTTAAAATTCATTAGCAGTGTTTTCGTATTAGCCGCATTCAATAGTCAATAGTCGAAGAAATTGCCAAAGATTTCGCTACATACAGATTTTTTTTTTAATTCTTATAGTTTTAGTGGTTTAAGTGCATAGTTTGATTACATGTCTGTTAAATTTGTGTGTTATTAATTTTTATGAAGTTTTAAAGTTTGTTGTAGAATATTATTAGTTGAAGGCAAACATGGAATTATTTTCATTTTGAAGGGGACATATTTTAATCTTTTGTAATCGAGATGTACGCAATAGATATATTTAAAAAAATCATGCTTGGAAATTATATTTAAAACCATAAAAAAACAAGGAAAACTTAAGGAACAATTTTCAAAAAAATTGCATTTGAAAGAATATATTTTCTTTATTCGACGGTGTAAAAATTGAAATTGTGCAATGTTTAGAAGTTAAAAAAGTCGCAGTATAAGCGAAATTTATTTGTCAGGTGTTGCCCCTGTCAATATGCGTCATTGTTACTCACGGATATGTTTTCGCTTTACAATGTAGATTGCTGCAGGTTAACAAAAGTTATTAATTTTTCCATATAATATAAAAAACAATTGAAAAACTCCCTTAAAAAAAAAAAGACAAAATTTCGTGGAGTACACGCAAAATTATGTTTGTATCATAATTCATAATTGCATATTGATTGAAATTGATCTATTTATAAAGCATTTTTCTGTTGGTCAGTAAATAGATTAATGAATATAGGTTAATTTACAAGGGATACAAAAAATCTATCAGATCCAGCCCCTTCCACCCCCAAGTCCCCAAGTTCATTAAGACAGTCCTGATTATTATATTTCTCCTCATTTTCAAATATTTCAAAAATTTACATTTTTGTCAAAAGAGGTGACTTCACAACATATTGGTCTTTTGGTCCAAGATGCGACGTGACGTACGTGATTTTCATTAACGTCACAGTGACGCCACAAAAATTTAAACATTTGACAGAAACATATTTTCAACATTGAATAACATTCTTTCTAGTGTTCTTGCAATTATTTTAAGGTTTCTAAGCAATTCACATTTTAGTCCCAATGTGACGTCACTGAGTGGTGGTATTTCAGTAACAGATGTGACGTAACGTACGTGACACACAGTGATGTCAGTGTGACCATGCTTGCTATACGGATACTAATCAAGTAACACTCTATCATTAACGTTTGAGAATAAAAATAAAACTTTTATGAATAATCAATGAAACTCAGATGGTTTTAAATACGCAGTCTTAGACACCCTAGCGTGTATGAGCACGCCTAGAGATGTGTAAGTGTGCGCAGGTTAATCTTTGATAACAAACAGTATATAATTCGCATTTGAACATCCTAAAACCTACATAGACTGTGCATTTTTGAGAAAATAGTCTCATAACTACCAGCCATTCCGCTTTTTTGTTGTATATATTTTCCATTATTTCAGAATAAGTAATCTTTTTTTAGTTGTAGAATTCAGCAATTTCGAAAAAAAAGAAGCATCCAAAATTGATCTAGAGCATCTTTAAGCACCATTATGAGGGGATGATTTCACAAAAACATTTACATTTACAACTTCCCAAGTGGAATTTGTTGGCATCGCTTCCGACACTGACCGGACTGCTTAGTCCTGTATGTCGATTTCATAGTAAAAATGACAATATTTTCGCCTTCATTTACTGCCGCCATCTAGATATCATTGTCATTTTCAAGATTTTACATTTCTGTGCTGGACGAGAAATCTGGCTTCTGAAAATTGGGTACTATACACTTTGTTTTACATACATGAATATCTAACACGCATGAATATTTTGTTCTTTCTTATTATAGCGTGCCCCGTAATTATGATTACGCCAAGGTTGTCACGAAGCTCATATATACGATATATGTACGCCATATCTGCGTCATATATATATATATATATATATATATATATACAGGGTGTCTCAAAAGGTCGTTTACAAACTTAACATGCTGGTCTGTCATATCATGATAAACAAAATTTACATAGGAACATGTGTTCGAAAATGCAAACTGCGACCGCTAGAGGGCGATGAGTGCAGACTTAAGGGAGAGTGGAAAGCGCAATCATTTCAGGTGAAGGCGTTGCAGGAGAAGGATGAATCGGTTTAGTAACGCAGAATTGGCCGATATGCATTACGTATATGGCGCCGCGGATGGAAATGCCCGAGCCGCAGTACGGATGTACCTTCAGCGCTTCCCAAGCAGACGTCAGCCAAGTCATGTTTTGTTTGGACAATTGCACCGCAGATTGCGTGAAGCAGGAGCTTTCCAAGTATGTAGCTACATCGGTCAAGAACGCACTACACGCACGCCTGTCGTAGAGGAAACCGTGCTACGGGAATTTGACAGGAACCCGCAAACAAATCTCCGAGCAAGCGAACACGTCTTGGGTGTACGTCGTTCCAGCATTATGCGCATACTGCATGAGGGCACGAACCACCACTACCACTTACAAAGAGTACAGGCATTGTGCGTTGACGATTATCCCCAACGCGTTGCATTCGCACGCTGGTATTTGCAACAACGGGTCGCACAGCCGGATTTTCCCATTTTGAACGGGTCCGTGAATTCATGCGTCGACGTTGTGAAGCATACATTGCGGCGAATGGAATGAATTTTGAACATCTTGTGTAAATTAAACCATGTTCTTTAATAAAAGTCATATTAATACCTCTTTCGATGTACTTTCTTTCTTCTCCTCCACACCTTGCGATCATCGCCCTCTAGCGGTCGCAGTTTGCATTTTCGAACACAAGTTCCTATGTAAATCTTGCTCATCATGATATGACAGACCTGCATGTTAAGTTTGTAAACGACCTTTTGAGACACCCTGTATATATACGCCATATACGTTATACAGGGTGTCCACGTATAACCTGACCGACCTTTATTTTCGCAACCGTTGGTCCTAGATGCATACTTCCAATTACAAAAATGGTTTAAATAAGGTAAAGAATTATTTTTAAAGCGATTTGGGTCAAGAAAAACATTTATTAAAAAATTACGAAATTTAAATTTTTATACAGTCCCCCGGTCCTATAAGTGATATTTAGTAAAAATTTACTATGACACTAACAAGTAAGATAAAAAAAGTCCCACTAATCTAACATTAAAATTGACCGAATTATGAAACTTTGAAATGCATGACTTATTTTTCATGACTTTTTTGCATCTCAAAACAGATGATTTCGGCCGTGCTTTCAGGGGTCGTATGTAAAGCACTTAAACTTATTTCAAGGTATCTGCGCTTTGAAAGAAATCGTACAACTATTACGATTGACTTAAATTTTATTAGTTAAGTTTCAGATTAGTTAAAATAATTGTATTTTAACATATGTTTCATTTTGTAAGGATTTGAGGCTATGATCTATTTTAACAAAAATTATATTATTTTCATAAGGTATTTTCATTTAACTTGCAACGATCGTCTTTCCAGTTTAAAATTTTTACTCGAACTTTAACTCACTTTCAAATGTCCGATCGAAGTTAAATTTTACATACTGACTTAAATCCGATGACAATGTAATATTATTATGATTTTCGACGCTTACCATCTTAATAATACACATATTAGAGGATAACACAAAAAAATTGGATTGATTACCGTCATTAAGTTTAAGAAAAAGTTTTAGATTAGATAACATAAACCTGCGATGGTTGTGTTTTTTAATTTTTATAATTACGTTTTATGTATTTTTATTATACGCAAATCGTAAATTTCAAGGTTAAAAAATAGCGAAAAATCTGATACTATAAAATAGATGTAAGACTTTTTTATTCAGTTTAATTTTATTTAATTGAATAATTTATTATATTTTTTGCTTATTCTGGGTTTTTTACAACTAAATAGCTCAGAGGCCCGATGAGGTTGGGAGGGGAAGTTTTCAATTTTAACTTTGAAATTTTCGATTTGAGAAAAACCCTGACGTGATGGTTTAAAATGAAGGTCATTTTCGGATTCAGCGCTAAAAATACATTAGAATCAATTTTAAAAAGCTGAAAAACATGGCACAACCCAAAATTTGAAAGACAGTGTAACCTAACAGCATTTTAAAATCTTAATTGAGGCTGTTGTTTTTCATCCTTTTATTTAACAAAAATTCTGTTATTTTTATCCTCTTATATTTTCAGTACAAATTGTATATTTTGCATTAATATGTCAGAATGATTATAGATTTCACATTTATATTAGATTGCAATGTTAATTTTGCTCTCAACTATATTATTGATATATCTGACGATTATTTATATTTCTACTACATTTGTGAATGACCCCTATTTCGCAACAAAAAATATACTCCAACTTTAAACAGCTATTACTCGGTCAGTTTTAATCGTAGATGAATGGGACTTTTTAGCTCACAGGCTATCAAAGCCTGAGAGCTTATGTGCCCGCCGGTTCTGTACGTACGTATGTATGTATGTATGTATGTACGTAACGCGATAACTCTTGATAGAACTAACCGTTTTACTTTAAATTTTGTTTATAGGTTCCTTGTGATAAGGCGCTTCCCCGATTAGTTTTGGAGGTTCATTGGTTAAGCATAAAGGGGGGAAACGGGGGGCTAACCCCCCATAATTTAGATAAATGGGTTTTTCATGCAGAATTATCTCATATTCTTCAAATTTTGTATATAGGTTCATTTTGATAATGCGCTTCTGTCAATATTTTTGGGGGTTCATTGGTTAAGTATAAAGGGGGAAAGGGGGGATAACCCCCCTAAATTAGATAAATGAGTTTTTCATGCAGAATTATCCGATTTTCTTCAAATTTTGTATATAGGTTCATTTTGATAATGCACTTCTGTAATAGTTTTGGGGGTTCATTGGTTAAGTATAAAGGGGGAAAGGGGGGATACCCCCCCCCTCTAATTTAGATAAATGAGTTTTTCATGCAGAATTATCCCATTTTCTTCAAATTTTGTATATAGGTTCATTTTGATAATGCGCTTCTGTCAATAGTTTTGGGGGTTCATTGGTGAAGTATAAAGGGGGAAAGGGGGGATAACCCCCCCCTAATTTAGATAAATGGGTTTTTCGTGCAGAATTATCCGATTTTCTTCAAATTTTGTATATAGGTTCATTGTAATAATGCGCTTCTCTGAATAGTTTTGGGGGGTCATTGGTTAAGTATAAAGGGGGAAAGGGGGGCTAATCCCCCCTTAATTTACATAAATGGGTTTTTCATGCAGAATTATCCGATTTTCTTCAAATTTTGTATATATATTTATTGTAATTAGAGACTTCCCTGATTCGTTTAAGGGGTTCATTAGTTAACTATGGGGGGGGGTAACGGGGGGATGACCCCCCCCCCCTTAATATATTGTTGATTTCTTTATTTTTCGAGGGGCATATTTCAAATTCTTTGAAATAAGAGTATAATATACAATTAGTGTGAATAGCCTGTGAGCTCAATGCCCTCAGTTTAACTGGGCAGTTTTCTTTTTTTATTTATCTTACTTGTTAGTGTCACAGTAAATTTTTACTAAATATCACTTATAGGACCGGGGGACCGTATAAAAATTTAAATTTTGTGATTTTTTAATAAATGTTTTTCTTGACCCAAATCGCTTTAAAAATAATTCTTTATCTTAATTAAACCATTTTTGTAATTGGAAGTATGCATGTAGGACCAACGGTTGCGAAAATAAAGGTCGGTCAGGTTATACGTGGACACCCTGTATATACGGTATGTGTTATATATACGTCATTCGTGTCGTATATACATGTCATATATATATATATATATATATATATATATATATATTTACGCTATAAATACATCATGTATGATTCAATGCTGGCCATATACGCCATATATGTCATATAACTTCAGAGAATTGGTTTCAAGCCATAGGGGAGAAGAAGCAGAAATGGTACAATTTTCATAGAAAAAAATTCTTTATATTTCTCAGTTTTGGTTTCATTTGGTCATTTTCTCAGTTCAATATATTTTTCTCAGTTTTGGATACAATTGTGCTATAATAATGTTTAGTGTTACCTGAGACTGAAACCTAATATAGGATAGATCAAACTATTTGAAAATTTTATCTTCCAGACAATTTGAAAATTGTTAAAATTCCGTCCAACTCCTCCTTCATGTGCAGGAGAAGAGTGACATACATGTAAAATACAATGAAAAAAAGGAAGAATTTACATTTTAATGAATAATATACTTTTACAGACCTAAGGTAAATAAACAGCACGATTCGGCTTTATTTATTAACATGTGTTGTAAACAGTTTACGGCTGCAAGATTAAAAAAGGTGGTTGGTGAAAAATCTCTTTTTTATATGTCAAAAGTAAGTAGCGGAAACAATTTAAAAATTGATTTTTGCCTTTTTTGCAAACTAAATATTATAAAAATTGTTAAATATTACCAAAAAATATTTAAAATTATGAATTTAAATTCATGTAGTTATTTCGGAGCAAAGAAGAAAGAAATGGAGCATGTCCCATGGTTCCCTATCTCGCAGTATCCCATTTCTCCGTCCAGGTAGTACATGTAGCTTATGGCTTTTCAAGTTAACCATTCTGCGTTTTAAGCTTAACTTAACAAGTAACTTGGAAGCAAAGGATACACATAATTTTGGTAACAGTACAATATTTTTGTTTGACAAATTAAATGTGTCAAAATTAATTTCAAAATAGAATTCAACATTTACATCTCATCCGTGAAAAGGAGAGAATTTATAACAACAAATGTTTATAATCTTGCAATTGTTAAGTTTGTAGGGTATATAAATGGGAGTACGGATAAGTACTCATTTTTGTGTAAAATTGAAAATAAATAATAGTGGTTTCAAGAGAGGTTTTTTTTTCCTTAAGACGGATAAATCTAATAAAATGGCTATTCTAAATAAAACAGACTACATTAATAAAATGAATGATTGCATTGACACAATGGACTGCACAGAACTAAAGAATCCCTTGATTTTCCGGAAGACACAAGAACTCATTAGAAGAGGAGCCTGGCCAGAATACATGCAGAAACTTATTAAAATTAACAATACAGGAATTACCCCTCGTTTGATTGGTAGACTAAAAGACCATAAACCAAATCTCCCTATGAGAACTATTGTTTCTAAGTGTTCTGGCCCAACATATTTTATTGAAAAGGCTTTCGTTATATTCCTAAAATTAATTTTACCAAGTTCAAGCAAAACTGTACAGTCAACAGAAGATTTTGTCCAGAAAATAAAAAATATTCAGATTTCTAAAGGAACTATTCTAGCTAGTTTAGATATTGTGTCTCTTTACCCATCTATTGATACAAATGAAGTTGTACAAAATATTAATTTGGAAATTGATAAACAAAATAATTTAAGTGATAGCGTAAAAACATCTCTAAAGACAGGACTTAACCTTATCATTAATAACAACGTTTTCATGTTTAATAAGAAATTTTACAGACAAAATAAAGGAGCACCTATGGGATCTCCTATTTCCGGTCTGTTGGCAGAATTTAAACTTAGACCTATGGAGGAATTTATTTTTAAAAGTTTGAATTTAACACCAGAAGTTTGGCTAAGATACGTGGACGATATCTTTATCACATGGAATCATGGAAAGCAGGAACTCCTATCTTTTCTCTCAAAAATAAACGAAATAGACGAAAATATTAAATTTACGTTGGAAATAGAAGAAAATTCATCACTGCCGTTCCTGGATATTCAATTTATTAAAGATGGCAACGACTTAAAACGTAAAGTCTACCGTAAACCGATGAGAAGTAACACAATAATCCCATTTAATGCCTCTACAACTTTTTCTTATAAGATTGCTGCCTTCAATTCGTTCATCAAGCGTGCTTTTCTGGTTTGTTCAAGTGAATTCATCCAAGATGAACATAATTTTATCAGAGATATCGCCCTTGACCATGGATTCCCTGCTCATCACGTACAGAAAATTATAGAAAAACTCAATGGCCATTTAATTCAGCATCCTGTCCCTAGCAATAATAAACCAAACTATCGGAAATTCCAATATATACCTATTATATTTGAAAGGATTAAAAGGGCCCTCATTAAATACAATATCCATCTTATTGCTGTCCCTCCCAGAAAATTGGTTGACTTAGTTTCATGTAAATTAGATCCTATCCCCCCTGATCAATTCGCAGTTGTTTATAAAATCCCCATTAGCTTAAATAATAATAGTATAATTTTTTACATTGGTATGACTAAAAGAAAGTTTTTGGAAAGGTTAAAAGAGCATAAAAACGACATAAAATTTGGAAAGTTATCCACTGCAATCTCCCGGTTTTGCGCTAAAAATAATGATACTGTAATTAATTTCGATAAAGCAAGAATTATCTATAGGTTCAATAACCCATTTAAAGCCGCCATTAGGGAATCATTGGAGATTAAAATTAGGAAGGATTGTATTTCTAATGATAACTTTTCTTTCAACATACCTAGTTTATGGAATACATTTTTAACCCCTTGTTAATTCATAGTTTAGTTTTTCGCTCTTTGGCAACAGAGAGCGCCCGCTTATTTTATTTAAATTTTTCCAAGCTGTTGATTTCAATTTTCTCGTGTCGAAAATTAAAAGCTCCGTAGTCGTTTGTGTTGTTCTTCTTCCCCGATGATGGCTTTAAGTTTAAAGCCGAAACATGTAGGATTTTAGCTCTTTTATGAGTTTAAAACAATTTTTACACTGATTTTAGCAACTAATAGACACAATTTGTGCAATTTGTGTTTTTAAAATAACTAGTTAACAGTGTAATGTCCAAATGGATTCAATTGTAAATAATAGTGCTCAGTTTAATCAAAATTAGTATTGTCCCACTCCTGCTTTTGTCACACTCCTGCCTCCTCTCCCCTATAAATTAGTTGTTGCGAAATCAGGGTTCGTACTCTTTTACCAGAACTTTTTAATAGAATTTTTCGCCTTATTTAAATTCAGAAAAGTATTACAAACCCTGGACTTAAACAAGGCGTTTACATTTTTTTCTATTTAAATATTAAACAGAAAAATCCTATTAAAAATTGTGGTAACAGCGTACGAAACCTGGAAATGATATAATATGTTAATCAATTCTGCCAAATATTAAAACTTACAAGTGATCCTACCCAAAAGGTACACCCAATTTAAATGAAACTTTTGTCATAGAGAGTACACATGATATGATGAAGAATAACATAAATTTTATCGGCCATCATCAAATTACTTAAAAATACTAAACCGTGACGATGGATGAAAAAATTGGTATCATTCTTCATCATATCATAAGTACTCTGTATGATAAAAGTTTCATTGAAATCGGGGTGTACCTTTTGCGTAAGGTCCCTTGTTAGTATCATTTTTCAATTATAATTTTCTAACGTTTTATTAGTTGAATCACCAAATGAATCACTCATTTAGTTGAATCACTTTAAATATGTCTGATTTTCTTTGTGCAATTAAAAATAAAATTGCATCCCTTAAATTTAATTTATAAGAGAAATATTCCAGAAATATTCCACTTCATTTAATTAAAGTAAATGAATTACCAGGCCTAACAGAAATGATCTACATATGCAACAGGACTGCATTTATTTAATTAATCTAACGCACAAATTTAAGGATTAGTGAAAACATATTTAATATTAGAAAATATCACGTTTATATACAAACTATGTTAATAAGCATACTTGAAAATAGATTTATGTTTTCTTCTCAACTAATTTTAAGGTAAATATTAATATGCAAAGAGATTTGGAAAATGATTTAAATTCATTAAAAGCATGACGGTATCCGTCTAAATGAATTTCCTATGCATGTGACGTGCAGTTTGGAAAATTGACTGTACCTAAATTCAGAATTATGAAATACCTAAACGCAAATATCCCAGAGATTAAGTGAGAATCGTCAGCTTAAATGAATTTCTATTTACAATATAAACATGTTTAAATATTGTACTATGTATGGCGATATTTTGTTAAAATGAGAAATCTCCTATTTTAAACAGGATATTATTCATAGTATAGATTGTAAAATGCAATTTTATATGAAAAACAGGATTTTTCCTTTAAAAACATTATTCACAAATGGTTCCAAAACCAAATTAGTTTTTTATTATTAAAGACTATATCAAATTATAATTGAATATATACATGAGAATAAATTGTTTTTCTTCAGTACGTACACTGAAGAAAATGCGAAAAAAGTACGAATGTTTAGCTTTTTTATCCCCCTCCCCCATTGTATTAAAATAATATTGATTATAAAATTGTTTAAAAATATTAATAAAATGCAAAATAAGTATTTATTTTATATTTGAAATTTAGAAACAATTAAAAAAAAAATTATCGACGTCTTCTATGGAAAATCTCTGAATAAAAACAGTTTTTTTAACATTTTGCATGGTATCGAGAGAATGTTTAGCTTTTTTATCCCCCTCCCCCATTGTATTAAAATAATATTGATTATATCATTGTCACAGCATGGCCGGAGGCAATGTGCAAATTTTTACATGAATAGATTATTTTATAGGTACCCAAAATTTTCAAATACTAATCATTGATTCTTTTTCTTTTTGTTCCCATCAATTCTATACAGTTTCTTAAGAAAACTGGCTGATCTGTTAATTGACAATTCGTAAAAAAAATGATCGTTTGCTGAAAATTAAATCGATGATGCCAGATTTTCCAAAACGCTTTGAGTTGCTGAATATAGTTTTTCTTAAATTTACGATAAATTCGATGTGACTTAAAAAAAATTTTTGAGTGTATTTTGATGTATTTCTATCAAAAGTGCTGTGAAGTCATGTACCCTTCACATCATTTGCAAAAATACGAATATAAATTCTATATTTTCCCCAAACAATAACCTGAACTTTATTGAAATATAGACAATATTTTATTATTTCAGGAAGTATTCAACGGACAATCATAAACTTTATATACAAAGGATGTGAATTATCATTTTACTAAACAGCGTACAACCAACAGAGTGAAAAATGTCCAGACCGGGGTTCGATCCCGGATACCTAGGTATAGCGCACCAAGTTCTTTACTATTTTTTATTTTCTTTCTTTTATTTTCTTTTTTTCATATTTTAGTTATCTACAGTAATTAGTTTTGAATTCGACATTATCTTACGAGTGCTTTCAGTTGTGATGATATAAGTTTTCTGAATTTCATAGACATAATC
The DNA here is from genome assembly GCA_963931845.1 of Maratus michaelseni. Lineage (NCBI taxonomy): Eukaryota > Metazoa > Arthropoda > Arachnida > Araneae > Salticidae > Maratus > Maratus michaelseni. The sequence continues at coordinate 421,126,815 of OZ007586.1, forward strand.
TCAGCATCTGCGCTTCTGTTACAAATTTTTGATTCAGTCTAGTCATGCTATAAAGCCTCGTCATATCACAAAACTGCCTCCTCAAAAATCCCCCCCGTAATTTTCTCTTCGATTTCGTTGTGCCCTCTCTGATTCTTTGCATTGAAAGAGAAATAAACAAACAAACCAAAAATATTGTAAATCTAATAATTTTTTAAGTAATTTTGATTCATTATTTTTTTATCCACTATCTTTCCTCTGTTGGTTGTTGACATGCTATGGTCACTTGAAAAAAATTGGCATGCGGATGTGAAAAGGTTTGCCGTCCCTGTCCTATACCATCAAAAAAATTAAACATTTTCTATGTCTCATATTATGTTTATGGTTTATTACATGATTAGATAAATATGCCTTTTTCTTTTAACCTTATTTTACTCTAAAGGACCGAAGTTACTGATTATAATCATGCAATGTTGAAAACTGATTAAATAATTCAGTATAAATTTCACAATTGAAGATGAAGAAATGCACAGAACCTTATTGTTGGAAACATATTTTATCCATCTAGATATCTACAGGAAAATTACGATGAAACCTGATAAATCCCTCCACCGTGTAAAACTCCCCACAACCCTGTATGTGTCAAGTTAATTTGGCATAAAATTAAAGAAAAGTGATTGCTGGTTCTGGGTCTCAGTGCGAATAAAGTTAGGTGAGTACCCATAAAATTATAAAATGCAAATTAAAATCCTAACTAAATCCTAAGTTAAATTTTAAAAAAAATCGTACATTTGCGTTGTGTTATTTACGTAATAAGCAGAGACCTTTTTGAACCGTCCAACTAGCACACATATTTTCTACTAAAATCTATTTATATTAAGGATGAAATTCCACAAAATGAGAAGACATAAAATGATTTAAGACTGAAAATTTATTTACAAAACATATATCGAAAAATAAAGACATTACATAATGAAAACACATTTAACTATTTTAGAAAAGAATGCTTTAACTTTAACATTAAATTGGTTGGTCAAAGGTTGACCTGTTAGCATCAGTTACATTTATTTTAGATATTGCAACAATCATTTACTTTCTTATTAAATAGGGTGGGGCGAAAAAAGTGAAGTTGGTATTTCCGAGTCGCTATAGTGCGAAAAAGTTGCGATTGGTAAATACAAGAAAAACCACGTGCTTTACCAATTACCAAGCCATCCGGACGACGTCCGGTCGAGCATTCTCTCACTCTTAATTAAAGCGTGAAAGAATGCTTGATCGGAGGTCGTCCATATGGCTTAATTGTAAAGAACTTGGTGCACTATACCTAGGTATCCGGGATCGAACCCCGGTCTGGACATTTTTTCACTCTGTTGGTTGTACGCTGTTTAGTAAAATGATAATTCACATCCTTTGTATATAAAGTTTATGATTGTCCGTTGAATACTTCCTGAAATAATAAAATATTGTCTATATTTCAATAAAGTTCAGGTTATAGTTTGGGGAAAATATAGAATTTATATTCGTATTTTTGCAAATGATGTGAAGGGTACATGACTTCACAGCACTTTTGATAGAAATACATCAAAATACACTCAATTTTTTTTTAAAGTCACATCGAATTTATCGTAAATTTAAGAAAAACTATATTCAGCAACTCAAAGCGTTTTGGAAAATCTGGCATCATCGATTTAATTTCCAGCAAACGATCATTTTTTTTACGAATTGTCAATTAACAGATCAGCCAGTTTTCTTAAGAAACTGTATAGAATTGATGGGAACAAAAAGAAAAAGAATCAATGATTAGTATTTGAACATTTTGGGTACCTATAAAATAATCTATTCATGTAAAAATTTGCACATTGCCTCCGGCCATGCTGTATCATTCTAAATATTGATGTTACTTTTTGACTTCACGCTCCTTAGATATTTATAATTTCCCTACTTTAGAAAAAATAACTGTAAACCCTTAATAGTTTTTAAAGTTAAAGGTGCAGTGCAGAAACAGTCCTTATCAGATATATTTCAAGAACATGATTTGTAGAGTTAATGCGTAGTAGTCGTATGTGAAAATTGCTCAATTTGAAATTTCGTACTCAAATTTTTTATCGAGATTGCCAATAAGTTTTGCATGAGAGCTATGAACTTTAATTACTCAGGCTACATATTGTATTTTAAACACCGGGCCGTATTATTACCTATGTATTCTGTGGTCAATTACATTGTAATTGATTCAACCATAGGCCGAGAAATTGTTCATTTCATTGTCATATTAGAGTGAATGCATAGAAGACTGAAACTCGCTGCGCTTACAGTAAATAAAAGCTATTTTCAGTTAAGGTTCAGTATTAATGTATGTTAGGTAATCATGAGGTACAGAAATGTATGATTTTGTTTATTGTATTTTCATTTAGAACTCCAATCAACGCCATGCCAAAAATATTCTCTCGCACGCCACCTATGGCATGGATGTCGTAGGTTTTCCGTCTCTGGTATATGAAGAGGACTTCAAAGAACTCTAAGCCCTGCTTGATTGGGCCTAAGATACTGAATGGGACTATGAAGAAATTAAGCCATGTATTGAAATGTAATTTAAAGATCAAAACATTATTTCATTACCTGTATATCAATGTACTTAGTTTTTGTATAAAATGAAGTAGTTTACCTAGATTTCTGCAATTTAATAATCAGTTTTAGATAATGCAAAAGAGCAAGGTAGGCTTCGAAATAACAAAATATAGCAAGATAACGACAAATAACTATGCAGTCCAGATTTCCGCGGCTATTTCAAAAAAATATTTCTATAAAGCAAGGATGCTAAAAACAATATAATAACTTAAAATATATATATAAATACTTAATGTAGTAAAAATTAAGCGGTGCATTTTAAGTTAGTTTTCTGAGAACTGAAAAAATATATTTCCCAAATTCCAGCAAATATAAAATCTAGTAATATTTAAACAAAAAAAAAAAGCAGCTACAATATTTTTGTGAGTTCCTATACTTCAGATATTTCTATACTCTTGTTAATTTAGAAAATTTACTTCTATTTATTTAAAGCAAAATATGATTACTTTTTTTGCTATGTAAAAAGCGAGTTTCAATTTTAACCAATTTAAAGAAAAACCTTCAGTATTTTTCGCATCGCTTTATATCGCTTTAGAGACTGAATTTCTTTACCGTAATTCGATTTCAGCGTAATTAATGCACTTCAAAAACAGAAAAAAGTTAATATAACAAAAAAAATATATAAAAGTATTTATACTTACAAAAAAAGTTTTCATCTAAATTAAAATGAAAGTAATATTTTCATTTCTTTCTTTCGAATAACTTTTAAGTAAGATAAAATGAGGTAATTAAGTTTCTTTTGATTTCTCGTGTAAAAACTCTTAACTAATTGACTTGTAAAAAATATATATTTAAATTTCTAATACGGTATTCCTGAACACTGTGTTTGTGTTCAACATATATTATTGATTATATTCAACTTACAAAATAGCAAACACCGTATAGAAATAGCTGATTTTAAAGGTAATAAAGCAGACAAATAAATTAACTTTTCAAAGCAGCATAATTTTAAGTAAAGGAAGTCTTAATGTAGAATTTATTTTCAGAATAAAAGCGCCAATAATAGATTAAATAAATTTAAAATAAAAATATGCATTTTAAAAAGTAATTATTGTTTCTTTCTTCTCTTTTTATTACAAAACCAGCACCCGCACACACATAAACATCCTCCCCCCCCCCCACACACACACAATCTTACAGATTTATAATTTATTCTTTTGTTTTACTGTTTATGAATTTTCTTGTATAAAGTATTATCATCGCTTTTCTTTTTTGAATTTGATTTCAAAGATTACGAAAATGCAGCTATTAATACTATTATGTTAGACCTAATTGTGAATTGGTTGCATTAATTGTAATTGTTATATTTTTATTTATTCGCAAAATGAATAAATTGCAAAAAAGTAATTATCCTCAATATTTAATTAGAATATTTCTATTAAAACCACAAACTATGATAAAAAAAAACACTAACATAATACTAGATGCGTAGATACCTTTGAATTTCGAAGGGGACTTACACCGCTACTTAAGATAAGAAATTCATCATTTAAATTGAAGAATTTGTAATCGCTAAATTTATTCACAGGATTTGTAACTGCTAAATTTATTCACAGAATTTTAAATATTTTTTCTATGGTTAAATAAGTCGAAAATTTCTATTAAAAGTTTTTCTTAAAACTGAATACACCCTGGTAATACGGTCTAGAAAATGTGCTTTTGCAGGTGTAAGTTTTGATGAAAAAAAAAAGGAAATGATTAAAAAGCAAAAACTTTATATAAATAATTAACGCCAATAGGTCTATGCTTTAATGTCAAATTTGACAAAGTGGTTTTCTAAAGCAGAATATTTTCCAGGGATTCATGGAAGCTGCATAGCTTGATAATATTATCAAGCTTCATTTTTGTGAAAACAAATGAATAAATAGAAAGTACTGGGGTTTCTTACAGCATTATTGATTACAGCATATTTTCTCAATAAAATTGAAAAGTAAAAATATTTTAATTTGAGTAAATGTTGTGATGTTATGGAATTTAGCGTTAAATTTCCATAACAAAATACACGCTTGTATCGTTTTAGATCAGAATAAATGTATGTATTTTAAATCAGCTCCTCCAAAAATATGAAGAATTGACAGATGAAATTAATATAAATTAATTGTAAGAATGTGATAATATTATAGTATATCTTGGGATTTCAAAATTTTAACTCCTGTCTTAGGTAGTCTGGTGTTTTTTAATACTTACTGAATTTTCTGTAATGGTGGAAATTGCATTTTTGTGAAAACAAATGAATAAATAGAAAGTACTGGGGTTTCTTACAGCATTATTGATTACAGCATATTTTCTCAATAAAATTGAAAAGTAAAAATATTTTAATTTGAGTAAATGGTATTTAACACTGTTTTCAAGGTCCCCAAAACTAGGCTGTTTTCAATGGTGGAAATGACATCATTTTAATTCATAAAACTGACATATTCATAAAGAAGTTAGTCAAAATTACATCATTTTCATACCATCAGATCCAAAATTAAAATCTAAATATTCAACGGACAAGTTAATTTTAACAGCTAGTGTTTCATGTTTATGCTCAGCCCTGTAAATAAAAAATATGTTATAGTGATAATTTTCAATCTGAAATATATCACCGTCTGCATGATTTCAATTTTCGTCACCATCCAAAAGTCTTTTTGAGAAAAGAGCTTAAAGAGTTAAACAAACAGACACATAGGCAGACAAAAAAATGTGATCTTAAATTTTTTTAAAGAAGCATATAAAGTATATTGCAAGTGAAAAATCTAATGTCATTACATTAGTTTTCAAAGAAAAATAGTGCTCTTTTATGCAACACTATAACACTATAACATAACTGAAGTGTATACGCTAGGGCTGCTATTTTAGAACGGGATCATACATTTATATATGCTCGTGAACAAATATTCAAATTCTGTTCCAACATTCTTTAAAACGGTGCATGAATAAACTGAGAGACGGAGGAACTAGCATAGTACTTAGATAGTTTTAAATATTTTAAAACAATTATACTATCATATTAAACTTTTAGAATAAATATTTTTCATATTTTATACAAAATTTCATAAAGTTTGAGAGTATAATGCCATATTTATGACTTATGAACATTAAGTAATAGCATCCCAATAGCCCTTTTACGATAATATATTTAGGTTTTTGTATACATATTGATCAATGAGCAATACATATTATCACGAGACCTTTTCGTTTAAGAGCACGCAGTAGTCCATCTTACAACCATGTTGAATTTTCATTATTATACAGGCATATAAATCGACTGTTCAAATAATATAGGGTAATATGATGATCATTTTCGGTTGTTAAAATAAAACAAAATTGTGCATATTGCAATATGGAAACAAGAACGCAAGGATTGAACGTTGCGTCGGGTTTGGACATTTGTAGTGTTACGAAATTCTTTCCAATCTTGTGATATTTGCCCTAAATATTTTTTTATGTGAGTAAAATAACCGTAACACTACAAAACAGCCATAACAAGGAACACCTTCATAGGGAACACTTCCCTTTTTACTTTTTATCTTGTTTACAAAGTACCATAGAGTCAACGCGTTAAATTATTTTTAGTTATACAGGACGATACCATTATTCGGTTTCGGCTGAAACAACTGCTGAACCCAGTGAACGTGGTATCTAGATAAATTAAAATTGGTAGGCACTACACTTACATGAAAGAGTCCCCTAACGATACATTCCGTATTTAAAGATCTTATCTCGAAAATTATAGAAGATACCACCAAACAGTTAATAACAAAGTTGTAGAGCGTCCTCGATATAGTATGAAATGATGACTTACATTAAAATATAACTTTATTAAAATCCCTGAAGTGCAATTAATTTATATACATTCACCAGCTTAAACACATCAATAATTAAATGCAGAAATGGGCATTATAAAGCAAATGCATATTCCCTATTAAAACCAGGACATGTAAGCAAGGTACAGTTTATTTTAATAAGAAAATCAAGGTAAGTATGCTCCGAGAGCCTAAATGGGACACAGGCAGCATGCATAATAGCGACGATAGACACAATTCCTGTTTTACTAATCTACACACCACTTTTATGGCTGTATCTAAATTGGTACACCACTAATTTGCGGCAAAAAGGAATTTAAGAATCACCCATTTCATGTGGATAGAAAACACACTTCCCAATCGGAGGGCAGTTTTAGATTTTTTTTGTGTGTGTGATGGGGCTCTTGTCCAATAGTGTGGGGAATAACATTCAAAAACTTAGTTGTGTTCTTTATACTACATTACTTAAATTATTTAAAAGATTAAACAAATTAAGTCTTGTTGTATACATTAGTATTTCAAACAGTAAATTTTACATTCCATTTCCAGATTTTCAGCATTTTTCATTTACGTAAAAATTCTGTAGTAAAAAATTATGAGTATAAATATCTGCTTTAAAATGTTTCGATAGACTGCATTAAATTTAGACTCAATGTTAGAACATTTTGCTATCTGAAATATGATCTAAATCTTAGCTTTAGACATTTGAAATTTACTTTTCATGAGATAAATTTCTAAATGTCTTCCTGTAAATAAGGTCGTAAGCAAGCTAAAATGAATTATTCAGCAGGAAATCCTATCAGTACTTTGTAGCACAACAGAATATGAGTAATGTACACATAAGTATATTTAAATGAAGTAAAAGAATTCACGATGACTTTTCAAAATCGCGTTATTAATGAGATATTTATCTTGAAAGGGTCCTACAATTTTTATTCAATTACATTTTTTATCTTGTCAGAGATGAAAGAAAACTTATATTGTATACATAACGTTCCTTTTCCTGATTTTAGTTACAAACTCTCTGTTTTCTAATAAAGAATCGAATATTTAAAAAAATATTCCAGGCTACTTGAGTGATTTGTTTTACAATTGACAACTCATATATGAAATATTTCTCAAACTGAATAAAATCTTTGGTTAAATGCCAGTGTAACCCCACTCGTCTTTTAAAGTTTATAGAATCTCATATTCAAATACGTGTGAATCATAATTCTTGGCTTAAATGTTGGTGCAAAAAACCCACTAAAAGTCAATTGAAGATATAGTAAAAAGGGTTTTACCATCCTATGCTGAAACATGCTTATTTTAATAGTACAAAATTTGTGGTAGAAACTAGGTGTTACAGATCGTGGTAAAAGCTGAGTGTACGTTAAAATTCCAAGAAATTCTTGCTGAAATTTGCGTTATGTAATTATATAATTATTAAAGAAACAGTAATAAATTCAACTGATGAAAATTAAACCGTTCCATCGATGTAAAAATAATAATAATGGTAACTGCTATATATTTATATATGTCATTTTCTCACTAAAGTTTAATCAAGATTAAAAAAATATATATTTAATTAAATGATGACAATTATTTTATATATGTCATTCAAGAGCAAGATTAAGTGCCTTAAAATTACAATGATGATAAATTTTAGAGAAAATTTGCTTTCAAATTTTAAAAATTAAAATATCTCCTTATATTAGATTAATTTTAACACAATTATTCAAATTGGTATAGAAATCATAGGAGTTGTAATTTTCCAACTGGACGAAAAATGTCCCGGCCAGGATTTGAACCTGGGATATATTGGCGGAAGCTGCCATGCTCTACCAACTGCGCCATCCCGGTCGAATCTAGAGGACCTAATTCATCCAGTTAACCTTATTCTGCATAGGATCTCGTCTGATACCTTAATCAGCTCAACAGAATAAATTACAGGTAATTTGGAACTCCAGTAAACGCTGGATACGTGATTACATTACATTAGATTTAACACAATTATTCAAATTGGTAAAGAAATAATATGAGTTCTAATTTTCCAACTGGACGAAAAATGTCCGGGCAAGGATTCGAACCTGGGATATCTTGGCTGAAGCTGCCATGCTCTACCAATTGAGCCATTCTGCTCGAATCTGGAGGACCTCATTCATCCAGTGAACCATCCATCCTTATTGATCATAGCATCTGGTCTGATATCTTAATCAGCTCTTCAGAATAAATCGCAGGTAATTTGGAACGAAAGTAAACGCTGGATACGTGATTACATTTGATTGATTTTAACACAATTATTCAAATTGGTAAAGAAATCATATGACTTGTAATTTTCCAACAGGACGAAACATGTCCGGGCCAGGATTCGAACCTGGGATATCCCAGATACTAACTTAGGTATATAATCCAGGTATATAACTCAGGTGTATTTTCACATTTGTTCAAAACTTTCACATATTTATTTTTTAGGTATTTTATAATGTATCAAACTACTAAAACTGCTATTTATGTTACACAATTTTATTTCATATTTATTATAATCAGCTTATTTAAATAAATGGAAACATTGGGCAAAGAGCGTGCTATTGTGCCATAATGAGTAGAATATTTTTTTAAGTATTAAATTTCATGCTGATATACTTATCAATTTCTTAATTAGTGTCTTTTTCAGCCTAATTAGTTAGCTTGAAAAATACAGAGCTTTAAACAAACTGCTTATGTTAGTGAAAGATTAGGAAAACATTTCTCATATTTAAAACAAAAAAAACTAAACATATAACTATAATACAATGTTTAACTTTACCTGCAATAAACTAATCAATACTTCATTCACTTTGAAATTTATTCAAAGTTAAAAGTTGATCATCTCATGTGTAGGTTAATATATCCAGGAAATGTATTATACATCACGTATAAATAACCAATAGGCACTAGATAAATAAACGTCAATTAAGGTTTTGTTTAAGATTAAGAAGTCATCTTACTTAAAACTAAATTTGTTAATAAACGTTTAAACTTGTAACTCCAGCCTAAATTGTAAAAAGATGTTTTCAGCTTGAGAAAAATACAGATTTTTGTTACCTTCAAACTGATTAGTACTTATTATAATTTTTACTATTATTTTTATTTAAGTTAGATGCAGATATTTATTTATCATTAATATTTTTAAATGAAAATAATTATTTATCATTATTATTTTAAGATGAAAAAAAAATCTTTGAGATATGTGAGTTACATATATATACATAAGTCACTCAATTATCTAAGACATTCTTACTCACCCTCATTCAGTCACACGGTGAAATGTTACAGTGTTTTATTATTATTACTATGTTATAATACATAAGACTCACAAAACATTTTTCAAGATAAGACACATTTATAAATGTCAAAACATCAATACAGGAAATGCGATTTATTTATTTTGTTAATAATTCATAATATGTAATGAGGTATATTTTAGTTTATTCTAAAAACAATCTCGATAGTAAAAAGTATTTGGTTAATAAAAATATCTGCAGAAATTTTTATTTTATCAATTTTACTATTTCTTATTATCAAATCTTATTTCATATTATCAAATCAACAAATTTAAAATTGTTAAATTCTCAACAAAATAATACGTTACAACTTAGTAAAAATCAATTCTCTGTAAAACTTGTAAATTCTATAATTGCTTACAAAGAGTTTGTTTAGACATCAGAAAAATAAGAAATTAAACTAATTTTTTAAATATTATATAACAACATATATAACAACATATGTTTCAACATTTTTAAAAAATTATAATGCATTATTAAATCTATTTCTGCATGATAAGCAACTAAAACTGTGCGAGCTGAAGTGAGAAAATTCATTAGATAAAAATATGAATAATATGAAATTATTATAAGCTCTAGATAAATAATAATAATAATAATAAAACAGGTGATGCGACATCATTCCATTTTCACAAGATAAAAATCTGAACTTTTGACATCAAGATTCTACTGACATAAAATGTCTTAGCTTGAAAATAATGTATGGATCCATTTATGATACTACAACATAGCTAAAATATATATAACAATAATAAAACATAATATACAAAATGACTGAAACATTTCCCATACCTGTATTTAAAGTGAATGATATTCTCATTTATTCACCTTGTTTATTTATTTGCGATAAATGGCATTATTTAGTATTAATAGAATTGAAAACTCGCGCGGCACATGGTTGTATACACTACAATTTCAATGACGCAGCCATTAGTTTTCTATTTGTACGATCTCACTTGCGACGCCGAGATGAGGGGGAAACACGTCACAGCGCATGCGCCAGGTGCCAGTCACCCGGAAGGGTGCTATATTTCTACCAATACGTAGTGCACGGCACCTTAATTAGCTTCATTCACCTAGTGAGAGGCGAATCGTCACCCCAACCACATTTCCATGCCTCTATAGCACCCTAGGGTTCGAAGTGTAACCTCCATTTCACCCCGGGATCAGTTTGACACCTTCAATTTTAACAGAGCAGAAAATGAAATGCTGCGCTCTAAAAATGAAATGCCTATCTGAAAATTTATATTATTATTTTATGTTATTTTCATGTTAAATGTATAGCATTTAAATGTTATTCTGTGATTGAAAATTAATTTCTTCTTGCCGGAATACAGTACAGAAAGCACTGCATTTTTATCGCTTCCCGTTTTTTAAACCCTCATAGTTCATTGGGTCTTTTCCTACCCCCATTCTGTCATGTTTCGAAACAAAAAATATTAATTCAAACTTAATAAATAAATCAAATAGAAACCTCGTAGGAAGAATCTACATTTAATACAATTAAATTTCGGATTCAAATCATTCAAAACTAATAACGCTAATTAAGGTTCATTTGTAAGGATTTTTTTAATTTATTTTCTATATTTAAAACGGAAAAGTATCTTTTATCGAAGGCTTAATTACCATATTTTTCGCCAAATTCAAAAGACTATTCCTTGCTAACCTCTTAAATGAATATATATATAAATTATAATTTGTTCCAAATGCCAGTGCATAGCTCTTAATTCAAAACATTAACATTACTCTAGTTTAACATTTTATTCCACTCTAACGGAGACACTGAAGGCATATTAAATTGTCGCACCACTTTTAGATGCTTTCGGTGAATGCTGAATTATGTGCATTTACTTTTAAATTTTTTAAACTCTGACACATTTCTAAATTAAATTGACATAGTGGACTTCGGAACGAACGCTATGAATTATATAAATAATGGAACAATGCCATACAAATGAACAGTTAGTTTAAAAATATATATACACACTTGCCTTTATTCGCGTACTGTTTACAATAAAATCACACCAGAATATTGACTTCTGTCAGAATATGAATGCAATTTTTGAAATAGGGGTTGATTAGATATTACATATTGCACCAACTTTGTTTTTTTTATGGTAATACCTACTATTGACACCACATTTGAGTTATTTGGACAAAACAACACAGAAAAAGAGGTAGTTTATATGTATATATATATTTTTTGTTTTTATTAAATTTTAATATAGTTATAAAAGAAAATGTATTAAGTGTATATCATCAAATTTAGAAAAGATAAATTGAGATTTCAAACGGAAAACTTCCAGAATCACACAAGTAAAATTGTAGAGGCAATCGATGTATAAAAAAGCAAAAAGCAACTCATTTTCCAAATTTTATTTAAACGAAATTCTCATATAAATTTTCTGGTTGCGGTATAGGTTATTTTATATGTTATTGAACGGTAGCAGAATATGGTTCCTTTAGACCATCGAAAAGTAAAATTGCGCTATATTTTGAAAAATAATGATTGGAATGATCTGTAAACTTATACACCCATGTTTTTTTCGATGTCCATTCTGTTTAAGTAAAAATTGATGTAGATCATAATGCATAATTTTTTTAAGTATGAATTTATTAATAATTTCCCTAATTAAAATTATGCTTTTAAGTAAAACAAAAATCCCTAGGATGTGCTTGGGTCCATTCAATGTGTCTCACTAAAAAAATAAAATAAATGGATGATTTTTTAGGAAGATATAAATTAAAGTATGTCACGTGAATTTAACATTAGCGTCCTTAAATTTTGACCACTTCTAACTCCATAAAGATAAATTTTCTAAATATGTAAACTATACATTATTCCGGGCTGAGTTGATCGAAGAAATTCAAATAAAGTATCAAAAGTGCCTGTTGCCATTTGAAAAAATTGAAGTTGGCGGAATTTTTTATATGTAGGCGACCCTTATTTCGCAAATTGCATTTATATTCTGAAAGAAGAAAATATACCTTGTCTAATGGCGTTCATATCATAAGCGAAATACATAATTTGTTTCCTTTTAACTACTTCTTGATTCTATCTAAAGTATGAGGTATCGCAGAAGAATGAAACAATATTTGTAATAAATTCTTCTAAACGTTTGATTGCGGGTGGAGACATACACGTTCCAGTAGGCTATTTTTTAATAATTATATTTTTATTTAGTATTCGTACCACTTTATGATAATAATCTCTCCCGTATTCTTATAGTAGGATATTTTCTAGAGAAACCTACCACATTTTTTTTTTGTATATTGTGGTGCAATTGACTGTAAAAACTTTCGCCAGTCCTTCCTCGTAATCAAAGGGTTAATAATATATTTTAATGGTTAATTTGTTTTTAATGATGTATTTTAATACCACAGGGTGCGTACAGTTATATCACAATTTTCGCCTTATTTAAACGCAGAAATCTATTACTAATACTGCATGTAAACGAAGCAATTACAAATCCTCCTATTTGAACATTAAATAAAAAAATTCTAATCAGAAATAGTGGTTCCAGACTCCTTGGAATTTCCAAGGAGTGTATAAACCTTTGTAATACAGGGTTATTACAAATGAATCATCGGGTTTTGATACGTTACTTTCGTGCGAGGTAGGAAACGTATATGTTTCAATGACAACTCAAACGAGAGGGCGTTAACTACAGTTAATGCACTGCGTATGTGTCTTGCGCGTGTGGTTGCCACGGTTGCTGCGCGAACGTCATATTCAAAATGGCGACTGGACAGCAGAAATCAACTGGAACACGATATCAACGGTTTCATTTACCAATAGGATGGAGCTCCGCCACACTGGCACAAAGAGGTTCGTGACTACCTTAATCGACAACTCCCAGAACAATGGATTGGTCGATGTGGCCGGGATGACAAGACACTGTTTTCATGGCCGCCCAGGTCGTCCGACTTTTCGCCGTGTGACTTCTTCGTTTGGGGATATGTAAAAGACTTTGTTTACGTACCACAGTTACCTACCACTTTGGCTGAGTTGAGGAACCGCATCACGACTGCATTTGCGACCATCGACACGACCATGCTGAGTAATGTGTGGAGCGAACTGAACTATCGCCTTGACATCTGCCGTATCACTCAAGGAGAGCATATTGAACATCTGTAGTATGGACGTCTATCTTGTATACAACTGTTGTTTATTTTCATGTATAACGCATTGTTGTAACCCAATTATGTTCTGAAATAAACGCTTCGGAAACCCGATGCTTCTTTTGTAATAATCCTGTATTTTAACCCTTTGATTACGTACCACAATTCACAAAACATTACTTTGCGGCAGATTTCTCTTGAAAATATCCTGACATAAGTGTATGACAGAGATTTCTTTTCAAAAAGAGGTACGAATAGAATTAGAAAAATATTCCACCGGGACATATATGTCACGACCCGTAATCTAAGCGTTAAGACATAAAATTGTGATCTATACTATTAATATCCGTGTGCTTATCTATGTAACTTCAAAAACTCGGAAATCACAGGACAGGACGCAGGGCTACGATATTTGGCACACGGGTTGCTAGTAGGGGGCCCATGAACGTTTGGGGCAAAAATTCTAAAATTTTAAATAGATTTTTGATAGATTAAATATTAATTAAAATATATCCACAAAGAGATCTCATCAAAAATACGCTTTTTTATGTTCGGTTGGTTGGTTGTACAAAATCTCCGCAGAAGTCATTAAATAAATCAAAGTAGGGATAATTGCAATTGCGAGTCGAGTGCTTAAAATAGATGGATCAGAGATTATATGCCATGTAGAGAATAAACTTAATTATTAACCGTTGCCAAATGCTAAAAACTTAAATTTAAAGGATTTTATCGACTTAATGCATGATAATTGGCTGAGTTTAAGGTTTTTTTTTACATGTCATATATTAGTATGATAGAGATTATTAAGACAGAAAACTTTATGTAACAGATTATTTGTTAAATTTGCGGGAATGGGATGGGGAAGGGGTAAACGGTTTTTTATAAAATATCACATTTATTTTACTTGACCACCTGGCGGCGGCTTTTTCATTAATTGACACTCCTTATTAATAAATACAAATCTACTGCTATGATTTCAACAAAACTAATTACATTTAACAAATTTAACATTTTTAGCTTTACCCGTAACGTTTAACCATTGTTTTATACAGATAATACCGCTATTTTAGAATAACATTTTTCGTAAAAATTAAATTTATGTTCCTAATAAAAGTAACTAGCGTCTAGCCCCTGCACCCTGTGAACGATTTCAAAAAACGGATCACTCTGCGTGCATGCGTGCTTGTCTGATACTTTAAAATATTGTTCTAAGCCATTTCAAAATGAGTGCGTATAACTCTGTGGTATGTCATTTCTCTTCCATTCAGTGGTCTTGAATCCCAGCGGCGGAATGTTTTATTTTTTAGTATTTATGTGAGTTATAAAAAATAATTTGAATAAAAAAAATTTAAAGTTTCCATTTTTCAACATATAAGCGATGGAAAGTTTGAAACAAAATGGAAATAAATATGAAATTTAGTTATAAATGAATTTCGTACATTCTAGAGAATGCTGTACAGTGAGTTTCATGCGTCCAGTGATGTTTTTTTTCGGTTAATGTACGCAAAGCGTACATACACAAGTTATTGACCGCGGCTTGAATGAATTTCGTGCATTCTAGAGAATGCTGTACAGCGAGTTTCATGCATCCAGTGATGTTTTTTTTTTCGGTTAATGTACGCGAGGCGTACATACACAAGTTATTGACCGCGGCTTGAATGAATTTCATGCATTTTAGAGATTGCTGCAAAGCGAGTTTCGTGTGTCCAGTGATGTTTTTTTTAATGTTAAAAATTGTTTTTTGGATGTTAAAAATTCGCTTTAAAACGCTATAAAATCGTTAAAAATCCCTAAAAATTGAAAAATCAGGAGGAAAAAAAATGTATTTTAGTAAAAGTCTGAAATTAAATTTCTTTAAGAATGTTAAAAAAAAATAATGAAAATTGTGAAAGAAAATATTTAGTTATATTACGCTAAATGTTTTAAATCAAAATCCTTTTACGAATTTAATAAAACTGCCGCGGAATGTAATAAAATTAATATGACCTTTCCACTCTCTCGCAGCAAATCACGGCACGCATGCGCGCAGAACGATCCGTTTTTTGAGATCGTTCACAGGGTGCAGGGGCTAGACGCTTGTATAAAAGTACAGAGCCCGTATTCAGTTGTTGCATACCAACAGTCCAAGTTAGTAATTTGTTTTTGAGCGTGCCTCCTCCTGGGTAATTATTTGATTGCGCTTAATTATTACCTTTTTTAAAAAATAAAGTAAAACATTTTATCCCAAACATCAACAAAACTTTTTATTCCCTTATTCCAAAGATATCGTTTTATCGTCTGCTGCCATAGCAACATGATAAATTAAATTTCATTTTTAAAAAATGCACAGTAGTAGAAAAATATTTTTCAAAATCGAATAGTTAGTGAACAAGTCAATAATTTAACAGGTTAATTCTTATTTCTTATTTCGATATTTTAAAATTGTTTGTTGTCATTGCGTTTTTATGCTAAGTTTCGTTTCATATTCATTTATTATTATGTCTATTTGATGTCAATTTTTTACGTACTACTACTAGGTTTTTGGTTTCGTAAATACTGATTTTTAATAGATATAACAAATTTTTTTATTCATAAACTTTAGCTTGGTTAATTTTAATTTTTAATTTTGGTTTTAGAATTAAATTTATGAACTCTGTGCGTAGAATGGGGTAAACAGCTAGTAGATAATATAATGTACAGCGATATCTCTGCTAACAAATGCCTCTGCTAAAGAGTGTTCCGGCTAACGAAAGCTTTTTCCTGTTTTTCTAAAGAGATTCGTCATTTTTTTTTTTTTCGGTGTTTGCTCGCTAACATAAAGTAACCAAGTTGCAATTCTATTGGACGAGAAATCATGTTTAAATTAACACATCTTAAGAAGTGAACTCTTAAGAGGTGAAGAGGTCACTGAAACTCCCCGATCGCGAAATCCCATGTTAACCTATGGGAAAACTTAAAAGCGCGATTACTCATTATCTAATATGATTATTAAAATACTGTTTTCACCATCACAAAGTAGACGTTAGATGTCGATGACGTACGTTTTTTAAAATTGTTGCCGTAAATTTTAAATATTTTCAAGATGCTAAATTTTATCAAGTGAAATTGTCAAAATTTATAGCAATTTTTTAAATAATTAAAAATTCAGGAGAATTTTTTGAAAAACGCACATCATCAGCATTTAACGTCTACTAACTGATGATGAAACCAACAGTATGTTAATATTTATTGTAGGTAATGCGTTATCGTGCTTTTAAGTTTTCCAATATGTTAACATGTGATTTCGCGATGGAGGATTTTCAGTGATGCGGCCGAGCGATGCTTAAGGGAGAAACATGAAAAAACGTCTTTTGGATATATGAATTCCGTCCACGGCTGATACTTTTACATTTTGTGTGTTACATTATTTCTCATAAAACATACACAATATTCCTATTTTTACAATTAGACTACTATACGTATAAATACTTTGATTAGAAACAATACCATTATTACATACATGCATTTGTAACATAAACACGAACACAGAAAATATTTTTGTTATATAATGAAACATGCTACAGTACCGCTAACAGGCGGAGTTTCCTGTTTAAAATATGAATACTACCCGCTTAAAATGTGTTAATAATGCTTTCGGTTAACAAATGTGATTCTCGGACGAATTAACTACAATAGCCGAAGTATCATTGTTGTTAATGACTATTATTTTACACTGTACTATCAATATCGAAGTTTTTAATACAATAATCCTTTTATTCATGTAACTCATCAATTTTAACTTTGACGTATTCTATCTTATTTTATACCTTGCTTCATAAATATACTAAGTCCCCTCTTATCATTTTTCAACTGCTAATTACTAAACAGTAAGTCTTAGAAGTATGGATCCAATTTCAAAAATGTTTTAGATGTTCTTCTTTATCATATTGAAAGCCATTTAAGTTAAAAAGCTTTTTGTTTTAAGTTACAAAATTTTAATTATTGTATGGTCCATAGTTCCTAAAAGTTATATTATAAAAAATGTTATATTATAAAAGAAATCTTTTGTCCACTCTCTAACAAGTAAAACAGAAAAATTTCCATTCTTCTACGACCAAAACTTGCTGAGTTATGGAACTTTAAATTGTCTGAATTTTTAGCGGTTTTTTCCCCTGAAATTGGGAAACGTGCCTTAACTTATTATTGGATGATAAACGTATATTAAACCAATTAATATACTTCATTAATTTCTATAATGTGTGAAATAAAAATAGTAAAAAAGGTTTTATATATAAACTGTCTACATATTTCGGCCTTTTATGAAGAAAAACTGAAAATGTTTTACAGTAGTAATGATTAAAAGCGCCATCCTTCAAGTTTTCACGTTCCCTCTCACATTATTCACGTTATTACTTACCCATAATACGTAGTATAGGGTGAGTCTTGTAATCGTTTTGAAAATCGAAAAAAAAATTGACGGATTTATACGTTTCAGACACTGGAAATTCCAAAAAACATATTTTTAGAAAAAAAAAAATTTGCTGTCCGTCTGTCTGTGTGTGTGTCTGTAAACGCCAGCTCCCGAACAAATTGAGATAGAGACTTAAAATTTGGTATGTACTTAGTATGTAATAATGGGAAAAAGCTTATTGAATTTCAGTAACTTCGACTATCCGGAACTATTTTTTTCGGATCCTCGAAATATTCATTCTGATAAAAGGTATATAAAAATTTTCGAAATTGTTTTTTTAAAGGAGTGAATATAAAAGACAATACAAAAACATAAATTTTGCATAAAGAATGAAGTCGATCGGATAATGAGTTGCCGAGATATTTGTAATTATATTTTCCAAACTCTTCGATTTTCCATGACCCTGTATTTCATTCAAATTTCAATTCAAAGATATATTTTAATTGGAAATGAGACGCTTAATCCGACGCGGTAAAACGTTAGTTAATATGATTATCAATTTTGGAGTTATAAGGATGTTTTCTTTTACGCAATTCAGTAATAGAGCATTTAAAGTTTATGACGTCATCAAGCCATGATTTTATTCGAATTGCAATGCATTTTATAAGTAGTTTACACCTGTTTTATTTTCATATTTTATATTATGCATATCCATGATGGGTAAGTATTACGGTGGCCCCCAACGACTAGTTTCATTTGTATTTATACTTTAATTTTTATTTCCATACTCGTAGCGATGGTGTAAATCAACTCATTGTTTTAGTAAGTTAAATCTTGCTGTATCTTTGATGCTGAATCTAATTTCGATAGTTTCTCTTATAATAGATGGTTAGTACAGATTGAAGGGAAACGTTAGTCAGCCTTTATTGAAATTTATTTGGATGGCCTTTTCCTGGATAGAAATTTGCCAGTGCAATGTTTTTTTTTTTTAAATTATTATTATACTTTATATCAGCTGCGTGTTCCTTGTTTCTACAACTAAATTTCTTGGTAGTCATGCCAACATAATAATTTTATAAGTCTTTGTCCGTCGATTTTAAGACGTGGAATTTCATATACTCCTGAAAATTTTCCAAAAGTGAATTGTGTCAATTTTAGTGTAAAAGATATTTTTTAACTTCGGAGGGAATTTGGCTATTACGCCGATATTGAAACGTTTAAGGCTATATTTTAATTTCTCAAAAACTTTCGAAAATATGGAAAAGAATAAAGTTTTTTTTTTTACTTTTGTTATTAAATTTGTTTTCAGACTTCTTATTACTGACAATATCCATGATTAGTTTAATAATCTGTTGAACCTTAAAACCATTATTAAAAACAATTCTACAGATACTATCTTGTTTATTATCCAAATTATTTACAGTGCGTACTAACGCTCCTTCCATGAAAAAATATATTGGCTAAAATTTTATACGCAGTGGGAGAATATGTATTAATTGGTGTAATAGATTGGTTTACCATGCGTTTTCTAAAAACAGATCTGTCGACAGATTAGTTTGTTCTGGTTAACATTAAATGCAGGAATGGAAGGTTTTATGTCCGTTTTTAACACTTTCCAACCTAGTTGAAAAGTGTTTATGACTTCGGTTTGTCTGCCGTCTGCCGTCTGGCTGTCTGCCGTCTGTCCGTGCACTAACTCCCGTAAATATGCTCGGATTGCTCTGCAATTTTTATATGTTATAGTCGTTATCTATAGCATGTTCCCTATTTCAACGGAAGTGTGTACCACTTATAGTTTTTTTTAAAGGGACACTCAAAATAATTCCGTTACATTGCGGTCTATGGGGAAAAATCATTTGCGGTTTATTTAAATAATGTTTCACTATTTTAAACACATTGAAATTGATATATATCACTAAGATGCATTAGAAGAAGCTTAATATGGAATAGGGTGTGCATACACTTATAGTTACTTTACAGGGACAGTCAAAAGAATTCCGTTACATTACGTCTATGGAGAAAAATCGTCTGCGGTTTATTTAAACAATGTTTCCCTATTTTAAACGCATTGAAATTTCTATATATCACTAAGGTGCATTACAAAAGGCTTACTACAGAATAGTGTGTGTATAGCAGTCATCGTTCATTTACAGGGACACACAAAAGAATTCTCTACTGTATATTAACAATAATTCCTGGAAGTGCGTTTTAAGTTACTGAGCGCGATTTTAATTTTAACTCGCTTTTTGTCTATTACGTGGTGCGTATAAATTCTGTAGATCCTATACAGGGAAGCACAAAAGTTCGCGAACACATTTCCGTGTTATTTAACTCCAGACGGAGAATTTTAAACTATGCTACGCGTTTCCTAACTGAACTAAAATTTAGCATCCTATGTAGTATATATACAAATTTATAGATCCTATACAGGGCTGAATAAAAGTATTCGGATTACTCAGATGTTATCTTTTAGCTCATTAAACGGTATGATTTGTAAAATTATTTTGGAAGCGTTGGAAAGTGTTACATAATCTATGCTTGACGCATGATTTTTCGTTCTTGTTATTACTAAAAACGTTTAGTACATTTAACTTAGTTCAGTTATGTTGATGATATTTTATAATTTGGCAATTTTTCTTTATATTGCAAATAAAAATTTGATACATTTTTGAGGTTAAAAGACAAGGCATAAAATGAAATAAAGAATCTCTGATGTATTCGATAAAATGATGCGATAAGATCTTGCATGAGATAAAAGTTACTTTTAATTTTAAGACAAAAAGGATTTAAGTAAAAATAAATTAAGCTTTAGGAAACTTTAGGGAACTATAGATTTAGAATAATAATGAAAATATGTATATGCACTTTATATCATAATAATGAATACATTAAATTGCTGCGATGAATAAATAGGTGATGTGATTGTTTGTATTACAAAAGCTTTTGTTCTTGTAATTCAACCACTTCGAATAATTATGCTGTCATTGTATAGAAAGGAACACTTACGGTTTGCATTTTAATAATTTATATTTTAATATTAGCAAAATCGTATAATGTCTGTTTTATATAATTAAAATAATGTATTAAAATCAAATACGTGTTTTAACTTATTTTAGTATTTTGACTAATAAATTTAAATTTCGTTCAATGGTAAACTTATCAAAACATTAAAAGTAAATTTTATCAAAATGTAAACGTTTTTAAATTTTTCAGTATTTAAATTTTAAGTATTTGTATTTTTTATGCACTTTATTCTCATTTTGTAAATAATAAATTAATAATTTGAAGTTTCAAACAGTTTGCTATATAGAACGATTTAATCTTCTTGCAATAATTATAAAAATAATAATATTGCTGTAAGCAATCATAGAAAAAAAATAAATCTATGCAAAAGGAAGTTTTCTTGCATTCCTTATACCTGTAATTGCTTTATTTTTCATGTTAAGAACAACCGCAGTCCGGGATCTAAAAATCTCGTCTAAACATGTTTAATGCATATCTGCCACCTTTTACGCTTTTTTTTACCACTATAATTTAGTAAACATTTTCTCCTAGCGTAATCTCCGAAATCTCCGATTAAATAATTTACGAATTTTTATTAAACTTCAGTCGTACAAAAAAATTATATTTTGGATGCTCATTAAACATCATAAGTCGAGATTTTTAGATTCTGAACTGTGGTTATTCTTAAGATGAAAAATAAAGCATTTACAGTTATAAGGTATGCTGAAAATTTTTTTAAACTTCCTTCTGCATTGTGTTCATCAATGTTTAATATCACATTTACATTCACCGGTGTCATTAATTTAATTAAAAATGTAAAAATGTACAAATAAAAAGGTTAGTACCTTTGTTTTAATTAAATTCAAACATTTTTCAATAAAGAACCATAAACTGAAAGAGTTAAAATAATTTTGCGCTCTTTTCATTAACCACGAGAAACTTATTTGAATATTCTATTTATTACGTTGAATACAGTAAATTGTTGAAATGAATAAATACGTGTTGCGATTATTCGCGTCACAAAAGCGTTTGTTCAGAGCATTCACTTGCTTCAAAGAATTATGCAGTCATTGTTTAGAATAGAATACTTACGGATTGCATTTTGACAATTTGAATTTTAATATTAGCAAAATCGTATAATGGCTCTTTATTTAAATTAAGCATTTCAAGTAATCAATTTAAAATGCACTCAATAGTTAATGTTTAAAATATTTTAAAGTAAATTTAATAAAAAGAAAGCTTAAACATTTAAATAACTTGCCAACTTGCGGCTTGCGGGCCGCATTATTTTTTAATAGAATAATTCGTCTCATTTCTTGACAGAAATTTTGTGAATATATAAGGCAAATATTTTAATTCGAAAAAAGTAGTGCCAAACGGCTTTCAGAGAAAAAGGTTGTTCACAAATGGTTTATATATGTCAGCATATAAATTTTGTCTTAAAAAAAAAAAAAAAAAAAAAAAAAAAAAAAAAAAAAAAACTTAGTTTTACAACTAGCAGATCCGCCTGGCGCTGCCCGGTCCCGCCAAAACATAATACGAAATGCGAAATCACTCTTAAAAATCGCGGCACGAAACCCTTCCACTGGTAACTCTTTGTCTTTCGGAAATTAAATAGAGAGGTGGACCCGAAGCGGAAGTAAATTTAATACCTCCTCCTCAATTGTCTGGATCATTTGATTCAAAACGGGTCAGTTTTTGGACAAAATTAAAAAGAAAGTTACAGTTTCATTTTCGCAAAATTCACATTTTCGGAATCAGAAAAATAAACTGTGAGTTCCGATTCAAATGTTCCAATACTTTTCTTTATACTCGAGGATGAGTGGGGTTGGGTTGATTATTGACGGCCAATTATCTACACTAGGGATATAGGCCCGGGGGGGAGTGCCCTTCGTGGGGGTCTTTCTAAGGTAACCTAATCCGTATTTACGCATGGATAAATCCACGGCTCGAAGAAAACCACGAAAACTCCGAACTATTAGGCCGACGGGCGCGATTGGGATCAAACCCAGCACCTCCCGTCTACCAGCTTCGAGAGCACAACCTCTCAGCCACTGGTGGGGCCCTCGAGGATGAGTGAAAATGAAACTTTTTCGTTGTCTGGGACTATCAAATCGGTAACTTTCTTTTGCGGTTTCAATAAAAATAACCATTTTTGGCGCACGTGCAGGAAAATCTTTTAGTTACACCGCCAGGAGATGCATTTTGGTCTAAACAAATTATCCGACATGTGTCCCCGATGTCTACGATACCGTGTATAGTAGGCGTGCTAGGCACACGCTGAAAAATATTTTAGTTCCAGTTTCTACCACCAGGTGGAGCATTCTGTTCTAAATAAATCTATTTCCGAACGAAACTCCGGCACTCGTTCCTGCTGCTTACGGCACCGTGTAGAAGGTGTGCCTTGCACGCGCGAAAAATCTGTTACTTCTACTTTCCACCGCCAAGGAATACCAAATCTATGTAGTTGAATGAACCGATTCCTGTTGAAATTGGACCCATAGATCCCGAGAAAATAAATCAACCCCCCTGGTTATTAAAATTCATAAATGGTGGTAACCAAGGGCAGAAAAAATTATACTGAAGTTTATTTAGAACCGGTGAGACCTCGGAAGAATGTCAGGAGACATTTAGTTTGAATCGGACCAAGATTAAATACAAAATCTTTTAGTTACATTTAGTTGCAAGTACAACGTTCAGTGTGATGTTGCGAGATCGAGAAGATCGATAGCTGAACATTGAATGTTAGCTAGTAAAAACCACTTTTTAATGTTGATAAAATTATCTAAATAAAAAAGTTTTTGGTATATTTTGTAATGGAAATAAGAATATAAATATTGCTATAAAGTAAATCCACATAAACGTGTTATGATAATTTTATAACACATACAAATGACTGAAACCGATTATGGTTCGTTATGTTGGATACAAATAATTATTAACATACATTTTGGTCATTCATTATAATATGTATTAACTTTAAAAAAAATTCGTATGTTTTGATGTTATACCACAAACAATCGATTTTGAATCAATAGTCACAAAATATTTCGTTTTATGATCATAACTAAAGATATTGCCCCTTAAAATAGAAAATTGTTTTTCGTTTTATTAAAACTATATCAAGAAAAAATTTAATGAGATACAGATTCCACTATTTAGCTTGTGAGACCTTAAGAGGGGACACTAGTTTGAAACTTTCAAAAAAATCTTTTTTTTTTAAATTTTCTAATAGCTTATAGTATCTGGAATGTATTACAAAAACGTGTTTTTGAAATTCAAGTATTATAAAAGTTGCAACAGAGTATCTAGCTACTTTTTTATAAGGGTACTCTAGTAGACGAGTGAGTTTTTGTGATTTTGCGTGAGGTCGTTTTGTACTGAATCGCTAACATTTGTGTGTGAATGAGAAATCTACTCTGTCTCTCCTTAAGATTCGCTAAATTCATATGCATCTCCAGAATCAGAATTATTTTAAAATGATGTGTTAATTGGGCAACTGTGGTTGTGTCGTGGCTATAGATACTGTGGTGTTAGCTGGAATCAGCGGATCTGTAACGGATCTCGCCTAATGGAGATCAAATTTCCTCGTGGTATCTACGACACGTGGAGTTTAGTGTGGAGTTCTGCTTTAAACATAGGTATAATTTGCTGCTAGGTTATGAGCGTTTGATAAGAAATTGATTTTCTACCTTCAATAAAGAAGTATTGAGACTCTCGGAGGCTATTCAGCTATTTACCTTTTAGTGAGAATCGCGCTTTCTTGTAAAGATAATTGTTTTAGAGTCAATCAGAAATTTCTTCTAGGATATACATTTAAATGATTGCAGGGGAGTCGGATTATGTTTAAAAGTTAATCTGGTTGTGTTCCACTTCTCTTCCACCCTTGTTAAGTGTTTTAATAAACTGTTGTTGTTGTTAAATTGACTTCAAGTCCTCATTTCTAATGAATAACACTAAAAGGTCTGTTACAAAATTACAGAGACAAATATGCAGCTGTAATTGATTGCCATTAAAGCCAACTTTTAACTTTCAACGCATTTTGCTGAAAACGACATATTTTAACCTTGCCGCTTGCATTGCTAAAAAACCGATCGACCAATTTCCTTTCAATTTTAATACAAACGTTCAGAATCGAATTATCTATGGTGCTAGGTAGGATTTTCTTATGCTTTCATTTTTTGAGTTTTTACAAGTATTTTAAGGCCATTTTTATGAGGTAAAATTGAAATTTTTATTTGAAAATGCTGCCATTTTGCCAAATAGTTAAAATTTGAAAAAATCCTACGCTACGCCATTGCCTATACAGTAAAGATTAATTGCATTAAGTTATTGTTTATTATTTTGATGATTTAGGAATGGCCAGTTTTATCAGAAAGCTGACACTAAGTTTTCAGGATACACTGGTTTACACGGATTCCAAGGACGAAGTATGATGTTTTTTAATGAAAAAATTACGAAAAAGCCTTCAAACATAACTTAATATGATGCAAAACCCCGAACATTTTTACGTTGTTGCTGTCACCCGCAAAATCTTCTTAAAGTATGAGCTTTTTTTCGATGTTTAAACTTGTACCCCTCCCCCCTCCCTTAAATGAAAAAAATAATGACAAAAATTGTAGCAGTATTAGTGGTGTATTTAGAAAATGCTCACGCCAGAAATAAACCAAACTATTCATTTTCAAAAAATCTGAAATTTTCAAAATAGTTTATGTACACCAGTAAGCTATATCAAACTGACTTAAACAAATAAAAAATGCATTGTTGAAATAATAAAATATTTTGAAAAGATGGCATTCTATAAAAAATGACGGATACTTCTTATGATGGAAATACATGGCATACCATTAAGGATAATCCCATTTATCAACGAATAAGGAAGAACGATATTTCACTTGTAGTGAAAAGCGGATAATCTAGAAAAAGCTTTTTTTATATATTGTAATATATTGTGTTTCTATTTTTCTGGATATAAATGTAAAGGAAATTGAATTATCTTGCACTAAACTGCAATATCGGAACAAAGAAATAAAGCATTAGTATTCACCTCTTTCCTTTTTCTGATGATATAAACATGAAATAAAATAGAATGTTTATTTTAAATTCAAATTCAAGGAGGAATACTTATGAAATATAATTATCAACTTACAAATTAAGGATTTATAGTAATTGTTGCCAATAAATATCAAGCAATTTAGCAGCATTTTTCTATGTTTGCTTCAAAATACGGGTATAATGGCTTTTAAAAATACATATTTAGAAAAAAAATTAGCACACAAAAGACCCATTATTTGAATTATAATCAGTACAGTTATGTTGTTATATCAGTAAAATTAAAATGAATTAAATGTTTAAAGTACTAATTGATAAAATTAATAAAATACACTTCTATTCAATGTGTTTATAATGAAAATGATTTTATTTAAAAACGAAAAAGAGTATTTTATGTTGGATCGAAGTGCATCCATTAATACATTTAACCCTAGAACTACCGGAAATTTTACTCAACATTTAAACAAACATTTCACACCGGAATTTTTATTTAAAACTATTTAACTAATTTATTTACACTGGTTCACTCTGGTTTGTATTTAACTTATTTTATGAAACAAATTCTGGTTCCAATAGTCATTTTGAATGTACCTGTCGGGTCCATTGAACCCGTCTGGTAGGCGGAGGGTTTAATATACAGGGTGTCCATAATTAAACGACCCTACTTTAATGTTGTCCACAGACGAAACTATTGGTCAGAAAGTTGTGAAATTTTGTGAAGGACGTAATGAAGAAATGGGAATTTGTTTGAGCGAAAAAATATATTAGTTCAAAATTTCGCCACCAGACGGCGTTTTTAACGAATTACATATTTATCATACATTTACGATAGTTTCAATATTTTATTACAACATATCATGTTCCATACGACGACCATCATTTTCACCTATCACCTGGAATCGTAAAATAGCATGTTCCACAGTTCAGTGTGTTTTGGGAAATGCTAAGAACATGTCGGGAAAAAAGTTTTGTTCAATACCTTTATAATTTTGTAAACTATCGTAAATATATGCTAAATGTGTAATTCATTAAAAACGCCATCTGGTGGCGAAATTTTGAACTTTTTTTTTTTTTTTGCTTAAACAAATTCACATTCCTTCATTATGTCCGTCACAAAATTTCACAACTTCCTGACCAATAATTTCGTCTGTAGACAACTTTAAAGTACGGTCGTTTAATTATGGACATCCTGTATATATATATGTCAGTGATGGAATAACTGCGTACCCGAAAACCAATTGCCTCCACTAAATTTAAATAGTATTCTTCGCCTTATTTAATTATAGAATTTCTTAAATTTAATAACACTATTAAAATTCAGTTATTGCAATCGGCTTGCTGCGCAGCTGTTCAATAACTGGTGTATATATCCTGTACATGCATGTAATGTATATGCTTGTTTATATGTGCAGATGCGTATGTGTAAAATGAAGTATAAGATTATTTGAAATGAGAAAATATTCTGGAGTTACTAAAATCCGCATTATCTGCTTCCGTTATGGAATTATTAAACAGATTAATTTTGAAAACTTGTTTATGCAACAAAGTATGATGTTTCAAGTAGCATGAATTTAACGCGTAATAGGATTATATTTGCTTGTCGATATTTTCAAAGTTCGTGTTAAAAGGGTTAGAATAATTTCATTAACATTAATTTATCATTGGGTTATTTAAAAGTTCATGTTACTATACTGAAGATCAACAAAGTAAATATTTATGAAGTGTTGAAAATAAATTTATGTTCAATTTAAATTTACATAATAAATAAAATATAAACTGACTTTTTATTTTAAAAAAATCATATTATCGATTTATGATAAATGCTCAATTTTATTAAATTTTTTTGACATACAATATTCATAATTATTTTAAAATAATAACAATATGATATAGGCTTTAAGTATAATGTACTAGAGAAAAGCACGTAATACTAGAGAAAAGCACGTAAATTCATTTTGGCCAACTTTTCTACTAAATAAATTTATTGCTTTTTAATAAATATATTTCTTTCAGAATTAGCTGTTTCAAGATTTAATGTAACAAAATCTATATTTTACATTGATTGTGGGTATCGGTAAATAATATTCATCTATGAAAAATTCTAATTCAATTTTGTTCATTAACAATATAATTGAATATTTACTGTTTGGAATGAAAATACTTACTGTTTGGAATGAAAATATTATGTTTTGCTGAAAACTATATACACTAACGAGGAATACTTAACTGCAACCACTTCACTATACTACACGCTTGTCTGAATGAATTAGATGACAAGTGACAGGGCGAAAATTGCATGTAAGTGAGGGTGACGGATAACCAAACATCGTTTTATCGAACAACCGTATCTCTACTGCATTTAAGCGATTCTGATACGACAGATTGTGAGGGACCGAGGGTTGGTGAGGTAGAGTGCCAAAATGTCACTGGTGTGTCAATACGTAGGAAAAGTGAAAGGCTGTTGGTAAAACGTATAACAGATGGCAAAGCGGTGGAATGACACGCTTGATCAAAGATTCTTAATCTGGCAGACATCAACGCTTCAGCGATGCAAATAGGTAAATCCCTGATCAACCCACGGCTGCATAAAATGCAGTCATAAGTACAAATATATCTGAGTTTACACTGTATCGCAATTTGTTGGATATGGTATTCAGCAGAAAAAGCGCTCATACTTGAAACCTCTGTTAATCCATTATCAGTCTCTGTAGTCCTGCGAACATAGTGATTAGACCATCAAATAATGAAAAATGATTTTTTTGTCTAGTAATTAAAGATCTCTTTTGCATCAGATCAATGGCCTCTTCAGAATGCGCTATATTCTAGGCAAAAATTGTGACAGTGAATTGAAAAGTATGATAAAGATTTCTAGTTGCTGGCTCCCCCTCCTAATTCAGCGTATTTTAACCCTATGGAACATGATGTAGGAAATATAACCCTATTTTATGTTATATCTCTAAGAGTGCCTATTACAATAGCTGATAACTTTTAGGCCCTTTTTACCACTAAGTTTAACGAGAAATGTTTGCTTTATTTAATCGCAGAAGTTTTGCGATTAAATAATGATTACTACTGTGAAAACTACTTTGTAAAATTTTCGAAGTTTACAATTAGAAAATTATACCTTTGTTTCAGAAATGCTTCTCTAAACCAAAATAATTTTTTGGTTTCTGAAAGTAAAGGGAGGCTTTCCGGAAACTTTTCAGAATCATGGGTTATATTAAATTTTCGTAAACCTTCCAGTTAGATGAAAAATCATTTATCTTATTTTACAATGCAGGTATCAAAACTCATGTAAATATATCTTAACCAATCCTCATATTCTGCAGTAAAGGTTCCCTGTGAAATACGATGATAATCCACTTTTGAAAAATTCCAGATGGCACTAACATATGTCAGCTTGAGAGTCATGTTATCGATACGCGACACGTATCGAAGCGATATTGAAGAAAATGATTTGAAAAACACAGTTCAAAATAGGTATAAAGGGAGAAGATCAGTGAAAATCCTTTGAGAAAAAGAAAACTTTGTTAAAGATTGACATAAAAGAGAAAGAACGATATCTGTCGACACTCATAAAAGAACGAATGATGAATAGCTATCATCTAACAATCTGTGACAAACTCAGGGCATATGGTGACAACCATCGTATTTCCCCTGACCCTTGAGTTATTTTTAGGCTTATTCCAAATGAATAAATAAAAAATAATAAATATTTCCTTATTTCCTACAAATAAATAACGATCGATATAACTTTCATATATCTTACAAATTTTTAAACTATCGAAAAACAAAGATTTTCCAGTTTTCTTAGTTTAATGTGTTAAACACACGTTAGAATAATTTAGAACAAATTTTTAAAAATTTTGAGCGGGAAAATATTTTTATAAAATGTTTCCGGATTCTGAAATTCCATCTGTTCTATTGTACAAGTAATTGTTTGATCTTTGACTGAAACAAACTACAATTTAATTTCAGTAACCTATTGAATTATTAACACCCTTGTGAACATTTAGCAATGCAAACATAATCATTTAGCAAGACAAACAAACAAATATTAAGCATGAAACACGAACTTGTTATCCAAACAGAAAATTAATTTACCATTTATATATCAGAGTTCAGATTATTAAAACAAATAAATTGCTTTCATATAAATTCGGAGAAAAAAGAAATATTTTAAAAATTAAAAGAGCACTTCTTAATACATGAAGGCAGAAACCATCTGCTATTTAAAAGAAATGTATTTAGAATACTATTTTATTATTAAATTATTAAATTATTAAACTATCTGAAACTATCGTAATGATTTTTCATTATATTTGTTATTCAGTTTGTTATAAAACGTAGATTAATGTTATAAAATTATCACATACCATTTATAAATAAATAAATGTATGTAACCACGCACACATGTATGTATGTACATGCATATGCATATATACGATGCATATATATATAGTGGCGATCAAAATTTTCCGAACAGTTAGTTTCTTTGATTTGTTTGCCAGAACGTTTCAGCGAAGAGGAAGCGCAATTGCTCGAAAAGTTAGGAATATGCAAATGACTTCTGACTACATGATAATTTTGATTGGATACTGAAGACACTTGATGCAAAGGGGAGGAATTCGAAATTCGCGTGTGCAAAAGTTTTCGGCCATTCGTCATTCGTCTACTAATTAATTCTATAATTAAAATTTGCTTAGGGTTCGTCTACATATAGAAATTGTACCAAACGTGAAAACTTTCCATACTAGCATATAATTTTGACTTAATATTTGGATTCTTTCGGTACATTTTACCTTCGAATATGGAAGTCATTCAATCAAGTAGTTTTAAATTAGTTGTAATAATACAGAAGTTCAAGTAGTAATAATACAGATTTAAAGCTTGGAATTTCTAATGCACATTGGTCAACTTTCGTCTATTCTTCTGTAATCTGTTGTTCAATTTGACTTAGGTTAAACAGGTTTCGAGGCAGATAATTCATTTGACATATCTGTAATTATTTAATTTCTTGTTTCTAAGTAAAAATTATTTGATTTTAATTCTAAAAAAAGTTTCTGGTTTAAAACGTTTTTAACCTCGGTCAATTTAACCTACATTTTACGGGAAAATACTGGACGATTGGGAGGTATGCTAATGTTAAATTCATGTTTAATCGTTGCAAAACAGATTATAATGTGCGTAGTTTTATTGACCAAAAACTACTTGGCGGAATGAGCTGTAATTTTTATTCGCATAATTGAAGTGTCTACAAATCGAATTCTGTTAAACTATTTCCATAACCAATGATTAAAGTTAATCAGAAAAATATTTTTTAAGCGTCATTTTTTTTGTATATTGCGATACGAGGGATTCCTTCAGGCACGACCTTTGAATGCTAAGAGATATGAATTATCATTCTCGTACAAGGAAAACTCTGAAAGACTTGCAAAATCACCCCACCCCGTCCAGCCGTGCTGGTATTGACCTGAGAATATCAGCCCAAGCTACTCCTTTTATTGCCAGCATGATAATCATTGCGTTAGGTTTGCCCTATGATTAAGGAGGTCCGGGAGTCAACATTTTATTTTCATTATTTATAGGCATTATTTAATGAATTCTTTTCCTGAAATGTATCTTTCTGTAAAAATTACTTTTGAGATAAAAGTTTTTGAAATCTTTAAAATTTTGCTTTACAAAAATTTTAATTCAAAATTTTTAACTCATATAATTTTATATAACTCATGAACAACTTGCCCGATTTCATTACTTTTTTTACTATTGTGTGCAGAAGTGGTTTCTTGTTAATTTTCCTTCAATATTTATAAAAATATTACTAAGCAAATCTATAATAAATTTAAAAGTTTTTAAAAAGAAGGATTTTTGAGAATGATTTTTACTTTGAATCAGTGATGGAACAGTGGCGCAACAGAGTACTTATTGACACCGCTAAATTTAAATAGTATTCTTCATCTTATTTGATAACAGACTTTCTGAGATTACATAAAGCGAAGAATATCATTAAAATTCAGTGGTGACAATCGGCCAAATTATGTGCCACTGTTCCATCACTGTTTGGTGTATATAGTATTTAAAAAAAATTTCACATGAACTTAAGAACCCTGAAGAAAATTATAAACATGCCATAAAAACTATGTACAAAATTTCATACATACATCTTGCAAAAAACTTTAGATATATCCTTTCAGAAAAGACAAATTCTGAAAAAATTCGTTCTGAGATAAATGAATTTAAAATTTTAGTTACGGGCAGGGAAGAACTGACCGTACAACACAAAAATTGTTATATCTGCTGATGCAATTATCACAGAAATATGCGGTTTTCTTTATTTTATTTAATTTTGTAGTATTTTATTAGCAATAAGAATTACAAATGTATTTTTTGAGAATTTCGACCCCTGGACCTCTTAAAGTGTGCCAAACAATTTTTTTCACTCTGATTCTTCCGGATTTGTCAAGTATGTTAATGGTTTTGTTTGTTAAACAAATGAGTTAAAACTAACACCTTAAAAAGAACATTCTAATCGCAAAAAATAAATCTGCGTCGTCAAATTGACAAACAATAGATGAAAATGTAAGTATGATTATCTTATACTTACCTCTGTACAAAATATTCTGTCTGTAAATGTTTTTTACAATGTGCGCAAGTAGTAAAAACATGGATTAGAGAAAAGGGCAAGTAATGTTAAAAAATAATTGCAATCTGTGTTTCTCTGTTTCACATTTTTTATTTCAAATTGACCCCGTTCTAATATGGATATTTTCATGTAGGTTTTTTTTCGATTCAGAATTGTACGAATATTTAAAAAAATAAGAAACACGAGATAATTAGATTTTTATTTTAAACTTTTAAACTTATCTTACAAATACCTGAAATTTTCAAAGTATATTTTAATAATTAACCTTTTGTAAAAAAATTTTATTTATATTTATAACTTCACTTAAAAACCTTGTAAAGAACATTTTTTTTAAAGTGTTCCTGAAATTAGTTGTTCTCTTGAGTATAAAATGTGGGTTAAAACTACAATATTTTTTATGGTGTATATGAAAGACATGTAAAATTAAATGCGTGAAATTTTTACCAACGAACATTTAATCTGACAACTGTGATTAATTAGATTCCGTTATATGTAAATTTTAGAAATTACTAATCATCTTAGACCACTTTGCAAAATACGAATATTGAAGTTTAATGAAAATGAATTTAAAACATTTATATATTCTTTGTGGACGGGAAATTAAATGTAAGTCGTTATTCATAGCGAATATTTTTTCTCAAAGAGCACAGTTTAA
This sequence comes from Maratus michaelseni, assembly GCA_963931845.1. NCBI lineage: Eukaryota > Metazoa > Arthropoda > Arachnida > Araneae > Salticidae > Maratus > Maratus michaelseni. The sequence goes on from OZ007586.1 coordinate 421,160,356, forward strand.
CGGCTTTCTTGACTTATATATGAAAGACATATTGCATGAATTTACTGAAATGTTTACCAACGAACATTACAAATAAATAAAGTTCAAATTTGGTGCATACTATAATTATGAATAATATCTACGCTTTCAAACATCAAAATACTGCTCATAAATGCATGCCGTTTTCAATAGTTTGATTAGTTATCGTCGTCATCATACAACGATACTGGATAAGGGTGTAACTGACGATGATAATTAATCAAGTTTTTGAAACCCTCACTCACAAGCACTCATAAGCAGGGCTTTACAAATTTGATAAAATCTGGTAAACATCAATACCCGCCTCCCTCGTCACTGCTATTCTAAAAATACGAAATTTTTTTATGATTTAATTCAGAAAATAATGCTAACAAGCATACTTTATAATTATTAGTTACATAGTTTATAATAGTACATAAATTAGAAAGATAATATAAACTAAGTTTCCTAATAAAACTTATCAAAATTATATAACTCCGAAAAAATTTAAAAGAAATTCTGTAAAGATTAAATTAACGACATGTTTGAGAAAAGCTGACTGTCGAATACTTCAGATTCCCGTATAGTTGAGTACTACAAAATCTATATCTATTGAAGAGGGCATCAATGAAATAGTGAAACAGGAAAAATTTCTTGCGGGAGGGAAAAGATGCCGTTTGTGCTCATTTCTAAAATCAAGTTTACTAAAAAAAAAAAAAAAAAAAGAAGATGAAGAAGACCATATAAAAAGAATTTGGTCGCCATTGACGATCTGGCGACAGCATTTGTCAAGCCCTGCTCATAATCATTATTATGATGTATAAAAGTGGCTATTACTTATAAATATGCAAAATTGCAAATATTGTACAATTGTTCCCACACAACAATGAATAATTACACGCCGTTAGGAAGCGTCTACCTCCCCTTGAATATTAGACCTACGCGCTAAATTAAAAATGCTTCTGTCGTTGGCGTATTTCTTCTTCAATTTTCTGACATTAAAAAATTCAAAGAATACTTCTATAAAATACTGGTGTTCACATTCAAGGGTCCTTTAAACAATGAAAAAAAATCCGCCTACAACAGCCGCCATTTTTTGTCAGCGCGTAGATCTATTATTAGAAGGGAGCGAGAGATATTTCTCGGAAATGGCTGGCCAAAAGTCGATTTAGTAAATTACAACATATGAACGGAAAAAGGATATATTTTAAAGATGAATCATTGCGGATCCATGTGGTAAAATGTTTACCTCACTCAGTAAACAAACCATGATCTTTTTCTATTAGTCGAAAGTAGAGCGTATAGTGTTGAATGCATTGACTGCGTTTTGCAAAGTGACATTTTGTCATTCTAAAGTAAATATCTTTATTTTGGAAATAACGAGATATGAAATTGTTATAAATATTTAAAAGGAAAACAAGTGAGCGTTGTTTTTAACAGCCTGATAGAGACATAATCAGTTTTTGTAATTGTAAAAATGATTGAAAATAAGGCATTTTACTCCATTAATTTTCTTTTCATATTTCCAAAACTCAAAATATTAGTTATACTTCCAAACATTTCCATGCAGAATTTCATTTTGTAATAATAAACCTAGACCTTTATGTTTATCTTTTTGTCGAAAATAGTTCTGCATATGGCTGCTTTTTAAAATTAAGACTAGAAAATTATTGCTGTCCCAAACTGTAATGTAATCATTCCAAATTACTAACAAGGGAACCACATATTGTGAAACTCGCACCTAGCATTGATATCTGGTTCATTTTACAGGTCCATTGATCAAAGTTAGAGAACCGATAAAATTTGTCTGCAAAAATCGTATTTATTGATTTTACAGCAGCAGAATTTTCTAAAAATGCAATTTTTGAGGTTACTTAAAAAAAAGTACTTTAAAATATAAATTAGTTAATTATAAGAATAAATATTGAAAAAAAAAAGATTCCTTCAAGAAAAGAGAAACTTCCTTCAAGAACCTACGAATTTTATTTTGAAAAATAACATTACAATTGCAATTTTGGCGACACAAAAGTGGCTTTATTCGTTACTGTAGAATTTTTCCCGGCAATCCTGGCCGGGGTTTTATCCGACTGCAAAACAAAATCGTTACTTTATATTGCATTTCTTTAAAAAAAAATATTTTGCAATGATCATAAAAGAAATATATACTATTTATACATTTATCATCTGTTTTGAAAGAAAAACCTAATTGTTATACTATCAACTATCAAACTTAACTAACAAAGAAAAAAACAACATATGCAATATGCATGTACACATAGTGCAAGTTGAACCCCGTGAAAAATTTGTAGCACCATATTTGGCGACTTAACTCGCTTTTGGAATGAAATTAACAAATAAAAATTTATTACTTTAAAATTAAATCTATACAAAGATATATATAATACAATTTTTGTAGACGATTTCTATCGGTTCTCTAACTTTGGCCTACAGGGCTATAAAATGCACCAGATATCAATGCTAGGTGCGAGCTTCATAAAAGTGGTTCCCTTGCTTTAAAATTTATATTTATAACATGAGCTGGAATTGGAAGCAAATTGTTATGTATAATACCAAATCGGTCACACGTGAGTATTTTACAGATATTTGGAAGGGAATAAAAGCATTATACATTATTGTTACAACTGCTTAAAAACGATACATTCATTCTATTTTGTATTATAATTTCAGTCTTCAATTTTCAGAAAATCGAAGTAATTAATTTTATTTTATAGAACTTCATTGTTCTGCTATTCAGCTGGCATAAATTTACTTATAAAGTTTTAAAAATAGCTGCAAAATTGCAGAATTTTTAAAATAAAGACTACAGAAATATTATCGAAAATACAGTTATATAATCTGCATTCATTTTTATTTATATTATGAGTTAATTTTGTTAAAGAGCCATTCATCAAATTTCAAAATAGTGATTCGGAGACAGTTATTTAACATAATACAGCAGCAAAATTTACCAAACATACATAAAATTACACGTTCTTGAAAAATGCTTTTTTCATAATGATGTTTTTATGAGGATTAAATAAAAAGTTTCAAACGCTATTTCACTTATTTGAAGACTGAACTGAGAAAAAAGGAAACGTAATGATAAAGAAGATTACAGATTGTAATGAAGAAACTGTGTAGATTCTAAAGAAATTAAAATCGACTGTAAATTCTTTCATTGAATTAGGTGAAAGATCCCATAAAAGAAAAGTTGAAAGTCTAAGAAGTTCAACAAATGTTGAACTTGAAGTATTCACTTGAAGTATTCAAGCGTGCTGATGAGTTTAAATCAGAAAAACTCTGAAGAAAGAGGTGCTGCCTGCTAGCTTAAAAAAATAAATTATTCACCAAGTGACAAAAATGAATACAAAAAACCAATTATCAATATTTGAAATAGATAAATCAAATATCACTGTTGCAAACGTTATTATTACTTATCGAAATTAACCTGTCCAGAAACTATTACCCAAACATACGAAGAACTTAAAAGAAGATTATCCTACTTAAAAATTGTAGAATGAAGAAAAAATAGTCTTCTACCCAAGCAAAGAATTATAAAGAAACTTAGGCGGAAAATACTGTCCAAGATTTTCTTCGTCTTACAGTAACACGGTTACTATCTCTTTGCAGTCATGGCAACTTAAAAGTCAAATGGTTGATGTCTCTCCAGTGGAGTAACAGGAGTGCACATAATTAATTTATTTGGATAATTAAAAAAATAGTTAAGAAAAAAAGCGTGCTTTAATTCTTAGATGTAAATGGGTCTTTAATGAATGCCAACAAGCATTAGTTTTATTTTAATATATATATATTTTTTATTTATTTAACAAATATAAGCATGAAACTGTACAGAACGAATTGTTTTTTATTAAAATCAATATTTTTTTCTAAAAAAGGAATTCATTGATTAACTAATCATTTAAAGTCCCTTAAAACAAAAAAATAATTTTTGCGCGCATATTCGCCAAATGTCTCACTGTGGAACGGTGGATCATCCATTAATTACGTCACACTTCAAGAGGGAGTGTCCACAAAATGTGACACTTGGTACAGGGAAAAAGGAGAATGTTAACATCTTTTGACGTCACATCTAAATTATGAAAACAATTATTTAGGCATTATTTTAAGCAGTGTAATTAAGTTTACTAAAAAATATGAATTTTTATTAATGTAGTATAGGTATATTTTTACTTTTTCTCGGACCATCAACAGCTTGCGGTAAAAGCACACAATATCTTAAGGAATTTATAATATTTATATCAGTGCGTAATAGACCGCACATAAACTTTTTTGCATAAAAGCATCTCTAAATTAATAGCTGCAGAATATGTGACGTCACAATAAAGGGGAGGTGTAACACTCGAGTGTGACAGACATAAGAGGAAAAGGTGTGAAAAAAATATAAAATGTGCGTGACGTAATTATTACATAACCCCTTATGTGTAAACTTTTGTATTTATTAATTATTTTAGACCACTTTACAAAATACGGATATTAAAACTTAATCCCAATAGATTAACCCTCCTAAATGAAAACCATCTAAGCGTCCGCCCGTTACTTTTCCGTTTCTCCAAAACGTCTTAAATTGGCAATAGATAAAAATACTTTTTAACAGATTTATGTTTTAAGAAATATCTAAGATGAAAGATAGGTATTTTAATATTTAACTGCAAAATAAATTTTAAGTTAATTAGAGTATTTTTATGAGTATTTTTATGAAATTGCAGGAAAGCCCTCAAACGTTCACAGGGTTTTGCGCTTCTATATGTTTAGTCAAAGAGCAATTAAATAAAAGTAATTAATCATAATATTTTTTCCCCTAAAAATGCAGTAAAATATTTTCTTGTGTGTATATGAGGCATACAGAATTAACTGACTGGAATATTTATTAAAGAACATTACAAATATTGAATCTGACAACTATGATTAATTACACTCCGTTATATGTAAATTTTCGAATTTACTAATTATCTTAGATCACTTTGCAAGATACGGATATTGAAATTTAATGACAATAGATTTAAAACGCTTCTATATACTTAGCAAAAGAGCAATTAAATGTAAGTCGTTACTCATAATGAATTTTTTCTCAAAGGACGAGCCGCTTATGATTAAAACATTTTGCGTGCAGGATGCAACCACAGAAAATGGTTGTTTCTGAAGGATGGCATCTTGCCAGGACAAAAATTAACAACGCTTAACTTTTAAGAAATTAACGAGGTGAGAAAAGTCTGACCGTTTGCTGTCTCATAAAATAATATACGCATATTAATATCTCATTTGCAAAACCCAAAGCTAAAAAATTTAAGCTCTATACAAATAGCACTGCTTTTAGATATATCTTGCTGAGTGCTTTGAAAAAGTAGATAAAATGATTTGTTTTAGAAATGTGGTTTTACTATTTTAACCTTTTGCAATCCACTGACACCTATACGGTGACATACTAAGTTTAACCTGAAATGACTGATTGACACCAGAATTTCGGAATGAAAATTGTCCTTATATTAAGTACGTGAATAATTTTTTTTTAATAATTTCCAAATAAATTTGTTTTTAAATTCTGTTGTCGATCAATCATTTCAGGTAAAATTTAGTATGTCACCGTACAGGTGTCAGTGAAGTGAATAACGTAATGGTTAATGTTGTAAAGAACTATGGCATTACTTTTGTAAAGAATATAATACTTTAGTAAAATTGTTGTAATAAATCTATTTTTTGAAGCATAAGAGATAAAATTTGAGCTATATTTAACTAAATGTGTACAATAACAATAATAAAACAAATAATACTGAAACAAAAATAAAACAAATAATACTATTTCCAGAGATGCTTCATCACCTTTAAGTTATAAACTGGCTGCATATAGGTTTTACATCCATAGAGCATTTTCAGTGTGTACTGATAGTTATATCAATGAGGAGCTTGACAGAGTTAAAATTATAGCAAATGAAAATGGTTTTTCAGAGAGGTTAATTAATAAGTTAATTTGTCAAACGGATTATAGGACGCTTAAAAGATCATAAAGAAGGAAACCCTCTTCGGACAATTGTAACTAAATGTATAGGACCTACATATTATCTAGAAAAGGCATATGTTGTCTTATTAAAAACTATCCTCCCTCAGTCAGAGTTCGTCATTTCATCGACAATGGAGTTTATTAAGCAAGTAAAACTTTTTCAGATTACTGAGAACAGCATTTTTGCGAGTTTGGATGTAGTATCGTTATATCCATCTGTGGATATGAATGATGTAGGTTTGTTCGTGGAAGAAGCTATTAATGATAATGATTATTTTAGCGTGAGCACAAAGAATACACTTATTTCTGGGTTTAATCTAATTAAAAACAATAACGTTTTTCAGTTTAATAATATTTATTATAAGCAAAAGTATGGTGCACCAATGGGCTCCCCCATTTCGGGTTTATGCGCGGAGATTAAATTAAGACCCATTGAAAATATGGTTATGAATGATTTTAGTGAAAGACCTGCATATTGGTGTAGATATGCAGATGATATTTTTATTATATGGGAGCATGGTATAGATTTATTGAAGGACTTTGTGGTTAAACTTAATAAAATTGATACAAAAATACAATTTACCCTGGAGTTAGAAAAACAGAAACGTTTACCTTTTCTTGATGTAGAGCTGATAAAAAACAGTAATTTAACAATCGATCGGACAGTTTATAGGAAAAATATGAGATCAAATAATACTATTTCCAGAGATGCTTCATCACCTTTAAGTTATAAACTGGCTGCATATAGGTTTTACATCCATAGAGCATTTTCAGTGTGTACTGATAGTTATATCAATGAGGAGCTTGACAGAGTTAAAATTATAGCAAATGAAAATGGTTTTTCAGAGAGGTTAATTAATAAGTTAATTTGTCAATATCAATATCAGGGTAAAAAACAAAATGAATTAACAGAAAAAACAAATAAATTTTACAAGTTCCAATATATTTCGAAACTTCTTGAAAAATTAAAATATAATTTAAAGAAATATGAAATAAATTTGGTAGCATCCCCTCCAGTTAAATTGAATGCGTTACTACATAAGAAGATTGATCCCATACCGATTGAAGATTTAGCAGGAATTTATAGAATCCCAGTTATTATGGAAATAGTTGAAAATAGGATAAAATCTTATAAAGTTAAAGACTACATTGGTATGACTTTAAGGAAATTTAAAATTCGGTTAAAAGAACATATTGCAGATGTCAAGTATAATAGAAGTAAAACGGCACTTTCCAGATTAAAACAACAGCAGTCGATTATAATAGATTTTGATAACGCTAAAATTATTAAACCCACATCCTCTTTTTCTGAAGCAATAATAAGTGAATCAATAGAAATTTTAACCAGGAAAAATAAAACATGCAATGATTCAGTTTCGTACAATATCCCTAAAGTATGGTATAAGCTTTTACAGATAGTTCAAGAATGAATAAGATTGGCACATCCCTCCCTATGCTTCCCACCCTGTTTATAATGGTTTGACCTTGTCTTCAGCAGACATTGATGTTTTTACAGTGTTTCAGACTAGTTGTGTTTTTGTGTTTATCTGCGTGGTGATGTTTTAACCCTGATGATGAGCCACGACGGCTCGAAAGCGCTTAGTTTTTAATGTGAAATGCAGTTTTGTATATTTTTAAAACACCTAAAGTAAAAGTTTTTAATAAATGATGCATATATGTTTTTGTGACATTTTGTGTTGTTTTTAAACAATTATTATAGTACGGAGGTGAATTTGATTCAATTGAGTGTTGTGTTTTTCATGACTCAAGTTTATTTTGATTTTTTTAAGTCAAAAAATATATTAAAATATCTTATTCTACACCGCGTGTTATTTTGTTGGGGTGTTCGGAAAGTTCCTTCCGTTTGGAAAAAACAATTCGTACCGGAAAATTCTGCCCGTCAATTATTAGACATCAGATATCGGAACTAATGTCTAACAATTAAATGTTCGAATTTTCTTGTACGAACAAACTTTCCCAAACCGAAAGAACTTTTCGAACATCCCAGTTCGTCATCGTCGTTTTATTCATAATACAACAATTAAAGTTGCAGGTTTCATATTTTCATTCGCATATAAACATTCAAACGAATGTTTTTCCTACATGAACTTATTAGTTTTTCAATAATATTACATTCATAATTAACAATAATTCATAATTAACATACCAATTCGTACCGGAAAATTCTGGCCGTCAATTATTAGACATTAGATATCGGAACTAATGTCTATTAATTAAATGATAGAATTTTCCGTTCCGAGCCAAATTTCACTAACGGAAAGAACTTTTCGAACAACCCAATACATCATCATCGTTTTATTCATAATACAACTATACGAATGTTTTTCCTACATAAATTTATAAGTTTTTCAATAATATTACATTCATAATTAACAACAATCTATTATTTCAGCACAAGTAGCAAAAGAATTTAATTTTAATACACTATTTAAATGAAACAATCAGATAAAATAAAATAGAAATTTTAAAACTTAATATTTGACCCTACACTGCGCAGTGAAGTACATATCAATCAATTAAAATTGAACACTAAAAAAATAAATTCAGGGCCTGCCCACTATATTTAAATAAAAATACTCTCCTTATGTAATCACAAAAGTCTGCTATTAAATAAGATAAAGAATTACTCTTTAAAATTTGTGAAATCTAACGCTAAATATGAGTATAAAAATCAAAATTCCAAAAGAAATATTCCAGCAGTATAAGGTTAATTTTTGAATTATATATATATTTTTTTTAATTAACGTGTAGTATGCGGTGTTATTAGCATTGAATAAATAACTTTAGAGTTTTGGTTTTCGTATTTTTCATTTAACCAGTATGGCAAGCATCCTTATTTGCGAAATTTTTCAATGGAGATCACGCATCTCCTAATAATAACATTAAAAAATATTTTTTTTAAAGAAAGTCTTGTTTGTTATATAAAATCCATTTTTATTTTGTTTAAATTAAGTACTAAACACATCTAAGCAAACACTGTCAAATTAACATTTTAATGTACACTCTGTAGAACTGACTAAAATTTCATCATAAATATAACTTTATAATGTAATAATGAGATGTCATTCTCATTTTTAATAAGCTTATTTGCTGAAATTTTACATTATTAAAGATAGTGAGAGGCTTTCTTGCTGAATAATTCATGTTAGTTTGTTTACAATTTCATTTTTATAAATAAAACTGGAGATTAATCCTGTGAGATGTGAATTTCAACTAGCTAAAACTATTCATATCTCATGTTTCAAAGAACAAGAAATCCTTATACTGATTCTTAAGTTAAGTCTGTGAATGCAAAGCATAGAACAGAACAAAATATTATGCTTTAGTAACGTTTGATTAACTAAATTTTATCTAAAGTAATAACAATAGAAATTTAGTCATTATTCAATAATTATTTAATTCGTTTAAAGTTGCAGGTTTCATATTTTTAGAGCCTTATAAATTCAATATTTTAGAATTATGAAGGAAGGAAATTTGAGGAGCTAAAACAATGCAAACAGTAAATGAAAATGTTTCTAGCTATGGTTGATTTTCACATATTTATTCTCAAAGAGTTTTGAATGGGGTAATGCGGGTTTCTAATCCAAAACCAAGTTTCCTTAAAAACTACTTAAATGATTTTTTATATTGGATTTTGAGAGAAAGTCGTATAAATCTTAAGAATATCAAGGTTTTAATGGAACATATTTACAATGACATAAATCACTTTTTTCAGAAAACATCAGTAAATTAACTTTAGGACATATATTCAGAGAAATCTTTTTAAAGATATAGTTATAAAAATGTAAATAATACTTTTTTATTAATGATGGCATAAAACTAAACCTTGATATTTCACAACATTTAAAATTTTTACAATCATTACCATTTGTGCAGTCTAGTTTTCTCTTCAGCAACAAAGCATTTTTAAATCTTTCCTGCATAGTTGAAAAGTGTTTATGAATTCGGATTGTCTGTCTGCCGTCTGTCCGTGCTCCAACTTGCGTAAATACACTCGGAGTGTCATGCAATTGATATATGTTATTCAGGTTTATCATGGCATGTTCAATATTGAAAATGAAGCGTGTAACATTTATAATTCGTTTACATGGACACTTAAAAATTTATATTACATTACGGTCTATGGAGACAAATCGTTTGCGGTGTAGTTTAATGATGTTACACTATTTCAAACCTATTGAAATTGGTATGTATCACTGAGGTGAACTACAGGATGCTTACAATAGAATAATGTATGTATAGCATTTATCGTTTATTTGCAGGGACACAAAAAAGAATTTGGTTACATTACTGTCCATGAACAATAAATGCTAGAAGTACGTTTTCAGTTGCGGAAAGCTTTTTAAACTTAACTATTTTTTTGCATATTATTTAATGTGTGTAAATTCTATAGATCATATACAGGGTGGCACAAAATATTTCGAGTACATTTCCGTTTATTAATGGAAACTGCTGAAGGAGAATTTTCGACTGTGCGTTTCCTAATTGAATTAAATTTTAGCATGCTATGTAGTATATATAGAAATCTAGAGATTATATACAGGGCTCCGCAAAAAATACGGATATACACTCATTGCCATAAAAATTGGTACACCAAGAAGTAACAGTCGGATTATAACGAAACTTGGCGAGTAGGTACGTTTCTGGCAGATATGCAAATGTTTAACAATACAACATGATAGCGCATTACATAATGTCACGTTGATCTTTGATCTCTTCGGCGTATACTGTACTTACTCTGTTACAGAGGGGTACTTTTTCATCTAGGATGTCGCTACACCGCCATCGAAAACAATACGATCAGCTGTAAGAGTTCGAGAGGGGAAGAATCATCGGGATGATGGAAACTGGGTTGTCAGCTCGGCGAGTAGCCAGCCAACTAGACCGTTCTGACTCACTGTGAGGAGATGTTGAAACCAGTGGATGAGCGAGAGGTCGCATACACGTCGTCCAGGCTAAGGACGCCCTCGAGATACCATTAACACGGAAGATCGTCACATCATCCGTCACGCACGTGTAGCTCCAACTTCATCTCTATCCATCATCCAAACACATGTAGCACTTTCACTACAGGCTCCTGTGTCTGTCCATACTGTTGCAAGGTGCCTTTCAGAAGTAGATTTGGCATCGCGGCGCCCATTGCGTGTGCTACCAATGACACCCGCCCACCGTCACTTCCGTTTGGAATGATGTCGTGCTCGAGGGGATTGGACCGCAACCGAATGGAACCGTGTTGTCTTCAGCGACGAATCATGATTCAATTTGGGTAGTGATGACAACCGTGTACGCGTGTGCAGGCCCCGTGGTGAACGCCTTAATCCTGCCTTTGGTTTACATTGTCGCACCTAGTGTGATAGTGTGTGGTGCCATCACATACGACTCTCAGTCACCTCTAACACTGATAGACGCCACCTTGACAGCCCCGCGGTACGCTCGGGAGATCTTTGAGCCAAATGTGTTGCTACTCATGGCAGGGACTTCAGCAGGCATTTTTCAAAAGGAAAATGCTTAGCCACACACAGCAAAGGTGTCACAGGAATGCCCGATCCCAAGATTTGTTACCAATCGAGCATGCGTGGGATCACTTGAGACGGCAGGTTGAGCAACCTACGAGATTGGCTGAACTTTAGTTGCGATTACAGGAACTGTGGAATGAGATGACGCAGGACACCATACGGAAGCTGTATGCATCAATGCCCACCCGTATCAAATCCTGAATTCAAGCTAGAGTTGGCCCAACGGAATCGCCATTCATTTGTATTTTTTCTTATAATGTAATTATCCTTTTGTTTTAATTTTGTAATCACTTACTGATTACTCACATATATAAAATTTCTTTCTATTTGGACAACTCTTTTTTGGTGAGCCAATTTTTATGGCAACGAGTGTATTTATGACTATAAAAGGCAATTGCTAAAATTGAGTTTTCAAATGTGTTATGCGTTTTTCAAATTGTTTACATAGACATCATTTTTCACCATATTACATGGTAAAATTTTGTTACGGTATTCTGAATGTGTTGGAAAATGTTTCATAATCTATGCTGGAAGCCTGAGTTTTCGTCTTTGTTTATTTATTACTAGCTGATCCGCCCGGCGTTGCCCGGTCGCGTCAAAAAATAATACGAGTAGCGAAATGACTCTAAAAATCGCTGCACGAAACCGTTCTTCTGGTAACTCTTTGTCTTTCGGAAATTAAGTAGAGAGACGGACGCCGAAGCGGAGGTAAATTTAATACCACCTCTTCAAATGTCTGTATTATTTGATTCCGATATTTGGTTCACATTTGAATAAAATGGGTCAGTTTTTGGTCAAAATTAAAAAAGGTTACCGTCGGATTGTCACAAAATTTGCATTTTCGGAATCAGAAAAATAAACTACGTACAGACTGCGAGATTTGATTCAATACCTCTAATAATTTTCTTAATACTCAAGGATGAGTGAAAATGAAACTATTTCGGTGTCTGAGATTATCAAATCTATAACTTTCTTTTGCGGTTTTAATAAAAATAGCCATTTTCGGCGAAAACGCAAGAAAATATTTTACTTCCACTGCCAGTGGATGCAATCTGTTCTAAACAAATATTCCGACACGTGTCCCCACTGCCTACCATACCGTGTATAGCAGACATGCTACGCACGCGCTGCAAGATCTTTTAGTTCCACTTTCCACCACCAGGGCAAATCTATGTCTTAATAAATTAGCTCTATTTTAATTAGTTCATGTTAAGTTGAATGAACCTATTCCCGTTGAAAGCGAGCCCATAGAACCCGAGAAAATAAATCAACCACCTGAATATTAATATTCATAAATGGTGGTAACGAAGGGCTAAAAAAATGATACTGGAGTTTATTTAGTACCTGGGAGACCTCAGAATAATGTCATAAAAGATTTCGTTTCAATCGGACCAAGATTAATTGCAAAATCTTTTAGCTATATTTTTCACCGCCAGGGGGTACACTCTGTTCTAAACAAACGTCTTTCCGAACGCAACTCCGGCACTTGTCACCTCTGATTATGGCAACGTATAGAAGGCGTGCTGGGCACGCGCTGAAAATACTTTAATTCCACTTTCCACCGCTATATGGCACCAAATCTATGTCTTAATTGGTTGTCTATATATTTATTAGTTCACGTAAAGTTGAATGAATCAATTATCGTTGAAAAGCCTTTGTTTGGGCATTTGTTTGAATCGGACAACATTTTAAATGCAACATTTTTTAGTTCCCCTTCCCACTGCTAGGGGTGCACTCTGTTCTAAATAAAATTCTTTCCGATCAAAACTCCGGCACGTGCCCTGCTGTCTACGACACCGTATAGCAGGTGTGCTGCGCACGCGCTGCAAAATCTTTTAGTTCCATTTTCTACCAACAGGTGACGCCAAATCTTTATCTTAATTAGTTATTTCTATCTTAATTAGTTCGTGTTAAGTTGAATGAACTAATTCTCATTGAAATTGGGCTCATAGAACCCGAGAAAATAATCCTCCCTAGTGATTAATGTTCAGAAATAGTGGTAACCAAGGGCTGGAAAAATGATACCGAAGTTTATCTAGTATCTGGGGAACCTGAGAAAAGGTTTCGCTTGAATCGGACTAATAATAAAAGAGTTCTGATATTGGAGGCAGGGGGGAAGGAGGGAGATTCTATCAGAGCATAAACGTGATGTTTAAATTACAACCGAACCCTCACCTCCCCCACCACAGAAATAATTCAACGACGTTATAATAGTAGGAATTATCATTAACTTTTGAAACAGAAACAAAATAACCTTTTTTTTCTTGACATACAAAAACAATAAGTTATCGTTTCTAATTTCTGAAATCAGATACATAAATGACGTCACGTACATGAAAAACTCTAAAAATGGCGTAAAACAAACCGCGAAATATTCACAACTCGCTGTTCGATATTCAATCAGTTGACGACCTTTTCATCTGCCAATCATAATTGCCCGGTAGACTTCCCGCTATGCCTACAATCCTATCAGTTACCATTCACAACCGCCCTCCAATGATCTTTGGCTTCTAGCGGCATCGAGGGATGTCATACGCTACAAAACATGAAAAATTTTAAAAACGCATCAAAAATGCAAAAAAAAAAAAAAAAAAAAATCTAATAAAAAAAGATAATAAATAGTCCGCCCTTCCCTTTTAAAATCATGATTTTTTTATGTGTAAAGATTTATCAACTTTTTCCAAGCTAAAAAGAGAAAAAATAAATGACAAATCTGAGCGTAACTAAGGCTGAAATGGAAGCAACCACCGAATCAATGAATCATTCTGGGCAAAATTTCTTAGTGTCAAAGTAAAATTTTCGCAAAAAATTCAAAAATTGCTGTACGTATTTCGCATAAACTTTATTCAAAAGAGGACAAAATTTACTTTACTCGGTTAAAAGATTGGAACCGGATTCCGGTTACTAATGTGGAAAAATCGCAGCAAAACGTGAAAAAACATTAAAAATCGCATAAAAAATTTATTTTAAAAAATCCATAAAAAAAATTCCAAATTCGGGTTTCGAGGTGCAAAACTACATGCATAGAGGTACCTTCCCACCAAATTTTGTAGCTCTGCGTGCACCGATCTCTTCAGAACAAAACCGAGAAACACACAAACTTCCTTCTTTATTATAGTTAGAGATGATAAACAGTGGGCCAAAAGTCCTTGTCACATTTTAAACAGCAATAAAATAATTACGTCATTGGCGTGTAAGAGTGAGATTTGGTAAAATTATTTCACGTAATTGAAACTTTTCTTAAGCAATCTGAAAATATTTAGTTGCACATAGATCAATATAACTTCATAATATGGTAAACAACTATGGATGACTAATTTGTACAATCTACTACCATACTTTAACGTGTCGAATGAAATTGGGTACGCTTGGATGTGGTTCGAGCTACAAAGGGAGAAAACATTGAAATATGCTAATAAATTGTAAAAAATAAATTGTATGTAATTCCTTATTTTGATTTTTTTATGCCTAGTACAGCTTTATTTCCTGATTAGTCCAGCTTGCATGAATTAATATTTTGTCGACCGTGAACTTGTACATTTAATGCAAGCATTTGGCAGAACTATAAGCTAAACATTTAAGTGAGAGTATTTCATAGTTTTAAACTACCACACATTGATAGGGAAACTAGAGATTATTATATGAATATTTTTAATTATAAAATTTTCAAGTACCATAACGTTATTAGAACAAAAATGAAAAAACAAACTTGTAAATGAAGCCTAATCAAACACTATAACTGAAACAAAATTTTCTAGAATGTGGGTAATTCAGCCCTTTGATTAACATATATCAAATGCAAAAAATATCCATTTCGCGTGACTCAAACGGTATGAAAGCATAAATTTCTTTTTTAATTTATAATAATCAGTTACAGAAAAGTCTCGAAAGATAACATTTTTACTTTTATGACTGAGAAATAGACTAGACATTCCAAATCACAATGGCGCAAGCAGCATGTCAATATATCAACAATAAATATACAATTCAACAATAATAAATATATAAACAATAATTAGATTAAAATATATATATCTTTTTATCTAGTCAGAGTCTGATTATTACCCATGCAAATTGCTACCACTTTTGTCTAAAAGCAATTTTTGCGTAATTTAATCGCAAAAAGATGCAATTAAATAAAGCGAAAATTACTTTTGGAAAAAGGTCTAGGCGGTTATCAGCACAGACAAGAATCTATTTATACTAGTCTTTTGTAATCAGGCCCTTTATATAGTACTGTTTGTGGTTGCCTAAGGAGTTCTTAAAACTTTAAATCCATTTATCTCAAAATCTATTTTCTCGAAATTTGTCATATTTAAACTCATATAATATCCAAATATCTATAAAATATAAAGTTATCAGACGGGGTACAATTCATTTTATCCCGATTGTATTGATTAAATTTTTATGAGAAATTTTCGTTTTGAGAGAAACTTTTAAAAATACTATTTTCGCAGCGAAAGGTTCTCTTGAAAAATGCGTTTCTTTCATGAAAAAATATTATTATTATTATCAGGGGTCGGAAAAACTACTTTTTGTTTGTAGCGAACTACAACTACAACTACTTTATGAAAAATGTAGTTAACTACAACTACAACTACTTGTTTTAAAAAGTAGCGACTACAAACTACTTTTCGAAAGTAGTCACTACTTCGCTACTTTTCGCTACTTTAGTTATCAACGCTAATTAAATACACCGCAAACGATTTTTCCCCATAGACCATAATGTAACAGAATTCTTTGTAACAGAATGTCCCTGTAAGCGAGATATAAAAGCTACATATTTCATTTTCAATACTGAACATTCTATGGTAAACTTCAATAACATATAAAACTTTCATTGCTATCCGAGTATATTTACAAGAGTTAGAGCACGGACAGACAGACAAAGCGAATTCATAGACACTTTTTAATTATGTTGGAAAGTGTAAAAAAGAGGAAATTTGAATGCAAAAATTGTAATAATCTTACAAATTTATGAGAGGGATATAGCACAGTAGCGCTTAAGGTGGTTCTCAAATTCCTTGTTCAACAACGCGAAACTTTCTGACACATTATCTGACTCATTTTTAAACACAAAGGCATGAAATTGGCAGGTCTGACTATTGACGCGATTTGGAATCGAAATGAGTTTTTCATTTTTTGAGAAATAAATTACTTATCGGGTTATATTTGATTCGTGTCACGTTTTTTCCCTTTCCCCTGCTGCGGCGTCGGAAATTCGGTCGAAAACGTCGACTTTGACAGTGTTTTCTGAAAAATCTTCTGTCTTTACTAAAAAAAAAATAAAATAAAATAAAATAAAGAATAGTGGAAAACGTCTTTCGGTTACAAAGTTTCGAATAAGAACACCTGCATTTTCATGCGTTTCCGAACAAAAATGAATTAATGAATATGTCATAAAGTAGCCAGTTTGGATTTGAGAACAACCGTAAGAGCGGATAGCCCTTGGTAAATTTCAATATACATTATTTTTTAAAAATAGAGCTAAATAGTCCTATTTCTTTACAATTTAAATATAGTTCCTGAAAGCAATTTAAAAATTGAACAAGATCGTATAGACTTGCATGAGTTAAATACTAGCTTTTGTTTTCTTTTTTATCTCTTTTTGTTTGTTTCTCTTTGAAAACCCGAATTTGAACATACTGGGCTTTAGATTCATTCTGGAGACAAAGATAAAGATATTTCATTAAAACACCAAGCTAACCATTATCAAATCAAATGTAAAACATTATAAATCAATTATTTTAGCGATAAAAAACCTGTGCAGCTAAAGTAAAAATAAATAGCCATAAAAATAAAATTAGGCATTCTTAGGAATTTTTAAAATAATATTTTTTTATTTCCAACCACCTTTGTTTTATCTATTGGAATCGTCAAAAGGAAATACGCAGTAAATTAATTTGTATGCATACATTGGACAAATATTTCACAACGATCAAAAGACATATTAATAAAATAATTTTTTGCGATAATAAACAGTTCGATAAGAATATTTTCTGAACCAGGGATCTTAATTCGAAAATACTCTTTTTAATGTTTTAAGAATTTTAGTGAATAACGATTTAGATATTCGGTGCGAGATGCGATCCAGTAATTATTAATTCTTATTAATTGGAAAAAGTTTACGTGTTACAGAATAATTACCACTTTCTTTATAACTTCAAAATATTCATTATATGCCGACCAGGGCAGTTCTATATTACTTTTGTCTGTCATTCTATTACATTAATCTGAAAGAAACATCTCCACATTAAAACACAAGATCTAATAATGACTAAGAAGACAAAGGGTTGCCAGCAAGAAAATTAATTTTTTTTTGTGAGTGAGTACATTGTGGTTTTATCAGCAAATCCAGCAAATAATAGATCACGGGGATGCTGACACTTTACATATCAACTGCTAGTTTGTTTGAAGGCAGAAATCATTCCTTCCTAGTGCACTTTAAATAATACAATGGTGTACTTGTTCTTTTTCGAATATATATATATATATATATATATTTTAAATCAGAGTTCTAAAGATTTTAAACTGGCAGGAAGCGAGTAGAAATGTTTTTCGAAAGAGAATATTTTAGATGATTGATTATTTATTTAATGTTATCAGACAGCAAAGATAACGGGACTTAAAAAAAAAAGAAGCATTTTAAATTTTGTATATGAAGATGTTGGGGAGATTTTAGTGGAAGGGGGATAATTTATAATACTGATTATTTATCGTCACTACAGAGCATTAGGGTAGAAGATTTTTTTATATATAAAAATAAAATAACTTAAAGATTTTAGATTTATTTGTGTGCTGGGGGGGAGTAAATTATGGGGGGGTTATGGGACAATTTAGATGGTTACTTATATATTATTATTAGGTAGAAACGAATGTGGCCATTTTTTTTAAATAAAGAGTTTTAAATATTTGAAACTGTATTCTGGAGGAGGGGCAAAAAAGGAAGCGTAAATTTTGGCAAGTAAAACATTTTTATTTATTGTCATTAGAGAACAACAAATGGAGTGAAAGATTTTATGTTTGTATAAAAATAAAGATTTAAAAATATTTTTAACTCTTTTGTATGCTACTTGGGGGAAGCGTGAATATGAGAGGTTAGGGATAATTTAGATGATTTATGTTTAGATGAATCCGTTCTTTTTCTTTTTCTTTCTTTTTTCTTACATTTCTTTGCTTCCTGGGGGTGGGAGGCAAAAGGGAGAAGAAATTAGTCCGATGAAGACTTAACATAGCAAGACGACTACATTTTGGTAAAAACAATCGTAGTCGTATAAAAATATATTATATTGAGAAGATTTCTATGTATGTAAATAATAATACACGAAATTTCTAACACTCAGCTGTGAAAATGACAGTTAATTTGTGACCGTGTCCGTCGTCTATGGAGAAATATATGACACTACAACTGAGATTTGTCGCTGACATTCGCAAATTGTTGCAGAGAACATATTTCGCACAAAAGAAACGAGTTATGATCACGTGATTTGAAGATTGGGACTTTTTTCCTCCCTCATAAAGTAGCGTGAAAAGTAGCGCCGATGCTCTCTACAAACTACTGGTATTTTGTATCGAGCTACTCGCTACACTACACTTTTTTAATGTAGCGCGCTACACTACAAACTACTGGAAAAAGTAGCAACTACTGCAGTTTCGCTACTTGTAGCGGGCTACTTCCGAGCCCTGATTATTATTATTATTATTATTAAGTATTTTTGTATAGCCTGAAGACAGTTTAATAATTATTCTTTTCTGTACGCAAAATATGAACAAGAAAGAAAATCATGCGTCAAGCATATATTATGAAACACTTTCAGTATACTGTAACAAAACTTAACCGCTTAATCTGTTAAAATCTGATGTCTAAGTAAATAATTTGGAAAACGCATAACTTTTTAAAAACCCAATTGGAGCAATTACCATTTATACTCGGAAAAAAATCCGATTTTTTTCGTGCAGCTTTTTAATATGATCTATAGATTTGTATAGGGTACATAGTATACAAAAATTTAGTTCAGACAAAATTCGCATTCAGCAATTTCCGTCAATAAGCAGAAATGTACTCGAATTCTTCTGTGCAGTCCTGTGCATGATCTATAGAGTTTATACACAATAAGTATTAGGCAAAAAATGAGTTAAATTTAAAAACGCATATACACACTTCCAGCTATTATCGATCATAGACAATACAGTAACCGAAATTTTGTGTGTTCCTGTAAATGAACGATAAATACTATGCACACCATATTCTATAGTAAGCCTCTTGCAGTGCACCTCAGTAATGTATATAAATTTTCTTATGTTTTAAATAGTCTAACTTTATTAAAATACTGTGCAAACTATTTTCCCCCATAGACCATAGTGTAACGGAATTCTTTTTAGTACACCTGTAAACGGACTATAAATGCTACACACCACATTTTCAATTATGAACATGCGACAGTAAACTTCAATAACATATATCAATTACATGGATATCCGAGTATATTTACAAGTTAGAACACGAACAGACAGACGGACAAACAAACCGAACTCATACTCACTTTTCAACTATGTTGGAAATTTTAATTAGCTTAAAGACCAGTACTAAATACAAGGCTTGAAATTGAAAGTTAAAAAAAAAGAGCACAAACGTACACAGTTTCAATAGTATCTTTAATATATAAATTTCCTAAAACATTCTCAATGCTCAATTTTATATCTGGAAAGTTCCATACCGAGATGTAACCGGATTATGTTGTGATTTCTTTCCTTAAATTAACTCTGATAAAAGCAAAAGACGATGAAACCAACTGAAAAGCAGTTCCACAGTGATGTTTCATACTATGAACAGGGATGAGGGGGTTGAGTAATTGCAACTTTCTATGAAGTCTCACAAAATACCAAAAAGCAAATTCTGGAAATGTTTATGGAAATTATTTATTTACCTTAAGAAAATGCGCTGTGTTTTAAATACAAAAGAAGGACTACTAGCCCCCTTTACAGAGAAAAGGCTAGTGATTACACAAAAATAAATTTAAAAAGCCTAAATTGAGGAAAAATAAAGATAAAAACCCACTTTAATTGACCAAAAATCTTTTTAAAAAGCATGAAGCTTTACTAGATCAATTTAATATAGTTTCAGTATATTCGGAAATAGAGGAAACTGATATATTTTGACAGTGCATTTTCGACAATATCTCTGAAAATGTACTACATAAAATTAAAAGAAATATATTTTTGAGTTCAGTGTTACGAGATCTTTCACACGATATACAAAAACTAATTTTTCTTTTTCAAGTAACTTAATTAGCCCTCTTAATTTTTCTTAAACATATTTGAGAATAGCTAATAATCTATAAATATGTAGGCTTTATAACTCTCCCAAGTTTGAACTTTCCACGTTCCATAGTTTACGAGAAAAACTACTCAGACAGACGTTCAGACAGACAAACATATGAGTGATCTCATAATTGTTCTTTTTTTCTTTTTGAATGCGGAACCCTAAAAATCACGTTTGTCTTAAACGTTTGTCACAAAAAAAATCAAGCCTCTAATGTCGAATATGTTTAAATTGGCAAATATTATTTTTAAATCTGCGATATTGCTGACGGGAGGACATTGTTTTATGACGAATGTCATTCCACAGTGTAAGTAACTCTCTAATATCATCACTATGGATATAATATTTTCAGAAAATTTAATTAGACTTAAATGATGAATAAGCCGAAATTTAAAATAATTCTTTAAACAATAATTAGCGCTTTGACTTGACCTTTGGCGTTTCATAAAACCGTTCACTAATAATTCAAAATTTAACGCAATCAAATAATATTTAAAATATTAAATACAGCGTCAACGATCGATTACCATTACAGGAAGCTACACGTTAAAATATTCATTAAAATTTGTGACTATTTAAACAAACGGAATTATATTCATTTTATATAGTTATTTTAGCTGAAATATTAATAACGGATAACTAATTAATTGTGAGATTTCATTGACTATTAAAAGCGGCAGTAATATAGTTGCAATTTAATGCAATACCAGTTTGACTGTGGGTAAATCTTTAATGTCAGTTAAAGGTGTCTTTTAAGTAAAAAATATGTTATTAAAACAATTAGTTTAATTTGCCCTCACTTGATTATTCTACAGACATAAAAATGAAACAGCACTCTAAGAAAAAGCAGCTATATAAGAAATTTATTTCATATATGTATAAAGCAATTGCTACTTATATAAATAAAAATTTCTTTTATTTTATAACTAACAGTATCATTCACAATAAACAATCACGCAAGAAATTGTTGAAAACTTTATTTAAAATACAATCTAAGTATAACTTGTTGATCTCATTCAACTGTTTTCTTCTACTAAAATTATCGTATTTATTAGTGTGATCTATTTAGAAAAAATTAAAAACTGTTGATATAATTCAAATGTCTCTATTGAAGTGGTTATGTATACTTGAATTTATTTCCATAAATAATGTAAAAAAACATACTGTCATTCAAAATAATAATAATTCAATTATTAAGAAGAAAATATTTTTAAAAAAATCAGAAACATTGAAATATTCTATTACTGTGTGGAAATAGTATTTTAATTTAAGTTAGAAATAATATCTAAAATTCATTCTACAGTGATTTGAATATTGAATATGCTAGTTCGAAATAATGAATTTAATACAGCTGTGCTGTAAGTTTTATGACATTTTACCCGAATATTTACTTCTAGAATCAAATATTTTGCAGGGATGTTATTTTTCAATTTTCATTCATGAAGTTAAATAAATTTGATCCATACTGCCTTCAAAGTGCAATTTCCAGGGTGGTGCAAAATTTTAATTAGATTAACTATTGAAAACTAACGATTAAACGTTTAATCATGACTAAAGATTGACGATTGAACTTTATCGTCAATCTTTAGTCATGATTAAACATTTAATCGTAAGTTTTCAATAGTTAATCTAATTAAAATTTTGCACCACCCTGGCAATTTCCTTCTTACAGTCATTTAAAATGGTCTTGGAACTCAATATCAGAATGTGCACATAAATAAAAAGGTTTTTATGAATCAAGAAATAAATGGGAATTCAGTTTTTCCCTGGCGTCTATATAAACCCTGATCCTGGTGTTCTATTATATTACGTTTATTGCCTACTCTATTTAGCTCGCGTATGGGCGGCCCACGAAACAATAAGCATTTACTAACGTGGCCATCGAGCAGGAAATGTTGAAAATCCCTAATTTGAAAAGTTCTCGTTTTATAAAAACAAACTACGACAGATGTTCAATTTTCCTTTCTTTAGAAACTCATAATCTTTTACATGAAGTTATCTTATTTTTATATTTTTTAAGTTCTTACTTTGTAAATTTGGTTGAAACCTTTATACAACATGAAGTGAAAATAAAAGCTTTTACCAATAAAATGTTTACCTCTTTTTATTTATGTTAAAAAGAAAATACGATACAAAGAACTGAGAACTCTAACAAACTGAACGAGCTTCATTTGCCATATATCTTTCTCCAAATTGAAAGTTACTCAATTTTACCTTCGTTAAAGTATATAATCATTTTGCTCTTCATTAAGTTTAACTCTTACTTCATTATTTCTTTATGTTCTTGATTTTAAAATTTTCGAATAGTTTAGTTTAAGTTACTATTTAAATCTTTATAAAATATTGAATGCAACTGAAAATACTGATGAATGAAATAGTCGTTGGGGAGCAAAAATACGGTATAATAAAAAATTAAAAATTAAAAATACAGTATAATAAAAAAAACGATATAATAAAAAATTAAAAATACAGTATAATAAAAAGAAAAAGAAGGGAGTATTCACGGGCATATGTGTACATTGCGCTTCTAGCAACCACTTTAATTTCATCCCCATTCCAGAAAATGGGTACTTCGCGCTTGTAGGGTGCAGACAGTGGAATCGAGTGACATTAAAAGGGATTTTATCTCCCCTATTTAAATATTACATATTACGAGGTATAATGAAAAGTTGCGATTTATATATATATATATAAACAATGAGAGAAACAAAACAACTGGATGCAGGATGAGAGATGATATTGTTGGAGAGTTCGGAGAGGATGTAGTCAACGATACGGGAGAAAGACTTATAGAATTTTGCAACACTAACGACCGAAAGATTACAAACGGGTTTTATAAACACAAGGATATTCACAAATATACGTGGTATCAGCATACTAAACAGCTAAAAATTATTATTGACTACGTAATTGTTAAGCAAAGGGCCCAATTAAAATTATTATGTTAGAGTAATTAAATGTTAGACATAGTACAACATAGTACAACTTAGTACCCCCCCTTTAATTTAATCTTTAATTAATGTCTGATTTTGCCGTTTAGTCTTTTCATTCCTATAATAATTGATAAATTTATTGATGCTATCTATTCTATACCCATTTGAACCTGCTACATTGCGGATCTTATGTAATACATTATTTAAAAATTTCAGTATTTAAATAGTGAATTAGCAGGTAATATAGCAGGTTCAAATGTGTATCGAATAGCTGGCATCTATAAATTAATCAATTATTATAGGAGTGAAAGTACCAAACGGGAAAATTAGACATTAATTGAAGAATACAATAAAAGAGGGGAGGGGGGGGTACTTACTAAATTTAAAAGATTCTCTTTTCCCTGTTTTAAAGGAAGTTTTGAGAGTTTGAAATTTAAATTTTAAAAGTTTAATATTGAATTAATTGCGAAACCACCGCCAAACTTAAAGGATTTACTTAATAAGCAGTTTGATCCAGTAAAGCAAGAAGATCTATCATAGTTTTATGAAATACCTTATGTTAATGAAGGGGGGCATTAACTATTACGTGGGTATGACTGGGGGCAAATTTAGTATCAGGAAAGGGGAGCATGAGTCAGACATTAGATTTGGTCGTGTAAAAACAGCTTTATCAAGATTATATTTGGAGGGGGATTAGAATATTGTTTAATGACAGTAAATTGATTTTCATTTCAAATTATTATCGAAAATTTATTATAAGAGAATCCATAGAAATCCATACACGTAGAGATGTAATCTGCAACGATACCTTTTCCTACATTATTCCAACTTTATGGCTGGAATTACTAAAGAAATATTTTGAAGAAAACTTGAATAGGGAAGCCACGTGAATAAACAACCTTAAATCAGTGTCTTTATTTATTTATATATTTATTTATTGTGATTGATAATAGAGGACGTTTATGTGTTTGTATGATGTATATATTTCGTGGTCCGGTGTCATTCGTATTGGATCAATGATGCGTATTTTTATGATAATGTTTTTTTTTTATCTCTAATGAAACCGAAACATGTCAGTGCTTTGTTTGTTTATATATGTATTTTGTGACACCTTACTTAAGTAAAAGAATTGATTTATTAGTTTAAATACCCTTATTATATTAATTCATTTATAATATATACATGAATAGAGAAAATATTTTTGTCAAATAATGTAAAATGCTAGAGTAAAGCCCATATGCGAGGCTTCCTGTTTACAAGACGAAAACTAGTCGCCACCAATATGTTCGTTGTTACAACGTTTATTATTGGCATGCATTATACTAATTAGTTCTTCCTTAAAATTAGGAATACTAATAATTCTTGTAAATCATATAAATGACTGATGTCCTTCCACATACAAAGATTGCTTGTGTGGTCTGTAACTAAAGGATCAAAATTATAAATGTGTTTTTTATTCATATATACGACACCGATAAATAGCACGCGATGATAGTGAGCTGGCATCATCCCCGTAAAATGCATTCATAAATACGCTGTTTGGAAAAATTTACGTACTGTAAATACACTTACCATGTGTCGATGCTGAATCTTGACAATCGTGTACTATTTATCAGTGTCATGTCAATATATGTAAAAGCGCCGTAATCTAGAAAATAATCTAATGGAATAATACATAAAAAGTATTTCCCAAAAATATTGTGTACAATATAAGTTCAGTATGTTGTCCCAAAAATGTCGTGTTTATCAAATTATGGTTTATTTTATTAAATAAGTGATAGATGTAATATACGTGTGTTTATTGTCCTTATAACAATGTAATAAATTTTACTCTGCATAATAAATACTATCTATTCTCAACAACTAATAAATGTATATTCTTTTATAGGTAAGTTTCCTTTCATGTCTTGTCTACAGTAAAACAGGTAAGACAATGTTTCTTTTTTATCCTGTAAATAGACAAATGATCTGTTATTTCGAATAATAACTATACACACTTTCAAAGCTGTTTCGGTCATTTGTACTGTTCGGTGTACTGGACATATCATTAACTAAGCTGCTTGAATTCTTCCATATATGATAAGCCTCCCAAAAGTCAAGGTCGTAAATAGATGTTAAACTATTTTAAAATTTGTGACATTAAACGTTCTGCAATAGCTAACCATTGTTCGTCTGAAAATCACAGTTTTAATTTTTCAGAGGGTTCAATAAAACAGAAATGCTCATCTATTTGCGACCTTGATTTTTGGGAGGCTTATCATATATGGATGAATGCAGGTAGCTTAGTTAATGATATGTCCAGTACACCAATTTTTTAAAATGTCTGGCTACCTTTCATTTAATTGATCCTCTTCGTTTCCAGGCTTTTTCTCCTCCGTACCAAATTTTTCGAATGTCTGGCTACCTTTCACTTAATTCATTATCTTCGTATTCCCCCTTTTTTTCTCATCCGTACTTAAACTCGCCCGATCTGGCAGGACGCTCCTATTGGTCTCTGCGTCAGAGGTGTTTCCTGACTCCGTTGTTGTTTTTGAAAATGTCGCCGCCATTGAATCTCAGCGCGTGCGAAAGACGCAAGCATTTTTACATGGCTTAAACTTTAAATCGGTTTTAATCATTTGAATTGGCACTGATGCTGGAGCTTTAGGTCTCCGAAACAGCTGTTTGCCAAGTTATATATTTTTATTTGTGTTATTTGACGTTATTTATTTATTTTTAATTTGAGAGCTTGTTAAAGGTTCGAATTAGAGCTGAGGACAGCCAAAATATCCAAAGGATGCAGCATCCGCCGAAAACACGTCGAAAATAAGAGCTAAAGATAATATAGAAACCAATACAGGAAATTGCAGCGCCCTTGACGGAAAGAGCTAGAAGTAAAATGATGGAGGGTTGGGGGAGAAAACAAACAAAGACGAATGGTCCAAGATGTGCGAGGATCAGACACATAGAACTGAGATATTGAATAAAGAAAAAATGTGCACTATGCAGCAGCGCAATATAGTGAATAGGGCAAAATGCTCAAAAACATTTTAAAAGATCCGATCTTCACTAAATTTATATAGAAGTTAAAGAAACTTATAAGAAGTCTAGCAATGATAAAAGGATTGAGGAGGCCACAGGGGTAGAAAATGCGAAAAAATGCCTGTTTCTACATAAAATAAATATTGGAGAGATTCAAGCTTAATCATGGACATGCGTCAGCGGCCTATGAGTTCAAAAAGCTAAAATCATATTTCAGGGTCACTGGAAGCATTTGAAAATCCAAAAAAACAGCTTACAACAGAAAAGATGAATTTAAACCCCCTTCCCCCCTAGTACAGAAACTAATGGTTCTAGGGATCAAAGGACCGCAGAATATAGCTTAATCGAACATTTCAGAGTTAGATAATACATGGATATTAAGTTTGTGCATTTAAGTATTATAGGTTCTGGGATACTGTCTAAAGCAGAAAATAACAATAACTCAAGAAAGAGGCCATCTAGGCTAAAAACGGAAATGGGAATGAAAAAGCGGGTTACACGAGCTAACTAGAGGACCCAAAAATTGGTCCGGAAGAGGAGGGGGAGGCCTAAATACCCCAAAGAGTCATAAAGAGCCCCACGTGGAGGGGACCCCATATGCTAAGGCAGAAATGTATACTAGATGATGATTATACAGCATATAGTATATTATTTAAATGAAAAGCTGGTATACGTTGGACAGCAGAAGTCATAGCAATGTGAGATAGACTCCTGCTTGAAGTCTCTAAAGGCGATCCCGACACTATCAAGCATCCACATGGAGAGGAAAGGTACTATTATATTAGGTAGATGAAATTGTAAGTCGGAAATGACAACAGGCTCACGACTGCTGTGTCATTCCTTGCCCTTTGAGTAAACTCTTTGGGGCCCTTTAGTGTATTTTGATCTAAATTTCTAATTAACTTTATGCTTTAATTTTGAGGCAAAATAAATATATAAATTTCTCATTGCATGTTTAGATGTATTCGGTTTTGGACTTAAAACTACAATCTGTTCTTGAAGTTACATGTTCTTAAAAGTATACTTAATTACATTTCATGACTAAAATGTTTTGACATCTTGCCTACTCCTTAATGATTTTTTTTTTGCTATTGCTTTCCTAAAACAAATCTAAGGCTGATATTTTACTAATCTAGTAATTTAAATTATTCTATTTAATCTCTAACGCATTGAATTATAATTAAACGTGAAGTAGAAAAAGGGACATTAAAGCTCATTCCTCCTATCACTAGTCATAAAAGTAATTAGCTTTTAAAAATATTGCTATCAAATCAACAAATACCTTGTTGACTAACGTGTCACATTACTGAAATTAAAATGTCGTGAAATGAAGGAAATAACCCTCCCCTTACATTTTTCATAAATCATAGACTGAATATGATAGGAGAGACGTGTGTAATCCTGTTATATTATTAGTAGTGAGACAAAAAGAATGAGTATTATATAAGCGAGAAATCCTCATCACTTTTCATTATTCTCATAAATTAAAGAAACTGAATGCATTTTTGTCAATTAGTGATTTGGGATAAGTTGCAATTAGATTTTATGTCGAATATTCAACGAACTAAAATAAACGAAATGAATTTATTTTCGGCACTTAGTGTCACGGGTACTTATTTTACCTTTTCAAAAAAAAAAAATCTTTGTAATAAAGTGAAAATTAATCAGATATTTAGCAAAAAATTACCACTAAATATACTAACAACCGGTCATTTGAACGGGACCAAATGAAAATATTTCGCTTCGGACCAGAAATTTCTCCATAAAATAAATAAAAGAGAAATCATATAGAAATGCGTTAAATAAACATGTTAAATAGTTTTAAATAAAACTTTTGGTGTGAAATATTTTTATAAAACTTGAGTAAAATTCCCGGTACGTTTAGTGTTAAAAACATATACACGTTGTAAATTCCGTATGAGTGTTGTATTGCTATTTTGAGGCAAATTAAATAATCTAATTTTTGACTACATGTTTAAATGTATGAATTTCGGCACTTAAAATATCAGATTGTTTTTTTCATTACGTGCTCTTTACAGCGATATATTTAATTGCATTACATCGCTAAATTATTTTGACATCTTGTTTACTCCATACTGAAATTTCCTTTAGAGATAGTTTTCTTGAGTTAATTCTTGGACCGACTTCTGCAGATGCTGATATTTTGCTAAAATATTAATTTCAAATCTTCTATTGTGTTACGTAAACAGTCATTTTGTATTTTTGCGTGACTTTCAAAGTGAATTTATTGATAAGTATATCAAACATTAATCAATAGTATATTGTCCATTTTGTTCAACGACCTTTACCCATCTCTGCATACTTCCGCATTCAAAGAAAGTTGATTTTTAGAAGCACGAAACTGAATCAACTCATTTTTAATAGCCGTATATGAAATCGAAAATTTGTGCATTTAAACGAATTTGAAGGGATAAATAATAATCTGCTGGTGCAAGGTCAACGCTATACGGAATGTGAAGCGTCACTTCCCAGATCATCTCCCATAATTTTTGGCGAATGATATGAGATGTGCGTGATCTGGCATTGTTCTGAAGGAACACACATTTACGATTTGCCAATTATGAGCGTTTTTCTTTGATTATTTCGTTCAGTTGCATTAGATATTGACAGTAAACATCCCAGTTAATCCTTTGGTAGTAGCCCGATATAAAGAAAACTTTATAATCTCACAAAACAGAGAGCATTGTTTTCCTGTGATGAACATCTGCTTTTGAAATGCTTTGTGCTGGTTCATCTAGATTGCTCCATGGCCTTTTGCGTTCGTCGTTGTTATAGATGATACATTTTTCATCGCCACTTACCACTCGCTTTAAAAATTGGTTGGTTTTGTTAAGTTTTAGTTATGAAATCAGGATGTTGATTCCTTTCATGAGATGAATTTCCCTCAATTCGTGAGGAACCCAAATATCGAGTTTACGGACATAACCAAGTTGTTTTAAACGAATGTAAACACTTTTTTGCGATACACCAAGGTTGTCTGCCAACTCTTATGTCAGAATGCACCGGTTAGCTTCGATGATTGCTTTTATTTATTTATTTATTTATTTTTTTGTCATGAACTTTAATTGGACGTCCAGAGCGTTGTGCATTTTCCAGAGCAAAATCTCCGGAACTAAAACGAGTGAACCAACGCTGCCACTGACGTTCATTAAACACTAAAAGCAATGAATACACAACCAAACTTAAAAAAAATTTTACGTAAAATCACCTTAAAAATCACATTTTAAACATGCTCTAGTATGACTTAATTGCATTAGTATTACATTAGATATTCAACAACAGCGCCATCTATAAAAAAAATACAACATAACCTTTTATTTAACACAATATTTAATGTCAAAGAAATTTAATTGCAATTGAATATAAAGCTGGGAAAAAGACATTAAAACTCATTTACTCATTCAAACTCACTTGTCATGAAATAATTACATTTCGAACAATTTCTATTAAATTAAGAAATAGCTTGTTTACCAACGCGTCATATTATTGTAATTAATTTTTCCATGAGAAGAAGGAAATAATTTTCCACTTTCATAAACCATAAATTGAATATGATTAAAGATGTGATTGTGGAGACGCGTGTAATCCTGTTATGACGGCACTAACAATAAGATGAAAAGGAAGGGGTATTACATAAACGACCTTTCCCTCTCATCTCTTTTTTAGTTAATACATTTCATAAACTGAAAGTATTAGTGCATTTTAGTGAAAAGAGATAAATTCCAATTTATTTTTATGTAGAAATTAAAATGATCTAAAATGAACTATAGCAATTTATTTAGAACATTTATGGCCGAAGTTTCTTTTTACTTGTAAAATGTGCGTAGAGCATAGTTGCCGAGTGTAACGGATTTTGAATACAACTATTATTTCAAAGAAAATTTTGTCTTATTTAGTAGCAAATTTCCGTAATTAAATAAGAAACCTCTTAAAATATTATTTTAATTAAACGGTAAAAGAAAGAGAAAAATATATCTATATTTTTAAAATACAATCCAGTATTTTTCGTTGTTTGCACTGAGTTTTCTACTTAACCTTTAACTTCACTGAGTTTAATAATTAATTTTTAATTAAAAGCTGTTCCTTTTTAGAAGAGAAAGTACTAGCTATTAAAAAGTATATTTCCCTTTTTTACATTTTATTTTTAACTTAAAAATTATTAATGGAGTTTCTTCAAAATGGGGACAATCGGGTTACTTCTATTTTTACAGAGTACAAAATACTTGACACCTATGATAGAATAAATAGAAAAACAATGAAAAATATTTTTTTTTTATATTACTAACTGACTTAGGAATGTTCTACTCTATCAATTTTTAGGAAACTTTAATTCATAACGTTCGAAGACCAAAAGGCCAAATGTAGTATATAATTATACTGGTAGTAAAGTGGTCGACCCCCCCCCCCCATTCGCTACGCCACTGCCTCCAACAGTAAATTAAAACACATTTCACTCTTTTTGCGATACTATACAGAAAATTGCATAAATTCCGAAATTCAAACCTCTTACATAAATGGGTTAAAAATAACTTTACTTCAAAACTAGTCGGATGTGCCAATTCCAAAACTTTCTTCTACCTTATACATGTTAATACTTCAAAATTCGATATTGCAGTGCAATAAAATAAGTATTTTTCGTTATTCTGTGTATTCTTGCTAAGAGCCGGGTTACCTTCGCTGCACGAGCAGTCAAATTAAAACAAAATTATGCAAAATCGAGAAAATCTCACAAAAATCGCTATCAGAGCGTCCTCTTCCGTCGGAATAGCCCTTAATTCAGTTGGAACCTGCCAGCAGTAATCAAAAACATACACATAAAATTTGGTGCAATTATATGCATAACTTTATACACTTTTCGATGATACTATAATGAAAATTGCACAAAAATCGCTATTACAGCGCCCCCTTTAGGCGGAATATCTTCAAATTCAAGAAGAACCTGCTGACCATAGCGAAAAAGCTATAAAATAAATTTGGTTCAAGTGTATGCATAACTTCATACTCTTTTTGATGATACAATGAAGACAGACACACGGACACGCGGACAGATAGACATTTTCTATAAACATGTTTTTCGGTATCTCTGACCCACTAAAACGTGTAAATTCGTTGAAAATCGGAAGTAAAAAAAAAAAAATACCATCATAATACTTTCTTATATTAAAGATAATACAAAGTAAAAATATTAGTAAAATGATTATAAGATACATAGGCAAATACGTCTAAGCGCTTCTTTCTGAAGTAATATGTTATATGTTAATTTATACGTTATTCTAGATTAGAGTCTGGAGTAAATGGGAGAAGAAAGAACGAAAATTAACATTTTTTGAACTCCTGAGTATTTTACTTTGAAAACAAAATCACTGTTTACACAAATACAATATTCTTTAATATATTTGGGTAGGCACAAGTAGAAAAATGAGGCGTCTAACATCCCCGTGGATTGAGGAGAAAATTATTTGTTTTCGAAAAAATTCATTATTCATGCGAGAACTGGAAATGCCGTAATAACATGCATATGAATTATACAAATTTCGAGAATAAAATTTAGATTTTTGAATAAAGAATCTTGAAACACTAGACATAGAACGTCATTTATATTTTGTGCATTTTTTGAAGATCTTGTAGAATTTTAAAATATTTGCATTCGTTTTTTCTCTCAAAGTAATTTTTAAGATTAATGATGTAATTCATAAATGTACTTGTTTATTTTATAGTTCTAAATTAAATAAACTATTAGTGTCAAACACACATATACACTTCAATACATGACGCCATTTTCATTTATCAATAATAAAATCATATGTTCTTACGAAATATTTTGTTCTTACAAATGTAATAAGGTATGTTTTTAATATTGCGATTTGATTAAAAAATGCTTTATAAAATAAATGTATAAAAAATGTGTAATTAGATTAAAAATATATCACACTTGTCTATTTAACATGAAGTACAATTTTCAATCTAGGACGAATTACGTTTTTCTACCTAACATAAATGAATTTATACATATTTCAAAAATCAAACCTCCAATGAAAATGGGTTAAAAAATATATTTCCTTGAGAAAAATGATATGCAAATGATAATAAAGTACCTAGGCAAATATATCTTTCAAGCTCTACTTACTGAATTCAATTTACACGTCATTATATATTAAAATATCGAGTACTAATCTCGGAACTTAAAAAAAAATTCCAATACTTTATTGTTTTAACACCGTTTTGTAATCTTGAGTATTTCAGTTTATAAATGAAATCACATCTGTCAAGTTTCGAAATTCACACTTCCAATGAATATGGGTTAAAAAAAAATTATTTACTTGAGAAAAATGACAATAAAGTACCTAGGCAAATAAATCTTTCAAGCTCTACTTACTGAATGAAATTTACTCGTTATTATATAATAAATATCGAGTTCTAATCTCGGTACTTTAAAAAAAATTCCAGTATTTTATTGCTTTAACACCTTTCTGTACTCTTGTGTATTTCAGTTTATAAATGAAATCACAGCTTACACAAATACAATATTCTTTAAAATATGGTAGACACAAGTAGAAAAATGAGCCTTCTAACATCCCCGTGGATTGATGAGAAAATTATTTACTTTCGTAAAAATTCATTATTCATGCGAGAACTGCAAATGCCGTAATAACATGCATATGAATTATACAAATTTCGAGAATAAAATTCAGATTTTTGAATAAATAATGTTGAAACACTAGACATAGAACGTCATTTATATTTTGTGGCATTTTCTGAATATATTGTAGAATTTTCAAATATTTGCATTCGTTTTTCCTCTCAAAGTATTTTTTTTAAATTAATGATGTAATTCATAAATATGTTTTTTTTTTATTATTCTGTAGTTTTAAGTTGGAGGAACTCTTAATTTCAAACACGCATATACACTTCAATACATGCCAGTATTTTAATTTATCAATTATAAACAGTCGTCATATGAAATATTCTGTTCTTGTGAATATAATAAGAAATGTCTTTAAAATTGCGATTAGATTAAAAAGAGCTTTATAATATATATATATTAAAAATATGTAATTAGATTTAAAATATCGCACTTGTCTATCTATCATAAAGTACATTTTCCAACCTTGAATGAATTAATTTTTTCTATATATCATATATGAATTTGCACAAATTTTGAAATTCAAACCTACAATGCAAATGGGATAAAAAATATATATATTTACTTGAGAAAAATGCTATCAAAATGACAGTAAAGTACCTAGGCAAACATATCTTTCAAGCTCTACTTACTGAATGTAATTTACACATTATTATATATTAAAATATCAAGTAGTGATCTCTGAACTTAAAAAAAACTCCAGTAATTTATTGCTTTAATACCTTTTTGTGCTCCTGAGTATTTCAGTTTATAAATCAAATCATAATATACATAAATATAATATTCTTTAATATAGAATAAACACAAATAGAGAAATGATTCTAACATCCCCATGGATTGAAGAGAAAATTATTTACTCTCGAGAAAAATCATTTTTCTTACGAGAACTAGAAATGCCGTAATAAGATGCATATGAATTATACAAATTTCGAGATTGAAATTCAGATTTTGGAATAAAGAATCGTGAAACACTAGACATGCGATGTCATTTATAATTTGTGACATTATGGAAAGAGCTTGTAGAATTTTAAGATATTTGTACCAACTTTTCCTCATAAGTAAATTTTAAGATTGATACAGTAATTCGTAAGTATGTTTGTTTATTCTCTCGTGTTAAGGAGAGGCATCAATTTTATGATACTAAAATTTCAAGATTTTGATATATATTTCACATGTCACAGTTAACTTCATATTTATTCGATTAAAACCAACTCTTCAGAATGTATTTTTACAGGCTGATTAATATATCATATATTATAATACGATTAAATCTTGTGTCTGTGTGCGTTTATAATGCAAATTTTATCAAAAAAATTACTCTAACGATTTTGACTAAATTTTATTTCCTACTGTTTTGGAATACAAGAAGATCATTGGGCTAGGTCACATGTTCGAGAAAATTCGATTAGTTGATCATTTTGGGGTCACTATGGGTCAATCCATTTCAATGGGAATGAAGGTAAATTCACAAATCGTTGTTCGAATTGCAATCAACTGATGACTTTTTCGTCTGCCAATCACAATTGCCCGGTTGACTTCCAATGTGCCAACAATCCTTTCATCTACCAATCGCAACTGCCCTCCAACGCTGTTTGACTTCCAATGAGCTATTTGTGACATTATTTTAAATAAAAAAATGCTCCTAAACATGGAAAAACGTTAAAAACCCATAAAAATTTAAATTAAAAAAGAAGTAATCAAAAAATTCAAATCGGGATAATTAATAACCCGCCCTTCCCTTTTAGAATCGTGATTTTTTATCTGTAAAGAATTGTCAGCTCTCTCCAAGCTAAACAGAGAAAAAATGACCATTCTGAGCATAACTTAGTCCGAAATAAAAGCAACCAACGAACCAATCAAGCATTCTGGGCAAAATTTCTTACAAGGAAGGTTCTCCTTAAAGCGCATACTCAGACTTTTTTGAAAAAAATGCTAATGGAACTACTCATGTACTTTATAAAGGATCTGTCAAATTTAACTGCGTTAATCCCAGTAGAAAATCTGTAAAAAAATAAAATCTTTCGAGTATTTGGCACAAAAAAGCGATTTGGCGAGTAACATTTTTTCGTCGATAAATGCAAGCGATTTCAATGTATTTGAAAATTCCTGGTAAATTGAGTGTTTAAATGCGTAGTACTTTATGAATTTAAACTTCAACGAATAAATAGTTTATTATTGTTTCTATAAACTTATATAATATATATACAAGTTAAGCACTGCTGAAGTTGTTTAATTTTACATTGTTTAGACGGCTGGATAAGTTTTATGTGTATTTTAACAGTAACTGTCCGATTAAAAACATTCTCATTATACATTTCGATTTTGAATAAGTCATTGTTCCCACGGCAACAAGACTTTTCTATTGTTGTCTCCGGCACTAACAATATCGAGGTCAAATTGATAATGCTCAGAATCGGACAGTTAATTTTAAATTTGAATCATTTTTAATCAATTAAAATTTTGTTCTAAACCTTAGAATACGATCGTTAATTTTCTTTAGATGTACATATAAATGTATATGGCAGAAAACCGTTATTATAAAAGTGAATTTATTTAAGTTAAAAAAAAAATACTAGTTCAGTATAAAGAGTAGTAAATGCGTATTTTTTTTTTATTTCATTGTGTCGCCAACCTAGCGATAAATCGCCAAAGCACGAAATTTTCATAATTTTTTTACGGACGTTATATCGAAGTTCCGCAGCAAATTTTTTTATAAACATGTATATCCTCATGAGAAGAATATTCTGTAATTTTTTCAAAAGTTTCTGAGTATGCGCTTATGGAGACCTTCCTTGTTAGGGTCGAAGAACACAAATTCGCCAAAATTTCAAAACTCGCTGTACGAATTCCTCATAAACTTTACTGAAAAGAGGACAAAGTTTACTATATTGTGTTAATAGATTGGAACCGAATTCCTGTTACTAATGTGGAAAAATAGCAGTAAAATATGAAAAAAACACTAAAAATCGCATAAAAAATCGCATAAAAAAATATTTTCAAAAATTCCAAAATCTGGCTTCGAGGTGCAACATACGTAGAGGTATCTTTCCACCAACTTTTGTAGCTCTACGTGCAGCGATCTCTTCAGAACACAGACGACAAACACACACACACACACACACATACTCACACACAAACTCTCACACATTTTAATTGTTAATAAAATAGGTAGAGATTGTAGGTAAAATCATTTTATACATGTTTGTTCAAAAGAAATTATCTGACTGTAAATGGATTTATTTTTACAGTGCGCGAAACTACCAAACACGCATTTAAAGTGAAAAATAAATTAAAGTACACAGTTTCAATTTAAGTTTGAACCGGTTCTAATTTAAAAATTTTCGTGTGAATTGAATATTTTCGTGTTGTTTGATTCAGAAATGTATACATTTTTTTTTTAATATAAAACAGAAAAAATCGTCTTTGTGAAGGTGTAAAACTGAAGTCTCCCCTCAAATTGGAGGAGCCCATTACTTCAAAAATGATTTTTTTTTAAATCTGTATTGATCACATGCATAAACACTTTAAGCAACAAATTGGCGGTATATATTATATATCATGTAACAAGCACGGAATTTGTTTTAACTAGTAGAATATGTTTTTAGACATGGGTAATAAATATTCTTTTTAAATTTCTAAGGAAGATATTTAAGTAAAATACTTCGTCTCTCAACTAAATACCGAAAAGAAAAAAAATTCCTACAACACACTTTCGTCTCACTATTTTTTCGAAAAGTGTTTTCACACCTCTATTTGAGAAAAGTCATATTAGCCTTATTTAGTGATACAAATTCTGTCATCAAATAAGGTGAAGATTTCTATAGAAAAAAAATGTAATCTGCGGTCCGTGGACCTGGTAGCGACTAAATCACTGTTATTATAAGTTCTTATATTTTAGTTAATTTTCGATACCGTTTAAACTATTTAGATAATGTTTAAACTATAATCAGGATTCGAGTTTCTTAAGATTCCTATTTAACACTTTCTTTTTGCTGTATTTTTCCTGTTATACATTGCGTGTCTCAAAAAGATTAAAATGTTTTAATTCTTTATCTGTTTGAGATATGTAAGCAACGTAAATTACCAAAATTTTTAAAATAGGGTAGAAGTTAAGATTATGTTGATGAAATAATCCTGCCATTAATTTTTCAAATGTTGCACTTTTAGAATTTTTATACGCTCCCTGTGGCCTATAAGATATTAACAAAGAAATCTTCTCCATTCTCTGAGAAGTAAAATACACTGGTGTCCAGAAATTAAGGGGCAGTGACCAATTTCAGACATTTCGTCGAATATATTACTGAAACTCGTGAGGAAATGCCCGGAATGCCCTTGAACTTTGAGGATGTAAAGAACATGTTTGACTTCATGTTTTTTAGTGAAGATTTTGTCGCGAGGACAATTAAGGAGGGAGGGAATAATAATTTTAACAATAAAATAATATTTTCGATCACCCAAGTAACAGAAAATGCTAAAAATGGTCTGTCACTATAGCAAAAGACTATGTAAGTCCTGTTCAACATTTGTGTGCTTTTGTGTAAGCATAGCACGTATATTCGTGAAGATGTTAACTTTTCTGTAAAAAATTCAAAACTTTTTTTTTAGCATGCAGAGTTTTCAGCCGAATTTAACACCGCTTTCCAAAAAACTTGACGAAAAATCGTAGAAATGGTATACTGTGATTAAAATATTAATACAGGGTGTTTTTTTTTAACTGACGCTATTCAAAGCCGCCTGTAGCTCGTTTTAATAACTGGATTGATACAAAATTTTGTGATTGGACTAAGAAAACCATGGGAAAAAAGATTCCAGCAAAAAAAAAAAAAAAAAAAAAAAAAAAAAATAGTTCCAATCACCGCCGATAGGGGGACATGTGGCGCTGTACATTGAAAAAAACCCATCAGAAACAGACAAAATTAATAATTTGGATAAAATGCCATGTTTTATTCATCATTTACACTTTCCCTTTCGTTGATTGCAGTTGAAACATCCATTATCACTTTTTCTGCCACCGGTTTACGTCCTCTGCCTGACCGAACTGCTAGCGAGCCTGTTTCTTCGAATTTCAGAATCATTGCTTTCAATACATTAACGGATAAAGGTCCATTGCGCAGTTTATGGCGTGTTCTAAGTAAACGAAGAGCGGCTGGTGCATTGCACTGGTTACAATAATATAACTTCACAAGTAACGCGCGCTGCGGTAACGTGAGATTCATTTTTAACCTGAGCTCAAATTGTCTCTCGGTGTTTTTCGCATGCATTTATAACTTAAACTATTGGCGCTACTGTCGCTTGCGTAAGTAAAAATTTGCATTTTCATTTATTGCCCGTATTTTATGCTAATTCTCAGTTGCATAAATTACCATAGCGCCACATTTCCCCCTATCGGTAGTGATTGGAACTAATTTTTTTTTTTGTTGGATTCTTTTTTCCCATGGTTTTCTTAGTCCATTCACAAAATTTTGTATCAATCCAGTTATTAGAACGAGCTACAGGCGGCTCTGAATAGCGTCAGTTAAAAAAAGAAACACCCTGTATATTGAATATTTGATGAGATATAGGCATTTTTATGAAATAAATTTTAACTGCGCATACGCGAACTACAGCAAAAATTTTTTGTCATGATTTGATAGTGAATACTATAGGGCAACTCATATAAAAAGACCAGTGAAATATGGTGAAAGCTCAAAAAGTTACAGCAATACTTGAAAAATTGAGAAGGATATCCCATATAATCCTATGGGATGTTCTCCTCAATTTTTCAGTTATTGCTGTAACTTTCTGAGTTTTCACGATATTTCACTGGTCTTTTTATATGAGTTGCCCTATCGCATTGACTATCAAATCATGACAAAAAATCTTTGCTGTAGTTCGTGCATGCGAAGTTAAAATATATTTCATAAAAATACCTATATTACATCAAATATTCAATATATTAATATTTTATTCACAGTATACTATTTCTACGATTTTTTGTCAAGTTTTTGGAAAGCGGTGCTAAATTCTGCTGAACATTCTGCATGCAATATAATAAAAACCTGTTGAATTTGTCAATTAGAACAAAGCTCGATTTTTGCACAGGTGCTAGTTAAGGTATGTAGTTTAACATACTAGATGTCTTCATCGATCCGGTGTGAGCTTTCGTCGCCAGGGGGCGCGAATGATCCTGAAAATCGGTTTTTTGAGAATATCTCATTAACGATGACATCTAGAAAAAAAAGTTCAATTACGAAGATGTAGAAAATTTAATTTCCTACAAAAAGTGTGCTTAACATTTTTTTGTCTCACCAATACTTCTCTGTCAAAAATCAAGAACAGTGAATGTACTTGGAAGAAAAGCGATAAAAATACGGAAAACCTCCAACTATTTTCAAAGAAATTATATTGAAAGGTGTAAAATTCTTACTTTTGAAGAAAAGAGGTGAATGTATAATGTACTGATTTCCATACCACCCTTGAGGTAAAGCATTTAGCGCATTATTTAAAATTCTTTTTTCCCTCCTAGGCCTAATCAACATATAATGACTGGTTTGTTCAAATCTCAATCATTTGACTGCTTGAGTAGTCGTTTATACATCTACAACTTTTTCACTGGATTTACTTTCGTCATCATCTGTATTTTTTCTTCAGTTATTGTATTACCTTCACTAATTTCTGGTTGGCCTTCGATATCATCACTAAATTCAGGTGTAGCGATTCCCTCATTCCTTGCAATGGAATGATATTGTCAGTATCCTCCTCATCTTCTAATTCAACTTAACTTGCATTGTAACATGATTCTCCGCAACAATTTACGCAAATATAAGAACACTTGAATCAAGTTTTTTGCCATCCACACGCTTTGCAACATCCTTTGGAGAAAGTACAAAAAATGGATTAAATAATATTTTTTGGTGCGGGCGCTAAGTAGCTGGAATTGGAGACAAAATAAGTGCATTTTGCCAGCCCCAGTTCTCAGGAAGAAGTTTATTGCCTAACCAGTATTGTATTCGATGATAAACACAAACTGTGCAATCTAGCTGCGTCCATGGTAAGCGGTAACTATGAAAACCTTTTTCTACCAACAGCAACTCCTTTCTTGAAACATGTGAAATGGTACTTGTTCAGAGAAATTTCTGCTTTATCACTATATAAAGCAAGAAAAAAGTTTTCCCTTTCTGGAATATTTCAAATTGGGATGCTTTGCCACTTTTAAAAGTGCTGGCAGCTGTATGTTACGGTTTCCTTCGATTTTCGAAATTTTTAATAACGACATTTTGCCTTTCCCAAGCACTGCTGTGTAGAGTCACAACCTCAAAAAGCATGAAGAAACAATATATGATCTTTCTGAACTGCATCATTATTGAGACTGAGCGACGAAGGTGGTTGCAATTCTTGTTCTTCGAGGCTTATTAAAAATATCTCTGTCTCTGGAGGGGCTAAGACAGTCAACAATACGAGCAAGTCAGCATCGTCGCCTGCAATCGCAGCCTGCGCACCAGACTTTGCTACTTTAATGGCTGCGTTAACAATAAGTGTATCAGCATTTCCCTCTGCCTGTTTCGCTTCGAAACCATTCTTCATAAATTTTTCCTTCAGAATAGAGATGAGGTGTGTCTTTTTTTGATGATTAGATAAAAACTTTTGATTAATTGACACATTCATTTCTTCGTTAATATCGATGTTGAGAGTTTAAATTTTCGAATACCGATGAGTTCATTCGGCTTCTTTTGTATTATAAACTTCGTCAGAGTAAACATCGCAAACGGTTGCACATTTACCAAAGTAGTTTCTTAAGATATAGGAAATATGACTTTCTACGACACTTCTGTATGAGAAAAGTGCAGCTGACGTCACTGTGGGGAAGCAAGAAATACCTGACAGTCGTTAAGAATACTATTGTTCACAAGTGTTCAAGCGGTCTGATTAGTCTACGATAAAAAGATCTGTGATATAATTGGTCTGCATCGCCATGATGATTTCTGCAATGATCGCTAAGGAGAAAATGTAGATTGATTGATGGAATTGTTTTTAAACATGTCCTTTCTTTATTTATTGGTTTCGACTTACTTGGTAAAAAACCCTTATAAAGAATTTGTGGTGGTACCTTTCTTCAGCTGCAACCAAGTCAATAACATTAGATAAACACTTACTGACTTCTTTGCCCCATTTGTCTTCATTGCAGACACAATTAGACTGTTTTTCACCTCTAAGATTTAACTATTATCAATTTTTCGCAATACTTTAGAGTTTTTTTTCCTTCCGTATAAAAGCTTCATCCAATGTATCAGAACATAGTACAAATTTTTCATTGAATTCAAACAAGCGACTGTCTTTCTCAATTTTTCATTTAACGGTGTAATTTGTGTGGACGTTGATGGTTTTATGCAACAGATTTCTTGTACGATTTAACAGAATTCTTTCTTCTATAATTTTTTTACACGTTGGATGTACTATAATTCCACTATTGTTTTCTGCCATTTCTTCAAATGCTGTCCAATTATTGTCACTTCTTTCCAAACTTGAGGTCACAAGTGACTTCAGTGCCTTTTTTCCAATCATTCACAACGCAACTATCACCATATACAAGACAAAATACTTCCTCAATCTCCATTTTAACGCTCTCGATCAACAATCAAGAAAAAGTCATTTTATACTCTCAAAACTATTTAAAACTTTCTACAATACGCGTGGAAAATAACATTATTTGCTTTCTTAAAACTCACAAAGAATACTCCATTCAGTAAGTTAGGGTGATTTAATACCAGCGAAATGCTCATCAATTGAAATAAAACACGGCAAAGATACCAGCA
The DNA here is from genome assembly GCA_963931845.1 of Maratus michaelseni. Lineage (NCBI taxonomy): Eukaryota > Metazoa > Arthropoda > Arachnida > Araneae > Salticidae > Maratus > Maratus michaelseni. The sequence goes on from OZ007586.1 coordinate 421,202,638, forward strand.
CGTGGTATATTTCGACATAAGCATGGAATGCCCTGACAATGACTACCAGGTTGCGAAATCAGTCTACAGTGAAAAGGACAGAAGAAGAGGTGTAGGGTTCGAAAGTAGATAGGTATTTGTTCTGCTTCTTGGGCGCGTTCAATACAACCGTTTCCCTATTTTTTCCAGTTATGTTCACTGTTTCTGATATTTGACAGGGAAGGGTTGATGTAACAAAAAAATTTTATGGACTCTTTTTGTAGGAAATTAAACTTTCTACATCTTTTAAGTTGAACTTTTTTTTCTAGATGCCATCGTTAATCATATATTCATGAAAAACCAATTTTCAGGATTATTCGCGCCTCCTTTCGGCGAAAGCTCACATCGTATCGATGAGGAAGTTTAGTAAGTTAAACTACATACCTTAAAGAGCACCTGTGCAAAAATCCAGCTTTGTTCTAATTTTTTCCGCTATTTGTCAAAAAAAGTACTAAAATGACTGTAGTAATTCCTCTTTATTCATACTTCCCTGAAGTAACCCAGCAAAGAGTTTTTTCTTAATAACTATTGGACTAATGTTTTTACATATTATAAAACTTGTCAAAATGAAATTTAAAATGCGGTGATTATTTACAAGTATAAAAACGAATAAAATAATAAGCATATGTTTCCTTATCGATGGTTTTAAATTTTTGTGTAGTTGTTTAGGTAATATATTATTTGTCATACATTGAAAAATATTAATATTAGGAATGAAAAACGTGCCTTTACTCTTTTGAAGCCTGTAATAATCAAGTTCTATCGGGATGCAAAAAATTTTTTTTTCCTTTTTAATTATCTTTTTGTGGCTGACATTTTATTGAAATTTGACTAGAAATAGTTAAAATAGCTCTATAAATATTAGCTATCGGACAGCGATTCATTGTTGTAATAAATTATTTTGTATGTAATCCGTCACTTTCTAAATTACAAAATGTCCTAAATTATTCGGGATGCACATATTCCCACACGGGAATGCATAAAACGCCCTCAAAGTAAAGTTCAAGAGATGCATACATAAAAACTACGAAAAGGCCAATATATATTCAAGAAAATTTTCAGAACTTAAAAAAGAGATAGAAAAAAGTAATGCCTGTCGTAGGAACTTCGAATTTCCAAAACAAGTGTGTGAGAAGTAACATCTTTAAATGTTTGTATTCAAAAAACATTCAGAAAATAAAAACATAGAGAGAAGTCTTGCCTGACACAGGAGCTTAAAATTTCTAAAGCAAGTGTTTAAGAAAACATCCAATGTTATTTCTTCATTTAAGTCAAACCTTCAGGTGCTTGTATTAAAAAAAAACCTTCAGAATAAAAAAAAATAAAGGGAAGTCGCGCTTGTCACAGGAACTTAAAATTTCTAACACAAGTGTTTAAGAAAACGTCCAATGTTATTTCTTCATTTAAGTGAAATCTTCAAGTGTTTGTACTAAAAAATTTAAAAAATCAGAATGCAAAAAAACTAGATAAAGTAAAAGGTTCCTGTCGAAGGAACTTCAAACTTCTAAAGCAAGTGTTTAAGAAAACATTCAATATTATTTCTTCATTTAGTAAAATCTTTAAATATGTGTATTCAAAAGTATTAAGAACGTGAAAAACAGAGAGATACCGCGTCTGTCACAGAACTTCCAATTTCTAAAACAAGTGTTTAGGAAAACATTCAATGTTATTTCTTCATTTAAGTCAAATCTCCAAGGGCTTCAAGGCTCTTTAAGAAAACATTCAATATTATTTCATTATTTAGTAAAATCTTTAAATATGTGTATTCAAAAGTATTGAAAACGTGAAAAACAGTGAGATACCGCATCTGTCACAGAACTTCCAATTTCTAAAACACATATATTGGAAAACATTCAATGAGTTTTCTTCATTTAAGTCAAATCTTCAAGGGCTTGTATTACAAAGAAAAACATCCAGAACATAAAAAAACTAGCCGTTGGGGGCCACCGTAATACTTACCCATCATGTATATGTATAATGTAAAATATTAAAATAAAAATGTGTAAACTACTTATAAAATGCATTGCAATTCAAATAAAATCGTGGCTTGATGACGTCATAAAAAGGCTCGATTACTGAATTGCTTGAAAGAGGTTTTTCCTTATAACTCCAAAAATAATACTCCTATTAACTAGCAGTTTATTGCATCTGATTAAGCGTCAAATTTCCAATTAAAATATATCTTTGAAGTGAAATTTGGATGAAATACAGGGTCATGAAAAATCGAAGAGTGTGGAAAATAGGATTACAAATATCTCGGCAACTCATTATCCGATCGACTTCATGTTTTATGCAAAATTTATGTTTTTTTATTGTTTTTTATATTTACTACTTAAAATAAACAATTTCGAAAATTTTTATATACTTTTCATCAGAACGAATATTTCGAGAGTCCGAAAAAAAATGTTCCGGTTAATCGAGGTTATTGAAATGAAATAGGCTTCTTCCCATTATTACATACTAAGTACATACCAAATTGCAAGTCTCTATCTCAATTTGTTCGGGAGTTAGAGCGTTTACAGACACACAGACGGACGGCAAATTTTTTTTTCTAAAAATATGTTTTTCGTAATCTCCAGTGTCTGAAACGTGTAAATAAGTCAAAAAAAAATTTCGATTTTCAAAACGATTACAAGACTTACCGTATACTACGTATGATGGGTAAGTAACAAGATACAGAGAAAGTTGCACCTGTAGTAGGAGGAACTCCAAAATTTCAGAACAAGTGTTTAAAAAAACATTCAATGTTAAACTTTCAATTAATTTCAGCAGAAGTGTTTAAAAAAACATTCAATGTTAAACTTTCAATTAAGTCAATGTTTCAAATATTTGTATATATAAATGGTAATTATTGTGAAAAGTTTTTCCCATTATTTTACACTTTTAAATTTTATTGTAACGTAAATTTTGTAAATATAAAACATTAGTTTAAATATTACTAAGAAAAAGGCTTGCTGAGGTAATTATAGAGTATTTATTTTAGAACATAATACAAAAAGAGACATCCAATTCGGGATTTTAAAATACAAAAACATGCGAGCAAATGAAAAGAACTTTCGATTAGATTTCCTGAAAATAATATTAATGGCAAATGGAATGATATCATCTGATAAAATAACTCTTTCAATAATTATTTTTGGACTTCCACATGTAAAAGTCCAATTTTGAATGCATGGACCTATGCAGCATGCATAAGAATATCCCTTTATCCTAAAAATACTCTTGAACCGATAAAGCTATAATTGTGGAACAAGTATCTACCTATCGTAAAACGACTATGCGCTATCATATGAGAGAAGTTGTGGCGCTAGTGGCATGATTTGTAAGTTACTGACTCTATCTTGAAACCTATGAGAGAAGAAAAGGCAAAAGTGTAAAGTACCTTCAACTAAGCATGAAATGACATCTCAGATATAAAAAATAACTTTATTATATTCCCTAAAAAGCTAATTTTCGATTAAAAAAATCACCAGCATAAATACGTCACTAATACCTTATTGAACTGTGGCATTATAAGGTAGATGAATATTTACTAATAAAACTAACACCAGCAAGCAGCATAAAATTTATTTTAATAAAATAATAAAGTTAACTATGTTTAGTGTTTCCAGCATCAACAGCAATACAATGCAATTGCGTGCGTACATTGCTGCAGATAGTGGTCACACTGAGTTGATTACTTTATTAAAATAAATTGTGCCTTGCTTATATGGGTTACTTTATTCGTAAATAAGCATCTGCCTTATAATACCAAATTCTACAAACGACCTGTTTGGGCTGGTGATTGGTAATCGAAAAATTAACATTTCAGGTCTTATAATAAAGTTTTACATGTAAGACGTCATTTCATACTAAATCGAGAACATTCTGCAATTTTCTATTTGACCTTTCTCCCAAAATGTTTGATATGGAGGTAATAATTTCAAAGTTTTCCATTAGGGACACTATAGTCACTCTTATATGATAGCACATAATCATTTTACTATATGCCGGGGCCGGGCTCCCAAATAGTCCGCTTTTTGAATACCGGTATTTTCTTTAAAAAATTTTATTATTAGATTTTTCTTGCAAATTTTGCATAAACCACTTTCGGAGGTACATTTTTGCGGAAATGTTGTAAAAACCTACCATGAAATTTTCTGTTACAAAATATTGGTATTCAGTTGGCGGAACATTTGGGAGCCCTGTGTATGTAGACACTTGTTCCCCAAATCTATTTTTATCTATTCAAGGATTATTTCAGGATAATGGGAATTCCTATTCACACTTGTAGAAACATATTCCGATTAGATCTCAAAAAATTTTTAAGAAAATACCACGATGAAAGTATCGAGAAGTTAGGTTTATGAAAATTTGAAACCGAAAGAAAAGGGTTTCGAGGAAATGAAATTGAAGTTCTGTTCGATCGACTTCTAGTTGAAAGTGAAATGTGTTGTGATTTTAATTTAAAAGGGACATAGAATAACTTGAAGAAAATGGCTGTTATAATTTTAATTTAATTGACGGAAACACCAAAACAAAGAAGCACGATTACCTTTAAGCAAGGACCGAACCCATTTCGTGTGGACAATCACATCTTTGAATATTTAGAAGCATTGTTGTAAAAGTTTTCACTAACCTGGGTACCTTATTCTGATATTTTATGAGTACTTTTAGTATGGAGGTGTTTATATATATATATATATATATATATATATATATATATATCATTTACCTACTCTATTTTAATAACGTATGTTAAATATTATTGAATATATATAATGATCAAAATCCAAAAATGTTGTGTTTTCAGTTATAAAATAATGGAACTTCGAAATAGAAAACTTTAATATTTATAGCTTATGAACAATTTTAATATAAATATTTTAAATGGTCTTGCAATGTTTCAAAAATATCTACAACATAAGAAATCAAATTTTGCCAGTTATCCTTTTTCAAAAATAGCCTGTTTATCAAATTTCAAAGACAATATGAAAAGGATAAAAGTTTCCAGCTACAAGGAATATAATTACAAAAACAAATGTAAAACTTATTTTTGCTGTGACAAATATTTCAAAAATTTTTAACATGTCGTCCTTTTTTTATAACTCTTTGATAGTTAAGCTCCTTTTAAAAACGAGATTTAATATCGCAAAGCTAAAATTTCATTTTAAGCTTAGATTTAGACTATTTCATTATTGTTTCTTGTTTTTCATTAAAGATTCAAATAATAAAAAAAATCAAATGTAACATTAATATTGCAAACATGTCATGTTTACATCGTTACTGAAAGGTAACATGATTCTTTACATGAGCTAGTAACGTGATCCTGTATATAACTTTACATTTTTCAAAAATACAAAATGCTGTATTTACTCATATGTAATTACTCATATGTAGGGAATAACGTAAAATAACATATATCATGCATAATGCGCAGCATGCTGTTTTAGGCAGAATTCCTGATCTCGAAAAAACATATATATGTAGAAATCCTGATACAGACTTCTTTTCCTAGAACCTAAAACTCCGTATTCATTTACGCATATACTCGTCCCCTTAATAAAATACCATAAAATTTATGTTTTTGTTAAAATTTATGTTTTTGTCATGCGTACTTTTCCCTACACATATATTCGCCTCCTTAGTAAAATAGCATAAAATGTAGGTTTCAGTCATGCGTACTTTTATTAGAAAAGCTCTCATTAGAAAGTTTTGTTTAAAATATCTATAGACACCAGAAAGTGTTACCGTATCATAATACACACACTGTGGCTCAAAAGAGTGCTATTATTTTGCTTATATTATTACTTCTTCTATATTCGTGGATTTGTATCGAAATATCGACGTGTTCAGTAGGGTGGGTCGAAAAAACCGAAATTTATATAATCGAAACGTAATAGTGCGGAAAAGTTGCCATTGGTAATAATAAATAAATTGGCAAAATATTACACCAAAAGGTTAATATCTTTTACCGCCGCAAGGGGGCCAAAGTTTCGAAAAATCACAAAAAAATGTTTTTTATAAAAAAAAAATAATTATCCAACCATACCAATACAATTTCAAATAGAATGCAACAGGTACATCAAGATGTTAGTAATGTTCCAATAAAATATCATTATGGTGAAATCATTTCTATTACCGCCGCAGGGGTGGTCAAACTTTGATAAAAAGGGCAAAAAATGCAATTTTTCGTTTTTTTAAATTTTTGACTTTTTATTATATGTTTACAATTAAATAAATTTACATTATAGCAAGTAATAACTTATAAATGTCTGTTAATTTTGATCATGGGAATTGCCAACCAAGAGCGAGAGGGGCCCGCCCCTCCTAAATTTGAGAAAAAGGGGCTTTTTGAAGAAATTTCGGGGATTTTTCAGTAAATTTTGGTGATTTTTTGGTAAGAGGGGCCTCTTACATAAATTTCCCCTCATTTTTCAGTTTTGCCTCCCCCCTCCTACAAAAAACCCTAAAAATTTCCGGAAAATCCCCAAAAGCCCTTCAAAAAGCCCCTTTCTTTCAATTTTAGGGGGGGGCGGCCCCTCTCGCCCTTGGTTGGCAATTCCCATGATCAAAATTACTAGACATTTATAAGTTATTACTAGCTATAATGTAAATTTATTTAATTGTAAACATATAATAAAAAATGAAAAATTTAAAAAAAACGAAAAATTGCATTTTTTGCCCTTTTTATCAGAATTTTGACCGCCCCTGCGGCGGTAATAGAAATGATTTCACCATAATGATATTTTATTGGAACATTACTAACATCTTGATGTAGCTGTTTCATTCTATTTGAAATTGTATTGGTATGGTTGGATAATTATTTTTTTTTATATAAAACATTTCTTGTGATTTTTCGAAACTTTGGCCCCCTTGCGGCGGTAAAAGATATGAACCTTTTGGTGTAATATTTTACCAATTTATTTATTATTACCAATGGCAACTTTTCCGCACTATTACGTTTCGATTATATAAATTTCGTTTTTTTCGACCCACCCTAGTGTTCAGTTCACTAACTTAATGAAAGCATGTGTGGTTTCATACAGCTGTCCGAAATATTCCGTGTATAATTGTGCGTCTAGTTGCAAAACCGGCCTTCTCCAAAAAATGAAATTGCCACATAATGAAATTTCCAAAAAATGAAATTGCCAAAATAATATTAGAACCAAAACTCTTTAGTTTTATATTCATTAGGACAGTATATTTGAAAACACGAAATAAGGTGGCAGGGGCACATGAAAGATTTGGCCACCTTTGCAACTTACTTTGGAGTTGGCCGGTTTTGCAACAAACCAGAAATTAATTCTTGCTAAATTTAATGTGACAATGAGTTTTTAGGAGTTTTTAGTTTTTATGCAAATACACAATAGTTGAGCTTAAGCCGAAAGATAGGCCTCCCCGCCCGGTTTGACCTTGACCTTGTTAAAATAAATTTTATTTAACAAAAAGAACTTCAGGAAATTTATTAACGTAAAGTGACTTTTACATAATTACTGACAGCTAAAACTAACTGACTAACAGTTAAAACTAACTGACTAGCTGTAAAATCTGACTTAAATGTCACTAAACAAATGATTTGAATCACATGATATTATCATAAATAAAATTATTAAATTTTCAAAACTTAAACAAAAATTATACTATATACATAAAATTTCAAATTTCGTCATGATGGTCCGTTCGTGCGTCTTCATCAACCCTGTCTTCTCCTTCATCATCTCTGCTTTCTGCTTCTTGAGCAGCTGATGCCAAGATGATTTGTAAAATAATAACCCACGTCTAAGGGTCACTTTTCGTCGTCTTTGATTGATTAGGAGATACTTCTTCCAAAAACTTTTCCATAGTCGGAGAAAACACGAAACTAAACTATTAGAAACTTTGTATGCACCAAGGAGGAGCAGTCCCCGGTGAGAGAAAACACGATCACGTTAACCAATTCGCTGCCAACCACGATTATAATCGTGGTTGTCAACATTCAAAATAAAAGTGTATGATAAAAAAAAAACTGCCTAGCCACCACTATTTTAATATGTTAAAAAATACTTTATTTAATGACAAAAACTTTGCTATTAAAGTTACCAAATATTATCTCTCAGAATTATTTTTGGTGGGAAACAAATTTCAGTAAAAATATCGAAGACTCCACCCACATAGTTTTGGAAGTGAATGGATTAATCTAATCAACAAGTGAGAAGTTATTGTGAGGAGAAGCAGAAGCACCATCTAGCGGATATGGAGATGGCCGCTTTTGAACCTCACTGGTTGATGGATTTGGCCGGTTTTGCAGCACATCATGATTTTCAAACGCATATAACACAGGGATTTGACCAGCTTAGGCTCTTTTAATGTTTCCAGATGGTAGAAACGTTTACTTAGAACTTAAAAAGCTGAAAACACTTTTTAGAATTTTGAGGAGTTGGCCGGTTTTGCAACTAGACGACACAATTCCCACCTCCATTTTTAGGCATAAAATTTTGAAGAAAAAAGTACGTATTATACACGAGTAAGTATGGTGATAGGAAATATAGAAAAATTTTACTACTGAATGACTACGTGCTACTAGGTGAATAAAGGAAACTGAAAACATATCATACAGGATCAAATAAATTTCCATATTATTCAATTTTTTACGATGCTTTAGGGAAATTTAAACTATCAGCGAAGCAAACATTTCAATGGAACATATACCGGTCACTTCAAAAGTTCGTTACAACTTTAAAACAATCATTAAAAAAAGAATATATGATGATAAAAAATTGCGTTTTGCCCGAATGGATTAGGAAGAGACCAGATCTTTTTGTGAAATGGGAAAATTCCAGTACATTTGAATCTTGACTGAGCTAATTTCATGCGACATATTCTTGAAAAGGCGGTATTTACCAAGGCAGCAATATATTTTAGGGCTATCTTCATATTTGGATACTTCCGTGTATGCATTTTTTAACGGCTTCCTTAGTGTTCTATCCAGTGGTTGCAATTTATGGATGTATGTGATGGCACGCTCAACATGTAGATAGGATTTTCCATGGCAAATGTAATCACATTTAGAGCTTTGTTGCTTGAGTGACCATCAACATTCAAAAGGGCAGGATATTTTTCAGTTGGACTGAACCGTTCTGCAAAAATCTTCAGCTGCTTTATAAAACCATCTACAGTTATCCATCGATTTCGTTGGGCATCTAATACACTTCCTAAAGGTGCATCATTTTTTAACTCATTATATAGTCTTACCCACGGGAAAACGAAGAAAGAGGGAATAATCAGATCCCCATGAGGCATTTATTGAAGGAAGAAGTGTGACATTTCTGCTAAAGTAAGTTTTCCAACTTGATTTTTAACTTTGACAGACATTACTTAAATCTGTTAGTGTGAACACACGTCACGCCAGTTTCGTCGGCATTAAAAATCTTTGAAGGACAAAACCTAAAATTTTCCGTTAATTCATTTAGCTTGGAAAAAAATCAATCGACCTGTTCCTTATTGAAACTTGCTGCTCTCTAGAGACTTGTGGATTTAGTACTTCTTAATCGCAAGTATGCATGTCTTTGCATAAAATCATAGTAAAAGTCTTTACCATCTTTCATACACTGCAAAAAAAATCTTGATTTTACAGTATAATACTGGCACCCCAGCTTCCAGTATTATACCGTAAAATTAACAGTAATAAACAGTAAAATAAGCAGTAATACACTGCCGCGCATGCGTTTTGTTGAACCTGTGCTTCATTTTTAGAGTTTCTGCATACTGATAAACTAGTGTTAAAAACTCATCTTTACTCAAAGCCTTAAGCTGGCTATCTAATTCCCTAACATGGTTGTATAACATTTCCTCATTAAATGTCCTCTGAAAGGCTTTAACATTCCCTATACGTGGCTTAATTTCCACTTATTTTCCTTCCGCAAAAACTTTAAGTGTATCACCTAAGGTACTTTTAGGTACACCATATCTTTCACTAGCTTCCCTGATTGTCATTTCATGAAGTGAGATTTTTCTATAGCTTCCTTCATGTGATTTTTATCACAATTATGACGTATTTTTCCGTTCTATAATAAAACAGATAAAACCACAATAATTTAACTTTTCAAACCTGTAACTTTTCGTGCGATACAACCCGAAGTCTACACTCCGAGGCTTTGACTAATTATCACATGCTTATTGACAAGTCCAGAAATATTTACAGCTTACAGTTTAAAGCATAGTAACCCATACATTTAACAAAACACTAAAAACATTGTTATACTTTTACACAAGCTATGTAGCTCCAAAGTTATTTTCGTACACTAGAAAACTCTAAAAAAAACAATTAACTTACTATCACTTGAAAACGCACAGTCCGCTCGATCTAAAAGTGTCTTTCTTCTGGTTTAATAAACATGACAGTCTTGTGACAGGTGCTGCTACCAGCGGCCAAAGCTTGAAACACTACTTTTCCGATACTACCCGAACTTCCCCTAATAGGTTGAAAATTCACGTTTGGCGATTTCTGCCAATAGACGGAAACAAACTTTTTTACTTTTTAACACTTTCCAACCTAGTTGAAAAGTGTTTATGACTTCGGTTTGTCTGGCCGTCTGGCCGTCTGCCGTCTGTCCGTGCTCTAACTCCCATAAATATGCTCGGATTGCCCTGCAATTTTTATATGTTATAATCGTTATCTATAGCATGTTCCCTATTTCAACGGAAGTGTGTAGCACTTATAGTTTTTTTACAGGGACACTCAAAAGAATTCCGTTACATTGCGGTCTATGGGGAAAAATCATTTGCGGTTTATTTAAATAATGTTTCACTATTTTAAACGCATTGAAATTTATATATATCACTAAGGTGCATTAGAAGAAGCTTAATATGGAATAGGGTGTGCATAGCACTTATACTTACTTTACAGGGACAGTCAAAAGAATTCCGTTACATTACGTCTATGGAGAAAAATCGTCTGCGGTTTATTTAAATAATGTTTCCCTATTTTAAACGCATTGAAATTTATATAAGGTTCATTACAAGAGACTTACTACAGAATATTGTGTGTATAGCAGTCATCGTTCATTTACAGGGACACACAAAAGAATTCTCTACTGTATGTTAACAATAATTCCTGGAAGTACGTTTTAAGTTACTGAACGCGATTTTAATTTTAAATCGCTTTTTTTATATTACGTGGTGTGTATAAATTCTGTAGATCCTATACAGGGAAGCACAAAAGTTCGGGAACACATTTCCGTATTATTTAACTCCAGACGGAGAATTTTAAACTGTGCTACGTGTTTCCTAACTGAACTAAAATTTAGCATCCTATGTAGTATATATACAAATCTATAGATCCTATACAGGGCTGAATAAAAGTATTCGGATTACTTAGATGTTATCTTTTAGCTTATTAAAGAGTATGATTCGTAAAATTATTTTGGAAACGTTGGAAAGTGTTACATAATCTATGCTTGACGCATGATTTTTCGTTCTTGTTTACTTTTGTACTATTTATTACCTACATCTTTTTATACACGCAATATAACAAGTTAAAATTTAATTCAGGCTAAAACACGCTTAAAACTGTTGAAATCACACTTCCAGAATTTATCATCCATAGAAAGTTATGTATTCAGTCCTTTGCGTGGCCCTCTATATGATTTTATTTATTTTCTACAAACATCTCTTAGAATATTAAATATATATAACGTTCAAAATGCATAACTCGATTAAAAAGAAACTTTTAGCAATTTACGCTGATATACAGTAATCTTTACGAATTATTTTGTGTATCCCTATATATGATCTATAGCATTTATACATACCACATAGCATGGAAAAATTTCGTTAAACGCATACCTAACTGAATGCGCGCTTCCAGGAATGATCGCTTATAAACAGTACTTCGGATACAGTACAGTATCCGAAATCCTTTGTGTATCCCTGTAAATGAACGATAAATGATATGCAGATCATATTCTACACCAAGGATCTTGCATTAAACCTCAGTAACGTATATCAGTTTCATTATATTTGAAATAGTGTAACATAATTACAATACGCTTCACACAATTTTTCCCCCGTAGACCATTATGTAACGGAATTATTTTGTGTGGTCCTGTAAATGAATAATAAGTGGTTTGAACCCCATAGTTTACATAATGTATGTTTGTTTTACTGAACTTTTTTGTGTCCCTGTAAATGAACGATAAATGATATGCAGATCATATTCTACACCAAGTATCTTGTATTAAACCTCAGTAATGTATATCAGTTTCATTATATTTGAAATAGTGTAACATAATTACAATACGCTGCAAGCATTTTTCCCCGTAGACCATTATGTAACAATATTATTTTGTGTGGTCCTATAAATGAATAATAAGTGCTTTGAACCCCATATTCTATACGATGTATGTTTGTTTTACTGAACTTTGTGTGTGTCCCTATAAATGAACGATAATTGATATCCAGATGATATTCTACACCAAGTATCTTGTATTAAACTTCAGTAATGTATATCAGTTTCATTATATTTGAAACAGTGTAACATAATTACAATACGCTGCAAACAGTTTTTCCCCCGTAGACCATAATGTAACGGAATTATTTTGCGTGGTCCTGTAAATGAATAATAAGTGCTTTGAACCCCATATTCTACATAATGTATGTTTGTTTTACTGAACTTCATAAATGCATATCAACTTCATTATGTTTGAAATGGTGTAACATCATTAAAATGCACTTGAAACGATTTTTTATCATTGACCGTAATATAACGGAATACATTTGATTGTCCGTGTAAACGATCTATAAATTCTACACACTTTATATTTAATAGCGATTGTTCTATAGTTAACGTCAATAATATATAAAAATTACAGATCAATCCGAGTATATTTAGCTCGGTAGACGGTCAGACAATCCAAAGTCATAAACACTTTCCAATTATGTTGGAAAGTATTAAACATTCAGTGAAAATAAATTTAAAGCATTTCAATATGCATAGAGAAACAGCAATTAAAAGTATGAAGTTATTCATAATGGATTTCTTCTCAGAAGACGTATAATTTCTTATTAAAACGAGAATTCGCGTGCAGGATGTAACCACAGAAAGGTTTATTAATTTAGCATGGAATTTTTCCAGCTCGTAAATTAACAGTGCTGAACTTTTAGAGAATTAAAGAGATAGAAAAGTCCATAGCATAACATAATACTCTGGCTGAAAAAATAAAAACTCATATAACTTGAATGATTTTGAGCTAAAGATATGGAACTTACACGAAATCTTTACTTTGTCATACCTGACATATCTTCAAAATGCAAAATATCTGTTTACTGCAAAATGTTATTTTAAATATATTGGGTCTTTCCTTAATTAAAGAGTTAATTTTAATGCATCTAATGACTATAATCTTACATTCTACCACTTCATAATATTTAACTTCAATCCAATTATACAAGAATTTAAATTTAACATTACACCAGGTGAGAAAGACATACCACCAACTGAATATTGTTACCATAAATTTATTACAAACACCAGGTAGTTAGATTTAAGAAGGGGCACCAAAATTTAGTACAAGTTAACACACATAATACAAAATATAAGAAAAGGGAGAGAATGGCTAAATAAATTCATTTACTTTTAAATTTTACTTTTAAATAAAATCAAAGGAGGTGACAATATTCTCATATCTTTCACAACCTTAAAAAAAGGAAAAACACCCAATACTTCTAAATTTCAAAAACATAAAGTATTCATAAATAATGACGAATAACAGTGAAAATTACACTAATTTTGAATAACTGAATGGAGACAAACTCTCATATTTGAGAGGATAAAACCCAGAAAATTTGCAAGTTAAAACCAAAATGACATTACTTTATGAATACATTTATACCTTTAAAATTTAGGGACCAATGAAATCGTATAGTTGAGCACACTACGTATTTTATAAATCATTTGAAAAGCTGTGATTCAAGATGATAGGACACATTTTTAATTACCTAAACAATAATATTTCATTTAATAGGATTCTCTTAATACTTCATAAATTTATTAACTCTCTTTAAAATATATAAAATTTCACAATTAACTTAATTCAGAATAAACAATTTATTTTAAGTGCATCAATAAACTTTAATCTATAAAATTTACTATCATCTGTTTAGCTATTTAGTTCTATTTACATTTGGATATTTAGATTAGGTCTACACATTTCATCTTAAATCCACATTAATTTAAAATTATATTTGTCATATATATATATTTCTTACAGAACTAATATATTTAAAGAAAACATGTGTGATTGAATTTCACTCCATATGAATTCTGTTATCAATTTAAAAAAACCAATGAAGGTGGACTTTTTCACAGAATAAAAATATAAGGGCAACAAAGCTAAAAACAAGGAAAGGGGGTTTAATTTACTATTAATTTACAGATTTTAAACTTAAAGTGTAGAAAAGAATTACTTATTAAATAATATTTATAAACACATTTGAATAAAACAATAACAGAATTCTAAATTCAATTTTTTTACACATGTATATGCTGTTATTATAATCGAGCAGACTACTATTAAAGTAGAATTTAACATTACCATTTAAAGTTTGATAACTTGAATAAAATCTTTTAAGCTACTGTTACAATACATGAGAAATGTATTTAAATTAATCAGAATAATAGATGCAAATTAATAAGGGAAAAACAGATTCTTGGTTAATTGTGGGTTTATTTACAATTAAACATTTTCATATCAGTACTAGAAAGAATATTATAAGTATAGTATGACATTATAGACAAACCAAAATTTACTCACATATATTTTTCTTAGACCACAACAGTTATCTCATCTATAGAGATTTTCATCAGGATGACAGATTAACAATTTTATATCAGATCACCACATTATCGTCGAAGATGGCCTCTACTTCATCGGCAGTCCCCACTTTGCCGAAAGAGAAATTCTTCACCACCTAAAACCGCATCTCACTGGTCACGTACTGCTTTCACATGCAATTCGGGGTTGGTATTTGTAATACCGATGACATTTGTGTCGATGATGTCGAGAGAAATTCCGCTTACACTATCGGGGTTGGTATTTGTAACACCGATGACATTCGTGTTGATAATATCGAAGGAAATTCCGCTTACACTAATTTAGTTTTAATGTAGCAGCAGGATTATTAGAAGTATAACATTAATTCCTCCTTCTGCTCTTTAATTCGATCCTCATCCAACACCTTCCGAACTTTCATGTGCTACCTCGGCTCAAAGTTGAGGAAAGCTCATATCTCCTAACAACCTCGGTAATGGAGATAGCAAAAAAAACTTATAGGACCAGCATCCTTTTTAGTTAGCCTCTTCTGTAGTACAAATGCCTTTCTTTTCTGCGCTCATGCTTCGGAGCTCCAAATTTTTTCGACTCGCACCTACATCAAACGTTGTTCTCTGCTTACTGACTGACCTTCTCGTATCACCTTTACTCCTCGAACCTATATGGGGCCTACCCATTATAAAATTAAGGGGAACGGGAGCCTTACGCCTCTGTTACTATGCGCTAACCACATGGTAACAGGAAAATTTTCGAAGAAACGGGTTGCCTAATGGTCCTTTTTTGACCGAACGTTTATTTGAAAGGCTGACCGTTTGTCCTACAAGGTTAAACTTTGCGGGTATTTTTCCTGGAATAAGTGGGGTTGAACAACAAGGTCACAACAATTTACACTTGGGGTTGATATTACGAAAAGGGAAAAAAAAAGGAACATTTAACTAGAATTTGGAAGAAAGAACTGCATTACTTACCATGTTATACATTAAAAAAAAAAAGAAAGTGAAAGAAAAATTAACTGAAAATTCGGATACAGTACAGTATCCGAAATCCTTTGTGTGTCCCTGTAAATGAACGATAAATGATATGCAGATCATATTCTACACCAAGGATCTTGCATTAAACCTCAGTAACGTATATCAGTTTCATTATATTTGAAATAGTGTAACATAATTACAATACGCTTCACACAATTTTTCCCCGTAGACCATTATGTAACAATATTATTTTGTGTGGTCCTATAAATGAATAATAAGTGCTTTGAACCCCATATTCTATACGATGTATGTTTGTTTTACTGAACTTTGTGTGTGTCCCTATAAATGAACGATAATTGATATCCAGATGATATTCTACACCAAGTATCTTGTATTAAACTTCAGTAATGTATATCAGTTTCATTATATTTGAAACAGTGTAACATAATTACAATACGCTGCAAACAGTTTTTCCCCCGTAGACCATAATGTAACGGAATTATTTTGCGTGGTCCTGTAAATGAATAATAAGTGCTTTGAACCCCATATTCTACATAATGTATGTTTGTTTTACTGAACTTCATAAATGCATATCAACTTCATTATGTTTGAAATGGTGTAACATCATTAAAATGCACTTGAAACGATTTTTTATCATTGACCGTAATATAACGGAATACATTTGATTGTCCGTGTAAACGATCTATAAATTCTACACACTTTATATTTAATAGCGATTGTTCTATAGTTAACGTCAATAATATATAAAAATTACAGATCAATCCGAGTATATTTAGCTCGGTAGACGGTCAGACAATCCAAAGTCATAAACACTTTCCAATTATGTTGGAAAGTATTAAACATTCAGTGAAAATAAATTTAAAGCATTTCAATATGCATAGAGAAACAGCAATTAAAAGTATGAAGTTATTCATAATGGATTTCTTCTCAGAAGACGTATAATTTCTTATTAAAACGAGAATTCGCGTGCAGGATGTAACCACAGAAAGGTTTATTAATTTAGCATGGCATTTTTCCAGCTCGTAAATTAACAGTGCTGAACTTTTAGAGAATTAAAGAGATAGAAAAGTCCATAGCATAACATAATACTCTGGCTGAAAAAATAAAAACTCATATAACTTGAATGATTTTGAGCTAAAGATATGGAACTTACACGAAATCTTTACTTTGTCATACCTGACATATCTTCAAAATGCAAAATATCTGTTTACTGCAAAATGTTATTTTAAATATATTGGGTCTTTCCTTAATTAAAGAGTTAATTTTAATGCATCTAATGACTATAATCTTACATTCTACCACTTCATAATATTTAACTTCAATCCAATTATACAAGAATTTAAATTTAACATTACACCAGGTGAGAAAGACATACCACCAACTGAATATTGTTACCATAAATTTATTACAAACACCAGGTAGTTAGATTTAAGAAGGGGCACCAAAATTTAGTACAAGTTAACACACATAATACAAAATATAAGAAAAGGGAGAGAATGGCTAAATAAATTCATTTACTTTTAAATTTTACTTTTAAATAAAATCAAAGGAGGTGACAATATTCTCATATCTTTCACAACCTTAAAAAAAGGAAAAACACCCAATACTTCTAAATTTCAAAAACATAAAGTATTCATAAATAATGACGAATAACAGTGAAAATTACACTAATTTTGAATAACTGAATGGAGACAAACTCTCATATTTGAGAGGATAAAACCCAGAAAATTTGCAAGTTAAAACCAAAATGACATTACTTTATGAATACATTTATACCTTTAAAATTTAGGGACCAATGAAATCGTATAGTTGAGCACACTACGTATTTTATAAATCATTTGAAAAGCTGTGATTCAAGATGATAGGACACATTTTTAATTACCTAAACAATAATATTTCATTTAATAGGATTCTCTTAATACTTCATAAATTTATTAACTCTCTTTAAAATATATAAAATTTCACAATTAACTTAATTCAGAATAAACAATTTATTTTAAGTGCATCAATAAACTTTAATCTATAAAATTTACTATCATCTGTTTAGCTATTTAGTTCTATTTACATTTGGATATTTAGATTAGGTCTACACATTTCATCTTAAATCCACATTAATTTAAAATTATATTTGTCATATATATATATTTCTTACAGAACTAATATATTTAAAGAAAACATGTGTGATTGAATTTCACTCCATATGAATTCTGTTATCAATTTAAAAAAACCAATGAAGGTGGACTTTTTCACAGAATAAAAATATAAGGGCAACAAAGCTAAAAACAAGGAAAGGGGGTTTAATTTACTATTAATTTACAGATTTTAAACTTAAAGTGTAGAAAAGAATTACTTATTAAATAATATTTATAAACACATTTGAATAAAACAATAACAGAATTCTAAATTCAATTTTTTTACACATGTATATGCTGTTATTATAATCGAGCAGACTACTATTAAAGTAGAATTTAACATTACCATTTAAAGTTTGATAACTTGAATAAAATCTTTTAAGCTACTGTTACAATACATGAGAAATGTATTTAAATTAATCAGAATAATAGATGCAAATTAATAAGGGAAAAACAGATTCTTGGTTAATTGTGGGTTTATTTACAATTAAACATTTTCATATCAGTACTAGAAAGAATATTATAAGTATAGTATGACATTATAGACAAACCAAAATTTACTCACATATATTTTTCTTAGACCACAACAGTTATCTCATCTATAGAGATTTTCATCAGGATGACAGATTAACAATTTTATATCAGATCACCACATTATCGTCGAAGATGGCCTCTACTTCATCGGCAGTCCCCACTTTGCCGAAAGAGAAATTCTTCACCACCTAAAACCGCATCTCACTGGTCACGTACTGCTTTCACATGCAATTCGGGGTTGGTATTTGTAATACCGATGACATTTGTGTCGATGATGTCGAGAGAAATTCCGCTTACACTATCGGGGTTGGTATTTGTAACACCGATGACATTCGTGTTGATAATATCGAAGGAAATTCCGCTTACACTAATTTAGTTTTAATGTAGCAGCAGGATTATTAGAAGTATAACATTAATTCCTCCTTCTGCTCTTTAATTCGATCCTCATCCAACACCTTCCGAACTTTCATGTGCTACCTCGGCTCAAAGTTGAGGAAAGCTCATATCTCCTAACAACCTCGGTAATGGAGATAGCAAAAAAAACTTATAGGACCAGCATCCTTTTTAGTTAGCCTCTTCTGTAGTACAAATGCCTTTCTTTTCTGCGCTCATGCTTCGGAGCTCCAAATTTTTTCGACTCGCACCTACATCAAACGTTGTTCTCTGCTTACTGACTGACCTTCTCGTATCACCTTTACTCCTCGAACCTATATGGGGCCTACCCATTATAAAATTAAGGGGAACGGGAGCCTTACGCCTCTGTTACTATGCGCTAACCACATGGTAACAGGAAAATTTTCGAAGAAACGGGTTGCCTAATGGTCCTTTTTTGACCGAACGTTTATTTGAAAGGCTGACCGTTTGTCCTACAAGGTTAAACTTTGCGGGTATTTTTCCTGGAATAAGTGGGGTTGAACAACAAGGTCACAACAATTTACACTTGGGGTTGATATTACGAAAAGGGAAAAAAAAAGGAACATTTAACTAGAATTTGGAAGAAAGAACTGCATTACTTACCATGTTATACATTAAAAAAAAAAAGAAAGTGAAAGAAAAATTAACTGAAAATTTAGATAAATGAAGGGTTATGTTAATATAAGTTAAAAATTTAGAATTTGCGAAAAATTCTACAACAAATAAAAATATAAGTAATGTGACATAAAGTGGGCTTTGTGTTTTTCTTTTTTTACAACATTTTAGCGATAAGTAGTAAAAATGCAAAAGGTTTGTGGACACCCCTGACCAAAAGTTACCTGACTCTACTATGTAAGAATAGATTTAAAAAGAATACTGTCCTTATTTCATTCTCTCAATTAAACGACATTTCTCTCAATCTATCAAATGTCTTTTAAACGACATGTTGAACCTTCCATGAGCAAAAATCTCATCGAAATTGCAGATTTCTGTGTAGCGAAAGAAAATACCATTGGACTTGCACCTGTATTTTACATCAACTGCCGGTTAGCCTGAAAACCTCGGTCGAACGCTCAAATGGTATTCATCATTAACTTCATTGGACATTATCGCGGTAGAAGTCCAATCAGATCAATTGTGGATATCAACTGAGCTTCCGACAAAGTTTTCGGAATTAATCGGGAGTTTAGATAGAAGGTGAATACTGTAAGTGATACCATTGTGACCGTAAGTGATACCGTTGACCTTGATCTACAAACATATTACCTTTAAATAGATTTCAGTTATCAGAATTAATATAAAGTACCTTGTAGTATTTGTTCCTTTCATTTTTCTCATCAGTATCTTAACTTCGGATTACTTAGACCCAGGCGATAGCTACTTGAACCCAAATAAAAAAATTCTTAAATCAGTCATTCCTGTGTGTATTATGTTACTGATATTACTTGCAGCATAATATTAGCAACATAATGAATTATAATAATAAAAAATATTATAAATAATAATTAAATTTCAACATGATAACTACTGATCAATCCCATCAATGATCTGAACAGAATACGTCCAGAACTGATTTAAAACATCATTTTTGTTTTGAGTCCAACTAGTACATCAGGTTCTATTTAACTTGAATTTATCCACTTACTGAAAAAAAATATATAAATAAAGTGAAAAGCAGCTTTATTTACATAGAATTATTTTTCAATTGCAAATTTCGTTATATTATATATATATATATATATATATATATATATATAATGTGAGATTGCAAACGTCGTCAGACTTTTCCCTCCTTGTTAATCGTCTAAAAATTCAGCATTGTTAATTTCCGAACTGGCAAAATGCCATGCTCATTTTTGTTTCGAGTCCAACTAGTACATCAGGTTCTATTTAACTTGAATTTATGTTAAGCATATTAATATCTAATTTGCAAAATTTCTCATTAAAAATATTTCTGTGTAAATAGATTTGTTTTTAACTTTGTATAATCTCTTAAAAGTTTCTTTTTTTTAAACATAAAGAAATTAAGGACAAAAATATGGGTTAAATACCACTACTTCCGAAAAGTAATGTTCGCCTTATTCAATTCAATATTTCGGTCACTATATAACTCGAGGATTTCTATCATAAAATAGTTTTATCCAAAAGCTTTGTGTAACAGATCAAGCTGTCTCTTTGAGCACGTGTAGCATACGGGCACAAAGGTTAAGGGGTTAATTCCACTTTTAATATAGAAATGTAGAATCAGATATTCTGCATGATTACAGTTTGATACACGTTTTTACAATTTTCTGATTATGTCAAACTAAATTCCAAGCTGAACAAACTATGTAAGAATAAATTAAAAACATTTCTATATGCATAGAGAAACAGCAATTAAAAGTATTCAGTATTTCATAATGGATTTTTTCTCAAAGGACGTGCCATTTCTGATTAGATCGACAATTTGCGTGCAGGATGTAACCACAGAAAGGGTTTGTTAGTTTAGCATGGCATTTTGCCAGCTCGGAAATTAACAATGTTGAAGTTTCAGACGATTAACGAGGTGAGAAAATTCTGACGATTGCAATCTCACATTATATATATATCAATATCTAATTTACGAAATTCGTAATTAAAAAATAATTCTATGTAAATAAAGCTGCCTTTCACTTTATTTATATCATTTTTTTGAGTAAGTGGATAAAAAGTTTATATTGCAATAAAGCAAATCGTGAGGAGGGAAATACTACATAAGAGCTAAGTTTAGCCATTTATCTCTTAACGGTACTTTAAAATATCTATAAAAATACTTATTATTAAATATATTTAACACAAGAGTTGGCAGTAATACAATTTAGGAGTGAGTTACAGATATTTTACTTCAGCGTTTTTCAAAATAAAAATGTTTTTAAATGGAAAATTCATTTATCAGTTATAACTGGTCACTCTCATAAGTGTGATTTTTGGGTGCACAAATATCTGATTTTTAAAAGTCTCATATTATGCTCAATTTGGATTTTTAATAATTACCGATATATTGCAGAATAATAATTAAGAGATGGACACAAACTTTATTGAAAAATAAATATGATATGTCAGTTTTTATTCGACAAAACACAATAAAATGTCACTTTTATCTCAAGGACAGTAGTGACAGTTTTTTTTATTTTAAGTTTTGCCACTTTACTTAAAAAATAAAACTTTTGAAATGTTGTATGCACTATTTTCAAAGACATATCAAACCTCGTTTAAATGGCTAGATATTGTTAAATCTATAAATATCAATATTTAAATTAACAATGGGGACAGTTGTCATTGTTAATACAGGAACGCTTACCTTTTCCCCATTCTGTTTAATCCAGAAAATCTTCTTTATTAACAAACAGCAAAGAATGGCAGTTTTTTAAGAACAACATAGACTCCACTACTGGGCACGATACTGCAATTGACTGCATGGTGGAAATATGAGGATATTGATACACCGGGACCCAACTAAAACAAATATTACACATTTCACTCATATAAAAATTATATTATTATGCCTTATGAGATTCATATTTATAATAAATGCATGTTTTTTTGTCAAAATAATTGTAATAACTGTTGTTTGTTGATGGTTTAAATGAACAAGTATGGGTCGGAGACAGGCGACAGTAGTGAGTTTTGAGATATTTAAAATCGATTACAAAACGGATTTTCACAGTAGAAGTAACATAATATTGTAGAACAATCACATAGAAGCATTTTAACAATAAATGGGAATTTATATTGCAAAAACATTTCGAGAAATATAATGGGAATTGAGAAATCACACTTGAGATGTCATCCCAATTGTGTTACTGCCTTCTTTTTGAAAGACATGGAGTGGGAAGTTTCAGTTCTGCATCATATTTGTACATTTTCTAATTCTATAAAATGCTAAAAATAATATTTTAAGGAAATGATTTGAGAAATGTTGTAAATATTCAAGAAAACTCCTATAGATACCGATTTAGTTTATTAATTTTAACAAACGGAAACATTTTAAATATATTTAATGATTGCACAAAACTTATTTTTCCGAAGGTATATACATAATAACACCCAGAGATAATACACTGCATTAATTGCTAAACGGTGTTAAATAAAAAACAAAAAGAGTAAAAGAAAATTATATATAAAATATCTACGTATTTCGATTTTGCCGAAGCTTTTTTCAAAACAAATGAGAATTTTCTACAGTTTCAAGATCAGATGGAATGATTTGAAACACGAAAAAGTAAAAATTCAATATGTTCCGATACAGCACCATTTAACTTACCAAAATGATGGGTTGAATTACTCCACGGTTCCGAGTATCAAAATATACATAAACTTAAAAATAAAATAAAATAACGTGAGTAATCTGAAAAAGAATTTGAAAAAGTGAATAATGGCGTTTGAAATCGTTACACCATAGATCGTGCAGTTGAAAAAGGCTTCTGTGAAACCGTAGTTCAAAGGTGTTTATGAACATATTTGAAAAGTTTTTTTGATTTCGGTTTGTCTGTCTGTCTGCCGTCTCTCTGTCTGTGTGATGCACGTTTTTAAATTTATCTATTTTTTTTTTGCATATTACTTGGTGTGTATAAATGCTATAGATCATATACAGGGCAGCACAAAAGGTTTATTTTACTGGCTTTCCGGTTAATAAATGAGGTATTTTTTAATCCGATTTCGAATATTCTCTCTTTGTATTAATGAAAATCACTCATCACTTTAATAGCATTAGAATTGAGTTAATTAGGTTCGAATGTCGATTTTATAACAGGCGTACTGCTCCCGACGGTAGGTTCAAATATATTTATCCACCACTTGTCTATTCTGGCGAAATTACATAAAGATCCGACAATTATAAATACGTGAAAAAAGAATTTTACTGTATCCATTTCCTATTAACCTTTTGAAGGACGCGGCATATTTTTTTACACCACTTAATTTTCACGTACCAGAATTTTTAAACAAGCTTATAATTTTGTAAATTTGGTGAAAAAAAAACTGCAAAATTGAGTTTCCTTATTTTCAAATAAATTTTTTCGAAATTTGGTGTGAATTCAACATTACAAAAAACTTTACTTGCCCCTGAAAGAGTAAAATGATTCACAGTTACAAATTCTAAATTAACTTTTCTCAGTTTGTATTTCTTCAATGTATCACTATGTTCATTGTGACAAAACTTCAACATATATTTCTAAATTTACTTCATATTTTTTATTGGTTTTCCGTATGGTGTGTTCTACGAAATTAAGGATTGGCTTAGCAGTAATATAAATAGTTTACTATATTTATATATATATATCTTAAGAAAAAAGTGTATTTTTCGCTCTATCGTTACATATGTCATAACATTTTATTTTTTTCTCTTAAATTAATTAACCTTTTGGAAATATCTTCCTTACGGTTATAGAGGACACTTATAAGAAAAGTATGGAAAACATTTTGCAAAAAGTTAAAAATTGTAAAAGACTTGTTTTAAAGCTTTAAAACACATAAATCTTTATTAAAATTTTTAAATTTTACTATCAGAATTGCATTTTTCTCAATTAAATCATTCTCCTTCATAAAACTATTTAATAACATTTCAAAAAATATTACAAAATTTTCAATAAGTAAATAGTCCAAAGAGTACCAAAGTCCTCTTAAAATCTGACTATGTGTTTGTATTTCACATCTACTCCTCCGAGAAAAAGATAATTGAAAAGAACACCAATTATCCGTAAGGATCCAAGGATGTCATAATAACTCTCGAAATTTCGTAATTTAAATTAGTTTCGTAAATACAATTTTTTGTAAATTTCTATATTGGTGGAAGTTGTGTATAAAATGAAGAAAAGGGGAAAATACAGTAATTATTATATTTTTATAAACGCTTTTTTCTTGTTAAAATCGAACAGGTTTTTTTTTCTCTATTTACATAAATGTTAATTATTTGTTTTATTAAATTACGTTTTTCAAATAAATTCGAAGAAATTAAAACATGTTTTCACATATACAAACTTCGTGAATATGT
This sequence comes from Maratus michaelseni, assembly GCA_963931845.1. Classification (NCBI taxonomy): domain Eukaryota; kingdom Metazoa; phylum Arthropoda; class Arachnida; order Araneae; family Salticidae; genus Maratus; species Maratus michaelseni. The sequence goes on from OZ007586.1 coordinate 421,227,527, forward strand.
TTATTCTTGAGAACAAAAAAAATCGTCTGTCGATAAATTGATAGTTAAAAATAATTTCGTCGTAGTCTTTTGAGATCTACATTTATCCATAGATGTTTAACCTTCTTGCATTCAAGTGGACAAATATCACCCCTTATTAACAAGAACTGCATTTTTAATGAAACTAATTATTTCTGAAATATGTCGGTTAAAACTTTTCGCATGAGTGGTGAAAATGTCATTGTTTAGTGTATAAAAATGACATTTTTTAAACATAATTTATAAAACCGAATTTGCTTTTTTTTTGTGAACGTTCATCAAAATGCCGTAATTTTCATATCGGCAGCTCTTAAATTAGAAGCCATGGTATTAGAAGAAGGGAATGCTTTTCGAAAATGAAGAAATACGAGAAATTTAATATTGAATAGCACTATTATTATAATTTTTTCTTAAATGCACAATAAATTTAGTTTTATTTTTTTTTCGAAAAAATGTGAAGATCTTATTGGTTACATTGGTTGTCACATTGCTACTAACTATTCCTTTTTATCGAAAATAAAGTAACTAATCTGGTAAGCTATACGCCTTTTGTTGTTAAAAATTAGCATACATGAAATTCCAGGAAATGAGTATCAACTTTTAATCTAGTAAAATGCCATTGCCGTTTTACGTACTTGCACATAATATGAAACTCAAAGGTTAGAATGCAGAAAAAAAATATTTTGAGCGTTTTTCAACGAGGTAGATTCAAATGGGCACAAAAAGTCTTTGTTCTTCTTTATGAATTCTCAATAAAGTTATTAAAAATATTAATAATAATTCGACAGTAAGTTCAATCCAAAACTTTCAGGAATTTCATGTTTGGGCTTTTAAAGCGTATGACACAAAACAAAAAGTACAGATATGTATAAATTACATCTGAGACTATATTAAAATAATCGACGTTTTTCTTTAATAGTATTTGTTTCATTATTTCAAACCTTATATTCTTTTGCAATCTAATTCAGAATTCGGGAAACTTTGTATTTTGTTTTGTTTTTTAAATGCTGAATTTAATAGTATAATGAAATCTTGGAATTTCACCTAAATTTTCAAAATTTAAATTCAGTTCCAATATATAGCCAACATTTAATAACAAAATATACAGGATTTGTGGACTGTACTTGGTTACCAATAGTTTCAAAGATTAATCTTCGTGATATCATTTGCAAGAGACAGTATATTTCTACAACATTTTCAAGAGAAATCCCTAACGAAGATTATTGTTTGGTAATAGTGGTAGCCAAAAGAAAAGAGAAAGAAACATGGTGACACCTAAATAGAATATATACAATTACTCTTTTTTAGTAATTTTAAGTAATAAAGAAAAATTATTTAGTAAACAACGATATTATGAGAAAACGCTTGAACTATTAACCCTTTCAGGGACAAGCACTTGTGCTCCTGTAACACTGAATTCCCACCGGAATTTAGAAAAGAATTTAGTTCAAAATAAGAATAAGCAATTTTTCAACTTTTTCTCGTCAAAGTTGAAAAAGTAAAATTTAATTAAAAGTTTCTGGTTTGAATCGGAATGTATTTTTTTAATCTAAAACATAGAATAAGAAGTTCATACGAATGTCAGAATATTATTGCATAAACCGTGTTTAATTAAACGTTTCTAATTTCTGAAACCTTCAAATTATTTTAAAAGCGTATAAATATGTATGTAGTAATTTAAAAAAATTAATTTGCGGATTGTAAGTTGTTAAATATTATGAAAAGTGAGAAAAAAAAACATTGACTTTCAGAGCTGTCGTTGAGGCTCCTGATCTGTAGATTTACTAGTATGATAGGTTTATTTCTTATTGCTGAAATTTGTTTTAAACTATCGTAAAAACTATTACATCTCATAGGTCCTGGGCGGGATAAAGTATGGCCTAAAATATTGTGTATAATTTCTTTGATTTTGGTCGTCCTGCAGCATTCAATAATTCATTGCACTTCCCAAAAACTTCCAAATGTAGCCTCCCTAATGCAGTTTTTTCTTAATTAATAAGTCTGTTACATCAGCACTTGTCGTCAAGTTGAGAGTATGAGCACATCTGAGATGAGGAGATAACAAGTTGTTATCGATGTTGTTATTATCTGACGCGTTGTTCGTTACCTTTCGGTCAATATTTTTTAATTATCGAATCTTCGTTAATCTGTGGACTCACATTCACTTTTGCTATCTCTGGCTTTTAAACTTAAAGACACGTTTTCCTGCAGTTTTAGAGATTTGGTTTCCACTCCAAAATCTTAAAAGCTTTTACAAAATTTGCCCCATTATCTGTAACGTATGCTAAAATCTTTCATACATCTGAATTAAAATCCGAATACACTTCAAGCAAAACATATTTGAGACGATCATGGGCATGTGACCCTTTAAATCGCCGATAAGCATGTGCAAGTGGTTATCTTTGTAAATCTGCAATAATCCAATGGACTAATCTTTATTTGTACAATACAAATTTTTCAATCTGCCTCCTAATATCTTGGTACGATATTAGTAGAATGGAGCTCCGATTCGTTATTTTAACTGTTCTATCGCGTTTCTGAGTTATGGCATGAAACTTTATCGTGTGATGTATCTTAACTAATGCAATGCAAATGTCTCAGTCTGCCTCGTGACATCTTGGCATGGTATGAGCAGAACGAGGCGCTAATTCGTCATTTTGACTGTAGTTTCACGCCATCAAATTTCGATATGGAATTGTCACAAAATTAAAACTTAAACAACGATTATTTTAAGTATTACAGTCTAAATGTAAGAAAACCAACAGCCACCGCCCCCTGAATACTAGGCCCGCGCGCTAGCAAAATGGCGGCGGAAAATAATTTTTTTCAGCGTTTGTACGGTCCCTCAAATTTTAACACCAATAATATCTAAAAGTTTTCTTTGACTTATTTGATCTCAGAAACACTGGGCGAAGAAAACTTTTAGAATTTATTGGTGTTGATGTCTGAGGGACCGTTCAAACGCTGAAAAAAAATCCGCCTGCGACAGCCGCCATTTTTATCAGCGCGCAGGCCTAATACTCAGGGGGCGATGCCCCAGCCCCATTAAATCAGGCAAGAAAAAAAAGGACGAGTTATAGCATTTAAAAAAAGTGGTGCCAACCAAATAATCTGAATTTTAAAAAAAATAACCCGCTTGCAACACTGTATCGCACCTGAATCAGGAGTCAGTCTGAAACAGGACCTGAACCCTAAGACAACCTAAACTTTAAGTGAAAGAATATTAATCTGTATTTAAAAAATATTATTGAAAACTAGTTTACAATTAAACCTCTTTTATCAATTTTATCATTTTTGTTTAAAAATGTGCTTATATACACTCATTAAATTCAAATATTTTATATCATTTGATAAATATTCAGGACTTTCTTTGGAAAATCGGTCAACCCAAGCTCGATCTCAAGCATCAAAACCTAACCCGAAATCGAACCAAACCCGAAATATTTAAGGTCAACCCTTCCCTAGGCAATCTATCTGCGTATTAAGTAAATTTGAGGTACCCTACCAGATACTGGGTACTCTAGCCAGACATTCTCGCTGCGAACCTATGGGGATAAAACCAGAAGAAACTTGAGAAAAAATAAAGTTAAATAAAAGAGACAAAGTCGGAACAAAACACGACGTTTTTAATCATTAATCCTTAATTAGATTAACTAATTAGATTGAGAATTGATTTAATCGTTAATCGGAGAGAGGGATTGAAATTAAATGAATTATTAATCATTAGTCTATTGAGTAGGGTTAAAACGAAGTTCAATCGTCAATCTGTAGTCATGATTAAACATTTAATAGTTAGTTTTCAATCATTAATCTAATTAAAATTTTGCACCACCCTGCCTAGAAGAGATCAAGTGACAATTTATGATAACATGAGAGCGTAAGTTACACTTATTTAAAATGAAAGGGGGCTTCAGAGAATATTAAAATCATTCAGAATCTAAGTAAAAAAAAAAAAAAAAATCAGATAATTGAGTAGGGAGACGAATTACCACCATTAGAGAGTCATATATTAAGCAAAAAATATATTGATTTGATACATTTCGCGTTAACGAAAACAATTTTTTAAATAACGTGCTTTATTTTGGCCAAAGATAGAAAACCTCCCCTTAAGTACCGTGTTAGTTTTCTTTCTCTTCCGGTTTCACAAGGACGATTTTGGATTTAAATATTTTGAGTTCAGATCGGTTTGAAGTTAAAATGTTTCTGGTTCCGTTCAAAGAAAGTTGTTTTTTGCGAATTTCCGGTTGGCGTAGATGATTTTTCAATTGAAGTTAGATAATTAAAGGATAAAAGCTATAGATAATTTCCTTTCCTTATCCAAAATTCAAACAATATTTTTGTTATAGCAGATTAATTAATTTAAAATTTAAAATAAGATTGTTAGAAAAGTTAGTACTTAGGCAAAGTTTTATTTTGGGACTGACACCTACGATAAATTTAGTTAGTGGCAAGGAAAAAATTTGCATAGTACAGATAGATAACATAATCCCCTTTCTTGTAATAATAGACAGGAATTTCTTTTCTCCTTCACCAAGAATTAAATCAATCCTGAGGTATATGCATTAACGGTTTGGCTTGCTTTCAAACACGGCTAGTGTTATATGAATAGGGTATCCTTTCTTATCGTTTACCAATAGTTAATTCCTAAACCAATTGTTTAGAGGTGCAGTCTTAATTTAAAAAATGTTTCAAAGGTCGTTCTTCATCATTTAAAAATACATTTTCATCAAAATAAGTTATTTAAAAATATATATTTTAAAATGTTCTTATTTTTAGGAAAACTTCCTCCATGCTCTAACGTAGGAGTCTTAAATCCGGACCATGGGTGACCCGCCATGTGTAATTTAGTGGCCAGCCAAGTGTAATTTAGTGGTCCACCATGACATAATATTAAGAAATAAAAGTTTTATTACGGAAAATCTTTTCTTTAGATAAAAATGTGACGAAGAAAGTAGGAAAAAAGCTATTCGGTACAAATACCGGGCTATCCAAATGTCAGGAACAACTTTTAAAATTAATAATTTGAAAATTAATAAGGATAAAATGATGCGGTTTCTACCGAATGGATGGTAAAGAAGCTGGAGATTTTATGACGAAAGCAAAATGGAACGTTTGGACAGATGGCTTACTAGTGACAAGTCGCTTACAAGTTACAACTAAGTTTACAACTGTTCAATGTGCTGGCCATCAAGCAGCTACACAGCTATCGTACGAGGTACAACACCGTTCACAGCATTAGGCAACATTTATTGTGATATGTCAAGCACATATTGGCGGATGGCGTATTTCAATGTTGGCGATGACGGCGGTTTCAAGCGATCTTTTTTGCTCAAGCATTTGCATTTATACAAACATTCTTTTTTTTTTTTTTTGCTTTCATGATAAAAAAATCCGATTTATTTACCAGCCATTTGGTACAAACCGCATCTTTTTTTTCTTTTTTCGTTTACGAATTGTTAATTTTTAAATTTTTCTGACTTTTGGATCTTTTTTCCATATCAACACAAATGCCGACGAAGTGAATTTTGCCGTAGAAACTGGAACGTTGCAGACGGACCCAAAGTAAGCACAATGTTGCTACTATTTTCCATTCTCTTGCTACTACTGTTACTAGTAATAATTGAGGACTCTGTATAGAATTTCTAGCGATAAAATTAAATATTATCTGAAAATATAAAAAAATGTTTTTTTTTTATAGTATCAAGAACAAAATTAGAATTTTGCAATGCCGGAGTGGCTATTCATAATCCATTTTGGTATTGTGTTATAAGCGTGTATATATTTCTTGCCTGTGTTATTTCATTGAGTTATGGGTGGTCCGCTGTACTTTAAGAATTTATTGATGTGGCACTCAATTGAGAAAGGTTGAAGACCACTACTCGAACAAGAAAAACAGTAAAAATTCCATTCTTCTAGGGTTAAAACTTACCGAGTTACGATACTTTAATTATTTTGAATTTTCCTAGTTTTTTAGCACTAAAAATAGAAAATAGCTTTTTATTGTCAGAAAATTCTGAACATTCATAATTCAACCATCATCACTGTTTGGGTCGTACAAAAATTGAATTTTCATTGTATTACTTGTTAGAGCCTGGAGAAAGTTTTTCAAACTATAACTTATAGGACACAAAAATCGCATAAATATTGAAAATTTTTAAATTTTTAAATAATGACTATTCCTCGTAAATGGCTTTTTTTATGATGAAGAATAACATTTGAAAAATATTTTTTAATTGGAACAATACCTCTAAAACTAACAGTTTGTAAATTAGCTTTAGGACAACTATAAGAAGGGACACCCTATATATTAACCTTTTAAATTATTATTAAATGCGAAATTAATGCGAAATTTTTCAATTAATTGTTTAGCATTGCAAAAACCTTTATATTCTAAACTAAAATACATGCAAAGGTATGGAATTACAATCCTACAAAATAAGTTTTATACATTATATAAAATCATTTTCTTTTGTTTAAGATAAAATGCAAAATGTATTTATACAAATAAGGTAAATTTATCTCAGCTTAAATGTCGCGCATTAATAACACAATTTTAAAATGTCCTTTTCATTTTTGTAACATGCTTATTTACTCTAATTCTATAGCACTAAAGATAGTGAAAGGATTTCCTGCTGAATAATTCATTTTAACTTGTTTCTAAAAAGAAAATTGAAATTTATCTCATGAGATATGAATTTCAAATAACTAAAGCTACTGATAAGTCATATTTCTTAAAGAAAAATGTCCTAACATTCACTGTAGCGTTAATGTTGTTAATGGAAAATGTGTAACGGGGGAAAACGTTAAGCTATGATGGTTTCTGACTTTTCAAATTTTGATTTGACCAATAACAAGATGCATATTGTATTTTTTTTATTTATATTTGATAAGATATATAATTTTTTTGTAAAGTCTTATATATTCAAATAAGCTAATAAAGAGAGATTATAAAGTTATAATTTCTACAAATTATATCATTTGAGCAATTAACACATTGGTGAAAAATAGTTTTGGTCTTTTTAAAAGGAAGCCCCTTCTATGGGCGTTATACTTACATGTTACATTATTTAAGAAAAAATATTTTTTCTGTTCGTGTTTATAATTTAAATGAATGTATATAATAATGGTATTGTTTCTAATCGAAATATTTATATGCATAGCAATCTAATTGTAAAAATGCGTATTTTGTGTGTGTTTTTTTGTTTTTTTTTTAGAAATAATATAACACGAAATTGCATGCAAAGGTGCCCCCCATGGACGGAACTACACAAGTCCAAAAGACATGAATTTGCGTCTCACATCCGCAGTATGTTAATATCAGTGCAGAAAGAGGCCATAGATATGGTGACGTGAGAACAATTTCTCAATAACCTTTTATTTTGTGGCGTTTTGTTTTACGAACATTAAAATTAACTAATCAAACGCATAGTTCTGTATTTAATTATTTTACATTCCTTCTTGTGAATTTTGATAATCCGATACCGTATGCTACAACTCTCCAAATCAACATCAATAGACAAATGTTAAACAATATATGTTATTTGGCGAAAAAAACGTAAAAACAAATTTACTTCATTATTCGTAAGCCATTTGATTAATACAGAGCTGTGTAGCAATTGCGAGAAAATCCTTTGCGTCCCAAAAATAGATTTTCAACAAAAAGTAAATCCAGTACAGAATCATCCGGCACTCGTGTATTAAAAAAAAAGACTGGCACAGATGGTCAGCAATATAAAAATGTGAAAGTGTTAAGAGAGGTCTTTTGTGCTCAGAATAATATTTAACCCTCTCACTCACAATTTCTAGCTATGAAATTATTCTTTAATACGTTGACTGCTCATTCTTAAATTGATTACTTAATCGAAAACACCCAAACTACCTCTTGGCAGTACTGAAAAAGGTAGTTCAGTTATTTGTCTGACACCTGGCTCTGCGAAGCAGTCAGAGATGAATCAACGACTTTCTGCGCATGAAATCGTATGGTCTCACGGTACGCAGAATTGAAGTCATGCATGAGACTATATGGACTCGTGGAACGGTCAATGTGTTAAATATGGAATAATTAAAATGCTACAGAGGTTGTTCGAACATTTTTATGAGTTTTTTATTTTATTTATTTTTTTATTTGTTTATTTATTTATTTATTTTTTTATGTAAAAATAATCATCTGCATAGAGAAATGATTTTTTCACAAATAAATGTTTTTGATGTATAAATTCTCGTCTGATAACTGAATTTTTTGTTTACATGCAAAGTAGCTGTTAAAGAGCCAATGGATGGAAAACTTGATTTCTGCACGTTCCGAAGAGACTTATTCATATTACGTTATTTAAAAAATGCTATGAAAGGTATTGTTTTTCTATATCTAAAGCCATAGTAGTAGATAATATTGTCAATAAGACAGGGAAAAAACGGGAACGTCTGCTTCAAGTGAAAAACAAATTTCCAAATATATGTACCCAAAACCAAAAGGAATTCTTCGAATATTGCAAATGTAAGATCTTTTATGGTAACAGAAAATGGTCTAATTCAAAAGACTATTGCTAAATCATTAAAATCCTCGTTGTCAACTATTAATAAAATCAATAACACTAATTTGAATTTTAAAAAGGCTAAAAAACGCAATGTTCATCGTCTTTCTGCACGATATATCGCAAAACGTAGAACACGATGCAGAATTCGTTATGAGAAGCATTCATCCGGAGAAAAGGGAAAAATGATGTAACAATAGAGGAAGCTTGGGTTTATTTAAATGATTGTAATAAAATGAGATTCATTTATTATCATTAAAGAAGTGGGAAATATCTTAAAATATGGTTCAATGTATCTAAAGAAATTTTTTTAGCAAAGGATTTATGATTGTTGCTGGCGTTGCATACATCGTCAAATTAAAAATAAAGAGATTGGAGAAAAAATATGTAGATCAACTCCACATACTATCAGAAACATATTTTACTCCCAATCTTCAAAAATGAAATACGATTTCTTTAGTGCCATCAATCTGTTAAACTGCATCAAGATAAAGAAAGCAGCCGCACATCACAATCCACTGTTAATTACCTGGAAGAAATCGAATGCAAAATGGGTATCATGACTATATCTTCACGGATATACCTGCTAAATATTCTGATGAACTTACTCATGGATTTTTGAGCTTTTAGACTTCTAAAAAGCCTGTTATTTAAACATCGACCTACAAACATTTATGGACTTTGGAAAGCTATTCAAGAGGAATGGGCCAAAATGTCTCTTCCAAAACTACAACAGGCATTATTTCCATGGAAATTACGGTGTAGAAAGGTAGTTCAGAATAAGGGTTACCAAATTGAACAGTAAAACACAAATATTTTATGTAAAATAATTATGCAAGTACTATGAATATCGTCTAAAAAATGTGCAAACAACCTCTGTATTCAAGATTGTGTTAAAAAAATTATTTATTCCATAAAGGAGGTCTGATTATTTTAAAAATATTAATTGAAATAAATTTAGATATTTTTTTTTACATTGCGTTTTATCAATTAAAGGTGTCAGTCAGATACAAATCCGCATTCTGACGATCAGAGAAACAGATGCCTTACCCCGCCCTTCAAATGTCAAAGGGTTGAAAAACATTTAGAGACCCTTTGACAATGTGTCTATTCAGAGACTTTCCCAGATTAACTTATTGACTCCTTAGAATATGATATGAATTTTCAGTGAATGATTTATCACCGTAAAAAGGAAAAGCAGTGAAACGTGAAAACTAAAATTGCGTGTTTTATATCAAGAATAAATATTTTATTTATTAATGAAAATCAAATATTTTTATCTCAATGAATAAAATAGAAAACTTTTTTTATCTCTTAGTTTTAAAATTTCGAAAATCCTTAAAAAAACTCCAGTTCATTGAAGAGCAGTTTTATTATTTTTATAATGATAAAAATAATAAAACTGCTAAATATTTTACACCATATTAAATATTTAAATATATTTTTTATGAAAATTGATAACGGCAATATAGAGCGACAAATTAAGTAACTGCATACAGAACACGAAATTCGAAAAGCTCAATTTTTTCGTTACTCATTTCTTGTTGACTGTTAGCGTTAATTCGAAGAAGTGCGTGCACTGGGCAGACAATAATACCCATTATGTGGTTGCACTTCCGTTACACGAAGAAAAAGTGATTGTGTAGTGCTGTATAACAAGCAACTTCATCCTTGGCCCTTACTTTTTTGAAGAGGTACTGCCGCAGGTCTAAAAACGTGTAAGGTAACGATTGCTCGCTATCTAGAAATATTGACTGATTACATAATTCCCAATTTGCAACAGCGAAATTGTCTATCTAACGTCGTGTTGATGCAAGATGACGCTCCCTCACATGTGGGGTCTTCTGTCAAACGTTTGGTGACAGGGTTTTTCCCGCCATTTCACGTTTCCGTGGCCGCCAAGGTCCCCCGATCTCACTCCAATGGATTTCGGACTGTGGGGATGCATGAAATGGAATAGTGTATCGCTTTAATCCACAAACTGCATCTGATTTGAAAATGCTATCAGACGTAGGTTCAACAGATTCATCTTGCCATGATACGTGCTTCAGTGCTATCCACCACTTGCCGCATGCAAAATACCATTGTGTGTCACGTGGACCACGTGGAAAATTTGTGAAACACAATAAATTTTTTTGCCTTCTATTTCTTCTCTGTCCTTATTGGTTGTTTTCAATTCTTCTTAGTCTGTCTAGCGCCGGCGATTTTCGTGCTACAGGTACCGTTCCAACGCTTTTTATGGATTATAGATTTGAATATCACATTCCATTAAAAAGAAATAGGTGTTGCTATTTTAAATTTTCGAAATTTTGTCACTGTAACCGTAAGTTTTAGAGTTTAAGTGTTGTTTTTCATATGAATCTTGAGCGCATACCTCAAAATACTTTAAATCAAAATTTCGTTCAGTTTCTGTGAGCGGTATGATAGCTAGGGTCGCTTACATTGGAATTTTTTTAATCACTCTGTATATGGCACATATATGAGCTTTTGGAATATGTATATATACGCTTATATATGATGCATATATAAGATTGGCAATGAACTTGACGAAATCATAACTACAACCATGGCATAATCGTAATTCAGGGGACAGTTATAACAAAGAAGTACTAATATTAAGAGGATAGTTTCTGAATCATTTATGAATGAATTAGTGGGAAAGTGTATTCCTCATTAACTCCATTATAAAACCAGTATCTAATTTTAATATTTTATAAGAATTGAAATATTTTAAATTCAATAATTTTTAAATTATAATCAAAATCCTGCTGTAAAGATTTTACAAAAAACCTATAACTATCAGTTTAATAAACAAATTTTAATGAACAAAACCTTTTTAAATTTCATATTATCATTACTTAAATTTTCTAATTTATCTTAATATATTTAATCGGAAAATTATTAAAGTGGAATTTTATTTAATTCAGAATTTGAGATGTAAAAAAAAAAAAAAAAAAAAAAAAAAAAAAAAAAAAAAAAAAGTAATGTTTACTCACTTTTCATGACATTCAAATTCACAAATCATTTTAGGATAAATTTTAATAAAATCTTTTGAGGGAATGTAATAAATTTTACATCATTCGTCAAACAGATATTACAAGAATTATTAAATCGTTGATAAATTGTACTCATTAATCAAAGCATGCTCTAGTGAACTTTTGAATCCTAAAACTCCTTAACGAATCTTAAAGATGAATGAGACGAAAACAAATGTTCTTGACCTATCGTCTATCTTCTATGCTGACGAAACAAAATGACCAGAAATATTTTGAATATAAACCCATTGCTGAATTTGGAAGGTGTTTGTCAGGTTTTTATGTTTCTGCCGGAATGAGAATATTTCATATAAATTACTGGTTAATAAATGAACTCAATTTCTTTATTATATATTGTATTTATCTATATATTCTTTCCTGCGTACTTGGTTAAAGAAGCATTCCATTACCTACCTGGTTTAAATAGATCTTTTGAAAAGAAATTCCAAAAGGATTATAATCCCTTGGAATGCAGGGTACATAGCAAAAGACTGCCCTTGACAGTAGAAGCAGGAACTCAAGAAAAATAAAGATAAATAGATTATCTCGCGACGTGGGTGCAATAGTGGCTCGGGAGTTTCCCGTGGAAATAAGCGGAGGGTCCGTAGTTTTGGAGGGAGAGAGATGAGAAGAAGCACCAGCAGATGAGAAGCAGTGTAGATAGGATTTTTGTTGATGCCGAGGGCAGACCAAATATTTGTGAGGTGGCATTGGTAAGTATAAAAGAGAAAGAAAGATTTTATTTTCGTTTTTATTTACTTCTTTAAAAAAACTAATTTTTTTAAACCTTTAATATGAAAATGAAAAGTTAAATATACAAATGCAGAAGTTGCATTACTGTACTTACGTGACTTTTAATTCTAAGTATGCAGAACATTTTTTTCAATATCCAAGATACTTAAGACGTACCTTACTGAAAACATGCGATATTTTCCTCTACTAATAATTATTCCCCTTACTTCTTATTTCACTTTCATTTATTTTTTTTAAATAATAGTGTTCTAGTAAAACATGTCTCTTCTGTATAACAGCTGTTTTTGTTTTTCTGCCTTTATCTCGCCTTTATTTTATGTTAAAAAGCAAAAAAAACAAATTAGCACTAAACTAAGAAATTTTTTGTGTATTTTTCAAAATACAAATTTTTAACCATTAGTTATTTTGAGAGTATTGTTTATCTGTGTGTTATATGTACATACTCCCCAAGTAATTGTAATCCTGAGATACTCTATTTGTAGCTCGATTATATTATGCCAGTATTATAAAAGTAAAAAAAGATATTTCAATCTATTTCCTTAAAATGGATACTTATATATGCATTTTAATGAAATGAAATGATTAATTAATCAATTAAACGCTATTATAATAGTTAATCTTTTATACTAACAGTGTTTTTTTTTTTTTTTTTTTTTTTTTTTGTCATTTCATACTCATATAGTAATAATTTTAGTAAATGTTGTTTGTAAATTAAAAACATATTAACATAATTGTAAAGTAAAGAAATTAAATTAATATAAATGCATATTCCTGTGCAAGTTTTTGAATTTATTAATATAAGCAATGTTCAATACTGAAGATCACATTTATTATTTAATTTCCGAATTATTTCGAAAACTGTTTACTGAAATTCGAGAATAAATAAAAGCTTTTAGAAAAAAATATGGAGTTATTTTATTATTTTTAGAAATACAAGCTTGCTACACTTGTTGTATAAATTTAAAATAATGAAATTTGGTGGATATAACTTTTCTTCACAGAATTTATGTGTATGAAGCAAAATATTTTGCATACACTATACGATAAAGCAATGTTGTAAATGATTTATTTCTTATCAGATGCTGTTCAAAGACATTAGCCATCGTGTATAATCTAATTACTTCTAAACTTATATTATAATTAATGGAGTTTGCTTCGTTAGCATATTTACAAAATTATTCTGTTTACTCGATGGAGAAAAAAGAGGAGGTTACTTACAGTAAGGAAGTGTCTGCTAGTTGCGAGTGGAGTAACTGAGGATGTATTCACAAGATGATGGCTGTTGTTTAATTAAATCGAATCAATAGGGCCAGATTACCGTAGGGGAAATCTTCCACCAGTAAATTTGAATAGGAACGTTCGCCTTATTTAAACGTCTTATTGATGCAAAATTTCTGCCATAAGACTAAAATTTATAATCATTTTTATTAGTGGAAATTCACCGGTAGTATTAAAATCGCTTTCACTGACATTGACAGGGTTATTGGAATGAAATATTGACACAATATGGTCCGCCATATATTGTCATAACATGGCGGAACCGTACGGTTTTAGTACTGCCGGGAAAAACTATACAGTCCTGGAAAAAATAGTGATCATCCCCTACTAAATCTGCGGCAATTAATCGTATAAAAATATATAGGTACCAATCCACTGCGAATAATGTCAACTTATTAATACTATATATAAATTATGTTTCAGTGGTCATCCATATTTGAAAAATTGCAAAGTTTCATTTTTAAATAATATTACACACTTTTTTAATTTAATTTAGTTCCTTGAATCAAACCAGTCGGTTAAAGTACATAATTTACGTATTCTTTCTGAACTCTCCATAGAGATAGAAGGGGTATGGATTGAGAATGCTATTCTAAAACAGAAGTGGTAAACTTTAATGTATATCATACCAAAACATTATCCGGTTGAAATGTTTCTGTTTTATGCTAAATAATGAATGGACTCAAATATAATCTAATTTTGTATAAAGCATACTTTTAACTATAAAAATTATTAATAAATCCATAATAAAAATATTATGAAATATAACGTATTAATTTTTAGCGTTGAAATAATAAGCATAGTCAAAAACAATGATAGTTTCCAGCTCTTTCCTATCAGTAGTTTACGAGATATAGAGAAGTATTACTTTTTCACAGTCTTGTGTTGTTTGCATCTACAGAAAAAAAAATTAAATGTAACCAGAAAATTTAGATAGAGTTTTCTTTTATACGAATATAAAAGTAGTTTATTGTATATTAAGATTTTTTCTATTTTTTATCTGTTACTAATTGGATAATTCTGGCACATTTACCTGTGCGATGTTAATTTTATCTTTCTAAATTTATAGCTAAACCCCTAAAACATTTTCTTTTTTATTTCTTTTAAATTTTTAAAAAAGAGCATAAATTTAAGTTACTTAAAAGTACCTTTTAACAATTATTTACACTTTTCAGGGTAGTTTAGATTAAAAAAACTCAAAATAAGTGTCAAAAATGGATTTACAGTGGAGCATTGTTTATACAACGCCGAAGGGACTACCGAAAATTTCATATAAACGATAACGTCCTATAATCAATTTTCACTTCTAAAACTAGAATTAATTTTGTTTTCACTTAATTTTAATGTTTAACGTGTTGATTTACATAAATTTATAAATTAAACAAACCAAAACAAACAAATAACCAAAAAAAAAATAATAATACAGTAAGCAATTTAAATATACGTACTTTTATTTTTTCTTTTGATCATTTTACGTAGTATTACAGAAAAAATTGTCTATGGCGGAACACGTGAGACACCAACATGGTTGTTTGACGTGATGACTGACGTTTAGTTGTAATCAATGATTTGTGCAATGAGTCAAGGGGCTGAAAAGTTTTTTCGGTGGTATTGTGGCAAACAAAATAAGTTCTTAATATTTCAATGCAATTCACGGCATCTTGAAATGATGGATAAATAACTTCTTGGCATTCCTCGTCATCTCCGCTGTCACTATACGATTCAGACTGGGAGTTCTAAATAAGCTCATCAACACTACAAATCGCTGACGTTATGACATCCTCATCGCAATCCATGTATTCATCAATAGTTGTCTCTGCTCTGAGCAGATTCCAATCATCTTCATTGATTATTGTATCATCATCGTCACTTACGTCATCACCCTCATTATCATCGGAATTTTGATGTGCAAATCCCGCTTTTGTGAAACATTTCTTTATTCTTGTCTTTTTTACCTGAGACTAAACCAACGAAAACATTCATTGCACCGAGATGCATTATTCATTGCATTGAGAATACTTATTTTCTTGGGATTAGGCTCTTAAATGCTTCATATAGCGATATGAACTAACTGTTTCCTATAACGTATTTTTAGATTCTTAATCAGGTCCAAATCACATGGCTGAAGGTGACTTGTGCAGTTTGCAGGAAAGAAGTGAACTTTTATATTTTCCAAAAGAATCAGTATCCGGTGGGTGCAATGGACATCGGTTGATGAATAGCAAAGGTTTTCGTATTTTCCCCTTCATGACATTGTCAAGTTTTTTCAGCCATCTAGAAAAAATTTTGGTCGTCATCCCCGCATTGTTTTTGTCATCATAATCCAGCGGTAGCGTTTTGATGTTCTTTACACATCTAGGTATTTTTGTTTTCCTAACACTAAAGGAGTGATCTGTTCACTTCCATCACAGTTTGCTCAAAGAAGCACAGTAACCCATATAGCACGAAAGCTCCTGACCACTTCCCCAGGCGCTCCAAGTCATCCCAAATTCCTCCTGATACTAAAATCACAAGTTCAACAATTCCTGAGGAAGAGTCCTTTAAGATTTCCTGGGGTATATGCTCCCTAGGAAATCGTTCCTGAGGAAATACCTAGGAAGTCGTTCCTGAGGAAATACGTAGAAAGTCGTTCCTGAGGAGGTACCTAAGAAGTCACACTGCTGGCGCCATCTCATGAGTGATTCTGGAGTACAATACTCAATTGCTTTTTTGTCAAAAATAATGAATTCGATTTGATCAACCTCAATTTTTAATGAGTTAATTTTATATTACAAATTATTCCATTTTTTAGTACATCAGATAATTCTTATTAATTTTTAATTATTTTTTTTATTATTACAATATCTTTTAACATTTTTAACTTTAATTTAATATTTTAATTATTTTAGCTTAATATTATAATTAACTTTATGGATATTGTAAATAATAATAATTATTATTTATCTTTAAACTCAAATTTTATTCATTTATTATTATTTTATTATATTTTTAAAACTACCATATGTATTCATCTATTTTATTATTATTAATTTCTATTAATTAAGAATTTTTTTATTTGAATTAACTAAATAATAAACTGTAATTAATACAATAAAATCTATTAATAGGGGACAGTTCTGCGCCGCATAATTTTACCTCTATTTAGAGGTCAAGGTATTTGTAGAACTAATATAATCAGAGAGTTTGTCTATCCGTGTGTGCATTTGTTGTAAGGATAGTCGAAGGTGAATTTTGATGCGCCTGAGACTCATATTTTTCATTTTTTATATTTAGGCGAGATTTTAATGAAATGCCTCATTTAAGAAAAAAAACGATAAAATTGAGAGAAAATACGCGGGATCTTTTTTTTTCGTTAACACGCATCGACGAAACAGTTTAAAATACGGACAGCCTGAAAATACATTCGTAAATTTATTACTTTTTACTTTCAAACCTCACAATCCGCTAATAAAAATACAAATTTTATTCCTTTCAAAACAAATTTTTGAATAAAGATTTCGCGGGATTTTTTTCATCCCTTTTTACAAACCTCACATCGATTTCAGTTTTAGATATACGGAAAAAACAACCACTTAATCCGGGAATATAAGTTTGCCTTATTAATTAATTATTTTTCTATTATCTTTTGCAAATCATCATATATAATGTTATTTTTTATATTTTTATAATAAAATTAATGTCTCTACTTAGTAAACTTTCTTTTATCTATACTTTTACCAAATAAAAAATATTCGCTCCTCTTTTAGCGGATACAAAAGTACTATAATGCAAATATGTTTAGTCATGTAAGGGTAAAATTTTAACTACTAGCTGAAGAACATGAATAGTACTGATCCGCCTCCAATCACTTTTGATTAATGAAGAATGTGTGTGTATGCTTACGGGAATGCATGCAATACTTGCAAAGAAAAGTCGTTGAAAGGAGAGAAACGTTTTTATTCCCAGAAGCAGCAGTCGACTAATGGTTCTATAAAAGGCAAAAGTATTCACTTTAAAGGATTTCCTTGTTTAGAATTTTTACGCAATACTTCGTTGACAATCATAAAAAAAAACTGATACTTTAAATCAAATTATCGTACATTTAGGCATTTTAAATCTCTTGAAATATAAGTTTTGTTAGCTAAAATGAAATTATATTTCAATAAAAATAGTGCATAATGAAATTTCTGTGTACAGAATGTTTTCACATGATTTCAGAAGATCGCTAAATGGAGATTTAATTGTAAATTAGTTTTATTTATTACAATAAGAAAATAAAATATCTTTGTTACAGACACGAATTTTACTAACAGTACTTTTTTCATATTTAACTAGATACAGATATAGATGAGACATGCCCATATTTTAAATATTAAGAGCTAAAGAAATATTATTGTCATTTTAAACAGCATTTTCATGTAGGTAATTAAAAATTAAAAGATGTATTTATGTTATCTTAGGGTGTTTCTCAAATGATCTGCTCAACAACGCGAAACTTTCTGACACATCTTTTGACTCATTTTTAAACGCAGAGACATAAAATTGGCTGGCTTGACTGTTGAATTGATTTGAGATCGAAATGAATTTTCCATATTTTGATAAATAAATTACTTATCGAGTTATAAGCGATTCATATTACGTGACGACACGTTTTTATCCTTTCTCGTGGTACGGCGTCGAAAATTCAGTTCAAAACACCGACTTTGACAGTATTTTCTGAAAGATCTTCTGTCTTTACCAAAAATGGAAAACGTCTGTTGATTACAAAGTTTGTATATAAGAACACCTGCCAATTTCATGCGTTTCCCAACAAAAATGAACTAAAAAATATGTCATAAAGTAGCCAATTTGGGTTTGAGAACAGCCTTAAGCATGCATAAACTCAGAAAAGCTTTTATAGATATATTGTTTAACGGATATTATACCTTTTAAGCGCGACGAAAATCGAGAAAAGCAATCAAAGTTTGAATTAGTGTATTTTCAAAACCTTTATATGTATAAACATAAAGTTTTGATTATTAATTAAATAGATTGTGCATTTTAATATAATACTATTAGAAACTGACTAATATTTTATTGAATTTGTGCATTGGGGAAATTAAAATAGCTCTTTTTTTTTTTTTACTCCATAAGTCATTCCGCGCATGATATCTTGAGAAAGTATGCATGGATTGCTATGGAATTTGATTTAGATAATAAGCGTATATGTGTGTTTAAAATGATCTACTTTTAAATATTTACAATGATAAGACTTAATATTATGACTGTTTTTATTCATTAAAAAATGTAAAATTTTGAAATTTTTTACAAAAATATTTTGTTTACATCGTTAATGAAATAATTTTGACCTAAGAGTAGGTCATTTTTAAAATATATATGTGCTTATTATAAACATCATATTTCATAACAATCCAGTCATACGTTCTCAAGATATTAATGACTTACGGAGCAATGACTTGCGCGCAATGGCTTATGGAGTAAAAAAAAGAGCAACTTTATTTTCAACAATTCTCAAATTCTGTAAAAGACTAGTCAGTTCTAATGGTATTATATCAAAAAGCACAATCTGCTTAATCAATAGTCAAGATTTCATGCTTTTACACAAAAAAGTTTTGAAGATACACTAATTCAAAGTTTGAAAGTTTTTGTAGATTTTCGGCGAGTTTAAAAGGTACAAGACCCCTTAACAACTTACATATGGTAATATCAATATTAGAAATCAAATTGAGTTTTGCTTATTCTAATTCTAAATTTAAAATTATAATCTTTCTAATTAAAAAAAAATGCATTTTTAATTTATTTTTCAATTTTTGGTTTATCAAAACGTCAATTTTTCTCTTACTTAGTTTAATTGTGATTATTTAAATTTTAAATTTAAATTTACCGTATTTACCCGCGTATACGTCGATCCCGCGTATAAGTCGACCCCCACTTTCCCGATCAAGAAATTTGAATTTTTATAAATCCCGCGTATAAGTCGACCCCCCACTTTTCCGATCAATAAATTTGATTTTTTTCAAAATACATTATTAAAAATCACCTGGAAAAAAAAGAAAGTATACTAAATATACAATAATAAAGGAACTTTATTATTTTTATTTTTTTTTGTACATTTATTCGAAATCATCTGAAAGAAAAAGTACTAAATATACAATAATGAAGATAATAATATACAAAGTTAAACTGATTCGAGGTCCGATTCAATATCGGACTCGCCAAACCCTTCACATAAGTCCTTCGTCGTCATCGGCTCATCTTTATACACGTTTTCAATCTCTATATCGCAACATTCTTCCTCGTCGTTATTACTTTCTCAAATGCCATCATCTTCTGTGCCGTCTAGTTCGTTGCTTATGCAGCAATTCTTGAACGATTTTATAATCATTTCGGAAGGAATTTGATTCCACGCACCTTTAAACCACTGGGCAATTAATGCAATGTCGGACTTTCTAATATTACCGCCCTTTGTTAATGTTGGACAATCGGATGAAATCCACTCTGAAAAAAAAAATTAAGGACCCTCGCATAAGTCGACCCCCCCACCTTTAAAGTCTCTTTTGGTCCAAAATTTCTCGACCTATACGCGGGTAAATACGGTAGTTAATTTTAAATATTTTTATTTAATTAGCCCCCTTATCATAGACCTCTGACCCTCATATATGTGACTCCTAACTAAAATGATAAAACGCAATGTTTTGGAAAGTGTCTCTTCCCTTTTCCCTTTTATTGTGATGCCGCATCGGGAATTCGGTTCAAAACGGAGACTTTCACAGTATTTTCTAATTTTTTTTTTTTTTTTTTTTTTTTTTTTTTTAGGGAAAAAGGAAAAAGCCTTTCTATTACATAGTTTCTAAATAAGCCCACCTGCCAATTTAAAGCATTCCGAACAAAAATGAATTAAAAAATGTGTCAGAAAGTAGCTTCTTTGGGTTTGAGAATAGCCTTAAATAATTATTGATACGCTTTTTTTTCTAGTTATCAATTTAAAATTGTATTGAATATATATCAAAGGGTATGCATTTTTATTTGCAACAAAAGTTACAGAATTCCTTCCATATGAAGCGCAAAAAATATGCATGTTTTCTTTACTGACTTTCATAAGAGGAGAAAGAAATACAAGAATACCTTATAAACGATTCAGGCACAACGGCCCTGTAGCGTAATCGCTAGAGCGTGTCTCTCATGTGCATAAATACCCAAGTTCAAATCCGGGCGGCTGAAAGAAGGTAAGAAATTTTATTCCGTAAAATGTCGACCATAACTTTCATGTGGTTCCGTGTTCGTGATTAATAAAAGTAATGTCTGTTACATGTGAATTCGGCTAAGTAGTTGTTATGTAAATTTTTAAAAGATAATGTGCGTATTTATTTCTTTAAAAAAAAACATCAATTAAATACTTTTTATATTACGTCGAATAATCACAACTTCGGATGTTTTTTATGTACATTAAGTGACATTGAAGTGTCACAAATTCCTCCGGTATTACTTCCTGAAGTCCTGGAACCTGAAGGAGGTCCTGGGGAGCTCCTTGGGATACTAAGAGGCGGACATTTTCGGTTCCTGTCGACCTCCTGATGAAAAATTTTTGTATCCCCAGGGATGCGTGGGGGATGAATGTCAATTATCCTGGGAATGTCCTAGGGAAACACATGTGCTATATGGGAAGGCGATCTTTACCTTTTTTTTTCCTCCTTTACATTTTTCGTTTTTATAAGCTAAAGTCCGATTCGGCATCAGATGATAAAAAAGACCGGTCTCGTCGGCATTAAAAATGCCTTTAGGTTGTTATTCACTTATTATGCCTGGCAGAATTTTGAGCCATTCTGCGACAGAATCAACTAGAATATCTCTCGATTCACCACTTACAACTTGACACGTGATCCCGTGGCGCGCTTTGAATTTCTGCAACCACCCTGCTATAAAGTGGCACTCTGCCAGATTCAATTTCATCGCGATTTATTTCGCTTTTTCCATCAACATTGGACTACTTACTGGAATGCTCGACGCACGACACTGATAGAAAAACTGGAGCAAAATTTTTCCATTTCAGGAAATTTACTCTCTTGCACTCGCATTTTTTTATGCCAAAGATCCACAGGCTTTTGCCTTTTCCTCAATTTTTTGGCGATCGTGATTAATAGTCTTTAAGGTAGAAACTGGAATACCCATCATTTTAGCGAAGTCAACTTTTAACCTTCCCGGTAAACTTTTACTATAGAATTCTTTCAGATTTTCATTTTTTTTATTTTACCGAGATGGACTTGCGTTTTCGAGACATTTCTGAAAAGAGCTGTGGCCGAAACAGTACGAAAAGTGAAGAATGAAAAAAAAACGATCTGTACTGTTAGTGCACTGATAAGCAAAGAATGTGCCGTGTATCAATGAAACAGGTCGGGAAAGCTGACCATCCCGGCAAAAAGAATGACCACAAACAGGTTTTTCCTACTAATCCCACACCAGCCCGCGTTGTTATCATGTGGGGTATAAACACGTTCTTATAATAATAAGTGTCATTCATAGCTGGCAAATTCCGCCCGTTCTTAAAATACACAAGAAAAATAAATAAAAATAAACGTGTAAAAAATCGAAAAACTGACGTATAAACGATTTTGTGCGTCGTATAAAGGATATATTTTTACATTAAAACTAATAGGAATGAATTGGGACCACACTAAAACGTCTTATAAATGTAAACGTCGTATAAACGGTGTTTTACTGTACCATCTTAAAAATGTAATTTTGTAAAAATTTTAATTACTAGCCGATCCCCGAAGCATAATTTATGAATAGCACTTAATATTAAACATTATTTCCAATCGATTTGTACCTTTTCTCTTTTGCGATTATTTAACACTTTCAAGGCAAAGAGCGTCCATTGTTAAAATGTGGAAATGAATGAGTGACACCAGAATTTACAAACAAGTTTATTTATAAATAGGAAAAAGCTATATTTTACATACATAATAAACGGAAGTTTTTATACCAAAATTCTGGTGCCATTGTGGCATTTGTGAATTAAAATTAACTCCTTAATCGTCGCGTCGTACCCCATACATTCACGGGCAAAATTTGTGAACAAATTTTATTTCGCCCGTGACCGTCACGGGCTGAACTCCTCATAATTTTAATTCTATGTTGCACCACTTTCTCAAAACAAAAATCTTTTAATAAACTTTAACAACACTTGTAAGAGAAATATAATACAAAATTTATATTTTAAGAATTAGGTGCGAATAGATTATAAAAATTGTTGTCAGTGGCAGCTGTGACATTATGGTTTATTCAATGATTTTGTCACTCCCGAGATTATTTTAAAACCCCTTAATCGTCGAGCCCGATCCTTGAAGGGCAGTCATTTGTAAAAAAAAATTTTCCGCAGACTTTTTTTTTAATAAACATTCTTTGATTACCACAAGTTTTTTTTTTTTTTAAATACTAGTAGGCCTTATTCTCCCATTATTTATCTTCATTATATAAGGAGAATATTTCTACTTCAAAACAGCGGTGGCAATTAAGCAATCTGAATTTTTAAAAAGTAATATATAAGTATGGCCAAATATAAGTTAAGTAAAATTTTGATTTTAAAAATTTTTATCCATCCTGAATACTTTGAATTTGAAAAAAATAATACACCGTTTCTTTTACTATTTAACTCTGAATAGTATGAGTAATAAAATGGTGCAATAAAAAAAAATCTATGATTTTTGAAGAAATTTTCCGAGCATTACGCAACGGATAAGGAGTTAAGTGATTTCTTAAAAGAACCACTGCTCTTGAAAGGGTTAAAGCAAGTGTAATATGGAATGGTAGTTTTTCCAGGCCTGTACATAATAAAAGAATACATCAGATTGAGATATTTTATTATATGCATATAATATATATAGTTTTGTATAGCATTTATATCTACTACTAGCTGTTACCCGTTACTTCGTTCACGTAATATTGAAAGAAGAATAAATGCATTAATTAAGCAAAATATTTAACTCCCGATAATTAAAAACCTAAGTAATTAACTAACTCTTTATCACATTTCACAGGAGACAATACGGTATTTCTTTGTTATAGGGCCTTGACATAACTCAGTTTTTAAAAAGTTAAATTTTGTGCCATATAATATCGAAAATGAAACTGCAATCAATGTAAAAAGGAGAGTCAAATAAAATCGTGGTAATCGATGAATTGGGTAAAATCAAATGTCAATTTTACCTGATAAACCATTTTACTTTTAACGACTTAGTGCAGCCTTTTAACAGCCATCCTTCAAAAGTATTTAAGTAGAAATAGTATATGCTTTTTCTTTAAATTCGATACTTGTGAATATTGTGCAATAATTTGTACACCTAAACGCAAGAAGCTTAAATTTGCCTCATTGGTTTAATTGATACCTGGAACAAATCTTGATTTCTAAATAACAATATGTTGACATGTTGATAGACAATTTTTGTTTTGCAGAATAACTTGATTCATAAAGTTTGAATATGTGGAAATATGTTTTTATTTTTTGAAAATTATACGGTAATCAAGATTTTGTTTTCTCCAGCTATTCAAATAGAAAATAAATTCTTTTTTCGGTTTTAATGATAAAATGGCGTGAAAAATGTATTTCAGTTGTAATTCTCCTTTTTATCCACAAAAATTTAGTAATTTAACTGTCGTTTTAAGGTAATTTCGTTAACATTTACAAAAAATAATAATATATCGGAACCAAATTCAAAATTTTATATTCTGAGAGTTTATATGACATCCTCGGATCAATCATAACCAGTGTTAACTAATCGCGTAGCGTTAGTTAATCTAAGAGGAGTAGCTGCGAAATACAAACAGACGATCAGATTTTAATATAATAGATTCGTGTTCATTTTTCTTTTCCTACTAATCATGATGTGAATTTTGACAGAAAGCTCTCATCAGTATGTAACTGATATTTCCATGCTCAATAATCATTATAGTTAAACAAACATTTAAAATTTTCGTTTTAAATATGGCGTGAAACCTATCTATTTTCTATACTTACTTGTATTATTAATGTATATTATTAATGTATAAAATTGATTCACGCACTTTTAAAAACATATTTGAAAATTCCCTTTTTATTTGAAATATGACGTCACTTTGTTCCCTGAGAAATCTCTTTTTAATGATATAATTCTTGTTAATTTTCTTTTCCTGGCAATTATAACGTAGATTTTGGCAGAAAATTCACATCTGTATCTAACTGACATTCAAGCTTATTAATTAGTAGCGATAAAAAATATTTCAGTTTTTCATATTAAATATGACGTCATTATCTATCTACTTTCATTATATACTGATTTTCATGCTCCTTGTCTTATTACGAATGTTTGAAAATGCATGTTTTATTTCCTACATGCCCGTAAGGCATGGTGACGTCACTGTGAAGTCACACTGTGACTTTGTGACCGTCGTCGTGACGTCAAGTGACGTCGATGTGAAGTCATTATGACGTAAATGCGAGGTCGTTATGGCCGTTTTCAAGGCTTTCTGTGACCTCACAATGTGACTACTTTGTGAAGTCACCGTGCGACTTAAATGTGAAAAATGCGACGAATCTGCATCGGATAGGGTGACCAGATTTTACCCGAAACCTATACGGATTGGTCGGATCAAAATTTTTTTATGGTTCAAGTTTGTGACGTTTGTGACGACACTGCACCGGGTCGGGTGACCAGATTTTACCCGAATCCAATCCAGAAACTTCGGATCGATCTTTTTGGATTTGTTTGGCTACAGAATAGATTTGGATTAGTTGTCGTGTGACCTGATTTTCGTGAACCCGATCTAACCCGAGTCGGGTATAATGTTTTTACTGTAAGTCTTGTTTTGAATAGAATCTTGCATACGACCGAGTAACCAGATTTTATCAGAAATTGTGTTACGATACAATTTCTGATGTCGGCTCGGATCTAGAGTCATACACGAATCCGGTTATATACTTCTTGAACATGATTGAATGTCAACTTGAACATGAATGATGGTTGACTGAAACTATATTTTGATTCAACCCGTATTCTTACCCTAACACAACAACAACAACAACAAAAAATCTGTAAGCCCACAACCCGACCGAACCTGATAAATGATTTCGCATAGATTCGGATAACAAGATTTCACCAAATACGGATAAGATCGGCGATAAGGATTGGATCGGCACTCATTTTTATTGATGCAACTCGTATTCAAATTAAAACTTTGCATCTGATTGAGAAACCGGTTAACACGAAACTTTCTGACACATTTATGAACAAACTTTTAAACGCATGGCACTTGCATGCCTGATTATTAAAGCTATTTGGAATGAATAGCGTTTTCCATTTTTAGATAAATGTAATACTTAAGATCAATGTCGGTCACGTTTTACCCGTTTCTGACGCTGCGCGTCGGAAATTTGGTTCAAAACACCGACTTTGATAGTGTTTTCTGAAACATCATCTGCCGTTACCAAAAAATGGATAACGCCATTCGATTATATATAGGGTAGATGTGCCAGTAATGGACACCCTTAAGGAATTTCTTTAACAATTATTTTTTAATTAATAGTTATAATTGTTATATTCAACATTTTTTTTATATTATATTACTCTACCAACAATATTTAACCATGCTCATAGTCACATTTCCCAATGTGAATCTAAATTTAATTGTAAATAACAGAAATAAATCAAAACACCCTAAATTCCAGTAATGGACACCTCACAGAAAGTAATTGATAATTGATATTATGATTGCATTTAAAACTAGAATTTAAAGATAGCATATTAATGAAATAAATAAAGCTAAATTTTTATTGGTTATTTTTTTATAAACCAAAAACATTGAAGGTGTCCCATTACTGGAAGGCGGTCCATTACTGGCACATCTACCCTTTTCTGAATAAGAACACCTGCCAATTTCATGTATTTCCGAATAAAAATGAATTCAGAAATATGCCAGAAATTAGCTATTTTGGATTTGAGAAAAACTTTAAAGAAAATTTAAGTATACATTTTCAAATAAGCATTCTGAAAAATTTATATTAGGAATCAATTTAAATAATAGATATACCTATTGTGCGATATTATTAAATAATAAACATTGTATCAAGCAGTAAAACAGTTTTCGTTGAAAATGAAATATAGAACTTAAGATCATAAATGCCAAAAAAAAAATATATATATTTTTTTTCTTTACGAATTATTTTATTTATAGTTTTTGATAGAATACTAAATGCAGAACTTAAATATCAATTTTTACAGTAAAAACATTCGATAACACAGCTGGAAAAATTACCTTAACTAAACAGTTATTTTATTGTTTCATCAATATTTATTATTTTTGTGCATCTAACATTGACATATCTCGACAAATAAATTATTCAATGCATTAAAATGTCACATTTTTTTTTTCAAATATACCGGAAAATTATTTCTGGAAACCTACACTAGCAACGAAATTATTAAATTGCAAATCAAATATTAATAGTTTTAAAAATTGCAATGTTTTTAATGAATAACTATGAAAATTGAACTAAGAAACGCAAAACATTAAATAAATTCCTCCTTTTACATAACACTTTACATTTAGAATACATATTGTTAGTAAATACTTTAAGCTTTTTTCCAAATAGTCAATATAAAAAAATTTAAAACATTAAAGATAAAATTTAATACAAGTGATTTTTTAAAAGAAAATTTAAACATCTTAACTTTTAAATAATGCAATATTAAATGTACTAGTACTAAACATGCACTATTAACAATACTGCGAAGACATTAAAAGTTACCTTCTGATCTATAGGTAAAGGTTTTACTATTGAATGCTCCTTATCTGCTTCCCTTTCATTGAAAAATTAGACTGTACATCCACTACAATAATTTTCAAATTATTCCAGCAGAAGAGGTGTGTTCATAGATCTGAGAAATCAAATATCACCCAGGCCTTATGAACGCACCCGGCTAGACACAGGGAGATGTTAAAATGGATGGTTTACTTTAAAATGGAGATTGTTCACTTTAAAACGTTAATTTACTTACACAGTATAAATCTACAAACTTAAAAGAACGCAACACACGCTAATCCTATCCTAACTTCGAATGAGAAAAAATCGTCTGCCTTCAATATGCGCGCGCAGTATTGTTTAAACACAACAAAATAACAGCTAGCAGATGTTTCCAACTTTACCGCAAATGATATAGGAAGAAAATAATTTAAATAAAGACATTTCAAAACCTTTACAATTTATATGGCTGAAAAATGAACTTCTAGTGATGCTATAATATTCTTTTTTTATATGAGAGAGTTTTGTATTCTTAGAAATAAGCTGTGAAAATTTACATTTTTATATATTTTTTAATCCATTGCATTTGGTTTAGACGTCAAAAGTAAAGATAAATTTTAAATAATAATTGATTTAATAGGCTTTATAAAGTAATTTCGATATAAATTTAAATTGCAATCAAATTTCCTAAGTACAAATTTTTCATTTTTTACACTCTATCGAAAAGAGCAATATATATAATAGAGGTGACATCTTACTAAGCACTGGCCAGTTTTCGATAAATTGCTATAGGAATGACATATACTTTATAACATGTTTTTCATTCATTTTTGCTCGGAAATACACGAAATTGGCTCGTGTTTTGTTCAGAAACTATGTTATTGAAAAACCTTTTCCATTTTTTGTTAAAAGCAGAAGATCTTTCAGAAAAGAATGTCAAAGCCGGCGTTTTGATTTGAATATCCGACGTGACAGTGAAAGACAGGAGAAAAACTGGTCGTCACGTGACACGAATTGCTTATAACTCGATAAATAACTAAATTTCTATTTAAGGATTTTTACCTGTGTATTATATAGTATATTTTGTTAAATTTCATGATAACGGTAATGAAAATTGTAAAAAAATATCTGCCTCATATATGTAGACAGATATTTATTTATTATTTTATTTTGGAAATACTCAATATATTTAAATAGTGTGTGAAAATATTTTTATTAATGATTTAGGTACATGACATAATTCAAATGTATATTTTATAAAAAAAAATTTCCAAATTCACTCTCCGATCACACCGTGAAGTCACAGAGTGTTGGCATTTTGGTCATAGGTTTCACGTGACTTATGTGACTTGCAGTGACGTCATTGCAACGTCACAAAATTTTTTAAAGCTGTCAAAAAGTAATTTTCTTTATGTTATAATATGTTCTAAAGTTTATTTTAAGTTTTCTTTAGATCTCCAAGACGTTCACATTTTGGTCACAGTGTGACGTTACAAAGTGGTGGCATTTTGGTCACAGATGTGACGTGACGTACGTGACTCACATTGACGTCACTGTGACTGTGCATGCTATGCGGGTGACGTCATATTTGTCCGAGCCAAGGAGTATCCTTTTCATAGTTCCATGGTCCAGAAATCTTTTCTTAAAAATGTAATTATTGTTCATTTTTTCTTCTAATTATAATGCATTTTTTGCTAGAAAACCTCTTCTAAACATAATCGACATTCATACTTCATATTTTCGTTTCAAATATTACGGCAATTCATCTTCTTTTCAACTCTTTTTCATTTTAATTTTTCTCCTGGAAATCGTTAAATTGAAAATTAATTGTTGGGGAAAATATTATTCCAGGCTTTGTATTTATTGACAACAATAATGTTTAGCAACGTAAAATGGTTAATTGAATTTAACAGGAAAATATTCATTGATTCTCTATGAAAACAATGAAATTTTGAATTATTAAGAAAAATGTTTAAAAATAATAAATAACAACTACCCTATGTTCATTTCTGGATTCTAATCCATCTATATGCAAAGATTCACGTTTACTTCAGCCAAACATTCACACACACACAATCGCATTTATAATATTATTAGGATAAGATTGGATTATTGTCGTACAATTCATCATTCAGAAATACCAGATAATTATAAATGTATTTCGTAAGATATACTAAATTAAAATTTGTATACCAATTAAAGTTAAAAGAAAATTTTTTCAAACTCTCCTGAACGCACATTGTCATGCAAAAATTGCTTTCTGGAGTATTAAATAAAGTCTCCAAAACAACAATTAATTACATGCATGTAATTACTTCCAATTAGAGAAAGAAAGCAATCTGAAACAAAAAAAATCCCTGACGGCTCGGCCTACAGGCACAGGTAGATTTCGAAGACGCAGGCCGTGGGGCGCCTGTTTGTCGGGAATTGCGGAAGAAATTACCTTTTTGAGATGATGCGGCAGTTGGAACCGCCTACTTTGAAACCTAACTTGTTTGCAAGCGAAGCCAGCAGGAATTTATTTATTTATTTATTTATTTATTTATTTATTATTTTTTTTTTTGCTATAAGAGTTGGTCCTATAAAAAACTTGTCGGTATAAAAGTTTTAGATAATATTAAGAGGATTTAAAATAAATTTAAGCGGATTTGAAATCTTGTGAATTGACGAAGTTATGAATTTTTTTCGTCTAACCCCCCTTCCCCCCCCCCACCACTTTAGGCAATTTTTAATTATATCAAAAATCTGTCATACATAAATTTTCGGCCCTTCTCCTAGAAGTAATAATAACTTCAAACGGATTCGATACGTATCATAATTAAGAAATTGTGGAGTTTTTTGTGTTTTCAAAAAATGCCCCCCCCTTGGTTCGATTTTGCCCATTAACGAACTTAACCGAGATTTTATGCCCCTTGATTTTATGTATCAGTTTCGAAAAGATGCGGGAGTTGGAACCGCCTACTTCGAAAAATAACTTGTTTACAGGTGGAGCCGGCAGGGATTTTTTTTATTTTATTATTATTTTTTTTTTGCTATAACGGTTGGTCCTACAGAAAACTTGCAATATAAAAGTTTTAGATAATATTAAGAGGATTTATAATAAATTTATGCGGATTTGAAATCTTGGGAATTGACAAAGTTATGAAATTTTTTCTTCTAAAACCCCCCTTCCACCCCCTTCTTCCCCCTTAAGGCAATTTTTAATTATATAAAAAATCTGTCATACATAAATTTTCGGCCCTTCTCATAGAAGTAATAATAACTTCAAACGGATTCGATAAGTATCATAATTAAGAAATTATGGGGTTTTTTCTGTTTTCACAAAAAGCCCCCCCCCCTTGGTTCGATTTTGCCCATTAACGAACTTGACCGAGATTTTATGCCTCTTGATTTTATGTATCAGTTTCGAAAAGATGCGGGAGTTGGAACCGCCTACTTCGAAAAATAACTTGTTTGCAGGCGGAGCCGGAAGGGATTATTTTTTTTTTTTTTTTTTTTTTTTTTTTTTTTTTTTTGCTATAACGGTTGGTCCTATAAAAAACTTGTCAATATAAAAGTTTTAGATAATATTAAGAGGATTAATAATAAATTTACGCGGATTTGATATCTTGTGAATTGACGAAGCTATGATTTTTTTTTCTTCTAAAACACCCCTTCCCCCCTCCTTGGGGCCATTTTTAATTATATCAAAAATCTCTCATACATAAATTTTCAGCCCTTTCCCTTGAAGTAATAATAACTTTAAACGGATTCGATACGTATAATAATTAATAAATTATGGGGGTTTTCTGTTTTCACAAAAAGCCCCCCCCCCCACCTTGGTTCGATTTTGCCCATTAACGAACTTGACCGAGATTTTATGTCCCTTGATTTTATGTATCAGTTTGGAAGAAATTTATGCAGAATTTTTCCAGTTATCGTGGTCATAAAAAAGTGACATAGATAGATAGATAGATAGATATAAAGTTTTGAACTGGGGGTGGTTTTGGGTTCTGGGAGTCATGATCGGCGTAAATCTGCAAATTTTTTTCAAAATTTCCAACTTAGGTGAGAATGTAATAGGTAGTATTTCTTACGAAATCTACCTAAAAGTACTTCTACAGTCACTAAGTGGGGTGCTCATTTTGCGCACACGCATTATACATTTTTTAGATTTTCTACAGTAACTCAGGAGTTAGTATTTCTGAAAAACGAAATTTATGATAAAAGTTTTTCAGGACACCTTTTCATTAAAATCGACGTTTTCATGTCAGTTAGGCACGCTATATTTAATTTATTTTCAGTATTAAAATACATGACGCACAGTTCACAGTAATCTTCCTATATCAGAACACCGCCCCCTCAATACTAGGCCTGCGTGCTGACAGAAAAACGGCAGCTGTCGTAGGAGGAAATTTTCAGCGTTTCTACGGTTGAATTTGAATACCAGTTTGAATTTGAATACCAGCATAATTTTTAAGTATTGTCTGTCTTTTTGAATCTCAGGGAAAAAAAGGCGAAGAACTATTTTAGAAAATACCAGTGTTCAAATTTTGTCAGCGCATAGGCCTAATATTTATGGGGCGGAGATCAGGATGTGTATATGTTGAATGCTTGCAAGAGTATGTGATAAAAATGATCCTCTTCTTATAAGGATTTTATTTTTTAAGGGGTCATAGGACTTTTAAATTGAAAAAAAAAAACATGAATATTTTCAACATTTAATATCTTAAAATGTATAAGATTGAAAAATATAGTTTTTGAGAGATTGAAGATACAAGTATGATCTTTCATTTGATATATTTAAAAAAATACAATATGCAGAATTAATATTTATAGGGGGTTTCAGGGTTCATACACTTCAAGGACTTTCAAGCACCTTTTACCAGAATTGTCGTAAAGTAATATTTGGCTTATTTAATGAAAAAAAAATTCTATCTTCAGATGTAGCGACCAATACTCTACGAAATTTCTGGTACTAAAACACTTAAAATCTCCTGAATCCCCTGATGCGTATGTCGATATATTTGTCGAGCAGAAATAGGCATGAGAGCTTCCGCGCAAAATTACAAAAGAAATTTTGCATCTAGAACACAATTTTTGGTGCTTCATTATACTCCAGATTGTAATAATTACCCGGAACCTAAATAACTTTGTATTTAAAGCATTACTAAATTTTAAATACATAGTTGTATTTAGATTATACATTTTTTTTTTCAACAGCATAACCACAAAAAACAATATTTTTTTTTAACAATAAAAATAAAAATTTAGTTTCACTTTATGCAGAATAACATAAAATATATTTCCTGAAAATATCATGAAAATATATTGAAAAGTTTTTGAGATATCGTCGCTACCATGTCAAACTATCGAATGTGAAAAAATGCATTTTTCATTACTTTTAAAAACGTATTTTCACCACTAAATTTTAATAGTATTCTTCAGCAGGGTTGCCAGTTTGGGGTCCTTTTCTGTTCAGACATTTTGAACCTAGAAATTTCCAATAGAAATTTTGGCTTTATTTAATGACAGACATTTAGTGATTGTTTAAAGTAAGAAACATTTTCTACAAATTTCCGGTATGGATTTGTCATCTCTAGATTGAAAAAAAAGACAAACTGGCAACCCTATTTTTTACATAATTTTTATTAACATTCTCATTATGCAAAGAATTCTAATAAAATTTAGTGGTGATAATCGGCCAATTTTTAAAAGTAATGTAAAATGCATTTTTTCACATTCGATAGTTTGCATGGTAGTAGCAACGATGTCATGCGCGCTATGCCCAAAAACCTCATTTTGAGAAAACTCGCTTCAAAATTTTACAGATAAACTTTTTTACATATGGAGCTTCGTACGTTTTAGGCTATAACTCGAGTAATTATAGAAAATTTTTATTGCGATATGTTTCATACTGTTGAGAAAATATTATCCTTTAATATGTACATATTTGAACAAGAACGAAAAATCAAGCTTCAAGCATAGATTATGTAACACTTTCCAACGCTTCCAAAATAATTTTACAAATCGTTACCGTTTAATAAGCTGAAAGATAACATCTAAGTAAACAATTTGGAAAACGCATAACATATTTAAGAACATAATTTCAGGAATTTCCAACATATGCAATATTCGGAAAAATATCCGAATTCTTTTATTCAGCCCTGTATAGGATCTATAGATTTGTATATATACTACATAGGATGCTAAATTTTAGTTCAGGTAGGAAACGCGTAGCACAGTATAAAATTCTCCGTCTGGAGCTTCTGTCAATAAACGGAAATGTGTTCGCGAACTTTTGTGCTTCCTTGTATAGGATCTACAGAATTTATACACACCACGTAATAGACAAAAAGCGAGTTAAAATTAAAATCGCGTTCAGTAACTTAAAACGCACTTCCAAGAATTATTGTTAACAGACAGTAGAGAATTATTTTCTGTGTCCCTGTAAATGAACGATGACTGCTATACACACAATATTCTGTAGTAAGCCTCTTGTCATGCACCTTAGTGATATATATAAATTTCAATGCGTTTAAAATAGTGAAACGTTATTTAAATAAACCGCAGACGATTTTTCTCCATAGACGTAATGTAACGGAATTCTTTTGACTGTCCCTGTCAAGTAACTATAAGTGCTATGCACACCCTATTCCATATTAAGCTTCTTCTAATGCACCTTAGTACTATATATAAATTTCAATGCGTTTAAAATAGTGAAACATTATTTAAATAAACCGCAAATGATTTTTCGGATGATGTAACGGAATTCTTTTGAGTGTCCCTGTAAAAAAACTATAAGTGCTACACACTTCCGTTGAAATAGGGACATGCTATAGATAACGACAATAACATATAAAAATTGCAGAGCAATCCGAGCATATTTACGGGAGTTAGAGCACGGGCAGACGGCCAGACGGCAGACGGCAGATGGCTGACGGCCATACGGCAGACAAACCGAAGTCATAAACACTTTTCAACTAGGTTGGAAAGTGTTAAAAAACGAATTTTTAAAAGTTTAAAAGTCCTGTGACCCCAAGCGCTTGTACTCTCTTAAAACGAAAGAGTGGATTTTGCTTCTCAGAAAAGAGCTCTAATTTATTGGATCGTGAATGAGTTGATTTTTAAATTTTTCACTCATCATGATTTGAATTTTTATTTTCCTAATGCACTCCAGAAGAGCGAATACTAAACAACTCAACTCGATAAAAAAGCACTCATCGGCGAGCGGAAATCGAAATACCAGTAAGCTGACGTGACCTTCCACTGTCCCCTCTACAATGCATATCCGCTGAGCTGCTCAGCAGACGACAGGCGTGTGGTGTGTGGTACGCGGCTAACAGCACGTTGTTGACAATTTTAAAAAAGGAATACTTGAAAAAGTAAGAATTTCTGCTGATTTAAATACTCTAATTATGCTTTTTATAATGATTCTGTTTTATATTAATTGTTATTTTATATATGGCGTGATATTTTTCAGTTTATATCAATATTTTTATTAAATATGTCTTAACCCTAACATTTAGGACTATTTATACGAGCGAACATTTAGAGATCTTTTAAGTTGGAAGGATAAATATTAAAAAATACTCTAAAATATAATGAAATAAATCCTTTGCCTCTCCTTTATGTTTTTTTTTAAATGTTGTTTCAATAAATATGATTTATATAAATAGCATTTAGTAGCAATTTAAACTTTTAAAGAAAATATCTTGGCGGTACGTTCGTTTATATAGTATATATTTTTAGCGATGTTTCAGAACTCTAACTTTTATAATAATATAAATTGAAAATTGACTTGTCTGACTTAAAAAATATTGTTTTAAAGTAAACAAATTATATTTCTTATTTTATTCTCAGTCTGAATTCTAATATTTTAAAATATACTTGATTTATGAAACTGTATAAATCCCATATTTTTTATCATATGTTGTTAAAAATAAGGTAAATATCTACATTCCCGGATATTCACGGTGTGAATATTCCTAAATAGTATTAGGATTAAAACATATTTAATGATAATATTGATATAAACTGAAAAATATCATGCAATGTATCGAATAATATTGCATAGAAAACATAATCATTATAACAAAATAAAAAAAAAAGATTAAAATATTTAAATCAGCAGAAATTCTTATCTTTTCAAATATTCCTTTTAAAATTCTCTTTTTGGGTCGGGAAGGGGGGGGGAGTATATATTTCAAGCAGCTCCGAAACAAAAAGATACTTTTCACTTAATTGTTGAATATATGCATATATGTAAACATAAATATGTATACATTCAATATGCAAATTACTTTTTTTTTCTAAAATAATAATCTACCTGTTCATGAAATTTATTATTATACAATGAAATATTACATTTTACCATGAATTTTAATTCCCCTTCCCCTCCTCAAGTATGAGTTAGTTATAAATCACTCA
This sequence comes from Maratus michaelseni, assembly GCA_963931845.1. Taxonomy (NCBI): domain Eukaryota; kingdom Metazoa; phylum Arthropoda; class Arachnida; order Araneae; family Salticidae; genus Maratus; species Maratus michaelseni. The sequence goes on from OZ007586.1 coordinate 421,263,304, forward strand.
AGTGCTCCTGGATTTAACCAGCATTGTTTTGATTTCACTCAAGTATGAGTAAAATAGAGATCACTCAATCATGAGTTGCTTAAAAACAACTCGTTCACTTGAGTTGTTTCAACTCTTCATGAGAAGCTCACCTTCAAATCGTGAGATGAGGGGATTTCGGCTCAACTTGAGTTATTTTGGCTCTTTCGTTTTAAGAGAGTAGAATGACTTTTTCAGTAATGTTTACGGTGTGAGGCTGTCTTACTAAATCAGATCATTTAACCTTAAATTATCAGCTTCTTTATTCTTCTATTTTTTCTAGTTATTAAAACAAGATTTCGTCAGTAATATTTTTTATTTATATAAAACTTTTTCTTATTATTCATTTTCTTCTTTAACCATGTTTTATCATAGCAGAAAGAATTAAGAGACTACATCAGTCATGCGAAAAAACGCTCAAGCTAATGTTATGTCTATGGGAAGGTTCAAGCGCGATTTCTAGCTCGCATTTTAATATTTTAAATGCTTTTTTTGCATAGGAAAGCTGAGGTCAATCTCCAACGTTGTTAGTTTTTACTTTTTCGATTTTGGTTCCAGTTATTTTATGTAAGGGTAATTTCACGTTCAGAACCGGTTCCAACCGGTTCCAAAATTGAAAATGCCCGTTTATAAAAAAAACTGCAACAAAAATCGAAAAAGTAAAAACTAAGAACATTGGAGATTGACCTCAGATATCCTATGCAATAAAAGCATTTAAAAATATTGAAATGCGAGCGATAAATCGCTCTAGAACCTTCCCATAGACTTAAAATTAGCTTGAGCGTTTGTTCCCGTGCACTCTCAGAAATAAAACACTAAATTTTGACGATTCCGCAATCCTCAGGCCTCATTTCGTTATTTTTGACAATCATTTCGTCACAGAGTCACGTGGTTTTTGACGAAACGTGAATCCTCAAATATCTGACGAAACTGTTTCCTCGCTGTCAAAAAAAAAAAAAAAAAAAAAAATTCTCACTTTTGACGATTCCGCAATTCTTGAGCTTTCAACATTTTTGACAATCATTTCGTCGTCTCAAAATTAAGTGATTTTTAATGAAATGAAAAATCCCAAGTATTTGACAAAAATGTTTCCCCATTCCCGGCCAGATTATTTTTGTTGTTACAAAATCGTTCAAAAAAAAAAAAAAAAAAAAAAAAAAAAAAAAAAAACTAAATTTACAATATATTAATGAAAACAGAATAAAAAATATTTCATCCTTGGGGGCCGCTATAACACGAAAGTACCAAATTTCTACTTTATTTGTCATATCTGATAATTTGCGTCTATCCTTTTTGTAACGATTTTATGCATTTCTATTGCCTATTCAAATATAAATTTTTCTAAAGTTATAGAATTTCGTTAAAAACGCTTATAAAATTCTTCTAAAGTTACAGAATTTCGTTAAAAACTGTTAAAATAATAAAATGCGAACATCATTTGGTCCATTTTCGACCGAAAACAACATTTTCCCAATGGTTAAAAAAAAAAAAAATAAATAAATAAATAAAAAAAAAATAAATAAATAAAATAAAATAAAAATTTTACGAGCTTTTTTTTTAATTTAAGAAATAGATTCATATAACAATCAAATTTAAAATAGGTATAACTGACCCCTTCCCCTCTATAAACAGTAATCTTATCCGCTAAAATTGATGAACTCGCCTCCAAAATATGCACTTCAAAATTAATTACTTCTGATCGACAAAATAACTAGAACATATTTTAATCATTCATTGAACAAAGGAAATTTCTCTAATAAATTATATTAATCAAGCATATTCTAATTATTTATTAACCATAGAAAATCCATAATAATAATCTAGCCTTATTAATTAAAACATGCAGAAGTTATAACAGCACAGATAAAAATACAATCTGCTTTCTAAAAATATAAACACACATCAACATCCCGTAAATACTTTTAAAATCAAATAATTCCGAAGTCCCGTTAGCGCAATGGTAAGAGAGCTGGGCTGTCAAGCTAAAGGTCGCGCGTTCGAACCACATCGCAGGACGATCTTATTTTTCCCCAATTCAATTAAAGATGCTTCCAAAAACTCCGATAGATGGCAGCACCAACCTTTTTTTTGGAACTTTCAAAGAAATAATTTGACGAAACTCATTTCTTCGTAATTTTGAGGATGCAAATTTACTCGATTTGACGAAATATTTACTCGGAGCATTTCGCAGGAAATCGTTTCGTCAAAAACGAAGAAAATTTCTTGAAATCTGAGTATTCATTTTTGAGAGTATGACTAGTGTAGGCTATACGTTTCATGTCTTTTATATCAAAGAATGAAAATAACTTTAAAACATACAGAATATATTTTTATTATTGCATGCACTTTCAGAACAAATTTCTTAGTCATATGTGTAAAAATAACTTCTTAGTATTGAATGTTTTTTACTGAAACGTCAATGTATGTCACATGACCTGACATTGTAGAATTCAGTAACCTGATTAAATAAAAAATCAATTTCTTTATTTTAAGAGCAAATAAGAAACACACGCAGTTATAAAAATCTGGTGAAGTATTGGAAGCCCTAAAAATAAATGATAATAATCCAAAACTTATAACACTTTTCACGAGAAAGCACCTCATTGGGTAAAATACGCTAGGCAACAATTTAATGGTACTCAGAGAAAGTAATGAGATTTAGATTTTATTGCGTCATTTACAGAGTGAATGCTTCCAATTCCATTAACAAAATGCAATTTTCACTTCTTCTATAATGGAAGAAAATATTTTTCATACCAAATTTTTGTTCAACAATAATCTTTTGAAAGAAAACATCAATAATAATGATATTTCGCTTTCTAATCAATACTCAATCCTGTAAAATATGAAAGTTCATTGTTTTACTGCATTACGCGCTAGATTTTTTTTTGCAATTTTAGTGTTAGTTTAGTATTGCGTAAAAAAGAATACGCGCACATATATACCGGGTGATTCAAAATAGAGATAACGACGATTATCTCTTAAACCGCTTATAATAGAAACATACTTTTGATTACGAACGTAAACATTTTAAACATAGATTTGGAATTTATTTTGCATAAGGACTGTACACATATTAAAATAAGAAATTCAATTCTTACGTTTTAATGAAAAAAAATGTTGTCCTGCGACTAAGAACGACATTAAAAACGTTCTATTCTTTTACAACCAAAACATACCGAATTATGACACTTCGAATTTTATGCATTTTCAATGTATTTCGGCACTAACATACAGGTGCGTTTTTAGTGCCGGAAAACACTTAAATTACATAAAATCGTTATGTCCGCTATCAATTAGGGAATTAGTCATCTAGTTTAATATCTTGCCGTTCTATAATTCCTGCTTCGTGTTTAAAAGAATATATTTATATCAAAATTAGAAATTAAAATATGTGCTGTTTATAAAAAGCTGTCTCTGTTTCAGTCATCTGTAGCTAAAACTAATGAAAGGAAATAGACCCTATTTTATATTTATACTTTTGAAAGCGCGGGAGAAGAAATTCCGCAAATTGAATAGCACCTAAGGTCAAGTTCGAAAGTCGTGTTGTACTATGGTATATCAAGACTGAAATGAAATGAATTCACCCACTCGTGCAGAGCCAGCCGCTAAGCATAGGAATTTTTCTCTACGAAGGGAAAAGTTTGATGAAAACTCATATTTAAAATTACGCATGTAGGATATTAAATGTGATTATAAATTCTGATTACAAAATTAGTGCCAAATTATTTTTACAATTCTAGTTCAGTGCCACAAAATTGTCTTAACATAAAAAAAAAGAGAGAGATCTCCACACCCATGAAATCTCGTGAACCATTTACTTAAAACAAATCTATGCATCAAGTCAAACTGCAAAAACCAGAGTTGTCTTTATGATGATTTCAAGGGGTAATATCATACCATTTTTATTTAAACCTTCTCTTCATTTAATTGCGATTTTCAACTATTAACAACGCAAATATGTCTATGAAAAACATATTAATTATTTAATTTTTTTAAATTAAAAATGTGGTCCTTTGTCTTCACCCTAAAGACGCCCTGGCGGAAAATATACTTTTGAAATTTTTTTGTCAATAAGAAAAAAAAAATAACGATAAAGTATTAAAAATTTTAAAAACAATAAATGTTTTACGTAACACGTCCAATAATCTTTATAATAAAACTGTCAGAATTTCATCGAAAAATACAACTGATAATTACAAATTAAAGGAATGAGTATAATTTTAGGCTAAAACATGCTAAAGATAATTCGCAGTCACTCGAATAAATTATTCATCAGAATGTTCGAATTGCCTTTTTTCGATGTTGTTAAGTACACGCAAATAAAAATTGCATTATGTATTTTATTAGCTATTAATACAAACATATGTCTGTTTTCGACTCTGGCAATGCCAAAATTTCCCTCTTGCCAACTTTTAATGATGCTGGTTATTTTACTTCACGGAACTTATAACCTCATGCCATCAAAAGTCTGAATAAAAATTATTGTTTCATTCCGCTGATTAATTTCAGCTACAGATACCTCCTAATAAGGAAAGTTATCGTATAACAATCCTCTACAACACAAAATGTCCAAGATAATATGTTAAAATATAAAATGACACAACGTCGTTACTGCAAGATGAAATTTGTTGACCTCTTCAGTGAAACACATGCAAGGCCTGAAATTAATAGAATTAAGATTTTTAAACGGACTACCGTCTGCACAAACCAACGTACACAGTCGGGACAATAAATTGAGGCATTGGCATGGAAAAGGTATGTTTAAAAGATATGTTTAAGATATGTTTAAAAATGAGTCAGAAAGTTTCGGGCTATTGAGCAGGTCAGTTGAGAACCACCTTAACCCATTAAAACCTATTGGTACCATATGGTATCGGAATACCTGCCAACCATTTAATTGTTTGAGTATCAGCATTTTTTAAGAGAAATAGTATATTTATTTGATGACAGAAACTCCGTAATAAAAGGAAACAAAAGTTGCTATTTATAAAAATTGGTATGAATTGCAATTAGTTTCGCTGATGTCTCTTAGGATAGAAAATTAAGAGAATTTGCGCATACTAAAAAAATCGGGACTTTTGGCGTCCTACGCGCAGTGGTTACGCTGGACGGGTCTTAGAGCTCCTAAAATTTTGGAGATCCCGAGTAAACTAGCACCACTAACCAAAGAAGATAACTAACAAAATGCAAGTTTTTAGATATTCCATATTCCAGTTTTCTAAAGAAATTGTACAACCAAAACCTCTATGATTGCTTACTCTAAAACAGCTGATTTCTTAAGGGTCCTCTTCACGCACTTGAAAACACCCGCTCGCTAATGTTAATCCTATGGGGCATTGTTTTTCTAATAACTCGTTTGCATTTCAATATTTTTAAATGATTTTTTGCATTGGATAGCAGAGATCAATCTCTATTTCCGCCGTTGATTACTTTTTCGATTTTCTTTGCAGTTTTTTTTTACGAAGATACTTTCACTCTCGAAACCGGTTTTGAAAGTGAAAGTATCTTTGTAAAAAAAATCCGAAACGAAAATCGAAAAACTAATCAACGGTGAAAATAGAGATTGATCTCTGCTATCCAATTTAAAAAATCGTTTAAAAATATTGAAATGCAAACGAGTTATTAGAAAAATAATGCCCCATAGGATTAACATTAGCGAGCGGCTGTTTTCAAGTGCGTGAAGAGGACCCTTAAGACAGATAAATAATTGTAACATGTTTTTTTTTTCTGGATTGTCTTATTGGAGTTATTTAATTTTGATAACAAATACTCTTTGCACTTACTAAAGTTTATCATGGATAATAATTGAGTAAAATACAGAACTTGTAATTTTAAAACAATGTCAGAATTCAATTAAATAATTTAACATGAAAATCCGAAAAATAAAAATACCAGTTACCATGATTTACATCCGAGTCCTTCAATTATAAAATTAGTTAAAATGGATTCCTTAATAAAATTTGAATGAAAGTATATATAATGAGAATGATCTAATTATAAAATTATTGAAAATGATTATTTTAATAGATGAATAACTCTTATTAATTTGATAATATTTCTTAAATCAATAACATAAAGAACAACAAGCAGCCAACGGTTCATTTTTTTAATTATTAAAAAACTTTTTGAGTCGAATAATTGAGGCATTGACATGGAAAAAGTAGTAAGTCAAGAAAACCTAATTTTACAAAGGAGGCAAAAAAAAACGGTTTTACACTGCTAAATTACAAAGTTTTATTAACAAAAAGTAAGCATATGAGATCCATGTATGGATATCTCAGCTTTACACTGACTTACTGCTCTTAGCATTAGCACAACATTTTACTACTTCTTCTATTAAAAATCTCAAAATCGATTTTTCTTGACTTACTACCTTTTCCATGCCAATGCCTCAATTTAATAAATTACTTTGAAATAATCCTTGCAGTTTTCATGAACTTTGTATTTTATCTATTTTAATCCGCATTGTTGTAATCAAACGTCATCATTACAAATATAACATTTACTAATAATTTCATTAGCCTGAAATGATGAAGAAGCTTTAAGTTAGATATATTCCTTGAAATACAATTAGCGCTTTAACTTTTCCTTTGGCGTTTTAAGAAATAACTCGCTTGTAATTTAAAATTCAACGCAGTCGCATTTTATCGGAAATATGGAATGCAGGCTGAAACATCGATTATCTTTAAATAATGCTACAGATTAAAATATTCATTAAAACTAGCGGCTATTTAAACAGGAAGATTTAGATTCAGTTGCTCTAATTAACTTGCTATAAAATTAATAACAATTATGAATAAGTAATTATGATGAGCTTTCATTAGTAATTAAAAATTTTACTGTCTCCCATAATTCTCCATAATGATCTACTAACAATTTAAATAGTTAGAAAAGAAGTAAAAAATTTAACAGCCCTTAAAGGTTTCTTTTCAATATAAATTTCTGCTAACAGAAGTATATTCCGATTTGCTTAACTTCAGCAACTTTTCGATGCGCAATTATTGGTTAATAGTAGATGTATTATTTATATACGATTTACATATTCAGAGATTTATAAACAAGTAAATTCTAATAAAATAGCGCGGCTCAAACTGCAAAAATATACAGGGTGATTCCTGGAGCCCATTTCGTCTCATGTAAATTGTGAATCCAATTAGCTGGAGCCATTAATAAATAATTGCCTAAATAATTGTCTGTACCGACAAAAATATAACGATGAGACATATAAGAAAAAGTTTGTTTGAGAAAAACAACCAGTGGTAGACGATAAATTCATTTTACAATTATAAACACTTGCGTTTCCAGATATAAACGCCTGATCTCTAAAAAATAACTTTTATTTTAAATACAAAAGTAACTGACGGTTAATTTTTTTTCATTATCGCACTACGTCATAGTTTTTCCTTCATATTTACATGAAGTTACATTTAGATTTTATGAAGTTGTATTTCCTTACGTTTAAGAAAATTCTCATTTTGCATTCGAAGAAAACTTGCATATTTCATACATTGTTTGAGGCGAAACGGAGTTAAAGAATCACACTGTATACACTAAAAACAAAAAAAAATATTCTTCACACTTTTTACCATTTTCTTTAGTCTTGGTAACATTTTTCAGGTAATGTGTAATGTGAGTATTAAGCCAGAATAAATACAGAATTTTCCAATGTATTCTGGGTTAAACGCATAATGACATAATCGCTGAAAAAATGTGAACATTATTTCTCTCCAGTTATTTTCATGACTTAAAAACTTTAAAATATTGAAGTTTGTCGCCATTGAATTTTTTTAATAGATTATAAGCCTATGTTTTTGCAGTTTACTTTTTATTTAATCCTTTCAAGGACGAGTAATAATGTCATTGTAACGTTGAAAACTCACTAATTTACGAACCATTTCATTTCAAATTAAATAAATGCAATTTAATATTTTTTCATTTAAGTTAAAAAATCAAAATTTTAATCAAAAATTTTTGGAACAATTTTTGATTGAAATTAAGTGACATAAATAATGTACCATCGCCCTTCAATCGTTTACTATTTCCTTCATTTAAAAATGTTTGCAGATATTAAAAAAGAAAAATATTAAAATTGTAATACCGATATAGATTAAATCAATAACCTAAACATAATATTCTTTCTTTTCTTTAGAAAACCACAACTTTTGTCCAAATTAAAAGGTTTAATCAATTGTTTTATTTTATTTTAATAGAAAAAAAACCATAAAGTAAAAAAAAAAAAAAAAAAAATCATTTACCATTTTTCAATTATAATGTTCAAAACGTCTTATAAATTTAAATTTAAAAAAAGTTTAATAGTCTGAGATTTAACAATAAAATTAATTTTATTAAAGTATTCCCTTAAGTATTGTGTAAAAACCTCATTACAGGCTTTGTCGACTTTAACGGGAGCGTCATTAAAACTGTTCGGCATTTTCCCCAGTGACTTATGGAAATCATTATCGTTAAGAAAATAAAAGATAGAAGTGAATACATAGCATAAAAGGCATCTCTTTTATTAAAGCATGTACTTTTTTACGTGTCCGGCAAAAAAAAATAATGAAGTAGTAATTTATAACATCTTTAAGTTTTAAATGGGATGCATGTTCAAATAATTTTTTTTTGTCAAATACATTATGGGCAATTTCAATCATTTTTGTTATTATGGGGCTATTATAGATATTTATTAAAATATCTTTTAAAATATCATGGTTTGTACATGGTGTTTCCGTTTTATGTTAACAAACATTAAAATGTGGTAGAGCACATTAAAATAAACAATTTTTGTATGGGAAATGAGGGTCACAATCTAGTTATTTAGTCAAAAATATAACGTGATTTACTTCAATCTGAGTCCTGATTTTTGGTCATAACTTTAATAATAATAAAGACTTTTTAACGGTATTTACAAAAGAATTAATTTCCTGGTGCAAAATGTAATGAAATCACGAAAAGTGTTAGAAATACACAGTAATTCGGTCTGCACAGAGTCTGTAATGTCAACTACATTCCGAAAAGTGGATCGTGAAATTGAGCGCTAATTGGATGCTGATGGTGATCCCTAGTACTATATCTCGGACTATTGTTTAATTTAACGGGGGGAGGGGGAGAAGTTGTCACCATCCAAATCCAATTAGCGTTAAATTAGACGATAGACTTTTCGGAATATAGTTGCCATTAAATGTGGTTAACCGACCAAATTACTGTGTATTTCTTGCACTTTTCATTGTTTCATCGTATTTTGCACATATTACGTTCATATTACCTTCATGGAGTACCATTATTAATGCTAAAATGAAAAAGGTTGAATAACTAAAATGACATTCATAATATCATGCATTAAATGCAGTAATAATAATGCAAGAATAATTGGAATTGTTTCAGTATAACGTTTACAAGCTTTAATGGGTAATATAATATACTACAACAAACAATATTCATATAGGAAATCAGGATCGCAATCTACTCATTAATTCAAAATTACAGGGTGCTTCACTTCAGTCTGAGGCCAGATTTATGGTAATAACTTTAACAATATTGAAGATATTTTAACCATATTTACAACAGAATTAACTCTCTGTGTACAAAATGCGATGTAATCACAACAAGTTGTAGAAGCATACCAGTAATTCGGTCGATGTATCGTAAGTAATGTCAATTATATTCCGAAAAGTCAATCATCAAATTTAGCACTGATTCAATACGGATGGTTGCCACTTACGCCACCTCAAATGAGATAGTATCAGGAGATGTGTTCAAAATGACCTTCATCCATATCCAATCAGCAATAAATCAGACGATCCACTTTTTCGAATGTAGTTGACATTACATACGGTGCAAGGGCAGTAATATTGTGCAATTTTTTTGGTGATTTATCGCATTTTGCACACAAGTAAATTCTGTTGCACATATCGTTAAAATATCTTTATTATTGTTAAAGTTATGACTAAAAATTCAGGCTCAAATTGAAGTGATTTACCCATTCTTTGTAGCTGAATAAGTAGATTACAACCATGGTTTTCTATGCAAAAATTGTCCGCTGTAATGTGCTCTACCACCGCTTAAAGTTTGTAAACATTAAGCTAAAACACGCTGTATATACAAACATGTGTATAATATAAGTTCAGTGCTAGAAATGTGTTTCATTTACTTTGTTAAAAAATATATTTATTTTTAATTCTTTGTAAAAATGATAATGACACTATGTAATTAATACACTATATTTCCAAAGAAAAAAGATGAGGGGTTGTATCCAAATGTACTAGCTTATGAAAGTTGACATAATAAGAATGAAGTGTCTCTCATTCTATATTTGATACAACCCCTCATCTTTTTGCTTCACTTTGGGAACAGCGAATTTTGAGCTTATTCTATCGACGATTCCTATCAGAATTTTCAAGCTATGTTTTTGAGACTTTCATAAAAGTTGGTCTATATATTTAACTAATATATTATGTACAGTATATTTTGATTGAATTCGCCCATGCGCAGTGAAACAATATTTAGTGAACCTGCTCATTTTTCATACAAGTTTTATTATTTTTTAATTCTGATTGCAGGGTGTTGTGTACAATTTTGTTTGTCATATTTTCTGAAAAGAACTTGTTTTTATATTAAAAACTCTGCAAATTATAAGCAAAAAACTTGATAAAATTTGGGACTGTTTTTATAAAAACCTGAATTTCTCTTCGAGTATACATGCTATCTTCATAAAAATGAACCCAAATTATTACAATAATCCACTTAATCATAATCTACAGTTTGAATGCTTTTGCAATATTAGTTTTTACAGGGTTATTCAAAATATATTAGTTATTCTTCAATTTGTTGACGGCCCCTTATGGGGTTTCGGGAAAAATCTTCGCTAAAATATATGACGTCTATCATGTTGTTTACACTCCTGAAGTTTCAGGATAATTCCTCATGTATCTTTCCAGATATTTAACAAAACGTTTAAAATCGCATGTGACCGGTCATCATTGGAAATATAGTGTATTAAGCCATATGCATATAGAGATAGAATAATATTTTTTGTGAAAACTGTATAACATAAAATTGAATGACTGAAAACAGACTCATAAAATCCCCAAAATATTTTACATTCGTTTTCAATATCGGCATAATATACACATTTGAAAAAAAAAAAAAATTTATAATAGCAACCGTAATAGCGAACCACTATTTTTATATTACCCCAGTAAACTCATTTAATGGTTTTATAGTGGAAATACTTACAATATAAAGTCATAATTTTAGATGAATTCTGATGTTTCACAGAAAATATTTCCAATATAGTAGAAATTGTACTACAATGTTATAGAAAACTCACTTGGTTTCTTGTAAATGAAATGCTAAAAATTCATTAGTATCATGTAAATATTTATAAGAAATATCTATACAGGGTATCCCTTCTTACCGTTGACCAATAGCTAATTCCTATTTTTAGAAGTATAATTTTAATTACAAAAATGCTTTAAGTGTTTTTCTTCATCATATGAAAATCCATTTACGTCAAAGTAAATATTTTACAAAACTAGTCGGATATGCCAATCCCAAAACTTTCTTCTAGCTCATACATGTTAATGCTTCAAAATTCGCTATCAAACCGCCCAAAAAAAATCAAATTTTTTTTTGGTCATTCTGTTGTACATCAGCTGCTTGCGAATCGTCGGGTTACCTGGATGCGAGCAGCCGATGTATTATATTAAACTACGAAAAGTCCTTTTGGCCTGTATCGGCAGGAAAAAATAGCCTCCTTAAAGCTTGGTTTTGAGATTTTATCTAATTCTACTGAAAATACACGAAGCTAAAATGCGCGGAACCCAATTACAGAAGAGTCATTCCCAGTTCTCTTCAATATTTAATTTGAATGAGAATATCCCCAGCTAAAAATGAACTGCAGAAAATCTGCAAAAAAAATGCAGTTGAGAAACTGCGGTGATTTGGCCAATTCGACTACAGTTTTTTTGAAGTCGATACAACTGCAAAATTACTGCAGTAATTTTGCAGTTGAATCGACTTCAAAAATTCTGCAGTAATTTTGCAGTTGAATCGACTTCAAAAATTCTGCAGTAATTTTGTAGTTGTATAGACTTCAAAAATTCTGCAGTAATTTTGTAGTTGTATCAACCTAAAAAATTCTGCAGTAATTTTGTAGTTGTATCAACCTAAAAAATTCTGCAGTAATTTTGTAGTTGTATCAACCTCAAAAATTCTGTAGTGGAATCGGCCAAATCACCGCAGTTTCCCAACTGCATTTTTTCTGCAGATTTTCTGTAGTTTCCCAACAGCATTTTTTCTGCAGATTCTCTGTAGTTTCCCACCTGCATTTTTTATTGCAAATTTTCTGTAGTTCATTAAAATAGAGAACCTCGTTTCTCTTAAGTGACGTCTGAATATTTCTGTTGTTTTTACAGACACCCTTGGCGTAATCAATGTTTATTTTTGTTTACCAATACTTTCTTTAAAACAAAACAATAAATATTACAAATAATATAGAGAAAATTCTTTGGCTGTTTTTAGACTCTCAACTTGTATATTTTAGGAGCAAAATGGAAGTGATTACCCCCCCCCCTCTAGAATTCTGCAGCTAATTTAACTAGCTGGTAAACTCTCTCCATTTCTCCGTCTCCTCATTTGGCTAATTTTCAATTAAACACTCCCAGTTGTATACATACATGTTACTTTCACAATTTATATAAAAATCTGTTGTCCCCCCCCAAAAAATTTTTTTTTTCTTTGTAGCTTGTGAGAATATATATATATATATATATATATATATATATATATATATATATATATATATGCGAAAGGGATTGCAAATTTTTAATCTCATAAGCAATTCATAATGAAGTCTATTGTGGCAGATTTAGATGATAATTTTAAATATTAAATGTAGGGGAGACTGGTACGCAGTGGAACATTTTTTCAGTTAAAAATTATGTTCTCTTTAATGCACAAACCGATCTGCATGAAAATATTTTTGAATATTCCTTAAACATTTATACATTTATCATAATTTTCTCATAACATAGTTTTCAATATATTTTTCAAAAAATTTTTTTATATGCATCCATAAAGTGGACCACTGTGCCCCACTTCTGGGGCACAGTGGACCGCTATTAGGTATTATCTGAAATACAATATAAGTCTATTTTTCATTAATCTAAGTCATTTTTTATTTTCCCTTTACCTGCAAAATAACATAGTAATATAAATTTACAAGTAACATTTTGAAACAAAAACAAAATGAATTATATTTTGAAAATAATAACAGATTAATACAGGAACAATTGCACTTTAGTTGAAGTTATTACTTAAGTACAAAAAAATCAGCGCACATTAAAATTTGCAAATGAAATTCCAAAATACTTAAGAGTAAGATTGAGCCTGGAATTTTCCTGAAATACTTTTCGGTCTGGGAGCAATATTATGACATCATTGACAACAATAGATTCATCTACAGTTTCGGGAAAAATAAACTGATTTCCATTCAATTTGCATCTCATTAATCTTACTTGAATAGAATCATCAAAAATTTAGACTACAGTTATATTTATCAAAGGCAGTATATACAAAACAAAATATTTCTTACTATATTATATAAATTGTCATTTTTCTTTGTTTACTTTATTTTACAGTTAAATAACTTTTTTTAAACAATATTTCTTTATAGTAAATAAGCAATTATTAAATATTTTGAACATTCTGCATTACAGGAGCAGAGTGGATTGTGGATCACTGTGCCCCAGGAGTGGGTGGTCAACTGTGACCCATGTTGAAGTTCAATAAATAATCATATTAATATTGTTTATCATATTAATATTGTTTATAGCTTCCTTTTAAACATATTAACTTTAAAGTTAAATAAAAAAAGGATCTTAGCTTTACAAAAAAGCTGTTTTATCTTATTTATCTACAACCTTTAATTACTAAAAAATTGAAATATGATGATGAAAAATTTTACTTTTAGAAGCTCAAAACAACCAATCAGGATAAAATAGTTCAATCTGAGCTAAGCATATTTTCTGAAGGCTATAAATAATCAGTGCAGTGCTGTTGTCTATTAGGATATAAGAGAAGCTTTAAAAAAGTTTAAATAAATAAAATATTAGAGGGTGGTCCACTGTGCCCATACTTCCAGTGTGTATCAGTCTCCCCTACATGAAATTTAAATGCAAAAATTAATTTTAATTGCAACTAATTTTTCCACAATGTGACTTTCAAATTTGAATATTCTTTCATCTCTTAAAGATAGTATCAATATGTGCCTTGAATATTTATATAATTTTGAATATATAAAATAAATTATACGAAAGGATATATATATATATATATGTAAATTTCTAAATTATATACCATTTACTATGAAATAAAATGTATTACATATGTTACAGCTAATAAAAAATAACTGCATAAAATTAATATTAAGAGCAAAACAAATATATGCTTTGCTGTTTTTAAAAAAAAAAATGCTAAAATTTACAAAAATTACTCTTACCTGCATCCTGATTTGTCCTTCCAATTTTATCTTGTATGCAATTATGGAGGAAATAAGGTTTAAATTTAAAAAAAACCATTTTATTAACATTTGATGTTTATGCTTTATAATTTACATCGTATTTAAATACCAAATGTATTTACAAATTCTTCTCACATTACACAGCCTTTGCAGCAGAATTTAGCTTGTTTCGAATGGTGGCACGTACAAGTGATACATTTACACCAAACTTGCAGGCAACATGGCCCTGAATATCCATTATCCTGGATCCCATTATCAGAAGAGACCGCGAAAACACTTATATAAGCGAGGTATGCAATTATCCGTTACCGGATTAAGCAGGTACATCAACCGAACATTAACTGAAAAAAAAAAACCCTGGATGCATGAAACTCACCATACAGCAATCTCTAGAATGCATAAAATTCATTCAAACAGCAGTTAGTAACATATATATGTACGCTTCGCATACATTAACTGAAAAAAAAAAAAACGTGGATGTATGAAACTCACCATGCAGCAATCTCGAGAATGCATGAAATTCATACAAACAGCAGTTAGTAACATATATATATATATGTACGCTTTGCCGACATTACCCCCCCCCCCAAACAAAAAAACAACAACATCCTGGATGCACGAAACTCACAATACAGCAATCTCTAGAATGCACGAAACTCACAATACAGCAATCTCTAGAATGCACGAAACTCACAATACAGCAATCTCTAGAATGCACGAAACTCACAATACAGCAATCTCTAGAATGCACGAAACTCACAATACAGCAATCTCTAGAATGCACGAAACTCACAATACAGCAATCTCTAGAATTCATGAAATTCATTCAAACAGCGGTTAGTAACTTTTTTATATATATGTACACTTCACGCACATTAACCGAAAAAAAAAAAAACCCACAAATTGAATTTCAGAAGAAAATTTGCAAATTTCACCATTCAAGAGTGTAAAAATCCTAAATTTCGTCGATAGTGCGTGTAAAATCATGAATTTTCTCAATCGAGCACGTAAAAATAATGAATTTTGTCGATTGTGCACAGAAAAATAATGAATTTTGTTGATCGGCTACGTAAAAAAACTTCGCCATTCGGGAGTGTAAAAATCCTGAATTTCATCGATCAAATGCATAAAAATCACAAATCTCATCGATGGGGCGTGTAAAAATCATGATTTTTAGCGATCGAGTGAGTAAAAATCATGAATTTTATCGATCGGCGTGTAAAAATCATATGTATTTCGTCGATTGGCTACGTAAAAATCAAATTTCGTCATTCGAGAGTGTAAAAATCTTGAATTTCGTCGATCGAACGCATAAAAATAATGTTGTCGATCGAAAGCGTAAAAATCACAAATTTCAGCAATAAAGTGCAGAAAAAATCTGAATTTCGTCAATCAGACGCGGTAAAATCCTGAATTTAATCGATCGGACGCGGTAAAATCATAAATTTCAGCGGTCGGGTGAAGAAAAATCATTAATTTCAGCGATCTGATTAAAAAAAAAAAAAAAAAAAAAAAAAAAAACAAGAATTGTGGCAATTGGACACGGAAAAATCACAAATTTCGGTGATCAGATGCGGAAAAATCATGAATTTTGGTGATCGGATGCAGAAAAATCGTGAATTTCATCGATCGTAATTGGAAAAATCATAAATTTTGGTAGTCAGGGGCGGAAAAACAAGGAATTTTCGTGATCGGGTGCGGAAAATTCATAAATTCCAGTGATCAAATGCAGAAAAATCATTAATTTCGGTGATCGGGTGTGGGAAAAATCATGAATTTTGTCGATCGAAAGCGTAAAAATCACAAATTTCAGCGATCAAGTGTGGAAAAATCCTGAATTTCGTCAATCAGACGCGGTAAAATCCTGAATTTAATCGATCGGATGCGGTAAAATCATAAATTTTGGCAGTCAGGTGAAGAAAAATCATAAATTTCGGCGATCTGATGCAAAAAAAAAAAAAAATCAAGAATTGCGGCAATCGGGCGCAGAAAAATTACAAATTTCTGTGGTCAGGTGCAGAAACATCATGAATTTCAGCAATCAGACGCAAAAAAATCAAAAAATTTGGCCGTCGATTGTGGAAAAATCATTAATTTCATCGATCGGACGCTGTAAAATCATAAATTTCGGCGTTCAAGTGCAGAAAAATTATGGAATTAGGCGATCAGACGCGAAAAAATCAATTTTGGCGATCGGGCACGGAAAAATAAAAACTTTCCGCGATCGGGTGTGGAAAAATCATGAATTTCGTCGAACGGGCGTGGAAAAATCGCTAATTTTAGGGAAAAAAGTTAAACAGAAAATCCTGCATTTGGCCGGTACTTTCCATGTTTTTAGTCGCCAGTTTTTCAAGTTTAATCGGCGAGTGGCGACTGGCGAGTGCTTATTTTCACCTTTACTCTGAACCTGTTTACGTTTTACATGCGACTCTCGGCATTGAGCAATAAGTGACAGCGTTCATCCATTATTTTCCGCAATTCGCTAACTTTGTTAATATAATAATTAACACCGTAATTCATTTTTTAAATGTTTATACATAGCCATAAGATAGCTAAAAATATGTACCGACAGACACTTCTTCAAAACTGGTTTCTCTTAAAAAAATTAGATAGATTCAACGTATTTATAAAAGCCTTACTAGAAAAAATATATTCATAGGATATTTGTATTTTCAAAGTTTTGTTCATATTATCTTATTTTAAACTTTTCTTTAATAGTGATGGAGTTAATTTAGAGTTTGTTATTGTGAATTCAAATAACTCATATTTATTACAAAATTAAATTAAATATTTGAGCCTTTTATCAGTACAATTAAATTTATAATATTGTTTGGGTTGATCTTGACTGTACTTAGCCTGTGTGTCAATATTAGTGTCAATCCAATTAATGATTTCTCAAGGTTTTTACATATATTTTCAATTGCTTTTAATCAAAGTTTATAAATAATATACCAGGAGGAAAATAACTTTATAAAAATTATGATTTAAAGTAATGCTATTTTAATTATTGTCCTCTTGAATGATATGTTACATGAAATGCGATTAAAAGCTTTTTCTTCTTTTTCCAAGATAGTTTGCCAAATTGGTATGTTACAGATGTCAGTTAACATTTTTCAATTAATAACCAAATATTTGTTGCTATATTTTTATACTTGATAGCAGGGGTGTAAAAATCCAGTCGCCAATGGGTAGATTACTACCACTAAATTTTTAGTATTGTTCGACTAATAAGAATACTGATAAAATTTAGTTGAAGTATAATAATAAAATTTAGCCGAAGAATACTAATAAAATTTAGTGGTGAGAATCGGCAAATTAAATAGACATAGCCAAGTTAGCTTCATACATGGCAACATATTTTTGTCGCCAAATTTGGTGATATTTCATCAATTATCGCCCAGCTTGGCGAGAATTTGACGTTGGCAAATATAAATATAAGTGTTAAGCATGTAATTCTTGAAACGATGGTTACAACAATAAAGGAAAATTTGCCGAAACCATGTTCACTAAAACTCATAAATTAAACCCGTTTATGGAGGAATCCTGCTGTATTGTTTCAACATGTCAGCCACCCAATAATTTCAAACTGCTATATCTCAGCCATTTTTTAAGATAGAAGCAAAACGAAAAGAAAAATAAAGAAGAAAAAAAAAAAAGAATTTCGCCCCAATGACCAGATTTTCAAACCCGTCAAACTGGGTCGAATCCCGGTAGGTAGGGGCCTGGTCAGTGGTCTCCAAGATAGAAGCAAAACAGAAAATGCTCTGGAATCCTTGGATCAAGGTCAAACATTTAAAGCAAAAAGGTTTTAGGATTTCTAATTTTTTTGTACAACTTTTTGAAATTGAAATCTTTAAATGGCTATCTCGGCGCCCCCTCCAGGCACAATATCCCCAAATTCAACCGGGACCTTCAGGCAACATATACAAAAACATATACAAAAAATTTGGTTCAATTATCTACGTAACTTCATACACTTTTTGATGATACAATAGTGAAAATCGAACAAAAATAGCGATCGCAGCTCCCCCTTTCGTCGAAATATCTCGAAATTCAACTGGGACCTGCAAGCTATAGTGGAAAACATATACAAAAAATTTGGTTCAGTTATCTGTATAACTTCACACACTTTTCGATGATACGATAGTGAAAATGGAACAAAATTCGCGATCGCAGCGCCCCTTTTCGTTGAAATATCCCCAAATTCAGCTGGGACCTGCAAGCTATAGTAGAAAACATATACAAAAAATTATGTACTACTATACTACGTCACTATGTACGTTATGTACTACTATACTACGTCACTATGTACGTTATGTACTACTATACTACTATACTACGTACGTTATGTACTACTATACTACGACTTACTATGTCAAAAACATAGAAAAGGAATTTGGTTCAATTATCTGCATAACTTCATACACTTTTCCAGGACACAATAATGAAAATGGAACAAATATCGTGATCACAGCGCCCCCTTTCGCTGAAATATTCCCGAATTCAAGTAGGACCTGCTTGCCATTGCCAAAAACATAGAAAAAAAAATGGTTCAATTTGATGCATAACTTCATACATTTTCTGATGATACAATGAGGACGGACAGACGAACAGACATACATTTTGTAAAAACATGTTTTTCGGAATCTCTGACCCCTAAAACATGTAAATCCGTCAAAAACATGAAGTCGAAAAAAATTTCGATTACAATACTTTCTTCTATTATAGATAGAGGAAAGTAAAAGTACGAAATTTAAATTTACGAAGCTGTTTGGCAGTAAAACAACGTCTTTCCAGTTTTAGTTTCAAGTACGGTTTAAAGTAAAGTTTGATAAAAGTAATGTTCAAAGTAATGTTTATAAGTGATAAGTTTATACGTTCGATTTAATAACCATAATAGCACCATACCTTAAAAAGAACTAATAATTCTTTCTTATCTTTATATATTCTTTTGAGTATCTAAAGTTTAACTAAAGACCTTAGAAAAAGTGCGCATAAATAGAAAATGAAGTGCATTACAACAAACGTCGAATGTGTAACCTATGCTTCTTTTCGAAAATAATAATTTAGCTGTGGCTCTAGTTTAAGTAAAGTAGAAGATATGGTAAAAGTAGGGTAAAACCACATAGTCGGATAAAACTATATATTACAGTTTTGACTCGATTAGAGTAGCCCTCTAACGGGTGCTGAAATACTTAGCTCTAGGCAAAAAGAAGAAGCGGCCATTATGGCATCTCCATACGAGAATTTTTGGAGACTCTCTATTGGAAAGTTTATTTTATCAGTTATTTTTTCGTTTTAATATTTGCAGGTTCTCAAAATTCTTAAATTTCGACACATTTAATGTTACGAAACTTTTTATAGTATAGTGTAAACATAGTTAATAAGTATTTATTTCCCACAATGAAACTGTTGTTAGCAATTAGGGAACCACTTTTAGGACTGGCTTTCCGATCTTCATTCTTTTGGAAGAAAGCCGTATTTCCTATGTGAGATAAAATTGGATTTTGGAAAATAAGGCTTGAAGAAAATGCAGTCAAATCTTCAACGGCAAAAGTGGCTATATTGTTTTTAAAGCTGATAAAGAAGATAATTTTCCTGCAATATCTTACATTGTAATGAAGATAATTTTCGTTTTGTTTTTAAATATTAAATCGCTAGACTTATAATTAGAATACTGTTAGTTAAGTTCCTTAACCCTTCCGCCCCAAGACGGAGTTATCTTAGCGCTTGCTATTTTCAATCTCACATTTTCCCCTTACTGGCTTCGGTTGGTTGATTTATGACGGCCGATTATCTACTCGACAGGCCCTAGGGCCTATCAATATAGGAGGATATAGGCAATGGGAGGATATAGGCAATGGGAGGATATAGGCAATAGGATATAGGCCATAGGGGGAGTGCCCTCCGTGGGAGACTTTCTAAGGGATCCTAACCCGTATTTACGGCAAGGTTTGAAGAAAACCACGGAAAACTCCGGACGGTTAGGTCGACAAGCGCGACAGGGCTTTCAATCCAGCACCTCCCATCTACCAGCTTTGAGAGCAGAACTTCTCAGCCACTGGTGGGACCCTTACTGGCTTCGGAGCTGATCGTCGAAGAGGGCAACAAAATGCTTGATGATTCAGCCTGTATTATAGTAGGCCTAGTGTTTGGTAACTCTTGTGTATAAAGTATTACATGGCTAGCTGCAAAAAACCAAAGGCAAAAATGATTTTGAGTTTTTTTTTTGCCATGTTGATTAATTTGCAAGCCAAACCTTAGAAAAATGTATTGTTTATATTTTGAAGCCTATCGATGTATTTATAGGGAGTTTTTCGTAAAACGCAAAGCTTCTGTTGTAAGTTTATATTTTAATTTAAAGCTTAAATTTTATTTCGATCTGATTATTTTGAAAAATATTGCTTCAAATGTACTGTTTTATACAAGTTTTTGAAAATTTAGTAAATTATTAAATTTAATTTTTTTCATTAATTCTTTTCTGTCTTAAACTGATTATTGAAATTCAAATTTTTGTTTTGTTAGGTAAATGTATTTAGTAGACAACATCTTGCAATTTATGTGTAGGAAGAGTTTTTTTTTATATTTAAACTACGTTTTAAAAACAATGTTTATTGGCTTTTTAATCTGTTTATTACGCACAGATTTGATCCCCATTCTTCCAGTTTTATTTACGTATTAAGCTGATTATTGAAGTTCAAATGTTTGTTTTATTAGATAAATGTATTTAAATTAGACAAATATTACAACTACGAAAATAACCAACTTCAATATTCAATAAACGCTGTTTTCAAAACGTAAGTTAAAGGTATGCAAATTCATTTTAATCAATGCAGAATCAAAAAGATGCTTTATTTGTTATTGCCTTCTTTCTTCTGCCTAGCATATATATATATATATATATATATATATATATATATATATATATATATATATATATATATATATATATATCTTTTTAGGTAGATTTCGTAAGAAATCCTACCTATTACATTCTCATCTAAGCTGGAATTTTTTTTAATTTTTTGCAGATCTACACCGATCATGACAACCAGAACCCAAAACCACCCCCAGTTCAAAATTTTATCCATCTATCTATCTTTCTATGTCACTTTTTTATGGACACGATAACGTCAATAATTCTGCACAAATCTGTTCCAAACTGATACATAAAATCAAGGGGTATAAAATCTCGGTCAAGTTCGTTAATGGGCAAAATCGAGCTAAGGAGGAGGGGGGCTTTTTGTGAAAACAGAAAAAACCGATAATTTCTTAATTACGATACGTATCGAATCCGTTTAAAGTTATTATTACTTCCAGAAAAAGGGCCGAAAATTTATGTATGACAGATTTTTGATGTCATTAAAAATGGCCCCAAGGGGGGGAGAAAGGGGGGTTTTAGAAAAAAAAATTCATAACTTCGTCAATTCACATCAAATCCGCTTAAATTTATTATAAATCCTCTTAATATTATCTAAAACTTTTATATTGACAAGTTTTTTATAGGACCAAGCCTTATAGCAAAAAAATAATAATAATAATAAATAAATAAAAAAAATCCCCGCCGGCTCCGTCTGCAAACAAGTTAGGTTTCGAAGTAGGCGGTTCCAACTGCCGCATCATGGCGAAAAGGTCAATTCTTCCGCAATTCCCAACAAACAGGCGTCCCACGGTCTGCGTCTTCAAAATCTACCTGTGCTTGTAGACCGAGCGCCGTCAGGGATTTTTTCTTTCTTTCTTTTCTTTTTTTTTTTTTTTTTTTTTTTTCAAGCTGAAAATATTTCACGGTTAAAAGTGTTCTGTGATGCTAAAATTCTTAAAACCATAACATTGATTTGTCTTTTTTTTTTTAAATAGAAATAAATTCAACTGGTCTTAAAATTTTGCATTTTTTCATCTGTTTTTTTTTTCAAAACAAAAATATTTCAGCTTTTAAAGTGTTCGGTGACGCTAAAATTTGTGAAATCAACGTACTTAAAGTGTGACTTAAAGTGTCCCATGGCTCTAAAAAACTATTTTTAAATGACAATCTAGACGGGCGAACTCTGGCTAGTAAATAAAATAAAATAGTATTATGTACTTATATTTTTGATATGTTTTTAATGAAATTTTCAAAGTGTCGAGGATATTTACAAAACAATAAACACGAAAATTGAAAAATATATATTAAGTGAAATGGAACAATCATATTGTATGCCTTGTTATCCTCTTAAGGATTTTTTCTATTTTCTTATCAGTTACAGCAAGTCTCAACGATGCAAAACTTACGCAGCGATGTAGAAGAAGTGGATTATCTTTCATTGGAGAGTCCCAAAAGAAAAGTTTCAGCGACGAATAAGAGAAAGCGCTGTTTCCCCTAGATGTGTAATCTGCGGAAGTAACAAGGCTGCGAGCGGAAATAGTCGGAGCTGCCTACGGAAACTGATGTCACTTGAGAAGCCACTAAATAGCTTTGGAACAGTGAACTAAATTCAATTAATTAAATCTCATTCTTTTCCGTATTTTTTCTTTGTTCTTAATTATTTTCTTATCCTCAATAATTATTCCATAAGGTCTCGTTTTCGGAGAATTATTCATCCTTAATGAGATTGCATTTTTTCCGTTTTCCGATAAAACGAGAAATTCACAAAGTGTTTCTTTTAAGACTTATAAAAAAAACAATATTTTTGAAAATATATGATACCCCCTTTTCACTTTTCACGGACAACTTATGGTAACTAACAAAGCATTCGTGTGTAAAATCGCAACAAAATTTTGTATTGCTTGAAAAATAAACATCATTGAAAAAATATGAGTGGAAAAATTAACATCCATTCAACTGGAAGTAGGATTTTTGAAATTTCGGAATGAAATTATTAAAAAAAGTAAAGTATGTAATATTTTCAGAGGCACGAAAAAGCTATTTCACTTTGCCGTACGTTTGCATTAATTTTTGAATTAATTCCACAGTAAGTTTAATGTGTACTAAAAATATCAACGTTTGACACACAATAACATCGTGTAATAAACAGACGCACGTTTCATGAGTATCCTGGACTCATTTCCTCAGTGTAAATAAACTTAAACCCTATTGTATCCCCCCAAAGACATGAAAATGAATCTAAAAACCCAAATGAAAAACAACAACACACCGAGAAACTCCTCCAATCTGATTAAGTCGGTTGGTTGGTTGTAGAGGATTCACTATGACAAAGTAACTCAACCCAGAAAGGTGAGATGTACGGTACACTTGAAAAATCATTAACCAGGGAGTTACCAAATTTATGAATATAAACTGCCTCAAAGAAGTCTAAATCTAATGGAGTGTTACATTTCTTAATAATAGTGGCTGAGTCGAAGTTAAAATTATGTCCCTCACTCCAACAGTGACAGGCAATAGAGGACTTTTGTAATTCTTTTTTCTTAATGTAATTTCTGTGTTCATTGAGTCTGAAACGGAGTTGTCGTTTAGTCTGTCCTATATAGGACAAACCACATTGACATTGGATATTGTAAATGCCCCAAAAGTTTTGATGTGAAATTTTATCCTTTAACTGTGAAAAATTTAGTTTATTAACTGGCTTAAAAACAACCTTAAAATCATATTGCCTTAAAATATTAGCTATTTTATAGCTAATACTATTGTGAAATGGTAAAATAATGAGGTTAGAAAAAGATTCTGGGACATCAGAAGGAACAAGATTACTATTTTTATTTAGACAACGAAAAATTAAACGGTTGATATAAGTCAAACTAAAACCACGATTAATAGCAACAGATCTAATATAATTCAATTCTGTACCAAGGGAAACATTATCAGAACAAATGGAAATTGCTCTATTAATAAAGAAATGAAAAGCCGAGGCTTTCTGAGAAGGGGGGTGACACGAATTAAAATGAGGGGGGAGTGAGACTGCAAAAGGTTTCCGGTATACACAGGTATCAAATGTATTAGGCTGACGTGTGACTAACACATCAAGAAAGGTCAATTTATTTTCAACTTCAACTTCATATGTAAACTGACAATTTATTTTCAACTTCAACTTCATATGTAAACTGAATTGTCCTTTCTTGATGTGTTAGTCACACGTCAGCCTAATACATTTGATACCTGTGTATACCGGAAACCTTTTGCAGTCTCACTCCCCCCCTCATTTTAATTCCTGTCACCCCCCTTCTCAGAAAGCCTCGGCTTTTCATTTCTTTATTAATAGAGCAATTTCCATTTGTTCTGATAATGTTTCCCTTGGTACAGAATTGAATTATATTAGATCTGTTGCTATTAATCGTGGTTTTAGTTTGACTTATATCAACCGTTTAATTTTTCGTTGTCTAAATAAAAATAGTAATCTTGTTCCTTCTGATGTCCCAGAATCTTTTTCTAACCTCATTATTTTACCATTTCACAATAGTATTAGCTATAAAATAGCTAATATTTTAAGGCAATATGATTTTAAGGTTGTTTTTAAGCCAGTTAATAAACTAAATTTTTCACAGTTAAAGGATAAAATTT
This sequence comes from Maratus michaelseni, assembly GCA_963931845.1. NCBI lineage: Eukaryota > Metazoa > Arthropoda > Arachnida > Araneae > Salticidae > Maratus > Maratus michaelseni. The sequence goes on from OZ007586.1 coordinate 421,288,335, forward strand.
CACATCAAAACTTTTGGGGCATTTACAATATCCAATGTCAATGTGGTTTGTCCTATATAGGACAGACTAAACGACAACTCCGTTTCAGACTCAATGAACACAGAAATTACATTAAGAAAAAAGAATTACAAAAGTCCTCTATTGCCTGTCACTGTTGGAGTGAGGGACATAATTTTAACTTCGACTCAGCCACTATTATTAAGAAATGTAACACTCCATTAGATTTAGACTTCTTTGAGGCAGTTTATATTCATAAATTTGGTAACTCCCTGGTTAATGATTTTTCAAGTGTACCGTACATCTCACCTTTCTGGGTTGAGTTACTTTGTCATAGTGAATCCTCTACAACCAACCAACCGACTTAATCAGATTGGAGGAGTTTCTCGGTGTGTTGTTGTTCTTCATTTGGGTTTTTAGATTCATTTTCATGTCTTTGGGGGGATACAATAGGGTTTAAGTTTATTTACACTGAGGAAATGAGTCCAGGATACTCATGAAACGTGCGTCTGTTTATTACACGATGTTATTGTGTGTCAAACGTTGATATTTTTAGTATATTTATCCACACAAGATTTTTTTCATTAAGTTTAATGTGGTTCTTCTTTTTGATTGTGACAAATGTTAATTCATTTCATGAATTAAACAAGAACGAAAAATCATGCATGATGCATAGATTGTCAAACACTTTGCAAATATAACAGAATATTATTAAGAAAATTCATTTATTCAGTCAATGGAATGAGATATCTAAATAAACAACTTAATAAACACATAACTCGGTAAAAATTTATTTTCAGCAGTTGCTATCTACATCCAGTAATGTGTGTATATTCTTTCGCGCAACTCTTTATAGGATACACAGAATTTATACAAACCATGTTAGGAATTGCAAAAATCATCTATTGCTTGTCATTGTTAGGGTGAGGGACACAATTTCAATTTTGATTCGGCCACTATTATTAAGAAAGGCAGTATACCCCTTCAGGTTTAGACTTTCTTGAAGCAGTTTATAAACTCCCTGGTCAACGATTTTTCGAGGGTACCTTTTACATCTCGCCTTTCTGGGTGATTTACTGTGTCACAGTGCATCACTTCCGGCTTCATCTCATTGGTTGCTCGTACATGAAGGTTTTCCGGTGTGTTGTTTGCTGTTATTTGGGTTTCTGGCTTCCAGTTTCATGTATTTGGGGAATGTTAAGCTACGGCTGCCGAAGGCACTCGTACATTACCGCCGATTCCAGGCTCTCGTGAGCCCATACGAGGTCACGACCAAGAAGGGCTGGTTTACCCGGACACCTCCAAGGTGGTGCTCTTCGGCCTGGAGAAAGCCGGGGGCCGAAGCCTACCTGCGCCTCTCACCCTAACAAGTGAAGTCAGCGGACGCTGCGACATGCGGTGGAGCCCCAGTAAAGGACACCACCACAAAGACCTTTTAACTGATAAGACGGGAAGGCTTTGGAAACCGTAACTAACGAAACAGTGAATATAGCTGTGCTGGAAAACACTCCCAAAGGCGCGATCCAATCACATGCATGCATGATTGTGTTTGCCAATTCGCCAAATCGTTTTGTGGTAAACCTAAAATAGAAGCAAATTACGCGCCATATTGAAAATTTAAAACGAGTTTTGTTTTTAGTCAAGTTTTGCTCCCTAAAGATTAAGACTCATTCTGGTTGTAGTTCACTATATTTTGGTAATTATTTAAATTATTAAAAATATATCTTAAGTGTATAGATAAAAGTATACTTATCAAGAATATAATTTAAATAGAATATTAAAATTGTATTCTCAGAGCAAAGATCATAGAAGATGAAGATATGTATATTAGAAGGATTGTAATATTTTAGGCACAGGGCCACCATTAGATATCATATCATGGCTCTCAGACAAATATACTGTGAGATGCCCCCCCCCCAACTCTTCTCCCCTTGCTTTTTTTTTTATAAAACTAATAGCGATATTTACATTTAACAAACTATTTAGAATATATCTATATATATATTTGTCTTACGTGGCGCGGAAATAGGGCGGAATTTCTACCTTATCGTTGGCAACAATCGTAGTTTCCAGAGCTCAGACCAATGAACAGACAAGATTGTGTTAGCCCCGCCTCCAATATAGCGGAAAGTGTCAGAGCAGTGAAACTGAAGCTAGCAATTATTAAAAATAAAATAATATGAACGTAATCCAAAGCGTCTGAGATGATTCCTCATTTTAATTATGAGAAATGGTGTTAATTTCAAATGAATGCATTTTTTTCAAATGAATTCATTTAGAATTTATTTACGAATTTCACACACACAAAAAATCGGAGATAATAAAATATAAACTTTCTAGAATGCCCTGCTGCCATCTGTTACCGTTTTATTGAAGTAAAAATAATTTCTTTTGTAGAAATCTATAATCAGTTAGAATAATAAAATGTTGAACGAAATTTAAACAATCATTGATGATAAACTATCTTCCTACCACGTAGTTTTTTTTTTGTTTGTTTTTTTAATGAATTTAAGCCGTGCTGAACAATATTGTAGGTGCTAATTATGTTTCCAAGATCCTCTTTTCATAGTATTTAAATTATTTATATGTCCATTAGTAGCATCAACTAAATGCATTTTTAGTTGTGTTTTCAACGGAGTTTTCAATTACTTTTTTACATTAAAAAAATTGTCAATTTTATATATTCAAATGATTTATTGTAGTGCTTATTCCGGCTATAATTACTTGAAAAATAAAATGAGGCGAGCGAGCAAAGCGAGCTGTGACCGCGTAGCGGTCTCAATGTGAATTGCCTTGCAATTCACCGGGGGTTGGCGAGCATCAGCGAGTAGGGGGCTGAGCCCTCTAGTATATATATGTTTAACTACAGAGAAATATATATGTTTTTTAATTTACCTTTTTTTTAAATAGAGCTAAAACCTTACTAAAAAAATAATGTATTTCTTTACATCTTTTTTTTCTTCCCCTAAACAATATTAATTTTTCTATGAACCTGCATTTATGTAATTGTCCAAGTAATTATAATTCTGTTATTTCGTATTCCCATGGTTTGCGGACATAAAATCTGAAAAATTCTGTGCAAATTTTTGACTGTGTAGTATTTTTTAAAGGCTATTTTCAAATTTTTACTGTGCCCCGATCCTTAAACTAATTGCATGTATTAGCATTAAGAATCTAATGGCGTTTTCAATTTTATTATAAATTTCATATATCTTGAGTTATAGCTGATTTCTAATCAACTAGATTAATATATATATACACTAGCTGACCCGCCCGGCGTTGCCCGAGCCCTTGTAATAAACTTAAATCTCTTAAGAAAACGGAACTCTGGCCACGGTCTACGATGGCATCGGAACCGTATACCCGGCATGCTCGTACGCTCTAGAAAATCTTTTATTTCCCCTTACCACCGCCAAGGGAGCATTCTGTTCTAAACAAACCTCTTTCCGAACGAACTTCTGAGACAGGTCCCCGCTGCCTACGTTACTGTATAGTAGGCGCACTACAAAACTGAGCTGGTTTCGAGAAGATTGGAACATTATTAGCCCAGTTATTACAATAAGGCACAGTTAGAGAAAATAACCTTGAGTGAGGTGCCGAGGGGAGGGGATGTGCAAGTGTCCTTCAGAAAATGACTAATTAGGAGGCCCACTATGCATGCATAAAAATTCGTTCGTTTTGTTAAGCTAGGAACTTAATTACAAAGTTCGCTTAAACTCTTATTTGTAAATAGTGGTAACCGCTACTCATAAATTTAATTTAATGTTATAAAGGGTGACTATTAAGTTAAATATAATGTTTGGAATCACTTGCGTTGAAATCGGAAAGATAGTTGCTGATATATAGAAACGGGGCATAGTTAGAGAAAAACCTTGAAGGAGGGGCCGGAGGAGGGAGGGTTGTTCCTGTACCCTTCAGCAAATGACTAATTAAGAGGGGCACTATGCATCTTTCGAAATTCGTTCGTTTGCTTAAGCTAGGAATTTAATTACAAATTTGGCTTACCCAATTATTCGGAAATAGTGGTAACCACTACTCATAAATTTAGTTTAATGTTATAAAGAGTGACAATTAAGTTAATTATAATGTTTGGAATCACTTGCGTTGAAATCGGAAAAATAGTAGCTGAGATATGGAAACGGAGCATAGTTAGAGAAAAAAAGAAAACGGAGCATAGTTAGAGAAAAAACCTTGAATGAGGTACCGGGGTGGAGGTTAAAGTGCCCTTCAGCAAATGACTAATTAGGAGGACCACTATGCATCTTTCAAAATTAGTTCGTTTGCTTAAGCTTTGAATTTAACTACAAATTTTGCTTAAACTGTTATTCTTAAATAGTGGTAACCGCAACTCATAAATTTAGTTTAATGTTATAAAGAGTGACATTTAAGATAATTATAATGTTTGGAATCACTTGTGCTGAAATCAGAAAGGTAGTTTCTGAGATATGGAAACGGAGCATAGTTAGAGAAAAAACCTTGAAGGGAGGGCCCGGGGGGAGGGCTTGTTCAAGTGCCCTTCAGCAAATGACTAATTAGGAGGACCACTATGCATCTTTCAAAATTCGTTTGTTTCCTTAAGCTTTGAACTTAATTACAAATTTGGCTTAAACTATTATTCGTAAATAGTGGTAACCGCTACTCATAAATTTAGTTTAATGTTATAAAGAGTGACTATTAAGTTAATTATAATGTTTGGAACCACTTGCGTTGAAATCGGAAAAATAGTTGCTGAGATATGGAAACGGAGCATAGTTAGAGAAAAAACCTTGAAGGAGGTCCCGGCGGGGAGGGGATGTTCAAGTGCTCTTCAGCAAATGACTAATTAGGAGGACCAATATGCATCTTTCAAAATTCGTTTGTTTCCTTAATCTTTGAACTTGCTTAAGCTTTGAACTTAATTACAAATTTGGCTTAAACTATTATTCGTAAATACTGGTAACCGCTACTCATAAATTTAGTTTAATGTTATAAAGAGTGACTATTAAATTAATTATAATGTTTGAAATCACTTGCGTTGAAATCGGAAAGATAGTTGCTGAGATATGGAAACGGAGCATAGTTAGAGAAAAAAAACCTTGAAAGGAGGGCCGGGGGGGAGGGGTTGTTCAAGTGTCCTTCGGCAAATGACTAATTAGAAGGACCACTATGCATCTTTCAAAATTCGTTCGTTTGTTTAAGTTAGGAACGTAGCTACAAATTTGGCTTAAACTATTATTCGGAAATAGTGGTAACCGCTACTCATAAATTTAGTTTAATGTTATAAAGAGTGACTATTAAGTTAATTATAATGTTTGGAACCACTTGCGTTGAAATCGGAAAAATGACTAATTAGGAGGGCCACTATGCATCTTTCAAAATTCGTTCGTTTCCTTAAGCTTTGAATTTAATTACAAATTTGGCTTAAACTGTTATTCGTAAATAGTGGTAACCGCAACTCATAAATTTAGTTTAATGATATAAAGGGTGACTATTAAATTAATTATAATGTTTGAAATCACTTACGTTGAAATCGGAAAGATAGTTGCTGAGATATGGAAACGGAGCAGAGTTAGAGAAAAAACCTTGAAGGACGGGTCGAGAGGGGGGGGGGGTTGTTCAAGTGGCCTTCAGCAAATAACTAATTAGGAGGATCACAATACATCTTTAAAGATTGATTCATTTTATTAAGCTAGGAACTTAATTTGAAATTTGGCTTAGACTATTATTCGGAAATTCTGGTAACCGCTTTCTAGAAATACACCTTGAAGCTTAAATGTATTTAGACCCTTGCCCCTCTTCATTCCCGCAAATATAAAAAGAATCTGTTAAATAAAGTTTTCTGTATTAACAATCTCCATCATAATAATAAATGTCATGTAAAAAAAAAAAAAAACCTTAAACCCGACTAATTGTCATGAACAAAAATGTGCCTGAAACATATTTCAATCAGGGGGACGTATGTGTAATTTGTCATGTGCAGGTGGCGCGACATTCGCATGGCTCTACGCTGATCATTTCAATCCATATTGACACTATTTAGTTAGAAATCCTTATTTATGCATCGCTACTCTGGTTTATTTAATTACTTCTGTGAAGAATCGATGCAACCAACCAGTGAACCAACCAACCCAAGAGAAAAAAAGCGTATTTTTGATCAGTTTTTTGCATAAATTAAAAAAAAATTACCAACCGAATTTTTCAAAAATCACGTAGTCCGACGCAGAATATTTTTTTACATATGCTCAGAAATTTTCGAATTGATATCTCAATTAGTTTTCTTAAAATTCGCTAATTAGTAAAATAATTTCGAATTCATTTATTTCCGCTTTCAAATCCAATACGCCAGTTCGTTTCTTTCGCCATTTTGATTTAAAAGATGTTATTTTAGAAGCGATGGTTAATGAGAATCTAATTAATATCTAGGTTAATTATCAAAATATTAAAATTCTGAGGGTCAGGTGCACCAAGAGAGGGTTTGGACTACCTAAATCTAAATTTACAGACTTCTAGGTGCGCTAAATTTTCCTAGCCATCGCCAACAGACACACACACACACACACACACACACACACACAGAGCGAAACTTTATTTTATTAGTATAGATATATATTTAATAGTTAGAGATGTAAGATTTTCCTCTGGTAATTAAAAATACAAAATTGCCAAAACATGTTTAAACCTTCGTTACGTCAAATAAGATATATGAAAATAAAAATATTTAAATAAAATTTATTAAACGTAAAATATGGATCGAAAATATTTTAAGAGAAACTTTTTCGAAAAACATTTGTTTCCAAATACAGCAATAATATATTTTATTCTGAATACTTTTATTAAAATCGACACTAGACTGATGTTTTTATAAAAAAAAAAAAAAAAAAAAAAAAAAAAGAAATATGAGTTTATTCTTTTTAATAATACTTAAGCTATTCTAAGTCACTATAAAAAAATAACAGTACAAACTTCTCAATATGAGAGTTGTAAAAAAAACGTAAAACATGTAGAGAATTTCTGCTGGGTAAAGGGACTAGTTCATTTACTTTCAACTTAGAGCACAGGTACCGGTGGTGCAGTCGGTAGTACGAGACTACAGATTGGAAGAAATTGACAATCGCGGGTTCTGTCCTCGGCCGAAGACTTTCGCGTTTCTTTTCTTTTCTTCTTTTTTTTTTTTTTTTTTTTTTTTTTGTTAAATTTAAATTTTTTTATTATTGTTTATTTGATTATTTTCTGTTGAAATTTAACAGAGAAAGTACATTAAAATAGCGAATTTTTAACAGAAAAGTTTTTTGTCCCGAATTCATTCAAAATACTAATAAATATATCTATTGGGAAGCATTATAAATATCAAAAAGAATAATGATACTTTCTACTTAACTGCCAACAATTTTTTAACATGCTTTTACTTTTTTAAAAGAAACTTTCGATTTATGTATGACGAATAAATCTAATAAATCAAAAACAGTGTGAGGGGAAAAAAAGTTCAAAACGCGTAACAGAAAATCGCCCTTAACCTGATTATCGCGCCAAGTGCACTCCGTTGTATCTTTCGCCCCTGTATGCAACTTCTACCGCTTTACACCGTGCACTGTTTCGCTGGCTGGCGTGGATTTACATTACTTCTACGAAGCTCTCCCTTCTTTACGCTAGAGTTCTTTGACCACCACACGACACTTGGGTGGACGCAGAGACGATCCGACGGCTTCGGTGCCGGAACCTCATAAAAGGAACCGGGTTCTAGGCCATTGCCGAAACGCACCCACGACCCATTACTGTAACCACGCCTTTCGATTATCGAATCCTAGGGAAGGAGGAAGCGACTAGTTCATCGGACGTGGCGATGTCTTTGGGGAATGTCGATTTTGTTTTATTGACACCGATGATATGAGTCCTAGTTACTCACGAAACGTGCGTATGTTTGTTTTCAAGGTGCTTCATTTGTATATTGTGTGTTTAAACGTTGTTTTTTGTGTATAATTTTCTACACAAGTTTTGTATTCATGAAATCATGTAATACACTAACAAAGAAGAAAATCATGTATCAAGCATAAATTATAAAACACTTTCCAAAACATTCGGAATACTGTGACGAAACTTCGCTTTTTAATAAAGTGAAAGATATATCTTAGTAAACAAGGTCAAGGTCAAACCTGGGCAGGGAGGCCTACCTTTCTGCTTAAGCTCAACTAGCCCCACCCAATCTTAGTAAACTATTTGGAAAACGCATTAAACATCTGTAATCGAAAAAGTATCTGAATTATTTCGTACAGCCCTGTATATGATCTATAGATTTGTATAATACTACACACAGTATGCCAAAATTTAGGTCAGTTCGAAAACGGATAATACAATTGGAATTTTCTCTTCAGCTGTTAACATCAATAAAAGAAAATATACTTAAAATATTTTGTGCAGCCCTGTATACGATCTATAGAATTTATATACAATTCTGTAATATAGAAAAATTTAGTTAAACTTAGAAATGCATACAATAACTGAAAACGCACATCCATAAATTATCGCTATATCGACACTACTATAACCTAATTATTTTGTTTCTCTCTGTAAATGAACGACAAATGCTTTGCCCACCCTATTTTACGGTAAACATCTTGTGGTGCACCTCAATGATGTATATAAATTTCAATATGTTTGAAATAGTGTAACATCATTATAATACATTGCAAATGATTTTTCCCCATACACCGTAATGTAACGGAATTAATTTGAGTGTCCCTGTAATTAAATTATAATTGATACACTCTTCAATTTTTAATAGCAGAATTCACATAAAAAACCACAATAATATATATAAATTACATGGAATTTCGAGTATATTTACGTGTTTTAGAGCACGGAGATGGGGCCAGATAGACAAAGAGCTGGCCAGGCAAACTGAAGTCATAAAAAAAATTTCAACTATATTGGAAAGTATCAAAAGTCAGATAAGTTTAAAAATACATACCACAGCTCAAAAGCCACTTTCAGCCATTATTGATCATAGTCAGTTCTGTATCCCAATTCTTTTGTGTTATCCTATAATTGAATAAAAAATGCAAAAAAGTAGTGATAATACTGATAATATTTATAATAGTGATTCAATAATAGTTTTAATATATGGAGGAAAGGAATAAAAATACATATGAAACAATTTTAAAAAATCATAATAAATATATATTTTTTTATTATTTTTTCTAACAATCTTTATCAGAAAGAAAAACAAACAACTTTTTTTTTTTTGCTTTAATATAAACAAGAACGAAAAATCATGCATTCGGCACAGATTATGAAACAATTTCCAACACTAACAGAATATTATTGAAAAATTATATTTTTTTCATACGATGAAATAAATAAAATATCTAAAGAAGCTAAAAAAAAAAAAAAAAAAAAAAAAAAAAAAAACGTAACTCAGAAAAATCCATTTTTAACAATTGCTGCCCATATTCGATGTCTTTCGTGCAGTCCTGTATATAATCTACAGAATTTGTAAATAACACTTATACACTAAAAATTACATAAAATTGTATATCACAGCGAAAAGAGCACTTCCAGCAATTACCGATCATAGTCAGTCCTTTAACCAAATTTTCTTGTGCGTCTCTGTACATGAACGATACATCCTACGCAGTGCATAATCTATAGAAAATAAGTTTTATTGAACCGGTAAAAGCATGAATTGTATATACCGGTAAATGCATGCTGTAGTCCACCTCAGTAATGCATTTTCATTTCATTATGATTGAAATAGCGTAACATTAATAAAATGTGCCGCAAGCTTTTTTTCCTCATAGACCATAATGTAACAGAATTATTTTGTGTGTCTGTGTAAATGAACTATTAATGCTATACACTTCATTTTCAATACCGAACATTCTATAGTAAAATTCAATAATGTATAAAGATTTCATGAAAATCCGAGTATATTTACGAGTGATAAAGCACGAACAAACGGACGGACAGACAGACAGACAAACTGAATTCATAAACACTGTTCAACTATGTTGTAAAGTTTTAAAATTCGGGTATTGTCGGGTTAAGTCTCGAGCGCTGTTGGGAGGGGTTTGCGTCGAGCCTGAGAACTTCCTAGAGTATTCCAAGCATGCTCATTGTGATTAAGGCCATATAACTTGCGGACCAGTCCATCATACTACATACCATATGTATTCGCTTTTTTTTTTTTTTTTTTTTTTTTTTTTTTTGCTGGTTTTTCCGTACCAAAAAGTGCTAAAAGTTCACGGCTTATTTTCTGTAATTGTACATTGATGTTAAAATTTCTCAACAGAAAACAGAAAACATCTAATCAAATAATTGTTTTTAAGATAATTAATAATATTCTACTGAATAATTAATTTTAACAATTAAATTTCAGATAAAATGCTATCCGACAGTCTTATAATTGTTACATTTTAGATAATGTAGTGCAACTATCGAATTTTCTAAAAATGCTTTTCTTCTATTTTGAATTTTCTTAAACTATTTTTCCTCTTACGTTCTACGTGTATTTGAGGGTGTTTCCTACATTTGTGAACGCGGAATGCTCTTACATATTTAGTTGCTTTGCTTGCTTTATATTTTTATTTTCACTATTGTCAAAAAATGTTTCATTTACGACTGACTAATTTACTATTTCCGGTCCTATTTCTTTTTTGAGCAAATCAAACTGCTGTAAATCTAAAATGTGCAGTGAAGCTACTATTTTTAGTAAACATTATTAATTTAGAGCATGGAAAATTCATGGAAATTAAGGAAGTATAAACTTAGAGACACTGATTAATTTTTAACAGAAAGTTCAAGCAGAAAATATGTTTTATGACGTTGCATTATTGGCACTGTTAAAAATAAATCCGTAGATTCACGGTAAAAGTACTGGCAGCAAAGTTGCCGGACTTTTTCCGTTCCGTTAGTACATTTTCCGTTTTGAAAGATAAAAGAAGGAAAAACCCCGTTTGCAGAAGCTGTAACTTTCCGTTAACGCTCGCAGAAATCACGGTAATATTACTGGCATCACCGACAGGAAGAGAAAATTTCCGTTATCAATAAACTCGGTTTAAAAAAGTTACATCTCAGTTAGTGCTGCCATCTGTAGACTATTGCGGGAGTATTTATTATCTGGTATATTTCAAGAATATTTTCTGGCCGACATTGGAGTTTGAACTAGGGGTGTCAGTGCCTCGAGTCAAGCGTCTTGCCGATTAGACCAGCGGGCGATCGTTTGAACAACAGTTTGAAACGATGATATGTCATTTGGCAAAATGGCTGCTTAGAACTTAAACAATTTGCGGTATAAAAGCCTGGTAATTTTGAAGTTAATTGCGGGGAGATTTCGTTATGAGATGATGTTGATGTTTTAAAATTGTAATATTAATAGAGGATAAAAACATGAATTATATATATTCTGAATTTGATTGTTAGATGTAAAATATGAATATCATATTTTGAATTAAATTCGATAAAAATGTTTGCTTTTTTTTGAGAAAATCGATTTCTTTTTCGACTATTATATATTTTTTTAATGTGTTCGCTTAAAATATATTTTCAGTGCGAGTGCTTTTTATTAAATAAATTGCGAATAATTTTAAAGGAATGAGAAAATTATTATTATTATTATTATTTTAATGCGAAAGCATTATTTTTGTATATTGCTTTTTTAAGTAAAATCATTTTTTTTTACTTAATTTAACTATTATATATATATTGTAATCTGTTTGCGAATATTTTCTTATAACTTTAAAAAATAAATTGCAAATAATTTTAAAAGAATGGGAAAATTGTTACTTTTTTTAATTCAAAAGCACTATTTTGTTGTTGTTGTTGTTTTAAATAAACTCGAAATTTTAATTTATTGAATTTTTACTTTTTTCTGTTTCGGTTTTTTAAACATTGAAAATAAATATGCGGTAGATAATGGAATATCTCCGTTGGCCCCTTTCGTCTCCGTCCCTTCCGTTGTTTTCAGGAAATATGAGGAATTTTTCTGTTTTTTAACGGAAAATACCCTTTTGTTTCAAAAAGGGAATTTTTCTGTGAAATTCAGGAAGAAAATACCCGTGAATTTCAGATTTTTTTTAACAGTTTAGGAAACATCCTGCACTCCTGTAACATGAGAAAGGATAAACAGAACCAAGGCTTTAAGATTTAAACAATCTGAGGAAGGGATGTGGTTAGAACATATGCAATTGGAGCCCCATAGCAGCAATTACTATTGCGATATTCTAATTGCGATCTAATTGCAACAGAGTCCGTCATTCCTGAAGCCAAGAACCATATACTCCTCAAGATTGTAACTTTGTTCCATTCAGTAGTGAGTCGAAATTATAAACCTCAAATGGATTTTCCACGCAGTGGTGCAGCTAGAGAATAGAATATAGGTAAAGCTATTTTCGAATAATAGTTTTCCCCTTATATCATCGCACAATTTTCTGACAGAATACGTAATTCGAAAATAATGAATAAAAAATGACAGTGTCGATAGCTTATCACGCCTCTAGTTGCGACATTGGCTACACGAATCTTCATCTGGAAAGAGCTAGGCGCTCACTATCATCCCCCCTCATACAGGAAATTGGTCATTTTGGCAGTGGTAGAAACTATTTTACAGAATTATTTTGAACAACCTAACACCAGTGTATTTTATACGGTATACGGATACTGTGACCTCACATCTGTATTGGGATAATTTATTTGAACCATGTGTGAGACTTCTGGCAGCTGCTCGCTCAGAATTTATATATTAGACAATAATTTGAGCGAATCAGAAGGCAATTTGTCGATGGTTTTCTTGAGAGAGAGAGGATTATATAGATTGTCCCACAAGATCGCCAGAGATTAACAGCATTGAACATATTTGAGATGCTCTAGAAAGAGCCGTGGCATGACGTAAATCTCCTCCTAAGAACCGCCAGTGCTTAATTTGAGTGATTTGAGATGAGTAGGATTTATTGCCACAGGCTGCCATCAAGAACCACATCAACATTATTAATTCTCGTTGTACGACCTGTATAGTTGCGAGAGTTGTCCACACTCCATATTAACCGGTATGCTCTGGAGATATGATGCATCATGTTTTGACTACTTTTGATTTGCTGTGTAAATTACACAAGTTTTCCTTTTTTTTTTCATCTTGTTATTTTGCCGTTTTAAGACACATACTATGAGACAGATATAAACCAAATTTTATGTTTTTATATTAATTTAATTATATGTTAGACAAAAATTTGTTTTTACCTTTACTTTTGGATACCAGTTTATTATATAATATAGAGAATTTATTTCTCTTAGAATAATACACATAACTTTTAATTAAATTAATCCGGGATCACACGTACAGGGTATGTACCATGTGTGCATATGGTTTTTACATTTGCACCCAGAAAAAAGTTTTATTGAATCAACAAAAATTTGGTTGACCCACCAAAACTTTTTGTTTAAATATAGGTCAATGGAAATTTTGTTTGAATCAACAAAAAAATTTTTTTTTTTTTGCAATTCCAAAAAAATTTTTTGTATCGTCAGCAAAAAAATGTTTTGTTAATTCAAGTAAAATGGTTCAATTTTACTTGAATTTTGCTAAAACAACAAAATGTACTCAACAAACATGTTTTGTAGTTTTAATCAATTCCTTTTTCTGGGTGTGCCACCAATATATTACGAAAACTAATCTTTGCATTACTTTATCTCAGAAATTGTAACGACCGATTCAATAAAACCATGATAATCATTTAGACGAACAGGGCTCCCACTGTTCCGTTTTTGAATACCCAATATTTCTGAAGAACATTTTTTGTACTAGTTTTTTACAACATTACCAAACTAGTCGTTGGGGGCCACCGTAATACTTACCCATCATGGATATGCATAATATAAAATATTAGAATTAAAATGTGTAAACTACTTATAAAATGCATTGCAATTCAAATAAAATTGTGGCTTGATGACGTCATAAACTTTAAAGCGAGGCTAACGAAACAGACAGGCTACCGCGGTGCATTCCACTTATCTTTTTTTACAGACCGCTAGAGTGACGTGATGCTCTTTTCGTACACCTGCATTGGTGGATTCGAGCAACACGTGACTCCCGCGGTCTGTAAAAAAAGATACGCGTAAAGCACCGCGGTAGCCTTTCTTTTTCGTTAGCCTCGCTTTAAAGGCTCGATTACTGAATTGCTCGAAACAGGTTTTTCCTTATAACTCCAAGAATAATTATCCTATTAACTAGCGGTTTATCGCATCTGATTAAGCGTCAAATTTCCAATTAAAATATATCTTTGAAGTGAAATTTGGATGAAATACAGGGTCATAAAAATAGAAGAGTGTGGAAAATAGAATTCCAAATATCTCGGCAACTAATTATCCGATCGACTTCATGCTTTATGCAAAATTTATGTTTTTTTTATTGTCTTTTATATTCATTTCTTAAAATAAACAATTTCGAAAATTTTCATATACCTTTTATCAGAACGAATATTTCGAGAGTCCGAAAAAAATAGTTCCGGTTAATCGAGGTTATTGAAATGAAATAGGCTTCTTCCCATTATTACATACTAAGTACATACCAAATTGCAAGTCTCTATCTCAATTTTTTCGGGAGATAGAGCGTTTACAGACACACAGACACACAGACACACAGACGGACGGCAAAATTTTTTTTTCTACAAATATGTTTTTCGGAATCTCCAGTGTCTGAAACGTGTAAATCCGTCAAAAAAAAATTTCGATTTTCAAAACGATTACAAGACTTACCCTATACTATGTATGATGGGTAAGTAAAAAGATTACTTTCCAGGTAGGTTTCTACAAAATTTGTAAAAAAAAATCTAAAAGAAAGATTTTTTTTCGAAAAAAGCGGTATTCAAAAAACGGACCGAGGGAGAGCCCTGGAAGCAAAATAAAACCTTGCGTATCCCCTGTATTTCAGACCCTGCTCACGTACATCAGAGTTAAATTGTTAATCGTTTGACTTTTTACTTCTGTCAGAATCTCTAAAATATCAGATTCTGTTTTCATCTTTAAAAAATATAAACTCTTATTTGTTATATTAAAAGCACATATTTATTTTAATTACATTGTTTATTTTAACAGTGATGCTTTATATATAAACATTTTCTTTCAAACAAAATTCCTTTTTACCTGAGAATAAAATGAATTATCGAATTTGTGATTTTGTTTTATGTAACTAAAGAAAGTGCTTCTTTGATAAAAATGATGCAAAGAAAATGTAAATTGAAAAATAATGAGATTAAAAGAATTTGGTGATACCTTCTTGTTTTCTATTCATGTGTGCATTGTTTTCTGAAATTGAATAGGGTATTATTTCATTTTAGTTTTATAATAATGAAATACTTTTATACATGTTGAATCTTTTTTTTTGTTCAATTAAAGTTGTATATATTTCAGGAAAAAACATGATTCAAACAATGATATCCAATTTAATATTTTGATGAAAATTTAAAAGAAATAATCCTACAAATCAAGATGTTTTTCAGATTTAAGCTTAAAAGATAATTAAAAACATTCCAAATAAGGCAAAAGAGTTTCCGAAATTTCAATGTAACTACACAGTTACCCACAGTCCTGGAAAATTTTCCGTTACCTTCAGAAACCTTAACCCTTTCAGTGCGGAATTTTTTTGGGGGGTTAATGCCCTGTGCGGAATTTTTTGACCAAAAAAGCGACATTTTTTATCTGATTACCGGGCAGAATTTTCCCGTATGAATTGATTTTCTCAAAGGGGCACGACTTTCCGAAAGACCCAATACAAAACTAAAAATCATATCTTATGGTTATACGAAAAGCACGCTACTGGTTTTGGTTATAGCCAAATTACTGCACTAGGCAGGCGCAATACGTCATCACTGCTAAGCCCATGACGCACTACAGTGAGCACGATACACGCCGTGAACGCCTAGGCGACTTTTGTCGACGCTTAAAAACACCCAACTCCTAGCACCCAACTCCTAGATGTCGACATTATTCGACTCCCGCACTAAAAGGGTTAAAGAATCAATTACAAACATCAAAAAGCAGTAGGTTCCAAAATTATCATAATGCCTTTTTTTTTCAAAATTTCGTGTAACAAAAGAGCTCTTTTATTTTCGAAATGTTTCTGTAAACCACGAAAACCTGCTTACAAGTGTTAATTTTATATTAATAGAAGTGCTTCTATTTTATAATTTAAACCGGTGATTTGATATGAAATAAAAACTTCCAGAGCTTCTGATAAAGTTATTCCACATGTAAGAAAGACACCATTTCATACTAAATGGAAGACAGTCTACACAATTGTAACTGATTGTATGTTGGTATATCTCACATTTTTCTAGCTGGAGTCGATAACTTCCAAATCTCACAACGAAGGTGCTGCAGTCACTCTCCTATGCTAGCGCATAGTTTTGTTTTTATTAAATGGGGTGGTAAGTCAGATCTCAAATTCTCCTCGCTAATGTTAAACCAATGGGAGTGGAATGCATTCTTATTTTTAAAAGATCTTCTCAGGAAATTAATATTTTTAACCTATTTTTCTGTGTATTCACTTTAAAAGATGTCTCTTTTTATCTTAGTTGTCAAAATATTTGTAAAATATATGTTTAATTTTATCTAAAGTTCTAAAATCTTACTCACAGATCGTACGATTTTAACACATAAATCATTAAATTAAGCAAATATTTTAGAATTATTTTGACGACTCAGAAAGAAAGAGTCATCCTTTAAGGAGAGTACACAGAAAAAAGAAGTCAAATATATTAATTTCCGGGTGAGACATTTAAAAAATTGAGAATACATTCTAATCCGACAGGTTTAACATTATCGAGAGGAATTTGGGATCGTGACTGACCATCCCCTTTAATCCGTTCAAAAGCTATTTGAATATATCCAGACTTTACTTTGCCCTGAATGACTGTTTGTTAAACAATTAAGTAATAGTGGTTACAAAATGTTTACCTTCTCATATGTTAAAGATTTTGTAGAATGTAACATTAATTTGCATACTATATATATTTTAAGCAAGTGAACATGGAGAAAAAAACTTTGTGGAGAAATCTAATACTGTAATTTTGAACAGAATGTAATCAATAAAATTTTATGCCTCTACGAATATAATCAGCTAAAGATTTTTCCGTCACACACAAAAAAAAAAAAACAGAGCAATATATATTATTCGAATAAACACATTTTAAAATATTTTATGCTTCGACATATTTTCTTTGCATGTTTCACACTCGTCAGCTTTAAAAATCCGTACACATGTTCATATTTAAATCATATTTTTCCATGTGTTATTTTTCTCGTAATCAGTTTTATTAAGGCTATTTTCAAATCCAAACTGCCCTACTTTATGACATATGTTTGAATTCATTTTTGTTCGGAAACGCATGGAATTGGCAAATGTTCTTATTCAGAAACTTTGTAATCGAAAGAAATTTTCCATTTTTTGGTAAATGCAGGTCTTTCTGAAAATACTGTCAAATTCGGCGCCGATGCTGCAGCACGAGATAGGCGACACAAATAATTAATAACTCGATAAGAAATTCATAAAAAAAAAAAAAAACTTATTTTGATTTCAAATCGCTATCGCTTCAATTGTCAAACCTGCTTTACGGCTTTATGGCTTTACGTTTAAAATGAGTCAGAAAATGTGTCAGAAAGTTTCGTGTTGTTGAGAACCACCTTCTTGAATTCCCTACATAAGAGGACACAAAATAAAAAATGAATTTGCAAACACTTTTAATTTTGTAACAAAACATACCTGTAAAATAATATAGGCATTAATCTGTGACTAAACGTGTATTACAACACTTATTTACTCTTATCTTCCGTCTAAAAGTTTATATATGGTTAAAGATAAATAATAACTGTTTTTTTTTTTTTTTGTTTGTTTTTTTTTTTACTTTTTATTTGGAAAATTCTATATTATTTGTTATCTAATATTTTATTTTAATAGATAAAATTATTACTGATTTATAAATTTCGTCTTTTCAACAGAAGTAATATAATTTAAATTTATTTTTGTGAAAGAGAAATTAAAGGATAGTTCCACTTACACTATTTACGGCATTAAATTGTATGTGAATATCGAAAGTTTAGTGCCAACAGATTCTATCTGCTAATATTCATTTCTAGCCTACTAGTCGCGCGACGACATTCGAAAACCTATGGGAGCATTCTTTTCAAATTTCTCGTTTGCATTTTAATATTTTTAAATGATTTTATCACAGGATATTTTAGTTAGATCTCTAACAGGGCCCTTTTTTTATTTTTATGATTTTTGTTGCAGATATTTCTTATTATGTCACGTTCTATTTCTGAACCGGTTTCGAAAGTGAAATTAACTTCATAAAAAAATCTGCATCCAGAATCGAAAAATTAAATAGATCCCTGTTGGAGATTAACCTCAGCTATCCTATGGAAAGCATTCTTTAAAAATATTGAAATTCAAACGAGTAATTTGAAAAGAACTCTTCCAGAGGATTAACATCAGCTTGCGAGTTTTGTCCTGTGACTAGTGTAGACTCTTAAGACGAAATACACTTGTTTTTTTTTTGTTGTTTTTTTTTTTTTTTGTGTCAAAGGCCTTATTTCCATCGAATTCTTCATCTGCATAGTGCTGCTAATTTAAAGGATTTTTTTCGGAAACATATCAGAGTTTCCATATAATAAAAATCGCCTTATTAAATGACAGACTAAATAAGGCAATTTTTACTATTAGAAATTCTCGTAGATTTCTAAATAAAAATATCCACTAAATTGGCAACACTGTAGTCGCGATAAACTAAAAATTTCCTCCAGAATCTCTGCATTTTTTAGCGACCGCTCCAACTAAAACAACGATGGGAACTGTCTCCGTGAGAAAAGGCTAAAATCTTGTATTTATAGTCACTCACCACCTCCACGAGGGGGCAGTTAAACTTGCGCCCCTACATGGGCCTTTTTATCCAGTAAAATAATCTACGTCTCCATACGTACACATTCTTTTGCCTCTGCTCAACTAGCTCTCCAATATTAGCCTTCTAGAATACCCTTCGTCCCTTCTGACCAGAGATGTACCTAAAACGCACCTAATTGGCTGGACACTGTACTCCCAACTTTCTGACTTCATGCGCCGAGATTCTTCGAGAACTATCTCCGAGGGGACTACCATTTTTAAAAATTTCATGTAATTGCAAAAATTTCTTTGTTTCTCTCCGGCTCGGGAGCGCGCAGCTTAGGGATTTTTTGACCAAACATCTAATGAGAAAAACACAAAAAGACTTTTTAATTTAAAATTTTCCTGACAGATGTCTGTACATGTTTTATGACCGTGCAAAAGGACTATGCTATAAAAACTGATTGTAGGCAGATTTAACGATTTCAGGGGCAAAGTACTTCTTCGTAAAATAATAAAATGGTTGATTGACACCACAATTTACAAATAAATTTATTTGTAAATAAGCAAAAGATTTTCTGCACGTACTTAATAAAAGGAAAACTTTATTCCAAAATTCTGGAGCCAATGAGCCATTTAGGCATTAAAATTAAGTTGTGCAAAAATGAACCACCGCTCTTTAAGGAGTTACGAACGCTGGTATTGTGCTTGTTTACAGCATTAATATACACTGGTGTACAAAATTAAGAGAATTTTCAGATTTGGTTAATTATCTCCAGAACTACTGGACAGATTTTAATGAAATTTGGTATAAACATAGGTTTATATAATGCAAATAAAAGAAATATTCAACAGTTATAATACACATGCGTAATTGTGCGTGTGTCAACGGAACTCATCGGAAACAAAAGGTGTGAAACAGTGGTTAAAGATTCAAACAAAAAAATGGGTTAATAGGGGGTATGGTCTCCTCTTAGAGATATACAGGCCTCACACCGCGATTTCATACTGGAAATAAAGGAGTTTATGAGTTCCTGTGGCAATTGTTCCCACTCTTTCAGCAACGGTGTTTTCAGGCCTTGGATAGTTCTCGGAGTTGGTTGCGAGTTGCAATTGCCCTACCCAGAGCGTCCCAAAATTGCGCTATAGGGTTGAGGTCTGGAGATCTTGTGGACAATCCATCCGGAAAATACCTTCAGTTTCCAGAAAATCGTCGACCAGATGAGCTCTATGTAGCCGAGCGTTATCGTCCATTAAAATGAAATCGAGTTCAACTGCACCTCTGAAAAGGCGAACATAGGGCTCCAAGATCTCTCATCAGTCACAGTGCCCCTTTCAAAGACATGGAGGTCTGTCGAAACGTCCAACATGATGCCTGGCTAGACCATCAAACCCCCGCTTCCATAATGGTCAATTTCTCGGACATTGGAGGGAAGGCAGCGGGTCCCTTGTTTTCTCCATATGAAAGTACGGCGAGAATCAGTTGTTAGGCTAAACTGGGACTCATCAGTGAAGAGGACGGTTGCCCATTGATTGTTGCACCAAACTCTATGACCTTTATACTATGCTAAACGGACTCTCCTGTTTGCAGAAGTGAGCGGGACACAAACAGCTTCTTTCGAGCATACATCTCTCATGAAGCCTTCTGGAAACATTAACCCTTAAAATTCGGCTTCGTGTGGCCGCATAGAGATCACGGGAGAGCTAAGAAGCTATAGCATGATGACTGCTACGCCTCGCTGTAATTGACAAATAATGATCTTGGACGTCGTGGCTCTTGAAAGACCTTGGCCAGGCTTTCTCTCGATGGATCCGGTATCCTGAAACTGGTTCCATAAGTTGGAAACGACGCTGGGCGTTACATCGAACTCCCTACAAATGTGGACTTGAGACTGGCCTGCTTCTAACCTCCTATGATTCGCCACCTTATTCCATCATCTAAACGTCGATGGCTACTCATTTTGACTGTTTGAAGTTAAATTCAACAGATTGCTGCAAAATAAAAGCACCTAGAAATTCGCCGAGGTGTACGAGCGAACGCAATGCAGATTTTACCACTCGCCCTTATAAAGCCTCTACCTCTACTATCTCCTCCCACACACACGTTTACGCGTACGTATTTAACACACAATATTTGCATATTTCTTTCGAAGCAGTGCTTTTACATTTCAGTTCAGTTCTTTTCATGAAATTCGACAAAATATGCAAAGTCTATTAATTTTGTACACCAGTGTAGCTTCCAGGCAATACAGATCACACAAGATCGTTCATGTTGTCACCTAGATCTGATTAAAATTGCATTCCTTAACTCAGGGAGACTTACACTTGTTTACACAAGGGAAAGTAATTTTTTAAGCTTGATGAATGCAATGGGATTTAAATTATTTTAAAATAAAAGGGTAATATTCTAATTTTGTTAACTCTTGAAAGAATATTGAATAATAATTATAATATTGCACTATTAGATTTTTCCTATTTATTTAAAACTGTTAGTTAATTCTTCTTTCTCCTTTTCCATAACATGACTTTTGAGACCCATTCCATCCACATTTTAAAAAATTATATTAAGTAGTGAAAGCTACATGTGGAAATGCGTTTTTATGTCACGCTCATCGAAGAGCCAAGGGTGACCTTTATTTTAATTAAAAATATGGCATTAATCAGGAAAAAACAGGCTTAAATTGTTTTTTAAATTGGAAAGGAACCTTTCTTTTTACTCTTTAAAATAAACAAATGCCTTTTTTACATTTTTAAATGATTTGTAAAAGTACTTTTCTTTCGTCCTCTCAAAAGTTCAGATAAGAAAACGTCTAGAACTTGTTCTCAAGAAAATTTTCATTTTTTTTTTCAAGAGTTAAATGAGTTTTTAAAGGTGGACTTATCATTATGCAATGCATTGTATTATAATACTTGTTTCGTGTTATCTTCTGTTAAAAATACTTCTACTTTAATGCTTGCTAACTAATATTTAATACTTTTTACAGATAAAATATCTAAGGAGATTTATAACATCGTTAAACATGCACTTTTTTAACATGTGCAATGCAGCTGAAATATACTTAAGGGAAAGGTAAAGGGAAAAATCTTTTCTTTAGAGTATTTACGAGAAAAAGATTATCTAAAATCAATATCTAACTGTTAATTTTAAGGCAAAATAGATAATATTTGATAGTACTGAAAAATGTAGTTTATTTTAAATAGTTATATTTTTTGTGTTTAAGAGAAACGTTTGTTTCTGATAGAGAAGATTTCTTTACACATAAGAAGAAAAATTTCACTTTGCAAACAATGCTAATTTATTACCAAAAATTTGCATTTTGTCTTCGCTCAATATTTAAAGTATGGATCAATGGAAAATTAAAACAATATTAAAAGGATTAAATACCAAATACGCTTTTAAATCCTGAAATAAACGAAATACCTATAATTACAAAATAAATAATTTTATATCCTTTTCTATCTAGCTATATATACTTAGAAAAGAAAGAGGAAAGAAAATATTTTGTGGAATTTGTGGGATTAAATTGAACCTGTACATATGAACATTTGTTAAACTGTTAAAGAAGATGTAAAAATATTTTCATTCAAATTTCAAAATATTTTTCTTTCATATTGCATTAATATCATATAATTTTTTTAAAGCCACTGAATCTGAAAAGGAGAGATTTTCTGAAAAATCTAAGAATGGGATTTTGAAGGGAACATGAAGAATATAATTTAATACCTCCTGAAATATAATTCAGCTAAATACTTTTTCTTCTTAAAACAAATAGAATATAAATAAACAAAATAAAAACATTACTTAATGTTTTATTCTTAGGTTGAAAATAGTTTAAAATGTTTCATGCTCTTCAGTTTTTAAAGCGAGTAGACATATTATGCATATTTAAGACATAATTTTTCCTTTTTTTATTTTCTTCTTAAGGATTTTTATTAAAATTTTTTGCATGAAAGCAGTGTTACTAAGTTGGGAATTTATTTAATTCAAAATACCTATCACAATTTCAGAATATTAATCTTCAGAATAATAATCTTCGCAGACATTCCATTAATATATAAATCGAAGATTACCAGTCGGAAATAGTTTCAGATATTCTGAATAAAATAATTCCCAAACTGGTAAAACAGCATGAGAGGACGAAAAAAAATTTAATTTGTAAATTATTTTAAATCTGCGGCAACACATTGTTCTGTATTAACATAAAACTTAATCTTTAGTCGAACAGGTATTACAATGCTTGTTTTGTTAGTTTCCCTTAAAAATGGTCTAGATTAATGCATTCTAACTAATATTTGATATTTTCTATCAGATAAAATATCGGAAATGATTTTAAAAGCTGGTCTTTTTAACATATCCAGTATAATTAAAATTTCTTAAGTGAAAAAAAAGTTTAATTTTTAGTACTTACGGGATTAAATTTCACCTGTATAACAAAGTCTTGGTACCAATACACGGTCGGTAACTTATAGTCTCAAGATTTATAGTTATAAACTCTTGCAACTCACCAAAATAATTTTTCTTTTAGTGCAAATAATCCTTATATAAATCAAATTCTGTATCCGATATAATGTTAGCTCTATCTATAATATTACATACTGAAAATTATACTTCACGTTTTGCCTTTTGCACGAAAATACGACTTTCGAACATTAAACAGCCTTTCGGCACTAATCCTTCAATGTATCGATGATTGTTAAAGAGTTTAAAGAGGAGATATAGAAAAAATGTTTACACTCAAACTTCAAATCAATTTTCTTAAACTTAAATCTTTTACATTAATTCGCATATTATATTATTTTTCAAGCCCATAATTTGGAAGCGAGAACATTTAAAAGAAAATAAGAATTGAATCTCGAATATAATTTAAAACCCCTTTAAATATACTTCAGCTATACGATTGTTCTTTAAGAAGAAACAAATGCAGCAAGAAATAAATCGAATAATTACATTGCCAAGTATGTTATACTTCAGTTTTATGTACTTTAAAATGTTTCATGCTCATTAACTTTAAAAGTCAGTTCACATATTCTGTGCATTTAAGCCATCCTATTTTTAATTTTTATTTTTCTCTTACGCAGTTTTATTAAAATTCCCCGCATGAAAAGATGTTAAACGATAAAATAAATAAATTTATTAAAATAAAAAAGGGAATTTGAAATTTTATTTCAGCAACTATAACAACACATAATTGTATAATTAAATATGCATTAATCTTTGGTTGCTCATGTATTGAAATACTTTTTTATTGTTGCTTCAAATTAAAATTTAATATTATAAACTGAAAACTCCATTAACAGCATTCTAGTTAACATATTTTTTATTTTTTATTAGATAAAAGTGATGTATAAAATTCGCCGTTTTAACATGTGCGATATATTCTAAATTTATCTAGCAAATGTCTTATAAAGGCATTCTAGTGTTTTGAATGAGAACGTGATGTCATGAACGTGCGAAACAGCGACCTCTGTACGAAATTTTACTCTAATTTTCGAAGTATGCATGTAGCCTTAGGAGTTTGCGGTTTCTGTGTTTCGCTGTGTGTTTATCCAAATTTTAGCTTCGATGGTCAGTCGGCAAAGTTTAAAGCTGGAACGAAAGATCGTGTCGGTGTATTTGGGTCGAATCTCTCCCCGCGAGTATGAATTAAGACGCCTGGGATCTAATTGAATCAAAGATTCGCCGTTGGTAAGACATTTTGAGTTATAGTTCAAATAAAGCTATTCAACAGTCACGGGTTCCCAGTGTTTTGAAAAGTTAAGATTATATTAACGAATTTCGTTAGTGCTTCTATTGTTTCAGAGGAAAATATCGAGTGTCCTCTGGTGTTAGCAGAGGATTATCTTATCAGTGTTATTTACGTAAGTGGAAATTTGTTTAGTAAAGCATTTAGTAATTTCTAGTGAAAAGCGAATTAGTGATTAAACTTTGTGGATCACCGTTTAGTATAGGCAAAAACTTGTGAAGAGACTCTGCCACATCCCTGCCCAAATAGTTTAAATAAATGTAGTTTAGACGTTAAATTATCGTTATGACTGAGCTTACCGGTAACGGCCTTAATCCACACGTCACAACCTAAATGAAAACAAAAAGGAATATATAGTTTAATCTATATTATTTACTAGTTGATCTGCCCGACATTGCCCGACCCCCTAAAAAATAGTACGAACCGCGAAAACATCATAAAAATAACTTCACGAAAAAATTTCTCTGGTAACGCTTTCGTCTACCCCCTCAAATTTTCATTTAGTTCACTGGGTCATTTAATTCAAATCTGGTCAATTTTTGACCAAAATTAAGAAAAGTTACGATCTGATTTTCACAAAATTTCCATTTTCGGAATCAGAAAAATAAACTACGTATGTACTGTGATTTTCGAATTGATACCTCTAATAGTTTTCTTAATATTCGAGGATAAGTGAAAATTAGAAAATTTCGTCGCCTGGGATTTTCGTTTGCGATTTCTATAAAAATAGCCATTTTTGGCGGACGCGCAGGAAAATTTTTTAGTTCCACCGCCAGGGCGTGCATTCTGTGCACGCAGCATTGCTGCGCAAATGCTTTAATAAAAATAAAATTGTACAACGGAATGCTTTTAAATATCCACTGTAGGTGAATACTATAATCATAAATATATATCTCAAGTGTGGAAAAAATTCATCGTTATGAAAATCAGAAATTACAAAATAACATTTTTTGTGATGCCGCAAAAGTTTATGCACAAATGTGATTTTATGCAAATATCTCTTTAAACATGATAGATGGAGGATCGACAAGACTTTTTTCCTAGATTATAAAGTGTAGCGATCGCTGTACGAGATATCAAAATTCCGAAAAATCTGCAGTTCTCGCCTGAAGAACTTGTGGAAGTTTGGAAGATGTAAGATGAAGATTTTGCAAATTTCACTTATTTTAAATCGGTCTAAACGTGGTATTTATAGTGTTTTGCAACATGAAAAACAATTTAAAAATGCGTATCGTTCAGAAAGGCCGAGAAAAAACACATTTCGTGAGGATAGAAGAATTAGAAGAATGGCTGTAACTGGCAATTTGTCTCTTAATGAAATAAAATCGTCTTGGATCAAAAATATCGCATGACACCATACGCAGACGAATAACCGAAACAGGATTCATCAAAAAACAAAAATTAGCTCTTAAGCCTTTTCTGAAACAGTGTCACAAACTAGCAAGACTTCAATGGGCAAAACAGTACATCCATTATGGTGACGAATGAATTAGTGTTATTTTTTCTGATGAAACAAAATGGAATTTGGATGGTACAGAAGGGTTCTCATTCTATTGACGTGACTTGAAGAAAGATCCGAATAGCATATTCAGCAGGCAACAACGTGGTGGTTCGCTCATGGTAGGGGGTGATTTTGGCTACAATGGACACACGTCTTTTTGCTTCCTAAATGGCAGATAAAATTTACAATAGTATCAGGAAACTGTGAGTGAGCATTTGTTGCCATTTGGTGAACTCCTTGGTGGTCCCAACTGGACCTTTCAAGACAACGTATCGATACACAGTTCCCATTGCACAAAATAATGTCTTAGATCTCAGACTATCATCGTAATGAACTGGCCAGCACTCAGCCAAGATCTCAATCCGAAGGGGAACATCTGGGGAATCCTCTCACGTGACGTCTACAATAATGGGAAGCAGTATTACTCAGTGCAAGAGTTCAAATCAGCAATCGAGGAAGCTTGGTACATACTTGCTCCCGAAATCTTTCATACTCTCGTATTATCAATAGAAAATGGCGTATTCGATCTCATCAAGTGCAATGGAAACACCATAGACTACTAAAAGTGTTTTGTTCTTTGTGAAAAGTAAATATTTAGTTTTTGTGCATAAACATTTGCGACATCACAACTTTGATTTTTTTTAAATATTTATTATTTTTCTTTCAATCAATTGTTTCCGAATTCGAAACATGAATTTGTACATAATTTGTACATGAATTTGTACATAAATTTGAACATAAACTTTTGCGGTGCACGGTATCATGAGGATTCTAAATTTGACGTTCCATTGAATTCAGCGCACATAAACTGGAGATATAAGTATTACATTAATTGAAAAAAATCATAGATTTGTTGCAGCCCATCTTAGAAAATTTTGCCCAAAATGTAATTTGCAGAGGGATGAAAATCATATGAAAATTTCATCTCGTTCTATGAAGAAGTTCGTGAGTTAGAGCGCCCAGAAAATCTGTGTCACACACATACAGAGAGACACACAGACTCACGGTCAGTCATTTCTAAAAACAGTCAAATCATGTGTTCAGGCCATTTTAAAACTTATCAATCCTTCGAAAACCGGACGTCCCACTTTTCACGAGTCAAATACTTTCTTCTTGTATAGGTAGCAGAACGTAACAACAGAATTTAATGCCTCTCCAAATATTCTTCAAATTAAAACAAATCCTAGACAAAATAAAACTACAAAAATAAAGATTTGCCAAATATCTTGTATTTCACCTTAAAACAATTTTAAATTGTTCCATGGTCATTAGCTTTCAAATATCAGCACACATACATTGCATATTTCGACCATCATTTTTCCATTATTTGTTCTCCTCTTATGCAGTTTTATTAAACTTTAAAAAAAAATAATGATTTAAACAAAAAAATGAATTTGTAAAAAACTTTATTCCTGTAAAACGTCAATGTATAATAAAATAAGTATCAATCAGTAATTAAACTTGCAGTACAATACTCGTTTCGTGGTGTCTCTTCGCTAAAAATCATCTACATAAATGCTCACTAACTAATATATCATATATTTTTATCAGTTGAAATTGCTGAAGTAATTTATATATTGTTTTAAGATGCGGAATACAGTTGAAATTTACTTAAATGAAAAGAAAAAGGAAGAAATAGCTTAATTTATAATACTTATGGGATTAAATTGTATCTGTATATCAAGGGCTTAGTGCCAAAAGGCTTTATCAATAAATTTCTTGTTTTTAAATTATGAACCACAAGAAATCGCCCAAGGCACTTTTCACTTAGTGTCAAGAGGCCTTAAATTGTGTTCCGCATTCGCGATAAACCTAAATATTATCTAAAATATTACGTAATGTTTAATGCAAAGCAGCACTAACTTTTTGCTGTTTCCAAAATTGCTTCTTTTGAATATGAAGCCTTTTGGCACTAAGCCCTCGATATATGAATATTTGTTAAACAGCTTAAGGATAGGGGTTAAAAAACGTTTATGTTTATATCTTAAAACATATTTCCTAACTTGAAAAATTTTGTTACATTGTACACTTATTTGCGTGTTATATTATTTTTTAAGCCAGTGAATCTGAAAGAAAGAATATTTAAGAAATCTAAGTATGGAACACTGAAGGAAACGTAAAGAAAAGAATTTAATGCCTCTTCAAATATAATTTTTTTAATATTTTTCCTTCACAAGAAGGAAATACAGCAATAAATAAATCACGTAAATACATTGCTAAATATTTTATGCTTCACTTTAAAATACTTTAAAATGTTTCACGCTCGTTAGCTTTAAAAATTCAGTACACATGTTCTTCATGTTTAAATCATCAGTTTTGCATTTTTTATTTCCCTCTTATCCAGTTTTAATAAAACTTCCCGCATGAAAGGACGCAAAACAAAAAAGGAATTTGTAAACAATATTAATTCTGTAACAACACATCGTTTTATAATAAAATAAGCATTAATCTTTGGTCGAACATGTATTATATATACTTGTATCCTATTATCTTTCCGTTAAATAGCTTCTACATTAATGTACCCTAAGTAATATTTCATATTTTGTAATCAGATAAAATTTCGAAAATAATATATAAAATTCGTGTTTTTAGCATGTGGAAGGTAGTTGAAATTCGCTTGAGTGAAATGAAAACGGACGAAATAGTTTAATTTATAGTATTTGCGAGAAGATTATCTAAAATCAATATCTAAACGCTACTTTAATGTAAAAATAGATAATATACGATAGCAGTGAGACATATTCTGCTTTCATTTCCTTTTGTTGGAAGGAAAATGTTTATTTCTTATTGAAAAACTTTCTTTTCAAATAAGAAAAAAGAAAGAAAAAAATCAAGTTTTAAACAATGCTAATATGTTAATAAACATGTGCATTTTCACATTTATTCAATAAAGTATAGCTGAAAAAAATCTCCAAATTTTGAGTAACACTGTTTCCGAATCGAAATTTTCTCTTTATTCAATGACAGATATTTGCGATTAACTAAGACGAAGATTACTTGCGTCATAACCTTGCAGGCAGTTAAATTTAAATAAAGCCATGGCACAGATCATAATAAAACAGTTTATGTAAAATAGTAATAAGGAATAAAAAGTGGAGCAGGTAGATTTTAATATAAGCGATCAAGTACATGCGCAAATTCCATAAAGACAGAGAAAGGAAATCCTTTCCCAAAGCACTTTTTAAATTCAAATCATTTAGGTCAAATCAAAAGGGCCTCACTGTTAGCTTCTGTAAGGTCTTCAGAAAGTCACTTCAATAACAGTATAAAATGTCGCTATGAAAACTGTAATATCGCTATAAAATGGAACGCCGTGGAATCCAATAATCCTTTATTCGTAATGCGAAGTTTAACTTCTTACCACGTTGACAAAACTCATAGTCGGAGATTCTGTTCAAAATCTGGTTATGGGAAACTCTGCTTGAACGCTACACGTGGAGAGCTCAATGTCCATAATCCAAAAGTAAAGTGCCTGCAGGGCTGGATGCTTTCTAAGTCCATCGAATCCAACTCCTACCGCACTATATATAGCAACAATGCAACCACAGATATTTAACAAACATATCATCTCAAGAAAATAACCGTGGCAGTCAGATTCCCGGCGATTCAGCCATATTTTGAAAAAATTAAAGAAATGACAGAATAGATAGTTCATTCACACACAAAAGTTAGGATTCAGGACACCACAATCACACGCAAATTTCAAAACTCTTTCGACCACAGAGTACATTTATAAAAGAGGAGCTAGGCGCACTATACAACATACTATTTGAAAATAGTGATACAGAAAAGCATCTATTCAAAATTAAGATTGCAATTTAATAGTATTTATTCTATTATAAAATTATTATTATTATTATTATATGTATATTATTTCACGTTCCTGGGTTTTTCCTTTGTATTTTAGCAGGAAAACTATTAAACATTTTGATCTTCAGTAATTCATTGTTTTTTTCATAGATTTGTTTAATCAATAATATTTCTGAAAGCACTTTCTATGTACATTTTTAAGAGGCAGATGGATTCTATTTATAGTAATAAAAAAAATTCTCTCTGTGTGTCCGTGTGTATGTAAGTAGGCAATGGCTGGGAAAATCTAACGCACCTAGAAGTCTGAGAATCTGAGAATCAGAATTTTATTATTTTGAAAATTAGCCTAGATATTAATTAAAATGCACCACGACATCTCATCAAAAATACGCTTTTTAGGTACATTCTTAATTATATAAATACGTAGCAGCTATAGTCGTCGTCTGGTCTGTCCATCAGTCCGCATATAACAGCGCAAAAACTATCCAACCGAATGGTTTGAAATTTAATATATATAATCGTTGCAGAATTTTGTCGAGTCATTTTAAATTTTATAAAAATCAAATCAAAACTTAAAAGATATTAATAAAAATATTTATTAAGTAATTTGAATTTTTTAAATTCGGTACTTCCTCATTATAGCAGATTCCAAGGATTAATCGTCAAGCGACCGAGATTTATCGCCAAGTTTTCTGACATGTATGAATTTATAGTCGTATATGACATTTTCTAACCTCTATGACCAAGTTATAGTCACATTCTTCATTCCATTAAATCCTATCATATGTAATTAATTCAATGATATCCCATGATAGGTAATGATTCTAGGTTGCCATGGTGATTACGTCCTATTTAAGATGGAGTCATATTATTCCCGTATTATTGAATTAAAAAACCGAATTTGTATACTAAAATTATTTAATTATATCAATCATAAAATCTACCGACAGATTTTTGGATAGATGTTTCCGCAGAAATAGATTATAAATGGAAAAAGAGTCTAAATATGGATTTCAAGTTCTGAAATTTTCAAAACTAGACTTAAGTTTCCCATTGGAATTTTCAGTAAATGTCAAAAAAAGATAAAATGATGCGAACTTAAAATGCACTTATTTTATTACGGAAATTAATCATATCATCATAACAGACGATATAATTCATTTCACTGAAATAATAACAGTAGCTCCTCATTTGTCACGTTTGACATGCAATTTCCAAATTGTTTTTCTTTGGTTGTTTGGTTGAATAAAGTCTTCACAAAAGTAATTAAATAAACCAGAGTACCGATACAAATCTGAGGACTTCTAACGAAATAGTATGAGTCGCACAGTTCAGCCCTTATCGGCCTACAAACGTGCTAATTTAGCGACACCTGAACACGACAAACCAAAAATGTCACTATGCAGACGAACTGTTACAACTGTACTACACATGGGCCACCTATTTGAAACATTTTTCGACAGAAGTTTTTTTCCTGCGAAAGTATATTTCGTTTGACGTATTTTTTTAAAAATCTGAGAGCGCCAGTGAAAAAACCGAGAAAGTGTCAGACTGTCGGCTTTCATTAAAAACTGAACTACAAAGAGATTTGTTTCCCGGCCTATCCTTCCATTTACTTTCTGAAAATGAAAGGAAATAATTGTCAATTGTTACTAATGAACAAAAATTAAGATAACTAATTAAGGTATAGATTTCAATTTGAGGATGGGAAGGGGAGCCACCTGGTGGCTATTTTAGCATAGTGTCTTTCCTTATGTTCTAATTATCAGAAAAATTAATTATTTTTTTAATTACCACGTTAATGTAGGGGAAGGGAATTTCAGACATAAGTTAAAAATCGCGTTAATGAAAAAACTATCGCCATTTTCGAACATTAACGAAGCGACGGCTCCCTGGCGGCGTTTTTTTCGTTACTTGACACCTTTTAAAATATAAATATATCTACTACTCTGATTTCGACAGAACTAATTCCATTTAACATATTTAACATTTTTAGCTTCATCCGTAGTGTTTAATTCCTGTTATGTATTGTTAATGACCACTATTTTAGAATAGTAACTTCAGCATTATTTTTTTTTTCATTTCCAAGCTTTTCAACGAGTCCCATTCTTTCATCAAGTACTCCTGTAGTCTTAATTAGTTATTTGAGATAAAACTTTCTCATCTCCCCTCCCCCTCCCCTTTCAAGGTGTTTTCTATAAGTAAGGCCTGTTTCCATAATTCAGCAACTATCATTCAGATTTCAACGAAACTGATTCCAAACATTATAATTAAATTAATAATCACATTCTATAACATTATAGTAAATGTAATAGTTGCATATACCACTCTTTTTGAATATTAACTTCAGATACTTTTTTATTTCATTTCAAAGTATCTCGTTTTCTATGGGCCCGATTACGACAGCGTTTGGCTCATTCAACTTGGTATCGATAGCTTTACATGTTTTAGGGCCACATTCCACCGCCAGTGTAAGCATTCTTATCTCGCGTTCTATGGGCCCGATTACGACGGGATTTGGCTCATTCGAATTGATTTGGATCGTGTAAGAGATTTTAGTTCCACTTTCCACCGCCAGGGGGCGCATTCAAAATGTTAATAAATATTAAGTAATATTTTAATGGAATATAAATTAATAAAAAATAAATACATGAATTTTTAAATTTTATCAATGAGTAAGAATATGGATCATAATTACACTTCCTTGTTGATGAATAAATAAGCATTATCGTTTTAAATGTCATTTAAAAAATAATTTTATACAAAATAGCGTTAAATATATAAAATCATACAAACTTGAGGTTTGTTTTAATTTATTATCACGGGCCCGGGCAACGCTGGGAGGGTCAGCGTGTCAAAAAATATTTATTGTTGTTTGTACAAACAATATTCAATATTTGTATCTTTGGTTGTCTCGTTACAAATGCTGTCCGCTATACATGTGATCTTCCGTCGCAATTCTGTTAAATCACGCAGCAAAGGGGACACGAATACACGAACCACAAAGAAAAGGTCGCATGAGGTTATTAAGTATTTAAAAATTAACTGCTTATTTCATTTTAGAATTGATTATGCCGCGTCTATATAAATGTAAACAGAATTTCTGCGAAGCTTATACGGAACTCGAAATGATTCTTCATGTAGTGATTAGGAATCTTTTGCTGCATCCGTCATGGTTTTTTTAATTGTGACCTTGAAAAACCCTGGCGAATTCTGAAATACACTGTATAATATATTTATGTTTTTTTTTTTTTTTCTTAGAATAAATAAACTTTAGATATTTATAAACGGAAGTTGAAGTCTGTGTAATTGGATTTTCTGGAGCATGATAAAGTAATTCATAATAACCAACGAAATAATGCTTTTACGAGGAACATATGTCAACTTAAAAGCTGTCGTTAAAACTTTTTTCCATATTTATATTTTCAACATAAATAAACCTTAGATATTTATCTAAAGAATTCTAAATCAACATATTCGGATTTTCTTCCCCACGACTTTTATTTTAATATCTTCTAAACATGTATTCTTAGCACGGACTTTTATATCAACTTTTCTTGGAAAAGTAGAATTAATATCAGTTCTATGTTTTCTTTAATTCCTTTTCATGGACCTCTTTATGATTCTTTTCCGCAGATTTTGCAAAAGCTTAAAGCAATGCTGTCATAAGTGCGGAGATTAAAAGTAAAAGAAAAACATTGCAATTTTTATTAGGGATCCTAACTTTCTACACATTCTTAATCTGTTTCCGGGCAAAAAACGTCGCTATTGATATCTGAAGTGTTTTCTTAAGGGATTATCTTACAACAGCATATAATCCGTGCGTGTTCGACGCTGAGTTATACAACAAATGACAAAAGTAGAAGGAAAACCCTTTTAATTCCCTTTGTAATAAATGTTTCTAACGTATAATTTACGAGTGTTTACATAGAATAAGAAAACTTTATACAATTTTGAAATTATATTCTTAAAGTAACTTACAGAAACATTATTTTTCAATCATAAAAACTAATTTAAGAAATACGATTTCAGATTTATTTCAAAGTAGCGTAATACTTATAATTTATGTTTTATACTATATTTTATACTTTAAGATTTAATTATGTTTTATATTTAGTTTGAAATATTTTCACTCATTCGAATTATTACAAGTTAAATTAAGTAAAATAAACTACCTTTGTTTAAGTAACATAAGTTGATAATACGCAATCCTGTGATCAATCATTCACCCTCTCCCCCCTCCCCCTCTTGAAGAATAAGCCTACGCATTGTTACAAAAATGGCGGCTATCATAGGCGGGTTTTTTCCGGCGTTTGTATGGTCCCTTAAATTTCAATATCCGTATTTTGTGAAATTATCCTTCATCTTATTTTATTTCAGGAAAAAGAAGGTCAAGAGTAATTTTAGAAAATACTGGTATTTAAATTCAAGGGACCGTACAAACGCTGAGTAGAATCCGCCTACGACAGCCACCATTTTTGTGTCAGCGCCTGGGGGTGGTGGACCAATCTTGTTATTTTGAAAATAAATATCATTTAAATTTTATCAAATAATTTTTTATAAGACAAAGATAGGTAAACGATAATTTTGACAAAATGTCATAAAGTATAAAAAATAATAATAATAACATTTTCTGAACGCTTTATTAGTTGCGTAGAGTTGAAAGGCACAGAAAACCCCGGTTTATTCATATATTTAAATCGGTAAAAAAGATATACCTGTCTTTATTCGAAGATTGTGTACGATAAAATCACAACAAATGTAAAACAAATGTGTTCTTAGACTCTGAATAATATTTTCTTTCAAAATATGAATGCTTTTTTACAATAAGGGTCGTCCACATATTAAAAATTGATTCAACTTTGCTTTTTTTATGGTAACATCCACATCTGACACCATATTTGAATTCTTTGGATTTCTGCAACATAGAAAAAGACATACTTTTATGCACTTTTTATATACTTATTATTAAATCGTCATAGAGTTATAATAGAACATATTTTAGTGGTATATCCACAAATTGAGAAGACAATTATTTTTTATCCCACAGAAAAACTTCCAGATTTACACCAGTAAAATTATAGGAGTATAAAATAAAAGATGTTTTCATCTCTCAAATTTCATTTAAAAGGATCTTTCACATAAATTTTCTGGGAACTGTTTTCAATTTTCTTATGTGTGATTGAACGGTCTCAAAATACCGTCCTTTTAGAATTTCGAAAAGTAAAATTTTGCTACACCTCAAAAGTAATCATTGGAATGAACTGTGAACTTACACACCTTTGTTTTTGACAATGCCCATTCTATTCATGTAAAAATACATATAGGTCATAATTCACATTTTTAACATGGATTTAATAATAATTCTCATAATTACAATTATGCTTTTGAGTAAAAAAATACCTCGAATATGAGTTGCAATTTTCCAACTGGACGAAAAATGTCCGGGCCAGTATTCGAACCTGGGATCTCTTGGCTGAAGCTGCCATACTCTACCAACTCAGCCATCCCGGTCGAATCTGGAGGACCTTATTCATCCAGTTAACCTTATTGATCATAGCATCTGGTCTGATATCTGAATCAGCTCAACGTAATAAATCGCAGGTAATTTGGAACTCCAGTAAACGCTGGATACGTGATTACACTAGATTAATTTTAACAAAATTATTGAAATTAGTAAATAAATCATATGAGCTGCAATTTTCCAACTGGACGAAACATTTCCGGGCCAGGGGCCCCACCAATGGCTGAGAGGTTCTGCTCTCGAAGCTGGTAGACGGGAGGTGCTGGGATCGATCCAAATCGCGCCCGTCGGCCTAATCGTTCGGAGTTTTCGTGGTTTTCTTCGAGCCGTGGATTTATCCATGCGTAAATACGGGTTAGGTTCCCTTAGAAAGACCCCCACGAAGGGCACTCCCCCCCGGGCCTATATCCCAAGTGTAGATAATTGGCCGTCAATAATCAACCCAACCCTACCCGGGCCAGGATTCGAACCTGGGATATCTTGGCTGAAGCTGCCATACTCTACCAACTCCTGCGTTTACTGGAGTTCGAAATTAACTGCGATTTATTCTGTTCAGCTGATTCAGATGTCAGACTAGATGCTATGATCAATAAGGTTAACTGGATGAATTAGGTCCTCCAGATTCGACCGGGATGGCTCAGTTGGTAGAGTATGGCAGCTTCAGCCAAGAGATCCCAGGTTCGAATCCTGGCCCGGAGATTTTTCGTCCACTTGGAAAATTGCACCTCATATGATTTCTTTACTAATTTGAATAATTGTGTTAAAATTAACCTAGAATATGTTTGGATTCTTTCAATGTATCTCAAGGAAATTTTTTTCATTATAATTAGGTTGATATTTTAGGAAATAAAACTTAAAGTTCGCCAAGTTAATTTAAAGTTCGCATCCTCAAATTTTGAGTTTTTGTAACTCCGTGAATATTTAACAAAAATACATAAAATATACATTTCAGGCTGATTTGATAAAAATAATTGAAATGCAGTGTAAAAGTGAGTGTTACAATTTGAAAAATCAAAATTGTCGCACCTTTTTCTATGTAGATGATCCTTTATTTAAAAAATTGAATTCATATTTTTTAACAAGACAAGTCAAGTGACACCTTAGGCGAGATTTTATCAAAAACAGTCTGAGAATAAAGGCAGGTGTATCTTTTTATTTCCAATGATTCTACATACTTTATTCAAAATCCATGCATGTGCTGACAACGTTAGATTTCTTGTATCAACAAGGCTATTTTCAATAGCAGTTGAAAAATATTTCAAATTGTGCTCAATAACATTACAAGAATTTTCAAAAAGTCTGGGTTCTGAGAATCCTAATAAGGTTTTTTCCATTTTTTTTTGTACATATTATCATGAAAACGAGTAGGGAACACCGAGCTATGCTCGGTCAAAATTAGGTTTGAGTTAAAATATCATGACCCTTGACCAAAATCAAATTTTCTCGAACATGTGACCAAGCCCAATCGTCTTCTCGTGCCCGAAACCCGTAGGATATAACATTTATTCAAAATAGTCTGAACCGTTTTTTAGATAAAATTAGCTTGACCCACAGTGACCCAAAAATGACCCCCTAATCGGATTTTCTCCAACATGTGACCTAGCCTAATGATTTTTTCGTGCCCGAAAACCATAGGATGCAAAATTTAGTCTAAATAGTCTAAGCGGGTTTTTAGATAAAAATAACTTGACCCACAGTGACCCAAAAATAACCCACTAATCGAATTTTCTCGGACATGTGACCGAGCCCAATGATTTTCTCGTGCCCGAAACTCGTAGGATACACAATTTAATCAAAATCGTTAGACCCTTTTTTATATAAAATTAACTTGAACCGCGTTGACCCAAAAATGATCCACTAATCGAAAGTTATCGAACATGTGGCCCTGCCCAATGGTCTTCTCGTACCCGAAAATGGTAGGATACAAAATTTAGTCAAAATCGTTTGAACCGTTTTTTAGATAGAATTAGCTTGACCCTTACACATGGTGACCCAAAATGACCCACTAATCTAATTTTCTCGAACAT
Organism: Maratus michaelseni; assembly: GCA_963931845.1. Lineage (NCBI taxonomy): Eukaryota > Metazoa > Arthropoda > Arachnida > Araneae > Salticidae > Maratus > Maratus michaelseni. The sequence continues at coordinate 421,325,779 of OZ007586.1, forward strand.
GTGACCTAGTCCAATGGTTTTATGGTGCCCCAAAACGGTAGGATGCAAAATTTCGTCAAAACCGTTGGAGCCATTTTTAAGATAAATTTTGCATATATATATATATATATATAACCACACACACAAGATTTGCTCGTATTAGAATATATGATTTATAACAGAATAATAAAATTGTGTACTAAGAGGGAACGAGGAATTTTTAAGATGTGTTATACAAAAAAAAATTTTATAATATAAAATAATATTAGTAATAACTTCTGAGTGCCATCAATATTTTTCTTGACATAAAGTGAAAACAATTAGTAGAGTACTAAATAAATTACTTTTGAAAATTAAAGTTGTTTTAATAAAAAAAAAAATTCAATGCATATTAATTGATACAATGTCTATTTGAAAACTACATTTAAATAGATCTTGAGTCATGCATTCATTTATAAGGTACTGAATGAAGAATTTCACGAACATGATCAATTACCTTTTTTTCTTTGATGTTGGGCTTATTTAATAATTATTCTTTTAAAAATGCGCAAAAAATTCATTAAAACTTTTAGGAACTTTTCTCTTTTCGGTGTATTATCTTTTATATAACTCCTTATAGTGTTTCCCTGTCTACCCTGAGGAATATTAGGTGAATTTTTATATTTTTCTGTGAAATCTATTTAAAATAATCCGTCTGATAATCACATAAGTAGTCCCCCCCCCCCCTGTATATTGTGAAGGGACGATATCTAGATAGAAAATTATTCATCCATGTTTAAAATTATTTTTAACCTATGAAATAAAAATATTTTTCATACATTGCTCATGATACTTTTTGACATTCACAGACCACTTACAAAAAAAAAAAAAAAAAAAGAAAAAGAAAAAGAAAGAAAAAAGAAAAGATAAGATAAGGAAAAAGAAAACAGGATGAGTGGTGGGAAGCTAATACTAATACATTCCCATCTTCATCTAAGGCTTGCCAAAAATTATTATAAAAAATCACTTGTATTTTAATTATAATCAACTTCTTTCAAATTATTAAAAAGTGAGTTGAGTTGAGTTGATTATTGACGGCCAATTATCTACACTAGGGATATAGGCCCGGGTGGAGTGCCCTTCGTGGGGGTCTCTCTAAGGGAACCTAATCCGTATTTACGCATGGATAAATCCACGGCTCGAAGAAAACCACGAAAACTCCGAACGATTAGGCCGACGGGCGCGATTGGGATCGAACCCAGCACCTCCCGTCTACCAGCTTCGAGAGCACAACCTCTCAGCCACTGGTGGGGCTCTATTAAAAAGTGAATATTTAATTTAAGTACTGGTGCATCTACTGGATCTTTAGGTATCATTTTGTTTCATTATCCTCAATGGAAATATTTCTAAGAATTTTGCTATAAGCCGTGTCGACCACCCTCATTTTTCTCGCCCACTCTGACTCTTTCTGTATTTTGTACCAGATGTTTTTATTTTCAAAATCTCTAAGATCCTATATTTTCCTTTAATTGGTTCGAGTTTGTTACGGCCGATTACCTGCGCGAGCGTTTAGGCCGAAGGAAATTGCCGTTCGTGGGAATCTTTCTAAGGAAACCTAACCTGTAGAGGTACACAAGTTCGAAAAAACTATGGAGAACTCCGAACATTTAAGCCGACGAACGTGGTATGGGTACGAATCCAGCATCTTCCGTCTACCAGATTTGACAGCCGAACCTTTCAATTGCTGGTGCGTTATATTTTATTTTAATATTCATTAAAGATTATTGATTAAATGTTTTTTTTTTTTTTTTTTTTTTTTTTTTGGGGGGGGGGGGGGGGAGATGCATGTGTGTAAACTGCTGACCGAATTGATTCTATACTTTAAAAATAATGTTTTGTGTACCTTTAGATGGTGTACCAACTTTTAATTATGTTGATGCATTTTTTCGTTTATCCTAATAATTCTATAAAATACTACATTGCTCTTGTATTCACTTTAAAAATGGTTTAATGCCTTTCCTTTATTTCTTCCAGCATTATTTTGCAAGTTTTGGCCAACGCCTTTTAAATTTTTTTTAAGAACACACGTTGCTTTATTTTCTTTTTGGCTCTTGTTTTAAAATTAAAAGCTAAAACAAAAACAGTTGCATTACAAATAGGCAATCTTCGAATTTCCAGAGGAAATATAAGCATAAGATTAATTAGTTTATTAATCGTAACGTTAAATGTTTAGCAACTTTACTTGCTGTTTGAATTTTACTTTGTTTAGTTTGTCATTTTTAAGCAATCAATGCACCCAGAGAGACTTTCTAGGAGGCCTATAGCGCTGCGCTCCTTAACTCGATGCTAACAAACATGAATATGAAATACAATCTATTTCTTTGAACATAACATGAACTTACAGTGATCACTTTTAGAATTAAAATGCATAACGTAACGATGACTTCTAGTGAATATTCAAAGACAAAATTGATTCAGTGTAATATAGAAATATATTATTAGCCTCAAATATAAACGCTGCATTTCAACCTAGTCTAAACATATGAATACAGTTTTAATGGTCATCGCAAAAAGGAAAAAAAATGCATTGCAGTACTACAATGTCCTACTCTATTGATTCATAAAAAACAAAATTAATTCTGCATAGTTTTTCATATTAAACATCTTATACATTAAATTTAGTGGAATTCCATCCCACATGTCCCAACTATAGTTACCATACTCATCGTAAAAATTGCGCATACACCTGTTCTACGGTATAGACCAAATTATTATCAGCATCAATTTATGTCAACGTCAAACAAAATATGTGTTAAAAATAAATGTGAGTCAACTAAATATTTATCTTATTCCGTACATGATTTCTTGAGTTACTCTATCCGAAAAATTTGTGTGACACACAGATAGACAGATAGAGAGATATAGAGAAGCACACACATTGGTCCAAAAATGTGTAATTCCATCAAAAACCGAAAGTTGGAAATTGTTCCGTATCCAGTACTTTCTTCTTATGAATAAAACAAAACATAAAAATATAAAAACCTGAATGGCTGAGCATTTATTACTGATGTAAAATATAACAAGAACGAAAAATCATGCGTCAAGCATAGATTATGTAACACTTTCCAACGCTTCCAAAATAATTTTACGAATCATACTCTTTTATAAGCTAAAAGATAACATCTAAGTAATCCGAATACTTTATTCAGCCCTGTATAGGATCTATAGATTTGTATATATACTACATAGGATGCTAAATTTTAGTTCAGTTAGGAAACACGTAGCACAGTTTAAAATTCTCCGTCTGGAGTTAAATAATACGGAAATGTGTTCCCGAACTTTTGTACTTCCCTGTATAGGATCTACAGAATTTATACACACCACGTAATATACAAAAAGCGATTTAAAATTAAAATCGCATTCAGTAACTTAAAACGCACTTCCAGGAATTATTGTTAACATACAGTAGAGAATTCTTTTGTGTGTCCCTGTAAATGAACGATGACTGCTATACACACAATATTCTGTAGTAAGTCTCTTGTAATGAACCTTATATAAATTTCAATGCGTTTAAAATAGTGAAACATTATTTAAATAAACCGCAGACGATTTTTCTCCATAGACGTAATGTAACGGAATTCTTTTGACTGTCCCTGTAAAGTAAGTATAAGTGCTATGCACACCCTATTCCATATTAAGCTTCTTCTAATGCACCTTAGTGATATATATAAATTTCAATGCGTTTAAAGTATTGAAACATTATTTAAATAAACCGCAAATGATTTTTCCCCATAGACCGCAATGTAACGGAATTCTTTTGAGTGTCCCTGTAAAAAAACTATAAGTGCTACACACTTCCGTTGAAATAGGGAACATGCTATAGATAACGATTATAACATATAAAATTTGCAGGGCAATCCGAGCATATTTACGGGAGTTAGAGCACGGACAGACGGCAGACGGCAGACGGCCAGACGGCCAGACGGCCAGACGGCAGACGGCCAGACAAACCGAAGTCATAAACACTTTTCAACTAGGTTGGAAAGTGTTAAAAAGACATCAAAATACCAAAGTGCGTACATTTCTACCACAATTTCCAAATAAAATGTTTTGTCTCATTTAATCACAAAGCAATATTAGAAATTCTGCGATAAATCTCTGAAAGAATTGTAATCTGAAGAAAAAATACTAGGTTAAGATAACTTATATGAAATGGCGGTGACATACTCCTAGCAAATTCTAAGAAGTGTACACAGTTTGGTAATGCACAATATTGGAATACAGACGGGATTTGTTGTTATATATATGGATAAATTTTAAGCTAAGTATATATATGTATATGGGTCTATACCTAAAAAAATATTAATAAAGAATTATTTAGGATCTATATTTTTGCAATTATTGCATCAATGAAATATATTTATCTTTTAAAATTCGAAATTAGAATTTTGTTTTACCTTTATGTTATTTGTACCAAGTGCACCACTTTACAAACTAACTTACGAACTCATATTCAACTCATCAAACTAAGTAATTCTTGTAAATAAAACTATTTCAATTCATTGAAGTTAAAATTTTAAAAATATTTTATAAAAGGTTGTAAGAATTTAATGATAATAAATAAATTTTTAATAAGATATTAATGAAAGAAAAAAAAGTTATGAAAAATCAAACTTACTTCTTCTATCAAGCATCTTTCTGTAGTCAAAGCATGATTGCACAGATTTTTATATCAAATGTTATCAAATATTTTCTGTATAAAACATTTTTGATTTCGTTACAAATTGTGAAACATTTGCAATGCCTCTTATCGAAAATTCCTTATTTTAGAAAATATCTATTCATTTTTTTTATAGAAAGGATTATGAAAAAAATTTCTACTTCATGTTGCAGTTTCACTAAACACTGTTTCTTTGGAACTAAAAGGATCTAACGCCCTTTTCGATGTATAAGACGCATTTTTCTGCGCCTTAAAAATGGAGTTAGTGTCATAGAATGAAAGTACATTTTTAAATGTTTTTGCTGACATCTTTTGGTGTTTCTCATGTTTATATGATGCATATTAAACTTTTGTTGGTACTTTATTTTAAAATGCATAAAAACAGCATTACATCCATTAACTAACGTAATTTATATATGAAGAATCATATTTAATTTTAGAAAATTAATACTTTCGTAGATAAAGTATACCAAATAGATATTTATGTGTTACTGAAGTTCTAAAATAAAACAGTTTTTAAATGTGACTTCAGTAAGTAAGCCACAAAAGATAATTAAATAATAACTTACAATGATATTCACTTCAAAACTTTTTTTATTTCTCAACATATTCTCTACCAATATTTATGCACTTATATCACTGTTTTATCAGTTCCCCAACACCAGCTGCATAACATTCTTTGGGTTGCTGTCTCAGCCACATTAGGACTTCAAGTTAGGACTTTCACCTTTTCATCATCTATCAACATCATCTTGCTTCCAAGATGGTTTTTTGGTGGACTAAACAGATGAAAATCGCTTGGGGATAAGTCGAAGCTGTATGGCGGATATTGAAGAAGTTGCCAACCAAACTTTTGAACTGTCTCCTGTGTTCAACTTGAAGTCCTAATGTGGATGAGACAGCAACCCAAAGAATGTTCTGCATCTGGTGTTGGGGCACGGATAAAACGGTGATATAAGAGCATAAATATAGGTGGAGAATATGTTGAGAAATAAAAAAAGTTTTGAAGTGAATATCATTGTACATTATTATTTAATTATCTTTTGTGACTTACTTAATGACTTTCCTTCGTGTTATTGAATTTAAATAAATGTTTCATTATAATTATTAAAAATTAGCTCATATATCATATTAATAAACATTTATCTATATTAATAAAATGAAGTGTTTGTCTCTGTGTGTGTAAATTAATTTTTGATATTGTTTAACTTTCATTTTTTTCTTTAAAAAATCTGTTACGTTTTGGGGGGCGTTTTATACAACAGAATATGCGGTAATAAATCTGTTGAAAGTTCAATTATGAAATTTAAAGAAGTGTGTTTTAGAATTTAAAGTTAGTAAAAAATAATCGTGTTATTTATTTAAAGGTTTTTCTTCATCTAAAGCATCTAGTATCAAATCAATAATTATTAAAATGGAATCTAATACTGCGTTCATCGGAAATAATTTCAATGTAATGCAAATACTGGTTAAATTTTGGGTGATATACCGCTATGCCAGAAATAATGTATTTACATTAAAATATTGGCAATGAAATTGTGAAACATTTCTTCCAAATATTGATTCAATATCGGCAATATATAAAGACTAAAGTTTTGGGACAATATTTCATGCCACTATTATCAGTAGTTATCCAGTAACCAATATAAAGCCATACAAAGTTTAGCCCACCATTGCATTTTAGGGGTCCCAAATGGCCCGCTTTTTAAATACCACCATTTTCTAAGAAAAAGAGAAAAAAATTGTTGTAGGTTTCTACAAGACTCTCAATAGAAACAAAACCTTCGTGGTAGGTTTATACAGAATTTGCAAGAAAAATCTAAAAAGGAATTATTTTTTTAGAAAAAAATGGTATTCAAATGTGCTCCATTTGGAAAACGTAGTATTACTACTAACCATGTCATAAAAAAAACCCTCCCACCTATGGGCGTTATTCTTGAATGTTGCATTACTGAAAATAAAGATTTTCTGTTCTCGTAATTAGGGGGCTCCCTCTGGTTTTTAGGTGCATTCGTAATTATATAGATACGTAGCACCTATTGTCGTAGTCTGGTCCGTCCGTCTGTCTGTCCGTCCATCCGTCTGTCTGTCTGTCCGTCCGTCCGCATATAACAACGCAAAAACTACCCAACCGAATGGTTTGAAAATCAAGATATATTATCTTTGCAGAATTTGGTCGAGCCATTTCAAATTTTATGAAAATCGAATCAAAGCTTTAGAAAATATTAATAAAAACATTTATTAAGAAATTAGATTTTTTTTTAAATCGGTGCTTTCTTGTTATAGAAGCTTCCGAGGTTTAATCGTCAAGCGACCGAGATACTTATTTTATTACAGAAATGAATCTGCAGACGATATAATTCATTTCACAGAATTAAAAATCATCAAGATCTGAATATTTATATAACTAGCTATAGTACGAACGCACCTCATTTGTCACGTTTCACGTACAATTTCCAACTTTTTTTTTTATATACGACTTTTTCTAAATAGTAATCTTCACGGTAGGTTTCTTACAACATTTGTAACAGAACTACATGACGAAGATTATTGTTATGAAAAAGTGGCATTCAAAGGGGAGAGTAGTGTAACCCCTGTATTTTTTTTTAGAAATATATGTAATAGTGGTATTGTGTCTAATTAAAGTATTTTTATGGAAAGAACATAATTGTACGAATATTGTGTATATTTTTGAGAAATAATGTAGGAAATAAAATGAAAAAGTACCACCTCCTGTGAGTGACTAAGAACGATATTTGTGAAAGGTTATCCCACGCGTTAATTAAAACTTCTTTTTTACCCAGGTAAAGATTTTTGTTTTCAGTATAAAATTTTAAGAGAAATAAAGCGGTCGAAAATTATTTTAAAAACAAGATTTCTTAATTTAAAAAATAATGTACTTAACAATATAAAATAAAGTACGAAGATAAATTTTTGAGTCTTTTAAATTTTTAATTATTATTTTAAGTGTTCATTCAAGGTGTTTGATATCGTTGTTTGAATCGTTTGATATTTTCCAGAAATAATATTTCAAATAACTATCGCATGTTATAAGAATATTTATGACAGCTTATATTTTCTTACACAACAAAGAGAAAATCAGTTGACCGGCGTGATTGGAGAGAACTTATTTGTGATCGGTGTATTTTAGAAAAATTGACAGCAGTCTCCATCAAACCTACGCGTAAAATGAGAGTATTTGACTTACTTGACATCTAATCTACAGAAATAGAAATATCAAAGCACAAGTTTGAATTTTCAACTCCATTACCTCGAAGTCCAAAATGCAAACTAAGAAAAATTCCACTTCAAAAATTTTCTTCTTAATAATTGAAGATAGATTAGAAAATGTATGTAATAATGATATACAATTGAAATTTAATTGGTTCATAAAAACTGACTTATTAAATGAATAGTTATGAACCTTTTGTAAAATATTTACAAAAATTAGATTAAATAAAAATTAAAGCTCGATTTTTTAAAAATTCTTATAAATAATAATTGTAAATTTATTATGATTTATCTGAAAATGAAATGTTGTTTTGTGTAAATTTTTCTATTACACATCTTTCAACAGCATAAAAGTTTCTCATCGCACATGGTGGGGAAAATGTTCATTTTTAAAACTATTCAGCTTTTAAACATAACTGTGCTTTCTAAATACGAAATACGTATATTCAAATTTCAAGGCATATGGCACCACTATTTCACATTCGAAATCTTTATCCAATAGTTTTTCTTCGGATTAAAAATATTTCTGAGATTAATTGCAGAATTTGTAATATTTTTCTGCGATTAAATAAACGAAAAATTTTATTTGAAAGCTGTGGTACAATTGTATGCACTTTGTAAGCAAAGTCAATAAATATTTTAGATGCAATCTGAAATCTTCTGAAATTAATTGAAGCAATAAATAAAATTTTGTATTACGTTTTCTTTCATTGGACTTTAAAATCCTTTAGGGCATAAAAGTTTCAATCAATATAGATTGAACTCCCGTCGTAACCAAAAATACCGCTTAACCTATGGTTATTTTAATTACGAAATTACTTTCACCTTTTCTACACGATCAAAACCACTAACTTGCTATTTCTAAGAAGACGAAATAAATGTAACTCAGAATACGCTGTTATTACATATTTAAAGGTGTATACATTATAACAACCAATCACATGTTACAATAATATGAAACATTGTATACGCTAATGGAGAAGATTTTATAAATCATATAACATGTCGAATTTCATTTGAAATATTATTACTATTTTAAAAAAGGAAAACGAACTCAATATAAACTGGGATATGCATAAGTAATCCAGAGATTTGTGATGACATCTAAATTCTAGTTACAAAAATCACTAGGCTTGCTGTGTCAAATTCTGGGACTTTTAGGATTATTAAACGTACAACTTATGCATGAAAACTTGTATTTTTGTTCGACCGTGACATAAATTGGAGCTGATTAGATCTTGGTGTATATCGCTCAACAGGTATTGCTGCTATGCCGTATTTTAACAATGTGCGTGGCAGCTATATATTGGCATCTATAAGACGGAATTGCATCAAACGTAATATTTAAGATGCTTCTTGTGTAAAACTATCATGATTCAATTTTTATTTTGCTCGCTCAACTGGAAATGTTTTTATACTATGCCTTTTTTCAATGAACATTGTAGCTGTATCATTATATACATATTATATATTTATAATTTCTTAAATACAGAGTGATCATAAAATGTCTTTTTCCGTTTTAAAATATCTGTAGGTGCCACTGATGAATGAAATGTGACCAAATATTACGTTCTAATTGTTGATGACATGGCGAAATGAATTCCAATAAAAACTACTTAGTACCATTTAGTACAACATTTACCGATAGAGAAATGTTGAGCACTGTTGGAATTGAGAAAGTCACATATTTGCATTAATTGCTAGTAAAATGGATTATACAAATTGTTTTATGGGTACCTGACAGAAGAATAAAAGTAGTAAAATGATTTTCCTTGAAATTACATTTGTGAATATTTAAAGGCAAAAAAAACATATTGAATGACTAATGAATTGTACTCAAAATGCCCGGCCTTCCAGAACCGAAATAATGAAAAGTTTTAGTATTTGATTTTTGGTGATATTTTTTTTGGCGGAGTTCATCTCTCCATGCTTTCAAATGTCTAAATATAAAATGCGATCAGATTCCGTTTATTTGTTTTAGCAATATATGTCTACAGACAGGGAAAGTTATTGTATAGCCACCATCTACATATGTTGGCCAAATTTTGATTTTTAATAGCCAACAAGGTGTGCACTTATGCTATGTTTTAGATAGCTTTCATTACATAATCTACCTATTGCAGCCGTTCGGAGAAAAGCAATTCCAAAAAATTTTGGTATATTTACATCGATCTTGACCCCCAGACCTCCAAACCACACTCTGTTCAAATGTTGAGTTATACATATATATATATATATATATATATATCCAACTATAATAAAGAAGGAAGTTTGTGTGTTTGTGTGTGTGTGTGTGTGTGTGTTTCTCCGTTGTGTTCCGAAGAGACCGCTGCACGTAGAGCTACAAAATTTGGTGGAAAGGTACCTCTCTGTAGTTTTGCACCAGATTTTGGAATTTTTTAATAGATTTTTTTAAATTAAAAATTTTATCCGATTTTTAGTGTTTCTTCATGTTTTGCTGCGATTTTTCCACATTAGTAACGGGAATCCGGTTCCAATCTTTTAGCCCAATATAGTAAATTTTGTCCTCTTTTAAATATAGTTTATGCGAAATTCGTACAGAGATTTTTGATTTTTTGGCGAAATTTTTCCTTTGACACTAAGAAATTTTGCTAGAGTGATTGATTGATTCAGTGGTTGCGCTTCCAAGTCAGCCTCAGATAGGCTCAGAATCGTCATTTTTTTTCTCTTTTTAGCTTAGAGAAAGTGGATAATTCTTTACAGATAAAAAATCATGATTTTAAAAATGCGATTTTTAATGTTTTTGCCGTTTTGCTGCGATTTACCCACATTAGTAACCGGACTCCGGTTCCAATCTTTTAGCCCAATATAGTAAATGTTATCCGCTTTTCAATAAAGTTTATGCGAAATTCGTACAGCGATTTTTGGTTTTTTGGCTAATTTTTTCCTTCGACAAAGTAATTTTGTTTTTGTCCTGAATGCTTGATTGGTTTGGTAATTGCTTCCATTTCAGCCTCAGATACGCTCAGAATCATGATTTTTTTTTACTCTTTTTGGCTTGGAGAAAGTTGATAATTCTTTACAGATATAAAATCGTAATTTTAAAAGGGTAGGGCGGATTATTTATTATCCCGATTTTTTTTATTAGATTTTTTCTTTTAATTTAATATTTTATGCGTTTTTTAACATTTTTTTTTCATGTTTTGCAGCGTTTTTTATTTCAAATGACGTCACAAATCGCCCACTACAAGTCAATCGCCATTGGAGGGCAGTTGGATTGGTAGCTGATAGAATTGTACAGGTATTTGTGATTGGCACATGAAAAGGTCGTTAGCTGCTTGCAATTCGAACAGCGAGTTGTGAATTTTTGCGATTTCTTTTATGCGATTTTTCGAGTTTTTTCATGTATACGTCATTTATGTATTTGATTTCAGATATTAACAACGATAACTTACTATTTTCGTATGTATTAAAAAAAAAGGTCATTTTGTTTCTATTTCAAAAGTTACTGATAATTCCTAATTTTTTAACGTCGTTGGTTTAAATCTGTGGAGAGGGGGAGGTGAGTGTTCGGTTGTAGTTTAAATATCACGTTAATGCTCTGATCGAAACTCCCTCCTTTGATTTTGCCTCCTTTGATTTGAAAGATTTTGCAGCGCGTGCACAGCACGCCTGCTATACGGTGTCGTGGGCAGCATGGACACGTGCCTGAGTTTCGATCAGAAAGAGTTTTATTTAGAACTGAGTGCACTCCCTAGCGATGGGAAGTGAAACTAAACAATTATGCATTTAAAATTTGTCCGATTCAAACAAAGGGCCCGATTTCAACGACAATTGATTCATTCAACTTAACATGAACTAATTAAGATATAGAGAACTAATTAAGACATAGATTTGGCGCCTCCTTTCGGTGGAAAGTAGAACTAAAAGATTTTCTGAGCGTGCTTAGAACGCGTTCTATGCGTTGTCATAAGCAGCGGGGACACGTGCCGGAGTTTCATTAGGAAAGAGGTTTGTTTAGAAAAGAGTGCACCCCCTGGCAGTGGACAATGTAACTAAAAGATTTTGCATTTAATCTTGGTCCGATTCAAACGAAATCTTTTCTGACATTCTTCCGAGGCCTCCCTGGTACTAAAGAAATGTCAGTATAATTTTTCAGCACTTGGTTACCACCATTTATGAATATTAATATCGAGGGGGGGTGATTTATTTTCTCTTGTTCTATGGGTTCTATTTCAACGGGAATCGGTTCATTCAACTTCACATGAACTAATTAAGATATAGTTAATTATTTATGACATATTTGGTACTCCCTGGCGGTAGAAAGTGGAACTAACAGATTTTTCGCGCGTACACGGCACGCCTTCTACACGGTGCCGTAAGAAGCAGGAACGAGTGCCGGAGTTTCGTTCGGAAATAGGTTTATTTAGAACAGAGTGCTCCACCTGGAACTAAAAGATTTTTCAGCGCGTGCCTAGCACGTCTTCTATACACGGTATTGTAGGCAGCGGGGACACGTGTCGGATAATTTGCTTAGAACAAAATGCCTCACCTGGCGGTGGAACTAAAAAAATTTCCTGCGCGTGCGCCAAAAATGGATATTTTTATTGAAACCGCAAAAGAAAGTTACCGATTTGATAATCCCAAACAGCGAAAAAGTTTCATTTTCACTCATCCTCGAGTATTAAGAAAAGTATTGGATTATTTGAATCGAAACTCACAGTTCATTTTTCTGATTCCGAAAATGCAAATTTTGTAAAAATCAGACGGTAACATTTTTTTAAATTTTGACCAAAAACTGACCAGTTTTAAATAACATGATCCAGACATTTGAGGAGGTGGTATTAAATTTATTTCCACTTCAGGCCCTGCTCTCTGTTTAATTTCCGAAATACAAAGAGTTACCAGAGGACGAGTTTCGTGCAGCGATTTTTAGAGTGATTTCGCATTTCGTATTATTTTTTGACGGGACCGGGCAACGCCGGGCAGATCTGCTAGTATATATATATATCCATAGCCATATATATAAAAAGGGTGTCCAAAAAGTCTGGAAACGGTCGAATAACTCGAGAAATATACATCGGAATGAAAAACGAAAAACTGCATGTTCAATATTTTTGAAAAATATATTTAGGGATATCAAAGTTGCCACCCCAAGTCTGCCACCCTGGGGAGAAAGAGGGGCATCTTTGAAATCTTAAATAATAAACCCCCTTTTTTATTGCAGATTCGGATTCTACGGGAAAAATACGTAACTTTCGTATTGAACAGTTTCTTCGGAAAATCATAGATGGCCATGTAATGGAGTACAATGCAGTGAGAATCGTTTTCATTAAAAAGTCTGGAAACGATCGAATAACTTTAGAAAAAATGCATCGGATTGAAAAACGAAAAACTGCATGTTCAATAGTTTTGAAAAATCTATTTAGGGATATCAAAGTTGCCCCCTCAACTCTGCCCCCCTGGGGGAAAGAGGGCAGCTTTGAAATCTTAAATGATAACCCCTTTTTTTTATTGCAGATTCGAATTCTATGAGAAAAAAAAAAATGTGTAACTTTTGCATTTAACACTTTCTTCGAAACATCGTAGATGGCGCTGAAATCGAGTAAAATGCAGTGAGAATCGCTACCATTGCAATGTCTGGAAACGCTCGAATAATTCGAGAAATATACATCAGATTGAAAAACGGAAAAATGCGTGTTCAATATTTTAGAAAAATGGCAACTTTTATATCCCTAAATAGATTGTTCTAAAATATTGAACACGTATTTTTGAACGATGTTTTTTTAATATAATTTTAGATTTCATTTAAATTTACATTTTATGTGCAACTTTTCCGGTTGCTGCCATTCTTTAAATATTTGTAAAACGTTTCATTCTGTTTATTGTATGGGCCTTGTATTTCTATTCACTCGGAAATATATCTGCTAACTATTTAATAATATACATCTGAAGGAGACTGGCTTGGGTATATTAAGTCTCAAAGATTTGTTAAATGACTAAATTCGGTACAATCGACATCGGAAAATTAATAAATCACCCAACTGGTGGATGAACCACGAAAAAAAATACACTAAAGTGTTTCAATACTTCAAAAATTTTCAAATGTAATGAAAATACTGCATTTGATATTTTTAAATTGTAACAGTCAGTATATTTTTAGAAACATAACAGCAAAATTTCAGAATCATACTCTTTTTAGCACTTTCCAACCTAGTCGAAAGGTGTTTATAACTTCAGTGTGTCTGCCGTCTGTCGGTCTGTCCGTGCTCTAACTCCAGTAAATATGATTCGATTGTTCTGAAATTTTTATTGTCATTTACTATAGCATGTTCCCTATTTCAGAAGAAGTGTGTAGCACTTATAGTTTTTTTACAGGAACAGTCAAAAGTATTCCGTTACATTACAGTCAATGGGGAATAATCGGTTCAAGCGAATTTTGATGACGCTACGTCATTTAAAACATAATGAAATTTATATATAATTATGAAGCGCATTAAAACAAGTTTTATGGGGTCCAAAGCATTTATTATTCATTTACAGGGAAAACAAAAGTATTCTTTTACACATCTTTATATGTGGAAAAATCTTCTGCAGTGTAATTTAGTTATAATTCACTATTTCAAACATAATGAAAATTATATGCATTACTGAGGTCCACTATAAATTGCTGTCTTCTGTGCATTGCGTTTATTTACAGGGACACACAAAATATATATGTTACAGTACAGGTTCGATATTTACAGTCTATGTGTGATAAGTGCGTTTTCAACTTTGGTTTGCATTTTTAACTTTTTTTTCATAGTACGTGTGTGTTTATAAACTCGGTTGACAAGGCTACATAAGGTAATTCGTAAGTACTACAGACTATGGTAGTGAATTGCTGAATGGTAGTTTTTAATTGTGTGTACGCATTTTCCTGCTGAACTATATTTAGTAGACTAATAGAAGTTTGTGGAATATAAATAAATTCATATACAGGGCTACGAAAAAAAGATACATTGTCGTTTACGTTTGGTAATTGCTGCAAGTGAGTTTTAAGTTGCCTTTTAGCTTAATAGGTGGTGTGTACAAAAGTCTTCAGATCATATACAGGGCTGTACAAAAGATTTCGAGTGTATTTCAATCGATTAGTGAAAATTGCTAAATGTGAATATATTAACTGAACTAAATTTTATCATACTATATATCCACATCTATTGATCATATACAGGGCTGCATTAAATAATTCGACTACTTTTTGACACTGGAAGGTAATTTCGAAAAATGTATTTTTCAATGTGTTATGTGTTTTCTAAACTGTTTACTTACATATCTTCTTTTACTTTATTTAACGGTGAAGTTTCGTTACAGTTTTCTAGCTGTGTTGGAAAGTGTTTCATAATCTATGCTTGACGCATGATTTTTCGTTCTTCTTTGTAGTTCAAGTAGAGTTGTAACAAATAACTGTCAACTGCTTGCTGTAACTAATAAAACCTTTAAATGCATTTATCTCACTTTTAAAATTTTCGTTAACTTAAAATATTAAAGCTTTATCAATGTTTATGATTTTTTAAATATATTCTTCTAATGTGAGCAATAAAACATGTGTAAAAGATTTTAGAATTGAATTTACATTACTATCGAGCTCGTTTATAGCGAGCTCGGATATAACAAAACCCCTGTTTTAACTAGCAAAAAAGAAGGGAAATAGTTGCTATAATATAAAAATAAATTTCAGAAGCCTAGGTTGTAACGAGCAAAACTTTTTAGAAGCTCCCAAAATTTTTCCTCACTTCTCAAAATTAAAATATTTTATTTCAAGTGTGTACTTCACTTTTAATTAAATAGTTTGGAATATTTCAAAATTATTATAATATATGCAGCCATTTCTAAATGATTTAGTTTTTTTTCAGTTCTTTTTCAACAAAGCAAACAAGTGGTAGTATCTTTTCATTCTGAATTCATTGAATTAATTAAAAGAAAAGTGAATGTGCCCCCCCCCCCAACCTAAAAAAGCTCTTAAAAAATAACTTCTTAATAAAACTTAACTGAACTTTTACACAACGAAAGTGAAAGTACAGTTAAATTATTAAAAATTGCAGAACGGATGCTAAATAAATAAATGCCAAGTGTTATTTTTCAATTACTTTTAAAGAATTTTATCTGACTTATACATTTTGAATTGAAGAGTTATTAAGAAAAATGTGAAGTTGTCGTTTGTAATATAGTTTCACCCTTCTAATAAAGAAATTTAAAACAGTAGATGTTCTGTAATTTTTAATAACGTAAAGGAACTTTCAATTATTTTTTTTGATTCATTATATGAATTAATAAAATTGATCATAAAGAGAACTTTGTTATAACAAGCAAATACTTTGATCTCTTATTCCTAGTTATAACCCAGCTAGACTGTATTTTGAAGAGATATCTTTATATTTGTTGACAAAGTACTAGGTCGCTTTAAAACTGTACCCTGCGACAATCATGAAAAATGTATAGCATATCATAAAACAATTATTAACTAAGAGTACCCAAATAAAGTTATTTAAAAATGCTATGTATATAATATGTAATGGTTAATCGAAAATAAATTGATATAAGTTGATAATTCAGTAAAATAATTTAGTTATGGATATTACAGAAATAAAATGTATTTTTGATGTTACAAATATATAATTATATGTAAATATTTTAATAAATCTATAATAAGTAATATAAAACGGGACTTACACTGTAAAATCTATACTAAAATAATTACAAGTTGCTAATCAGCGCATACTTTACTAAAATAGGCGTTAAAACATTAAAACACAATTAAAAGTACCCAACGTAGTATATTATTATTTTTATTTATATTATTATTATTTATTTATATTATAATACTGTATTGTCATTGAAACTACACATGTATTCAAAGTTTCAGTTCAATCGGATAATTAAAAGTGGTTTAAAATTGACTTGCAATATTTGAACTAAACATACATACATACACTTCAAGTTACTATAACTTAATGATCCGCAAACTTTCGCAGGAGCTTTCTTAAGTTTCCAATGCTTTAGGAATGGCTCTTTGATTTAAAAAAATGCTTATTTCTTAATAATGCTTAATACTATATTAAAAGTCAAGATGAAGTTTGAAAACAAGATGGCGCTTATTTTCAAACAACAATTGGTTAAATATTGGGACAAACATGTGACATATGTCCAGTAAACTCCTGCTTTCAAATAAAACAGAAAATTCACGACTTGATTTCGAACTTACAGAAAAATAGTGCAACTGATGAAACTCCCTCAAACCAACTGCCTTCTTTACGGTCGTAGTTAATCGACACATCGATTTTTTTCGACAAAACTCGTACGGATCTCGACAAAAGAGACATTCAGCTATCAGTATACGCGGTCTTGTTAAATTCCAAGATAATCTGAAAAACGAATTTTGTCCACCTAGATCATCAAAACGCCCTACTGTGCATCGGGTACTTTTGATTGTCCTTTAATGTGTTAATATCTATTTTATTAAAGTATACGCTGATTAGAAACTTGTAATTATTTTAGTATCTACAATATGTATATAAAAATTTAACATAAGAAACTTGTAATTTATCTTGTAAACGTACTTTTTTTTTCTTCAAATATGAGCGAATTGAGGAACCAATTTTATTTTAATGTTTTATAAATCATTATACCCCTAACCAGGATGCGTACAGATCTAACATAACATTTTAACAGATTATTTGCCTTATTTAATCTAAAAAAAATGACAAATTCTACTTTGTGTGTCGTCTAAGTGTGATGACTGCGAATTCTGCGATTGAAATATTAAATAGAATTTCTTTAATCCTTAAATTGTAGTGGTAGACTCCTTGGAAGTTCCATGGAATGTATACGCACCTTGCCCTTAACATAAACATAAAAAAAAAACTTTCGTTCCTTTGTTCATTCTCTATATAAAGACAAAATTTTATAATACCAATATGGCCAAAATCGCTAATTCTAGTGAACCTGAATATTACATCCCGCATAGCATGCACAGTCACAGTGACGTCAATGTGACGTCAATGTGAGTCACGTACGTCACGTCACATATGTGACCAAAATGCCACCACTTTGTAACGTCACACTGTGACCAAAATGTGAACGTCTTGGAGATCTAAAGAAAACTTAAAATAAACTTTAGAACATCTTATAACATAAAGAAAATTACTTTTTGACAGCTTTAGAAATTTTTGTGACGTTGCAATGACGTCACTGCAAGTCACATACGTCTATGACCAAAAACTATGACCAAAATGCCAACACTCTGTGACTTCACGGTGTGATCGGAGAGTGAATTTGGAAAAAAAAAACTCATGAAATATAGATTTGAATTATGTCATGTACCTAAATCATTAATAAAAATATTGTCACACACTATTTAAATATATTGAGTATTTCCAAAATAAAATAATAAATAAATATCTGTCTACATATATGAGGCAGATATTTTTTTACAATTTTCATTACCATTTTCATGAAATTTAACAAAATATACTATATAATACACAGGTAAAAATCCTTAAATAGAAATTTAGTTATTTATCAAGTTATAAGCAGTTCGTGTCACGTGGCGACCAGTTTTTCTCCTGTCTTTCACTGTCAGGTCGGATATTCAAATCAAAACGCCGACTTTGACATTCTTTTCTGAAAGATCTTCTGCTTTTCACAAAAAATGGAAAAGGTTTTTCAATAACATAGTTTCTGAACAAAACACGAGCCAATTTCGTGTATTTCCGAGCAAAAATGAATTAAAAACATGTTATAAAGTATATGTCATTCCTATAGCAATTTATCCAAAACTGGCCAGTGCTTAGTAAGATGTCACCTCTATTAAATATATTGCTCTTTTCGATAGAGTGTAAAAAATAAAAAAATTGTACTTAGGAAATTTGATTGCAATTTAAATTTATATCGAAATTACTTTATAAAGCCTATTAAATCAATTATTATTTAAAATTTATCTTTACTTTTGACGTCTAAAGCAAATGCAATGGATTAAAAAATATATAAAAATGTAAATTTTCACAGCTTATTTCTAAGAATACAAAACTCTCTCATATAAAAAAAGAATATTATAGCATCATTAGAAGTTCATTTTTCAGCCATATAAATTATAAAGGTTTTGAAATGTCTTTATTTAAATTATTTTCTTCCTATATCATTTGCGGTAAAGTTGGAAACATCTGCTAGCTGTTATTTTGTTGTGTTTAAACAATACTGCGCGCGCATATTGAAGGCAGACGATATTTTCTCATTTGAAGTTAGGATAGGATTAGCGTGTGTTGCGTACTTTTAAGTTTGTAGATTTATACTGTGTAAGTAAATTAACGTTTTAAAGTGAACAATCTCCATTTTAAAGTAAACCATCCATTTTAACATCTCCCTGCGTCTAGCTGGGAGCGTTCATAAGGCCTGGGTGATAATTGATTTCTCAGATCTATGAACATACCTCTCTGCTGGAATAATTTGAAAATTATTGTAGTGGATGTACAGTCTAATTTTTCAATGAAAGGGAAGCAGATAAGGAGCATTCAACAATAACACCTTTACCTATAGATCAGCAGGTAACTTTTAATGTCTTCGCAGTTTTGTTAATAGTGCATGTTTAGTACTAGTACATTTAATATTGCATTATTAAAAAATTAAGATGTTTAAATTTTCTTTTAAAAAATCACTTGTATTAAATTTTATCTTTAATGTTTTAAATTTTTTTAAATAGACTATTTGGAAAAAAGCTTAAAGAATTTACTAACAATATGTATTCTAAATGTAAAGTGTTATGTAAAAGGAGGCATTTATTTAATGTTTTGCGTTTCTTAGTTCAATTTTCATAGTTATTCATTATAATTAAAAACATTGCAATTTTTAAAACTATTAATATTTGATTTGCAATTTAATAATTTCGTTGCTAGTGTAGGTTTCCAGAAATAATTTTCCGGTATATTTGAAAAAAAAAAATGTGACATTTTAATGCATTGAATAATTTATTTGTCGAGATATGTCAATGTTAGATGCACAAAAATAATAAATATTGATGAAACAATAAAATAACTGTTTAGTTAAGGTAATTTTTCCAGCTGTGTTATCGAATGTTTTTACTGTAAAAATTGATATTTAAATTCTGCATTTAGTATTCTATCAAAAACTATAAATAAAATAATTTGTAAAGAAAAAAAATATATAATTTTTTTTGGCATTTATGATCTTAAGTTCTATATTTCATTTACAACGAAAACTGTTTTACTGCTTGATACAATGTTTATTATTTAATAATATCGCACAATAGGTATATCTATTATTTAAATTGATTCCTAATATAAATTTTTCAGAATGTTTATTTGAAAATGTATACTTATATATTTTTTAAAGTTGTTCTCAAATCCAAAATAGCTAATTTCTGGCATATTTCTGAATTCATTTTTATTCGGAAATACATGAAATTGGCAGGTGTTCTTATTCAGAAAAGGGTAGATGTGCCAGTAATGTACCGCCTTCCAGTAATGGGACACCTTCAATGTTTTTGGTTTATAAAAAAATAACCAATAAAAATTCAGCTTTATTTATTTCATTAATATGCTATCTTTAAATTCTAGTTTTAAATGCAATCATAATATCAATTATCTATTACTTTTTGTGAGGTGTTCATTACTGGAGTTTAGGGTGTTTTGATTTATTTCTGTTATTTACAATTAAATTTAGATTCACATTGGGAAATGTGACTATGAGCATGGTTAAATATTGTTGGTAGAGTAATATAATATTAAAAAATGTTGAATATAACAATTATAACTATTAATTAAAAAATAATTGTTAAAGAAATTCCTTAAGGGTGTCCATTACTGGCACATCTACCCTATATATAATCGAATGGCGTTATCCATTTTTTAGTAACGGCAGATGATGTTTCAGAAAACACTGTCAAAGTCGGTGTTTTGAAACAAATTTCCGACGCGCAGCGTCAGAAACGGATAAAACGTGACCGACATTGATCTTAAGTATTACATTTATCTAAAAATGGAAAACGCTATTCATTCCAAATAGCTTTAATAATCAGGCATGCAAGTGCCATGCGTTTAAAAGTTTGTTCATAAATGTGTCAGAAAGTTTCGTGTTAACCGGTTTCTCAATCAGATGCAAAGTTTTAATTTGAATACGAGTTGCATCAATAAAAATGATTGCCGATCCAATCCTTATCGTCGATCTTATCCGTATTTGGTGAAATCTTGTTATCCGAATCTATGCGAAATCATTTATCAGGTTCGGTCGAGTTGTGGGCTTACAGATTTGTTGTTGTTGTTGTTGGGTTAGGATAAGAATACGGGTTGAATCAAAATATAGTTTCAGTCAACCATCATTCATGTTCAAGTTGACATTCAATCATGTTCAAGAAGTATATAACCGGATTCGTGTATGACTCTAGATCCGAGCCGACATCAGAAATTGTATCGTAACACAATTTCTGATAAAATCTGGTTACTCGGTCGTATGCAAGATTCTATTCCAAACAAGACTTACAGTAAAAACATTATACCCGACTCGGGTCAGATCGGATTCACGAAAATCAGGTCACACGACAACTAATCTAAATCTATTCTGTAGCCAAACAAATCCAAAAAGATCGATCCGAAGTTTCTGGATTGTATTCGGGTAAAATCTGGTCACCCGACCCGGTGCAGTGTCGTCACAAACGTCACAAACTTGAACCATAAAAAAATTTTGATCCGAACAATCCGTATAGGATTCGGGTAAAATCTGGTCACCCTATCCGATGCAGATTCGTCACATTTTTCACATTGAAGTCGCACGGTGAATTCACAAAGTAGTCACATTTTGAGGTCACAGAAAGCCTTGAAAACGGCCATAACGACCTCGCATTTACGTCACAGTGACTTCACATCGACGTCACGTGACGTCACGACGACGGTCACAAAGTCACAGTGTGACTTCACAGTGACGTCGCCGTGACGTCACCATGCCTTACTGGATAATACTCGAGAATCAACCCGGATCATGTGTGAAAAATATCTTTATACATATATATACCCTATATATATAAAATCCTAATGAAACGAATTTATGAAAAGATTAATTCAGATATTTGAAACGAATATATGTAGGGTGTTCCAAAATTCGACCGACAAATTAAGAGGGGTGATAGAAGGCATCAAGAGGATGAGAATTTACCATAGAACATGGGATCTTAAATGACGTTTAGTGGGAGAAAATAGCAAAAATATTTATGAAGGGTGTGACGTACAGTTCAATGTCAGAAAGAAGACGACCAGACATTTTTATCTTTTAACGCGTCCGTCGGTATCGGCTGTGCAATGACCTTCGTGGCCGCAACTTCGAACGATTTCTATAAAAATGTGTCGTCGTCTCCTTTCTGACGTTGAACTGCAATGCATTCTAATCATGCATGACGCCATATAAATGTTTTTTCTACTTATCATTGGCCCTTTTTGTTCCACTCGACGTCACACCCTTCATAACTATTTTTGCGATTTTATCGCGCTAAACGTGGTTTGCGACCCCATGTTCTATAGTAAGTTTTCATCCTTTTGGTGCCTTCTATCATCCCTCTTAATTTATTGGTAGAATTTTAGAACACCCTGTATAAAATAATTTTCCATAACGAAATAAAAAATATGCCAATCTATCATATTGCTATCAGATTAGCACCAGGTATCCGCATATATCTGAGGATGTCAAAAGTGTTCTTAGAATTTTAAAATTTTAATTAGTTTTCGAGATATTAATTTTTTGTAATTTTTAATTACATTTCTGTAATGATGGCAACTAAATTACTCCATTTTAGTGGGTAAAAGGAAGAAAAAGCAAAACGTTAGTGATTATTATGTTTCTCTTTTTGACGACATTTTCAAATTGAAATTGAAAATTGAAATTATGTTTTATTTGAACAGATAGTGAAAACAATATTGTGATTGAATTATATTTTTCAAGAAAATTTGAAGAAATAAACACTTATTTTCACATATACAAGCTTCAGGAATTGGTTTATTTTAGAAAGCTAAAAACCGTCTGACGTCTTGAACATTGTCATAAATTACACTGACGTAAAAAAAAAATTATATACCGAGTGATTATACACTATGACGCAAAAGTTTAGACAATGACGTCATTCAGCTTTAAAATGTAGAATTATGACGTCAGAATTACAAAAACCTGTAAATATATTCAAAAACTGATTTAAAATGCTATGTACAAAAGACAGTCGTTTTATTTGCTATAATACTAATTTTTTTCATAAAAATTCAAATGTGCTTGTCGCAAAAGTTTAGACACTATTCTAAATTTCTTTGAATATTCGCTGGCATATGCAAATTTAGACTCGATGATGTCACAAATTTGGAGTACTTAAGTTCTGCAAACGATTGCGCTTCATAGTCGACATGCCGAGAGCTAAAGAAATTCAAGTGAATGAGGTTTCAAGGATTTGGCAGTTGAAAGGTGAAGGGAAGAGCGTTTCTGAAATTTCTGCTATTATTAATAGGTCAAAAAAATCTATTTATCGAGTTTTATCGAGTGGTTCCGAATATAAAGCAAAATGTCGGTCTGGGAGGCCACGTGTGACAAATGTACGAGAGGATCGCCTGATACAAAGACTAGCGAGTACTCAACAAATGAGCGTACGTGGAGTTCAAAGCTCATCGGGACTCTCTGTATCAAAGGATACGATTCGTAGACGAATTTTGGAAAAAGGAACAATCGTTTATAGCAAAATGCAGAAGAAACCAGCTCTGAAGCCACATCATAAGTTACAAAGAATTATGTGGGCTCGAAAGCATATGTCATATGGAGAGAAATGGCAGTCAGTCATATTTAGCGATGAAAAAAAGTGGAATCTGGATGGTCCAGATGGTTGTTTATCGTATTGGCATGACTTGCGGAAGGAACCTCGACGTTTTTTTAGTCGCAGACAAGGAGGGGGCTCGGTGATGGTTTGGGCAGCCTTTTGCTATAATGGACAAGTATCTCTGACCTTCACCAGTGGTCGTCAAACTTCACAGCATTATACACAGACATTAGAAGAAAACCTACTGCCATTTGCTGAGCTTCTAGGGGGTCCTCAGTGGGAATTTCAGCAAGACAATGCTTCAATTCACACTGCAAAACATTCAAAATCTTGGTTTAATTCCCATAATATAAGAGTTCTCGACTGGCCAGCATGTAGCCCAGATCTTAACCCTATAGAAAACCTTTGGAGCATCATGTGTCGCAAAGTTTATAGCAACGCTAGACAATACTCTTCTGTACAGGAACTTAAGACATCTATTGAGGATGCATGGTACGATATCGATCCACAAACTATGCAAGATTTAGTTTCTTCCATGCAATCTCGTGTATATGACGTAATATATAAGCATCGATGCGCAACCAGGTTTTAAAAATTGTTTATTTCGATTTTATTTAATTTGTGTCTAAACTTTTGAGACAGCAGTTTATTTTTGTTACCATTTAATTTATTGCAATATGCACAATTCCACTTTTCTTTGTTATAAATATTGTTTATATGTACAGCACATTAATTTCAAGCAGTGATTTGAAAATTGAATAAATATTTTTCAAAGTATGTAAGAATTTCTTCATTGTCTAAACTTTTGCGTCATAGTGTAATTAAAGTTACGATTTCAAAAATCGATAATTTTAAAACTACTGGTCAGAATGACTTGGTATTTTAGCAGAACAATCGTGAGACAATGGAATTTTGTTTGGCAAAGGAAAAAAATAGTTTCAAAATTTGCCGATAGATGGCGCTGTCAGGGTTCACATTGTCTGGAGATATGCAAATTACTGATACGTGATATGAGCACCGCAGACATAGCTGCCATAAAAAAGCACAGCACCAGC
The DNA here is from genome assembly GCA_963931845.1 of Maratus michaelseni. NCBI lineage: Eukaryota > Metazoa > Arthropoda > Arachnida > Araneae > Salticidae > Maratus > Maratus michaelseni. Next base: position 421,350,539 of record OZ007586.1, read on the forward strand.
TGTTTGCCTGAATGATACATCATGATTCTGACTATGAAGAATCGCGCTCTGCTTTTGAAGCTTTTTTTATAAGAACGATGACTGTGCACTTACAGCTATTAGGAAGTGTTGAATATTAAAATCCATAAAAAGGATTCCATTAACCACAAATGGTCTGCGAAAAATGATTGCTAAATTCGAAGAGACCGGTTCATTTGACGCTAAACGGGGTAGAAGAAGGAAACCAGTTTCGACTGCGGCAGAGGAAGATGTGGCTACAGCATTACAAGAACAGACTAATAGTGAACTGCAGTGCACGGGGAATTGGCCGAATGCCGGATATGCCGAACAGCACGGTGCGGTGCGTAAAGGCCTACGGAACATCTTGCGCTGTTATCCGTACAAGATAACTCATATGCAGGAGTTGCTACCTGCTGACCTGGAAGCACGTCAATCTTTTGCACTACAATTTGTTACCCTGATGGAAGTGGACAAAGGATGGCCATGGAACATTCGTGGTCTGATGAAGCGCACTTTCATTTGCGAGGTTCTGTAAATACGCAAACTTGCAGGATATAAGCGATCGAGAATCCGTCCCAGCTACAGCCATTACCTCTTCAGTCCGAAAAGGTCACTGTGTGGAGCAGAATAACGGCAGCGTTAAACGTCGGTCCGTTTTTCTTCGAGGAGATCATACCTACGGGTCCCGTTATCTGCACCGTTACTGGCAAGCGGTATGAAGCACTTTTGCGTAACTATGTCCTTCCGGCACTTCACCAGCATCAGTGTGTGGATCGTACAATATACATGCAAGCTGGCGCTCCTCCGCAAATTGCTACTTCTATGAAGCAGCTAACGAGTGCTAATTTTAGAGATGATAGGATCATAAGCCGCCTTTTTCCAACACGTGGCTGCCACGTTCCCCCGACTTAAACCCGTGTGATTTCTGGCTTTGGGGGTACCTGAAGAATGTTATTTACAGCGGGAGGATTCAGAATCTAGCCGACTTGAAGGAAAGCATCACACACCACACCTATTGCATCAGTACAGATACCCTCTGACCTGTTGTGGAGCATGCCATTTTGAGCTTCCAATTAGTGGCGAAGGGCATATCGAACAACTTAATATGCCTTAATCATCAGTAAGGTGTTTGTTCCATAAAGCTCTTTTTTTTGGCATTATCGCTGTTGTCGCTGTAAACACGTATGCTTGTCTTTTCGCTAATAAATTTTTAGTAAATCCCTGAACTCTATTTTTTTTTCTTTTGGCTAACAGCATTGCTGTGTTTAACGAATACATTTTCGGTCTTTCTCCTGACATTACCCTGACAGCGCCATCTATCGGCACATTTTGGAACTATTTTTTTCCTTCGCCAAACAAAATTCCATTGCCTCACGATTGTTCTGCTAAAATATCAAGTCATTCCGACCAGTAGTTTTAAAATTATCGATTTTTGAAATCGTAACTTTAATTATAATCACCCGGTATATATTACGAATAATTCCGTCGTATATTTTTCAATTTTACCTTCAAGACCAAGGAGATTACAGAGAAACACGTTTGAGCTCTTTCCATTTATGTAAAGAATTATTGCCCCCAATTTCCATGAAATGAATTTAAAGAAGAAACACAGTTCTTCAAGTAATTATTTCTTATAGATGGCGATTAAAGCTTTTCACAAAACGCATAAAGTCGGAATGGTTTAGCGAGAAAATGCAATTTTTAAGTTCTTATTTTAATTCATAAACTGGAAATATTTTGAATTAATTCGTAAAAATGACGTCATTTATGTAAACGCTATTGTGGAAAAGAAAAAGGAAAAATAAATTAATAGAAATTATTATTTATTGACCTCATTTTGACAATAAAATTGATAGGAATAAATATATTTAATTTGAGTAGATGGTGAAAACAATATCGCGATAAAATTACATTTTCAATAAAATGTGAAGAAATAAAAACTTATTTACACATATTTAAGTTTCAGAAATCAATTTATCTTAAAAAAAAAAAAAAAAAAAAAAAAAAAAAAAAAAAAAAAAAAAAATCCGTCGACAAATTGACATAAAGAAATTATTGTAACTTTAAAAAAAAATTACATTTAACCAAGGAGATAAAACAAAAACTAAATTAATTTTCCTTGCATTTAACTGGAGAATTATTGTTCCCTATTTAGAAAAAAAAATAATTTAAAGAAGAAAAACAGGTTTTCAACTATTTACTTAAGATGGCCATAAAAACTGTTTCCATAGGCGTTAAAAACAAAATGTTTCAACGAGAAAAATTACAATTCTGTAAGAATTAAATTCGAAAATATAAAATGCTTTTGAATAAATTCCTCAAAACAGTCATTTTTGTACACTGCAAATCCCTGAAACACATTTTACTCAAAATACAACGCATTATAAACGCTTGAGGTGTCAAGATGTGTTTCCAATCTGTTTAAGGCATTCTCAGGTGTTTGAAAATGTGTGGTAAAATGCGTTTACCGAAACGCGGCTGTCACTTTGGTAAAGATTTAATGGAAAGCGAAACACATGCGTATAACAGAACACATTCAAAACACATTTCAGTAAACGCCATGTTCAATGCTATAATCAGACATTCTTCTTCGGCTAGGATTCATGAAACTCCAGGAGGAAATTGCACTTTCAAAACAATAATAAAAAAAAAAAATCTGAAATGTTTGCTGTATATTTGTTTTAAATGTTTCTACGTGGAGAAAAAGTGCGTAATAACTTTATTTCTTACAGCCAAAGATGACGTCATTGTCGGGGAATGTATACATTTGATAATCCTAAAAATAAAAGTTAATTAAAAAAATAAATATTTAAAATATTGGAAAAAATAGAAGATTTTGGGAAATTATAATTTTTCACATTAAATGTGAAAAAATATTTTTTTCCACATTGTTATCTATATTTTATGTACTATGATATATAAAATTTAAAAATAAATGTTATTAGTGCAGTGTTGCAGTGAGAAACGTTGGCTCTCGCTAAGTATAGCTAAAAGTGCTTTGCCAGGGCTCCGCGCTATGTTGCGCAGGCCGCACAGTCAACCTCCCCGAAATAAAAGTTCTGAAAGCACTGATCGTGATAGGTCGCTATTTTTTTACGGTCGCCAAAATGTTGTTGCATAAAAAAATGATAGTATAAGAATTTTGAATATCGTTTAAGGAGGGGACTAATATTTTCGTGCTGATAACCATCATCCGTGTTGAATTCAAGGGGTACCCCGGGGGGGGGCATTCAGCGCCCCCCGGAACATTGAAATCAGTGTTGAATTCAGGAGGTGGGCCGGGGGGGATATTCCCACCCCGGAGCTTTAAAATGCCCCCCCCCCGGAAGATTTGAGATTTTATTATTTCAGTGGTGGTAAAAAAGTGGAATCTCCCCCCCCCCCGGATTTCTATAATGCCCCCCCCCCCCCGGAGCCACAAAAATCCCTCCCGGAGAAAACTGTCTGAATTCAACACTGATTGAAATATCCCCCTCGGAAGATTTGAGATTGTATTCTTTTAATGGTTAAAAAGTGCAATTGCCCCCCCCCCCGAGCCATAGAAATCCCTTCCAGACAAAAGTGTCTGAATTCAACACTGCACAGCACCTTTAAAAAAGAAAAAATCTCATACAAAATCCACTGATAAAAAACGACTCCAGTTAGCAAAGTTCAGACGCATGCGCACACGTACTATTATGGTATTCAAGCTGATTGCAAACACTGCTCACTTCCGGTCCGCCATTGATCTGCTATCGCCATGTGCATGAAGTGTCAACCGTCGCGCCAAGAAGTTTTGATAGTTTCCCGGGAAAACATTTGCAGAGTAAGTTTTTTCTATATTATTTAGATTTTTTGTCGTGGGAATTACATTTGCATGGATATTAAAGTTCTAGATTATTGTTTTTTGATAAACCGATGTAAAAAAGATGATTTATGATTTACATAAAATAGTGTTATTTTTTGCACCTTGTGACTTATGTTTTGATGTTGACTGAAATTTGATCGTCAAACGTGTAAAAATGCATGCTGAAGATGACTACGTTTTTTTTAAATTTAATTATTTATTGAAGTTCTTAATATTTACATAAGGGTATAATAAATACACATAATATGCATGGTTATTTATTTATTTTTAATTTCTTGCAAACTTTAAACAGTTATTAATTAATATTAGATTTTTAACTATGTTTATGATCAAAATATTATATAGACCTATTTCTTTTTCTCTTTAGCTTATGTATTTATCCAACTAGAATGCCGTTCTGACTCGTTTTAATTTCTAAAAAATCTGTTTACAATTTATTTGTTAATTAGAGATTGTCCTTCAAACACTTTACCCATAATTGCTTTTGTTATTTTATCATAGAAATTCATTTAAAAATTCCTATTAATTTTTTTCCCTTTAATTTTTTTTTATTAAATGAAAAATAACGAATGTAATTAAATATTTATTTTTTGCATAATATTTATTTTCTGTTATAATAGAAATAGAAATTAATGATATTATATTTTTAATGGTGATATATCCCAACAATATTTTTTACTTTGTTTATATTGTTTAAAAGGCATAGATAGAATATACAATACAATTAAAATTTGCTTTTCAACTATAATAGAGAACCATTGGGTGAAGCTAGGTAAGATTTCACAATTTTTTCATAAATTAATATTTGGCAATTGAAAATGAAAAATACAATTGAAATGATTATTAAATTGAAGAATATATTATAATGTTAAATTTAGGAAAAGCTAGTGAGGAAATTATAATGCTGAAAGGTTAAATTTTTAATAGAAAAAAATTATGGTACTTTTGGGTTATAGTGGCCCCGAGGATGAATCGCCAAGCGACCAAGATTTATGTCCAAATTATAAATCATATATGACATTATAATAATATATGATATATATTATATAATTTGTGAATCATATGATACAGTTATAGTCAAATATGATGTATATATGGCGTAAATAATACACAGGAGGATCCACTCCCCCATTTAGAGTATAGGTGCAGATTCACGGTCGCCAGTCGCCACGTGGCGACTAAATTTTTTATTGTGGCCACTAACTTTCGGTGTTTAAGTCGCTAAGTGATTTAAAAGTAATCAATTTCTGGTATTCTCAGCCCCCATCGTGAAATGTTGATATTTTTTTTAAAGATTAAGACTAAAACACATAACAAACATTATTATTATTTTTTAATAACATTTCAGAATGATCTGTTTAACACAGCAAACTATTAAATATATTCGAATAGCAATGTTATTCGTAACAGTTTGAATATGATAATTTTACATAGACTGTGATTTAAATACATAGATATAAAAAAAATGTTTGAAGTGTGTTTTGATTTTTATAGTGCAAAATAATCTCACAAATTCATATTTTCTTTCATATGTACTTTTGTCTGGCAAAATCAAAATAAGATATATTGTTTTTCTGATATTCCCCGCTATCATGATTGCTTAGCTTATACATATTTTTTTTAAACCGTATCTTGCCCAACTTTATCTTCTGACTGTACATGATTTAAGATTTAATTAATATTCAAATTTTGTTGTACATGTGTTTATATAAATAAATTACTTTACACTTTGAATTCCTGAGGGTTTTTTTAGTTTTTTACCCCATATAAACACTATTGTTTTTATGAGTTTGTTTTACAATTGTGACCACTGGATTTTTTGGGTATAGGAGCCAGTGACCTATAATCTGCACCTATAATTTAGAGGGGAATCATATCTTCTTTCTTCGGCATGTGTGTGTGTGTGTGAGAGAGAGGAGGGGAGGGGGGCATATGTCTTCATTAGCTTAGATTCAAATGGACTATTTTCTGACATATACCCGAATTAATTTTCTCTCATAAGTGCATGAAATTTGCAGGCATATTAGTAAATATGTAAAATTTACATGTTTTATCCACATACCAAGAAATCAGAGTTTCGCATTTTCTTAAAAATGCAAAGAATCTTATAGACAGTTTTCTCAAAGTTTGCATTTTACGGCAATTTTTCAGGCTTGACAATCTTGAAAACATAGTCTTGAGGGAGAAATCAAATACAATTCAAAATGTACCACATTTATAGGAAAATTAAAAGAGATGTTCGATTCTTTAGTGCTTAAACAATATCTGCAATTTTCATGCATCTTTATTAAAAAATAACTCCATGAGAGTATGAAAATGATTAGATTTTTTAAGCAGTAAAAAAAGAAAAAAATGAAAACACCTTTAACACTTATTTATATATTTTTTAAATGTATTGTTCTATAAAATGTTTTCTATTTGCATGGGGGGTCATGATCCCCATGATCTACCCCTTGGATCAGCACTTAAAATAATATGTAGGGTAGATGTGCCAGTAATGGACACCCTTAAGGAATTTCTTTAAAAATTATTTTTTAATTAATAGTTATAATTGTTAGATTCCACATTTCATAATATTATATTAATCTACCAACACTATTTAACCATGCTCATAGTCACATTTCCCAATGTGAATCGAAATTTAATTGTAAATAACAGAAATAAATCAAAACACCCTAAATTCCAGTAATGGACACCCCACAAAAAGTAATAGGTAATTGATATTATGATTGTATTTAAAACTAGAATTTAAAGAAAACATATTAATGAAATTAAAAAAGCTGAATTTTTATTTTTTGTTTTTAAACCAAAAATGTTGAAGGTGGCCCATTACTGGAAGGAGGTCCATTATTGGCACATCTACCCTATATAATAACATATGAGGGGGTTACAATGACAGTTGAGTAAGTCAATATTTAGTCATTTGAGAATTGAAGGATTTTATGAAGCTTCTTGCATTGCCGTTGCATTAAGTGGTCCAACTTGTTTTTCCCTCTAGCGACTCCCTATGTTAACTATGACTTATTTGACTGTCACACTGAATAGAAATTAATATATACGCTCAGAGAAAATATGGTTTTCTAGATTTTTTTTTTTTTTTTTTACTTACTCCACTGTCATTCTAACCCCCTCATATATGGCACATATATGATTGTTTGGTTATATATATAAGCTTTGTTATGAACTTGGCTAAATCATAACTACAATCTTGGCATAATTCATAATTGTGGGGGCCACTATAACCCTTAAGTGTACGAAAATCATTATTATATATATATATATATATTGTATTTATATTTATAATATATTAATCTAAAGTGAAAAAAAAATTCTAGTTTGCATTAATTTTGAAGTTACTTTTTATTTTATTTTTTGTAAAAAAATATTAGAACAAAATTTATTATGCTAAAAAGCTTAATCAATTTTTGCAGAAAAGATGCTTTTCTTCCATCACCGTAAGATTTTTGGAAATTTTACATCTTTAGTAAAAGGACATATATATACATATTTATTTATTTATACATATATGTGTATATACATATACTATGTATATTTCACCGGCACCCGGCTAATTGAAAAGTACCGTAAATTGTATATATATATAAAAATTTATAAATATATATATATTTATATATGCATAAAATATTTAATATATATGTACATAAACATATATAAACAAGCATAAAAGTTAATCAAGTTTGTTTTTATATATGTTTATATTATTTGGCAACAAATCCTACTTTCTGTAACCCAAATTGTGCCAAGCTTTAAAAAAAAAGAAAACAAGGTTCCTGTATTGGGAAATTAAATATCCATCAAATCAAAGTATAAATCCAAGCAAATTGAAAATGCTGTTCTCAGTCATGTTATTTTATATTTAATAATTTTAATATCTGTGCATTATGTAAAGCCTTTTATTATTTATTTATGTGTCAGATCACTTTGAAAAAGTTATGAGCTAGTTTTAAAAGGACTGATGGAAGCAATTAAAACAGACTGGTATGCTACATTTGTTTAATTTTCCAAGCCCCTGGAGAATGCAAAGTCTGAAGAGAGTATGACATTTGGCATAAAGGCTTCATGGCTGATCTGAGCTAACATCTTTCATCTAAATACTGTCCATGTCCACTCGGTAATATTTTTTTGTTATTAATTTATTATTGCTCATTTATAATTATTTATTTATTTTATATTTATCATTTTTTGCAATGTTATGTATCTAATAATAAATTACTGTTTTGTACATGATTGGTAACAATAAATAAGATTGACAACCATTTTTGGCAATCTATCTCCTGGCCCGGATAATACGCAGGTACTCTATTATTTCTTAGTAACAATATTAAATTAAAAAATGATTAAGGATGTTTGAGTTAGTGTTTTGAATTGAATTTTGGATACGACAATATAGGAGAGGGAAAACATTTGTCAAGAAACAACAATCGTTTAGAACTTGAGTTGTAATTTAATGAAATATATATAAAAAAAACTGTTAAATTACAAATCATTTTAATAATGCTTGCAAGCCTCATGCTTTTTCGTTTAAAAACTTGTCAACTAGTGTGATATTATTCAACGGATTTTTTTTTTCTTTGGTCGCAACAACTTGGTCTGTTTGCAGCCTCTGTATTTGTGTAGCCTCTTTTTTTCAGCTAAGTGTATTTTGTAAAGTAAATTTCTAAGAAATGTCTGTCACATATTATAAATGTTTTATGTCTGGTGACTGATGTGTAGGACCTAACCAGTTTATTATAAAAATGCCAAATGTATTGTATGATCATGTAGCAATAATGGCTTGGTAGTAATCAAATCTGTAATGAACATTAGGTACTTCTTTGTTATAGGTGTCTTGGCATAACTCAGTCGTAAGAAAGTGCAATTTTGCACCAAATATAAACAATCATGAAAATGAAACAGCGACCAATGAAACAAATTTTCTAATCTGCACTTAGCTTGCTTTTCTCCTGCACACAAAATTTGTCTCTGATAAATTAAAAAATTGACATTTCTAAAATTTCAAACATGTTTACTATTTTTAATTTACCAATGAAAGAAACTCCCCCCCCCCTCCCAAAAAAAATCATTTTACTATTTGAAAGAATCTCTGTGAAACTCATCATAATATGCAACTTATATATTAGAGAAAAAATATCTGGAAATACAGTAGACTCTTCTTAAATCCACATAGCTTAAAAACAAGAGATTGGACAGATTTTAGAATTTTGCAGATTTCTGATCAGTTTTGTTTATATTTTTAAACAGTAATTTGAATTTAATAATGCACTCAAAATTATAATAAATGGCTACAATAAAGTAAAATAATAAAAATTAACAAAATTATTATATTTTTTAAATATTAAAAGTAAAGGTCAAGTAAACAATTCATAATCCATAACTAAATATGCATAGTGATGAGATATTTTTTCCTTGAATCATTCAGTGAAATTCTCCTTATAGATATACACTAATAATTCCCATCAAAATCTTACAATAACAAAGTTTTCTTTCATGTTTAGCCATACTTAATAACCAAAAAGCTTGATTAATACATAAATGTATTTGTTAAAAAGATATCGCCACTGATATCAGGACTATCTTGAAATTCTTCAGAAATAAATTTATGCTTCCTTCATGAGAAAACATGAGTTCAATCATATTAACTAGAATACCATATTAAAATGTGTACAGAATGTTATAAATTTAAAAAAAAAACTTCATTGTTTATATCTTAAGTTACATTGTTTAAATCTGAAATGATGTGCAGATTTGAGGGAGTCTACTGTACTATGTTGCAAAAAGAAGAAATGTGTTCACAAGGCAAACTAGTTCAATGGCTCTTAAATACCTTTTTCTTTCGGAATTGTGATTTATGTATTACTAGAATAAGGAATGGACTTTAGTCTGATTGTGGAAAAAACTCTTAAATCTACTTATAAAAATTTAACAATATGATGAGATTTAAAAATGTGAATAAAGATTGTCAGAAAGTGACTTTGAAAACTTTGCTTTTCCTGCCAAATTTAACCTCGCCTTTATTTCTAACGCACCCAAGGCATTTAAAAATTTTTCAAAAGTAAAAGAATATTCTCAATTTTAACCCCCCCCCTCTAATTTTAGTTGTCATGAGGTCTGTACTTAAATCCAATCTTGTTTATATAAAATAGAGTTAAGTGGCAGTACATTGCATATATGTTTTTGACTGTATGATAATTGTAGACCCCCCCCCCCTCCCCTTCCTTTAATGATGTCACTATCAATGTCTACAAATTCTTTTTTATTTTACAAATTTTTTTTTTAGTTTTTTTGAATGCCGGATGTTGGGGGTATTCCCTATTTTGTAATGAAATTACTTTAAAATCATAAATGTAATCATAATTGGCTTTAAATAATAACTTTGTATTTTAATAAAAATATATAAAACTCTTTTGATGTAAAAAAAAAAAAAAAAAAAAAGATTTTGGTTAGATAAAAAATAATAAAGATATCAAAGAGAATTGTTTCACTTCTTCCTGGAGATAGCTTTATAACATTATATATGTACAGCCCCTAATACATAAAAGTATCTAAAATTAAAACACTGGCAATCTTGTATCATAATTTGCACATTGAATGTGTAAGGAAAGATATTAAGTATACAATTTAATAACTAAAAAATTAAATGTAGTAGTTTTTGTTTAATAGATGTTAAAAAAAATACCCTCTTTTTTTTTTTAGGATGTAAAGTATTTGCATGTTTATTATCATGTAGAGAGTTTTCAATTTAATTGATTACTTATGGTTTTAATTTCAGATAGCAATGACTATTTGCAGAATATAATGAAGTATCCTACAAATTGGCCTTTGAAGCACCTTAGGATTTGTATCACTATTATTTTAAATATTTTGTTATATAATTCATTCTTGTTGTAGAATTTTGGATTTAATAAAATGTTTTGCTTCAGTAATCTAAGAAATTCATCTTATTTATTGAATTAAAAAAAGTCTGTTTTTGCAATCATTAGTTAAATTTACATTCATTATTTTATATAATGCAGGGTTCGCGCAGTTATACCACAATTTTTTAACTGTAGAAAAATATTGTAAATTCTATGAATAAACAAGGCAGTTACGATTTGATATATTTAAAACTTGTATTTGGATATATATATATATATTTTTTTTTTTTTTTTTTAAATAGAGTATGCAAATCTTGATATTGTACATGTAAATATTGCTTTTAAGCTTTATAGTAAGTGATTAGCATTTTATTGTGTAATGCATATCTTTTTCTTTCTTTCTTTTTTTTTTTTTCTTTTGAAGAGTTGAAAAAAATTAAGAACTGTTCTTGCACCATGTTTTTTTTAATTTGCTCTTAATATACCTTTTTGAATTTATGAATAAATTTTAAAATATTGTGTAAATTTATTTAAATATTGAATAATAGTAATAACCATTCTTAGAGACTTTTTTGTACTATTGAAGGAAACATATAAACAAACAAAAAAACAAATATTGAAATGGCCAATATCTTAAATAAGTTTCCTAATAAACTACAGGTTTTTATAATTTCTCTTTTCTAGAAAACTAATATTATCATAAAATATTATTTTTTTTTTTTTGTCATTAATTTGTACTTAAGCAATGTATGTTTATTCTTTATAACCAGGGACGGATTTACAAATTTGGGGACCCTGGGCACAGATGCGTATGCCCCCCCCCCCCCTTGCACCGATGCTTACAACAGCCTTGAGTAATATATATATTATATTGAAAGCAGTATACTTATTAAGATAATCACTATTGACTTTAAGAATTTCTTTAAAATATCAGTTTAAAAAAAATTAATTTGATAATCATTAATTTACTTTTAAATAATTATTTCATAATTATGAAATTTCAATTGAATTTTATAATAAATTGTGTGGTGCTGATTACCTTTCTCTATGCAAGTCCACATATCTGGAATGATAAAGTATGCTGCAACTAATAATAAATTTACTGCAGTACCAAGCTATAATTATTTAAAATATTAGCATATCCTATTAATCAAATAACTTTTTCTTTCAAATACAAGATTTCACTGAAAAAAAAAAAAAACTAAATTTATAAAAGTAACTAGCAGAACCACATGCCTTTGTCCATTTTAACCATGAGGCATAACAGGTAAAATAAATAAAAATGAAATAATATGGCGATCCCACAGACAGAGTTCTGTACATTCTTGCACATAAATTGTTAAAAAACAATCAGGAAAAAATAAAGTTACTTTGACAAATCATAGATAATCTTTGACAAACACATTTTTCGATATTTTGTTTTTTAACCGTTAAAACTTTTATAGCCAATAATTGAAAAATCTTCAGTAGCATTTGGGGGCCCGTGTCCCGAATGCCCTGCCATAAATCAAACACTGTTTATAACTATATTTGGATATATATATTTTTTTCTTTTTTTTTTTGTGAGTGTAAACAGTAAAACATAAATATTGGAAATTATTTAATTTATTCTCCATTTTTACTCTAAAACAGTGGTTCCTAATGTGGGGCATCCCCCCCCTCCCCCCCCCCCACACACACAGGAGGGTAATTTGAATTTTTAGGGTGGCAATTCCATATCTGCTATACTCCCATTCCCTTATTAGTTATTTTGTAAAAGTAATGTTGTAGACTAAAAATAAATGTTACACATTCAAATTTCAAAAATAAAATGAAAAAAAAAAAAAGTTTTTTATTCAATTTTTGGAAAGTATACCTTCAGAAGTTCAAAATACAATCACTACCAGAATAATTATATGAAAACATTTAGACACTTGTATATTAAAATTACTCTATAATTTTAATGATCTTAGACAACTTTTTTGACTTTGCATTTAATGAGTCTTGTATGTCTTTTCATTCTGCAATATGTTAGATAAAGAAACTTTTACAAATGAAACTATTCAAGTGCATATTTAACATGTTTGCGACAAGCGTCCTTTACAGAATTTTGAATTTTTTATTACCAGTAATTTTGGTAAGAAAATTTTGCCTAATGTAATTACAAATATAATCACTAAGTCTAATTTATTCACTATTCTTGATTAAATAAGAAAAGTTTTCAGGATTCTGAGTGCTGTGTATGTCACATACATGCAGGTGGTTAAAACTGACTGTTTTAACCCTTTATGCTCAGAGTCCTTTTAAATTGAATCATAATGTTATAAAAACTATTTGATTCATCCATTACCTACAGTATGTTTCAGGATCAATTTTAAATACTTTACTCTAACATCGATAGATAACAAAAATAGTCCTGTGAATGAAAAAATGAGATTTTCTTGCCTATGTATCTCATTCTAGTTTCCATTTTCCTGCGTGATATGCAATGCTAAGTATGTTTTTTTTTTTTTTGTTTTTTTTTTTACTTTACTTTTAAGATGTTTTATGAAGTGGTATTTATAAGTACCAGTATTAAGAAGAAAGAAGTAATTGTTAATATGTATACTTGTAGCTCAGGTATATCAGAATTTAACATAGCCTAAGATGATTTGTATTTCTTTCAAATGAAGAAGTTTTTCGTACAGATTTTTTATGCTCATCAGGGGTCGATCCAGGAAAAATTTGGGGCCTATTTAGGGCCCCTTCACAAAAATCTATTTAATAAAATGGGCCTCTTCACAAAAATCAGTTTGATAAAATGGACCCCTTCACAAAATTCTATTCCATAAAAACTTACTATTTATTATTTTATGATGTTTTAAAATGTGTAATTTGTAAACAAACAAGTTCACCAGAGAGAAGAACTTCGGCAAAAGGGTTTTAAAAAGTTTTTGTTTATAAATGCTTGGTTCGAATTTGATGAACTCAATTTCAACTTTCGTTACAAAATGTTATTTTTCACAAAAATATAATAAATTTCATGAAAATAACCTTTATTTTTCACAAAATGGGCCCCAAGAAAAAAAAAAACCTGCATCGGCCCCTGCTCATGTTTGGCAAAATACTCAAAAAATTCTATTAAATGCAGTTTCGACACAGATCATGGATTTCTGTTTGATTCCTCAATTACAAATTTAGTGCTAAAAACATCAGGATTTTCATATGAAAAGTTATAAATTTAGTGTACGGCAGACACTAATATACATTATAGCAGACATGACCTTTTGCTGCATAGGAAACAATTGCAAACAGTGCACAAGGAAGAGGTAGACAATAGACATATTTCTTCGAAATGAAGAAAATGCATTATAATAATATTTAAAATACTGCTTAAAATTAATAAAGTTATCCAGAAATGATTCTTGTTTATTGTGTTCATAGCTGCCAACTGCTCTGATTCTTTGGCACTAATAATTACGGACAGAAATTTCTCCCTGTTCATATTGTAGAATTCTGTGATACAATAAGATGAAGAATATTTAAATAAAATAGTGATGCTAAAAAAATCTTAGCAGTTGGCAGCTATGATTGTATTATGCAAAGATATTAGCACCCAAAACTTTTCACATGTATAAACGAGGTGCTAAAATTAAATCACAAAATATATCATTGCTATCATATTTAATTCCAAATGCGAGAGTCTCTTCAAGAAATTTTGTCATGATAAAAGTACAGACCATGAAATACTACTTTTGTTTCACACCAAGGTAAATATAAGAAACAAAAAAAAAAGGAATCTTTTAGATATAAATGCAAAAATAAAGTTCATTTCATTTATAAGGTTATATTAAAAATATATTACTGATAACATTATTAACATGTTTTATAAGCTTAACACTATGTGACGTTACTTGTCATTCGTATTACTTTTTAGGTTTCCACCATGTGAATTTACCATAATGAAAGATCTTTTTGATAAAAATTATATGTTACAGAGGGTAAAAATTATTTTTATCAAAATATAGCGAATATACATATTTACTAATAAAAGCTTTGAAAAATGCATTTGTTGGCAGCAAATGTAAATATTTTCTAACTCTTCATTTATGCATAAAAAATTTAGAAATACACCTTCTGTGGAAAAATCAGCAAAGTTTGTGAAGTTTAATACAAAGATGTCTATCTGAATTAAATTTTTATTTAAAACTTCTATGCTTTTACAATCTGGTTTTACATTTTGTACACCAAAAATTTACTATACAAACACACCATTTGTATTGGTGTTCAATGTTTTTGTACTTTCAGTAAAATTTTATGTAATCAAGTTAAATTGAAAGAATACTAGTTATTTTGATTTGTGTTTTTTAAAACAAAAAGCCCTTAGAAACATTGTTTAGTGCAAGGTTTTTTTTTTTTTTTTTTTTTTTTAATCAGCTTGATCTTAATCATGATTTAAATCAACCACATATTTAAAAAAAAAAAAAAAACATTGCTTTTACTCAACTTTTAAAAATTTAGATCAAGGTATTTTGTAATAAATGTTATGTTTTGCCTAAAATGCATTGGAAAATTTAGG
The DNA here is from genome assembly GCA_963931845.1 of Maratus michaelseni. Taxonomy (NCBI): domain Eukaryota; kingdom Metazoa; phylum Arthropoda; class Arachnida; order Araneae; family Salticidae; genus Maratus; species Maratus michaelseni. The sequence continues at coordinate 421,365,798 of OZ007586.1, forward strand.
AATGTGAGAGACTGAAAACCCAAAGTCGATGCTTTTGTAATTTAAATTAAAATCTTAAGATTACCATAAGTATTTACCTATTAGAAAATATTTAAGTCTTTTGGGAATTTTAGAATTAATACAAAAACATGGAGACTTTTTGCAAAGATATAGAAAACTTGAGAAAAAGTATAGACCTTTCCAAAGTATTTTTATTTATTTTTATCTAAAATTTTCACTACAATTTATTTAGTTATTATTAACATGTAAATAACAAATTGTTCAATTTCCAATGCAGTTTATTTATAGAAATATTTGGAAAATGAACTATTGATAACTTTAAACGTGTGCTATTAAAAAATTTGAATGAATGAATTGTTTTAATGAAAGGTAATAATTAATTGTTTGATCCCTGACTTTTTTTCACTAAATTTTGCATATCTATTGGTTCCACACTATGCATGAATATATTCAAATTCTTCAGTATTATATTATTGTTTATAAAAGAGAAATGTTCCTCTGTAGTATAATACTTATAATTAAAGAGTAGGTTATTAGAATGCACAATAGGTCTGAAAGGATTTATTGTAAAAACTATTGTGAATGGAGAAATTTCCAATCAAAGTTGTTTCTTAAAAAATAAAAAATGATCAATATATATTGGATTAAATCGAATAAAAGTTAGATTTCTGAGTGTTTCTGTCATTTTTATTTTGAGAATATATGTAACAGAAGTTAAAATTTGTGACATAGCAAAAATTTCCAATAATATTCCTATGTTCTATAATGGTATGGAAAATTAAATAAGGTATATTTTTAAAATCTTGATAAGACAAGCACATTTAATGGGATTTTATATATTAAGTGTTAGTAGTAATAATTGAGCTTTATTAATAAAATATATTTTTATCAAAATTTTGAAAACATACATAATAAAATCTTTGAAAAAATGCCTCTATTGGCAGTAAGTGTGAATATTTTCAAACATTTCATATATTTTAATTTAGTAGCACACGTAAATATTTTAAATACCAAATTCAGCATTTTATTTATTTTCTATAAAATATTACTGATTTTTGCCATTTTGAGGATTTTTTTTACAGCTAGAATTATTTTCTTTAAAGCTAAAATGCTGAAAGTTTATAAGGTTACTAAAAGGATACGCGAAACCATAAATAATTGATGACATTGTACAGGCTATTTTAAAAATCTGTCTGCAACACAGATGATGCACTTTAGTGTTGTGCGATGACAAGAATGCTTTTCAAGAAGCATTTCTCTCAATTGTATGGACATCTCGAGTGTGTTAGTTATTTCTCAATGATACCAGTCTATAAATTGTTACTCCTATCTTATTCTCTCTCTAATTTTAAGTCATAATTTCTCAGTGAAATGGCTTTTCCTATCTTTTTTGTTATTAACTAAAATATGAGGAAGCAGAGTGTTTATTATTCAGGCTAAAGGGGCTTTCGAGATACAGTTCTAGCTTTGGAGGGTTTTTCCCTTTAATCTGTAACTTTCTCTGATTTTATCACCATGGATTGGCTGCCCACAATGAATTTATCCTATAGTTGTAGGCATATGCATTTTCTATAGATGCCTTTCTCATCAGCATTTGCACAGTTTCTTCCAGCAGTTTTCCAGTTTATCCTCCTGCTCCTGTTTATATACACTTTAACACATAATGTTATACATTTTGGATTGCATTTAAAGCAGATAATCTGATGCATATGCACCAGGAGGCATAGTCTCTGAATACAGTTATAGCTTTATGGGTTTTATTTTCTATCTTTTCTCCCTAATTTCTTCTGGTTTTATGACCTTGGGTCGCTACACACAGTGAATTTATCCGACAATTGACAATATTGTAGGTATATGCATTTTCTATAGGTACCTCCTTTTTTTAGCGTTCGCTTCGTTTCTTCCAGCAGCCCCCTCCTTACTTCTATAGATTTTATTTTTCATCTCACTCCTCTTTCCTTTTCTTCGTTACCAAGACGCTGACAGCTTAGCTCCTCCTTACCCTTATATACACATTATCTTTACTCTTCACTCCACTCTGTTTCTGGGGTATTTGAAATGAGTACCATTAGGTTGTCCTCCTTAAATGTACCTTTACTTTTTCGATAGGGGGTCTTAGTTTCTGAAATATGAAGGGTTTTTGCTCCTTATTTTCAAATTTACTCCTTTCCCTCCTTTATATTTTTTTCTATGCTGGGTTTTTACCTTTTTAGGTTCATGGTCCTATGCCCTATCTTTCCCTAATTTTCTGTTTTATTTAGATAATATTTGTAAGCTTTAGCAGATTTTTGCCCCCACCACCGTGTGGCACTTTTGTTATTTGTATGTTGTTTGTACACATAATATTTCTTGTTTTCTAATTATCCAATTTTTATGCAGCTGTCATCATTGTATCTGTAGTCATTTCGTCCTCCACATTACTTCCCATCTTCTGCAGTAGAGGGCGCTCAGTATTCCCTTTTTATTATCTTTCCAGTATCTGTCCTGCTTGTTCTACTTGCATCTGGCATTATTGACTTTGCATATCCCCCCCCCTCCCCCATCTTTACTTTAGTTATCATTCTGCCCGCTAGAGGGCGCTCTCTTTCTTGCGCTTAAAAAACAATAAATAAGATCGCAGTTGGTTTAGAACATACAGTAATAAACATCATTAAAATAAGTAAGAAACAAATGTGATCTTAAATGTTTTTTTTAAAAATGCGCAAGAGGGCGCCCTCTGCCGGGGAATATGCAAAATGCTAATAGAACTAGCAAAAAAAGGCCAGATACTGGTAAGATAATAAAAAGGAAAGAATGAGTTTCCGCTACTGCAAAAGATGTAAAGTGATGTGGAGGAGGAAAAGATTACAGGTACAAAGATGAGAGTTGCATAAATAGAAAACAAGAAATACTATGTGTACAAACATACAAATAACAAAAGTGCCACATGGTGGTGGGGGCAAAAATCTGCTAAAGCTTACAAACGATGTTCAAATGAAACAAATTTAGGGAAAGAGAGGGCATAGGCCCATGAGCCTAAAAAGGTAAAAACACAGCATAGAAAAAAATATAAAGGAGTCAAGGGAGTAAATTTGAAAATAAGGAGCAAAAGCCCTTATTATCTGAGAAACTAAGACCCCTATCGAAAAAATAAAAGCATATTTAAGGAGAACAACCAAACGGTACTTGTTTGGGATACCCCAGAAACACAATGGAATGAAGGGTAAAGATAATGTTAAAAATATATATAAGGGAAGGGTAAGGAGGGTCTAAGCTCTCAAGGCTGTGATAACGGAAAAAAAAGGAAACGGAAGAAAAGTGGAATGTAATGAAAAAGAATATCTATAAAAGGAGAGGGGGAGGGGGTGCTGCGGGAAGAAACGGAGCAAACGCTGAAAAAAGGGGGTACCTAGAGACTGCATATGCCTACAATTGTAAGGATAAATTTACTGTGGGCAGCGACCCAAGGTAATAAAACCAGAAGAAATTAGGGAGAAAAGAAAGAAAATATGCCTCCCGATGCATACGCATCACGTTATCTGCTTCAAATGCATTCCAAAATGCATAACATTGTGTTTTAAAGTGTTTAAAAACATGTGTTGTGAATGCGTTTAAAAAAGCGATGCGTGTAAAAAGTGTTTAAAACTACACCTCACGAACACATTATTTAGCACCAGGAGTAAAACATGTTTCACCACACAAGAACACTTGGAAACACATTATGAACGCATTTTATGCGTGCAAAAGTCGGCCCGTTTTTGTGTTAGTTTTGCGTTCTGTATTGTGTTGCCGGGATTTGCAGTGTATAAGTTTACTCAAATGACGTCATTTCAACAAGCTCCGGAATTAAAAGCCCAGATCTTGGAAATAGGAAAAGCTTTTGACGAACAAAGTTATAAAAAATGTGCATTTTTATTGGATAAGCTTTTGACCTAAACTGTAAATATACTTTATTATTTGAAAAGTTGCAATTAATCAAATTAGTATCATAAATGCCTTACAACTTTACAATAAATTTAGATTTCATTTTCCCCCAAAGAATGGAATAATCTCATGAATTCTAAAGCAACACATCGGGTTGCCACACGCCACTAGTATATAATACAGATTGAAATATATATAAACAATGCAAATCTTGTCATCGCCGATCACGTCCGAAATAATGTGAACCAATTCCAATCTAATTTAGACAGTGAACTAAACTCGCAAATGTCTCGGATGAGTTCGTTAATCAAGTATGTATCTCCTTCAGTTAGTTTACAGGGATACACAAAACCAAAAACAGGGAAAACATGTCATCACGATAAAATATCAAATACTGAACTACTCCGAACCTATTTTGGACAGTATATCGATTTCGGATAAGCTCATTAATCAAGTATGTTGCTTTTATAGTTTGTTTACAGGGACGCACAAAAGCATGTTGACAGCTCTGTAATATGAATTTAGATCATTCTGCAGTCGTAGCATCAAAACTAGCCATTTTTCAGGAGACAATTTGAGACATTTCATCAACATCACATAAACTACAGCATGTCAAAATTTTAGCCAATTCCACCACGCCACATTTGAATGTAATTTATGTATGATATTTTATATAATAAAATACTTGCAAATTTTGCAAAAACCACCTTCGGAGGTAAATTTTTGTGGAAATGTTGTAGAAACCTATACCATGAAATTGTCGGTTACAAAATATTGGTATTCAGTTGGCAGATAATTTGGGAGCCCTGTTCATATTCTAAGGAATCCAATCCAGACTTCCCGGGTTACAGAGCATAAATCTTTTTTTTTTTTTTTTTTTAACGAAAACTCTAATGGATTTTTTATACATTTAATATATATATATATATATATATATATATATATATATATATATATATATATATCATCAACCGTTTTCAATCCACTGCTGGATGTAGGTCTCCCCCAGATTTTTCCATTGTTGCCTGTCTAGTGCTTTAGTCATCCAATTAACACCGGCCACTTTTCTGATTTCGTCACTCCATCTTACTTGAGGTCGTCTTCTTGGTCGTTTTACATCTCTGGGATACCACTGTATATATATTTAGATTGCTCATTAACAACACCAAAAAAGCTTTTGATATAAAAATATCAATAATGCATTCAAATAAAGTTTTGAAATTTCTTGAAAGCTATATTTTCGTATTAGCCGCATGTCAAGAGTTAATAGCCGAAGGCATCGCCAAAGATTACGCTACTTACAGCCTTTACTTTACTTTACAGCTCATTACTTACTACTTACATACCTTTATTATTCTGATACTTTCAGTGGTTTTAAGAGTGTAGTTCGATTATATGTTTGTTAAATATATGAGTTTTATTTAAACTATTTTATTTATTGATTGATTTATTGACGAAGTTTTAATTTCGTTATGAAATATCAGCTGAAAAAAATTGCGGAACTATTTATATATTTTTAGGTGCAAACGGGTTAATCTTTCGCATTCGGACTGCATGCGATAGAGACATATTTAAAAGAAATCCTTGCTTGAAAATTATTTTAAAAACCATAAAAAATCAGTAAATCGAAATACAGTTTTCAAACAGACTGCATTTAGAAAAACATTTTTCCCCTACTCGACGATGTAAAAATTGAAATTGTGCGATGTTTAGAAGTTATAAGAATGCAGTGAAAGTGAAATTTATTGTTCAGATGTGGCTACCGTCAGTATAACGTTAGCGTTATTCACGCACATGTTTTTGCTTTATAATACGGATTAAAATATTTATTATTATTATTTATTGGACCTCATACAAAATAAAATATTGTAAAACTTCTGATTTTATTATTTTTTTATTAAATTGAAGAATCGTATTATACAACAAAAATTTGAAGTAATATTTAAAAATATATTTATTCCTCTTTTACACTTCCCAGTTAGTAACAAATGGCTTTCTTTGTGCAGAATTTAAAAAAAAAATGGCAGTGAAGGGTTAGTATATTTTTAATAGTATTTTAATAATATTCTTTTAACAAATATATTTTTATAATAATTGTTAATATTTTTGCTAAAATCACTTAAAATATACACCAAAATGAACATATTTCTCTTTTGTAAAGGATTCAGTTTCTTTTATTTCTGCTTAAAACACAAATCGTTTGTAAAGAAAAGAGCGGTCAGTGGACCACTTTGATTGTGTTTAGAGATATAAATTTTAAAAATTGCAACTCCTAAAATATAGTTTCAAAATATTTTTAGCATTTAATCTTTAGCTAACGAATTCTGCCCTTTTCGCTACAAGCAGTTTTTTATTGTCCAATTATGTTGTTTCCAATTATTATTATTCAGGCACCCATTTTAAACTTTTTTTTTTTTTTTTTTATATATATAATTGCTGAAATTTGGGATTAGATAAGGCAAAATTCTCTGTGTGAAAAAACTGATGTCCAATTCGAAAGAACACATTTAGACAATAAAAACTGACTGTCACGAATATGCCAGTTTCTTCAGTTTGTGGTGCATTTTATTAATATATTTGTTACCAAATGCGTTTTCAATAGTAATTATAATATTTTTCTCGAATAATTTAAGATCTACGACTACAAACGTAAAAATATATTTCTCTTGGAGACGGATTCATATATTTTTTATTTCTCTTTAAAACGCTAATGTTTTATAAAAGGGCATAAAGAATCGTCTTGATAAAGATGATGTACATTCACAATACTCTCATAAATTATCGGTGATGCATTTAATTTTTTAAAGCATTTTACTAATACTTTTTTAAACAGTTGCTTATCAATCATTAATAATTGCGACATTTACCATACTTTCCTCCAATTGTTTAACCGTTTAATTACGGGATTCGAACACCGTACGTTCCAGCGACTAGCTTTTTATTCAATTCGTACAACTTTTTGAAAGATAATCTTTGCCGGACACTTATGCTTGGACATTTTCAATATATATCTTCTACACAGAAAATGTTTTGTAAATTGTGGTGTGACCGAATATAAAAATAGCCGCCAATCCTTTCCAGTAATCAAAAGGTTAAAATATATGTCCACAAACGCTAAAACGAATATATATATTTTTTTTTTATAAAGGCAATTAAAACATTTTATTTCTGTTTAAAACGCAAATATTATTGTAAAGTGTGGTCTTTATTGTTTTTAATGAAATAAAATTTTTAAACTAGAAATTTTCAAGAGGATTTAGAGATATTTTAATAGTTCAAAAGCATTTTACTAATACACATGTTAACAATTGCATTTTTTGAAGTATTATTTATCTTTCTTTTAGCTCTGTTTAAAACGCAAATATTTTATAAAGGGTGGTCAGTAGACCCATCGGTCAGTGCACTGCCTTGTTAAGAGGGCATGGAAACAAGAAACAGCAGAGGAGTTTTATGTCAGGAAACTCCTAAATTATTAGCAAAATACATTTAAATTAAAAAGCATTTTACTAATATATATCTTACATTGAATGTTTATTTTTTTTTTCAGAAATTCGATAAAATGTATGGTCATAATCCCCAAAACGAGCTAACTTCTTTTTGTAAAGCATTCAAATTATTTTATTTCTATTTAAAACCCAAATCTTTTATCATGCATTTGGGTTATAGAAAAAAAATTTAGAGGAAAGGGTTTCTTGTTCACAATATCCCTATTGAAAATAGTTAAACGATTTTATATTTTAAAAGTATTACTAATATTTTCTTAAAAAATACTTTTTTTTTAATAACTTTTAATATTTTACTCATATTCTTTAAAATCTATGACCATAAACGGTGAAACGAACATAATTTTCTTCGTAAAAGATGCATTATCTCTTTTATTCCTATTTAAAAAGCAAATCTTTTATAAAGGAAAATCAATAGACCCTCTTGAAAGAAGATTATAGAAACGAAGATAACGGAGGAAGGGGGGGGGGGTTGTTTACAATACCCACCAAAAATTATTAGAAAAGGGAATTTGAATTCTAAAAGCATTTACTAATATCTTTTTAGACAATTACATTTTTTTTAACAATTTATTTTATATTTTACTCCTATTCCTTAAAATCTATGATCAGAAACGCCAAAACGAATATGCTTTTTGTTTATTTTATAAAGGGTTCAAAGTAAATTATTTTGCTAATATATTTTTTAAAAAACGCATTTTTCTTAATAACTCTTAATATTTGACTCAAATCCTTTAAAATCTATGACCACAAACACCAAAACGAACATACTCTTTGTAAAGGATTCAGATTTTTTTTATTTCTTTTTAAAACGTAAATCTTTCATAAAGGGAGGTCAGTGGACCGTCTTGATAGGGGGTTATGCGAACAAAAAACAGCGGGAGGGGTGCTTCGTGGGGAGTCTCTGGGAGGGAGTGAAGACTTATTGATCGACGCATCTCTAACGGCGCATCCTCTGAGCTCAGGAAAGCGTGCTCCAGCCCAGATGCGACACGGCTTTCCATGTTAGATTTCTCTATACTTTACTGATCATTTACTCTGCATTTGTTTAGTGATTTAATTGGGACAATGGACAGTAAAGCCATTTTTTTCGTTTTTATGAGTGGTGTTTGTTTCGCGAAAATAGTTTCTGCTAATTCTTTAGGGACAGAAAAGCGTGAAATAGCCACAACTCCAAGTCATGGCGTTCTCATGTGTATCACACCGACTCAAGATGCGGATCAAGTGATTTGGAAGAACGGAAGTACAGAACATAACATCTATCTCAATGCCGAAAACGTAAGTTAAATTAATATTAAGTGAAACGGGAACATGCATGATATTTTGGTGATAAAGGTCGCGTTCTTTTAACCTTCAGAATCCCATTATTGATTCATTTTTCATTCCAAAACAATATTTAAAAAAGTAAACAATGCCAGTTATCTACTTAATCCTTAATGTTATTTTGTAACAAAATGTTTATAAATCATGGAAATTTTCCTTATCAGCCAAAATCCTTCAATTTATGATAGTTTTAAAATATTGTTTTATTATATTTTTCTTTTAAAATTTTTTAATCAATTCAGAATATAAAAGACAGCATTCTTAGCAATTTAATCTTTAACGTTTTTAGGAACAAAATGTTTTCAAATCGTAGGAATTTTCCTTATCAGGAAAAAATATTAAATTTATCATAATTTTGAAATATTTTATTTTTTTTATTAAAATTTTATAGCCAATTCATAATATAAGAAACCACATCCATCAAATGAATTATTATTATTTTTTTTAAAGTTTTATAAGCATTATGTTTTAAGTTAAGCAAAATGCGTCATAAAATTTGAAATTCTCCTTATCAACCACAAATATTAATCTCATGATACTTTCAAAACAATATTTTATCATTTATTTCTCCAAAATTTCATAAACAACTCATAATATAAAGAATAGCAGCCTTAAAAAGAATTACTTTTATTTCATAACGTTTTTATAATAACTTGAATTTTATTAACATTAAATTTGAATATAATTTGGTTTAAATTTATCATATTATCAATACATTGCCTACGAAAGTCGTGAATTCACGTCTTTTGGACGCGCGTAATTCCGCCCCGGGCAGTACTTTTGCATTTTATGTCTTACATTATTTCTTAAAAAATATACACAATATTTGTATTTTAACAATTAGAGTATTATGTATACAACTATTTCAATTAGAAACAATACCATTATTATATATATTCATTTACAATATAAAAACGATTCGAGAAAGCTTTTTTTGCTAAATAATGTAACGTGCAAGAGTAACGCCCATAGGCGGGGCTTCCTATTTAAATGACGAAAAGTAGCCTTCCCAGTATGGTAAATAAATATTTTCTAGTTAGAAAGTAGTTACATATTTAAAAGCATTCACTAAATAATAAAATAATATATAATATAATAATAAAATAAAGATTATATGAAAGATATTTGTGTACGCATTTACGTGCGTGTGTTGAATTTTCTTGCATTGTTAAAACAAAGATAAAGTGCAATTAATGTCATGTATATAATTTTTATTATTATACAGTACGTGTAACTCGAATTTATATGTATTCTGATATAATTTTATGACATAACAATCTGTTCATCACGCTGTCAATCACTCATTCTACATATATTTTTTCACTAAATCTTAAAATACTTGCCATGGTTCAATACTTAAAAACAAACATATCCGCGCACACATACACGCGGATATTAATATCTAAGTACATATCTATACATGTATGTAACTATGAGTGGATATAATGAATGTTTAATTTTGCGAACACGGCCAATATCTATCCATAATGAAAGAGCCAGCAAAGCAAAATCAGGACGATCACCCTTAGAGCAACTTAGGTAATGAACATAGACGATCCCATACCTATAACAACACAATATATTTAATATTAATTGCATTTTATCTTTCTTTAACACTGCAAGGAAATGAAAATCAAACTTCATGAATAATAGAAAATTCTTTCGCACATTCAAAAATATTACACATGGTATTTTTACATGCGCTTGTTACTCAGAACTATTTAAGGAAAATAATAGAAATGTTTAAAAACATTTTTCTGTTTCAGTTTTTTTTTTCATTGTTAATCATATGAAACTCTCTGTAATGTTGAGTTACTCAAGCTCTTGAAGAATAAACATTTTCTCACAACAATACATAATGAAATATTTGTAGTAATTAATTGTTATGAAATAACTTAATAATAATAAGGAATACAAATAAATAACTATAATTCTGCAATAAATAATTTATTAAGTATAATATGTACAAAAGCATTTAATATAACTTGTAAATATCATAAAACAAATAAATAAAAAAATAAATTTATAAATTTTTCTACGGATACGAATATTATAAAATAAAATGATGCGATTATAAAATAAAGATAGCAATATTATCATTATAAACGATCAAAATAATCTTTCACATTAGTACTGATTGATTAAAAAAACAATTATAGGGTGTGTTCAAGTTGCATATTACTGTAATTATTTTAGTTCCTTTTTCTCTATTGCTGCCGCAAAAGTTGTGATTATATATTATTATATACGATTCATAATGATTAATATAATGTTTTCTTGATAAATCTACCCATTTATGAAAGTTTTTCGTAATACTCCTTATGGTAAACAGAAAATATTCGCTAGTCGTCAGAAAATAGTGTTCTAAGGAAAAAACTTCTATATTTTGTTGTTAGATCAATGATTATTTGTGGAAACAATTCGCTTGAGAGCATTAAAATAAATGTTTAAGTTCCGCATTTCATGGATACAGTAACATTTTAACCCTTTCAGGGGCAAAGTACTTATGTTTCTAAAATGTTGAAATCAGTGAATCACACCGGGATTTAAAAACAACATTTATTTCAAAATAAGTAGAAGCGTTTCTTCACGTATATTATAAAAGTAAAATTTGATTCCAAAATTCTGGTGTCAATGTGGCGTTTGGGAATTAAAATTAAGTGGTATATATTATATACCACCGCCCCTCAAGGGGTTAAAACGTCATAAAAGAAGAATTTTCATTTTTTATATTAAATGAAAAGTATTTAAATTCTGAAGTTGTTGTTTCAACAAATTTGTATTTCAAAATTATTATATAAAGAATAAATTAAAGTTAAATTTTCCATATATTTTTACTTTAATTCATAAGTATTATACATATTTAATTCCGAAAACTAATTTTAATATTGCGTGCAGGATTTTTTTCAATCACTTTAAGAAATGCCTTTAAATCATAAATATAATAATTTTCTACGGACTGAGCAAAAATATTTTACATAAATAAATATTTAATATTAAAATTTCAAAATGAATATTAAGAAATTGTATACTAATAAATTTTTTAACCAGTTTTGGGTAAAATAATTTTTTGTTGTAAAATTCTTCAAGATTTGTTTATTTTGCAAAAAATAACTATGTACACATTTTACAGAAAATTTATACGTTCTGAATATTTCAGATTCTTTCATCCCTTGGTTCTGAAGCAATCTTGCGCGCAATACATAATTCGTATCCCGAAATAAAAGTGTTTAAAAAACTTTTGAAATAAAGGGGAACGAATAGAGCAATATTCTTTTTTACCTGGTATTTTTTTAATAAAAAAGCACTGGGATTTATATTCGGAGTTAAAAAGTTCATTAATAAATTGTTGTCATTTATTATTAATATTTAAATATCGATTTTTCAACATATTAAAGCTGTACTGTCCCCTTTACACGTTTATTAATATATTAACAGTGCCTGGAATACATAGTATAGAAAACGGCTACAAAATAGTACTAAAAAATTTAATCCGATAAATGTAGAACGATGCTGAAAAGATAATGGGTCGACCACTAATTTTATAAATGTATACCACTAATTTTGTAAATATATTTTTGCCTTATCTAATCGTAGAGTTTTCTCCCCGATAATGAAGACAAAGAAAACTTTATAATAATACTGGTTTCCAGAGCATTTGGATCCCCCCCCCCCCACCACCATCTCTGGCTACGCCACTGTCTGCAAGCCCTTTTCAACGCAAACGTTGTACAAGAATCGAGCTGAGAAAACGTTTCAGCTGGTGGTAAATATTTTAAATAATTAAATTATACCCTATTTCCTTTGACTTGGATAGGGATTTTCATAAGCTTTGAAAATATGAATGATATTGATCATGGCTAAAAAACGTAATACGCATTCTTTTGTGCCTGGCTTCAGTACTCGATACAAGACAGCAAACTAGAAACTATCCTTATTTAACATACCAAAGGATGAATCTCTGTTAGAAGAGTGGAAAAGATTAATTCCTTGATTTGATAAAAAACTAACTTCAAAATCAGTTACATCTGAAACACTTACAAGAAGATTTTATTAACAGAAATTATGTTCATGTTGTCAATAGTGAAACGGTTTCTTTTGCTACAGGTAAATCTATTTTTAAAGCAGATGTCGCTGCGATCGCCCTATTATTGTACCGCATCGTTGCACGTTTATCGGTTAAAACTTTTTAGCACTTTTTAAAGCATTACCAGTTTGGCTTTTTTTCAATTCCGAAATTTTGCATTCATACCAGAAATTCCCTGTAATGTTTTTTTGGTTACTTAATGGCAGATATTTCGTGACTTCATAAAGTAAAAATTCTTGTTTAAGAATTTCCGGTTTGAATTCAAAAATTTTGAATTAAAAAACGGTAAAACCATTTTCCACACTATGTATTCTAGGCGCTGTAATATATTGAAGAAAACCTTAGAAAAAGACTATAATATGTAAAGCTGTGTTCACATGTACTATCCTATCATAGACAATATCAGCTATTTCCTCGTAAACAGGTTTTTTCAGGCGAAAAACTGTCGAAAACGTAGCGTGTGATAGTTTACCTCTCGCAAGTTCTTCAATGACAAACTAATCACTGTTTGTCTCTCTTACGATAGATATTAGCTCGAATACCACCAATCAGAACGCTCTAAAAATGGTTGTTCGTAGTTATTGGGTTTTGCACATCTGTTTCATACATTTAGAGGTGATTACTCGCCAAATGTTTTTACATTAACGGATTCCGATCTATCTGCAAATGAACCCTAATTGTAGCGCGACTAAGCTACTCGAAGAAAGCGAAAGACAATAGCATATATTTCATATCGTTTGATAGTATGTGTGATTTAAACTTAAGGCAGCAAGAGGGTGTTCAGAATTTGAAATTTCTAAACTTTAATGGAATTTCAACGTATATCGGCCTATAATTCTCGTTTTAGCCAATATTAAATTGTTGGTTGTAATTTTATTCAAGAATATTGAAAATATTTTGTTAATGGTCTTTTTCATTTTCCCCCCAAGTTTCTTTCCATAAATTTCAGAAATTTCAGAAATATCGGAGGCGTCAAATGTTCGTTATAACTTTAAAAAATTCAGAAACCATAACAAATTGTCCTATCGCAATGTGGTTGCCACCAGGACACTTGTCAAAGATTTGTATTTTCTGTGGAAATTAAAAAATGTGGAAGACAGCCAAAGTAAGTTTATATTTCAGAAATATATTAAAAATTAAGAAATTGTTATATCGGAATGCGGTTTACACCATAAAATTTGTTCAAAAGTTTCATTTTAAATTGTGAAAAAAATGTTCAAAGATTTCCCCAAACAAAGCTTCCACCTTTTACGCTTTTTTCTTACCACTATATTTGAACAAAAATATTGGCTTATTTACGCCAAACTTTTTGCGATTAAATAAGGCATTTTTTCCTTAGGGGTAGAAAAAAGTGAAAAATTTAATAACTATGCTATAAATCCGTTCATAGTTCAAAACCTCATACTAATTTAACAATTTGTCGTCTCGTAGTGCAATGTACAACATAAAACATCACAAATAGTCGGATATAGTTCAAAGATTTTTTTTTTTTGGCAGAAAATTCTGACACTTTGGCAAGTCTTACGTACAAACCGCGCTCTGATACGACAATTTCTTAATTTTTGATAGATTTTTTAAGTTTTAAAGAACTTCTTGACGCACCCGGTATAGAAAATTTCTGGAAATTGAATCATGAATTAACCCCTTCGCTTCTTCCTATGAGCAACGCTCGAAATCTCTATTCTATGCTCAGCTAAGCTTCTTTGCAAAGAGCTGAGAGTGCCGTTATCTGACTTGTGTTTAAATTTGTAGTACTTATAAAAAGTAACCAGAAAGAAAAATAATTCTGCAAGCATGGATTATGAAACACTTTTCAACACATTTAGAATACTGTAGCGAAACTTCATCATTTAATAATGTGAAAGATGATATCTAAGTAAACAATTTAGAAAACGCATAACACATGTCACAACTCAATTTCAGCAATAACCATTTATAATCTGAAAATTATCTGAATTCTTTGTGCAGCTCTGTGTATGATCTATATATTTGTATGTATAACACATTGTATACTAAAATTTTTTCGAGTTAGGAAACGCATACCACAATTAAAAATACCCCTTCGACAATTTCCGTCAATAAAGGAAAATGTACTCGATTTTTTTTAGTGCAACCCTGTATATAATCTACAGAATTTATAATTTATATACACGAAGTAATATGCAGAAAACAAAGTTAAATTGAACAAGAACGAAAAATCATGCTTCAAGCATAGATTATGTAGCACTTTCCAACGCTTCTAAAATAATTTTACAAATCATTACCGTTTAATAAGCTGAAAGATGACATCTAAGTAAACAATTTGGAAAACGCATAACATATTTAAAAACGTAATTTCAGGAATTTTCAATAAATACAATATTCGGAAAAATATCCGAATACTTTTATGTAGCCCTGTATATGATCTATAGATTTGTATATGTACATAGGATGCTAAATTTTAGTTTAGTTAGGAAACGCGTAGCACCGTTTAAATTCTCCTTCTGGAGTTTCTGTCAATAAACGGAAATGTGTTCGCGAACTTTTGTGCTGCCCTGTATAGGATCTACAGAATTTATACACACCACGTAATAGACAAAAAGCTAGTTAAGATTAAAATCGCGTTTAGTAACTTAAAACGCACTTCCAGGAATTATTGTTAACAGACAGTAGATAATTCTTTTGCGTGTCCCTGTAAATGAACGATGACTGCTATACACACACTATTCTGTAGTAAGCCTCTTGTAATGCACCTTAGTAATATATATAAACTTCAATGCGTTTAAAATAGTGGAACATTATTTAAATAAGCCGCAGACGATTTTTCTCCATAGACGTAATGTAACGGAATTATTTTGACTGTCCCTGTAAAGTAACTCTAAGTGCTATACACCTACTATTCCATATTAAGCTTCTTCTAATGCATCTTAGTGATCTATATAAATTTCAATGCGTTTACAATAGTGAAACATTTTTAAAATAAACCGCAAATGATTTTTCCCCATAGACCGCAATGTAACGGAATTCTTTTGAGTGTCCCTGTAAGAAAACTATAAGTGCTACACACTTCAGTTGAAATAGGGAACGTGCCATAGATAACGGCAATAACATATAAAAATTGCAGAGCAATCCGAGCATATTTACGGGAGTTATAGCACGGACAGACGGCCATACGGCCAGACGGCCAGACAAACCGAAGTCATAAGCACTTTTCAACTAGGTTGGAAAGTGCTAAAAACGAATACCGCAACTGAAAACGCCCTTCCAACAATTTCACACTGTAGATCAACTTATGCAACCGTGTTCATTTATGTGTCCCTGAGTAAGTGAACAACGATAAATGGTATGAACACCATATTCTGTAGTAAGCATTTTGAAGTGCATCTCGGTGATATATATCAATTTCAGTACGTTTGAAATAGTTAAACAGCAATAAAATAAACTTCAAATGATTTACCCTTATAGACCATAATGTAACGTAATTCTTTTAAGTGTTCCTGTGAATAAACTATAAATGCTACACACTTCAATAGGGAACATTCCATAGTAAACCTCAATACCACATATCAATTACATGATAATCCGAGTATATTCACGCGACTTAGAGCACGAACAGTCAGAAGGCAGACAAACTAAAGTACTAAACACGTTTTAACTGTATTGGAAACATGTCATATACAAAAATCAGAGCATTTCAATGACAATCAGACTATATGTTATTATTACTTACCCATTGTAGGTAGTATAGGGTAAGTCTTGTAATCGTTTTGGAAATCGAAAAATTTTTTTGACGGATTTACACGTTTCAGACACTGGAGACTCCGAAAAACATATTTTTAGAAGAAAAAAATTCCCGTCCGTCTGTGTGTCTGTGTGTCTGTAAACGCTCTATCTCCCGAAAAAATTGAGATAGAGACTTTCAATTTAACTTAGTGTGTAACAAGGTGGAAATTGTACGTCAAACGTGACAAATGAGGTGCGTTCGTACTATAGCTAGTTACATAAATATTCAGATCTTTTCTGATTTTTAATTCTGTGAAATGAATTATATCGTCTGCGGATTAATTTCTGTAATAAAATAAGTATCTCGGTCGCTTGACGATTAAACTTCGGAAGCTCCTATAACAAGAAAGCACCGATTTAAAAAAAAAAAAATTCAAATTTCTTAATAAATATTTTTATTAATATCTCCTAAAGTTTTGATTCGATTTTAATAAAATTTGAAATGTCTCGACAAAATTCTGCAGAGATAATATATTTTAAATTGCAAACCATTCGGTTGGGTAGTTTTTGCGTTGTTATATGCGGACGGACGGACAGACAGACGGACGGACGGACGGACGGACAAACAGACAGACAGACAGACAGACAGACGGACGGACGGACGGACATACAGACGGACGGACCAAGCGACGACAATAGGTGCTACGTATTTATATAATTACGAACGCACCTAATAATGGGAAGAAGCCTATTTAATTTCAATAACCTCGATTAACCGGAAATATTTTTTTCGGACTCTCGAAATATTCTTTCTGATAAAAGGTATATAAAATTTTTCGAAATTGTTTATTTTAAGAAATGAATATAAAAGACAATAAAAAAGCAAAAATTTTGCATAAAGCATGAAGTCGATCGGATAATTAGTTGCCGAGATATTTGGAATCCTATTTTCCTCACTCTTCGATTTTTCATGACCCTGTATTTCATTCAAAGATATATTTTAATTGAAAATTTGACGCTTAATCAGATGCAATAAACCGCTAGTTAATAGGATTATTATTTTTGGAGTTTCAAATGATAAATAGAACTTTTGCATGAAAAAATAACTCAGTATCACCGTCTGTTGAGGAATCTATGAAAAATTTATATTAACTGCTGTGTTGGAAGATAGTAGCAATAAATACAAGTTGGAAATTGTACGTAAAACGTGACAAATGAGGTGCGTTCGTACTATAGCTAGTTATGTAAATATTCATATCTTTATGATTTTTTATTCTGTGAAATGAATTATATCGTCTGCAGATTAATTTCTGTAATAAAATAAGTATCTTGGTCGCTTGACGATTAAACCTCGGAAGCTCCTATAACAAGAAAGCACCGATTTAAAAAAAAAAAATCAAATTTCTTAATAAATATTTTTATTAATATTTTCTAAAGTTTTGCTTCGATTTTCATAAAATTTGAAATGTCTCGACAAAATTCTGCAAAAATAATATATCTTAAATTTCAAACCATTCGGTTGGGTAGTTTTTGCGTTGTTATATGCGGACGGACGGACAGACAGACGGACGGATCAGACGACGACAATAGATACTATGTATTTATATAATTACGAACGCACATAAAAAATTGCCTTTTAAAGACTACTGTAAAAGTAATATTGACTTTTGGGTATGTTACAGATATACAACGCGATGATACAACGGGTTAAATTGTATTAAATTCGGAGAGAAGTAATTTAACTCTTTAAAGGACAAAGTAATTCTGTTGCTAACATGTTGAAAAGATTGACTACCACCAGAATTTATGAACAAATTGATTTCAAAATAAATAAATTATCTTTGTCACGTACATATGCAAAATTTTATTAAAACATTCTAAGTGACGTTTGACAGTTTGAGATTAAATTTAAGTGGTATATATACCACAACCCTTCAAATGGTTTAACCCTTTGAAGGGCGGTGGGATATAATATATCCCACTATATTTTAATTACCAAACGCCACAATAACACCGGAACTTTTGAATCAAATTTTGCTTTTATATTATACCTGAAGTATGCTTTTACTTATTTGAAAATAAATTTATTGTTAAATCCCGGTGTTGTTCAATGATTTCAACATTTTAGAAACATAAGTACTTTGCCCCTGAAAGGGTTAAGAAGTCATAGTTCTGAATTTTAATAAAATTTATAATTTGGGTAATATATGTTTAAAAAAATGAGACGGTGTGGGATGGGGTGGAGAATGTTATTCAAATGAACCATTCTAGAGAATGAACAGTACCCCCAAAGAAATCTCCCTCTAACACTGCCTATAATTCCAGGTCTAATTAATATAAATATATACAAAATGACATATAACAATAACAATTATTAAAACTGAAAAATAAAAATTTCAGTTTTTCTTCGTATGAAATTCTTTATAATCGTGTGCGGTTTATTTTGTCATAAGATGTCATATTCTTATTAAATATTGCACGAACTTTGGTTTTCGAAATAGTAACACATATTTCTGATACTATAATTGATTTCTTTGAATCAAGGCAGCCCGGAAAAAGACGCAGTTTATATACTATTCCTTAAATTAGATTAAATAGAGGTAAAGTTTCAGGATTCAAATGTTAAATCCATGTTTATAATGTTAAATTATAACGTTTCAAAAAGGCATCCAAATGAATTTTTTTAAGCATTTTTTTTATTCAAAAACATATTTTTAATTGGGAAAATTATTAAGAAATTCACATTTTAAAGTATGAATTATGACGTGTATTAATTTTTAGATTAAACGAACCACAATCATAAAAGTATAGATGTGTATCTTTAGTTTTAAAGATATAGAGAAATTTTACTTTTTGGCGATTTAAAGGGAACTCTCTTAAAAAGACGCTCTTATCAAAGCGTCAACAGAAAAGAACATATTAGGGTGTAGCCCGAAAAATGCATTTATTTTAAGTGAGTTTATTTTGTATTTAATAATTTTGTAAACACATTTTTTGAACTAATAGTATGTTCCGTATACCCTCCATTGTAAGATCTTAATTTTATTTTTCGAAATGCATGGATAAACCCCTAACACATTATTATTTATAATTTTATAAGATTTAGGAAAAAGTATATAAACTATATTTTTTACACTTTGAATTTCTATATGAATTTTAAAAAAGCTTCCTGTCTTCAAATAAATTTCAGAATACATCACTGTAATAAAATGAGAAGTAGACCCAAGTTTCCTATCTGTAATATTGAATGCGATTTTATTTAACCCTTTGACTACAAATTGGAACATGTACGCACCAGTGTAACATTTTTTGAAAATTAATCACTGATATAGACTTATATACTACAGCGCCTAGAAAACATAGTGTGGAAAACTGTTTTACCGTTTTTAATTCAAAATTTTCGGATTCAAACCGAAAATTCTGATAGAAGAATTTTTACTTTTAAAATTCACGAAATATCTGCCATTAAGTAACGAAAAGAACATTATAGGGAATTTCTGGTATGAATGCGAAATTTCGGAATTTAAAAAAAGCCAAACTGGTAATGCTTTAAAAAGTGCTAAAAAATTGTAGCCGATAAACGTGCAACGATGCGGTAAAATAATAGGGCGATCGCAGCGACATCTACTTTAAAAATAGATTTACCTCTAGCAAAAGGAACCATTTCTCTATTGACAACATGAACATAATTTATGTTAATAAAATCTTCTTGTAAGAGTATATTTCAGATATAACTGATTTTGAAGTTATTTTTTTAAACATAACAGGGAATTAATCTTTTCCACTCTTCTGGCAGATATTCATCATTTGGTATGCTAAATAGGGATAGTTTCTAGTTTGCAGTCTTGTATCAAGTACTGCAACCAGGCACAAAAGAATGCGTATCACGTTTTTTGGACGTGATCAACATCATTCATATTTTCAAAGCTTATGAAAATCACTATCCAATTCAAAGGAAATAGAGTATAATTTAATTATTTAAAATATTTACTACCAGTTGAAACGTTTTCTCAGTTCGATTCTTATACAATGTCTGCATTGAAAAGAGCTAGCAGACAGTGGAGTAGCCAGACGGGGGGGGGGTGGGTCCAAATGCTCTGGAAACTAGTAATATTATGAAGTTTTCTTCGCCTTCAGTATCCCAGAAAATTCTCCGATTAGATAAGGCAAAAATATTTTTATAAAACTAGTGGTATCTAAACCATCTGGATCTCTCGTTCTACATTTATCGGATTCAATTTTTTAGTACTATTTTGTAGTCGTTTTCCACACTATTTATTCTATACTTATACGAGGGGCAGTCGGAAAACAAGTTTCCCCTGTCGACTGTGAACAGAGGTGTGTATGAAACACAAAAAATGTAATGAGACATTAAAGATAAAACATAACTTTATTTTTCCACATAAGTACCAAGTACATTGAGACATTTGTCATACCGCTTTATAAGCTTCAAAAAGCCCTCCATGAAAAAATCAGGGCTTTGCATACGGACGGTCAACAGCGCCATCTGCACAGGCACTGCAACAGCGCCATCTGCTTGATCGCGGTCGACGTCTAGCCAATGGTGTATCGGTGTCTTGCACGTTCGCGTTCACCTGCTGTGACGTCTTTCGCCCATAGCCCACCGCCCCCTGAATACTAGGCCTGAGCGCTGACAAGAATGGCGGCTGTCGCAGGCCGATTTTTTTTCAGCGTTTGAACGGTCCCTCGAAATGCCACACCAATAATTTTTAAAAGTTTTCTTAGCCTTGTTTTTCGGAGATCAAATAAGTCAAAGAAAACTTTCTGATATTATTGGTGTTAAAGTTCGAGGGACTGTACAAACGATTCCGCCTGCGACAGCCGCCATTTTTTTCAGCGCGCAGGCCTAGTATTCAGAGGGCGGTGCATAGCCGTTCAACGCTTCGTCCATATGCAAAGCCCTGATTTTTCCTGGAGGGCTTTTTGAAGCTTATAAAGCGGTATGACAAATGTCTCAATGTACTTGGTACTTATGTGGAAAAATAAAGTTATGTTTTATCTTTAATGTCTCATTACATTTTTTGTCTTTCATACACACCTCTGTTCACAGTCGCCAGGGGAAACTTATTTTCCGCCTGCCCCTCGTACTAAGATATTAAAGAGAAATCTGCCAAAAAGAAATCACAATTGTAAATTGTGGTAAGATTTAATATAAAAATAGTCGCTAGTCCTAGCCCGTAATCAAAGGGCTAAAAGTAAGAAAATATGAACCCCTTCTCCATCACATATACAAAAGCAAAAATCTCATTAACAATTTTTTATGCTATTTGGATTATTATAAGTTAGATGTCGCAATAATGATCATTTAAAAATTAATAAAATAAAGTATTTTTTAGTCTCATCTGCTACTTAAATTAATTTCGGAATCAAAATTTCATTATATTTATAATTTATTCCAACATACCAGAAAAATGCATTTTGATTTTTGTTCTTAGTTATTTAAAGCATTAAAACGCCCTATTCTATTAACTAGTGCTTCGTATAAGTAGCCTATGCTGCAATAATTTTTTCTGTAGATTGTTGGTAAGTTGCCGTCATTTCCTGCGTATAACCCAAAGATCAAACAAACATGTTCAGGCCCAGAAAATTTATTTAATAATATGCCACTTTCTGAAACGCGGTACATATTTGAATTCAATTTTTCAAGATAATTTCTAGGTCTAACAAATTTTGTGTGATCCGCTGATTATACGCTGAAAATTACTGTACAATGTTGTTAAATATCTTTTCTGAATTTTTGGCACTTGTACGTACACAAATTCGTCAGCCTTGTAATATTGCAATATTAATCCCTAATTGGGTTTCTTTTAAATAATTCAAATATTCCTTTTTTTTTTTTTTTTTTTATACTTTCATATTTATTTTTTAACCGTTTTCTTGTATTCATTACATAAATCCCATCATTGTGTAGTTTTTCCAAATGCTCAAATTCTCTCATTTTAGCCTACAAAATTCATTTTAACCATTTTTACGAAGCACTTTTAGTTTATACTCAAATCGTAATGGCCAATGATATTATATTATCAAATACTGCATTAACCCTTTATATCCTGATTTAATTTTCCAGCTACTTTTTAGATGCTCAGAATCCTCGATTATTCCCACCAGTTATTATTATTTTTTTTTTTTTTTTGTAAAGTTTTCCTTATCTAATCATAGCAGTTTTGCGATTCAATTAGGTGAAAATTTCTCATTTGAAAAACCGGTGGTAACAGATTAAAAATTCTGTAAAAGACGCTCGTCGTGAAGGGCTTAAAGTGGTACTTATAAGTATCGTCAGGATAAAAAGGGTTAGCAGGTCTTCCACTGGTGGCTATTATATTTATTAATTTTGCCTACCACTATTTGAAAACCATAATCAACGTGGTAGATTCATACTAAACTTCGAGGTAGATAGTTAGTCTTTAGAAATAGTAGTAGAAAAAAGAATTAAAAATGTAGTCGTCAGTAGCAGCCTTGCATAATTAATGTAATACGCTATATTGCCAAAGGTGATTGGGCACTTGCGATTTTAGACGTTTTGTTAACTATCTAGAAAAATACATGAGGAATTAACCTGAAACTGAAGGTGTGTAAACAGTATAGTATAGGTTATATATATCCGCGAAGATTTTTTCCCGAAACCCCATAGGGGACTGCCAACAAATTGAAAAAGAACGAATATCTTTTGGATTACCCTGTAAAAACTAATGTAGCAAAAGCGTTCAAACTCGAGATTATTAATAATTGGCTTATTGTAATATACTGTGTTCATTTTTATGAGGGTAGCATGTATACTTGTAGAAAAATTAAGGTTTTTATAAAAGCAGTGCCAAATTTCGCCAAGTTTTTTGCTTATAATTTGCAGAGTTCTTAATATAAAAAAAAGTTACTTTGAGAAAATATGTCAAACAACATTGTACATAGTACTTTGCAATCAGAATTAAAAAATAATAAAAATTGGATGAAAAATGAGCAGGTTTACTAAAAAATGTTTCATTGCGCATGCGCGAATGCAATCAAAATATAATATGCATAATGTATTAGCTAAGTATATAGAGCAACTTTTGTGAAAGTCTCAAAATCATAGATTGAAAATTCTGAAAATTATCGTCGATAGAATAAGCTCGAATTCCGTTGTTCCCAAAAGGAGGCAAAAAGATGAGGGGTTGTATCCAAATATAGTAGTACGTGCAATATTGTGTACGCTATCTTGGCACTAATCAACAGATATTTGATACAACCCCTCATCTTTTTGCTTCTAAAATCGCAAGTGCCCAATCACCTTTGGCAATATATTGTATCATACAAATTAAGTAACTCAAATATTCCTGAATATTTTTTTATTCCCTGTCTTGTATTCATTACATAAAACCCGTCATTATGCGGTTTTTCCCCAGCTCAGTAGTATTTGGAAACTTTAGCTTACAATATGGGTCTTCAACCTTTCTGCCTGAAAGTCGTTTGTAGCGACAAATTCCGGAAGGATGTACTTTGCCTTATTAAATAGCAAAGTTTCTGGTATTAAATAGGGCAAATTATTCTGTTAAAAAATAGTGGTAGCTTGGTGTCCCGCTGACTACAGTTTAAAGAACTTTAGCTCACAAAATTTGACTTAATTATTTTTACGAAATCATTTGATTTAGATTCGAAGCATAAGGGTCTATGAACTTACGCTATCAAATATTATGGTATATAATGTAATTTCACATAAATTAAATAATTAACTAATTCGAATATTCCTGAACTTTTCATGAATCAATTCATTTTTATTTTTATTGGCTTTCTAAAATACATTACAAAAGTCTCACCAATATGTAATTCTTATCAATGCAGCCTCTAAAACTCACTAATTTTAGCTTATGAGATTTTATGCAATTATTTTTTCGAAGTATCTTGATCTAGACTTGAAGCATAATAGTCTATGAGATCACATTACAAAATATAGTAGACTATAAAATTGAAAATGAAATAAATCTTCATTCAATTTATATTAATTCCCTCATATACCATTTTCCATAAGTGAACTGAATCATTTCTATTATATATGTAAAATATATAAAAATGGAGAGTTAGAATAAAGCTGGTTATTTGAAAAAAAATTCTCTTTTTTACAATATTTGTATCGTTTCATTTCCAAACATTTTGTCATTTATTTGAAGTTGAATGATGTCAAATCGATGCGCTGAAAGATGTAGAGTTCCCTAATTGGATTCCTATTGTTACTAGAAGACTACTGGATTTCTTAATGCAATATTAATTCCTAATTGAATTCCTTTTAAATAATACAAATATTCCTGAAAGTTTTCATTTTATTTTTATTATCCATTCATATTAATTGTTTTCTTGCATTCATTACGTAAATCTTACCATTATGTAAATTTTCTCAAAGAAGTTTTTAAAATTATCTAATTTTAGCTTACAAACTTCATTTTAATAATTTTTAGGTAACTTTTTTAATTTATTCTGAAAAGCGTAATGGTCGATTAGATTATACTATTTGCAGGGATACTACGGGTCAGGGAATATTTTAGGGCAAATACCAGCATTTTCTTATAGAGAAAAATAGCCTTGTGTAATCGAGCGATTACACAAGGCGAGTTTTTCTATAAGAAATATTGGTAATTTCCCTGAAAATGTTCCTTAGCCGTAGCAACCTTGTAGTAGGATAAAAAAAATTTGGAGACTGTGCCGATCAGTGTTGAAAATTTAGCGCGCTTTTTTTTTAAAATTCAAAATATCTACCAAATTTCTGTATAGTAATATTTTTTATTTATTTAATCACGAAATACGTGTCATAAATAAAGCAATGATTACTCTTTATAAATTCCGGTAGGTTATATGAATAAAATAAACGTTCTATATTGCAACACCGATCAGCATGGCCAATGACCATTTTGATCCTTCTAGTACAGAGGTCACAGCATCCTATATTTGTTATATGTTCTCTACAACTATTCCCAAAGTATCATCTTTTTGGTAGATTTCTTTGGCATGTGAAATAGAAAAATGCCAAGAAGATTATTATTTTTATAGGGTAGCACATATATAAAAATATAGGACGCTGCGACCCCTGTTAATATCATCAAATACATTATTAATAATGGGATATCACATAAATTAAACATCTTGAAAATTCATGGACATTCTATTATTCCCGTCATGTTAATTTTTTAATCCTTTTCTTGTATTCATTACATAAATCACGTCATTATATAATTTTCCCCAATTCAGTCTTTGACATTTACAAAGTCATTATTACAAAGTCTTTGACATTACAAATATTTTAGCTTACAAAATCTGATTCAATTCTTTTTACGAAATCTTTTGATGTTGACTCGAAGCTCAATAATGTATGGGGTTGCATTATCAAATATAATGATGTAGAATGTAATCTCACATAAACGGTGCTCCGACTCGTTCCGTTTTCTGAATATTACTTTTTTCGAAGAATAATAACCTTTTTAGACTTGATTTTTTAGACACTTACCCCGAAGGTTTTCCTTTTGAAAATGTTGTAAAAAACTACTACAAAAATATTTCTTCGGAAATTGTGAGAGTAAAATTAGTGGAAGCCCTGCATATATTAAATAATTAAATAATTCACATTCTGAACTATTTTTAATCCATTCTTGTTTTTAATCATTTTCTTGCATTCATTACATAAAACCCATCATTACATAATTGTAGCAAATGCAGTCATTCATATTTACTAATTTTAGTTTATAAAGTTTTATGCAATCATTTTTACAAAATATTTTGATCTATAGTTGAAGCTTAATGGACTACGAGATCACATTACCAAATAAAGTAGACTATCAATTGAAAATGAAATAAATCTTCATTCAATTTATATCAACTCAAAAATACCATTTCCCGTGACTGAAACGAATCTTCCCTATTATATATAAAAAAAGAGATCAAATGGAAAAGTTAGAGTAAAGCTTATTAATTGAAAAGAAAAATGTTTCTACTTTTTCAACAATATTTGTATCCTTTCATTTCCAACTATTCTTCCATTTATTTGAAATTGAATGAAATCAAAATGGTGCGCTGAATGATGTATAGTTATGGAAGTGGACGCAAAAAAACAAAATAAATAAAAAATAAAAATTAATTGGATTCCTACTGCTACTAGAGAAGGATATTTTTGAAAAGTTAGATAACGAGTTTGAAATAAGCTTTCGTAACATTTTCTGGTTTCAGCAAAAAGTTGTCAAATGAAAATCAAAATGAGTGACAGCCATCTTGTTAGAAGTACAAAGCATTGATATCATATTAGTATTAAAGTGTCGCACCCAATATTTTTTGTTTCTTTTGAAGAAATAATTCGTTAGCATTTTTGTTAAATTGTGCTTGTGAGTCTATTGTTCAATGATATACAGGGTGACCATAATTAAACGACCCTACTTTAAAGTTGTCTACAGACGAAACTGTTGGTCAGAAAGTTGTGAAATTTTGTGAAGGACATTATGAAGGAATGGGAATTTGCTTAAGCGAAAAAAAATGTAATTCAAAATTTTGCCACCAGATGGCGTTTTTAATGAATTACACATTTAGCTACCGCCCACTGAATACCACGCCTGAGCTCTGACAAAAAAAATGGCGGATGTCGTAGGTGGGATTTTTTTCAAAGTTTGTACGGTCCGTTCAATTAGAACACCAATAATTTAAAAAAAGTTTTTACGCTTTTTTTTCTCAAATTAAATATGACAAAGATACAGACAGCCTCCTGAAAATTATTCAGGGGGCGCTGACTTAGCATACATTTACAATAGTTCACAAATTTTATTACAACAAAATATTTTGAACAGAACTCTTTTTAGTAAATCAGCAATTTCGAATTCACACCAGGAAATCTTAGTAGTTCTTTTTGTTTTGTTTAATTTAGGATATTGAGTGATTACATATAGCAAAAAATATCCTTCAGAATTTTCGGTTAGAAATCCACATTTCTGAAATTAAAAAAGGCCAAACTAACAACTGTGATCTGAAATCGTCTTGTAAAATTTCGCCGCCAGAGGGCGTGAAATCCCACAATTTAAATAAAAATGCAAATACATTTCTGTCGAAGTCACGCAGCAGCTGTTATAAAACCTAGAAACTTCGCTGAGATTTTGCTTTCAATCTGCTTGCTATTGGTAAACGGAATGTCGTTAAGTTTACAAGATCGAGCTTTGTTAGTAAAATTGTTTTACCAAAACAATAATTCCACATTAGTTGCTCTACGGAAATTTTGGACCTCGAAGGGGATGCGGGAAGGTCCACTGACTGTTAAAATTCTTCGATTAATGGTAGCCAAATTTAAAGAAACAAGATCGTTGAATGTTCGTTCTGGAAGAGGAAGAAAACCTGTTTCCTCAGAAGCAGTAGAGAGGGTTGCGCTTCAGGTGGAAAGGGAGAGAGCTTCCAACGTACAGGCTAATATCAGTGTCCGTCATGTGGCAGAAGCATTGGATATGCCTCGTTCAACTGTCCAAAAGATCACGCGGATTATCCTCCGGTATTATCCGTACAAGCTTCAATTTGTGCAGGAGTTGCTTTCACATGATTTCGGGACTCGACACCGATTCTCATTTCAGGTTCTAGCTCGCTTTGAGGTTGATTCAGAATGGCCTTGGAATATCCTCTGGACAGACGAAGCGCATTTTCATTTGAGCGGTTCAGTTAATATTCACAACTGCCGAATTTGGGAACCAGAAAACCCACATTCAAACTTACAGGTTCCTTTGCATTCACCAAAAATGACGGTGTGGTGTGAGTTTTCTGCATCGTTAATTCTCGGCCCATATTTATTCAAGGATTTAAGGGCTAGCGGTCCAGTAACATGCTCTATCACCGGACAGCGATATGCATCCTTGTTAGAAAATAAAATTATTCCGGATCTGCAAGCGCGTCAGTGCCTTTCACATACAATTTTTATACAAGACGGCGCTCCTCCACACATTAGCCGCTATATTAAGTACGTCCTTAAGAATCACTTCACAGAAGAACGTATCATCAGCCACTACTTTCGTAATCTAAGACCTCCTAGATCTCTAGACCTCATTCCATGTGACTTTTGGCTTTGGGGGCTATTGAAATATTTGGTAAGTCATGATAAACCAAGAACGTTACCTGATCTTAAAGACAGCATTTCACGACATGCTTTTAGCATTTCCCAGAAGACACTGTGGTCAACTGTGGAACATGCTGTTTTACGATTCCAGATGGTAGCTGAAACTGATGGCTGTCGTGTGAAACATGTTTTGTTGCAATAAAATATGTAAACTATCGTAAATGTATACTAAATGTGTAATTTATTAAAAAGTCATCTGTTGGCGAAATTTTGAACTAATTTTTTTTCGCTGAAACAAATTCCCATCCCTGCTTTATGTCCTTTACAAAATTTCACAACTTTCTGCCCAATAGTTTCGTCTGTAGACAATTTTAAAGTAGGGTCGTTTAATTATGGATACCCTTTATATGTATATATGCAGAGGCTGTTTGAACATTTTTTGAACAATTTCGATGGATTTCAACCAAATTTTGACATAACATTTTTAAACATCAAAGATGTTATTTGAAACCTCTTTTCGTCAAATATCTTTCTAATACTTAATTGTTATGACAATAATAATTTTCATAGTACAGACAAGAAGGGCGCGATTGCCGCCGGCGCAAACTTCCACCAATAAATCTGAATAGGAAATTTCGCGCTATTTAAACGTCTTATTCATGCAGTATTTCTGTTATAACTAAGCAAACAATTTCTATTATTTTTTACTGGTGGAAGTTTGACCCGGCAGTAATCAGGCTCTACCGACAAGGGTAATATACCCTATCACTGTTCCACGGGTTTCCAAAATTCATGAATGGTGTTCATTTGATGTAGGTTTAATGTTCTGATTTAAAGTCCCATAAAACGCCTTAATTGGTACATCTTGAGATATAGAAGGAATATAAATAACAATATTTTGATACTAGATTCTTGTTCCATTTTTTGAAAGAATTTAATGGTGGTTTTAGATGTAGGTGATTGTTTTACCTTAATGTAATTCTGCTGATTCATTCTTTGTATTGTGATTACACAAATGGTAGTTCTCCTTTGAATATTAGAATTAATGCTTCTTATTCAATGCAGGTTTGAATTTTTGATTATTAATGCTTATGATTCAATACAGACATGAATTTTTGTTTTTTATACACTCTTTATTTTAAATTTCTCAGTATATGCAAAACCAAGAAGAATTAGAAACCCTTCATAGAAATTTCTCTTATTTTTTTAACCAAAATTTTAAGTTATTTTATTGTTTTTTTATGACGGTAAATTGTTCTTTATTTACTAAAATAGAATAATAGACTTAGTGGTGAGCGCTTCGTGCGACCACGGTACAGGTCCATCGTTCGATTCCGGACTGCAGACAGGGAAAGATTCACTCAAACTTTCATCCCTTATTAGTCGATAAAATGAGTACCAAGCTTGCTAAGCACTAAGAGTCCCGCGTTCGGCTGACCACCTGACCGAGACATATGCTGTATAGCACATCAAGGCCCATGGTCAAGAAAACAGAACTGGGCACTGTATGTCATTGTCATTATGAGATTGTAGAGCCGCAGGTTTAGTTTTTTTAGATTAAATCACGGCTCGAAGCATAGAGGAGAATTTTTTTTTACTCCTACCACTCTTTCAATACAAATATCTTCATTATATATTTCTGTTACATGTGTTAAAGATATTTAAACCGAACATTATTGATTGGGGTATTGCTAGGAACAATAAATTTCTTCTATATGCTTTGAACCCTGGGTTAAATGCATCCATGCATAGCCTATTGAGGCAGCATTTTCTCCTTCTGAAATCCAAACGAATACTTTTCATCCAGAATTCACAAATTTCTACACATGACGAATGTAGTAAATATAGATTTAAAAAAAAAATTGTATTTTCGGTCTATTTAAAATTTAAATAGTTGCTCAATGTTGCCAGTCCGCTACATTTTTTATTCAGATATCTTGATTGCCACCATTTTTTAAATAGTATAATTCTGCTTATTTTTGCTTTATTTCATCTGTCACTAACTAAATAGAATATTATACAACATGAAAATAGTGGTGGTAATCAAAAAACCTAAATCTTAAACCATTAAGGACGGAATTATTTTTCTCTTTGAATTGCATTTCATAGCACTTTTACAGAATATCAATTTTTGTCTCATTTTCTGCACAGAGTTTTTGACATCAAAGAAAGATAATATTTCTCCTAAAACATACTGGTATACAAACAACAAAATGGTTAGCAGCTATTCCGGGACCATATGGTACCGCTAGTACTTAATGGGTTAAAAAAAGTAGCGGAATGGTAACACTGTAGTTATTACATAGTATTTATTTATAGTTGAAACTGAACATTTTAATGATATTACAACAGACCTTTTACTAGACAGGTTCACTTTTAAAATGAGTGGTTTAGGAAATACTTTTGCAAAATTCCTTTACTTTTTCGAATACTTATTTGAATTACTCTTGAAATCAAACTTTATTTTTTTTTAGATTAATAATATTACAGATCGGAATTTTAAATATCGTAACATCCTCGCTTTTACAGCATTTTAAATATTTTATTATGCATAATGCTCTTTGGAAAGAGAAAACATAATTTTCGCCCGTTGCTTGTTTAACACTAAATCTACCACGGCAGAATCATTTGACTAATGTATTAAATAAACTAAAACTAAACCTTCGGCGTTACGATACCTTAAGGATTATGGCTGTGGTATCTTTTCCCTTCCACGTCTTAATCGTGAAACGTATTTCTAACGTATCCCTCTTGAACGGAAATATATATATTATTTTCGTAGAATGGTACACTGCCACTACCGGCATTTAAGGTGTGATACCGGACACGATATGTTCGAAATCACTGGACTGAGCCGCTTCTGACAAATATTAAATTATTCTTTTTATTACATATACATAGGAATAGTGCCGCAATTTCGCGCGTATACGCCGCACCTCAGACAATTCGATTTCCCAACAGAATTTATTTTAAATAAAATGTGACATACTTCTGCTTAGCACTTATTTGACTTCTTATTTTCAATAAAATTTCCAGTTTGAAAAAGACTTAACTAAGACGCGGCGCATACGCGCGAAATTACGGTACACAGTAGAACATTACACACTGGAATAATACACACTACTGATTTACACTGAAATCTTCCCTACGTACTTGCTTAAAAATGAATTCAAAAGCGATCTTCCCACTTGCGAACAGCAAGCTACGTTCTCACGCCAAACTCTAGGTACACTCTGTCGCCCGCACCTCTTCTTCGACCAAAACTCAATCTGTCCTGCCTCTCACCTGCTGGTCGATTCTTCCTTTTCAAGGTACGGAGATTTTTCCGTGCTTCCACGGACTACACCACGTGTTGGTCTTTTTCCTTCGTCCCAAGACAAACTATTAATCCCTTTTGTTCACGAGTTACTGCTTCTCTTAGCAAGCATCCCTCCCTTGTCACTCCTACCGCATTCCAAGTCATCATCACCCTTTTGGAATTTCCTTTAAAAAAGTCCAATCCACGTAGACAAATGGGATACTTCCACCAAGTACGTAGAAATAAAACAAATACATAGATAGGTACACTGCATAATAAATAACTAATGATCATTAATTAAAATAGAAATAGATATATAATACACACGCCTTATTGACGTCATGAACCTGAAAATCGCCTACAGTGTCCAGCCCTGTTTTCGTTACCATGGAGCCTGAGATGTTATGCAGTATATGTCCCAGTCAGGTGGTCAGTCTAATGAGAGATCCTCAGTGTTAAGTTCCGAAGTAAACTTGGTACTCATTTTATCGACCCGGAAGGGATAAAAAGTTAAGGGAACCTTGTCCAGCCCGAAGTCGAACTCTGGACCTGCAACGTGTTAGTCAAACGTATTGACCATTACTCCACTGGGCTTGGACCTATGTATTGGATTGTCAACATTCTACCAGTATTTGTCACCACTATTTTAGATAAGAAATCTCCGCTTTATTTAACCACATATAAAATTGCAGATTTCAGCGAGTGAAAAAAGCGAAGATAATTTTTCGAAATTAGTGATGGCAAACACTCCTAGAAGTTTGCAACTATGTGCACAATCTACGACATGGGACACCCGTTGGTTTTAGTGTCTAAAAATATAAGCTATTTTTAAAATTATATCACTTTTCAAGAAAACAATGAGAAAATGTTTTCAAAATTAAATTAAATGCAAGCAAACAATCAAGAACCTGATAAAAGCAATCTTGAAACATTCCGCTTGTCAATTAAATGTCAGATATTTCAAGAAGGGAAATTTAACAGTTCGAAGACATTAAAGGCATGCGAAAAATTTGCTTAAATATTAAAACTATTATCTTTAGCAACAGCTTTCACGAGTTTCACAAAAGTGGAAAACAAAAGAGGCAAGGTCCTTTGAATGTATCAAAATATCGTGTTATTTAACCCTTTATGCCCCGAATGGATTTTCAAGGCTCATTAAAGAATATCTGATATAAAATGTATTTACTACGTCTATTCATATCAGTATATTTTATGTTTTATGTAAAATATTTATTTTTACCGTATTTAGAAAGCTAAATAATTTTTAAATGTATATTTTTGCAACAATTTACACTTAGCTTTATGTAATTGAAAGATGTGCAGAGAAAAATTTTATATTAAAAATAATATCTTCATTTCCAGATAACTCCCAAAAAATTTACTTTCATTATTTTATAAGAATATGTGAGTATTTTTTTTGGAATGTTGTTATAATATAAAATAATGTAAGTATATGTAATATACTACAAAAGACTTATAATTGGCTATGTTTTAATGAACAAATCTTTCCTAATTTTCATATATTTTTGTGTGTATTTTTTATAATACATTTTCGAATAATAAGTGGGTCATTATTAAGTAAAATTTTGCTTAATTCATAATTTGGAATCAAAAAAGTGATAATATTTATGTCACAAAATTGATATGTAATTGTATCAAATTAGTGGCATATATAATAAAAATTCGTTGTATTCTTACATAATTTTATTCTCTGATTCTAAGAATCACAAAAAGTAAATTTCAAGATTTCATTTGAAATATCCTAGATACGAAAATTCACGAGATAATGCTATTTAGAAAAGTAAAATACAGTTATTTTGATAGTGAGCACAACCTTGATAAATAGAAAAACTGAATAAATATCTAAATAAAATAAATATTAACCTTTTGATTGCGGGGTTGGGACACCGTACGACCCAGCGACTATTCATTTTTATCCTATTCGTAACACTTTTTGAAAAAAAAATCTCTGCCATACACTTATATTAGGACAGTTGCAAGAGAAATCTATCACAAAGAATTTATTTTATAAAGTTGTGGTGCCATTGAATATACAAATAGTCGCCAGTCCTGACCTCTAGCCAAAAGGTTACTGTCAAGTACAGAAAAAAATAAACCGATTTCACGTGATTTCTACGCATGCCAACCTCGCAGCATTCTTCATTATAATGTGAATTAGTTTAACCCAGGTTAAACAACTTTCGTACCAAAAATTCTCTTTCAAAATTACAAAGAAATATGTTTCATGCAGAAATGTGAAAGTAAGTGAATTAAGATACAGTAAATAATTTTTATGGTTCAAAACGTGTTTATCTTATGTCAAATGAAACCGCATTACACGGAAGAATACAGTTGACAAGTATATGATTATTTCTTAACGCACGACCTGCAATTGTGGAAAAACCTTCATGTAATTAACATTCCCTATTTTTATTTTCTTATTGCACGTAAGTTGGCGCATATTAAAGAGAGTGATTTAGTTCAACAGAGAGTTTTGTAACACCCGTTTATTCTTATGAATTCCGATGTGAAATACAGGGTGATTATAATTATAGTCCCAGTTTCAAAATGCTGTAGAAAAGGAACCACTGGTCAGAATGACTTCAAATTTGAACTGAATATACTGGAAGAAAGGGGAAACGGTATGGCATAAAAAAGAAAAAGTTCCAAAGTATATCAATAGATGGCGCTGTAAGCGGCATAACGAAAGTGGCTTCGGCTACAAGTGACATTTTTAATCGAAATACGACGGCTTTGGCATGAGTGGCACAGTAAACCAAACGTACTGTTCAATGTGCATGAGTGTTTCTGTTGTTTGACGGAAAAAATGACTTCCAAATCAGTCAACAGTTGTGGTACTGTTAGTGGAAAGCCCATCCACCACGGCAAGGTCGTACCGCATTGGATGGGAAAAATCGGTTTTTAATTGTCCTTGGGCAAAAAACCGCATGAAAAAACATAATGATTCAGTTTTTAACAGTGCATGAGTGTCTTTTAATTTGCATAGTATGCCGCTTACAGCGCCATCTTTTGATACACTTTAGAAATTGTTTTCGTATGCCATACCGTTTCTCCTTTTTTCCAGTATTGACCAGTGGTTCCTTTTTTGCAGCATTTTGAAAGTGGGACTCTAACTATAATTATCCTGTACACTGCTATCAGAATTGTTCATGTTTCACGCGCAGTAAACAATGATATATTAAAATTTCCTATGTGTATTGGAGAAAAATCATGCGTCAAGCATAGATTGTGAAACACTTTCCATCACATTCAGAATACTGTAACAAAATTTCACCGTTTAATATAGTGAAAGATGATGCATAATTAAAAAATTTGAAAAAAACATAACACATTTGAAAAGCCAATATCTTTTTTTTTGTTTTCAAATCATCCCTGTTTATGATTTATAGATTTGTATATATACTACATAGTATTAAAAAAATAGTTCAGTTAAGAAACGCATACCACAGTTGCAAATTTCCCTTCCACAATTTCAGTCAGTAAGCGGAAATGTTCTCGAATTCTTTTGTGCAGCCCTGTATATCATTTATAGATATTTATACGCACCAAGTAATATAAAAAAATAGCTAAATTTAAAAACGCATTCTACATCTGAAAATGCACTTTTAACAATTTTGCTCCTATACAGTACTGTAACCAAATTCTTTTGCATGTTTTTGTAAATGAACGATCAATGTTATGAACACCATATTCTATAGTGAGAATCTTGTAGTTGTAGTGCACCTCAGTAATGTATATTAATTTTAATATGTTTGATGTATTGTAACGTGATTAAAATGCACTGCATACGATTTTTCCATGTGGAAATCCAATGGAATTTTTTGAGAGCCTTTGTAAAAAAAATTATACATGCTACAAACTTCATTTTGAATACCGAACATGCCATGATAAACTTGAATAACATATATGAATTGCATGACAATCCGAGTACATGTACGTCAGTTAGGGTATGGAAAGACAAAAGGCCATACAGACGGCCAGACATCCAGATGACCAAACAATCCGAATTCATAAACAATTTTCAAATATGTTGGAAAATGTTAAACAACTAGGAAAGTGTTGAAAAATTGCGGACACGATGACTATTTTTAAAGTTGTAGTTTGTATCTTAACGATACATTACATTTTTTTGGCCATAACTTAATTCGTACAACACTTTGAGGGCATAGAAAATCAAAATAGACAACACAAAAATCCGGTTGCTAAACGTTCCATATTTGGATTCTGGTTAAATTTATACGGGACTACTACTTCAAAGAGCGTTTTCTAACAAAAAAAAAATGTATCCAATTTGGAGCGTCCATTCAAAAATATTGCATAGGTTAAAAATATACTTGGTATCTCTTCTTATCGTTGGCCATTAGTTAATTTCTAAACCATTAGTTTTAGATGTATAGTTCCGAATGCCAAAATATTTCAAATGTTGTTTTTCATCATCTGAAAATCCATTTACTTAAACACAGGCCTCCTACTCGGTCCGTTTTTTTTAATACTGTTTTTTTTTTTCAAAGGAAAATCTTCTAGATTTAAAAAAAAAAATGATAGTAAACTACCCGGAAAGAAATTTTTGTTGCAAATGTTGTAAATTTTAGAAATACTAGAATTCGAAAAACGGACTGATAGGAGCCCGTTAAATATTGCTATTTATTATTATTATTATTATTATTATATTTAGAAAAACTTTCTTTTGTCGAAAAGTAATTTTCGCCTTATTTAATCGAATGAGATTTTTTTTAAACTTAAATAAAGTTAAAATTTCTGATCGGGAAGAAAAGTGCGGGGATTATACCCTCCTGGCCTATGCTTGTCTACGCCACTGATTATAATAATTTAACATCTTTATTAATTTTAAAATATATGTTTACATTTACATTATACCTTAATAACTTTTAATCCATTATTTGATTGTATCTGTGTTTATTACATTAATAATATTTATGGATTTTAAGGATGTTTATGTAATATTTTCTCAGTATTTTTATTACTTTGAAAACATTTCCAATATTTTGTTAAGGAGTGTGATATATGTTCAATATAGGATTTCTATGAATAATAATTTGTAAGGAAACCTAAACTGAATTTTTCAGATTACAATAAGGAATAAATTTACGATTCTTATTTATGCCTCTATAGCTACAGCGTCTAGAATACATAGTGTGGAAAACGGCTACAAAATAGTACTAAAAAATTGAATCCGATAAATGTAGAACGATGCAGGAAAGATAACGATTCGATCACAGCGACATCTTCTAGCAGAGGCATAGACAGGGTGGAGGTCCAGATGTTTGGATACCACTAATTTTATAAAAATATTTTTGATATATCTAATCGAAGAATTTTCTGCGATATTGAAGCCGAAGAATACTTTATAATATTAGTGGTTTTCAGAGTATTTGGACCTTCCCCTTTCTGGCTACGCCACTGTCTGCTAGCTCTTTTCAACGCAAACATTGTATAAGAATTGAACTGAGAAAACGTTTCAGCTGGTGATAAATATTTCAAATAATTAAATTATACCCTATTTCCTTTGACTTGGATAGTGATTTATGAATGAAATGAAAATATGAATGATAAATGAATGAATATGATAATATGAATGAGTGAAAATATGAATGATATTGATCATCGCCAAAAAACGTGATACGCATTCTTTTGTGTCTGGTTGCAGTACTCGATACAAGACAGCAAACTAGAAACTATCCATATTTAGCATAACAAAGGATGAAGCTCTGCTAGAAGAGTAGAAAAAACTAATTCTCTGATATGATAAAAAACTAACTTCAAAATCAGTTATGTCTTAAATATACACTTGAAAGAAGATTTTATTAACAGAAGTTATGTCCATGTTGTCGTGAAACTGTCACTTTTGCTAAAGGTAAATCTATTTTTAAAGCAGACGTGGCTGCGATCGCCTTATTATTGTACCGCATCGTTGCACGTTTATCGGCTACAATTTGTTAGCACTTTTTAAAGCATTACCAATTTGGCTTTATTTAAATTCTGATATTTCACATTAATACCAGAAATTCCATAAAATGTTTTTTTTCTCACTTAATGGAAGATATTTATTGACTTCTTAATGTAAAAATTCTTGTTTCAGGATTTCCGGTTTGAATTCGAAAATTTTGAATTAAAAAACGGTAAAACCGTTTTCCACATTATGTATTCTAGGCGCTGTACTATAGCTAAAAGAAGCAATTTCAAATAACAAAAATTGCAAAAAATACTCAGCACACTTTCCCATTTTCTAAATCAAAACTGATATATTTATGAAAATGTAAATGAAATCATAAGGAAAAGAGCTACTGAGCGAAAATAATACGACTATGATATTATGCGCCCTTTGTGTTATACTGCAAGCACCCTTCGTCATTTATCTGCCATTCTTTAGATAAAAAAAAGCTGTACAAAAAGAATAAATATATTTCAAACCTGATGGTTCTAAACAAATATGATTGATTGAAACAAAAGAATAAGGAACAGACAGCATATGGGATTTTTTTCTATATTATCTAGTAATAGCTAGTTAATATAGTAGCTATACTATTATCTAGTAGTAGCTTTCTAAGAAATGAATAATATCCATGAACCTTATTTCTAAAGATTTTTTATTTTATAAAACATAGTTCATTTGATGAGATTAAAAGTTGTATAATTAACGTGACATTACCTTTCTAACGCGTCAAAAAATCAAAATTCAATTTTTGTTTGCACCCCTTTAAGGAGAGGTTTTCTCGATATGACTTGATTTTTAGGACATTTTCGGGAAAATATTTTTAAATAATTCATATAGAATAAAAATGATTTTTAGAAAAGAATTTGTTGTACTCTCGTCTAAATATGAGCATACTTTCATACAAAAATGTTGATAAAAATTGATATAAACTCATCGAAAGCTCACTATGCATGGCACACTCAGTAAATCGGTGTACCTGATTGCGCCATGAATAAACATCCCAAACAAAAAATTCACATGGATTTCTAAAATCAAGTTGCGTACACAGCTTGAAATTTCCAAACGACCCCACTATTTCTGATTAGAAGAATTATATATATATTTATAAATTATATTTTAATTATATATATAAATTATATTTTAATTATATATATATATATAAATTATATTTTAAATATACATATAAATTATATTTAAACCGTATTCGCCTGATTTCATTGTAGACTTTGTAATATTTCCTGCGATTAAAAAAGGCGAGGTATTTTATTAATAATTTGTGGTATAAGCGTACACACTCTATAAAATATATTAAATGTCTACGATGTCATACTTATTTTATTTTATAATTTTGATTTATTTTTTAATTTAAAAAAAAATCAAAATTTCATAAAATGATGGTTATTTTAAGTTTCGGGCCGATTTTGACACTATTTTTCCACTTTCGAAACTGTTTAAAAAAATCGAAACTATTAAAATTTTTCACTTTTTCAAGGCTGCCTTCTGTCTAGTTTAATGTGAAAAAGAGGTTGATAGCTTCAAATGCTTAAGTGTGAGAAGGCAAACCCATTAAAAACATCTTGTTTCAAGAAAATGCGTTAAAAGTTTTTGATCTGTATGTTATCAATCGTAACACCGGAACATTAAACTAGTTGTTAAGACTTAAATATTGGGTAGAACTGAAAAATGGTTTTCAGGTTATATTCTAGCTACTTGAAAGGTTAAAAAAAATGCGATGAAAAAATTGATTTTCTGGAAGTTTTCCGGAAGAAAATCTCCTTAAGGATGAAAATATTTAATCCAATATTTTATCGTGGACTTCCTTAATCAAATAAAAAGAAAGATTTTCTTCAAAATTAGTGATATTAAAACAACAAAAGGGCCGACGGCATTCACAACCGCTGAAGCGAATTAACGTCATTTCTATATTTGTAACACCGCAAAGGGCCTTCCTTTTGTATTTTATATGTTACAGTATTTCTCAAAGATATACACAGTGTTAGCATTTATACAATTAGTGGACTGTGCATATAACTAAATAGATTAGAAACAGTATCATAATTACATATGTATACGTTAGTAATCAAAAAACAAATACATAAATTATAGCTGCCAACTTTTATGCTTTTTTCTTACCTCTAAAATTTAGAAGTAGATTTTGCTTTCATTAATCGGCCAAATTTGTTATTAACAAAGTAAAAAAATTCTTTTAAATTTTAATGGTAACAAAAAAGAGTGAAAGTTTGCAGCTATGCATAAATCCTTTTTCTAAATTAATGCAACAATGCAACAGTAGTATTTTTGAAGTCTTTGAATTTTATTTCGTTACTAGCTTACCCACCCGTCGTTGCTCGGGCTTGTCAAAAAATCGCATTAGAAAACTTGCAAAATTTTCGAAAATCGCTGTTTCGAATTCTGAATAAATTTTATTGAAAAGTGGACACCATTTACTATATTAGGTTAAAAAATTTAAACCAGATTTCATTCACTAATGTGGAAATATCGTCGCGAAACGTGAAAAAACGCTAAAAATCACATAACAAAATAAATGTTAAAAAATATTTCCATAAATCCAAAAACTGACTTCGTAGTGCATAACAACATACATACCTCCCTGCCCTCTACGTGCAGCGGTCTCTTCAAAACACAGCCGACAAACACACAGACAAACTTCCATCTTAATTAAAGATGTAGTTGTAAAGAAATCTTGAGCGGAGTATTAACTCTTTTATTACGGTCCAGGACTGGCTATTATTTTTATATTCTACGTACCACAATTTACTGAAAATTTTCATTCTGGTAGATTTCTCTTGAAAATTTCGTAGTATACGTGTGTGTCAGAAATTAGTTTTAAGTACGTGGTACGAATAGAATAAAAAATAGTCCCAAATCGTATGTGTCCCAACACGTAATCAAAGGATTAATATTAGTATTCTGTAATTAAAGCGTTTAAAACTTTTTGAATAGCGATGAAAGTATACAAGTACGGTGACCTCAGTTATACGTGATGTACGATAATTAATTTTTATTATTATTGTTTTCTGAAAAGTAATATTCGCCATTCAAATTCTGCAAATAAATATTGCGAAAATTTCTATTCAGAATTAGTCGTACTAAAAGATAAATAATCGCCTATAAATGAGAGATCACTGTACGTTTAATCTTTGTGCGATAATTTTAAAATACAACATCACTGAAACACAAATTTTGTATCAATGTGTTCAGAAATAAAAATGTATTATTCAATATAAAAATTCAAAATTCTAGATTTTGACGCATTCAAGATGTACTGCGCCATATAATTCCTCTTTTCTAGATTATGAATTAGTCTATATAATTATAGCTGAGAAAGAATTTAAACTTTTTTGAAATTTAATTTGAATTGCTATGTCTATTTTCTAAACTTAATTTTTTCAATTGGCTGATGTTCAAAACAAAAATAAATGACTTGAGACTGTAATTATCTGGAGTAGGATGATAGTGAAAATTACATATTTTTACGTGTTGTTTATGTATTGCTAGGAAAACATGATGGAACTTTTCTTTTTCTAACTTGTTGATTTCGATTCATGTATACAATAATAGATGTATTTCTTTATAAGCAAAATACTTATTTTCGAATGTAGTTTTATGTAAAATCACAGTCGTGTGCGTATTCTGATTGACTGAGGATTATTTTTATATTGAATCATACCACAATTTACAAAAAAAAAATTGTTGGCCGATTTCTTTTGAATATTGCCTAGTGTAAGTGTATGGCAGAAATTAGTTTTAAATAATTGGTAACAACAATTTTAGTATCAAAGTTTTCTCTTTATTTCATAACAGAAAAATATTACTTTTTCTACTAATAATCGGTGAAATACTATTAATCTGAAGAAAAAATATTAGACCAAATTTCTAATCCTCAATAGTGATACAATACTCTTTGGAAATTCTAAGAAGAGTATGCACATTGATCACAACCAATCACTTAAGTTTATTCTAGATTTAAAATATCTCATAAGAATTTCATTTACTACGTTTTTCAATTGAAGAAACGTTTATAAAAACAAAGATTAGGGTTTTGAGTTAAAAATTCATATTTAAGTTACTTTAGATATCGAAATTCAAATATTAAAAAATGGCAATAATGTTTTTTAAAAATAGTTAAAAAATGAGTCTGCATAACAATTATTCTTACCTGTTTTTCTTGACATTAATCTAGTTAGGTAACTCTGTTAGATAGGTTTATGAAGATTAATTGATCTTCAGGCATATCTGAATGGTTTTGATTAATTGTGTGCTCAGACAAAAATACCGGATCCGCCAAAAGTCACACCCTACTTTCAAATTATCATGAGATGAATATTAAGCTAGTAGTAGTATGGTATAAAAATCTAGTTTCCCGCTGAATAAATTTTTAAATGTCTAAAAAACTGGTAGCACGTACGCGAATTGGAGTGTTAAACAGTGGATAACATTCAGAGACATCCCCAGAAATTCGTTGAAACAAAACACGTATCTAAGACTCCGAAGAGTTGAAAAGAACAGCAGGATCTACTCACAAACATGTTCTAAAGGTTTTGATTACTATAGTTGGAATTTATCATTCTCAGACTATCTTATATAATACGGCAATCTAATTAACAAATATATTTATCACTTGTAAATGAAAAAAGTGTTCTAGTTAAACGAAGAGGGTCTAAAAAAATATTCTGAGGGATAAAAAAAAAAAAAAAAAAAAAAGTTAAATGCAAAAGTACTCAATTCCGATAAGATTTTTTTTAAATCAAAGTGCAGCATTATACGATAAGAAATGAACGTTTAATAGCTCTTAATTTCTTCTAACACGATACATATTTTCTGTATCATGCTATTCTACATTTTGCACATTCAAAGAATCTTCGATATCGTATATTTTCATATTATTTAATAAATTTCCTTCAGTTTTCCGAAGATCTTTTCTTTATTCATTTTATTATTACAACAGATTAATTTATTAATTGTTTAATAGTATATCTACAATCTCGCCGTTAAACGATGGGGTAGCGGTTGACATTCAGATAGATGCCGTGTCGTCCGAATACAGTTCGGGCAACTCAAATTGCCCTATTAGCGATTTTTAAAATGCAATTTGATTTGTGTAATATTTCATTATTTTACATGAAGGCCGACTTCGTTTTCCTTTCAATTGCACATTTAAATATATAATGATCTATTTTGTTATTATTATAATTATAATTTTGAAAGAAAATCTAGTGACACAAATAAGGGGTTTAACCAAAACACGAATCCGAAACTCTCAAAAGTTGAAAAGAACAACATGATATATTCACAAACATGTTCTAAAGGTTGTGATTGCTATGCTTACAATATATCATTATCAGGCTTTTATATGTACAACTATCTAATCATCATTCCGTCAGTTGTACATCTTGACTTAATAACTGACAATGAAATACGGTTCTGCGCTAATAGGCATTGTTAAATCCTATCTCATCAAATACAGTTTACTCAAGTACTTAAGCATGTTTAAATAACCCTGTTTCATTATCAAATACGACAGGACTGCATTGTCAGATGTAGTCTCGAATATCACAAAGTAAGGATATACTGGATTTATAAAAGAAGTGAAATGATTGAAATTGCCTTTAAAGCAATTTTGTTTCAGACTGCTTGCAAAATTTTGATAGTTACTAATCCGTTTCATACTGAATGATTAGAATAAATTTTGAAGCCATGTTTCAAAGACATACATAAATTATTCTACCGCTAAATCACCCACTTACTTTTCTAATCTGCTTTACTTTTTTAATCCTTATTGTACGTTTAATTGTACAAACAAACATCATGAATAAGAAGTATAAATAAGACTTATATACATTTTAAAATCTTGCTTAATATTTAAATAATATGAAAGAAGAATCTTAATAGTCAGTTATTTTACTATAGATTGTTAATACAATAATAAATTTTGATGTATGATCTTTGATTTTTGTTTCAATTAACTGAAACGACCTAACCGGACGCCTAACATGAGAGTTTATAAAAGGGCTTTGACTGAAATTCATCTGCCATTGCATTTTCCGAAAGGTAATCTTCGCCTTATTTAATCGAAAAGATTTTCTCTTTAAATATTGTAAATTATTTTATTATAAAATAGTGGTAGCTAGGTGGCCCGAGGACTACTGGTTGTGCACCTCTAGTTTTTATGTAGACAAAGAATGCGGATTGAATCAATTGAAGAGCGATGGGATATTATATATCTCACTTAATTTTATCAGAAAATGCCACAATGGCACCAGAATTTTCAAATAAAATTTTGCTTTTTTAGGGTTTCATTCATCTGACGAAACCATATTATTTTAATTAAATGAATTGAT
The DNA here is from genome assembly GCA_963931845.1 of Maratus michaelseni. NCBI lineage: Eukaryota > Metazoa > Arthropoda > Arachnida > Araneae > Salticidae > Maratus > Maratus michaelseni. The sequence continues at coordinate 421,410,011 of OZ007586.1, forward strand.
TTAATGATATCCGAACATTTCTGCGGTTTTCTTATATATTAGAACAGAAGCTTAATTTCGTCTTTTTTCGCATAGGCTAGATGGTTCAGTTGTAGTACGTTTTTCTCCTAACCCAAAGACTCTGAGTTCTATTCTCGACGACGAAAGTTGAAATTTTCGATTTTTACATTTCACTGTCCGATGGATTTATTTAAAAGAACACTCATATTTTTTTGCTATATCAGGGGTTTCGTTTTTTTAAAAATAAAATAAAATCATATAATTAAATATGCTTTTCAGATATACAAATACATGCCGTTACAATTGTCTGATAAGCAGTTCTTGAGTATTTTTAATTTTATTTAAAAATCACTTCATCTTGTTATCGTTTTATTAGTAAATTTATTGGTGCTGCCATGTATCTTCTTTTTCATAAAGTGTATTGGTAAATGATAAGAATAATTATAAACTAATGATTTGAACCTATTAATTAAAGGATAAAATGTTTTGAAAGGAATATTAAATGAAACTCTTTGTGCGGTCTTCGATCACACTTACTCACTTGTTACTGAACGTAAAGAAATGCTTTTACTTATTTTCAAATAAATTTGTTCGTAAATCCTAATGCAAATCAACCATTTCAACATTTTAGAAACAGAAGTGCTTTGCTCCTGAAAGTGTTAAACTGACTAAAAAACTTCAAAATCCATAATTCAACTATACAGAGTGTTCTAAAAAGATTGAAACGCGCTTTAATTTTTTACATTTTGGAAATACGTAGGCAATGTATATTACAAAAGTGATAACATAAAGGATAAAAATAAAGTGCGTATGCAGAATGAGGCGAGGGGATGTCATCATACCACTTTTATTTAATAGTAAATTTCTCATTGTTTAATCGCGATTTTCAATAATTAAATCAGACAAAGCTTTCTATTATAAAAATATTAATTTTTTAATTTTTTCTATTAAAATAAAATGACATGATGCCGTTCCCTGGCTTCAACCTAAGAACGGCCATATTAGAAATTTCAACATTTTCGTCCATGCCATTTATTTTCACAGCTACATACATTATAGTTTTTATATTGTTCTTGGATCCTATAAGTTATCATTAGAAAAGTTTTCTCCATTCTCTGACAAATAAAACAATAACAATTCCATTCTTCAACGACCAAAATTCACCGAGTTTGACACTTTGTATTTTATACAATTTCGAGCTTTTCACACTGAAAACGCGTTTTTCTGTTTCTAGTGCCGGAAAGAGATAAGAGTGTGCCTTAATATGTGCATTCGTAATTATATAAATACGTCGCACCTATAGTCGTCGTCTGGTCCGTCCGTCTGTCCGCATAGAACAGCGTAAAATCTATCCAACCGAATGGTTTGAAATTGAATATATATACCCCTTTGCAGAATTTTGTCCAGTCATTTCAAATTTTATGGATGTCGAAATAAAACTTAAAAAGATATTAATAAAAGTTTTCTTCATTCTATTATATCCTATCATACGTAATTAATTCAATGATATCCCCTGATAGGTAATGATTCTGGGTTGCCATGGTGATTGCGTCATATTTAAGATGGAGTCATATTATTTCCGTATTACTGAATTTAAAAACGAATTTGTATACTAAAATTCCTTAATTATAGCAATCAATATAATCTACGGACACTTTTTTGGATAGATGGGTCCGGAGAAATAAATATTAAATGGAAAAATTGTCTAAATATGGAATTCAAGTTTTCAAATTTTTAAAGCTAGGCTTAAGTTTTCCATTGGAATTTTCAGTAAATGTCAACAAAAGATAAAATGTTGCCAACTTAAAATGTACTTATTTTATTACGGAAATTAATCATATCATAATAACAGACGATGTAATTTATTTCACTTGAATAATAACGATGATTTTTTTTATTACGTTGTCTTGTATTGGATATTTGTGCATAGTATAACTTTAATGTAACAGAATTGTAATTAATTGTTTGTAAAAGTGTATTGAAACTTAATTTCATATAAAAAAAAATAATAATATCTGTAACATGAAAATCTGCACATAAAATAAATTTTGCATTTTTGCAAATGCATTTTTGCATAACATTCCAACAGCTATTGCACCAAGATCTGAATATTTATTAAACTAGCTATAGTACATTTGTCTCATTTGACGTACAATTTCCAACTTCTTTATTAACACTTTCCAACATATTTGAAAAGTATTTATGAATTGGGTTTGTCTGTCTGTCTGTCTGTCTCTCCACGCTCTAACTCGCGTAAATACACTCTGATTGGTATGTAATTGATATAAATTATTGAGGTTTACCATGGGATATTCGGTATTGAAAATGAAGTGTGTACCACTTATAGTTCATTTACAGGGTCACTCAAAAGTATTCCATTACATTATGGTCAAGGAGGATAAATCATTTGCATTGTATTTTAATGGTGTTACACTATTTTAAAGATAATGAAATTGATATACATTATTCTCGTGCACTAGAAAATGGTTACTATAGAATATGTTATGTATAGCACTTACAGTACGTGTACAGGGAAATCAAAATTATTCCATTATATTATGGTCTATGAATAAAAATTGTCCGTGGTGAATTTTAATGGTATTACTCTGTTACAAACATAATGAAATTGATATGAATTTCTCAGATCTTTCATTTACAGTGTCACAAAAAAGAGTTCGGTTATACAATGGTGTATGCGGGAAAAACTGTTCACAGCGTATTTTAATTAAGTTGCAATATTTTAAACATAATGATTGATGAAATTGATACACCTTACTCAGGTTTCCTATAAGATGATGTGCATCGCATTTATCGTTCGTTTACAGGGAAACATAAAAGATTTCGGATACAAAAGTGTATCCGAAGTTTTATTCTATTAGGGATAATTGATAGAACAGCGTTTTCAATTATGGCATGCCTTTTGAAGTTTAACTGAATTTTTGCATACTAGGTGGTGTGTATAAATTCTATAGACCATATACAGGGCTACACAAAAGAATTCGTGGGAATGAGTGTGAACTGTTTAAAGGTATCTTTTAATTTGAATTATGCATTTTCAAGCGCAACTGTATTTAGTATAAAAAAGAGGTGTTTGTCGAATATAAATAAAATCATATACAAGGCTGTCCAAAGAACCGGATACATAGCCGCCTATAGATGATAATTTCTGGAAATGTGATTTCAGTAGTTAAGTGCGTTTTTATCTAATTTCAGCTTAATATGTGGCCAGTATAAAAATCTGTAGGTAATATACTGGGCTTTGCGATATAATTCAAGCAAGTTTCCGACTATTTTTAGACATTGCTGAAGGTGAATTTTCAAGTATGTTACGCGTTTTCTTACTATACTCAATTTTAGCTTACTATGTAGAATATATACAAACCTATAGATCATATATAGTGCTGCACAAAAGATTTGGAGCACCTTACTAGCTATAGGCGGTAATTGTTGAAATCTGATTTTCAAATGTGTTATTCACTTTCTAAAATGTTTACTTAGGAATCTTCTTTAACTTATTAAACGGCGAAGTTTTGTTAAAGTATTCTAGAAGTGTTGGAAAGTGTTTTATAATCTATGCTTGACGCATAATTTTTCTTCTTGTATGTGCTATTACTACTTTCATACAGGTTCGATAAAACAAAGCAAGCTGTTATCTCTTTTCCCTCCTGAATAAAATTTGGAAACATTTAAAAAAAATCAGCACTTTTGACAGCTTGTAACTATGAAGGAAAAGTTGCATTCATATGAAATTTGACAAGGAATGGCCTCTCAATATACTGTTTACATATTCGCCAACTTTTTCGCTTTTATCGAGAGACTTCCGTTCGAATAACATATTTAAACAAAAAATTGTGTTTAATGAATGAAATCAATTATATTTCAAATTACTACCACGTGGAAGGAAGATACATTTAAATTAATAAATTATCTGGCTTAAAATCTACCTTTTTATTTAAAAAAAAACGGAAGGTTGGCAAGTTATGTGCCTATAATCTGTAAGTTGTTTTATATTATTCTTGCGGAACTTTGGGATTTGGAGTCTTGAAATTCTGAGAAATGACAGCCAGCCGCGAATAAAAAGACATTTAAAAAAAAAAAAAAAAACATTTTATTGAATAAATATTCTGGTTTATATAGAGAAATATTTCTGGAATCCACTGGGTTTTTGAGTTATAATTAACCATCTGATTACTGGCCAGGACTGGCGACATTCTTATATTTAATTGTACCACAATTTAGAATGACACAATGACACGAATAGAACAAATAATAGTCCACTGGGAGGTATATGTCCCAACACGTACTGAAAGGTTTGAAGGTTGAAGAGTCATAAGAATTTCTTGCCAGTCATCGGTTTTTATTCTTGTATTAGAATATTGAATACACGTGGTTACTACTTGTATGCACTGTATGTACAATTATACTACATACTACGTGTAGAATTATACCTCAATGTCTATACCATGGATATGCATTTACATTGCGGCGTATCGTCCTAGGCGTTAGCGTTAATTTCATTAAATCATAAGGCCCAACCAATAAGAGTGCTTCATTGGTTGTTTACATCTCCACGATTAGTTTGGTCATGTGATTTGACACCAGGAGTGCTAACGCCTAGGATGATAACGCCATACTCTAAATCCGCCTTAAGAGTCACCTTGAAATCCCATATTTCCTTGTCTAACATCTTTCATATAAAGTTTAGTGAATTCAGTCCCACAGGTGTAAAATGCACGCATCATACATTTAGTGTAAAGTAATAAAAAGCAGCGCCGTCTGTTGGGCAATATACACCAATATCTTATAAGTAACAATTTGCGTCAATGTCCAGCTAAATGTGACGTGAATGAATTTCCTCTTTTGTGTTACTGCGCACACAAAATTTGAGTACACAAAAAACAGACACACACACGTCAGTTCAAAAATTGAAGGGGTCGGGGCAAGTGCTAAGCCACATTTTTTAACTTCTGAGCTATTTCAATTTGAAAATTTGATCAAATACTCAAATCAAGATATATAACATAAAGTTTTTTCGCCAATGTCTTAGTAACATTTGAGATATTCTGAGTAACAATATGGTATTACTTTAATGATATTACTATTACGTTCTTTGTAAATTAGCTATCTTCATTGGGGCATAAATATCTGGGGCCAAAACGAAACCTGGGACATATGCAGCCACCAAGTAACATTAGATACAAATTATATGTAGGATATTATAATTTACACTATTAAGCAACAGATTACAGTGTTAGATTTATTTCACCAAAAATGTGACTTGGCACTTTTTTGCCCCGACCCCCAAATTTGTTAAAACATATTCAAAATATCCCAGCGCGTTGAAGTCTATCTAAAACCGATGAAAATTTCCACGAATTTAATTATTTCTTCCTATGAACATAGAATAAAGTAAATAAAGTACACTGTTAAAAAATGTTCTGTGAAATTACAGAGAATCTATTCGTAATCTGTTACCTTAAGTCTTATGTAAATTATGTTAAATAACTGAGAAATTATTCGGTAAATTTACAGTCTACTGTAAAAAAAAAAATCTTTATTATTTTTTATAAAATTAGACAGAAAAGGCCTATTCTACGCTAGCGGTGGAATAATTATTTGAATGCATTTTAATCGCTCTAACGCAAACCTGAATTTTTACGAGAATCGCTTCGACCATAGATGCGATTTGAACCTGGGTCGCCTTGATAGAACACAGACATCATAACCAGTATACCATGCGGGCAGTTGCCGTTCTGAACCAAGTATGTCTTTTATGATTTAGTTGGAAAAATTAGTTTACCATCGCTTTTCAACGATTTGTTTAATGCGATGATTAGTCATAAGTATAGGGGCTTAAAACACCTTTTATTTTTCTAGTATTTAAATAGATTTAACTAATATTTGATGCTGCCATCTTTCGGACCAATATACGTTTAACTTAAGGTACGTTTTCTTTTCATATCATACGAAAATATTTTAAAGAACTACGCTTTGTAAAAATTTTACTTTAAAAATATTTTCATTTTGTTGTTGTTGTTGTTGCTGCTGTTTATTTTTTTGTTTTTTCAACTCGTCTAATATATCATTTAGAATTCCTTTTAAAACCTAGAATAACATGCATTGCAAAAATGTGTAACATTATATATATATATATATATCTTCCTCTTTTTTTTCTTTGAATTTATAACATGTAAGAAATAATTTTGTGAGGGTTTATTTATTTATTTATTTATTTATTTTTGAATGAAATAATTATAATGTAATTCATTTTTTTTATTTGCAACAAAATTAATCATGTTTTTGAGAATTTTTCGAAATTGTAACACACTATACATATGTATTTTTTTCATAATGTGCGAATGTTTTTTAAAAGAATATTTTTTAGAAAGGAATTTTTTATAAAAGAAAAATAAATTTAAAAAATGTAAGTTATTTTTAAAAATTGACTTTTAAACCTTTTCATATATTTAAATTTAGAAGGTTAAACTTCATTAAAAAAATGTAATAGTTATGTATTTAGAAGGTTGATATTTTTTATATATTTTTTATAACGCATATATCATTAAAATTCTACTATTCTTAATAATAATAATATATCATAATTTTTTGTAAATATTAACTCAAATTATAAAATAGACTAAAATAATATTTGAAAATTATCTTATCTAAATTGTATATCCAGATTGAAATAAAAATTTATTCTTTAAATAATCACACTCTCTTTCCATATTTTGATCAAAATGATAGTTGATAAAAATACCGCAGAGATGAATTTTCCCTTTCTAAAATATTCTAATTAAAAAAAAAAAAAAAAAAACATTTTTAAACCAAATTATCTTCTTTAATATTTCTAATAAAATTGTAAAATAATTTTAAAAGTGTGTATTTTGAATTACAGGTAATAAAAAATATAAAAGTATCTTTAAATAAAGACACGGAAATCCCTACAGGTGATTTGATATAATAAAATGAAAATGTCTGTAAAATGATGACCGAGAAACTCGACCGAATGCATTTAACCGAGAACTACTGTAAATTTACACAAAGTCTCGGTTTTTTTTTTTTTTGTGTTTTTTTACAGAAATTTTTAACAGTGTACGTGAAACAAGAAATAAGGATTTAAACATAATGAGTTTATTATGTGCATATTAACTAGCGAGCATATTAACTATAGTGCATTCCATCATCTTGATTTTCTCCAAAAAATTATTAATTGAACTTTTACCGCAAAATTCTTAGAGCAGTAAACTGTACTAGTATTTTGCGGATAACATTTTATATCTTTATTGCAAAAATTAAGAAAAAAACGCATATTTAAATTCATTTTTTCATTTATAATCTCCTTTCTGTTAAAAATTAGGCGATTTATCTCGTGCCACAACTTTTCAGATATGAGGCAAACTATTTAAAAAAAAAATAATAATTAATTACATTTTATACTTTGAAATATATATAAGGAAAAAACGAAGATCAGTCAGATTCTGTGATCATATAAATATCTCTTTGAAATATTATAGTTGGGCAGATTATTAATGTATTTCATTTTCGTTATCTATAAAAGTCAGAACATGCGGTTGAGCAAAAACAGCCTAAATCCTAAAATAGACAGTTTTTTCTTATCCTGGATAAAAGCCAATGTATTTTATCGTTCCTGAAAAACAATTTTTTTTTCTAAGGGGACTCGCTATCCTTGGAACTTGTTTTTATTTCACTGTTTCATAATACCTTTTCTGACATATTAATAAATGGTTTTTGGAAGAATAATGACTTAATCAAGAAAATGCAATCTTTGTGGTAATTCTTGAAAAAGATTAAGTAAATTTTAAAACTCTACTTCTCTTACAACTTTGAACTTTTTGAAACTTTTCTTGCATGATTTTATTACACGTGTGTTTTATAACACTTGGTTTCAGATTTCGAAAATGTTAGTTGGTTTACGGGAAAATAAATAAAATGTCACGACACATGTAAAAAATACAGTAAAAAAGACTATTTACATAACATTTTATATTTTTTTAAAAATAAACTATTTATATTACTGATAATTCGATTTCTAATTTTATGATATGCTAAGGATCGTTCTAAAAAGTTGCGAGTCAATTAAAAAGTATATGCTGAAGTTTTAGCATATAGCTGAAATATTGAAAAAACACAAACTGAGAAAAATTTATTTAAAGATTGGAACTCTGATACATTTAAAGAGAAATGGATGCAGTAAAAACCTTTTACCCATGATAATATATACAGGGTGATTCCAAATTCATGTAACAAACTTTAAGGGTTGGTACAGGACATTGTAACAAACAATTTATGTATAAGAAAGCAGGGACGGAAATCCATTTATATAGTAATAAATACAGGACGTCTCATTCAAATCTGAAGTCGCGTTCGTTCATAACTTTAATAGTATTTAAGATACTTTAACGAAATTCCCACGATATGCTTACTTTTAATACAAAGATGAATCCGTTGCAAATTGCGTTAAAATATCTTACTGTTAAAGTTATGAACGAAAACGCGACATCGGATTGAAGTGAGACGCCCTGTAATTTTGACTGAATAAATAGTTTTTTGACCCTGGTTTCCTATACAATAAATGATTTTTACAGTGGGTTGGTACAGAACACTTTAAAAAATATTTATTGTATAGGAAACCAGGGTCAAAAATTCACTTATTTATTCAAAATTACAGGGTGTCTCATTTCAATCCGATGTCGTGTATAAGATATTTTTACAAAATTCGCAAGACTCATCTTTGTAGGGATCGTAAGCATATTGTAAGGACTTCATTAAAATATCTTCACTACTGTTAAAGTTATGAACGAAAACGCGACTTCGGATTGGAGTGAGACACGCTGCATTTTTGACTATATTAATGGATTACCGACCCTGCTTTCCTATACAAAAATTGTTTGTTACAGTGTCCTGCACCAACCCTTAAAGTTTGTACCATGAATTTGGAATCACCCTGTATATCGAATCTTTACATAACGTCGTTCAGTTTTACGTAGGAAGTCTAGATACGTTTTAAGCAAGAAATTGGAAAATTGAAATTTTCTTCATTTTTTGCAAAGTAAAGAATATTGGGTCCTCTTAACCCTTTGAAGGGTGATGGTATCCATGGTGTTTCAAAAAGAATCATCTGATTTTAAAAATCGCATCTATTCAGCTTTTAATCCGTTTTGATCGAATAATATATATGTAGAAAGAGGGAAATCTCGAGTTTCAGGCAGTTGCCAACATGTAATGCTAACATTTTTCCTTCATCCGCCACTTCAGCCTTTGTTTGGCCACGATCGCCGGAGCTATCAGTGTGCGATTTCTTCTTGTGGGGGTTTGTAAAAGACTACTTTTATGTACCTCCCCTTCCAATTACATTAACGATACAACATTAGCCGTGGAAGCAGTAGATACAGACATGCTTACAAAAATTTGGGTTGAATTTGACAATCGTATAGACATATGCCGAGCATCAAAAGGTGGACATATTGAGCACCATTAATTTGGTTTATAAAAAAAAATATTAGCCATGTAATATAAAATTAATCTTTATTGTCTATGTTCAATATTTTTCATAATATACGCATTTCAATATGGGTGATTCTCTTGGAAACACCCTGTATTGTTTATACCAATTAATTTTAATCCCCAAATTCAGCAATGACGCCAGAATTTTGGAATAAAATGCTGATTCTATAATATATGTGGCGAAAAGATATTACTTAATTTCAAATAAATTTGTTCGTAAATTCTGGTATCAATCAAGCATCTTAACATTTTAGCAAGTAATTTGCTCCTGAAAGGGTTAAGTCATGCACAAATATCCCTTTGTAATGTTGCGATTACTTTATGTTAAAAACTTTATTACATTTTTTCATAGTATTTTTATGATACTTACCCAAAAATTTTGTAAAACTCATTGCTTTCAGAAAACAATGTGAAACTAAAACTTGATATTTCATAAATTTTATAAGAATTTCCCGTGCTGACATTGTGCAAGTTTTTAAGTATTATTACACAAATCAACACATTCGGGAAATATATTATTAAATACCGTACAAAAATCACCAAAAAAAGCAGTAAAATTGTTTTAATATAAAACAAAAACATAAAACTGTATCGGTCAGTTCTTCACTTTCGACTAAAAAATTTTAATGCGACCCGAATAGCCGCAACCAAATTGGGTCGCAATAAAAACGCGACCAGATACCTAGTTTATTAAATATTTAAATTGAAAATAATATGGTAGGAGTGAGAAAATAAATGATTCTTTGTTCATATTGCATTAAAATTTATTTTATGTAAAATTATAACTCATATCATGCTCATACTCTATCGTATACTCTGTATAACACTATATAACTGATTATACGCATATTTTCGAAATGAACGCAAAAAACATTACACAGAAAAAATATCTAAAAAGTTGAATTGAGATTAACACATTGCGAATCAGTCGTTGTATTGGTAAATAAACGTGTTTCCTATCATAAATTGTATTTCGTAAAATAACTTAAATATGTGCAAATAAAAAATAAGTAACATATTGCAAAATAAAATTACTAATTAGAGTTATATTTATATGAGATATATTAAATTCACCCCCGCTGCGAAATAACCACGGGGAAGAGATTGTTGTACATATACCAAAATAAAGTCTGTTTCGACTCTGACAGTAACGTGACTTTGCAAGCTAGGATAACCAATCCAAAACTTAATGTTACACTAAAATCTCTTAAATATCGATTTCTGGTAATGCGTAAGAAGATAACACGTGAATGAGAGCTTTAAAAAGCTAACTATATTTTCAAGACATATTTTTGTAAATAACTACAGAAAATAAGCTTAAGCTATTGGCGTCGACGGTATTTCTTTGTGAACACAAACAGTACTAACCCGTATAATATTATAGCGTCATTGTGACGCCACAATGACCCCACACTCTTTTTTGAGACTGTCGACGTGAAGTCATAGTGACGTGGATGTGAAGTTATGGCTTTTTCTAGTTTTTCGATGATGCCACAATATGACCATTTTCTGAAGTCATAATGTGAGTTCATTGCGAAAACTGAATATTGTGACTATCCAGCATCATACCGGGCGACCAGATTTTACCCAAATCCAAATCGAAAAATTTTGATCTTTTTTTCTGCAAGTCGGATTCGAATTCGAATCTGACTTGGGGAAACACAACGGGGATCAGATCGGCTTTAATTTTTATTACTGCAGGTCGGGCTAGGTTTTTAATCTTGCATAAGGCTGTATAAGCAGATTTTACACGGACAAGGCACTACGCAGTTGACTGTAATTTTTTTTATTATTTTATGTTATTTATTTTAGTTTTTTCTTGAGCTCGGTTTCAGATTAAAACCTGCACGGGTGGAACTCGAAAATTCAAGCAAACCCTAAGTCAATCCTAACCAAAATATTCAAACCCGAACCAAAAGTTTAAAAAAATTAAACCATATTTTAATAAAATTACGAAAAAGCAGTCTACAATTATGTCTCTTATATCAATATCATCGTTTTCTATAAAGCTGGACACACATTCATTCATTTATGTTTAAATATGTTTTTTTTTTCATTTGAAAAGTTTTCAAGACTTTAGATCAGCCCAAACTCGACCCCAGAGAGTCAGATCCCAACCACAAACTGACATATTTAATGTAAACCCGAAAAATTGCTTTGTTAGTTATAGAATTCGCAAGAATTGCTTTGGGAGTGGTCGTATTTTGGTCCCAAATGGGACGTGACCAACGTGACTTGCAGTGACGTCTCTGTCACCGTACTTACTATACGTGAAACACGCTTTGGTTGTCCTGAAAATTGTACTCTACCCGCTTGGCTGCAAGTTTAAATTTTAGGGGAAAGTGGGAACAATATAGATTAGGATATACATGCAAAAATAGTTATCTTGAAACGAGAGTTCCTTTCTAAAATTATATTATGCTAGTAAATAGCCTCAGACTAGGTGTGAAACAGATGACATCGAATTTGGCGGGCAAAAATAGCGAGTAAAATATATGCAAAAGTATGTTATTCAGTTTTTGGTGACAGCCATGAGAGTGAGATTTTTTTGCATTTTGAGTTAATTTGTCGCTCCGAAATTGAGTTGTTTGTTTCACATTTGCTTAAAAACTAGTAAGCCAAAAATTTTCTTCCATTTTGCAATAAATATATACATAAATAAATAAAACATCGCAGAATCAGAATTGCTTTGCGAACTAAATTTGAATATTAGTGAAAAATAACATATATAAAACTATACCAGTGTTGCCACGGATCACATTTTTTATTTGATAACACCTAATTTCCAATTGTAATCATCCCCACATTTAAATAAATAATTTATCTCATAAATAAACCAAATTTTGCTATTGAGAAATAGTGCCTGCCGGTTCTCCCGGTTCGTGTCTACACCGCCATGAAAACAAATTCTTCTAGTTATTGTCATATTTTAAACATCTGAATGGATGTTTTTCAAAATGAAGAACAAATTTTCATTTCATTTGATTTTTTAAATTCTCATCTATTACTTTTATAATTACACTAAAGCAGTGCCACTCACTACTTTTTTCGAAAACTACTCTCACTCCACTATTAGCGAAAATAATTTTTGCCTTACAGAAATTCTGATATTAATTAAGGTGAAAATATCTTTTTAGAAAAAAATGGTACATCTGAGGCCCGCGGGCCTCATACTAAGTACAAGTAAAATTTTAGCTTTTACAAAAAATTAAAAAAAATGCAGGAAATAGTTAATTTTGAATATTTGTATTTTCAATAACAAAATCTGTCAAAATCACTATAGTTTTTGTCTGATTGGTTTTATCAATTTAAGCCTGTCTTTACTTTAACATACATGGGAATATTGTTTATAATAACTAAAATTTTACTATATTGCATTACAAAAATGTATTAAATTTCGAGTATGAGCCATGTGTTTAAACATTAAAAGGAACTAAATTTTCAATTACCTTTATAACACTCTAGTAAACTTTGACTTATTCAATAATATGTCTCAGTAACTTCATGTAGTCATACTCGTTAAAAACTACTTCAATATTCCCTTAATTATGTTCACTCAACTTACCTTTGAAACTTCACTAAGGTGAAAAATGTTTCAAAAGTAAATTTAATAATTTATACGAAGTAAGGATAATCAACTTAATAAACTATGTTGAAAAGTTCATGCATTTAAAAAACTTTAATACGAATTTATATATATATTTTTTTATATTTATCTAAACTGCAAGCGATAAAAAAAAAAAGAATTATCTAAAATTCGATGGAAGGAGAAAAGTTTTCTTTGGCTATTCTTAAAAGCTTCATTAACGGAAACAAAAGTTTCTTTTATTCCTTTTACTAATATCATTAGCTCTTTTATTTTCGTTTCTCTTAGAATAGTTAACTAGATTTACAGTTAAAAATTTTAGTTGAAAACTTTTAATCTTGGATTCTAAGTTAAATATAATATAGTCTTATTATTTGGTAATTGAAGTATTTATTTCTTATGTAAAATTATTTTATGAAATAAAACAATTGAATTGATTGACAGAAATAAAATTTTCATTGTACACTAGTAAATCTTCAGATCAGTAGCCTCAACATCAGTTCTGAAAGTCATTGTTTTTTAATTTCACTTTTCATAATATTTAATATCATATAATCCGCAGTTTAAATTTTTAAAATTACATACATATTTATAGGCATATAAAAGACTCCGAAAGTTTCAGAAATTAGAAGCGTTAAATTAAACACGATTTATGCAATGATATTCTGAAATCCTTATGAACTATTGATTGTGCGAATTATTTTAGTATATCTTGGATTTCATTTACACTGTGGTTTTGTTAGGATAAGAAACAGTTTGGAAAAGAACTTCATACTATCTTAATACACATATAGCAATATTTACTTTCCTGCCAACCACGAAAAACCTGCATCTGATGGATAAGTTGAATAAAATGTCATGTACAAAAGCAACTTATAGAAATGTAAACTGTATCTACTACATTTCACTTATATCTATTTATGAAAACCTGTGTTATTTCAATTTTGGTTTCGGAAAACAGTTTTAATGATTATTCTATAATATTTAGATATTATATCTTACCTAAGTATGTCCTGATCTACTCGATAGCAATAGCATGCTAAAATTCCCCCCAAAAGGCATATTTGAAAACTTTTAAACAAATTTGGTAAACATTCATAATCATGCCCACTGCCAATTCATTAAATAGCAAACGTGATTTGGCGCTATAAAGCATTTTTGTGAGAGCCTTTTATGTTCTCAATTTCGAGTAAATTAGGCTATTTCAGGATTTGACGGTATGTAAGGATGCGCTTTACTACTCTAAGTTCTTTAGATTAACCATCTAGTTGTACGAGAGATTTTATCCTATTTTTAAAATAATACTAACTTTTCAACCACAAAACATCCGCATCCGTTCTAGAAAATGAATAATATCTCATATAAGAAATATACTTCTACAAATGTAGACTCCTACTACGCAACTTGAATCCAAATTACACGTTCAACGTTTTCATAATTTGCGTTTGGAAAAAAATAATTTGGTAATCATACTATTGTAGTTAAAAGAGAACCTTTATCAAAATAAATTCTCATATATTTCAATTAAATATTAACATAACCTGAAAGTAAGTTGTTTTGTAATAAAATATTGCAGCAAAATAGTGCAAATTACTTGAATTTTATTATTTTGACATGCTTTGAAATATAGTTGATAAGCAACGATTAGACTAAATAGAAAAGTGAAAATAAATGTATTTTAAAATTTGTAAAAAATCATAAAATAAAATGTTTTACATTATTCGTACAGATATATAAAATTGCACCAAAATGTATACACCAAATAAAAAAAAATTACAAATGTATTAACAAAAATTCAAATTAATCTGATTAATTTAAGACCCCACTTGATAAATTTCAGCATTCATAGCTTATCGTTTAAATGCATTAATCAAATGCGCGATTTTCTTTTCAACGAATGGAACAATTGAAAATCATCTGAATTTCTATAGGAAAGCATTATGACCTAAAAAGAAATGACCGAAAGAGAAAAATGAAAATAAGTGCATTTTAAAATTGGTAAAATATTCTAAAATAAAATGTTTTATATTATTCGGATAGATGTATAAAATAGCATCAAAATGCACACAACTAATTTATATTTTTCAATATTTTTGATATTTTTGATATATTTTTTATATGTTTCGAACGAATGAACCAGATTTAACCAAAACAATACATATAACTTCGGATACTTCATCAACATACCTACTAAATATCAACGTAATTGGACGTTTTTGGAAGCAGTTATCGAGGAACAGACAATCAAACAGAAACGAAAATTTTTGGGGTCTCAACAGTAAACCTTATCTGATGTTTCGGCAATTATTTACACTTCTAAATATTAGATGAACGCATAACTAATGTGCCTTTATCGTAAAATGTAGATTACTAGTAAATCTGCAGATCAGGAGCCTCAACGTCAGCTCTCCAATTTGTTGTTTTTTAACACACTTGCATTTGCATAATATACAACTTTCTATATTCCCCAATTTAATTTTTTAATTGCAAACATATTTATAAGCATATAAAATATTTCTATGGTTTCGGAAAGTAGAAGCGTTTAATTAAACATGGTGTTATGCAATGATATTCTTAAATTCTTATAAACTGTGCTTATTCTTGTAAATTTTTAGATAAAAGAGTACATTTCTTCACGGTTGCTCTGCCCCCCTTGAACCCCCCATAATCTCATTAAATTTACTTTCGTAATTTTCTATTGATTGTGCGAATGGTTATATTATATCTTGGGTTCCGTTTTACAATGTGATTTTATTATGATAAGCATCAGTTTGTTAAAAGATTTCATGTTATCTTAATATCCAAATAGGAATATTTATTTACCTGCCAACCACGAAACACCTGCATCTGATGAATAAGTTGAATAAAATCTCATTTACGAAAGCAACTTATGGAAATATAAACTGAATCTACTATATTTCACTTACAGCTGATTTAGAAATCTGATGTTTTTACAATTTCTGTTTCAGACAAACAGTTTTGATTGGCATTCCATAATATTTACATTTGAGATCGTATCCAAATACATCCTGATCTACTCGGTAGCAATAGTGTAACTAAAACCACCCCAAAATAGGCATATTTGCAAAATTTAAAACCAATTGGATAATCATTCATAATCGTGTCCACTATCAATTAAATAAATAACAAACGTTATTTGGTGCTATAAAGCATTTTTATAGCATTTTAATAGTATCCACATTCAATTTAAACCATAATGTTACTAATATCGTTGATATTTGACGCAAACCTATAGAGCTAGCCAGATTGTGAAATATTAATTAACCATTTATTTCCCTCATCCAGATTTTCTGCTTTCATAATCTCGAATTATTTGAATGGTGTTATTTAGGTTATGAAATACAGTTGCTGGGGACTGGTAAAAGGAAAAAAAAATGAAATATGTATTATGTCAAATAAATAAAGTGATAAAACAAAATGTTTTATTTTATTCGAACATATGCATAACATTTCTTCAAATGTTATACAACTAATTTAAATAATCTGACACATTTATTAACAAAATTTCAAGCTAATATAGGAATTATTTAAGACCTTTATTGGAAAATTATAACTTCGATAATTTATCATTTAAATCTATTGATCAAATGCGCCATTTTCTTTTCAACGAATGAATAATTTGAAAATCGTCTGAATCCATGTAAGAAATCATTTATGACAAAATGAAATGTTCTACATTTTTCGGACGAATGAACCAAATTTAACCAAAAACTATACAGATGAATCTAGGTACTTCAACAACATATCTACCAAATATCAACCTAATCAGACGTTTTTAAAGCAGTTTTTGCGGAACAGACAAACGGAAACCAAAAACTTTTCAGGTCACAACAGTGAGCTTCAACTAACGTTTCGGAAATTATTATTATTGCTAATAAATCTGCAGATCAGGTGCCTCAACGTCAGCTCTGAAAGTCATTGTTTTTTTATCTCACTTTTCATAATATTTAACATCTTACGATCGGCAAATTATAATTTTTAAATTGCATATATATTTATAAGGCATATGAAATAATTCGAAGGTTTCAGAAATTAGTAACGGTCATCTTCAAACAGAAATTTTACCAAACTCTTACATTTTCAATACGAACATGTAATTTTAACATCATATATGGATATTGTGATAAATTGTACCTTGGGATACCAAACAGGGAGTCATTTGGTCAAGTAGTTTGCGAATAATGAAGGTTTAAAATTTGGAACTTCTAATGTTAAATCTGTATTCTAATAGTTGCTAATCGAACTGAAATGCCCGTCTTTTTTAAGCATAATTAAAAAACTACTTGACGGGAAGAGGGTATATTTTATATTCGGATATTCGAAGCTTCTAGAAATTGATTTTTGGATAAATAAAAACCAATAAACTATATTTATAGGTTACAATTCATTTTTTTTTCATAATTTTATTTCAAAATATATATGTTTTGAAATTAATAAAAAAAAATGTGAATGGTAACCTATAAGTCTTTGACAGAAATGGATTTCTAAAATCTTCAAATATGTGAATACAAAATTACAGCCCATTTCGCCAAGTAGTTTTTGAGTCATGCTTAAAAAAACTCCCTTCATTGTAATTTGTTTCGCAACGACTTCAAATGAATTTAACATTAGTGAGTTCCAAATTTTAAATCTACATAATTCCTAAACTACATGACCAAATAAATCCCCTTTTGATATCCTAAGCTAAAACTTACCGAAAAAGACAAATATGATTTAAAAATTATGTGTTCGTATTAAAAATTTCAGAATTTGCTACAATTTCAGTATGAAGACGAAATCCTAAGCTTCTTCTTTTTTTTAACATAAATTGAAATAAGACATAATTTACAGTCAGAGGGCTATTTCCGTTCGTTTCTGTGGAGATTAAAATGAATCGTTTTTTTTTTTTTTTTTTTTTTTTTGGCCGACTTTACATTTTTTTTTTCTCTAATATCAAATGATGAACAAATTTGTAAACGAGAATGTTTTTCCACTTTAAGAAAATTGATGAATGAAAAAAAAGATCAGCCATTTTCAAGAGTAAAAATGTTATATCCACAAATTTATTCTCAAGTCAAAATAGATATGGAAAAGAAATATTTTGAAACAACGTCGTAAAATTTATGAGACAATTTTTCCCTTTCCGTAAAAATATTACTTCTTCGAAGGTGATGTCTTCAGATGATCACTATAATCGGTAACTTTGTTTTGAAAACTTCGATTTTTTGAAATTTCGGAAGAAATTTGGTAAAATAAAATTAATCTTAATACATACCAAAGTCATGATTATATTGTGCTTCCAAACCAAGATTAAATTTTCAGGGAGCGCGCTGTCGCAAATTTTATGATGAACGTGATTTATCCTACACTCTGTTCTCATAAATGTGACAGGAATAAAAATTCCTTTTTACTGCTGGCAGGAATAATTGTTCTTATAGCATATTTGTAGATTTTGCATTTGAAATAGCGTAACTACTGTGCGCGAAACATATGTCATGCGCCTGCTCATGCAACAAATTTAAGTAAACCATAAAGTTATACTGCTAATGTCGTTGTTCGCAAAGACGATATTAGGCGTTGAGAAGTGTTATAAATCTTAATGAAAATTGTGTGTACCAAGTATAAGTTGAGTGATTTTTTAAATAATCTTTATTTCAAATGTTATATTAAGTAAATCTATTTAAAACTTGGAATTTTTTCCATAGAAAATTTCTCACGCCTTGCATTCATAATATTTCAAATTTTAATTTCTGAAAAGGCGTATAGCCAACATAGTGAAAATTTATCGATGCCAGGGCTCGAACCCGGGTCATCTGTATAGTGAACTGACGTTATACAAACTGAACCACTTAAACCAAGTGCCAGGCTGAGTATCATTCCATGTGGTTCAGTTGGTAGAACGTCAGTGCGCTATATGATGACCCGGGTTCGAGTCCCGGCTTGGATTCTTTTTCACTATGTTGGCTATACGCCTTTTAAGCAATTAAAATTTGAAATGTTATATTAAGTCTCAAATTTCAGTAGTTGTCGAGCTCGCTTTCCATGGATGTCAGAAGCTTATAGCCGAAATTTCTGATTTTGATTTTAAGCAATGTAAATGGGGTGGTCATGTGACACTTTATAATCTTACGTTTCAGATAAATATACTTTAGAGCAGTGGTACTCACACTATTATTTGCGAAATGTACTGTTGTAGTAATATTTGCGAAAAGTAATATTCGACATATTTAATGACATAAATTATGCGATGAAATAAGATGAAATTTTCTAATCGGAAAAGTAGTAGCTTCTCAGGTCTTATGCCTGGTAATAATACTGCTTTGTAGAAATCAAACGTTGTAGCGTTCCAAAGTCTTTCCTCGTATAGCAATGTAAGCAAAATCTGATATCAAAGAGCAATTTCCGGTTTTCTTTTAGGCTAATATCTTTAGAAATTCATTGAGCTTGGCAGTATCTTGGGTGAGTTCGTTAACCAAGTATGTATCTCTCATAGTTTGTATGTAGAGACAAACAAAAGGAAAAATCATGCAAAATTTGTCCTCACAGTAACGTCCGAAATATTGAACCTATTCGAAGTTGATTGAGACAGTGTATTTATCTTGCCTGTATCTTGAATGAATTCGTTTACCAAGTACGTAGCTCATATAGTTTGTGTATAAGGGGCAGAAAAAAGGAAAAAAACAATGTGAAATTTGTCATCACCATGCGTCCAAAATACAGAACCAATTTGAATCTAATTGGGACTGTGTGTTGATCTTGCAAATGAGTTAAGTATTCAAGTATGTAGCTCTTACAGTTCGTTTATACGAATATACAAAGCCAAAATATGCAAAACTTGTTTTCATCATGATAAAGTGCAAAATACTGAACCAATTCCGGATTGAGACAGTGTATTGATCTTGCAAGCAATGTGGATGAATTCGTGGATCAAGTGTCTTGCTCTTATAGTTCATTTTCAGGAACTCATTGAATGGCATTGATTGATGGCATTTGATGGCATTCTTTGAATTGTTTGGGTTATATTACAGACTAAAGGAGGTTTTTAAACTATGATTTCAAGAAAGATTAACATTTTTAATTATCTCATATACATTCAATTATATTTCGTAAGCCTAATTTAAAATTCCCCTGCAAATTATCTTTCTCGCCTAAATAGCAAACTTTAGAAGGAGTGAGAGGATTTTTTTTAATTTGGAATTAATCTGATGCATGTAGATTAAAATAAAATAAAAAAAAGAAACGACCTACTCTTCCGACTTGGCCGGAAGGACTTGTTATAATTTTTACACACCATCATATTTCCATTTCTTAATTTGTCTAAGCAAAAACACTTAAAATTATTCCTCTTTTAACACTTTCCAACCTAGTTGTTGTTGAAAAGTGTTTAAGACTTCGGTTTGTCTGCCGTCTGCCGTCTGTCCGTGCTCTAATTCCCGTAAGTATACTTCGATTGTCCTGAAATTTTTGTATATTATTGTGGTTTACTATAGCATGTTCCCTATTTCAACAGAAGTGTGTAGCACTTATAGTTTTATTACAGAGACAGTCAAAGTTATTCTGTCGCATTACAGTCAATGGGGAATAATCGGTTCAAGCGCATTTTGATGACGCTACGTCATTTAAAACTTAATGAAATTGATATATAATTATGAAGCGTATTAAAACATGCTATTTGCAAAATATGGGGTGCAAAGCATTTATTATTCATTTACAGGGTCAAACAAAAGAATTCTTTTACACAACGTTCTATGGGGGAAAATCGTCTGCAGTGTAATTTAGTGATATTTCACTATTTCAAACATAATGAAAATTATATGCATTACTGAGGTGCACTATAAATTGCTCTCTTTGTGCATTGCGTTTATTTACAGGGACACACAAAAAATATTGGTTACAGTACATGTGCAATATTTACAGTCTATGTGTGATAAGTGCGTTTTCAACTTTGGTTTGCATTTTTAACTTTTTTTTCATAGTACGTGTGTGTTTATAAACTCGGTTGACAAGGCTACATAAGGTAATTCGTAAGTACTACAGACTATGGGAGTGAATTGCTGAATGGTAGTTTTTAATTGTGTGTACGCATTTTCCTGCTGAACTATATTTAGTAGACTAATAGAAGTTTGTGGAATATAAATAAATTCATATACAGGGCTACGAAAAAAAGATACATTGTCGTTTACGTTTGGTAATTGCTGCAAGTGAGCTTTAAGTTGTCTTTTAGCTTAATAGGTAGTGTGTACAAAAGTCTTCAGATAATATACAGGGCTGTACAAAAGATTTCGAGTGCATTTCCATCGATTGGCAAAAATTGCTAAATGTGAATATTCTAACTGAACTAAATTGTATCATACTATATATTCACATCTATTGATCATATACAGGGCTGCACAAAATAATTCGACTATATTTGTGACACTGGAAGGTAATTTCGAAAACTGTATTTTTCAATGTTTTATGTGTTTTCTAAGCTATTTCCTTACATATCTGCTTTCACCTTATTTAACGGTGAAGTTTCGTTACAGTTTTCTGGCTGTGTTGGAAAGTGTTTCATAATCTATGCTTGACGCATGATTTTTCGTTCTTGTTATATTATTGCCATTTATCTGAAAATCACTTATTTTAACAGAATGTTTTAGAACAGACAAGCATATTTCCAATCAATATTTTTCTTAAAAAACACACTTATTTTATTCGCATTTTTGAGAACATTCTTTATTTTAAACAATCGACGACAATTTTAATAGGAAATAATCTTTTACACACATCAGATTACACTTTTTTAATGTTTCTACGTACAAGTAGGGGAAAATAACGGTAAAACCTGGTACCTAAAGGTTTTCCTTTGTGGACATAAGTCTAGAAGGGCAGAAAAATGGGAACACCCCACAAAAGTGTTTGGAGTCATCTGTGCTATTGAAAAACCCCACAAGTTGCCACAGAAAAATTATTCTTTAATTGGGAAAATGTGTTTTCTAGGACCATCTGGAGCCGCCCCAACTTTTGATGGTAAGATAAAACCGGGTACTAATCAGAAATGAAGTTTTTACACTTCCAGTAACAAAAAGGTTTTATTATAATACATTTTGAATCAAACTTTAAAACATATATGCTTTTTTAAGGTCATTAACTTATTTCTTCAGGTTTTCAAGTACTTTATAATGATGTCATGTAATGGTTTTCTCAGTTTTCACTTTTCGTATCCGATGCACTTCTCACGTACCCACTCCTTGCAGCTTGAACGTTTTATCCATCCTTCTCGACCTGTTAAGCGAAGAAACAATTCATTGCAGAATTCAATGCAAAACCTTGGACACCCGGTTTTGCCTCAACGGACGAAAATAAATCAACATGTTCGTTCTCCTGTATAGCTGGACATACACACTTAGACTTGGCCCCAAAATATCATGTGAAAGCTATAAAAAAGAGTGGTTTATTTATCTAAATTTATCTGTCAGGCTGGATTTAGTTGAAGAGCAGAAAAATTGGTGAAAAATTAAAACTTTTTGTATGAATTTCTTTTCTATAGCATTGCTTGGACACAGAGATAAACTCATCTCAAAACCCGATTGTACATTGCTAGGGGACGCTAAGGGATGTAGTTAAAACAGGTACTGTCTACAGGGCAGCGACAAAACAGTGTACTCGGTTTGACCCGCATATCCGGTTTTACCTTACTCTCCCCTACATGAAATAGTTATATTTGTCTTGTATTATCGTTGTTTGCCTTAGAAATCATTTGCTTTACCTGAACATTTTGAAACAAACAATCATCTTTTCAACAAATATTTTGATTTAAATAACTTATTTTATCCGAATTGTCTTAACTAAACATTTTCTTTTGAAGTGAGCTAAGAAAAAGCTTTCACAATTTTTTCTCTTAGATAAAGGAAAAAAAAAATCCCCAAAACGGATATCTCATAATTTCCTGTAGTTTTCTTCTTTAAATCTATCAATCTTTCTTTCCTTCTTTTTTTTAGTCTTACATCAAAAGAAGAAAGAATCATAAAGCGGACATGCCCAATTTTATATTGGAGCTTTAATAAAAATTTTCTTCTACTGCATCAAAATAAAATCCATCAGGTCAAGGAGATTTCTTTTCTTTAAAGGAATAAAGCTATTATGTATTTCAATATGTGAAATGGATTCAAAATCTAAAGTGTTTGGAAGAGGATATGAAAGATTGTAACTAGAAATTTTTGGAAAATTTTAATAAATGTAAACGTATTGGATACTTCACCAATACAGGTTTACCTCTCACCCTTCGCGAAATTCCATGTCAGTCAATGGGAAAATTCAGTAGGTAATTATTAATTGAAATAGGGTTTTCACTATCACAATATCCGTATCAGTTTGATGCCGACATCAGTGCGTTTTTAAAAATTATATTCCTATATTTTAAGTATTTAAAAAAAAATTTTAAATTTGAAAATTTACCCCGAGCAAAATTTAAAAAATCCATCATCTCTAAAATACCTAAAATATAAGACAGCGATTTTTAAAAACGCACCAAGCCGGCATCAAACTTCTACTTTCTGATAGTGAAAACCGAATTTTGATAATTATATTTGGTAATGAGTAATCACCTACTTAAATTTTCCCATAGATAAAGATGGGATTTTGCCATCGGAAGAACGAAGAAGCACCTCCTTATCAGTGTCAGATACCATAAAGGTATTTGACGAAATAATTCCGATGAGATCAGAAATGCATGAAATGTAAATGTCCATCCAATGATTCTATAGGAGGAGCAAAATAAATAGTAGTAGAAAGAAATAGAAGACAGAAAGCTCCTCCATTAGGAATGCTTCTAATTATGCATCTTTTAAAGAAGTCATTTTCCTCCTTCTGTTTCTCTCATATTATCACTATTTACCTCAAACTTTTTTTTTTTTTTTTTTTTTTTTTTTATGATAAGCTTTTGGAACAAGTAAACTTTTTTCAATCACTCTTTTCCATAAAACTTAATTTTTATCTGATTTTTGAGAATAAACAAACCGATTTTCTTTTTTAAACAATCGAACTAAAATTCTATAACAGTCCTCTTTGATAAAAGGAACATTCTCAACAAAAGAATTCTTCTAACTTCCTGTAGTTTCCATTTTGTCAATAGAGGAAAAGATCCAAATACAGGCTACCACTTTTATTTTCAATCTAGATTTTCAATCTTGAAAATTAGTGGAGGAAAAAGTCATGGCAGGGTACCTTGATATGTTTCACATCCTCTTAGAAAAAAATTTCAATTTTAAAAGTGTTTTCTGTTTATAAAAAGAAAACATCCGAAAGTCGGCAAATTTTGAGTTTTGAAAATGGGGTCTAATAACGGCAGTTTTTTCCAAAAGAATCACACAAATAAGCCTAATTTCACTAATTAAGAGAGATGAAAATTTTTAAGACATTTTATTAATTAATAACACTTAATATGTACAGATAGAACATAACATTTTTAATATACAAGCATTTTTGTCAAATTTATTAAAATCTCAACAACTATCTCTGACAGTCTTCTTTCCATTCTGTACTTAGTTTTGTTTTTAGCTCACAGGCTATCAAAGATTGAGAACTAAAGTGCCAGCAGGTTCTGTATGTACGTATGTATGTACATTCTGATGTAACATGTTTGATTATTGTCTGAAGCAATGTGTTCCTGTCTTATGTTTACGTAAGATACGTAATAGATAATAATAAGATACGTAAATGTCATGACATACGTGATCACTTAAATATCATTGATTGTTCCAGAAATAAGCTGAAGAAACGTCGATTGAACAGTGGCATGGTTGGCAGATGAGCCATCATTCAGTTCTGAGCAAGGGTGAATGGATGTGAGTTCGATCCTCAAGCAGAAGTTGATCAGTTTTTTTTTCTTTCCAGGAAGCTGCATTTAAAATTGTCTATCAATTTTATTTTATTTTTAAACAACATGATAAGCCTTACTTGAAATTTATTTTTTCTTTTGAAAAAGGCATTTATTTCATCAAATGTCCATCAACAGGTTTTTTTTTTTTTTCCTTTTCGGTACATTACAATAAAAGCTTGTCTTTAAAACATTTTCCTACTGATAACTTATTGCTGTGTACGTCAAAAAACATTTATCTCATACGAATTATTTTGGAAGCATCTGTTTAATCAATATTTTCATAAAGAAACATTAACTTTAACCGAATTTTTTAGAACAAAATTTGTTTTCCAAAACAACAGAAGAAAAATTCTTGAACAATAAATACTTCACGTTGATAAAACAAAATCTCAGAAACGAAATTTTCTTAATTTCATATATTAAGGCAGAATAATAGCCAGGAATACACTCTTTTATAATATTTTCCTCTCTAGAACGAAGCGGTACAAGAAAAAGATTAATCGCTTTCAATAATATTTGTTTAATGTCCGCAAATTTATGCTGAAGCTAAAGTAGAAATTGTCAAGAAGTATTTTAAAACAACATTTGTTCGTAAAATTTATGAGACAGTCTTTCCACTCCCGTAATAATATTTTTCTTAGAAGGTGAAATCTTCAGTGATCACTCTGACCGATAACACAATTTGTAACTTGGAATCGTTTTTTAAAAAGATTCGTATAGAAAGTCAGTAAAAAATAATTCGTCGAAATATATCTAAACATTCTGATAAGCATTAATTTAATTGGCAGATTTGAGCTAAATTAAAGAGCAAGCTTATCTGAGTAAGTTTGTCTTTATTCATTTTATATTATCAGGGCAAACTTTTTTAGAAAACTGTTGAGAAGATTAAAATTATTCTGTTTCTCTTACATTATTTACTTTAAAACTCATTCTTTTTATTTGAATATTTTGGAACAAATAAGCATCTTTCCAGTCACTATTTTGCTACAACATATATTTTACCTGATTTTTTGGGAAAGTATGAGCATATTTTCAAACATCCGATTAAAAAAAATCTACAATTCATCTAGTTGATAAAAGAATATTCCCAACAACAGAATTATTTTAATTTCCCGCAGTTTCTTTTTTCAATGTATCTTCTATTTTTCTAACATGAAAAGAAGAAATATTCGTAGAGCAGTAAGAATAAATATGATTATGGCATCACTTTTTCTTTCTAGAAAAGGTGGTGAAAGAAAAATATCAATCACTCCCAAAAACATTTTTTAACAAATCTTTTGCGGCTAGTATTCATCTTTTAAACAGGAAGCTCTGCTTGTGGGCGTTACTCTAGCATGCTTCATTATATAACAAAAACATTTTCTCTGTCCGTGTTTATATTATAAATGAATGTATATAATGATGGTATTGTTTCTAATCAAAGTAGTCGTATGCATAGTAGTCTAATTGTAAAAATACGAATATTATGTATGTTTTTTGACACATAATGTAACACATAAAATGCAAAAGTACCGCCCGTGGGTGGAATTACATATATCCAAAAGACGTGTTTTCACGTTTCCCGCGTAAGATGTGTTATTATCCATAAATTTATGCTCAAGCTAAAAGAGAAACTTTCAATAAATATTTTGAAACAACATTTTCTTGTAAAAGTTATGTGGCTGTCTTTCCACTTCCGTAATAATAAATATTTTTGTGAAGTGATAACTTCAGATGATCCCTCTGATCCATAACTTTGATTTGCACAATTTATAACTAGCAATTGTTTTCAAGAAGATTCATACAGAAAGTCAGTAGAAAAAGAAAGATTTATATATATCTAAATATATCTAAATATCATGATAACATTAATGAAATATGCAGATTTGAGATGAATAAATGTACCAGTTCCTCTTACAATTTAGACTATTCAGTCATTTTATGATATACGGACAATTTTTTTAGAATTCTGTTGAGAAGCTTGAAATGCTCCTGTTTTACTTACATCATCGCTGTTTAGCTTAAAAATCATTCTTTTTATCTGAATATTTTGGAACAAATAAGTATATTTTCAATCAATATTTTGCTGCAAAATATTTCCTTTATCTTTTTTTTTTTTTTTTTTTTTTTTTTTTGGGGGGGGGGGGGAATTTCACCATACTTTTAATCAATATTTAGCTACAAAACATTTATTTTACCCGATTTTGGGGGAAAATGAGCATATTTTCAAGCATCCGAAGACTACAATAATTCCTCTTGTTGATAAAAGAAATATTCTCAACAACAGAATTATTTTAATTTCCTGCAGTTTTCCTCTTTTCAATGCAATTTATTTTTTTCTAACATGAAAAGGAGAAGGAATCATGTATCAGTAATGTGCCCTTTTATATTATTTTCATTTCTAGGAAAAGCGGTGAAAGATAAGATCAATGGCCTTCAAAAACATATTTTTTTCCTTTTTTTTTTTTTGTAAATTTTCCAGAAATTTATGTTCACGCTAAATTAGAAATGTTTAAGAAATATTTTGAAACACTATTTGCTTGTAAAATTTATGAGAATGTCTTTCCACTCCCGCAGTAATATGTATTTTTGGAAGGTGGTATTTTCAGATGATCAATCTCATCGACATCTTTGCTTTGCACGATTTATAACTTGCAATTGTTTTTCAAAATATTCATATAACAAGTAATATAAAAACTTTTTTTTAAGCCAATTCCTACTTAGGTCAAATAGAAATTTTTTTCCAGCGATCTACACGCTTCGCCACTCACGGTATTTATTCCTACATTTATATCCTACTAAATATCTTACATAAGAGAAATTTTTGAAATGTATTAAAAATTAAATAAAAAATAAATAGCTAAAATACCAAAAATTAATAGCTCGAAAAGTATTTCTCACAAAATTGTTAGACAAACTGCGTTAGAAAGTTAAAAAAAATGTATTTTTCTTAATATAAATTTAAAATCTAATGATTATGCCGTTTTTCAAATATTGAATTTCAAAAATTACCAAACTTCACAATAAAGTGCCCTAGCGATGTTACAGTTAACGATAATACAGTTTTTTTTCAAATATTAATTAATTAATTAAATTTTATTAATTACTTAATTAAATTTTATTATTTAATTTTAGTTTTATACTTCATTTCTGTTCAAAAGTATAGACTCACTCCACATTTATAGTCTCCTTCGTCCGTGAACAGCACCGTTATCTTTTTACGAGTGAAGGTGAGACTATAAATATGGAGTGAGTCTATACTTTTGAACAGAAATGAAATATAAAATTAAAATTAATTAATTAAATTTAATTAATGAATTAATATTTGAAAAACTGTATTAACACCAATTGTCATCCAGTACAAGTTTAAAAAAATTTATTTGAACTTGATAGGATGAATAGAAAATATTTTATTAACGATTGAAAATTTGAACAAGATATATAAATATATAGAGAGTGTGAGCTAATAGTAGGAATTGAAAAGCAATTCATCTTAATATATCCAAATATTATAATAGCATTAATTTAATAGGCAGATTTGAGCTGAATAAATGTACGAGTTCCTCTGACAATTTAAACACATTATATATTTTATAATATAAGGGCAAATTTTTATGCAAGCTGTAAAGAAGATTGAAAAAAAAAATTCACATCATATCTATGTGCCTTAAAAGACAATTTTTTTTATTCTGAAATTTTGAAACAAATAAACATCTTTTCAATCAATATTTTGTTAAAAGATTTATTTTAGGGGAAAATAGTACGAGTATTTTTTTAACACCCGAAAACAAATCTACCACAATTCTTCTCATTGATTAAAAAAATATATTCCAAACAACAGAATTCGTTTAATTTCCTTTACTTTTTCTCTTTTCAATGTAATTTTTTTTAACACGAAAAAAAAAGAAGAATCATAGAGCAGTAATGCGCCCTTTTATATTATTTTCATTGCTAGAAAAAGCGGTGAAAGGAAAGATCAATCGCTTTCAGAAACATTTATATATATATATATATATATATATATCCACAAATTTAGGCTCATGCTAAATAAGAACTGTTCAAGAAATATTTTGAAACAACTTTCGCTTGTAAAATTTATGAGACTGTCTTTCCACTTCCGCAATAATATGTATTTTTGGAAGGTGGTATTTTCAGATGATCAATCTCATTGACAACTTATCTTTGCAAGATATATAACTAGCAATTGTTTTTCGAAATATTCATATAAAAATAATTCATCTTAATATACCTAAATATTATGATAGCATTAATTTAATACTTAGATTTGAGCTGATTAAATGTACAAGTTTCTCTGACAATTTAAACACTTTTGTTATTTTATAATATAAGGGCAAAATATTTAAGCAATCTGTTGAGAAGCTTGAAATTGTCCTTTTTTTCTTTCATCATCGCTATTTAAATTAAAAGATATTCTTTTTATCTGATATTTTGAAACAAATTTCAATCAATAGTTTGGTAAAAGCTTTATTTTGGGGGGAAATGCGAGAATTTTTTTATACATCCGAAAAAAATCTACAACAATTCTTCTCGTTGATAAAAAAAATATTCCAAGCTGCATAATTCTTTTAGTTTCCAGTAGTTTTTTCATTTTAATGCACCTCCTTTTTGTTTTTAGCATGAAAAAGAGATAGAATCATGGATCAGTAATGAACTCTTTAATATTATTTTCCTTCCTAGGAAAAGTGTTGAAAGAAAAATATCAATTGCTTTCAAAAACATTTTTAATATCCAAACATTTCTGGTAATGCTTGAAATTTCTGGTAATGCTTGACTATCCATCCATTTACGTAATAATATGCATTCTTAGAAGATGATATCTTCCGATAATCCCCATGATAGATTAATTTGGTTTGCACAATGTTATATTTTGCAGTTGTTTTTCATAAAGATTAAACAAAAGTCAGTGAAATATAATTCATCCTAATATTTCTAAATACTGAGATAATTTAATAGGTAAACTGAACTGAATTACTCTACAATTTGTTTTGACAATTTAAAGTAATAGGTTATTTAATAATTAAATGGAAAACTTTTCAATAAGCTGTGAAGAAGATTGAAATCATTCTGTTTCTCTTTCATTATTACTATTTAACTCAAATATAATTTATCTCATCTCAATGTTTTATGCTAAATAAATATTTAATCAACCACATTTTTTCTAAAACTACATTTATTTTATCAGAATTTTAAGGAACAAATAAGCATCTTTACAACAGTTCATTTAATTTCCTGTTGTTTTGCTCTTTTTACCTAGAGTCACCTAGTCATGCGTTAGACTAAAAAGGTGTTTTTTATGGGTTTTTTTTCATTAAGGTGACTCAGGACTCTTAAACCTCCTAAGAAGTTCAAATTTCGATATATATATATTAGAGAGTAATAATTTCTGAACACTTTAAAACAAAATGAATGGCACTTTTAATAGTTCTTAAGTGTATTGAATATTTTTAAAAAGAGAATTTTAAAGTCATTTTTCTTTAAATGTGATTTTAGGGCATTGCGCACAAGGTAGTTAAAAAACTTTTCAATATTTTTTCATGAAATTTTCAGGATATATAGTGCATGGTAGCACCTAGAAAGTGAACTTATTTTGTTGATTTTTTTTTCGTGGAGTGCTAAAATTTTCGTGGATTTTTTGTGGATAAAATTTTTCGTGGATTTCTAAAATTTTTAAAATCTTATATAAGCAAAGCGCAGTTTTGTTTTTAAAACACAAAAATACCATAAATAAAAAATGTTTTAGGCTGAATGTAAATTCAAGACTCTGAAGTGTAATTATGTATCAAAAATTTTGTTTTACATGCAGAAATTCTTTTGTAGTATTGTGCGCGCTACCTGTGATTGACATTTCTGCTCGACAAGTTTAAAAACCCCTATTAAAACTAACTTTCCCCATTATGATCAGAAAAAGATATGAAATGGAAGAAGAAACTTTTATCTAGTACTGCCTTTAAAAATTATGTTTAGTAATATATACTTTTTTAAATATAAAATGACAAATATGGTCAAATTTTTTACTTTTCGACATTTTAAGAGTTCCGAGTCCCTTTAAACAGTTTTTTTTTTTTAAATATAATATTTTTAAAGATTATTTTGATATATTATTAAGAAAAATTATTTTTATATATATATTTGAAGTTATTACTACCCTTCTGATGAGTCTTTTTTTGTGTGTATTTTGCGGTGTAGCTACCTCTGTAGCTTAAATTTGACTTATCTGGAATTTAAAAAATACCTGTCGTTAATTAAACTAGTCGTTGGGGCCACCGTAATACTTACCCATCATGGATATGCATAATATAAAATATAAAAATAAAACATGTGTAAACTATTTATAAAATGCATTTCACTTCGAATACTAGTCGTTGGGGGCCACCGCAATACTTACCCATCATGGATATGCATAATATAAAATATGAAAATAAAACATATGTAAACTATTTATAAAATTCATTGCAATTCGAATAAAATCGTAGCTTAATGACATCATAAACATTAAATGCTCTATAACTCCAAAATTGATAATCATATTAAGTAACGGTTTACTGTCTCGGATTAAGCGTTACTGAAATTCAATAAGCTTCTTCGCATTATTACATACTAAGTACATACCAAATTTCAAGTCTCTATCTCAATTTGTTTGGGCGATAGTGCGTTTACAGACACACACACAGACAGACAGACGGACGACATTTTTTTTTTAAATATGTTTTTCGGAATCTCCGATGTCTGAAACGTGTAAATCTGTAAAAAAAAATTCTTCGATTTCAAAACGATTACAAGACTTACCCTATACTACGCATGATGGGTAAGTAAACTAGTCGTTGGGGGCCATCGTAATACTTACCCATCATGGATATGCATAATATAAAATATGAAAATAAAACATGTGTAAACTATTTATAAAATGCATTGCAATTCGAATAAAATCGTGGCTTGATGACGTCATAAACTTTAAATGCTCTATTACTCCAAAATTGATAATCATATTAACTAACGGTTTACTGCGTCGGATTAAGCGTCTCATTTCCAATTAAAATATATCTTTGACTTCAAATTTGAATGAAATACATGGTCAGGAAAAATCAAAGAGTGTGGAAAATATGATTACAAATATCTCGGCAACTCATTATCCGATCGATTTCATTCTTTATGCAAAATTTGTGTTTTTTTATTGTCTTTTACATTCCCTCCTTAAAATAAACAATTTCGAAAATCTTTATATACCTTTTATCAGAAAGAATATTTCGAGAGTCCGAAAAAAATAGTTCCAGGTAATCGAGGTTATTGAAATTCAATAAGCTTTTTCCCATTATTTCATACTAAGTACACACCAAATTTCAAGTCTCTATCTCGATTTGTTCGGGAGATAGAGCGTTTACAGACACACAGACAGACAGACGGACGGCAATTTTTTTTTCTTCTAAAAATATGTTTTTTCGGAATCTCCAGTGTCTGAAACGTGTAAATCCGTCAATTTTTTTTTTCGATTTTTAAAACGATTTCAAGTCTCACCCTACACACGTATGATGGGTAAGTAATACAATTAATTCTAGAGACTTGATGAAGGAATTTTTGAAAAACAGATTTTTTTTCAAAATGGCGGCTGTCTGAAGTGAAAGTTAATTTTTTTCCTAAACAGAAACGAAAAATCATGTGTTAAGCATAGATTATGAAAAACTTTCAGAATCCAAAACATTCAGAATACTGTAATAAAAATTCACCGTTTAAAAAAGTAAAAGATAATGTCTAGCTAAAAAATTTGGAAAATGCATAACACATTAGAAAATCCATTTTCAGCAATTGCCATATATAGTTCGAAAAAGAATTCAAATTCTTTGGTGGTGCGCTGTATATTATTTGTAGATTTGTATATATATATATATATATATATTAGGGTGGAGCGCTCGCCTATGGAAAAATATTTTTTCTCCAAATTAAAATGGGATGGTGCGGGAAAGTTGCTCTATCATATCCTCATTCTGAATATAAAATATCTTTGAAAAATATTAATATTAAATACTGCCCCAAGGTCATTGAATATTGAGAAAAAACGTAAAAGCGCTCGCCTATGATTTTTTTTTTTTTTTTTTTTTTTTTTTTTACCAAATCAAAATGGGATGGTGTGGTAAAGTTGCTCTATCCTGTCTTCATTCTAAATATAAAATATATTTGAAAAATATTAATACTAAATACTCCCCCAAGGTCATTGAATATTGAGAAAAAACGTATAAGTTGTGCATTTTTCCATTTTTTTCTTCAAATATACAAACTATTAATAATAATTTAATTTAGAAGGATGATCATCGAATTATTATTATTATATATTTATTGTAAAATTATGTAATATTTATATCAAATTCGCTTTTATTATACTAACTCAACGACTATACTTTTTTCAAATATATGAAATTTGGGTAATTGTAATTGTTTTATATTTTTTACTTAATATATGTAAGAAAATATAATTTCTAATTATTTTTAAAGAACTATTGTAATAAGGTAAAAATAATTTACTATTACAATTTACAAGCAATGAAGTTGCCATTTTATAGTAGTCCATACTGTTTTTTGGTTTCAAAAACTCTTTTTTTCCGAGACTCCAGACAAGTTTTAATGAACCCATCGCGTCTCAAAGGACCACAAACAGCTGAAGAAGCCTACGTAACAAGTTTCACACATCTTTCAGTGGCTTGATTGTGACAAGGGAATAGTTTAATCTTAGATAAGATGTCTTCATCTATTGCCTTTGGATTTAGGATACACTTTATAAGAATATTATGATCGAATTACTTAGTTAATGGTGGTTCTGTCACGGTCACGTCAGCCCAATTTATAAAATCGATATAGTCTTTGGCTTCAAAATTGATCTCAGGTAACTTGAACATACGTAAAGAATTTCTTGACTTTCGAGATTTTATTATTCTGCGTAGTACCAACACTCTTACGTAGTCCCTATCGTCAGTCAACACGGCAATCAAAATATTTTCCGGATGGAAAAAATAACCATTTCGTTGAATTACGGGATCTATTATTGTTTGTAATTCCTTTGGTAAATATCAGGATAACATAACTGTTTGATGCAAATGCTTAGCTCCGTTAATGCATTAAGGCTTAGTTTTAATTTGAAACCATATAGTTGAATAAACTCTTAGTATAAAATTTGTCAGAATTAACAAATTTTTAAGACGGTTCACTTGAAGAAACGTATAGCCTAAGAATTTTATTTGCCCCTGTAAGCCCCCTAGAATGCACAATTTTACCAGGATTTCTTTTATACAATTTTTCGGGACACAATCCCGAAAAAATTGCTTCACATATCTCAAGCAAATAGAGTTGATCCGTGCTTAAATCCTTTTTATTAGTAATTTCTAGCAAAGCACAGCTTATTCTCTTATAATGTACAAGGGGAAGAAGTTCACAATCTTTAAGAGGTTTGCCAATAGATCCTGTAAAACATTGAGGTCCATTTGTTGTACCGTCAAGATGCTAGAGCAAATGGCTCAATATAAACTCATTGGCATGTATTTGGCAAATAAGCCATTGAAGTGGTTTTCCTTCTTTTTCTTCTAGAAATCGCATGACACCTTCTTTGTAACTCGTGTTAACTGTAGTTCCGTCACAGCCAATTGCAACAAGCTTACTGATATCAATATTTTTTGTAGTTAATTTTTTTTTTTCTTCACTTAAAATTAAAGCTTTTCCAGATTGTAACGAAAGGTGCCCCAAATACTCAGAACCTGGTTCCTTTATTAAGCTTATAATGCTTGTAAATTGTAATAATAAATTATTTTTCCTTGCTATTCTTCATCTTCAAGTATAATTAAAAAATATATATTCTTACGAAGTATAAAATATAACACATCTTTGTTGTTTTGATTATGCTTTACAATTACCCAATTTTTATACATTTTTCAAAATTTTGAAGTCATTGGGGCAGTATAAGAAACTTGAATTTGATATAAATATTACATAGTTTCACTATAAGCTTATAATAATAATAATTTAAGAAGAATATTTTTAAATTAATTTAATATTAATAATATTTGTGAATTTTATATGTTTGACAAAAAAAATGGGAAAATGCACAACTTTTACAATTTTTCTCAATTTTCAATGACCTTGGGGCAGTATTTAATATTCATATTTTTCAAAGATATTTTATATTCAGAATGAGGATCTGATAGAGCAACTTTCCCGCCCCGTCCAATTTCGATTTGAAGAAAAAAAAATTCGCTCCACCCTAATATATATATATATATATATATATATATATATATATATATATATATATATATATATATATGCGTTTTCTAAATGAACTAAATTTTAGCATACTATGTAGTATATATATAATGTATATATATATATATATATATATATATATATACATTATATATATACTACATAGTATGCTAAAATTTAGTTCATTTAGAAAACGCATAACAGTCTTGAAAATTCTCTTTCAGCAATTTCCATCTATAAACGGAAAATAATTATTTTCAGGAACCCTGTATATGATCTATATAATTTATATACACTGAGTAATATGCAAAAGTTATTTAAATTTAAAAACGCTTGCCACAACTGAAAACGCACTTCTGGAAATTATTGCTCATGGACAGTAATGCAACAGAATTTTTTGTGTGTCCGCGTAAAGGAATGATAAATGCTAAGCACACCATATTCTGCAGTAAGCCACTTGTCGTGCACATTAGTGATATATATCAATTTCAATCTGTTTTAAATAGTTAAAAAAAAACACGATTTTTCCACATAGACCATAATGTAACAAAATTCCTTTTAGTCCCTCTGTAAACGAACTTTAAAAACTATATAGTTCATTTTCAATACAAAACATGCAATAGTAATTCTTAAAAACATATACTAATTACATGACAATCGCGGTGTTTTTACGGAAGTTAGAGCATGGTCAGGCAGACTGACAGACAGACAAACCGAATTCATAGATACCTTTTTCACTGTGTTGGAAAGTGTTAATAACGACTCTGCTTTAATTATAAAAAAAAAAGAAAAAACGAATAAAAAATTATTTTGTTCAGTTTCTACATATTTATATAAGAAAAAAATCTGACAAAATTATAGGTAAATCGATTCAGTAATTTTGATTAACATGCGATTTGAAAAATGCACTTTTGAGAAAAACGAGTTTAAACCATTGTGTTATAATTGCAGTATTTAGCTTCTCGTTTGTTTACTTTTCATTGAATATTTTATTCCAGCACCATAAAGTAGTCCGTCTTCAGTTGATAAAGACGCTAAAATTACAACTTATAAAATCGATTTTTCGAAATTTATGACTAAGTGTAATCCATTAATGTATTTTCTTCTGGCTTACATGATAATTGTTGTATTATTGTTGAAAGAATGTTGTATTATTTTTCGTCACTACAAAAAGTCATGAAAGTATCGCTTGCAAGAATACTTTTGTACATTCAGAAAGTATATGATAATATAAATTTAATAAGCAACTTTTAACTGAATAATTGTATAAATTTCTCTCACCGTTTAAACTCTTAAGCCATTTCATAATGAAAAAGAAAAACTTCTTTTAGAAAGGTGTTGAGAACATTGAATTTTTTATGTTTTTCTTACATCATCGCTATTTACCTCAAAAACAATCCTTTTTATCTGAACTAGCAGACCCTGCGCAGAGTATCTGCACTCTAGTACCTACTTTTTTAAATACTATATGCATATTAGAATACACGAATTTCAGCATTATATGTATAAATATCATCCATAAAAACTTCTCCACTTAGGACTGGCAACTTTGAAATAAAAAATATATACACATCATAATATATGGACGCCATTTATAAATATGAAAACAAAGGTACTTTTCCAGCATCGTGCATATAAAAAACATTTGCATGCACACAATAGTTGCTGGATACTCTTTAAAATTAAAAAAGTGTATACATATTATATTGAAAATATCTACATCATTCACAATTAGGAAAATGTTTTTTTCTTTTTTTTTTTTTTTAATTTTCTGCATCGAAAACGTCTTTATATACACAGTTGTAAATTTCAGAACTCGGAGATATTATTATTAATTTTAATTGACAAATTGTTTGTCACTGTTAGTACGGCTCGTCCTTTAAGCTTTTAGGGTGTCACCGTTGAAAAATCAATGTGACTGAAAAGTTGCTGCACTGGCTCTTGTATATCTGGATAGCAAATTGGGGGAAACTCAATAGTTTTCCCACTTTGACATTCGCCAACCTGTATCAGCGAACTTGCCAACACTCTCTCTGTTTTAGACCGAGAGGCGGCAGCACACACAATCACCTCATCGAGTTCACGGCTGAAATTCCAGAATTAGTTAAAACTTGATTTGCATATTAAAATGCAATCGGTCTGTCAAGTCATATCTTGGTGGAAAACACCCGAAAACCCAATTTTAGCGGTTGGCTCGTAAGTTTATCATTGTGTGTTCCTGCTCCCATTCCTCCATGTTTTCATACCTTTGGGTGCAGGAAAACACAATGGTAAACCTACGAGTCAACCGCTAAAATTGGGTTTTAAGGTGTTTTCCAC
Organism: Maratus michaelseni; assembly: GCA_963931845.1. Taxonomy (NCBI): domain Eukaryota; kingdom Metazoa; phylum Arthropoda; class Arachnida; order Araneae; family Salticidae; genus Maratus; species Maratus michaelseni. Next base: position 421,447,546 of record OZ007586.1, read on the forward strand.
CAAGATATGACTTGGCAGACCGATTGCGTTTTAATATGCGAATCGAGTTTTAAATAATTCTGAAATTTCAGCCGTGAACTCGATGAGGTGATTGTCTGTGCTGCCGCCTCCCGGTCTATTTGAAAGGCATGCATATTTGATGTGAGTTACATAATGTAAAATATTCTCTTCTTTATGCAACTTGAAACTGTTAGTGATCTTGAACCTCTAAAAATGACAGGTAGGACTGACTTGTCGGAAATCTCGACCCAATAAGATTATTTTATTCATTTATTATTATTATTTATTTGTTATTACTCAATCTATATTATAAATAACAAATACGTGCATTCGTAACATCGACGTCATAACGATGCGGACAACAATGAGGTTAAACTGCATAAGGTAAAACAATGGAGTCAATGTTTTAATTAATAACAAAATGGCGCGTTACTTGGTTTGATTTCGCACTTTTTTTTCTTTCCTTTTTAGAAAGTAGCTAGTTTTTTAAAATAAATAAGAAAAATTGCCGGCCAATTTTTACAAAATTTGTATTTTTGGATGCAAAAAATTTTTCTACGTAATGTGTGATGAGTTTTAAATCGATACCTCAAATACTTTTCTTAATATTTGCAAATTAGTGAAAACAAAACACTTGTTGCCACCGGCAAAAAATAAATAATGGCGATTTCTGTGCCACGTACGATAGCGTAATATATATATAGATGTTTTGAAACAAAAAAGCATCTTACAATCAGTATTTGCTAAAAAACAATTATTTTATCAGAATTTTTGGGAACATACGAGCCTTTTTTTTAATATACAAAAAAAAAAAAAAAAAAAAAAAAAAAAAAAAAAAAAATCTACAACAATTCTTCCCGTTGCTAAAAGGAATATCCCCAACAACGGAATTCTTTTAATTTCCTGTCTTTTCGATGTATCTTCTTTTGTCTAACATGAAAAGAAGAAAGATCATAGAGAAGGAATGTACTCTTTTATATTATTTTCCTTTCTTGGAAAAGTGGTGGAAGAAAAAGATCATTCGCTTCCAAAAATATTATTTTTAAGATCCATGAATTTACGCTGAATCTAAAATAGAAATAGTCAAGAAATAATCTGAAACACTCTTACTCGTAAAATTTATAAGACAATATTTACCTTTCCGCAATAATATATCCTCTTGGAAGGAGATGTCGTCAGATGATTACTAAGATCTATAACATTAGTTTACACAATTTATAACTTGCAATTTTTTTTTTTCAAAAAAGATTCAAATAGAAATTCAGCAAAATATAAGTAATTCTAATACAGAAAATCGATACTTTATATACACATTATAGAAAAGATGTTCACATTACTTTCAATGCATAAATTCTGTATTTCGTTCGACATTTTAACTCTGTTGGATGGACTTGACTCCTTTATAGTAGAAATTTTCTTAATGGATGCATGTTAATTTTCTCCCATCACTGTTAAAAATTTGCAGCAAACTGTCCAGTCATTTGACCGTTTTTATAGAAAATGGTTACATAACCATGATTTAACACTATTCTGACCTTATTATTGCTCATATTATGGTCCGAATAGTGTTAAATTATGGTTATGTAACTATTTCCTCTAAAAAAGGTCAAATGACTGGACAGTTTGCTGCAAATTTTTAACACTGTACAGCTTGGGCTATTTTCCGAAGTATTTTCCACGTTCTTGTATAGTGTTTTGCTAATACTCGTTTTAACAGACTTTTAGCTGGTTATATTTGAAAATTTGTGGTACCACGAGATGAAGCGAGACAATATTTTGAGCACCAGTAACAAAAATAGTTTATTTTGTTCAATCAATGGGAGAACAAAAAGCAACGAAAAGGATTCGTGGAAGTAAAGGTAAGTCCCTGAAAAGATTTTTGCTTGTTGCTGGATTTTGTTATGGAAGTAAATTAAAGCTCTAAGAAGTAATAAGTAAAGCTAAAACAAAATTCATTCTCTTACGAGCAAAATATTTTAGAAAGCATTTTCGAGGAAGAAAGTCAAGCTTTATATGGAATAGACATCAATAATATCGAGATTCAAATGGAGAAAGTCTCCCCTCACACTTTCAAATCAACTTTCGTACACTCTCAAAACGACATTTTCAAAACTGAGCAAAAAATACTAAAATCTGAGTATGTCGCATAGTCAAAATGGTTCCGAATCAAAATTATTCAAGTTTGAAACATGTATATACTCATTTCTGAAAACATGCACACATTCAAGAATAAAATATCATGTGCTCATATTTGAGTACGTCCATGCTTAAAAAATGAGTATGAACTGACTTCTATGTGCTCATTTTTGAGTATTTCCATGTTTCAAAAATAAGTTTGAACTGATTCTAATCCTTTTTGAGTATGTCCGTCCATGTTTCAATAATTAGTATGAACTGACCTCTATGTGTTCAGTTTTGAGTACGTCCATGTTTCAATATTCTGAGTATTTCTGGTATTTCAGAATTGAAAGCATTGGGTCGTCATATTTGAAACAAAAAGTTTCATAAAAAAAATGAAAACATTTATTCATATTTGAAAGTGTAATTTTTCTCAGTGTATATTTAGTGAAAAAAGAAGCACAAACCTCAATAAATTGTGTCCCGAATGACGCTTCCTCAATGGAATTTTCTGCAATTCGCTTGTGAAAGTGAGCATTAAAAAGCCGCCGTTCATAAACGTTGAAAATACCTCGGAAAGTTGTGGGAGAAAATTGACATAACTGTACAAAGAAAAAATTGTATTATCATGGAAATTTGAAGCCAGAGTCAGAGGCTACCCCACAGAGTCAAAATATTGCAAAAAATGTAGAAATTATACTTAGAAATTAACTGTGAAAATATTTTCCATAAAGCGCGAACGACTTCTGAAAGCCAAATATTGTGGCATTATTATTTTATATGGCAGATTTACACTGAATAACAGTAAAGTTCCTCTGACAATTTTAACTTAATGGTCATTTCATACAGAAAATAGGAGTTTTTTAACAAGTTGCTGAGATGTCATATAATAAACCAAATGTTTGCAATGAAGCAGAAACTAATTATAAATTTTCATAGACATAGCATTGATCACGTTTCTGACGGGAGACGCTAATTCACGTCTTTTGGCCATACGAAATTTCACCCACAGGAGGTACTTTTGCATTTTATATGTTACATTTTTTCTCAAAAAACAAATTTCTTATTTTTACGATTAGAATTCATTCAATAGAGTTCATATGATTATATTGCATTCGTTTATAATATAAACACGAACGGAGAAAATATTTTTGTTAAATAATAGAACAAGCAAGTATAGCGCCGAAAGGTCACTTCTACGCCACTTCCTGTTTTAAAGACGAAAACTAGCCATCACCAATGTGTTAAAATATTACCTCTAAATATCTCAGCGTCTATGCCGGTTACACCAAAATTTCTTATACGCTACATATAAAATCAAATGCTGCCGATTTATTTTTTAAAAATAATGCTGATGATACGATAATAATATCAATGTGAATGCTTAGACTACATTTCATAAACATTTGTTATAAAATTGTCTCTATTCGAAAATGTTTACAAAAAACACTAATTGTGCAAAGTTTATACCATTTTAAACATTTTTGTTATAAATATATATATATATATATATATTTGTACTTAAAAACATTTAAATAACAAAATCACAGTGTCGTTAAGTAAACACGTCATGTTAAAATTCATTTAAGCATTTGTGGGATAAAAATCTTTTTTGTGTTTATATTAAATAGAGTTGCAAAAATCCCGTTTATTCCCGGGTTTATTTCCAATAGGCCCGGTTTATTCCCAGGTTTATTCCCAAAAGACCTGTTTTATTCCCAAAAAACCCGGTTTATTCCCCAAAAAACCGGTTTATTCCCAGGTTTAAACCGAGTTTTTTCTAGCCTTTGCAACTCTATTATTAAATAATGTTAAATATTCAAATAATGAAATAACTGTGTAAAAAAATACGCATTACGCTCAATACGGATTTAAACATTTTTGTGATAAAAAATTCTATATTTTAAAATGTTTAACAGAAAATCACTGTGCAGAGTAAACGATTTATGATAAAAAAAAATACGTTTAAACATTTTTGTGATAAAAATCTCTACATTTATAGATGTTTAAATAACAAAATCACTGCGTAAAGAATACATTATTTATGCTAAAATTGTGTTTAAACAATTTTGTGATAAAAATCTCCATATTTAAAAATATTTAAAGTATGACATACTAAAATACTGTGAAAATCATGCCTCTTGAAATAAATTTTAAGATTGCCATGCACAATGAATAAATTTTTGAAAATTTCCCAATATTTTTCTTTGTATTATTTTCTTATCGTCTAAGATGAACGTGCTGAAATGTACTACGTGATTTCAGACTTTTTTATTCACTTTGACTTTAGTGAAAAGAGTTTTGATAAAGCACATTTTCTCTTATCAAGACGTGGGTAGTCCCTCTAAATAATAGTTTTTTTTAATCTTGTTCCTGACATTTATTTAATACCGGAAATTTTTCAAAGCAAGCAAGAGATGTTTAACCATAACTATCAGAATGTTCTAAAAGTGAACAAAGAAATATGTGGCGTTCTTTACTCAATCTGATAAAATGTACATAGTTCATCTTTTAAGTTTTAACACAAACCTTAATGCATTTAAAGTCACTTTTCTTTTCTTTTTTTTCGTTCACATGACTTTCTTACAAAATGGAATTTATATCCAACGCAATAATTTTGTTTCAAAAATATGAATAATTTAAAATCATTTTAGACCATTTTATATGAATGTTATTTTATTTTAGATGGTATTTAAATACAAAGTTATAACTTATATTTTGAAGCATATTCATATAGAGCCACAATCATTTCTGATTGATAGTTCTCTAATTAAATATTTGAAGCTAGGTATACTATCTTTCAAGCATGTTTTTTTTTTTTTTTTTTTTTTTTTTTTTTTTTTGCATTTGTTTGCTTTAACTAGGATAAATGCAGCAACTCAGGGGTTTTGCACTATATTTATTGATGTTTAGATAAGCTCTAGGAATTTTTTCAATCCGAAATGTTTGAAACTTCGCTTGAAAAGACGTGAGTATGTGCCATGCACCTCCAATCGGAAAGTCATTTTTCTCACGACTCAGTCATCTGAAATCAACTTTTGAGTTAAATTCTCAAACATTATGATATACTTTAAAGCTTATACCAAATATATGTATCACTTTTAGTAATTAACTACTTACCGCATTTTTTGCAATTACGAACTTTTAAATCTAAATGCTACGCTTTTAAAACAAAATATTTTCACACATGCAAAATGTAACTTTGGATAAAATATAAGAGATGGATACAATTCAATTTCATCTAGTATTTGTTTATTTTATTCTCCTGAAATTATATTTTATATTTTTGAAATTATAATTTTATTTTCATACTTTATTCGCAGGGAAAATTTGATTCAAATTATTATTTGTATACCTTTTCTTATGAATTATTTCTACTCCGTCATATTATCTGTTTTATTAACATATTTTGTTATCCTAAACATAATAAGTTTCCAAATCAAGTGTATGTACTCTATGATTCACTTTCTTTCCCAAATCAAAGCAAAATACAAATAGCAAATAGTTAATTATATAACCGCTTTTGTCTACATATATAAGTATCATTTTATTGGTTTCCTATCTCATTTCTATCTTACGACTCAATTCTTTGATTCAATAATATTCATCTTTTGAAATGTGTTTCATCGGTTAATTCAACCATACCGTTATAAATTCGAAAAAAGCAACAAACATTAATAAAAGTCAACAATTTGTTGAGTTCCTGAAACGAGCTGGAAACGATGACAATAAATTATTTTTCACCTCTTTGCACTACAATTTATAACACAAGATTTATTTCTGAAAGTACGTACGTACTTTCAGTAAAAGAATCGCGTAAAAGAATCTACGTAAAAGAATCGCGATATAGCGACTTCTTCTATAAGTTCTTATATACGAGAAGAAATTTACCTACATCTGAACTCATTTATATACTCATTACTGGAGATACTTCAGTAAACTGTTTTTGTAGGTATCTCTATTCATGAAAATTGACTGAAGTTTCATCGTGGATTACGAAACCTGTAATTTATTTAGAATTTTATTTCTTTTTGCATTTCTTTATGTATGTTTTACAGAAATAAAAATTTTTTTGTTAAATTATAGAGAAACATTAACAAAAGTTTTAATATTGTACGAGAAAGTTGATCTTGCAAAATTAGTTTTGCCCCGATTTTGAAACACAGCTTCCATATTTTTGAGTCGTCCTTTTTTCTTTACATAGTTTATTATGTTGTCTCTCGGTTATAACTGAATAACAAACGGTTTTTTTTTCAAATTGTAACGAAAAATATGATCTATTTTTATGAATTTTGAATTTTTTATTATATATTTTTGAATTTTTTCTTCATTATTTTTTATTTTTTTGCTTCAGGTATAATCGAGAGACAAGGCAATAATTAATGTAAAGAAGATATGATGATTTAAAAATATGGAACATGGACATCAAATTCGTGGCAAAACTCATTTTGCAAGATTAATTTTTTCCTACAATATTAAAACTTTGTTATTGATTCTACAATTGAACAAATATTTTTTTTTGTAAAACATATATATATAAATGCAAAAAGAAGTAAGAGTTTAATTTAATTACAAGCATCCTAATCCACTAACAATCTTCCTCAGGTTTCGTCATTTCAAACCTTTTTGGTCCCCTTAAATCCTCTAGTTGGTTCTAACTAGTAGATGCCAGTCCCTTTAGAATATAGAAGGACTGTATGAGATATTAATTTAAAATACATCTTGTTAACGGAATTAAAGAAAGAATGCCCTTATTGACACTTTGTATTATTATTATTGTAATACTTTGTAAGAATATCTCTTACATTAACTGTTATTTTCTCATCCATTGAGATAATCATCATGTGAAACTACAGTCACTACACAGTTCTAGAATTTAAAACACAATTTTTACTCAACCATAATATAAGATAAGAATAGGCGGGCACTGAAAATCACTTAAATCATCCTATTCACTTTAATCGGTTTGGAATCAATTATAATTGCATTCATTATAACCGAACTCTCACAAAGTAGCATGCTCAATGTAAAAGAAGTCACGGCTTAAACTTAACAACGTTTGGAGCCCGTGAACTCCATAAATAATTTTTATTAGATACAAAAAGGCAAGTCATACCAAAATAAGCTCATGCAGCAAAAGAGAACTTCAATCGAAAGCAGAAAAATAGTAGTCATTTCGAGTAGCAGTCATTCAACACCTTTTAAAACTACATTTCCACATGCCGATATCTTCTTTAAAGATTATATGTCACCGACACATTCCTTCAACACTAGAATGTTAGAGAACCTGTAGGATTGAGTACATGAGTACATTTCATGCCCTTTAAGCCAGTTTTATGGAAAAAAACATGACTCATTCATACAAACCATTTGAATTATACGAACTTTGACTTTATATTCTTTAAAATGCTGTTAATAAAGGACTCTTTTAAGCCAAAGTCTCCCAACTTGTTTATAGAAATATTTTTTTTTATTTGTTTGAATCATTCTTTCTGCATCCACAATTATTAAGAATGAATAATGATATTTATAATGAATCTAAAAATTAAAACTTAATTATTTAAAAACGAAAAAAGAGTATTATTTACATTGAATAAAGAATTAATTTTATGTTAAGTGTATTTTTACCGTTTTACAGACATAACTGTAAAGAAAGCTTTATTTGTTCATAAATATACTATATAAGTACTCTAACACTATTCCAATGTATCAAGTGGTGTAGATAATTGGCCGTCAATAATCAACCCAACCCAACCCAATGTATCAAGATTAATAAGATGCTAATACTTTCATGAACTTTACCTAATAATCAAAACATTTTGACAAAACTCAATATATGTATCTGCAATTTATCGTCAAAGTCAGTAAAATCATGCTCAAAATATGGAGAAAGGAGAAGACATATTGGTTTACTCCGTTTATAGTCAATCTGTCTCACGCAAGTTCAATACAACACCGGTTTATAATTATTGAAATTCACAAAGTATTGTATTAGTAAAATGATCTGATGGGAACCGTTAACAGAATGTGTACATCAGACGCATCGATAAATAATATATAACAAAGATAACCTTAACAATTGTAATAACCCTCGCATATGAGTAAATTTCAATGAAATACATGACAATTTGTGAAATAATTCTCAACCCTCTTATTTATGTTTCATAATTGCTGAGGAGTTTCATCTTCATTTGCATCTATTGTATTTTCCATAGTCTTATTTCCATCATTATTTCTATTATGAATATCCAATAGACTACTCTATTGTCCGAGATTTAATTGCTAAAACTTTATAAAAGTGACTATGAAAACACACATCATTAATCTTTAGAACATACCCTTACTGACACTCATTGTTGCTAAACTATGACACCCATTAATCATTCTGTTATTTTATATCAACCAAAAGACCTTTCATTTCTCAAAGGAAAGGACTTGAAAATGAAGTAACAAAGGATTTCATAAAAGCCTTTATAAAAGTCTCATAGAGTGTATTGAAATATTTTTTATTAACTAGAAACATACAACACATCGCTTAAATTAATGGCATTCTGAACAATAAAATTATATTTTATGGCTTAAAAAATACAAAAATATGATAGTGTATTTTTGCTCATATTTTGTTTAAGCAATTACTAATTAAATTTTAGAGTGAAGAATTTAGCTAAATATTCTTTTAAACAAAGATATGTCATGCGCATGCATTTGAAAAGCATATAACTGATTCCCAAGAATTTAGAATCTATCTCTTGAACTATGTCTTGACAGGAGATGTCTGATATACTTTTATTTCTCATAAAGTAAAATTGCATTAACAATTACTTACTTTTACATTATGATTCACTGAGAATTTTCTTTTCTTACAATCCGTTGATTTATATTAAAATTTAAAGTTTTCATTAAATATTGTATGAATGGGAGTCTGATACTCAACATAGTAAGGCTCTCGTTAAATCACGCATTCAAGGAAAAGGCCCGACATATAGAAAAGCACGATTTAACCGAGAACATTAAAAAATAAATAAAAAGCTGATATTCTAACGAAGGTAAAATACATTCTTCCGAAACTTTTTTAAGGTTATTGGGATAACTACTTTCTGCTAATAAGCCTTCGATAATGAGATATGCTATTTAATTGCTCTTAAAAGTATAGTAATCTCCTTTAACTCACCATCTTCACAAAACAATCACTTTTATATATTTTTAATCACATTTCATTTCTTAAGATGGAAAGGCAACTCAGAGACAATATTGGATAAAAAGGTCTAAATATGTGCTAGATGTTTCAATTTGAGATCATGTCAGGTGTATGTTCATAATTTTCAAGGTATTAATACTTTAATACAAAATAAAACACGTAAGGATCAAGATAGGAAGGTAGAAACTACTTACAATATTCTCTGTATTTTACAATAAATTTAGCTGCAAAGGTTGTGAAATTAGTAGTTTGTCAAATTATTGTCTAAATATAAGACACCCATAATATTTGTGTAAAAATAGAAAAACAATCAACAATCATGAAAATGCTACCTTTTAATTTTATTTGCAGTAGTCACACATATATGCATCCTTTACTGCCCCCCCCCGCACATTATGCGTGTACCAACATTTGGCACTGAAATCGCTATCACGAGGATATTTTTCTGGTGGGTTAGCCAGGTCACTGTCATTATCATAAACTTGGGTTAATTGTGTTTTTCCTCAGAGTCGTAAGCCTGATCCTTAGTAGCCGTCTTTGCGCAACTTTTTGCTTGCTTCTTTTAAAGTTTTTTTTCTTTTTTTTTTTGAGTCTTCTACATCACTAACAAACCACATAATCTTCTTCTTCTTGGTATTATGGACGAAATTTTAGAAACCCCTCATAAGGTTGAGAAAAATTATGAGATCATTTAAGAATTAAAATTTCCAACATTGATTTAACATAGCCAAAAACATAACTACTGAGAAACATAAGCATTATTATTAGTATAACTTTTTTATTTACTATAATTTTTATATAAAATAAGTTATAGATTGCATACAAAATATTACTTTACAAAAAATAACCACATTTGAAAATAATAAATACCTCTTTTCAGAATAAAGGGCAGATACGACTTGCTCTCAGTATTCCACAGAACACATTCAACAGCGATGGATGTCAAAGAGATGACGAAGGCTTTCGTTTCGGCGCGAAATTTCTGCGCATGCGCTGGTTGTCTCTTCTTCTTCTCACACAGAGAATTTTCGCTTCGTCATTGGCACTGAATCACGACAGTGTTGCATCAAGTTTATGGCAAACTAGCGCCGCAAGTGGGTGATTGACTACTTTCCGTCTACTTTGCGACAGTTTCGATGCGAAGTTGTTGCGTTAAATTTGTCATGGCAAGATAATATCCAGAAAAAATCAAACTTGCTGCAAATGTGCATGCTATCTGGGTTTAGTTTTTATTAATTGTACAAAGACAAAGTCCGCTCCTTCCGGTAGAGTGAGCTCGTCACAAAATATGCCTTTGAAAACTTGCGATTTCGAGTGGTCTCTTTGGCACTGGAGAGTTATCAAATGGGATCAGTTGCGAATATGGCCCAGAAATGGGCTCAGTTATGACGATGACCCAAGAGATTGATTGGAGGTTTAAAGTTATCCCGTTATTTCTATCGACTCTCCCAGTGCATTTTTAGACCAACAGTGCAACAGTATGTTAAAAATATACGGAAATGCAGCCATTATTAGTTAAAGATATCCTTGCATCAAGGCTATCAAAACGTAGCTTATTATTTTATCAGTAACATGGTAACAACAAAATATGCAATAGTAATCCATTAAAATTTACAGAAATTCGAATTCATTAAACTTATAAAGTTTCAAGGTCTGAAAATATGTTATTTTCGAAGCAAATGGCGACTGCAACCCTCGGCGATGAATCAGCAATACCATATTTTTCTTATCGTCTTCTTTACTAAAAGGTTCTTCTTTACCATTCTTCTACATTTACCTTCGCCGCCACATGTACGAACCTGCTAGTATCTCACTTAACAACTAGACCGTTCAGAGACCCTAGCCTATATTTGGAAATTCTACTCTATTACATACAAAGAGTTTTTAACAGATTTATTTTAATGGCGTGTATTTTAATTTATTTCTTTTAAAATGTTGGAACTGTTTAAAATTGAAATAGTGATGAATTAAAACTTAGATAGTCATATAGATAATAAAAAAAAATATTTTTATTTTATTTTATTTTTCATGTTATTTCAAACTAGAATTATCTATCTCATTATTATTTTTCTCGGACTCTATCAACATAATAAAAATAAAGGAATCGTTTTAAAAAATGCTTCAAATTCACTAAAGCTTTAATCTACAAAAATCTTCTCTGCTGTTTTCCATATCAAATGTACAAGATTTTGTTTAAGTAATGGACTAAAGCTACAGTAATTCAATTTTTAAACAAAAGGGTAATTTTTCCCTTTCAAATTTCACAATTTGAATACCTATGGAAGTCATTAATGACTTGCATTCTTTACTTGAATCAACATGTTCCAATATTTGTTTCCGATTTTACAATAACGGCCTTAGGAAATGAGTCTAGCAATTCTTTCCGTTTGTAATCTTCATTACTCTTTCTGTGTTGCCCTTAGAACTCCTTTCAGAGAAAGACAAATGTTGCTGAACTAAATAACGGATAAGGAAATGATTAATGAGTATCTCTGATTGGCAACAATGAGTGTCAATTGGGGGTTTTTAGAGATTGATGATGTCTGTACACACACCTGGTTCGATAAATAAAGATTTTGAAATTAAATTTCAACATATTCAGGAATAATTTGACGTTCATTGAATTGCAGACTGCGGTGATAAAATTGACACAACTGCGGAAGAATAAGACAATTTAAATTGTAGTTGCCAATGAAATATTTGATCCATTTTCCGGCTTTGTATAATCTTGTTTCATTTTCTAATACATATACTTATTGTCTTGGTTGTGAATAACTATTTCCATCCATTTTTATTATTTTGAAATGTAAAATAAAGCCTAGCTGAATACAAATTAGACACTGGTGTTTCTAAGTAAATTTAAATTAGAAAGTTATATAATTTCGGTTTGATTGATTGTGACACTTAGTTAAAACTCTCTAAAATGGCTTTTAATTTTTTATTAAATATAGTCATAACACTTTGATAAACTTAAATTAATACACTGGATGACGGTATCTGCATACACACTTAGTTTGGTAAATAAAGATGTCATAATTAAATCATAACATATTCAGATAAAATTTTACGTTTATTGAATTGCAGGTGCCAGCAGAGGTGCCAAACTCTCATTAATACTCCGTAATATGTGGGTTAATTTGACCCAGGTTTAACACCTTTCGCACCAAAAATTTTTAAAGAAATTAAATCAAACCAATTCCACGTAGAAACCTGAAATTATATAAATAAAGATTCATCCAAAATTTTTCTGGTTTGAAGCATTGTTAAACTGGATCAGATTAACCATATATTACGGAATATTAGTGGGAACTTTGCATCTTTGGGTGCCAGGGATAAAATTGACACTACTGCGGAAGAAAAAGAGAATTTAAATTGCAATCTGCCAATGAAATACTTAATCCGCTTTCCAGCTTAGGATATTCTTGTTTTATTTTCTAATACATATACATCCCCTTGTTATCCAAATCCTGATTATCCGAAAGTGGACTTAACCTAATGAACTTAACCTCCGAGTTTAATTTGAAAAGTATGCTAACGTAGGATCAGTAAGATAATTTAAAACAGGGAGTAATTCAGAACAGTTTCCACAGAGCAGTTTAGCAGTGACCTAACAAAATAAGATGCCAGTAAATTGAGACAAGGCTAAAGGAAAAAATATATCATTTTTTCTCGCTATCGTTACCTGGTTAGCTTTTATGACGTTTGATAAAAGTGTTAATACATAAATCTCCCAATCGAAATTTTCTCTTGAGTTATTTTTCTCGTCTTCGCACACACAGTTAAGGTACGTGACAATAATGTTACATAATTCTCATTTGTAGATTTTCCTACTATAGTAACGTGTCTTTGTGCAATGTGTAATGATTCGTTTAACCACAATTCTTTGTTTACAATTATCCCAGAAGTTTCCTTAGGTAGAGTAACTGGAAACACGCTTTCATAATTAAAATTTTACATTTCCGAAGATAAAATTTCATTTATTTTTCAGTGTTAGGTTGAAGAAACAATTTACAATTGTAATAGCTTCTTTTTTGTGTTGAATGGGAGAATATACTGTAAGCTTATCTGAGGAAACAAGGTAACCATAGCTACTCACTTGCGGATTTGAACGAAGATGTTTTTAATGTTACTAATCAAAACTTGACATTCAGACGAGCTCTTACTTTGGAAGGGGTATTGAAGAAATTCAAAGGAACTGGGGAAGCAAACGTTGATAATGGAACTAAAAAGAAAAGAGATGAACTTGGTAATCAGAACAAAGGGCGAGGAAGTCATCCAACGAAAAACCATGACAAAGTGAAAGAGAATGAACATACACTATAAGGAGAAGTTGAGGGACAGTAAAAAGAATTCGTCAATGCCGATATCGATGCATCTATGAATAATCATAGAGAAAGTTGTAAGTAGAAGATAGCTGGAACATTTGTCATCATTAAGAAGCGAAGAATAGTAGGAATGGAGATAAACAATATGGCAGTGAAAAAGAAGATGAAGAAAGTTTACTAATAGACAAAAAGAAGTCGGGAGATTAATTTAACTCTGTGCATTTCGAACTCATCCTATTCCAGGCAGAAATTCTGGCTATAAAAGACTCCATCACTTGGGCAGAGTCGTCTTCATTGATTTCATTCCTGATACAGACAGACAGCCTATCTGGTATACAGGCTCTTGCGGATATGTCAACAAAAAGTCACTAATCAACAACATCATTCAAAGCCTTCAAACAACACAAAAAACCTACTACTTCAAATGGGTACATGGACATACAGACATAGAAAGAAACGAATAGGCAGATAGGCTAGACAAGGAAGCAACGGTTTCCTCAACGCAAATAACTCAAAAATACATTCCATTACCTCCATCCTATCTTAAGAAACAACTTAAACAACATCTCATGAACCAATGGCAAAGGGAGTGGTACCTTGGCCAGACTGGAAGATACTCGTACGAACTTGTCCCAAAAGTCTAGAAGGATCTTCTACTCAGCCATCGTTGTTCATATATTCTATCAACAAATCGTGCTCTTTCCCGTCTTACCTAAGTAAGTTCGGCAAAACACCATCGTCACGTTGTACGTGCGGTCTACGAGGCATGTCGCTACATTACATTCTAGACTGTCCCCTAACTGTGACTATTCATGTCAAGAAACCGAACAATTTACCTATTTCAAATTGGTTAAGCTTAATCCTAAAAAATTCTAAGACAATAAAAATAATAATTTGTTGTATATCCCTAGTAGAGAAAAATCAGTCTCTCTTTCATCTTCCTCCATTTGACATCTCTGATGAAAAAGACTGATACTTGTGATGTCATACAGACCATAGACTATTTCACTCTAAAATTATTGAACTTTCTTTATCATTCATAACATATTCAACAAAAATGACTGTAAATATAAAACACAATTTAATCAAGAAAACTAATTCGTATGTAAACATATAAAATTATTAAATCTAGAAAACAATTCTTTGTAAATATTCATATCTTTAAATCTAGAAAACTATTCTTTGTAAATATTCATATCTTTCAAACTAGAACACTCAATTAATGTCAAACCCTGTGGTTGTTGTAAAGACATAGGGTATAAGTACTATATAAGGGCCTAATGGCCTATTATCTGTAGTTTTTTTTGTAAACTTGCCGAGCAGGGATTGTTTAGTTTAAGCCATATGGTAGCTTCCCTGCTCGGTTGAATCTGAATCCGGAAGAGATTAGGCTAAGGGTACAAAAGAAAAATCACTTACCTGAAACCCGCATGTGATGACTTGACAACTAATACGTTTGTGCTGGTTAATATTATTGAAGGTGCAATATTGAAAACGCATTACGCTTATGTTTACAAGATTGAGAAAGTTAGTGGAAATTATTTAAAAGTTACTGGGATCAAGATTGTTAATTCTGCTAAATCAAAATTTGTTATAGTTAACAATGATATATTTTCAATATCGAAAACAAAACCAAAGCAATCTTTTCCAATCCCAGGCAACTTGTATATTTATTTTAGTATATTTGTATACTGTATATTGCTTTAGTATACTTGTATATTTAGTTTAGTATATTTCTGTACTGTATATTGTTTAGTATACATGCATATTTGTTTTGTCTGGGGGTGTAAATGTGAATAAAAAGTGTTTTTAACTTTATTATGCCAAAGTTTGAACCAAAAATGCGTTTAGCTCTGTTGTGTATTTCAGTATACTCGTGGAGTACTGTTTTATTTTCCCATTTATTTTTTAATAACAAAAATTTATTGTATTGAGTGACATCCATTTTAAATCCAGAAAATGTCTAAAAAAGTTACTCTTAGTATAAAAAGAAACATCACTATGGGGTAATTGAGAATATGCCCTTAACATACGAAAACAACATATGAAACATGATGGAACGTGTGTTTATACAAACTAACATTATCTGAGTCCTATTTGTTTCTGCTGCCGAAAAGCATTATTCAATTACCTGTTTTGCAGGGTAATTGGAAAAATGAAGGACTAACTAAAAGTAGGCAGTAACTTTACTCCAAAAACCACGGTAAAATTTTGGCCAAAGGTAATGAAAAGAACGTATTTCAAGGAAAATATTTCTGTTGTTAGAAAAAACATGGATAATAGATAGAGATCTGATAGGAAAACAAACACAGAAATTTGAAATTAACTTTCAAATTATCCCGACTGAACCTACTACTTAAAAATTTATTTTATATTCAAATTACCTTCAAACAAAATATAATATGTTTATTCCATAATATATTATTATATAAATAAAACATTATGCGCATAGTATTAAATAAATGAAGTATTGCAAAACATTTGAAAAACTAAATACTGGAATATGGTTACTTTGAATATTAAATTCTATTTATTTTCAAAATATGCAGTAATTTTGCTTTGTGGCTCAATTTGACATTTCAAAACCGCTTTGTCACACCATGTTCTGGTTATCAGAATACATAAATAGCAGCATCCTTCTACCGCTCAATGTACAGAAGAGCTGTATTCAGTATTTTTGGAGCTTCACTGTAAGTAATATTTTCATAATCTCGTCGGATATATCTTCAGAATCTTCCGTATTTACTGATTCAATTATTTCGTCAGCTGTAAAACACTGTTGATCATTAGTTGGGTCAAACCAAGCTTTAATGTCATCGTATATTAACTTTCCAAGAAATTTCTCGAACATGTCCAAGAGCTTTTCAGTATCTATAGATGCATTGTCATCTTAAAAATTTATCATTTGAAGAGTGAATATTTTTTCCAAAAATTACTGGCTGAGCATCAGGCCACAATTTACGACTAGATCTGTTCGATTAGGAAATTCATTCAACAACAACAAAAAAAAACTGCCTAGTAGTCAACTTTCTTCATAACTACCCATTTTAAACATTGAACACTTATTTCTCCATTATCCAGTTCCCCATTTATAAACTGTAAAAACAGTTTTCTGTAACGTCTCTTAAGGTTTTCAACTAACTCCGTATCCGTTGGTTTAGTATAGGAAGTTACATTCGGAGGGAAGAAAAATGCTCTGATCCCATCTTTATCCAGCTCATTTTTTTGCTGTGCATGAGGGTGCATTATCAAAGATTAAGAGTATGACGTAAAATGATATTTTTTCCCTTTAAAAAGCACTTCGCTTCTGGATTTTTTTAAGTATTCAGTTATCCTAAATTGCTTCTGTCCTATGCTTTTTGGATAACCAGGGTTCTACCTCACATATTCATTTAGTTGTGGATAAAGTTCCTAGACATTTTTATTGTTTTGAAATGTAAAATAATGCCTTGCATGAATAAAAATTAAATACTGGAGTTCCTGATTAAATCTGAATTAGAAAGTTAAATAATTTCTGTTTGATTTTTTGCGACTTTAATTAAAAGTCTTCAGAAAAGGATTAATTATTTTTAAGGTAGTCATAACTCATTGGTACACTTGAATTAATACGTGTGTTTAATTTTTCCGCATAAACTATTCATATTTTATTTTCTAATGCGCGTATTTATAATATAAACTTTTAAATAATTTTTTCCTATCCATTTCCTATCTTTCAAGGGGAAAAATAAAAAAATTTTACGTCTGTAAAAATTTTTTATTTCATTTCAATTTTGAGTTTAAAGTATATATAGTTTTATTTTCAATGACTGCGATATTGTAGTTTACGTTTTACAGAAAAAGTAATTACTTTTATCATACAGAAGTTTTAATTGATCAAATTGCTCACTTTGTACTGTTATAAAAAATATATTTCAAATGAAGGCAATTAATAAAATGTTAAAAAACAAGTGAGATAAAAAATAAAAGCAAATATTTAAAATAACACCATAAAAATAAGAAATCAGATAGGCCGTTTAAAAGAACATATTTTTCATCAGTTCAAAAGAAACATACTACCACTTTGAAAAGAGAAACATGACTTTCTCATGCTTATATAATATATAAATTGTGTGATTAATATTCGAAAAACAATCAGTATTGTAACTTATAAAACTTTTAACATAAATTAATATCTAGAAGCTTCGAATAATATACAAATACAAAATTATGGCTCATTTCTCGAAGTAGTTTTTGAGTTTTCAAATACAATTTATTTTAAAACTATTAAAAAAGCACATTTAACATTAGAAGTTCAAAATTTTACACCTGTATAATTCCTAAATTATTAGGGTTCGTGCGGGTGCTTACTTTTGAATTCTAGTATTTTGGAAAAGTTATTTTCATCATATTTCATTAAAAGATTCTCCGATAAAATAAGACAAACATTTTTTTCGTACTTATCGGAATTCAAAGCAAGCACCAGTACGAAACCCGATTATTTCACCGAATGACTTCCTGTTCGGCATGTAAAAGTTTGAAAAATCCAAATAATACATAACAAAAAAAAAAAAAAAACATGTGTTTAGCATAAATTATTAAACACTTTCCAAAACATTCAGGAAACTGTAACGAAACTTCACTGTTAAATAAGGTGAAAGAAGAAAAGCAACAAAAAGTTTAGGAAACATATAACACATTTAAAAATCTAGTTTTAGCAATTAATTTCCAAAGTCAAAAAAGTAGTCGAACTATTTTGTTCAGCCCTTATATGATCCATAAATTTGGATATATAATCCATAGCATGATAAAATTTAGTTCAGTTAGAAAATTCCCATTTAGAAATTTTAGCCAATTGATCGAGATATTTCGAGAATATTTATACTCCAAACCTTTTGTACATTCTTCTATGTCTAAAGACTTGTCGCCTATCTAAAGACTTTAGTAGACACTACATATTAATACAAAATTTAATTCAGTTAAAAAACGCATATGGCAACTTTAAACTCACTTTCAGCAATTACTAACAATAAACGGTAATGTATCTTGTTCTTCGCGTAGCCCTGTATATGAATTTATTTATATTCCACAAACTTCGATTAGACTAAATATAGTTCAGCAGAAAAATGCGTAACACAATTAAAAACCACCCTTAAGCAATTCACTCACATAGTCTGTAATACTTTCGAATTTCTTTCTGTAGCCCTGTATACGATTAACAGAATTTTTACACACCAGGTACTATACAAAAATTTAGTTAACCTTAAAAACGCAAACCAAAGATGAATACTCTTTTATCACACATAGACTGTAATTATCGCACTAAAACTGTAGCCGAATTATTTCGTGTGTCCCTGTAAATGAACGATAAATGCAATGCACACCATAAACGGTACACACCAAACTTTTCAGTGAGCAATTGATAGTGCATCTCAGTAATGCATATAAATTTCATTATGTTTGAAATATTGAAACATCATTAAATTACACTGCAAATGAATACACTATATTGACAAAGGTGACCGGTCACTTGCGATTTTAGACGTTTTGTTAACTATCTAGAAAAATACATGAGGAATTAACCTGAAACTGCAGGTGTGTAAACAGTATAGTATAGGTTATATATTTCCGTGAAGATTTTTTCCCGAAACCCCATAGGTGACTGTCAACAAATTGAAAAAGAACGAATATCTTTTGGATTACCCTGTAAAAACTAATGTAGTAAAAGCGTTCAAACTCGAGATTATTAATAAGTGACTTATTGTAATATACTGTGTTCATTTTTATGAGGATAGCATGCACACTCGAAGATGAATTAATGTTTTTATAAAAACAGTCCCTAATTTCGCCAAAGTTTTTTGCTTATAATTTGCAGAGTTCTTAATATAAAAAAAAGTTCTTTTCAGAAAATATGACAAACAACATTGTACATAACACTCTTCAGTCGGAATTAAAAAATAATAATAATTGGATGAAAAATGAGCAGGTTTACTAAAAAATGTTTCACTGCGCATGCGCGAATGCAATCGAAATATCATATGCATAAAGTATTAGCTAAGTATATAGAGCAACTTTTGTGAGTGTCTCAAAATCATAGCTTGAAAATTCTGAAAATTATCGTCGATAGAATATGCTCGAAATCCGTTGTTCCCAAAAAGAAGTAAAAAGATGAGGGGTTGTATCAAATATCTGTTGATTAGTGCCAAGATAGCGTACACAATATTGCACGTACTACTATATTTGGATACAACCCCTCATCTTTTTGCTTCCTTTTGGGAACAACGGATTTCGAGCTTATCCTATCGACGATAATTTTCAGAATTTTCAAGCTATGATTTTGAAACTTTCACAAATGTTGCTCTATATACTTAGCTAATACACTATGCATATTATATTTTGATTGCATTCGCGCATGCGCAGTGAAGCATTTTTTAGTAAACCTGCTCATTTTTCATCCAATTTTTATTATTTTTAATTCCGATTGCAGAGTATTATGTACAATGTTGGTTGACATATTTTCTCAAAATAACTGTTTTTTATATTAAGAACTCTGCAAATTATAAGCAAAAACTTGGCGAAATTTGGGACTGTTTTTATAAAAACCTTAATTTCTCTTCGAGTATACATGCTAGCCTCATAAAAATGAACACAGTATATTACAATAAATCACTTATTAATAATCTTGAGTTTGAACGCTTTTGCTACATTAGTTTTTACAGGGTAATCCAAAAGATATTCGTTTTTTTCAATTTGTTGACAGTCCCCTATAGGGTTTCGAGAAAAAATCTTCACGGAAATATATATCCTATACTGTACTGTTTACACACCTGCAGTTTCAGGTTAATTCCTCATGTATTTTTCTAGATAGTTAACAAAACGTCTAAAATCGCAAGTGACCGGTCACCTTTAGCAATATAGTGTATTCCCCGTGGAACATTGTGTAACAGAATTCTTTTGTGTATAAATAATGCTTTTAATAAATAATGCTTTGCACCTATCTTTTCAAAAAAGCATGTTTCAGTGCACTTCATAATTGTATATCAACGTCATGAAGTTTCAAATGGTGTAACATCATCAAAATGTACTTGAAACGATTTTTTCCATTTGACTGTAATGTAACGGAATATTTTTTACTGTCCCTAGTTTTAACTGTAAATAAACTATAACAGCTACGCACTTCATTTTTAATAGGAATCCTGCTATAGTAAACGTCAATAACATACAAAAATTTCAGGACAGTCCGAGTATATTTACGAGAGTTAGAGCACGGCCGGCCGGACAAACCCAACTCATAAACACTTTTCAATTAGGCTGGAAAGTATAAAACATTAGTTGTTCACGGGCAGGGAAGACTGAGCTATGCTCGGTCAAAATTAGCTTTCAGTTCAACCCGATATATTTTTATCTCTATATTATTACTATATTGCATTTTATTTTATAAAAATGGCTTGACCCATAATGACCCATAATGACCCGTAATCAAAATTACACTCTAATCAAATTTTCTCGGACATGTGACCAAAACCAATTGTCTTCTTGTGCCCGAAACCGGTAGGATATAAATTTAGTCAAAATCGTCTGAGCCGTTTTTTAGATAAAATTAGATTGACCCACAGCGACCCAAAATGAACCACTTATCGGATTTTCTCAAGCATGTGACCTAGCCCAATGATTTGCTCGTGCCCCAAAACCGTAGGATGCAAAATTTAGTTCAAATCGTCTGAGCCGTTTTTAAGATAAAAATATCTTGACCCATGATGACACATAATGACCCATGACCAAAATGACCCACTAATCGAAATTTCTCGAACATGTGACCTAGTCAAATAGTCTTCACGTTCCCTAAATCTGTAGGATTCTAAATTTAGTTCAAATTCTCTGAGCCGTTTTTAAGATACAAATAGCTTGACCCCATAATGACCCATGACCAAAATGACCCACTAATCGAATTTTCTCGAACATGTGACTTATCCCAACAGTCTTCTCGTGCCAGACAACCACAGGATGCAAAATTTAGTCTAAATAGCCTCAGCCATTTTTTAGATAAAATTACCTTGACCCACAGTGACTTAAAAATGATCCACTAATCGAATTTTCTCACACATGTGACCTAGCTTAATGATTTCCTCGTGCCCGAAACTCGTAGGATACAAAATTTAATCAAAATCGTTAGAGCCGTCTTTTAGATAAAATTAACTTAACCCTTGTTGATCCAAAAATGACCCACTAATCGAAAGTTCTCGAACATGTTACTCAGCCCAATAGTCTTCTCGAGCCCGCAAATGGTAGAATACAAAATTTATTCAAAATCGTGTGAACCGTTTTTTAGATACAATTAGCTTGACCCTGACCCATGGTGACCCAAAATGACCCACTAATCGAATTTATTCGAACATATGAACTATCCCAATGTTTTCTGGTGCCCCAAAACGGTAGAATACAAAATGTCGTCAAAATCGTTAGAGCCGTTTTTAAAATAAAATTTGCAATTTATATTGTTAGCTCTTAAGTATATATAAATACAAAAATGAATTCATAAAGACACTATTCATATATTATATTGCATAAAATAAGGCTGGTGAATGTTACAATTTTTCTTAGGATTTTCTTCGATAGTTTTTAAATGTACTCTTTTTAAATATTTCTTATTATATTTTCAATATGACAGCGCTTGCGTTGCAGCTTTTTATCATCTATTCGTGTAATTACAATCAATATATATTATTTCGATGTCAACATCAATTTATTTATACATATGCAAAACGCAAAACGATGAATTAGGTATTATATGAAAGTTTTTGCACAGTTTTTTGACATAGTACTCTCACATTTCTTCAAAACACTGTGTTTGCTTAAAACCTTTATTTAATTAAATTGCGAAATTCTCGCACTGTCAATTAGTAACTGGTCAATTAGTCTATCACTTATCAGCTGGTATTCATTAAATTAATTACAATATACTTTTGATAAATAATGTTTTTAATAAAAATATAATCATTTAGCTAAAAATAAAATTCCTAAAGGATTTTTCCCTTCCACTAGATGGTGTTTGGTATATTCCGTAAAAGTACGTCAAGTCAGTCTCCAGTAAGAAACATATCTTCAGAACTATTTTACTACTTTATAAAAACATTACACAGAGTTTTTCGGCGCGAAAAAGACATCAAAAAAGCATTTCTCTTTCGTTCTGTTCTAAATTTGGTATCTTCATTTTTCTTCTATTGCTTGAAAGGTATAAAATGCTCTAAATTGGATCATATTGTCATAATGCCTTTCTAGATGGCAATTCCGAGGAAAAAGTTTAGATTACTTTTACGTCCATCTCGGCTCTTAAGTATATATAAACACAAATCGAAATGGGTAAAGACTGTATTCGTGTATTATATCTTAGAAAAAAAGGAACGAGAATGAATTTTTTTAAGATGTTTTCAATAGTTTTCAATTTAGTATGTTCCTATTCTAAGACTAAAGGACATTTTCGTATATTACTTCTTACTTTAAAGAAAAAATGATTCAGACACAATTTTTATAAATGGAATGCTGAATATTTTTCGCAGATTCATTGCATATATATATATATATATATTACACATTCGGTCTACTTAACTTTATTTTTCTTATTAAAGTAAATTGCACCTTTCTTAAATGCCTTAGTTTTATAAATAAATGGGCATATGCGTTATAATGTCATACTTCTGTATGCAATTAGTGGCGTATTTAAATTGGTCATTATATGTAAAAAAATACATTTCATGGGGTCATTATATATAAGAAAAATACATTTCAGGGGTTATTATATGTTAAAAAAATACATTTCAGGGGGTCATTATATGTAAAAAAAAAAATACATTTCAGTATGTGGACCATTTCCTTTAAAAATAGGTGTATTTTTTATCCTTGCTACGAACACTGGATTCGAGATACATGGTTTCTGTTAGATGAAGCTCCTCCACATTCAACAGTATATGTCCTAGACTTGCTTCTAAATGATTATGGCAATTGTGTTATCTCAATAGGTTTCCCTAAACGCTTTGGAGGAAGATATGTTTGGTGCCATCGGTAGCCCTGGCGTATCGCCACACTGTCGTTTTTCTGTCTAAGACATAATTGCTTATTTTCAAACCCATCAGGTCCTAAAAATAACGCTGAGTTAAAATTGCTTATATTTGAAACACACACATCCCTGATGAAGGTCATGTGTATAGCTGAAAGTACTCGGAAGTAATTGACATTGGATAATGTTAATGTAGTTTAATATATTTTTACAATTTTAGCGTCTTTTAAGTAATAAAGCACATTGAGTGTAGTTTTAATTTTTTAACATATGTTCTTATTTCGAGATACCTCCTTTTCTCCGAAGTGATTCGAGATATACTCATTTTTTAAATGCAAAGTATAGATAGAATTTTATGAAAACTTAATTGACTTTAATAATGTGAAAAAAAAACAGTGAAAGTTATTAACAAAGACTAATTTCTATCGCGAAGCAGTTTAAAGCTGTATAAACGAAGAGACACAAACTTCAGGTATATAGAAGTGAAGTCAAAATATAAAAAAAACAGTTTGGTTTCATCAAAAAGAGAATAGAATTCATCATTTGGGTACCCAGGACTATAGAGTTTAAAGATAAGAACAACGAATATTCCTTTTTAAGTCAAAAATCTTGGAAGAAATAATTAGGCTCATATTCTAATTTTGAAGAGCATTTTCTTTTGATAGTGCACAACCTTCAACTATATAGAAGTTAAATAAAAATGAAAAAAAAATCAAACAGTTTAGTTTTTATGAGTTAAAGAATAGAGGTTACCATTTGGGCACCGTAAGACAGTAGATGTTAAACCTAAGAGCACCCAATATTCATTTATGAGTTAAAATGTCTAAGAAGAAATAATTAGGCTGGTGTTATAACTTTCAAGCACATTTTCTTATAATAATGTCCATTTGGGTACCGCAGGACTGTAGAGGTTAAAACTAAGGAAACGAATACCATAATTTTCGGCCTATAATCCGCGTATTAAACAATTCTGTTTCGACCCAGAAATTTTATTTTATAAGATGTAACTTACTGTGTATAAAATGTGTATAAAATGTAACTTACTCTGTAAATATTTGAATTCTGTTATTGAATAAAATTTCTGGGTTGAAACAGAATTACTTGATCCCTGGATTATAGGCCGAAAATTACCGTATTCCTTTTTGAGTCAAAGTGTCTTTTTAAAAATAATTGCGTTCATGTTCTAATTTCCAAGCAGATTTTCTTTTAATGGCGCACTCCAATTTTATGGAAATTGCGCGCGATAAATTCTACTGATATCGACCAACATTTATAGAAAATCTGATAACAGCGATAGCAAGCGTGATAGCGTCAGTTTCAATAGAAAAACTTAATCGAATAATCTAAAATTCCAAAGAGAGACTTCGTTACATACTCTCCTCATATGGAAAACATTTTTAGAAACCAAATCTTTTAATTTTTTTATTCTTTTGAACATATTCTGAAAAATTGAAATAAAAATCTTTTTTTCAGTTCAAAAGTTATTAAATGTTTTCCTTCTAGAGAAACTGTGAATTATCCATTATTTTACGTAATTCACGAATGAAGAAAGTAATGTAACTAACAAAAGCTCAAAATGGGAAAAATTGAAAAATATTCCCTATTGTAAAAAAACCAACATTAATTGTTTGGAATTATTAAAATATTACAAAAATTCAACTTTCATGTTTTGCTGTAAAAGAAAAAGTATCAAATTCTATAATGCTTTCGATTAGTCCATATTAGACCTGAAAATGGCCTAAATGTTAATATTAATTACGTGGAAATTGCATACTTGCACATTTTTTACGATTTATGACAAGATGAAATACTTAATATACTCACAAGATTAAAATATATGTTCTCTTAAAGTGTAAGGTAGCATAATTAAAATTTATTACATTATCTTATAAATTTAATTAATATAAGGAAATTTTAGCTGTTATTTTTTAACATAAAAAAGTAATGGTAGAAATTTCAAAAGTAGCTTTCTAATAGCTCATTAAATAAGGCTATAAAAATAATGATAGTCATCATCTGGCCCATGATTTAAGAATTGAAGTCATGGAATATACATTAGAAAGAAAAAAATCATAATAATATATATACAGGGTGTAACTGAAATGCTTCAACAAACTTTGAGGGATGATAGTACTCATGAAGACGAACAAAAAATGCAATGGAACATGGGGTCGCAAATGACGTTTAACCCCTTCAGGGGCAGTGGTATGTTTATCAAAGCGCTTAATTTTAATTCCAAAACGCCATAATGGCACCAGAATTTTGCTAAAATCTTTTCCATTTAATATGTATGTGAAATATAGCCTTTTTCTTATTTACAAACAAATGTTTTTATAAATTCCGGTGCCAGTCATTTATTTCAACATTTTAGTACTAAAAGTAGTTTGCCCCTAAAAGACTTAAAGGATAAAAATAGAGAAAATGCGTCTGAAAATGGACTGGCACCGGAATTTACAAAAAAAATTGTTTGTAAGTAAGAAAAGGGCTATATTTCACATAAATATTAAATGGAAAAGATTTTAGCAAAATTCTGGTGCCATTGTGGCGTTTTGGAATTAAAATTAAGTGTTTTTTTAGACATACCACTGTCCCTGAAAGGGTTAAATGTCATTTGCGACCCCGTGTTCTATTGCATTTTTTGTTCATCTTCATGAGTACTATCATCCCTCAAAGTTTGTTGAAGCATTTCAGTTACACTCTGTATATATATATGTATTTGTTTTACATGCATTGGTTTAACCTAGCATGAGTTCTCTAGCCCATTTGTTCGTTCTATTCGATATACAAAGACAAATTTTTAAAAGTGGTTATTTTTAGATGTCTAATGGAATTTTGCAACAATATAAAGAGGCATTTACTATTACATAACGGGAATATTTTTAATTAATAAATTTACTTTGTACAAGAGTTATTTTTGTTTTATTTGATTTTTTTCTGAGTATACCACGTTAAGGAACGTTTTTGACTCTTTGAATACATTTTGAATGACATTACTTTACTAAATTAATTAATATTTATATTACAGTTAATATTTGGTTATAGACTGGGATCTAAAACAAATTAGAAAGAGAAATCGTTGCTCATTTTCTTTAACCCATTAACGCCCAGTGGCATATTTTTAGATCACTAGACTTAGAGGCAAGAAAGGGTCTTTCACACCAGTAAATATGAAGATAAATATATAAACTCTCTTTCACGCGACAAATCCCTTGATAAAATAAAATAAAAAATACCCTTCATTTAAAAGTGGTGGAAATCTAAAATTTAAATTTTAACGAAAAAAATAATTTGGGCGTTAATGGGTTAACCCATTTCCTTTGGTAATGTCCATCTAGACATTCATATATTTCCTGAAGTCCACAGTATCCAATTTGTTTATTTCACTTTGTTTAAGGTTAAATGTGTTCAAAGCAATATATTTTAGATATAGTCTTAAGCATTGCATGTGTATAATTTTTTTCATGTGAGATATTACATTGTGAATATAAATAGAAGGCTGAATCTATAAATAGCTGGAAAAGTATTTTAAAAATCTAAAATTCGAATGTAACGAGAAAGGTTGTTTTAATGAATCTATAAATAACAACTTTTTAAATTGCTATAAATTTTTATATGCAATTTAAAACTGTATATATATACAGGGTGTTTCACTACCAGACCGACAAACTTTGAGGGGTGATAGTAGACATGAAGACAAACATTATTAAATAGGAAACCATTGGGCGCAAACGTCATCTGTAAGAGCTAGGGGCCATTAAAGTTTAAGGTCCAAAATTTCAAATGATGATAAAAAATGGAAAAAAGGGTCGATTCGTTTGCGGTTTTCGCTAAAATCATTCTTTATATCACGATTATCTTCAAAAATTTTTTTAAAGGTTACGTACAAAAATTGTCAATAGAGGGTGCTTTAGAGTAACGAACAACTACTTTTTACCGTTATTTTTTGTATGGGGTTAAAATTATTCTAAAGTTTAGACTTTAACTTAAATTTTAAGCCCAAAATTGAAAACATTGGGATCGGATAAGTAGCAAAAATTGAACTGTGAACAGAGGGGGTTGGGGATTTTAAACGCTCATAAACATTGAACAAACTAATCGATTTTGTTGCAGTTTGCGTGTAAGTCATTCCCTTGGTAATTATTTTATTCAAAATGACGTACAACTTTGGTGTCCTCATTTTTTATAGAGGGCGTTTCCAACACATCTCCGACATTTCAATGACATTACTCTTGGGTGTTTTACTATCAGGCCAACATACTTCCAGGAAGTGTTAGAGATGCAAAGACGACTCGGAATCACATTAGGAAGGTAACGTTGGAAATGCCTTTTTTGCGAGTTATGGTTAAAAGAAGCATAGAAAAAAGCAACAGAATGAAGCAGAGGAACAGCAACACATTAATGTGACAGAAAACAGTTTATTTAAAGGTTTTACTACAAAAGGTCTTTGAAATTACGACTAGAAGTAGTCCGGCAAGCTTCACAGCAGTGTCCCATAGAATTCCTCACGCTCTGGAAGATTCCTGGCATCTCTGATAGCTTTCGGGCAGTTACAGAAATACGAGCCACGAGGTCTTCAACTGAAGGTACGGGAGTCTCATACACTCAACTTTTCATTTGACAGCAGCAGAAGAAGTCCATACATGATAGGTCCGGCGATCTGGTAGGCCAATGAACCTGGCCACCACGACCCATCCAACGCTGTCCAAATGTTACGTTGAGTTGCGGCGAACGTCATTGGTATAATGTGGAGGAGCCTCATCGTGCTGGAACCACATAGAGTGGCGCAAGAAATAGGAACATGTGCTTCTTCCAGAAGTTCTGACAGAATTTGTTGTAGTAATATCAAGTATGTATTTCCATCCAAACGGGAGAATAGAATGCATGGTCCAATAATGTAGTCCCCAAGAATGCCGGTCCAAACATTGATAGAAAAACGCCTTTGAGCAGCACGTGGTCTCGTACCATGGGGTTTCGCCAAAGCCCAAATATGGTCATTATGTTTACTGAAGGCCCCCTCTCTTCTAAAAATTGTTTCATCCGTAAACAATACAGACGCCGCAAATGTGTTGTCTGCTGCAATCTGTTGCAAATACCATTCAGCAAACGTCTTCCTATGTGGAGAATCTAATAATGCGTTTAATTCTTGCACGTTTTGCAGATGCTATGGGCTCATTTTGTTTTTCGATAGTGTCCTCCAGACAGTGGTGTGTGAAAACCCCACCTGTTGGCTTATCGCACGAGAACTCGTGCTTGGGTGACCTTCTGCGATACTTACCACTTGTTCCGCATTGCACGGTGTCCTTTTCGTTCGTTCTCGATTCATCTTAACTTTCGTTAAACACCTAGTATCACGAAGCCTTCTATTCACACTTGAAAATGTCGTATGATGGGGTGCACGCCTATGAGGAAAACGCTCCTTGTGCAACCTCAGAGCGGCGTGTCCGTTACATCCCACAGCTCCATATACGAGCAACATGTCGACCAGTTCATCGTTCTAATACTCCATCCTACTACCTTTGGAACCGGTTCGCAAACCTTTTGAACACCTTTTGTAGTAAAACCTTTAAATAAACTGTTTTCTGTCATAATAACTTGTTGCTGTTTCTCTTCTTCTCTCTGTTACGTTTTTCTCTGCTTCTTTTAACCATAACCGCCCCATTCTTTTAACCGCCCCATGGTTTCCTATTTAATAATGTTTGTCTTCATGTCTACTATCACCCCTCAAAGTTTGTCGGTCTGGTAGTGAAACCTGTATATATATTATCTTTCGTTCACTCTTGTATTTTGTACCCTTGACTTGGAAACTCTTCAAAATTGAATAGAAAACTTATATTTACATTTTATTTCGGAATTCACATGAATTACTTTTATTTGTACACTACAATATTGCTTTATCCAGGGAAATAAAAAGAATTTTTTTTTTGCCGAAAATAGCTTAAGCAAACGAATTATGTTGGTTTTTATTGATATTACAGATAATATAAGTGCATCTTATAATTAATGTAACTGAAAATTATTAATATGAATACTATGGCCTATATTCAATATGACCAGGGGTAATCATTTTCTATTTGCTTGCAATTCCCAAAGAAGGAAGAAGTATTTATATTCCCTTTCTCGTTTGTAAGACGGAAAGAAATCCATTGGAGATAAAGTTGTTACCATAGCTTCTTAACAACAGAACATGATAATTTTTTTTCGCTCGAATCGCAGATAAGAAAAAAAAAAGAAAGACAGATTGGAAAAAGTATCTGGCATTAATAAGCAAAAAATAATAATAATAACATATTTATTACCATACAATAAATTAATTAGAAAATTTGGGTAAAACCATCTGCTACATATGTTATTGATTGCCTTTTATAAACGTGTAACTTTGAGGAAGTACTTATAATTGGGTCAATCAACTCTCCTTTGCACCAAAGACTTGTTAAGTATTTTATATTTTTTAAATACATAAATAATTGATTCAAAATTATATTTAGCATGTTTACTAGATAAATAATTCTAATTTTAGATGTGCTAACCAGTAGTGCACTTTCTTCATTCTATGCTCAATTTTCGTTTCATTCATATACATATTCATCTCCTATGTTACCGAGTTCAAAAATTTTTGTTTTGTCATCTATGTCACCTTCAAAAGCATATTAACTATTAATTTGGAATTTTGCATTGCTAAAGCATAGATTAATGGTCTAATTATTTTTTGGAAAAATAAAAACTACAATTAATAGATCTAAAATAGATTTGAATACATTTATTAATTTTATTTCATGATGGAGATGGATATGTAGAAAGCATAGTTGATTGGACCAACTAAATGCTTAACTAAGAAGTAGCTGTTAGAGAAAGCGATACACAGTGGATCAAAAGCCTAAATTTTCTGGCTTTATCTACTATAGCTGAGTTATGATTTAAAGTTTTAAAATCTGTATCAAAATTTTGCTTCTGTACTTTTTGTAAAGCAATAAAGGAAACAATACCTCTATACTCATCTATTCTTAAATAAAAAGTTGTCTCATAATGAAACAGCAACAGAAATCGGAAAAGCAAAAATCTATAAAGCGAGCCTTCACCTCAGATATCCTATGCAAAATAATCATTTAAGAATATTGAAATATAACAAGAAATATGTAAAGAACGCCTCAATTGGTTTGACATTAGCTTGCAAAATGTGCTATATGCTGACTTGAGTAGTTCTTAATTCCTAAACTCCGAAGGATCAGTATCTTGTATATAGCTTCTCACAATAAAGATAGCTACGAATTTTTATAAACGAGAACAAATAAGCCATATTTGCATAAAACGCATCACTGGCCAAACACAAATTATCCAAATCGAACTCTTGCTACATTCTAGAAAGTAAAAAAGTTCATAAGAAACAAGTAATATAAAAAAAAAATTAAGTCAATTCCTACTTAGGTCAAAAAGAAATTTTTTCTCAGCGATCTACACGCTTCGCCACTGACGGTATTTATTCCTAAATTTATATCCTGCTAAATATCTTATATAAGAGAAAATTTTTCTCCCATATAAAACTAAAATTAATCAATGAATTAATATTTGAAAAAACTGTATTAACATCAAGTGTCACCCACTACAAGTTTAAAAAAATGTATTTGAATAAAAGTATTTTATTAACGATTGAAAATTTGAACAAGATATATAAATATATATAGGAAGAGTGTGAACTAATAGTAGGAAGGAATATATGTATAATATCACTGTAAAAAAATTTCCTGAAAAAAAACGGAAATTTTACTGCCAGTACTATTTCCGTATTTTATCGGAAAAAATTCCGTAAATTCCAGTAAATTTTCCGTGATTTCTGAAATATCCGTTTTTAAATTTCCGTTTCATAACAGATATCTTCCGTATTCTTTAGAAATTTTTATAATGTTAAAATAAACATTGTAACATTATAGGACTAAAAAAAAAAAGTGACTTCTCAAGAACAACCTTGATATATTTCTGCTTATTCTTTTTCGCATTTCTAAGTGAGTTTTGTGTACATAACAAAACCTTGCTACGATGAGAATCGAACCCGCAATCTTCCGTATACTAAACCGGAGGTCCCGACCACTACGCCATGACTAGATACTCCGCTGTCTTAAGCATTGCTACTTATTTTAGTCGCTTTTTATGATGCAAAAACTAAAATTAATTAATTTAATTTAATTAATGAATTAATATTTGAAAAAACTGAATTAACATCAAGTGTCATCCACTACAAGTTTAAAAAAATGTATTTGAACTTGAGTGGATGAATAAAAAGTATTTTATTAACGATTAAAAATTTGAACAAGATATATAAATATATATAGAGTGTGAGAGTAGGAATTGAAAAAAGGTCTGGAATTACAACGTACTATTAGGTTGATGCAAAAGTTCTGTCGTATTTTAATACCTTTAACACCGGTAAAATTTTAATACTTGATAATTTTATATATCAGTTCAAAGCAAGCAGATATAATAAAATTATCAGGTATTAAAACTTTACCGGCATTAAAGTTATTAAAATTAAGTATTAAAATACGACAGAACTTCTGCATCAACCTAATATAAACACCAATACAGAAAATATTTTTCTTAACACATTCTAGACCAGAGCTGGATTAACACCGGGGCAAATTTACACCAGTAAAAAGGAATAGATATTTTTGCCTTAATTCTAGCATAAATTTTGCACAACTTAAGCATTAAATAAATCAGAAATTTCTATTCATATTTACTGGTGGAAATTGCCCCGGTGGATAAAGCCTTGTTCAAGACCGCTGACTTGAATTTATGTGTTTGGATATCTATAAGTCCATCTACGAGTTTGCTTTTGCATTTTATGTTACATTTCTTCTAAAAACTATACACAATATATATATTTATGCTACCAATGTGCTATGCATATAAATACATTGATCAGAAATAGTATGATTATTATTTATATCCATTTCTAATATAAACACGTAAGCAAAATTTTTAATGTTAAACAAAGCAACATGAAACAGTAACATCCAAAGACGAAGCTAATTGTTAAAGAAACAAAAATGTAAATAAGAGGGAGCCAATAAAAGCCGTGAATGTGTTAAAATGTGTTGCGGAATTCACAGAATGTGAAACCTAATACTATTCTCCAAATAAGAAATTTGTCTTACATTTCTCTTCAGATAAACATAATCCTTCAAAGGTCCCATGCAAAATTAGATGATTTCAGGCCTCCCAATGGGTCTGTTTTTAATACCTCTTTTCTTCAAACCAAAATCTTCTTTTTATATTTTTCTTGAAAAATTTACAAAAATCAACACCGAAGGTTATGTATTAAAATACGTCAGAACTTTTGCATCAACCTAATAAATTATTTTCAAACATAAAATCCACACAATCAAACATTAAAATTAAAATACATAGATAGAAAGTCAATTTTGAAATTAGATAGTTTTAAAATAATTTTATAATATACGAAAAGACGTAAACCAAAACCAACATCTCTTTAGCTCAATCATAAATTGCTCTTTATTTTTCAGTTCAGGAAATCCTTAATAATATCTTGCTATCGTTTTAAGCAAAATATATTTGCATTAATAATCTTTTATCTCTAAACCACTTTAGTGACGCTTAAATATTACTAAAGGATTGTTTCCAAGAAAAAGATTGCCAAATCACTAAATGCAAATCTCCCGCTTGAGAATAGGGATTTGGTTTAGCAATCAAAGCTCCACCCAAGGAGAGAGACTGGAGTAAAGAGGCTGAATAAATCATAGCTTGTATTTATGCTTCTCAAATGCGAATGACTTAGATTTAATCTCATTCAGTCAGAACCATTTTAGAGCTAGATAAAGATAAAATATTTTAACGCAGAAACTGTTTTATATTTCTTTTTGTGAGTCATTATTTGTTTCATATTGTTATCAAATGCTGCAATTTTATATTTTTGATCTATGCAAATAAAGCATTTTTACATTACCCATTTTCTGCGACCCTTTTTTTATGTCTTTTTTCTGTAAAATGTAATGCTGTTCACACAAATAAATGTAATACATACAGATTTCAGACAAATTAAAAATAAATAAATTTTTTATTCAATTTTCAAAAAATCTCTATTCAAAAGTTTAAAATACTGTAATAACTCAGCGTTGACAGTTTGGCCTCCTTTTATTTATTCAGAAATTCCGAATCCATACCAGAAATTTAAAATAGAAATTCTTTCTTTATTTGATGACAGACATTTCGCGATTACTTAAAGTAAAAATTTTTCCTCAAAATTTCTGGTATGAATTCGGGATTTCAGAATACAAAGAAGGCCAAACTGGCAAATCTGTAATAACTTGCAGAATTGTATCAAACATTTTCATAAATAATTTTAGAATTTTTTATACGATAGCTTTTTAAATATTTTACTCTTCTTTAATATATCACTTTTCAAATAGGGCCCACGAAAAGAATTGGGTTAAAATGGGCAAAAATGCTTTTCGCTGTTTCAATGATGTGCACAGTAAATAACGGATATTTTGATGCATATATTCAAAGAAGATTAATTTTTTACATCGTTTGGTACAGAATTTCTCCAATCGACTGCCACTGTTTTCATAAAATAATCTTCTTGATAAATTTCTAGTAGAATTTTACAGCAAAGATACAATAGTAAAAATTCCATTCTTCTACGACCAAAGCCCACCAAGTTATGATATTTTTAATTTTGTGAAATTTCAGATCTTTCCAACACAAAAAATAATAATTTGTCAGTTTTTGTGAAGGAAAGCTTCAAAATTTCATAAAATATAAGGTATAATAACTCGATGACCTTTGGTCCAAGAAAAATGGAATATTTACTGTTGTACTTGAACATGAAGAAATTTATTTTAAACATAACTCATAGGACTCTGGAACCGCATAAAATTTTAAATTGTAACTTTCTCAAAATTCATGGCAAGACTATTTCATGCACATAATCTTAATTCCTATTTTATTTCAAAAACTTTTGCAGTTTACATTGTCTGCGTATCTCCAACAGGTAAATAGTTATTTTTCTTATTACAGCCTAGAACTGGTAATTATTTTTATATTCAATCACACCACAATTGAGTAATAAACAAGTGGATTTTTCATTGCTAAACTGAGCGTTAAGCCGACAGAGTGAAAATTGTTCCAAACCGGGAATCGAACCCGGGACCCCAGAATAGAGCTCTGAGGCTCTACCACTGAGCTACAAGGAACGATATCCGAACTCAGCATCTCTCACTCTTATATATGTCGGCCAACTTAAAATGTACTCATTTTATCACGGAAATTAATCATATCATAATAATAGACGATGAAATTCATTTCACAGAAATAATAACGATGTTTTTTTTTTGTTTGTTTTTTACATTGTCTTCTATTGGATATTTGCGTATAGTATAATTTTAATGTAACAAAATTGTAAATAATTGCTTGTAAAAGTGTATTGAAACTTAATTTCATAAAATAAAATTAATATTTAGTATATGAAAATCTGCACATAAAATAAATTTTGTATTCATGCATTTTTGCATAAGAGTGCAAAAGCTATTGCAGCAAGATCTGAATATTTATAAAACTAGTTACAGTACGAAAGCACCTCATTTGTCACGTTTGATGTACAATTTTCAACTGGTTTGTGTGTGTCTACGAAGCGTGTATAAACTTATATGTATAAAAAAAAAAAAAATTCACCCGCATCAATAAATACTGGATTACATGGAAAGTAGAAAATTCTCAATCCATACAGTGTTCTTAAAATAAAATTTTCTGTTAACAAAATATTGAAAACTTCGCCTGCATTGAAAAGGTAGCCTTTTAAGGTATCAGTATTATTATTTAAAGGGGTTTCGGGCACATTTTAAAAACCTTTTTATTCATTGAATTAGAATTTTGAGTTTTTTTGTGATGGTTAACCATATAATTGGTAAACAAAATCATAAAACTTCGCATAAAGTCTCAACTTAAAATCGTTATAACTCGTAATATTATTCGTCAAATTAAAAAAATATTAATAACTAAATAGAAATATATCAGTTTTAATTATGATTCAGAATTTTTTTTAAATATTAATTTAAAAAAATTTTAATATTTAAAGTAGAAATTTATATTAAAAAAAATGATGTAACTTATTTTTAAAAAATCACTTTTTCAAAAATAAATATATTTTTTAAGTTTGCTGAATCAAAAATGAAGTAAAATAATTGAAAAGGCATGTTTCAAGTTTGAACCATTTATCTTTAACGTTTCTTGACTTATAGCAGTATAAAGACGAGAATTGTTTTAAAAAAACCCGTCATGCAGAAAAACGCAAATACGTTTCCATGACAACCAGTACTTGAAAGCTAGATTTTGAAAACAAAAAAATAATATATCCTGTTCTAATTAAGATAAAGACATGATTTAAACCTCTTTTTCAGCAGGAGAAAACAGAGAATTTGGTAATAAGATAAAATATTTTTCAAAATTTTGAAGATTTTTGTGTTTCGTACCCCCTTAAATCCTTGATTGTTACGAGAAAGCTTTGTTGAACTTTGCCCATTACATTTTTCCAAAATATACAGGGTGTTTTAAAAAGAATCATGTGATTAAAAAAAAAAATCATATCTATTCAGCTTGATCCGTTTTGATCAAATAATGTATAGGTAGAAAGATGAAAATTTCGAGTTTAACGCAGTTGCGGAAAGGTAGCGCTAACGCTCTTCCTTTGCCCGCTATTACAGTGTGTGGCCTTCTAGATCGCCGGACCTCTCAATGTGCGACTACTTCTTGTGGAGCTTTATAAAAGGCTACGTTTATGTGCCTCCCTTCCATCTAAATTAGCAAAACTGAAGATATGCATAACAGCCGCCGTGTAAGCAGTGGATCAGACATGCTCGCAAAATTTGACTATCGTATAGATATATTCCTTGCATCCAAAGGTGGGCATATTGAGCACCTTTAAATTTTAGCAACTGATTTCGAAATTCAAATGTACTCATGATAGTTAAAATGTTGCTGACCCCTGCTTTATAGCATTTTGATTGCCAACTGACTAAAATCAAATCCCTCGCTTGAGAAATGTTTCGGTTTAGCAATAAAGCTCCATCCAAGGTCTAGGGTAAAGAGGCTAAATAAAAAGCATAAATTGCATTTTTACTTCTCAAATGCGATTTACTTAAATTTTATCTCATTCATTTTGAACTAGATGAAGATAAAATATATTAACGCAAAAACTGTTATATATATTTGTTTTATTTTAATGAGTCATTATTAATTATGCTACATTTTACTATTTATGAGCTCCGCCAGTCAAAAACATTTTCATGTTAAAATACGGAAAAGGGTAATTTTAGTTTTTTTTTTTTTCAAAAATTGTACAATGAAATTAAAATTTTTTATAGCGACTATTAAAAGAATATTTTATAATTATACGTACTAGCTTCTTAAATAGCTTCAAACGAAAAAATATTTTTGCAACTATCTCCAGAGATTGGGTTTAGCAATTAAAACTCCACCCAAGCAAAGAGACAAGATAAAGAGGCTGAATGAGTCATAAATTGTATTTTGCTTCTGAAATAGATTTAATCTCATTCAGTCAAAATCATTTTAGGATTTTTCTTGTCTCTCGGCAATATAACGAGAGGCTACTTAATAATATTTTCTGTACTTTGTTCTAAAGATTCAAGCATTCTAAAATAGTTACGTATTTACTATTTGAAAAGTCTAATTGGAAAAACATTTCAGTTCACTTTTTCATGAAAATGAATTTTTAATGTTATTTTATTGCTCACGAAGAAAACTTTGATGGTATGCTATCATTTTCTATGCTAAACAACGTCAGTTCAAATACAATTATATAGAAATAAAGGCCGCCTTTGAATCCGCGTGTCTCTTCTATATTGGATTTACATTTTTCTCTAAATTAATTTCCATGGACTGAAGTGGTTTCCCTTCTGAACTTTTCATTATGTACTAATGAAATGCACGTAACAAGTATTAAAAAAATTGCGCATAAATTTATAAAAATGTAGAATAATCCGCAGTTTTAACTTTCTTTAAAATGCATACCTTTAAAAAGATACACATAATTATGATATGAAGATAGCATGTATACTCGTAGAGAAATTAAGGTTTTTATAAAAACAGTCCCAAATTTCGCCTAGTTTTTTGCTTATACTTTGCAGAGTTCTTAATATAAAAAAAAGTTCTTTTCAGAAAATATGACAAACAGGGACGTAGCTTTAGGGGGGGGAGGGGGGAGCCTCCCCTCCCAATAAGTTCAAGTAGTAAGGCGCCACAGAAGGTTTAAGGGCGCCGGCAGGCGCCCTAAAGAAACGGTATATTAGTAGTAATAAGTGATTATACAAATACTTATTTTAAATCTTAAATTAGAAAGTAAGTTACTTTTAACATACAAAATTTGCGTAAGGGTTTTTATTTGTTACTACTTATTTGTTACTGATTTGTTACTACTTCTATCCCTCCCCCCCCCCCCCCCCGTCAAAAAAAAAGTATACATGCAAAAGGGAAAATTCTGAAAATAGGAATTTTAATCAAATGCGGGCCGGTAAGTGTAATTCGATCCTTAGAAGTACAAATATTCCCTTCTTACCTTGTAGTAGTTGTTGGCCACCCTTTGTAGTAGAACGAAAGTGTGAAGAAGTGGAACTGACTGGTGGGGGAGTTAGAACGGTTCTCCAATACGTTCATGTAAGGGGCCAAAGATTGTTTAAGGGTGCCGTTAGGCACCCATAAAGAAAGTGTTTAAATAGTAGTTGCAAGTAATTATACAAGAACATTATTTTGAATGTTAAGAATTGCAATCAATTGCAGGCAGTAATGTAATTCGATTTTTAGAAGTACAGTTCTTTCCTTATCTCAGTAGTTTTTGGTCACTTTTGGTATTCTAAAGAAAGTGTAAAGAATTGGAAGTGACGGTAGAAAGGTTACAGAACGGCTCAGAGAGGGTGGGGTTGGTCCAGAGGTCTCCACGAGCGGAAATTTCTAGGGTCGGACCCGCCCGGGTATAAACGAAAACTATCTTGGTCCTACCCAGTCCGCTTTAAAAACCGAAAGTTCAGCCCGGCATGGAACGGTTCATTTTCTACAAAAGAAAATCCGAATTTTCATAACATAATAATTAAGATTCTTTTAAAGAATACTGCATATTTTTTTTTTTTTTTGCGAAATTTTTAATGTATATTTCAGACTACATGTGGGCAATCCATAGAATATAGAATGTCAACATTAATGAATACTTAGACTTCTAGACTTTTACATTCAAATAAGCACTCATTAAAAAAAAAGTACTTTGGAGTAAAGATAAAAAATGTTTAAAAACATCATAAATTTTGAAGCTTTATTATTAAAAAATTAGTTTAAAAAATATTTCTTCGGAATTCATTAAAGTTTATTTCCAAAGATTTTGTTACCAAAAATCTATTATCAATTTTAGTTTTGAATAAAAAATTGTCTGCCAGACACATCTTAGGAATAATTAAGTTCAGGTCCAGCCCAGCCTGCGTATATAGAAAAAATGTACACCTGAACACGGCCCGAGTCGACAGGAAAAATTAGGCTCAGGCTCAGACACAATATAACTGTCCGATGAAAATCTCTACGTTAGGCAATAGGCATATTAAATTTCTGTATTGATGTTGTCAAACTAGTATCGAATTGTGCAACATATTTATAAAGTTATTCTGGCATAGTCAGCTCCATTGAAAATTGTTCATATTTCATCGGCTTAGTCCGATCCTTTTAAATTTGGTATATCGGTGCCGGTAGTCCCTCTTAATTTTTTTTTACCAGACCGCCTAGCCTGTTTATTTTTTTCTTTTTATTATCCCAGCCCATTTGAAAGTTTGACTTAATTTGGTCGGGTACGGGAATCGAACCGTGCAGGTCGTGATCTCTAGGGTAAGAGGTCGGCACTGGCCAGAATTTGCAGGCTCGGCCAGAACGAAAGCTATCTTGGCTAAGCCCAGTCTGGTCTAAAAGCTAAAAGTATGGCACGGGATCGGACCGGCCCGTTGAAAATTCAGTGAAAATAGGCCCGATCCATTGAAAAATCAATGAAGTCAGGCCCGGCCCGACTTGACCAACTCAATTTCTACAAAACAAAATTCCAATTTTTATTAACATACGATTAAGATTCTTTTAATGAATACTGCATGCATATTTATGGGAAAATTTCACAGTATATTTTAGAATACTTTATACATGCCATATGTCATAGCATACAGAATAGTATTATTAAAGATCACTTAGACTCTTAGAGTATTACATTCAAATAAAGACATTAAAAAAATTAATGTAGTTCAGAATAAAAGAAAAAGACGGTTAAAAACATCCTAACTTTTGTTGCTGTATAATAAAAAAAACGTTTCTCTGTAATTTATTAAAGTATACTTCCGAAAAAAACTAAGCCCAGGCTCAAGTATGATGCAAGTGTCCAATGCCGATTTATACGCTTCACATATTTCTGTAATGATGTTGTAATCGGCTCATGCAGTACATTTACTTATTCTCGTTCCAGACAAATCCATTTAAAATTGTTCATATTTTGTCAGGTTAGTTTGATCCTTTTAAATTTCTTATATCAGGCCAGTCGGCTCACTTAATATTTTTATCGGCTCACCCCGACCCACTTATTATTCTTCATCGGCCCACCCAGGATAGTTAAAAAACTGTTTTCATTCTGTCAGACCGGTCCGTTTGAAAATTGACCTTTATTTTGCTGGGTCGGGTACGAACCCGTGCAGACCTCTACTCTAAGTCAAGGTGGTCATATGGCAATTCACCAGAAAGAATCCTCTGAACAAAAAATTTCCTCCACCCTGACATTTGAACTCTTGAAATCCCCTCTCGTGCAGAACGAGACAACATACAATGATATTCGTTCATTTGGAGGATTAGAGGCATGTGTTTCTTGAAACGAATGTACTGTATATTTTTTTGAAAACTTATATCCCAGGCACGAATTCTTCCGGAGTAAATAAATGAAAGAAATAAACTAGGTACCTTTTACAAAAATCAAAACAATAAATGAATTTAAGAAGAAAGCAGATTGTGTAACTTCATTCATGAATGAGTGGTTTCAAATTGTTGATGGGAGCAGAATGTAAGAGCAGTTACAAATGTTTGCTTTAGTTAAGGTTCAAATTCATTTCAAATTACTACGTTTGACACATTAAGAAAATCATTATCATCTGTTTGCATATAAAATTTCATATATTTTTTAATCAGGTCTCTAAGAATAAAATAGTATTGTAATTTTTATGTAAAAATTAAAACTGATATTTTAAACAGGCTTTCGAGACGCGAGAGTTAGAGATCTGCGCGGCCCGGGCTTAACTTTTTTCCGCAGACTTGGGCCGGGACGGTCCAGCCTTCTTTTTTCTGGGCCAAGCTGTGCTTGCACGTTATTTTTCCTAAAGGATTGTGTGGACCGAAATTTGCAGGCCAGCATAAAAATCAGAAAATTAGGCCTGGCACAACATTTTTCGCGAAAAATGAATATATTTTTAAATGGCTATTATTCTACAATTAAAATTCGTTTTAAAGAATAGTACATACTATTCTAAGCAAAAAAATAAAAATAAAATAAAGTACAGTAAAACCTGTGAAATAGAAAGAGTCTATGACGAAAACCTTTCTTACACCGAAAAATGTCTTGATCCGTGCAAAAAGAATATAATACACACAACAGACAATGTACCTGCTAAGAATGGAACCTGCCTATAACGGATTTTTCTTCTCTTATTGAATCTCCATTTGAATGTAATAGTCTAATTCAATTTTTTAATCAGTATTTATGTACCTTATTGTCTGAGTGGATCATAAATATTGTTGATATTTTTCATTCCACGCATTTTGAACATAATCTGTGTTAAAATAAAATCTATGCATAAGTAAGTGTGCTTTTTGAATAAGTAAGTGTAATTTTAATTTTAGGTTAATGTTCCTTCAGAAATATCGGCATGCTTTGTAGATATTTAGTCGGGCGAGGCCGGTCCGAACATTTTGTTTTTATACCGGGCCGGGCCAAAATAATTTTTGAACGGGTCGGGCCGAAATTTTTGCTTTTATGCTGGGCCAGGCCGTGCCTGGCGAGAGAGGGGGTGGGGTGGGATGGGGAAGTGGAAAATGAAAATTATAAAAGGGCGCCAAAGTCAGCCCCCCCCCCCAATAAAAATTTCAAGCTACGCCCCTGATGGCAAACAACATTGTACATAACACTCTGCAATCAGAATTAAAAAATAATAAAAATTGGATGAAAAATGAGCAGGTTTACTAAAAAATGTTTCACTACGCATGCGCGAATGCAATTAAAATATAATATGCATAATGCACGAGGCTAACGAAAAAGACAGGCTACCGCGGTGCATTCCTCTTATCTCTTTTTCCAAACCGCTAGAGTGACGTGATGCTCTTTTCGTACACCTCCATTGGTGCATTCAAGCATCACGTGACTCCCACGGTCTGTAAAAAAAGATATGCGTAAAGCACCGCGGTAGCCTTTCTTTTTCGTTAGTCTCGCATAATGCATTAGCTAAGTATATAGAGCAACTTTTGTGAAAGTCTCAAAATCATAGCTTGAAAATTCTGAAAATTATCGTCGATAGAATAAGCTCGAAATCCGTTATGCCCAAAAAGGAAGCAAAAATATGAGGTGTTGTATCTAATATGAGGTTGTTTTATTTCTAGATAGTTAACAAAACGTCTAAGATCGCAATTGACCGGTCACCTTTGGCAGTATATTGTATTTCTAATATCTCATTTGCATTTTAATATTGTTAAACGATTTCTTTGCCTTGGATAGCAGAGATCAATCTCTATTTCCGTCGTTGATTACTTTTTCGATTTTTTTATGCGGATCTTTTTTCGAAGATACTTTCACTTTCGAAACCGGTTTCGAAAGGAAAAGTATCTTCGTAAAAAAAATCCGCAAAGAAAATCGAAAAAGTAATCAACGCCGGAAATAGAGATTGATCTCAGCTATTCAATGTAAAAAAAATCGTTTAAAAATGTTGAAATGCAAACGAGATATCAGAAAAATAATGCCCCATAGGATTAACATTAGCGAGCGTGTGTTTTCGCGTGAGGGGAGAGAACCCTTAAGTTATAAAAATCAATGTTCGAAATACATCTTTCAGAAATATTTTATTTTAACTAGCGCATACTAAACTTTCAGTCCTCGTATGAAGTATGTATTATTTTTTCCCTGTCAATCTAGAATAGCATTTTATTTACACAAATTAACAAAATTATTTTTAAAAATAATTCGTCAGTTCGAGTGTTAAATACACAATGTTTCCACTCTTTAAAGAATAAACCAGAGCTGCCGACTATCCAGATTTTTGAACACCACTTTTTCACAATAGAAATCTTTGTCTTATTTGATCGCAGAACTTCTGCATTAAATGGAGCGAATAATTCTTTTCGAAAATAGTGGTATCATGTT
Source organism: Maratus michaelseni (assembly GCA_963931845.1). Lineage (NCBI taxonomy): Eukaryota > Metazoa > Arthropoda > Arachnida > Araneae > Salticidae > Maratus > Maratus michaelseni. The sequence continues at coordinate 421,490,655 of OZ007586.1, forward strand.
GGCATATCTGGAAAAAAAATGTAGAAAGATAAATGCATTAAAGCTGAACGTTTACACCGTTGATTAATATACAGATTAAAAATATAAACAGTTTTTCTAAAAGCAGTGCAAGAGGTAAATATTAAAACTTAGTTAAAAGTCATTTAACTAAGTTTGGACGAAGTGAACTTAAATGTAAACTTTGTGACAGAAAATTGAACTTAAACCTTGACTAAGTGACCTTGAACAGACTTTTAACTAAGTTTTAATAGGTTTTTTTTTTTTTTTTTTTTTTTTTTTTTTTATCTACGATCGTTCATAATGTCATTTATTAACATAATAATTATCTGTACTACCTATTACAATAGCCATTAATTTATTTTAAAAAACACATCAAAAAGCAGTTCACATCTCTGAAAGCTTCAAATAAATACTTTCAAACTACACCAAAACTAGTCAATGTGACTAATCTAAGTAGACTAGTTTTAGTGCAGCTTGAAAATGTTTTTTGAAATTTTTAGACGTGTCACTGCTTTTTGATGTGTTTTTAAAATAAATTAATGTCTGTTGTAATAGGTAATACAGATAGTTATTAAGTTTTAATATTCCCATCTTACACTGCTTTTAGCAAAGTACAAGTACAATTACGTGATTATATTTTTAATTTGTATGTTTAGAAAGATATATGCAATTTTGATATAATATCGAAATTATATTTTCCTAAAAGGGGCGAAATTTGATTTTTTTCCCTTCCAAGAATGATAAATGATTTTGCTAATGGAATTACTCGACCTAGCGCGAATTTAATCCCTAATCACGAAAAAAATATATCCTCCTTTATGCTGACCATACCTTCGACCAACACCCAGCTGACTAACCTAAGGATCTGGCAAGCCTCCAGCTTTAGGAATGATAGCATTTTTTTCTTTCTAAGTAGCTCATTTCTTCTTAGAAAAAAATATTCTATTTCAAGACTTTTTTTATCACTTTGACTACTAGATTGATGGACTTCCGATGGTAACTTTTCCTTAGCCAACAAGAAAACTATCCGAGTAAAGAGTTACTGATGCTTCGAATTGGCAGGCCTTCTTTATATACATTATGTTTTTGACAGCACCTAAGTTGATAGGATCTTTCTTGTTTAAAAAATCCGGCAGCAAAGTAATAGACTTCTTTCACTTCCTTGAGAATTAAATGACGAAAAAGATTTCCTTGTCAATAGCTTTTCATACTGAAGTAGATCTGTGCATGACTGAAAAAATTCATCAACTTTAACATCGAAGAAATTTTTATAAGATACAGTACCACAAATTTTTTTATCCAGATAAAAATATCCTTTAGAAATACTTATTCACTAAGCTATACTTTATAGTAAATGTTTGTCGGGAAAACTTTTGAATTTTACGTTTTCAAGGAAGTATAATAAATAAACATATCCTCACTAAATAACAAGATTTGAAAAATTGAAGCACTTGGCATAAATTGCCAGCTATGTTTAAGAAAATGATAAATTTTGAAAAATTTCCTTAAATAAAAATTTTAAAGTTTATAAAATTTTTAAAAATACTTAAAATTTGAAAAAAATATTTTTTTAAAACACGTTAATTGAAGCCTCTAGCCATCGTCGTTCACTTTTGTAAGGCGAAAGCAAAATTTTGATAATTATATTAGATAATGAATAAACACTTGTTTAAAATTTCCCCATAGAACATAGGATTTTGCTATCTGGGAAGGGAACATCTATTTCTCTAGATACTTTCTTTATGTAATATTTAAGTTTCAATTAATTGAATTTGCTCATGAATTTCTATAAATAGTGAAATCAATTGCTTTTCTACGTCTAAATAATTATTTTTTAGAATTTAAAAAATTATTAAAGAAGGAAAAAACAAATTACTTTCTTCTTGATTCCCTTTTAGGGGTGGCTTAAAAATATTCTTTTAAGCCTTCTATCGTCAAACACTTTAGAAAGCTCTTTATCAATTTCTTGTTTGATAATCAATTAAGTTTCGCTGCAAGTAGAGCAAAATTAAAGGAAATCAATGGCGTGTATATACATTAAGATTTTTTCCTCATTTGAGGCTTTGTTAAGACGGAAAACTAATTTCAATTAAATCAATAAAGATGACCTCAACTCTCCCATTTTCCTGTGTAAAGGAATTAGTTTTTAATGAACTCGTCCCATATACAAAGAAAATGGGAAATTGAATAATTAAGTATTGATTTCTTTTGTAGAGTAATAAGATAGAGCAATTTAGTTACGTAATCGTTGTTAGATTAAATAGATAAATAGTTACCACGTTTTTTTTGTAAAATTAATTTGAAACTTTAATAATTTCAATTTTGAAAGAAATAAAAATAGACCCCTAAGAGCATGAAAACTTTATTATAGTACTTTATTATAAACTTTATTATGGAACATAGCAACGTCACGGTGATTTGAATACGACTCAATTTTCACGTCATTTTGTGGCAATGACGAGGGTAAGAGTTTCATTTAGGTCACAGCCATAGACCTTACAATATACGTAGATAACGCTACAATATATGTAGATTATTCCTCTGAGGTCACAGCGCATTCACATTTTTGTCATATTTTGTTCACGGTATTATTAAAGTATTCATTACATCATAAATTATCTATTTTTGAAATACAATAATTATTCTACAAGTTGTAAACTTTAAAAAAATAAATGTTGAATGAAAGTTAGTTAACTCCTTAAAGGGCGGTCGTTCATTTTTTGACTACTTAATTTTAATCCCAAATACCATATTGGCACAAGAATTTTGGAATGAACTTTTTCATTTTATTAAGTACGTGAAAAAAGCTTTTATTTATTTTCAAATAAATTTGCTTGTAAATTTCGTTGCCATTCAATCATTTCAGCATTTTACAAATAGGAATAGTACTTTGTCCCTAAAAGGGCTAAACATTAGCTTTCAAATGTTTCATGCTGGCTGATGTAGGTTTTTAAGATGAAGGATTGTTATATTTTATTTAACTTTGAAATTTGTAATGAATTTGTTATAGCATTTCATAAAATATGTAGTTTTTTCGGTTCAGTTAAACTAGGTTTTGTGGACATTTGATAGGTAATTATACAGTATTTGTTCAATTAACAATCGTTATTGAAAGTGCAAAGGGATTCCAAAAGCATCAAAATTAAAATTACGTTTCCCTTTTGCTTTAATAAAAGGGATTCCAGTAAATGTATGTCTTAAGTCTTTTCCAACATAGACTCCCACTGATGAATTTTATTTAAGAAAGAAATTACTTTTATCGATTGCCAAATAGAATGTTACTGAGAATATATATACTCAAAATTTCATCCTGTCGTTTCAATTCATAACCTATACTGCTTTTATTGAATTTCCCGGAAAGATGATTATTTTACACGCCCCCGTTATCTCCGATTAAAACGCATATAGTCTTCCTTTTTTTACAATGCTTTCTTTATAAGGAGTGACCAATAAAAATGGAATCAGGACCTTTTTTTATGATGATGTTCTAGGATAATTGCAAGGAGATTAAATGGATTTTGTGGATCTACTTCCTTTACAGAAAAGTCTTTAAAAAAGCTGCATCACAGGAAAACTTGGGACAGCTGCGAATCTGAAGTCACGCAAAACACGCATTATTGGATAAGAAGAGCAATAGAACAAAGTGTTTGATTTCTTGTGAGTTTTAAAATGGGATTTTATCCAAGACCGATACCTTTCGCTCTATTTATCATAAAGTGAATACGACTAATTTATTATTTAAATGTAGACTTCTACCACAGTCATGTAGTTTTTGTTCAAATATCTTTAAAGAGGTCAGGTACCTTTGAAATATCAAAAGTTAGCGCAGATTTTAAAGCTCGTTATCGAAAAATAATATTAGGCACATGGTTAAAATTTTGAAAGAATATTTAACCCTTTAAAAATCTTATTTTCTGACTAACCAGAATGTTTTAGCGAATAAAATGTATTTTACTAGTTTATTTTATAATTCTTTCTGACCTTGGAAGTTTATTTTGTTTAACAATGTTTTTTTAGAGTTTAGGAGATATTATGTTTTTACTAAAAACTTGCCTATGCACAGAAAAATCCACGGGTGAAACCAATTTTGCAAAACACTACTTTGCCACATGACTGTCTCCGGCGAAGAATCTCGCAAGCTAATGTTAAACCTATGGGAGATTTCTTTTCAAATTTCTTGCTTTCATTTTAATATTTTCAATTTCATTTTCTCAAATCTTGCATTCGAATGTAATAACCAGCAATTATAAAGTAATATAAGGAATCACTTTGCTAATTATCCAAGTTCTTCCTCCTTGGCGTAATTCTTTCTTTTTATCATTATCGGTTAACTTTTATTTAACCAAAAATTAGCAAAATAGCTTTTTTTTTAACTATCAAATGTTTTACCTTAAAAAAAAAAAGAAGAAAATCAAATAAACTCTGATTTAAAATGAACAAAAGTAACCAACGGTCGATTAAATAACCAGCGCAAATTCACTTTCAACAGCTTGTTCAATACTGAATCTAACAAGCCCATCGGCGAGTTGCTACGTAGTTGGGGAGCCGAGTAAAGGAAAGGAGAGAAAAAACCGGGTAGTACTGGTACTATATACGCGGCTCACGTGTCGAGTCGCTAACATAGTACACTATACACGCAATAAGTAAACTGATTTCTAGGGGGTCCTTCATCCTATTACTGGCTGCGTACATATAGGGGATCTGACCTTGTGTAGCATAAATTATGTGAATAAACCTTATCAGTAAAGTTTTGCAAAGGATCAGTTTAGAAATTATTGGCCTGTATGAAGCTACCCTGCTTTATACAATTCAGGATAATAGCAAAAAATACATTAGCCATGTTTTTTTAGTACATTTTCTCCCATTAATAAAATTTTTTTAAGTGATGCTAGAACAAAAACACCATTACCCTTTATTATAAATGACATATGGAGCTATAAACATGCAAACAATGTATATCTGTGTTTTTCTGTAATTTTCATATAGGCCATTTTCTGTTTTAAAATTTATCGTAGTTTGGGATCAATTTAACCCATGAAAATAATAAATTCACAAGATTCCTATATTTCTGTTACTCGGGGCTTCTGAGCTTTGGGGACTGTAGCATTTGGTACAGTAGCAGTATTATATTTGCACCAGGGTGTGTGACAAGAACTATTACTTCATTCAAATTTATTTAGTTACAGTTTTTCATTCTCATTGCATGTAAATTATTATAACAATCATTTTTCATAGATATAATAATATAAGGTATAATAATACAAAAGACATATTAATAAATAAAATAAAAAAAATAATAACATACGTAAAAGATTTATTTAAAAAATATATATTGATGCGGTAATGTAGTAGATTCCATTACGCAGACTGCCGCATTTTGTACATTTTTCATAAATTTAATGATAAAAATAATTTATTTCACTAATGAACAAATTAATTTTACAAATTCTCTGCAAAGTTACATAAATCTTACATAAGTAATTATACCAATAACTTACTTTCATTATATCATACACCTTTTTAGCTCAAATAACTCAAGAACTAAATACATTAAGATGAAAATAATAGATCTTCTATTTACTTTCAATGAATATATTTTCTTTCTGCTGACACATTCCTCTGAAAATCATACATAATAATGAAAGATATTTACAGATGTTATTTATTTCATTGCAGGCACGCTAAATTAATTTTTATCCTGCTTTGTTCTTATTAATGAAGACAAACATCTATATTTATTTCATCGTTACGTTAATTAAAAGATTTATTGGTGGTATCCAAGAATGTTGTATTATAAGTCACAAGGATTATTTTCAAACCAATATTTACTCTGTGTCTAGCCATTATTGCTTATTAAAAGAGGGTGAAGTAAAATTAATCGGAGTTTATTAATTTATAATAATGATTGTTTGAAACGGACTTATAAAACTTGATATTAAAACAAATCTTTTCACTCTAGAGATTGTTTTTTAAATTTTAATTTCTTTTTTTAACGCTAATTGGCATTGCACTTTCATCAAACTAATTAATATGTAGATAACTATGGTTCAAATCCAAATAAAATAAATCTTTAACAAAGAAACTGGAATTATTTTAAAATAAAGTATAGGGTGTCCCTTCGAAATGTTAGTGAAATTTTGAAAAAATTACAAAGAAATTCCAAAAATGTATTTATTTATTACAAACTAGTATTTATTTGTTACAAACTACAATAGATTTTATAATTAGCCTCTTTCAACTTCTAGACACGCTATGTACATTATTATTAATCTCGTTCACAAAGACTTCGTTTCAGGTTATTGTATGATCATTAGGAACACTGAGAAAAAAAATATACCTCCTTCAACTAGAATGAATAGTTAGACTGTTTCTAAGTCCCTAAACAAGAAATATAGAAGTCCGAGCTATGCGAATAGGGTAAGCAACTAAACTGAATAGACGAAATGATCGAGCATTTCTAGTCTCTTGTTTTCTAGGTGACTAAACGATAATGAATAGTGTAAATTTCTAGAAATTATCACTTAATTTCTTGAATGAATTTATGAACTAGCATTATAGTTACTATAACTAGAGTCTGGTGTTCGCATCTATTTGCAGACATTTTTAAATAAGTTTGACCACGGGAATATAGGAAAACACACTTGAATTCTATTAGGAGACTCTAGAACTCTCTAGTAAAGCGAACTAGAATTTATAGGGATGGCATGGAACTATTTTTTTTAGAGCCACAACTTAGATTCTAGTTGAGAAGGTCAGATTTTTTTCTCAGTGAAATCTCTGCTCTTTTCGGTTACTTGTTGAGTGGGATAACGCATACTGTTCCCTATACTTCACGCGTAACAATTCTCAATTCCCTGAACGATTGCTTGCTGGAAAAATAAACTTTAATAATGTAGCAACACACGTGCACACGCGTGCGAGTTTTTCGAAATTAATCAAATGAATCTCTAAACCAATTTAGCCACTAAAATAACAGACTCCGGTGTTGCACCTGGCGGTCTTGAAAAGTTTCTTGCGTTTGTTTTACTAATGTAGGGATTATTTAAAATCCCACTAGCTCTTTTGGGGGAACATCCTGTAGTTTGCCACTTAATAATGAAACCGCGCTTCAGTGTTTGCAATAAAGCTAAGCTATCCAATTCGGTTTCCAGCATTCTACTAATAGAAGCCTAGATAAAATCGTAAATGTCCTAGAGCGCTTTTCTATTTACTAACACGACACAGATAAATCGTACACAATTGTCGTTATCCTACATCGATTGCGCACATAATGCAATCATATACACTAAAACGACAAGATCGTCATCTTATCGGTAGGTGGAAAAGCGCATAGTGTATATGAATGCATTTTGCGTGCACCGATGTCGGGTAACGACAATTGTGTCTGATTTATCAGTACCGTGTTTTTAAATGGAAAAGCGCTCTTAACTTTTTAATGTACTTTTTTGTGTTTTCCATAATATATGTATTGAAAATATTGGCAAAACTTTATGCAAAAATACATTTGAGAGAATGATGGTGTGTCAATTTTAAATAATTTATGTTTTTTAATAAATTAGTACTCGATTTGTTTGTGTATAACATTAAATACGCGTTATCTAATCATATAAAACCAAAATATATGTTTCAGCAATATAACTTCCATAATGTTAATAAATTAACAGATTATTCGTGACCATACCGGAGATTGACAATCTTTCATAAAGGTAAAAGTAAGAGTATTTAGTTCATTATAAGAAAGTTCCTGAATTCTGTAAATAAGAAGGTAAAACAATATACCACTAAAGTCCGTGATAGGTGAAATACATATATTAGTCTCTATAATGCTAAAATGGGCATTTTTATTGACAACCATACATCTAATATTCTTTGAATAGTATTCATAGCCGTCATCTCCTACGATTTTTTTAACCAGTATTTCCAAATAGAAATCTTCGCCTTATTTAATAATAGAAAGTCTACAATTAAACAAGGTGAAGATTACTTTTTTGAAATACTGCTGGCAGTTTTGACTCAATTTAAGCAGACCTTTAGCTTAAAAATATAGTAAGTGTAATTGGCTGAAATACTTAGCTCTAAGCAAGAAGGAGAAGCGGAAATTACAGTAACCTCATATTAGCATTTGCGTAATTTCTGTGAGGTAAAATTTAGTTTATCACTTTTTGTTTTTATGTTTGCTATTTTTCAAAATTCTTAAATATGAACGAATTTAAAGTTGTAGAAACTTTTTTTTATCATTGTGTGTAGCATAGTTAATAAGGATTTATTTTCCACTTTATAAATGTTGGTAGCATTTTTGGTTGAATTTTTATGACTTGCTTTGTGATTTTCTTTCCCTTGGGATAAATCCGGATACCCTACATGAGGAAAAAACTGACTGTTGGAAAACTATGCTTGAAAAACCGGTAAACAGTGCTTGAATAAAGGCAGTCATAACTACATGAACAAGAGTGATTATGATATTTCTAAAGCTGATAAAGGGGTAACTTCTTTTCTGCAATCTCTCAAATTGTAACGAAGATAATTATTCTTTTGCTTTGAATATTAATTCCTGTCCTATTTCCTATTAATAAATGTTAATGTTGTAAAAATAAAATATTTTGCTCCTTTTAAAAAGAAAATGTTAATTAATTAATTTACTATCTAGTAGAAATATTATTTTTTAGCATATCGATGCGGTCTTACCTCAGGCGGTGTCAGACTTGATGGGGTAAAATCAGATGATATGACGCTCTAGAAAAGAATTTATTAACAAAACATGGGATAAGCAAGTCATATATTTATTTTGATATTGTGTGGAATGACGCCTAGTTACTATTTTATAAGGATACTCTAGTGGTCGAGTGGGTTTTAAGATTTTCCGTGCTATCGTGGTCTTGAATTCTAGCATTTGTGCGTGAATGTGTCTATTCTCATTTTTTTAAGATTCGCAAAGTATGTCTGAATTTCGAGGAATGTTATTATTCTTACGGTTATTTCTTGAAATTATATGTTAATTAGGCATCTGTAGTTGTGTAGTTGCTATATATAGGGCGGTAGGAGATGGATTTGAAAGATTTGGAACGCATCTCGCCATTAAAGTACTGTAGTTCTGGATTTTGAATGTGTGCTGCTTTCTTGGAAAGCAAATTCTCCACATGTTGACTGCGAACTGAGTTACCCATTATCTGTTTTGATTAAATCTACTGCTCTGAGTCTTTTGCCAGCGTGGTAAGAAGTTACACTTCGTATTACGAATAAAGATTCATCGGAATCCACGCGGGTTCCATTTTACAGTAATATTACAGTGATTATATTAATATTTTCTATTGATATTGAAGCGACTTTCTTAAGTTCTCACAGAACAAATAGTGATGTCATTTTGAATTGAATTTAGTGATTTTAAATTATTAAGACTCTTCGGAAAGGATTTCCTTATCTCAATCTTTCGTAAAATTGGGTTATTCTTGATCGTCTGTATTTAAATCTAACCACTCCACTGCCAATTTCCCTGTTTATCATTATAAATATACTGTTGTGCTTTTATTAACCCTGTGCCATGACTTCTTTGCAATGGAACAGCCCTGAATGGTATGTCACAATTATTGTACAAGGATAAGTGTAAAGTGTTTACACAGTCTAATTAAATTGTGTTGGAAATTGTGGCTTCAGGAAAGAAGTAATTATAAGGTATCTGATTTTAACATACTTTCTTCGACTACATATTCAGACTTTCATAAAAATAATTATATTACAATAATTATAATATATAGTAAAATAAATATAAGTTCATTTAATACAAGTAATTTCAACTGTTCTAAATTTGCATAAATCACAAACTGGATTGAAGATAAAAATAAATTTCTTCTTATGTTCAAATATGTAATGGTTTATACTTAACTATATGATAATATTTAATAAAGTTATATGATTATTGTTATACGAGAAGAGATGCGTTTTGCTTGAAATGTTTTCATTTTACTGGATGAGACAGCAGAAAACATTTAATGAATTCCTACTTGAAATTCAATACACCTAACTCTGAAAATGTTTTACAAATTTGATATACTAAAAGTTATTTGATTGTTGCTCGCAGTTTCTTTATGTGGCTTTTCCAGAAGAAATAACGTCCTTATATTGTACAGAGTGCCAACAAATAAATTATTTTTTACTCCATAATAGCTGATTTTATATTTTGGAAAATTTTAGGAAATATATCAAATTTTGAATTGAAAGATCTAATTTAACAGCTAAACTTCACCCAGAAGATCGATTTAGATACAGGAGACTACTTTTAAAGTTTTGGAAAAGAAATGGCTTTCAGTTTAATATTGATTTTAAGTTTCGAACGTGGAACAAAGATTTCCCCAATATCAATCTCTTTTTGGTCAATACTAAGAAACTTATAAAACAGACTGAGTAGAGTTAGATGAAAAAAGTAATATGAATTTCAAAAGACAGAAAAAAAATCATTTCTTTACCAAATCACAATAATATTAGTTTTCATTTCTTTACCAAACATTAATAATATAATATTTTTGATGAATATCAAAACACACATAGGGCTTTGCTTTATGGAAAAGGCAATATTTGGTACGCAGCTTTTTATTTATTGCTTAAATTTTACACTCTAATAGGAAATCCATTTGAGAATTTTAGGTTCTTTATACGAGGGTATTTTTATATAGAAGTGTAAGAATATTCCAGTCAAAATCTGTACCTTCTGAATAATTTCTGGAAATTTTTTAGTATTTTCAGGGTTCCAATATTTTGAAAGCTTTCACATTATAGTAAAAAAAAAAAAAAAATCTATAAATAAATTTTTATTTAAATGTTTTCGTAAGTAAATGCAAAAAAAGATATTAGTTATGTTACATTAATATACAATGCTTGCTTATTTATAGTTAAATTATAGTTTCTGTGACTTTTGCCATACTTTTTTTAGAATAAGGAAATGTCCTAGAACACTCTTGAACTTTATTGTTATAACGGGTTATCCAAAGGTCACAAAAAAATAAAAATTAAATATAGAGAAAAAAATAAACAGTATCGAAATATGCGATTTTCACAGAAATATACAGAAAGATATGGATTTTTTTAATAAGAAAAATTTTATTTCCAGATTAATGACATTTGCTAGCAACGAGTGTTGTTGTGTCAATAGTCTATACAGCAACACATCACAGTTTGACAGGAATGTGTATTAAATTGTTCAATTTGACAGACGCTTAACAACGGCTGATAGATTTTTCTCACAAAGTTGGTAGACAGGAATTGTTGGATTCGAATCCATGTTGCGATCGTCGGCCTAAACGTTCGAAGTTTTCCTTTATTGTCTTAGAACCATGTGTAAATACGGATGAAGTTCCCTTAGAAATATCCCCACGCAGAACAATCTCTCTCCGCCTATATCCCTCGAGCACAGTGCGAAATTGATTAATGATTCCTTATACTCAAAGATTGTACTAATCAATCACAATTAGTTTTTTTGTGAGTTACAAAAATTTTAGGCAAATTTATTCGTTGATAATGGTGGAAACCGGAACTAGAAACTAACGGAATTTAGTTTTTTATTAAATGAAGCGTTTTATTTTACAACTTATGCCATTTTAGTTAATTTTTGTCTTTGTAGTGTAGCTTTCTTTCTCGTGACCTTCTAGATCGGAAGTCAATTTATAATGGTCCAATAGTATTAGTTAAACATATCGAAATAAGGAGCCATATTGTAAGATATAAAATAATCTATAATCGCAGTGTTCACCAACTCATGCTTGATGAATTCACAATTTCCGCTCTTGCTTTATGTATCTTTTTAACACTTTCCAACCTAGTTGAAAAGTGTTTAGGACTTCGGTTTGTCTGCCGTCTGCCGTCTGCCGCCTGTCTGTGCTCTAACTCCCGTATATATGCTCGGATTACTCTGCAATTGTTATATGCTATTGTCGTCATATATAGCATGTTCCCTATTTCAACGGAAGTGTGTAGCACTTATAGTTTTTTTACAGGGACACTCAAAAGAATTCTGTTACATTGCGGTCTATGGGAAAAAATCATTTGCGGTTTATTTAAATAAAGTTTCACTATTTTAAACGCATTGAAATTTATATATATCACCAAGGTGCATTCGAAGAAGCTTAATATGGAATAGGGTGTGCATAGAACTTATAGTTACTTTACAGGGACCGTCAAAAGAGTTCCGTTACATTACGTCTATGGTGAAAAATCGTCTGCGGTTTATTTAAATATTGTTTCACTATTTTAAACGCATTGAAATTTATATATATCACTAAGGTGCATTACAAGAGGCTTACTACAGAATATTGTGCAGGGAAGCATGAAAGTTCTCGAACACATTTCCGTCTATTGACAGAAACTCTAGACGGAGAATTTTAAACTGTGCTACGCATTTCCTAACTGAACTAAAATTTAGCATCCTATGTAGTATATATACAAATCTATAGATCCTATACAGGGCTGAATAAAAGTATTCGGATATTTTACAGAATATTGTATATTTTGGAAATTTCCGAAATTATGTTTTTAAATATTTTATGCGTTTTCCAAATTGTTTACTTAGATGTTATCGTTTAGCTTATTAAACGGTATGATTTGTAAAATTATTTTGGAAGCGTTGGAAAGTGTTACATAATCTATGCTTGAAGCATGATTTTTCGTTCTTGTTTAATATTAGAAAGACATTATTTTTGCTGTCGTCACTGTATTTGCTTTATAACTTAATACATAATATGTGGGCCATGATTTAATGTTACCGTAGAAAATGTGATGTTGTGGAGAAGAATATGTAAGAGATATCGATTCGTAAAGTTGGGGACAAACTTATGATCGATGACTATGTGATCACTCAGCTTGTCTTGTTTACATGTCTAACATAACATTATTTAATAGTCACTTAAGAACAAATTGAGTCACCAAGTTTTTATCCAAAAATGATTTTAGAAACTCAGTTTCTATTTAAAATTTTTAAAACTTTATCCGTTTAACTTATCCCACTAGGTTTAAAAAGCAAATTTTCACCAAATTTTTAATTTTTTTTTCAAAGATTGTACAATTAGTTATCCAAAATCTATTTTATTTTGTTCGAATGCTCTTTGGAAATGTAGTTATGGCTGTTTTGTCTCAGCTTCTAAACCGGAAGTGTGTATTTAAGTAACCTTAATTTAAAAAAAATCTTTTAATATTGAGATTAAGGAAGGTACGGTAAAGAAATCTGGAGATTTTTAAGAACTTGGGTGTGAACATTTCTAATATATTTTCAGATATAAAAACTTTAAATGTGTTTTCTGGAAAACATATGTTTTTCATGAGTAATCATTTAAGAAAAGAAAAGCATCCTGTGTCCAAAAGTTATGATATAATTTATCAGCGGCGCAGCCAGGATGGGGGTCCAGAAGCACTAGATGCCACTTTTTTCGACGAGTTATCTTTACTTTATTTAATCCCAAAAATTTCAAAGATTAAATAAGACGAAATTTAATATACTACATAGTTCGTTTGGTGTTATTTTCAGCCATTCCGTAGCTGACAATCTTACATTATATATTTATTATTATTTTTAATCTTGTAAAATGAGAATTTTTGTTAAATAAAAATAATTAATTAATAACCACATAGAAACAAGAAACATTTCATTAAAAAAAATTGTGGTCCGAATTTTGTTTATTTGATTTGAAAAAAAAAAAAACGGCAGCTTGGAAGATATGCCATTCGGATAATATGGGTTAATAACAGTTTAAATACAGGGAAATGAGATTTATTGATTAAATTCCAATCACTCTAAATGTTTTAAATAGGTAATGTTTGAATTTTATCTTTTATGGTATTAAGTATGGTGGATATTAATGACAAATCTAGATTTTTTTAAATTAAATAACAATGGCTACCGAAACACTAAGCGCAGATCACAATATGTATTTCATAATACATTGATGTTTGATTTTTTTTTTTCATTTATGAAATGGGGGCCAATGAAATGATAAACCAACATATTTTTATAATTCGTAAATAAAGATGGCATCTTTCAGACAAAGTACGTACGTTTCTGCGCGTGACATGTTAGATGTAATTTGATTATCTTCATAGTAAATAGAAAATAGTTCATTTATTTATTAATTTTTACTTTAATGGCAAAGAAATTGAGAGAAAGCCACCCAAGTAGCACAAAATGGCTGAACCAAAGTTGGCTAATATTTAGCTAATATTTGTTCCACGTTGGCCCATAATAAGAAATGCCCGTCTTTCCGTATATTGGCTAACGAGCCCAAACAAAGACCCAACAGTGTTCCAAACATTAGCTGCTCAGAATCTTGCACAGAATCTTGCACTTGATATGCTCCAAATTAGAGGGATCTCAGTATCTGCCATTTCCCAACGGTTTCCACAAACTGCAAACGATGGGCAAAACAATCTGTGCTACTTGTAAATAACTTAACACGTATATATTTTATAAGAATTTAGATATTCAGAAGAAGAAAAAAATTATGGAGTTATTCAAAAAGTAATGTAATAATATACAGTATATAAGGCACTCATATACATTATTTTTAACATAGTCATCATTTTCGTCTAAACATATTTTCCAGCAGCATTATTCTTAGTTTCAAATGAATTCGAAAAAAAATATCTGCATGCGCCATAGCGGTAGGAAAAAAGTCTTTCCGGCCTGTACCGGGAGGAAAAGGTAGCTTTCATAGTCAATGTTTTTGAAATATATTAACTTATTTTACTCAAACACCCGAAGCTAAATTGCTTGGAACCCGATTATAGAAGATTTAATTCCGGTTTTCGTTAATATTGAATTTGAATGCGTATTTCAGCATGAGAGTTACTGCAGAACAAAAATCAGATTGTTTCAAAATGTCAGCCAATCTAGAATTTCAAACTGCCATACCTCTGCCATACCTCTGCCATTTTTTAAGATAAAGCCAAAACAAAAAAAAATTTGGAATCCTTGTACCAAGATCTAACACTTAACGGAAACAACTTTTTCCATTTTTTTTTTTTTAATTAAACGAAAATAAAACTTTAACTTGCCGCCTTTTTAAAACAAGATAGCGCATGAAACTGGCCAACGAACTTGGTTGAGACCTTGATATGTTTTGTACACAGGATAAGTCACAATCATATCGGTTCATAAATACGAGATTTACAGCATAACAAATATCAGATTGCTTCAAAATCTCAGCAACCCTAGAATTTCAAACAGCCATATCTCAGCCAATTTTGAAGATATAGCAAAAACAAAAAATGTTCTAGAATCCTTGTATCATGATCTAACACTTAACAGAAACAATTGTTTCCATTTATAATTTTTTGTACATGTTTTTGAATTTTTAATAATTTAAAATTTTTAACTGTCCTCCATTTTGAAACAAGTTGGCGGATGAAATTGAACAACGAACTCGGTCGAGACCATGGTATGTCCTATACACATACTCAATTACATTCAAATCGGTTCATAAATAAGAGAGTTACAGCATGACATATGTCAGATATATATATACATACATACATATATATATATATATATATATATATATATATATATATATATATATATATATATATATATATATATATATATATATATAATGTAAATCTTATTATCACCGACTACTTACATCCTGTATTTCTACTAACAAATCTTTTCAAAAAAGTAATGAAAATGTAATTGTAAACAATAGTAAAAGTCACAGTTATTATAAATTATTAAATATATCTTCTACTAACTTTAATTATTCTTTCATAAAAATCCAATTAAATTTAGGACTGTAACTATTGTGTGCAATACATATAATAATATAGCCAATAAACATTTATTAAAAATTCTCAATCAAATTTATACACTGACAACATCCACTGATAATACACATTGTATAAAAAAATAGCTATCAACTCGTCAGTATTTTGAAAAATCTTAAATGTGTTAACAATATAATGACATATGATTTCAAAGAGCTTTTCAATAATATAGATTTATTAGATCTACATAATATTATAAATGCATTATTTAATAAGCATCATCATACACTAAATTTACCAAATCATATAGATACTGCTTATTTTAAAACTTTAACAAATTTCATTATATATAATAATTTTATAATGCATGATAACACGTTATATTTACAGAAAGTCGGTATACCACAAGGGGGATGTACATCTAGTATACTCTCAGACTTATACTTGTATCACTATGAACGTACTTTTATTAACAGTAATATACATTTATATCGTTATATTGATGACATAATTTTAATTGCCACTGATCACACTAATATTTCTATATTACCAGTAGATTATCCTACTAATTTAGAATTAACGGAAAACCTCCTTTCTAACAATACTATTAACTTTTTAGATCTTAAAATTACACTTAAAGAAAACAAAACAATAATTGATCTATTTGATAAACGTAAAGAATTTAAATTTAAAGTTAATTCATTTACTAATTTTAAATCATGTCTACATAATTCTGTATATCGTAATATACTCCTTTAATCATATTTATAGAATAAAAAGTTTATGTTCTTCTCAACTAATTAACAACAATATTGAAAAACTAATCTATGATGCATTACAACATGGTTTTCCAAAAAAATTCATATATTCTTTAATATATAATTAGTACTTAAATGATCTTAGCAACCAAATTAACACATGCGTTAAAAAATGTATAAAAAAACATATAATCTTAGAAAATAGTTATAAAAAAATTTATTATAATAGGACAGATGGGTGGGTAGATGTTGGATTGAGGAGGTGTGTGGCGGAGTTTTTATGGAAAAACGCATGGTTAATTTATATTAAAAAAGGGGGGGCATTTTGATTTACACACACGTTTGCTGTTACACATTTTATAATGGACTGTGATATGATACTTTTATATGCAAATTAATGTAGTTATATTTACATATTCATTAATTAATTTAAATGAATTTATATTCATTACTATTAAGAATGTTTTTGATCAATTGTATTTACATTAATGCCTACGGTGGACAATATCATATTAACTTCTAATATAATGTATACTTTCTTAAATGTTAATATAATACATGTATTAATTTTTATTAAATATTCTACCACTTATACCAAGTGTATTTAATTTTTAACTTTGTATGCAGAAACATTATATGTTACTAATTAATTTCAGTATTTAATTAATATTAATTTTAAATCCTTAGTATCTTAATTCAAATATTTAGTATTTTAATTTGAATTTAATTTAATTTATGTGATGTTGCATTTTTGGCAAAGCTATTTAATAGTGACTATGGCATTTCACGGTACATATATTTTTATGTAGCATTAATCATTAATTATTAATTTTACCATCTTACATCTTATTTTTTAACATAGAATTATTCATTAATACATCCATTTTTACTTTAATGTAATTGGATATTTTATTTATTATTTAATTTAATTTATTTATTATTTAACTAATTGTTATCATCTTTAGATAGTATTTGGTTTAATTTTTAAATATAAATTTTCTGCCACTGCTATTTTTAATTCATCGCATATTCACTTTTTCTCTCATAGATGGCAGCACCATGGTTTGTGTTGCTTTACAATAATATTACAATCATATTCTTTAGCAATGTTATGGTTAATATGATGATGAAACCACTCATTTTATTTGTGCTATTTAGGCATTTGGGACTTGATAATTCTGTCTAAATTCCACAAATTTCATTCATTCAATTTTTAATTTAATTTCTTCTTCTTTTAAATAAGTTTTTGGTATCTATATTCAGAGTGTTGCGGAATACTTTCGTTGTCAATTAATTATTACATACTAAATCATAATTTCATAGATTAAGTTGGTGTTATGGTAACGTTTCATTAATGGTTATATATATAGAGAGAGAGAGAGACTTATTGTAAAAATTAACCATTGAAACAGAAGCAACTGACCATATACAATGAAATTACTATACCATATAGCACTGTCAAATTACAAATTATAAAACATAGTTCTAATATATGAAGTATTATTTATTCAAAAAGGGAAATATATATATATATATATATATATATATATATATATATATATATATATATATATATATATATATATATATATATATATATATATCAACATTTGAACGGAGGATGGTTTGGGGGTCTAGGGGTCATTATCAGTGAAAATATACCAAAATTGTTTGGAATTGTTTTCCTCTGAACGGCTACAATAGGTAGCTTTTTGTATTGAAATCTACCTAAAAGTCTATTCAGTCTTACTAGTATTTCCGAGCAATAATCTTCGTGGTAAATGTCTTTAACATGTGCAATAAAAATCTATTTTGAATAATATTGTTTCAAAAGATTGGTAGGTTGAAATTTATTTTTCACTATCACTATAGCCCCTAGGTCTGCACCAAATCCCAGCATTCAGGAGCCATATCATGGAGTTTTTTGGTAGTCCAGTTGCTCATGAAAAATATAAAATACATCGTCGGTGAGATAATTAATTTTCTTGAAATAATCACTAAGTCGAATGCAACGGATAATTCTTAGTGAAAATTATTTATTCTTTTAATATATTAATGGTTTCGCAAACGAAAATCGTGATTAACACAATTGATATTTTGCCAGTTTGATAAAATTACCTTATAGTAAAACAATATTAGGCCAATATTGTTTGTAGTGGCTATATTTCGACAGATACTGTCAAGAAATATTGCCCCAACACTAGGAGTGGAACATTATTTCTCCCTTTCACCGTCAATCTTCCTAATGTAAAGCCACTATTTCTGTAATTTGGTTCATTGCAAATATTTCGTATGTAAAGCCAATATTTAAACAATGGGAATTTCATTGGAACTATTTCCAATGAATGCAATATTGTCGCAATATTGGGCCCTAATATAACCAATGCTACGCATATTGATTTGGTACTAGGATAATTCTTCTGAAACAGAAAAATTGGAAAGAAAGCACTAATAAAAATTTAATAACCCCTTTACAGTTTTGCTTGCATACCCAATGTTTCCAGATTGGAACTTCTTTTTTTTAAATCAAGATACCCACCATTTTTCTCGGCTATCTTAATCTTTTGTTTATTAATTCAGGGAATGTCTGTCATTAAATAAATCGAGGATTACTATTCTGAAATAATGGTCGATATTTTGGATAAATATTCCACAACTTAGCAATACTACGTACCCCGTGCGTGCAAGAAGATTTTTCTAGCTACATTACTTAGGACTTTTGGACTCATTTTTAATAGTAATCATCGCTTTAGAAATTAGAGACAGAAATTCTTCAATTTACAGATAGAAACTATTTGATTTAAATAAGATAAAGAAGAAGTGGTAATTTCCAGATATTTTTGTCCCTAAGTAGTTTATTATTTGCGAAAAAAGAAACAGTTAAAGGATTTAAAAAATGAAGGAAATGAACAAACTTGTTATCGCAAAGCAAACATTTTGTGGGAGAACTGTAAGAGAAATTTCAAAAAATAATGAGCAATAAAATCCAAACATCTGTCATTTTTAGTGAATAAAATGACAGCCTCTCGAAAATAGAACGAGAATTTATCACTGAAAGCATGTTTCTAAAGAAAGAATTCTTGTTGACGTGTACCTTAAGAGGAAATTGAAATGAAGATTAAACACTAAATCATCTTTATTCTGCATTGGGTAACTCAAAAATTCTGAAGAGTTTAACAAGTAACATAAATTGTTTAATATTATGATAAAATTCGTGCTAAAATAACGTTACATACGACAAAAATTTTTAAAAATGAGTTTCTAAGAATATAATACTTTTTCAGAAAACAATTATTTTTAAAATATAAAGCTGCTAATATTTTTCCATATTTTTCTCATAAAAGAAGAACAATATATTGAGATTTAAATAATACTTCAAATAACGTTAATTATTTTACAAAGAGAAATAAATTTAGATTTCTAAGAAATTAATATATATATATATATATATATATTATAAATATCACTAATATTTTAATTGCTCACACATATTGCTGACACTTTTATTTAATACTGAATGGTTGTTATAAAATAAATTTTCCTGTTTGGAGACAACTGTTTTTAAATGTAACGAACTGAATTATATCACGCTTTAGATTACTTGAAGGTATCGATAGATGCATTTTGTTTAAAAAATAATAATAAAAGAAAAAGCTTGGCTGAAAGGAAAAAGGAGCTGGATAGATAAGTAGGGATTTGTAGCGCCACGAAAGGATCAAATTGTCTCTTTTTCTAAGATATTTTTTGATTGTTTAATATAACTAGATGATCCAACGCGGTCTTCCCGTTTTACAGTACATAGGGGAAACTCCAATAGATATTTTACATTTAATATATTTATTTAGATTGTCCATTAATAACATTAAAAATAATTTTTATATAAAAAATATCAATAATTTTTTTAAATAAAGTTTTGAAAGTTATTAAAAACAATACTTTTTTATTAGTCGCATGCCACTGCTCATAGCCCAATAAATCGCCAAAAATTTCGCTATTTACAGCAGCGTTTTAGATTTAAACGCGTAGTCTGCGTTATTAGTCTGCGTTATAGTATTGCATGTCTGTTAAATTTTTGTTTTATTTATATTAGTTTATTTACTTATGGGTACAGTTTTGATTTCGTTATGTAATGTTAGCCGGAAACAAAAAAATGAACTATTTATATTGTAATTGTTTGAAATGCAAACGGATTAACATTTCGTAATCGTCTGCATGCGATAGACTTAAAAAATCATGCTTAAAACTTTTTTTAAAAACTATATTAAAAAAATAATAATCAGTAAATTTAGATAACAGATTAGACAGTTTTCAAACAAAATGCATTTGAAAGTATATATATTTTTTCTATTCGACACTGTTAAAATTGAAATTGTGCGATGTTTAGAAGTTTTAAAAATTGCAGTAAAAGCGAAATTTATTAGTCAGGTGTTACCACCGTCAATATGACGCCAGTGTTACTCACGGTGATGTTTTTGCTTTATAATATAGTTTTAGGATGTACATTTACTCTATCTTGAATTGATTTTTGTTTGAAGATTGTTAAAACGTGTTATACACGGTCAGAAACATTAATGTTAATACGTGAAAAATACGTCATAAAAAATACTACGTTGGTGTTATGAGCGCTTCATATTTAATAAAAAATGTAATTAATATAGTTAAAATACATTAAAATTTGCTAAATAAACCTATGTTTCTGGTTCTGTATAACAGAATTAAACAAATTCTGAATTCTAAATATTATAAATAGAGAAATTCCTATCTGAAAAAAGGGTTCCAAACTTCTTGGAAAATTCAAGGAGCTTACACACCTTGTAATGCATAGATTGATACTCAACTATGATACTCCAACCATTGAATGTAACTTACCTAGTTGAAAATATAGTTGAACTATAATTTTCATGATAGATTTTTAATAGAAATCTGCCTATTCTTAGACATAGTACAAGTGTGTATTGAAGAAAATGGGTTTGCCGATACATACCATTTTTCGTCTTATCTTACTTTTATATTTTGTTATTACAAACTGGACTTGAAATGCTTGTGGTCTTAACTCTTCCTTTGATAATAATTCCATTTTCGTCAGATACGCAAAAAATGGACTTAGCACAACTGTGTCTTTAGGTGTCGATATACACTATTTACATTATTGTACAATTATAGGGTTTACATTTCTTCAGTTATGGAAATGCGCTTTATTTTTCACAGATTCGGAATTCTCTTTATAATTTAATTATCAAAGCCAAAATTGAAGGATGAAAATTACCTGTTTTCATTATTTTTCTTTTTAAATAAAGCTAAATCGCAATTGCGACTATCAGTGCTACAAATGCCAGTTTAATAAATTATGTAAAATTTTAACATGAGTGTTCTAGAAAGAAGAAATAGTTTTTTTAAATTACTTTCAAAAGTCTTTTGAAATGATAAAATTTCCCTCATTTTCCCCTTAATTAATATGTCTTTAAATAAGGCGAATTTTATCATTTAAAAAAAAAGTGGTGCCAATCAAGAAATTTAAATTAAAAAAAATAGCCTACTGGCCACACTGGGTCCTGGTGTTACAAGAGTGGTGCCAGCGGATAAGACGGGCAGTGTTCTCGGCGCAAAGTTTCTCGAGAGAGTGTTAATCCTTTCAAGCGCAGTGTTCCCACGGCGAGACCACCTAATTTTAATTCCAAACTTACGACACCAAGAATATTTTAATAAAATTTTCGTTTATAGTAAATACTTTAAAATACAAGTTTTTACTTTCGAAGAAGTTCATTTGTAAATTCTGGTGTCAGTCAATCTTTTCATCATTTTACGAACCTTTTCGTAAAATAATTCTTAAAATGATCACCCTTACTGGGTCAGGAAGGCCTTTCCGACTCGGCATTCCTATTTGATTCCGAGTCGTCTAGGTGTACCCTACATTCCCTCGAACTTTGTAACATCTTAGCTGGGACACTCTGTAGATAGATAGATAGATAGATAGATAAAGTTTTGAACTGGGGGTGGTTTTGGGTTCTAAGAGTCATGATTGGCTTAGATCTGCAAAAAGTTTTCAGAAATTCCAACATAGGAGAGAATGTAATAGGTAGTATTTCTTACGAAATCTACCTAAAAAAATATGTAAAAGTACATTATGACTGTTCCATCATTGATGAACATGACATAATTGCAAAGCTACATCCATCAAAAATAATTGGTGCCACTAGTCGGGAACAAGCATATTTTTCATCTGATTTGGGTTTTACAAAGCCCTCATATGAGGGAGGGATGGGACATTTTTCTTGTTAATTTAATTGGTTTATTAACCTAAAATTTTAATTATTATCATCAAATTTACATTTTTTAAATATGTTAAAATATTTCAAGATGTTATCCTGAAAATTTCCTTTTTGTTCTAGCGAAAAATACTTTGTAAAAAATATTTTTGTTAAAATTGTCCCATCCCTCCGTAATATTCCCTATATGTTATGAAAATACGGATCAGTTTTCATGTATAATGCTTTCGTATGTTATTTAATTATTTTGATAATTTATCGACTGTAATTTTGTTTTGATATTCTATAATTTACTTTTCATTGTTTTGTATTGTCAAGAATGGGCTTCTAATATATCCCTTTTTTCATAGGTCGTTTGTTATTTTACAAAAAAATGCACAGTAAATAATTCATCGGAAGAAGATGTAATCATACAAGCCAATCATGTCATCCAGTTAGAACTTCAAGAAGGTGATTGGTTAGTGTAAGTATTCTTTAATTATATTAATATTTTCTTGTATTTCTGATGTAATGAAATTTTTTATAGCGAATTGAGTCGTCTGATAATATTTTAAAATATTAATATACAAACATATATCTAATTTTGAATTTGGGTTGATTTGCGGTTAATCGCAGCCAACTAAAAAGATAGGCCGCGATACTTTACCCCTCTTTGCTTTTACTTGATCAAGATAGGCTAGTTTTCACCAATTGCCGAACTTTTCAAAATATTTAAATACAAACGAGAAATTTGCAAAGAACGCCTTTATTGGTTTAACATTAGCTTGCAAATGTAGTCGCGTCACTGTTGTAGACTCTTTATATGTGCATTTATTTAGGGCTTTTGGTTGTAACTAATATTTTCTTATAGTACGTCCATGATTTCCTTTTTTCAGACTTCATGTTAATCTATCAAGCAATGAAAGCGTTGATGGTAATGGTACTATAGAGGTCACATTAGATCCAGTTCCTGAGAGGGAAGCTGTTTCATGTAATCTTGCCGTTTTACCAGTAGAATCTATGGCACGCTGGAAAGTTGGCGTTGCAGATAACATTACACTTAAAGATGAATTATTATTGGCGGGCGTGCACATATTTAGTGGTAAGTATATTTTCTTTTCACTCTTAAATGTTCTTTACAATTTTGCAATTTTGGTATACTTGTACAATAACAAAATCTTAATTTCTACTTTCCTTTTTTATTTCATATATTAAAATATGACTGTATGTATGTATGTTTTCAAATCTATTCTTCTTTAAATATGTCGAATTTTGATCTGTAAGAAACACCATTTATTTGTAATGATTACTTTGTGTTGTAATAGCTTTTAAAATGTCGAAATATCAGTTACTTTTCAAGATATTGATCTAGTTTGAAATTTCTGCAATAAATTCAAATGACAGAAATTGGCGTAAGTGAAAATTAAATAGTGAGAAATATTGTATCTTTCGTTATCCTTATTCTCTCATTAAAATTCAAGAGAAAAATATTTTTAATTTGAATAAACACTCTGTTTAATACTGTTCTTAAAAGTCCTACAATTACAACGACTTCGGGGTTGAAAATAGCATGATTTTAAAAAAGAAAGCATGCGATTTAATTTATAAAACTTAAATGTCTGTCTATAATTATGCAGAAATGACGTTATTATTAGGAATTTTTCATTTTATAAGGAAAAATTGTAAGAAAATTTATTTTCATTTTATTAAAAATTTTACTAGCTTTCATTTTTCAAATGGAACCCTATTTTTAACACTAAATTTGAGTTTCTAAAATCAATTCAGTCCTAAAAGTTTATGAACTTATTTCCTATAGTTTACTTATTCTTAAGTATTCACCGAGTTTAAAAGGGAAAAAATATGAGGATGTTAATGTTAAATCTACGTAGTAAATTTTTCCTTATGTCTTCCAAAAATTCATTAATAGTAATATATCTCTTTTAATGGGATACAATGAATAGATTTAAATTACATACGCATTATTTATTTTAAAATTCATTTAAAATTTGAAAATTATTAATAAATTGCTATTAAAAATGTATGATTTATGTTCTACATTAATTTTTACATAAAAAATAATTAGCATCGTCAAAAACACGGCTCTAAGTATTTTGGTAATACCTATCATTAGTTTTGAAGATATAAACTGGGTTCGTACAGATAAAGGATTTTCCAGGAGTTTCACCAGTATTTTCTATACAGAAAAAGAAATCTATGTTAAACGCACGAAACTTCGCCTTCTTTTAAGGTGAGATTTTCTGTAATAAAATACTGGTACCAAAGAATTTCCTGGTCGCAAAATTCCAGGCGTCGTACGAACCCTGTATAAAGAAATGCAGGATAAGCTCAAAGTTCTTGATACAATCAAATAGTGGCCAGACCTGCCAAGTCTCCGGCTTTTTGGATACCAGTAATTTAGTACTGAAAATGTAGTTTTTTTTTTTTTTTTTTTTTTTTTTTTTTTTTTTTTTTTTTTTAATCGGAGCATTTTTGCGATTTAAAAGAACAACATTTTCTCTAAAATATTACTGGTGTTCAAAAATCCGGAGATTTGGCAACTCTGTAGTGCAAATACAGAACATTCTGTTTTATAATGCCCGTACATATACTTAAGTTGTACCCTTGTCCAATGTTTAAACACTTCTAGCTAGCTCGCTGTTAAATCCAGATATTCTGGTGAAAATGACATCATCTTATAGGAATTTGTCGGTTCTTTCCAAACGTGTTCTTATTTTGCGTGTAAATTTTACAGAAATATCACGAATTTGGTTTTTATTGAAACTTGACACATTTTTGGCGCATTTTCTTCTATCCATTATAACTCAGAAATAGGAAAGAGTTTCTATTGTGTTTTATGATCCATATGGGCTCTTATATCACCCCGTTTTACATCATACTCAACCTGTATATATCATATCATATGAATACACGTGTTTTCAATCAAAAACTTAGAAACGTTTTATGCAAGAGAGCACGCATTTGTCGATGGTATTTTGCTTATAAAATGGTAAAGAATTGCTGTCTTAGAAACAAATGTCACTTTTCGATGTCGAAATGTAACGTTCGGTTTAAAAATCAGGCCCTAAAAAATTTCAGATGAGTGTTTCGGTTCTGAGAGCCATAAGTAGGCGTGGCAATGATCTTCTAATCATTATTTACTGAAAATAACTCATACATTTTCTATCATAATTACCGGAAATGTATGAAATTTTTTATGCGGTTTATTTTAAAATGCGCAGAAAATAATTCTCTTTTATATATATGCTCATCTTTTTTATATTATTATTTGTAACAGAATTAAAAGTGTGGTTTGGAGTTGCACAATCATTGTAAACATGGTAAAAAAAAAAAAAAAAAAAAAAAAAAAAAAAAAAAAAAAAACTTTTTTTGCATGAAATATAAAATTGCGTGAAATTTTGGTTTCTTAATGGACGTATTTAATAAATTTTACATCAGTTTTTTTATGGGACGTTTTAGTCCCGTCGTCAATAGGAGTTTTTTCCCATTTAGCCAGTTAAAAGTCATTTTTTTCAAATTACAATTCAAGTGAGAAAGATGTAGTTAACTGTGAAGGTAAATAGTTGGAGATTCACCGTATAGCTAAACATTGTTCCCCTGTGAGAGCGAATGAGTGTCAGATTAATTAAAAACTGATTTTAGCAGTAGGTTGATTATTTGTACTGTAAACTTATGAGTGCGTACTTGAGAATCATTTGTTTTGTCCTAAACTATTATTTATATAAAAATATATATGAATTATGAACGACAAGTTAAGTACCTTTACATTTCAATTTAATTTGTTTATATTTGCTTAGTTAAAATATAAGATATGGAGATAAGAATAGACAGTATATTGTTACCTACTTTTATTGTTAATTTCAATATTCGATAAGAAATTTTATATTTCCCAGTAAGTCCATATGATCTTATTTTTTGTAATGTAATGTTAAAGTTATATAGTGAGAAAAGTTTAAAACAGATAAAGCGCTTATTTGGAACATTTTCTTTCATAAGAAAATTTATGTATTTAGTTTCATGAAAATCTCAAAAATCAAGGACTTAATAATAATTATTCTTATTATTTGTGGCAATAATTGTTTTAGGTCCATCTTAAATCAATATATAATGTACATATATTTAATATTCGTCGCTACCATGCCAAACTATCGAATACGAAAAAATGCATTTTTCATTATTTTTTAAAATGTGTCGATTGTCACCACTAAATTTATTAGAATTATCAGCCTAGTAAAAATACTATTAAATTTCTGCGAAGAACTAGATTGCAGTTTCGCCGTCTCTGTTATTCAGAGATGCTGTATTTACCGGAAGTTTTGAGGAAAAAATATAATCACGAAATGTCTGTCGTTGAATGTACCAAAAATTTCCATCTGAAATTTCTGGTATGAATTCAAAATTTCTAAAAACAAAGGAGGCCAAACTGACAATCCCGGTGAAGAATACTATTAAAATTTAGTGGTGACAATCGGTCCATTTTTAAAAGTAATGAAAAATGCATTTTTTCACATTCGATAGTTTGACATGGTAGAGACGATATATTGAAAAATGTTTGGAGAACGCGATCGACAGCACTAAATTGCATTCACACCTTGACTCCAATTGTCCACAAATAACTAAGCATCGCACGACCGTCATACAGAAAAACTGCCTCCTATAGGACAGCTCTCCGAAAAAGACGAAGAGGTTCGAAATTTTAGGTATTTTAGGTTTTATGTACAGCGCCTAGAATACAAAGTGTGGAAACGTTTTTACCTGTTTTAATTCAAAATTTTCGAATTCAAACAGAAAATTCTGAAACAAGATTTTTTACTTTAAGAAGTCACGAAACATCTACCATTGAGTAAGCAAAAAAACATTACAGGGAATTTCTGGTATGAATGCAAAATTTCATATTAAAAAAAAAGCCAAACTGGTAATGCTTTAAAAAGTCCTAACAAATTTTAGCCGATAAACGAGCAACGATGCGGTACAATAATAGGGCGATCGCAGCGGCATCTGCTTTGAAAATAGATTTATCTCTAGCAAAAGAAACCGTTTCACTGTTTGCAACATGAACATAATTTCTGTTAATAAAATCGTCTTGTAAGTGTATATTTCAGATGTAACTGATTTTGAATCTAGTTTTTTATCATATCAGGGAATTAATCGTTTCCACTCTTCTAGCAGAGTCTCATCCTTTGGTATGCTAAATAGGGGTAGTTTCTAGTTTGCTGTCTTGTATCGAATACTGCAACTAGGCACAAAAGGATGCGTATCACGTTTTTTGGCCATGATCAATATCATTCATATTTTCAAAGCTTATGAAAATCACTATCCAAGTCAAAGGAAATAAGGTATAATTTAATTATTTAAAATATTTGCCACCAGCTGAAACGTTTTCTCAGTTCGATTCTTATACAATGTTTGCGTTTGAAAGAGCTATCAGACAGTGGCGTAGCCAGAGAGGTGGGGGTGGTCCAAATGCTCTGGAAACCAGTAATATTATAAAGTTTTCTACGTCTTCAATATCGCAGAAAATTCTCCTATTAGATAAGGCAAAAATATTTTTATAAAATTAGTGATATCCAAACCATCTGGACCTCCACCCTGTCTACGCCACTGCTAGAAGATGTCGCTGCGATCGACCGGTTACCTTTTCAACATCGTTCTACATTTTTGGGATTCAATTTTTTAGTACTATTTTGTAGCCGTTTTCCACACTATGTATTCTAGGCACTTTATTTTAGGCTATACTGTACGAATTTTGCAAGAAATATTTTAAGAGGATCGTGTTGATTGGACATTCTGATTCGATTACTTCTTAGCTAGTATGAGATCTATACCAAAAAAGAGAAAAAAGCCCTTTTTTTAAAGGAGACTATAGCCTTATTTCTTCTGCTGAACAATTCAGTGATGCAACTCGTCAGACTCTTAACCTTTTGATTGCGGTGTTGGGACACCGTATGTCCAAGCGAACAAAAACTAATTATTCAATTCGTACCACTTTTTCAAAAATAATCTCTTCCATAGATTTACTGTAGGATATTTTCAAGAACTGTCTATCAGAAAAAAAAAAATATTTGTAAATTATGGTACGATTGAATATAAAAAATAGTAGCATATGTTGGCCCGTAACCAAATGGTTATGACAACTGGACTCCAATAGTGGTAAAAGCTATCGCGATAAAATTTTTGTATCAACCGATGTACTGAGCTATTAATGATTAGAAAAACTTTGGATTCCGAAGAAAAACAATTTTAAACGTATAATAATAGGATAAATTAATGTAATATAAGCTTTACAGCAATTCTTCAATAAGATATATTTTTGGCCTATTAAATCCGTGAATGGTCTGTTTATAAATGGTTAATGGACGACAGTTTAAAGCTCATAATCCCACAGCTACTAACCTTCCGATTTTATTCAAAACCAAATATACATAATTTAAACCTGAAATTTTATTTAATAAATGGAATCAAATAAGTACAACATAGAAACAAGCCACATTTTATTGAATATGTTTTGTTCAAAACATGTTTGACTTGAATCAAAATCAGAAAAATAGCAGCTAAGCAATTCCCCTACTCAGTGGTGGCAAGTGGATCGCTCTGTTTGGGGCACTAAATACATGGCTGAAATTTTTATTCTTTTCTCACCATTATTTTTTTACAGAAAACTTTTCCTTGGTTTAATGGCACAATTTTTTTACCAACAAATAAGACAAATATTTTTTTTTACAAAACAGTGGTAAGAAACTAATAAAATTCACAACCATGCATTTAGTGCCCCAAATAAAGGCAGTCACGAGCCTACTACAAAATCGAGAGATAAACAATTTGGGCATTAGAAGCCATTTTTCAATACATAACATCTTCATATCTGGTTTCATTTAACCTAAGGATTCAATTTCAAAACAGTACATTTAATTCAGGCATCGCAATAAAAGTCTATAACCTCAAGTACTTTAAATAAAATTAATGGATACTATGTACTATAACATTTCAAAAGAAACGCGTCTTCAAAATCGAAAAACGTTAACATCTTATTGATACCTAGTTTTATTTTAGCTAATGATTAGATTTAATAATATACATAATTGAAAATATGTATACTTAGTTCCAACAACGCGTTAAAAGCTTAAGAACATAAGGATTATGGAATAAAAAACCGTGAGACAGTATAGTGAAACATTTCAAAAGAAACAATTCTGCAAAATCGAAAGCATTTCCTTGAAATCCATTTTTGTAATGCTTCACGATATCTGCTAACCGCAGGCTACAGGTGCAAGACTAAAAGCTTTGCAGGCCAATTTTACAGTTGAATACATTTACATATAGCATTTACATCTGTATTTTGCAGAAAATGGAATATGAAAATAGCGTAACATGGCTCACTGAACAGTGATTTCTTAGAGTATCCTAGTCCTTAAAGAATAAGTTGAGTATAAAAAAATATAATCGTTCGAGAGAATATTCATTTTTGGAAGATTTAGTAGAAGGATTTCAGAAAGGGATTTTCTTATTTTCTCCATTCTTTATTTTAAGCTTCTTTATATTCACTTGAATCCATTTCTTCACTTAAATATTTTTCTAGTTCATTATTATAGAGTTAATTTTGGTATCATTAAAAGTTTGAAACCAGAAATATAATTATCGTTTATTGATTAAGAAAGATGAGAAAATGTTTTTTTTTTCTGTAGAAATCTTTCAAGATAGTAAAATTTCATGTGGATGTAATGAAAAAAAAATGAAATTTTAATAGATTCGAGTAATACATTTTCTTATATACGAATAGACTAAAAAAACATCGGTACTCGAACACAATTTGTTCTAAAGAATGCTTCGAAAATCGCATCAAGTGTTACCATACGAAACAAGGAAACTACAATTAAATGGCCCCCTCCCAAAATACTACCTGTATTTACCAGTTTCAAATACACTGTGCAGTACAATGTAATCTATACTAATATTATAAAGGAGTAAAGATTGTTTTTTTGTTTTTTTGTTTGTTTGTTTGTTTGTTTGTAGGGGGTAATCTCTGGAACTACCGAACCGATTTCAAAAGTGATGGTGGCAAATTGATGGTGACAACACCTGCTCCAACATAGGCTATATTTTATGTCGGTGCCATTACCCCAGGGGGGTGCAGGAGCGAAAAACTTTCTAAAATTGCGATCTTTTCTATACTGAAGAAGCTAGAAATTTGAAATTTGGCGTTGTAGTTACTTATAAGATGTAAATGCTCTCTAAGAATAAAATTTAAAAAAAATCGAAATTTAAAAGGGTGAAATGAGTGAAAAGCGTTCTAAAAACATTCTAAATTACAATTTCTATGGCATCTCTAGAACTACCGAACCGATTCGAAATTTGGCGTTGTAGTTACTTATAAGATGTAAATGCTCTCTAAGAACAAAATTAAAAAAATTCGAAATTTAAAAGGGTGAAATGAGCAAAAAGCGTTCTAAAAACATTCTAAATTACAATTTCTATGGAATCTCTAGAACTACTGAACCGATTTGAAATTTGGCGTTGTAGTTACTTATAAGATGTAAATGCTCTCTAAGAACAAAATAAAAAAAATTCGAAATTTAAAAGGGTGAAATGAGCGAAAAGCGTTCTAAAAATATTCTAAATTACAATTTCTATGGAATCTCTAGAACAACCGAACCGATTTGAAATTTGGCGTTGTAGTTACTTATATGATGTAAATGCTCTCTAAGAACAAAATAAAACAAAAATTCGAAATTTAAAAGGGTGAAATGAGCAAAAAGCGTTCTAAAAACATTCTAAATTACAATTTCTATGGAATCTCCAGAACTACCGAACCGATTTGAAATTTGGCGTTGTAGTTACTTATAAGATGTAAATGCTCTCTAAGAACAAAATAAAAAAAAATTCGAAATTTAAAAGGGTGAAATGAGCGAAAAGCGTTCTAAAAACATTCTAAATTACAATTTCTATGGGATCTCTAGAACTACCGAACCGATTTGAAATTTGGCGTTGTAGTTACTTATAAGATGTAAATGCTCTCTAAGAACAAAATAAAAAAAATCGAAATTTAAAAGGGTGAAATGAGCGAAAAGCGTTCTAAAAACATTCTAAATTAGAATTTCTATGGAATCTCTAGAACTACCGAACCGATGCGAAATTTTGCGTTGTAGTTACTTATAAGATGTAAATGCTCTCTAAGAACAAAATAAAAAAAAATTCGAAATTTAAAAGGGTGAAATGAGCGAAAAGCGTTCTAAAAACATTCTAAATTACAATTTCTATGGAATCTCTAGAACTACCGAACCGATGCGAAATTTGGCGTTGTAGTTACTTATAAGATGTAAATGCTCTCTAAGAACAAAATAAAAAAAAATCGAAATTTAAAAGGGTGAAATGAGCGAAAAGCGTTCTAAAACATTCTAAATTACAATTTCTATGGAATCTCTAGAACTACCGAACCGATATGAAATTTGGCGTTGTAGTTACTTATAAGATGTAATGCTCTCTAAGAGCAAAATAAAAAAAGTCTAAATTTAAAAGGGTGAAATGAGCGAAAAGCGTTCTAAAAACATTCTAAATTACAATTTCTATGGAATCTCTAGAACTACCGAACCGATTAGAAATTTGGCGTTGTAGTTACTTATAACATGTAAATGCTCTCTAAGAACAAAATAAAAAAAATTCGAAATTTAAAAGGGTGAAATGAGCGAAAAGCGTTCTAAAAACATTCTAAATTACAATTTCTATGGAATCTCTGGAACTACCGAACCGATTTCAAAAGTGATGGTTGCAAATTGATGGTGACAACCCCTGCTCCAACATAGGCTATATTTTATGTCGGTGTCACTAACCCCAGGGGGGGTGCAGGAGCGAAAAACGTTCTAAAATTGCGATTTTTTTAATACTGAAGGAGCTAGAAATTTGAAATTTGGCATTGTAGTTACTTATAAGATGTAAATGCTCTCTAAGAATAAAATTTTTAAAAAATTCGAAATTTAAAAGGGTGAAATGAGCGAAAAGCGTTTTAAAAACATTCTAAATTACAATTTCTATGGAATCTCTGGAACTACCGAACCGATCTCAAAAGTGATGGTGGCAAATTGATAGTGACAACCCCTGCTTCAACATAGGCTATATTTCATGTCGGTGTCACTAACCCCAGGGGGGGTGCAGGAGCGAAAAACGTTGTAAAATTGCGATTTGTTTTATACTGAAGGAGCTAGAAATATGAAATTTGGCATTGTAGTTACTTATAAGATGTAAATGCTGTCTAAAAACAAAATAAAAAAAATTCGAAATTTAAAAGGGTGAAATGAGCGAAAAGCGTTCTAAAAACATTCTAAATTACAATTTCTATGGAATCTCTAGAACTACCGAACCGATTTCAAAAGTTATGGTGGAAATTGGTGGTGACAATCCCTGCTCCAACAGCCTCTTTAATAAAAAACTATGCGTTTCTGACGACTGGGTTTTTCGCTAATTGTTGCCATAGATTAATCTCGGAAAATGAAACATTTGAAGTTACTGAAAAAAAATTGTAGCTCGAAAAGTATTTGTCAGAAAATTGTTAGGCAAACTGCGTTTGAAAGGTAAAAAATTGTATTTTTCTTGATATAAATTTCAAATCTAATGATTATGCCATTTTTCAAATATTGAATTTGAAAAATTACCAAATTTCACAATGGAGTACCATAGTGAAATCTTCATGCGTAAAAAGATAATGATAAGGGCGACGTGTCCTGGCGTGTATATTGGCTATAGCACGAGTCACAAATTATAGTAGCCTTATTATTCTGTTAAAATATAAAAGTGAATTATGAAATGTCAATATTTTGTTGGATTAAAAGTTCGTTATAAGAAATTGACCAGCGTAGCGGGCGTAGCTTGCTAGTAAAATATAAAAACGCATTACAGTACTGTGCATGACATGAGAGAGTAACAAATTTCTAACAGTTTAATAAAAGTTACCGTACCCTTTACCGAAATCCATATCTATTTAATAATTTGAGATTGAGGAGAAGGAGGGTTTCCATTCTTACCATTTAAGTTATTAGGATCATTAAATTAACCTTTTCATGTGCAAAACAATTATGTTACTAAAATATTGAAATGATTTTCTGCCACCTGAATTTACGAACAAATTGATTTGAAAGTAAATAAATGGGTTTTTTTCACGTGCATTATACAAGCATTTTTTTTTTCGAAAATTCTGGTACAATCTCGGCTGTTGGGAATTAAAATTTAGTGGGAAGCATATTCTCACCGCCTTTAAAAAATTTACTCCCTTTTTTTTAATGCCAAAATGCATGAAATCATTTAGCACCGGAATCATTGTATCTCTATATCGCTTCGCGCAGATGAACACAAAAGAAAAATCAGTATATTCAGCTAGCTTGTAGTACAGGAATCTCAAAATGCATAAATTTCGTAAGCGCTGAAATCACTGTAACTCATGCATGTACGCTTTGTATCTCACAAGAAATCAACTCTGTCTCTTTTTCAACGTTGATGCTTTTAGATTTGGCGACGATACTCTTACTGTTTAAGAACCATATTATTTACAACCTGGGCCGTTTGAAATGTGAAGTTCTATTGTACTTACATTTCAATGCGCAAATTAATAACTAAAGTAAAAAATATAAGTGAAAATTCGCAATATACATCTAAATAACTAAATAAAATGTATGATTAATTTTAAATAAAATTTCTGGTTCAGAGTCACTACTCTTTGTTTCTTACAGCAAAGAAAAGTTATATTCTGCATTACTCGTCGAAAATTTAGCAACCTTACTTTGAATCATTTCATGTATTTTTTACATTCAATATATTATTTTAAATTTCCATATTTATAACGGTTTCAAGTGTTTTCTGAATATTCTAACAATTAACCTGCTCTTTAAAATATATTTAATTAGAAATCATTCACTGCTGTCAACCTTCCAAATTTTTCAAGTAAACTAAAGCCACAAATTTTATTATATGGAAGAAGTTAGTAATTAATTACATAGAAACTATAAACATTTCATTAACCCCTTAATTCTCGCTCCCGTTAATATCACGGGCTGAGGTGTCGTTCGTTATTTCTCGTGCCCGTCATATTTCCGGGCTCAAAATTTAACTGCTGGAAAAAACTTCTGAAACCAGAAAAATTTAACTGGAATTTCCATGTGAAGTCTTTGAATAGTAGCTTTTGGGTTTGGTTTGTACCATCTATATTTTGGTAAATTATGGAGTCTGATGAATCAAGCATTTCTGATGATAACTGGAATATCCACCCGTGATTTTCATGGGCAGTGTAGACTACTTTTTTTTAATTCAGATAGTTTGACTCCCACCAGTTTTTTAAATAGTGTAATTGGCTTTATTTTCGCATCATTTTATCTGTTGTAAACTACGCTGAATATTTCTACATAAAAAGAGGGTGGGAATCAAATAATCTGAATTATACAAAAAAGTAGCCTATACTTATCGGGGGGGGGGGGGGAGGCGCTTAAGGTGTTAAGACACAGAATTCTCGAATAATGGCTTTTCTACAAATGTGAATTTGTTCTATAACATATTGTTTTTTTTTTTTTTTTTTTTTTTTTTTTTTGCCTTAAAAAATCTAATTGCATATTTTATTTAGAATCCTTATAATTATTTAATTTGTGTAATAAAAAATAGGTACCTTTTTGATGTTTTTTTTTCAAATATTAAGCGACCTTGAAGGGGTTAACCCTTTCCGGCACAGACAATGTCTGTTCGTAAAATGAGAAATTTCTGACTGACACCGGAATTTACAAACGACTTTTTTAGAAAATATAAACTCCTTATTTTAAGCTTTCATTATAGAAACAAAATTTTATTAAAATATTCTTGGTGCCGCATGCAAGTTTGGAATTAAGATTAGGTGTGCCCGGAGTGGGACCACTCACAGCCAACTTCAGTATCGGCCGAGAAAGCTCTTGTTTGTTTCTCCCGCCTTAAGACGGAATTCATGACGTCAGACCACGTGATCTTCGGCCGATCGAATCGGCTGAGAAAACTCTTACTTGTTTCCCTCTTCCCTATGACAGCTTTCTCGGCCGATTGGTTCGGCGGAGATCACGCGATCTGACGTCATGAACTCCGTCCTAAGGCGGGAGAAACAAACAAGACCTTTCTCGGCCGGTACTGAAGTTGGCTGTGGACCACTGTGCCAGAAAGGGTTAAGAGCCTACGCTAGTCACGCGAAGAAACACTCAAGCTAATAATACGTCTATGGGAAGGTTCTTGCGCGATTTCTCGCTCGCATTTTAATATTTTTAAATGCTTTTTTTGTATAGGATAGCTGAGGTCGATCTCTAACGTTGTTAGTTTTCAGTTTTTTGATTTTGGTTACAGTTTTTTTTATAAGCGGACATTTTCAATTTCAGAATCGGTTGGTATCGGTTCTGAAAGTAACAGTACCCTTATGTAAAAAAAAAACTATAACCAAAATCAAAAAAGGAAAAACCAACAACGTTGGAAATCGACGTCAGCTATCCTATGCAAAACAATAGATTAAAAATATTAAAATGCGAGCGAGAAATCGTGCAAGAACATTCCCATAGACTTAACATTAGCTTACGCGCTTTTTCGCATGACTGATGTAGGTTCTTAAATAACTTTTCTAGCTCAAATTATGTTTACATGAATTGAAAAAATCTGGAAGTTGGGAAACTGTGCGCAAACAACATCTTTGAATAAGCTCAAACTTAACGAAACAAAGTGGAAAGAAACAGAGTATGAATAATCATGAGGAACAATCAAGAATCTGAGGAAAGGAATCACGATAGTTTATATAGTGTAAGTTTTCAGTTTGCTTCTTTTCCCATTTTTTTTTACTAAATCCATTTCTTACTATTGCTATGATGAAATTTTCCTGATTATCTACCATCATATAGTACTCTACATCATATAGTCTCTACCATCATATAGTCTCTAAATATCTACGATATTTTTGTGAAAAATAAATTTCGATTAACTAGCATTTTAATTGCTTTCAATAAAATACAGATACTTTAACGAAATCCTTACAATATACTCACAATTCATACAAAGATGAGTCTTTTGCGAAGTTTCTTAATATATCTTCACTACTGTTAAATTTATGAACGAAAACACGATTTCAGATTAGACTGAGACGCCCTGTAATTTTGACTAAATAAATGGATGTCTGACACTGGTTTTCTATACAATGGATGATTGTTATGGTGTCCTGTACCAACCCTTAGTGTTTGTACCAGGAATTTGGGATTATCCTAAATAGTTTCACTGCAGTGCATAAAAGTGCACTGTTTTTAATAAAAGTGCAGTGTATAAATAGTTGCGTTGCAGTATTTTCTTTTTCTTAACCCCTTGAACGGCACAGGTATATTATATATACCACTTAATTTTAATCCCAAAATGCCACAATGACACCAGAATTTTATAATCAAATTTTGAATTTATAAGGTACATGAGGAAAAGCTTTTATTTATTTTAAAATAAATTCGATCGTGTATCCTGGTGTCAATCAGTCATTTCAATATTTTAGCTACAAGAGTACTTTGCCCCTGAAGGGGTTAATGTTAATTTTTTCGTTTGTAAAATTTCAGATAATGTGGAAAAACAATTCTTATTTTTACGCTTTTCTCTTCTAAACTCGGTCTTATGATTCCAATTTTTAAAGGTTCGGCAGAAACGAAATTTTAGCATATGATATCAACTGAGGTATGTAAAGTTTTTTGAGAATCAAAAGTAATTTAGAGCTTTTTTAATCTTTTATGATAAGCACTTCCACTGAAAAGATGTGCTACTCACACCAGGATGTTTTTGTGAATCAGTTGTATAGCTGCAAAATCTCGTACCACTATATTTCAATAGTAATCTTCGTCTTCTTATAGTAATATTTGTCTTATTCGATCACAGAATTTCTGTCATCAAATACGACGAAGATAACTATTAAAAATCATGTTAAGAAACTTGGCAGATATGCAACTAACTCACAAAAATATCTCGACATGCGTGGCACGTCTTTCCAGCGCAAGTGGTTAGCATAAAATATTAAATAAGCTCTAAATTACTTTTGATACTC
Organism: Maratus michaelseni; assembly: GCA_963931845.1. Lineage (NCBI taxonomy): Eukaryota > Metazoa > Arthropoda > Arachnida > Araneae > Salticidae > Maratus > Maratus michaelseni. Next base: position 421,528,463 of record OZ007586.1, read on the forward strand.
TAAATAACTTTACTTACCTTCTTTTATACCATGTTCTAAAATTTCATTTTTGCCTATCATATAAAAATTGGAATCTTACGGTCAAATTAGAGTAAGGATTTCCTCATTATTTAAAATTTTGTAAATGTGAAAGGAAACACTGCAATTGTTTTATATATTTTGATGAAAACAATTAAAATGATAGTTAATTCAAATTTATTCTTAATAAAACTATCTTATATGATGGTAGCGAGTCAGGAAAATTTCGTCATAGAAATGGTAAGAAACACATTTAGTAAAATAATAGGAAAAGAAACAAAAGGAAAAGCTACGAAAGATAAATTATCAGGATTCCTTTCTTCCGATTCTAAAAAAAAACATTATTTTTTATCAACTGTTTCAATTAAAAGAACATTTTTAGTAATTATCCTTTATGATTAACGCCGCTTTCTTCCGTAAATAAATAACAATTACTGTATATATTATATAAAATCAATTATTTTTGGAATAACTAATTACTTATTAAATAATGTTATATATAACTATTATGAATTAAAAATTAATTGGATTAAGTAAAATTTAATTGCATTCATCAAAATATATTAAATATTTATTCACTGCACTCTTTTCTTTCTTGTTAAAGTCTGCTTCCTTTATTCTAAATTATTCTTACTTTTACGCTTTTTTATTCTATACTCAACCAAAAGATTTCAATTTTTAATGTACATACTAAAATGAAATTTTAGGATATGATATCAAATAAGATAAGCTAACGAAAGTAATTTAGAGCTAGATTAATCATTTTTGATTAATGGTGCTTTCTTCTGATAAATGAATAGTGATGGCTGTATATATTATATGAAAAAACTTTTCTTTTTCGGAAGGAGGACAAGCAATATTTATAAATATAAAATTAATCTTTATATATATATATATATATATATATATTTACGTAAAACGTGATTAATTATGTAATAGATGCGCATTTTATTTCTAAAATAAACAAGACTATTTCATAAATATTGACTAATTTCATATTTTAAAAGTTCACATGAAAATATTTTTTTTATATCTGTCAGCCTTTATACTGTTTTGAATTTTATGTGACAAGACATTTTCCTCTTCATATTTTTTACCCTGCAATCATCTGGGAAAACTTGTGAGCTATTATTTATTTATTTTTATTTTTTACTGAAAGTTTTATCTGAGATATCTTTACTCAAAAATTTTAAATAAATAATTTATTTATTTTTAAGGTAAAAAATACAGTTACATTAATTTATAAAACTATAAAAAATATTAAATAGTTCATATTTTTATCGTCAACGGTTATCTACTGTTGAAATGGGTCATACTTTTACATATATCTTCTGTTGTTAAGTTAATCTCTATTGTTTCTCTCATTATCGTAATTTGGAGACTTTCATAAATTGAGACTTTTTCTATTGTAATTGAATTTATTTGTGTGGGGGTTTTCATATTATTAGTTCTCGCAAGAGCTTTTGTTTGGTTGCTATATTTCAAATCACCTTTGGTAAAAACTGCTAGAAGAGAGAGAAAGATTGCGGGGGAAATGGGGAAAAGCTGGAAAGATCTTTATGATCTCGTTCTAAGACTAAAGAAAGTAAAATCAAAATCATTCGAACTGATGATGCCTCAGGAGGGAGGTGAAAACGTTTTTCGATTCGAAGAAGCAGCGTGGTGTAGATGTATCTATGTTCCTGGAATGAAGTTTATGGGTTTCTTTTCAGAAGAATAAAGACACAGGAAATACGAAATGTAAATTAAAGGATGTCAGGATAAGAATTGCAAATGAATTTGTACAGGATATTGAGTATATAATATACCTTTTTAAGATGTCAGACTGTGTCTATATGTGTTTTAAAAGAAATAACTAAATATGTTTTTAATAATTACTCATAATGTATGTTTTCACTAACAATATAAAAAAAATTTGTTGCGTTTGAAATGTTGAGAAAATGTTGAGAAATGTTGCGTTTGTCAAAGATAAAAATAATATGAATAGATAAATCTATACTAGTATTGCTTGACTGTAATACGGACATTACAAAAGGATGTTCTGTTTTTAGACTATCTATATATTACAGTTTTGGTAGCAGCTAAATTGATCGTTTGGCAAACAATAAAAACTAAAATTGTGATAGTTACGCGATTTCGGAAACAGAGTTTTTATTAATTAACATTAATACACTGGTTCCAGAAATTAAGGGGCAGTGACCAATTTCAGACGTTTCGTCGAATATCTACTGACACACGTGAGGAAATGCCCGAAATGCCCTTGAACTTTGAGAATGTAAAGAACATGTTTGACTTTATGTTTTTCAGTGAAGATTTTGTCGCGAAGACAATTAGGGAGGGGGGCAATAATAATTTTACTAATAAAATAATATTTTCGATCACCCAAGTAACACAAAATGCTAAAAATGGTCTGTCACTGTAGCAAATGACTATGTAGGTCCTGTTCAACATTTGTATGCATTTGTGTAAGCATAGCACATATATTTGTGAAGATGTTAAAGTTTCTGTGAAAAATTCAAAAGTTTTTTTATAAAATGCAGAGGTTTCAACCGAATTTAACACCGCTTTCCAAAAACTTCACGAAATATTGTAGAAATAGTATTCTGTGATTAAAATATTAATATATTGAATATTTAATGAGATATGGGTATAACCAATTCAATTCCATATTAATGAATTTGAAATATTTTAACCTTTTTTAAATGTCATAGTAATATTTTCAAATGTTTCCAAATCATTATATATAATGCGTAAAGAATTAATTAGTGCTTCATATTTGAAAAATAAGATAACAAATTTTTTATGATTGGAATTTTCGTAATTAAGCATTAAACTTCAATTTATTGTGAAATAAATTTTAACTGCGCATGCGCGAACTACAGCAAAAATATTTTGCCATGATTTGATAGTCAAAACCATAGGGCAACTCATATAAAAAGACCAGTGAAATAGCGTGAAAACTCAAAAAGTTACAGCAATAATTGATAAATTGAGGAAGATATCCCATAGGAATGTTTATTTGGAAAAAAAATTGACGTATGTGGTTTTTGAAATAAACAATTCAATTCCATACTAATGAATTTGAAATATTTTAACCTTTTTTAAATGTCATAGTAATATTTTCAAATGTTTCCAAATCATTATATATAATGTGTAAATGAATTAGTGCTTCATATTTGAAAAATAAGATAACAATTTTTTTTATCATTGGAATTTTCGTAATTAAGCATTAAACTGTAGTTTATTTGTGTAAATCCGAACAGAAAATAATTTAGTTATTTATTCAGTTTGTTGTTGCTTTGACCAAGCTAAAATATCCTGAAATATAATCACTTTTTAGTGTAAAGTTTGCAATAGTTGTCATCTTCACATTCTTGAAAAAAAAACAGAAATTTTTAAAATTTCAGAAACAATGAAAAGTATTAATATTATTTTGAGTCATACAAATGACCTTAACAGCAATTGTTACTGAGTTATGAAATAAGATTGCTCGAATATTGAAACAAATCATACAGATTTTTGCAACTATACCACAGCAGAGGTGCCAAGTTCCCACTAATCTTCCGTAATATGTGGTTTAATCTGACCCAGTTTAGTAACGCTTCAAACCAGAAAAATTATTGGATAAAACTTTATTTATTTAATTTCAGGTTTCTACGTGGAATTTATTTAAGTTCATTTCTTAAAAGAATTTCTGTTGCGAAACGTGTTAAACTTGGGTCAAATTGACCCGCATATTACGGAATATTAATGAGAGCTTGGCACCTCTGCCACAGTTATGCCGAAAAATAAAATAAAATATATGCATATAAAACTTTTTTAATAACACAGAAAATTATTTACATATTATTAATAATATGTAAAACAATTAAGAAAACGCAACAGTTTTTACAACTTGATCATTTCGCTGGAGAAGAAGTGAGGTTAACATGTCGATCGAAGAAAAACATTACTAGAAAAATAAAATAAAAATAACTTGAAGGCCATCATCATATCCAAATATGAACAAAATATGAAAAAAAAATATATATATATACTTTGATATTTTAAATAAAAACAAATTAATTCATTTATGAAATTCAAAAAATTAGATAATTACAAAGAGCATCCCATAAAAACTGAGAGTTATATTTTTACGTAGTGGCAACACCGCGAAACTAAAAATTAAAACTGCAGGCGAATTTTTCAAATTGTTAAATGTACGTTTATAAATATTCTAAACGAAGCTGGCGATTTTATTCTCCTAGCTTCGTGTTTGTTTAAAGAACTGTTTTTATTTGCCCTACAAAAATGGAGGTGAGTGATTCAGAGTAAAAAAATGAAATTCGTTGTGCCATAAATTCGTTGTGCCAAATTTTGCTATCGTTTGGGTAGAATATGTTCACTCGACCAAATGCATAATCGTTACAAATGTCTTCAATAAACAGTCACACTGCAACATCACAAAAGAATCACACTATGACGTCATGAAATAGCTCAAAATCGGTCATAATTACCTCACATCCACGTCACTGTGACTTCACATCAACGGTCACAAATTCACAGTGCGACGTCACAATTCTATACGAGATAGCATAGCTATTACGCATGGCATATATAGCATAACTATTGCGCATATACGAGATAGCTATTCTACATTTTATGAAATTTTAAAAAGTATATTTCTTAAAATTAAATATTGACTATTTATTTCATGTTTTGCTCTAATAAAGGTTTTTTTTTTCAAAATTATCTTTTTGATCACCGAGGCTAACAAAAAAGAAAGGCTACCGTGGTGTTCTACGCGTATCTTTTTTTACAGACCGCCGGAGTCACGTGATGCTCGAATGCACCAATGAAGGCGTACGAAACGAGCATCACGTCACTACAGCGGTCTGTAAAAAAAGATAAGTGGAATGCACCGCGGTAGCCCGTCTTTTTCGTTAGTCTCGTTTTGTCACAGTGTGACGTCACAGAGTGTTGGCATTTTTGTCCTAGATGTGATGTGACTTACGTGACTGGCAGTGACGTCGTCACAGCAATGCCTCTGTGGCCATGCTTGTTACACGGGCTCGAATGTTTACTTTTATTACTTAACAAGGCCGAAAAAGAAAATTTTCCTTCAGATGAATTCATTTTCCATTTCTAATCTTTTATATTTGAAATTGCTCAATTACAACTGAATTTTAAACTTTTTATCTAAAAATAGTACTTTATGCAGTAATCTTTCAAGAACAGAATATTGCAAGATTATGCCAAAGATATTGTAAAAAGACTTTTATGTTTTATTGAGAAAAAGTATGCATATCAAAATTCTGTATATCTTGTTTTTTTTATATACATTACAATGAATCAAAATACGCTCGGATAGAATTATGCCGTAGTTTTGATACATTTCCTAAAATAAGACATGGTCTGCAAGAAACCGCAAAAAAAAATTTTACGGCTTTGTGAAAAAAACAAGCCCTCAAAGGACAATTTGTATTCAAATGCATTAAATATTCGTTATTAATATTTTTTTATATTCTAAATCCCACAATTACAATAAAGTTATATATTTTTCACCGAAAATTATTATGTTATACATTGAACTTTCTAGCAAAATGTATTTCGCGATTACGCCGGAGAACTGGTAAAGAAACTGTTTATATCGTAATGAAAAAAACATGAATTGAAAAATTCTGTGTATCTTGTTTTCTTTCGGATGCATTACGAGGAATCCAAGTACGCTCGAATAGAAATATGCCATAGTTGTGATACATTGCTTAAAATAAGAGATGAAGTGCAAGAAACTGCGGAGGATTATTTTTATGACTTTGAAAAAACAAGCCTGCAAAGGAATATTTTTCCTTGAATATCCATATAATATGTGAAATATTGAAGATAAAGTGAAACTGTGTCTTCTTGGGAAAATAAGATTTATTTTTAATGTTTTTCTTTAGCTTCACAGCTAGCCCATAATTATTTCCATAATTATTTCGAAAATTCCAAAAATGATAAAATTTCATATATAAATTACTCGAGAAATGAAATACTGCAAAACGGGAGAGAACAATACACGACACCTAAAAGTTCAAGGCACCTAAAAGCTAAAATATGTGGATATGGGAAAAGTTTCTGAAATTTGGTGTAAATTTGAAAATTCCTTAACCTTCCTATGGCTGTACTGCTAGAAATTTTACGAAAAACGTGATTTTTCGAAACTTTGTACTCACAAGTAGCGTTCAAATTAAAACTCAATATTTTATATAGATATATATAATTGCTCTTCTAACATGTCTCTTTTTACTATTATAAAAAATCTTGCGTTTCTAAAATCGCAAAAAATACATCACACACCACACGTGCAAAATTTTGACTCGCTTGCTGCAAGGTTAAAATTTCGTAAATAATTCTGATATATCAAAATCATTTTGTGCAATGTCTTACTCTCTAAGTAAAAGTAACATCCATCCCTACTAGCAAACTAATACTGGTCATACTGGTTATATTGGGATTGGGACCCAACATTGCGCCAATATTGCATTCATTGGAAGATTTTTCAACGATATACCATTGGTTAAATATTTGGAAATTTTGCAATGAAATGCTTTTAATTACAGAAATAGATTTTACACTGAAAACATTTACATTCATTCAACAATATTGATGAATTATTGGCTTTGTAGTGAAAATATTGTAAATTAAATGTCGAAACATTTATTGTCTGTGTAATATTGGGAAAATGTAAACATCCAAATTTTTGAGTAATACATTTCATTCGGATATCGGCGCGATTTATTCAAAATGTAACACCCAATTTTGTCAGTCAATTTTTAGATGTTGACAATTTTTTCGCGACAGCTTTGCCAATGATGCACAAAATACGGTCAATATTGGCCAAGATAAAACCAATACTAACAATAATGACCCAATATTGCTTGGTTATAAGGAATAATGCTAGATAGGGTTTTTTGTCTCCACACGTTTAAATGTTACTTATTAAACGGTACTTGTAAAATATTACAATTTCAAAAAAACCTTTCTTTTATATTTCAGTGAGATCCCGCCTACCGACATCGGGTTGCGAAGTCTCATGGACTCTCAACGTAACTGTTCGAACACAAGAATGTTCTCGGCTTCCAGAAGATGAAATATGCTCTGGTAAAGGAACATGTCTCACAGACCATACATTGGTGAGTAGAAAGCAAACATTGGGAAAACTGCGCTTTTTATCGTATTACCCGAGTACATAACCGGCAACATTTTAAAACTAAAATTCTCTTCGAAATGGAACTATATTGTACGGTAAGTGGTTCAGTATATATTTAAAGATAGTCAAATGAAAATTGCCTTCATACAGGGAAAAATAATGAAAACTAGCTGTTTATTCAATATATATCCAGGTAAGGTGGTAAACTTTCTTATACATGTCATTTTAAAGTTCCTCATTATATAATTTGAATGCTCCTTCTTTTATTAAAAATATTTTTTTAATTTTACATGTTATATTTTGTAATTTCTTTCGACTTTTTAACATTATATGAATTCATTATAATATTTTATTAAAAATGTGTTATTTAAAGGTAAGACGTTTAACGTTAAATAATATAATTTAGAAAATGTTTGAAAATTAACACATTTATTTTTCAAAATCTGTCCTTAGAAAGAAAATGTAAACCTGATAAAATAAGTATAATTCAAATATTGTTATTTTAAAATAACATTTTATGAAATATTCGGAAGAGAGCATAATCTCACCCCTACAACCTAGTATAAGGCTTTCGAGTGAAACGTAATAACCTCGAATAAAGTCGTAGTATTTCTTGGTACAAACATAATAAACACCAGGCAGACTCGGGATATGTTGATAAGTCAAAGCATAACAATGCGTTCCAAGCTCGTATTTCAGCTGTCGCGAAGGTTGAAATAAAATTATGTATTCGAATTATTTCCCCCAAAATGTCCTTTTGCATGTTTCGAAGTTAAAAATGTTAGGATAAACGTTCAGTGAATTTAATCCTTGTTGAAAGCATTTTACAGAAGAAACGCAGTGATCATAACAAAAATAAATTTGCATGGCATATATTTCAGAACATGAATACATTGTAAGTACGGTGAAAGAAAAAAATATAAAAATTACAAAACATTGCAAAGAGAACAGCATATAATGGCAATGTAACAGAACAAATAAATGGTGTAAGGTGTAATGCATGATAGCTGAAATTTTAATACAAAACACACAAACATAAAATAAAAAAAAAATACCATAAACAATGAAAATGGAATTTAATAGCACATGTGGCAAATATTACATCAATGGAAAACCACAACTGTGTAGGTACAGCTACAAAGACATGAATGTCCAGACTAAACTTGAGAATAAACCTTGTTTTTTCAAAATAAATCTTTTTTTTTTTTTTTTTTTTTTTTTTTTTTTTTTTTTTTTTGGTGGCAAGCTGAGAATAAACCTTGTTTTTCAGAAAATTTCTTTTTTTTTGGGGGGGGGAGGTAGGTTAAAGCTGAGAATAAACTGATTTTTTTTTTTTTACTTGAAGTTTAGGTTTTTTTTTTCAAACATTTAGGTGGCATCTCGAAAAATTATAGAAAGATGGTTAAAGCTTTCAAAAACATTCTTTGGTACCAATGAGATTCTTCTTAGCCGTGCTTTATTTTATTATTATTAAATTTGTTTTACAGAAATGATGAATGCTCTGCTGTCGCTGTTCGCAAAAACCGGCATTTGAAATATTTGCATTAAGGTCCTCTGACTGTTCGAAGAATGGTTTGTTAATTCAAGGAGAGTGGTAAGTGACAGTTTGAAAAAGAAATATGGCGAAAATGATTGATAAACAAGTGGCAATTTATTGTCATTTGTTCCAACATGTTGTTGTAATGACTATCACTTAGGAAAGACGTATAATGAGGCGGAAACAGTAGTGTCTCAGCAAGAGTAAGACAGTAACATTTTCTGTGCTCAACAGCTTTTTGGTAACAATGAAATTCTGATTTGTCTTAACGTGATTTATTATCAAATTTGTTTTACAGGAATGGCGAAACTGCTGTTTCGCAAGTTCTAGCATTTGCACTTATTGTATTACGGCTCGCCTACAAAATGGGCTGCTCGAATAATGTTCATTATTTCAAGCAGAGTGGTATGTAACAATTTGACAAGGGAGATTGCAAAAATTATTCACAAACAAGTGGCAGGAACACCAAAATTATTGAAACGCGAAATTTGTAGCAGAAAAATGTAACTAGGATGCAGAAGGAATAGTGCGTTGGTTAGAGTCGCAATCGCAGGAAAAATCAGTTTTAAAGTTCGGAATAAACTGGGTTTGGAGGAATAAAGAAGGTTTCTGGGGAATACACCTGGGAATAAACCAGATTTTTTTAAACTCTAAAAAAATATAGTATTTGCTGTGATCAGTGGGGAATTTTATTCAGAAAACTTAAAAAGGTAATTTTATAGATTCAACGTTAGCAGTAGTTACAACCACTGAGCTACATAGTAATACGGAAGCAACTAGCAGACTAAGTTCTCGCTTCGATCACGCATCCCAACTTAAATGCACGCAAGTAAAGACACATATATTTGACCTTTTTCTGGTTATTTCGGCACCCTTTTTATCTTTTTATAAGAACAAATTATCCACTTTCACATGTTTCTTCTTAAGTTAGTATACAAGTTTCATTTTTTAATTTATTTATATTCTAATGTAAATAATTTCTTTTGAAAAACAAAATAAAAGCCGTATTTTTTAAAAGTAAGCAATATAATTCAATGCAAATTACACAATCTTCATGAAATTTTGAAATCAAAATCAAATTTAATAATATGTACTTTATATTGGCTTATGTGAGTAAATTAGTATTTTGCATATTTTGTCTCCGAAATACATTACATTTTGTATTCAAACGCAGACCGCTGGATTCAATGTAAATGAATGAGAAGTGTTCGCTCCGTACTATTGTATAGCTCGGAGGTACAACACCGTATTACAGATATACACGAAACGTTTATTTTCAATTCTGTTTGCATACAATTAGATTAAAACTGACCTTAGAACATTCTGTGTATAGATGAGCTTCATTTTCCTGCCTGGGATATTTAACACAAAACGTACATATTTGGTCCGTAGGAAATTTCCACTAGTTCCAAAAAATCCGTTTTCATTTGATTAAAATTATTATGTCAGATAGCTAGGAGTTACACAACATTTATGATTAGGACAATTTTTTTAAAGAAATGAAACCATAACGACCAAAGTCTTATTCTCCAAGCTTTGAAAGTGCGTGTTCCAGAGCTTTTAAATTCCTCAGATTCAACGAAAATGCCTCAGCTCTACAATACAAAAGTAAGATGGAGCACTTCCCTACACTTGATATTCTGTTTATGTGACAGAATTTTGTAGAAAATTGAATTTGCAGTCACACACTCCCAACTTCATGTCCAAAACGCTCAACACTTCTCAATCCTTGTGATGTTTTAGTACTTTCTTAAAAATCATGGTATATTTAGGAGATGCACTTTTGAAAGAGGGCCCTATATAGCACATGCACAAAGTAAAGTGTAGCTTTGGGACTCTGTACGACTTTACAAACGAAGCGAGAAGGACACAATGAACGATGACAAAGATTTATCTTTCTAGGATTTTTTTTTATATTTATGCCATTTATAACAATTTCGATTTGTATTAAAATCTTTTACATGTTACGAATTTTTAATATTCTTAATAGCTGATGCATGATTGTACCACACATTAAACATGCACTTCTAAACCTCTAATTTCAGTTCTTTTATAAAATACATACTTTAAACCTTCATATCTTCTCTTTTTTAGGACATTTTTGTTTTTCTTTCGCCTTTATCTCTCTTTGCACTAAATTTTATAACATGCAAGTTTCACTTTGTTATGACCATTGATTTTTTCTCTTCCCGAATTGAAACATTTTTACTATAACTACCTTGTGTACAGGGTGTTTCCTTAATTCCGTTTCCTCAAATAACTGTTGAACCGAGTTAGCTACAGCCACGAACGTGGTGACCAGGAACAGTAAAATGGATATGCGCTTCACGATGAAGTACATTGTAGAACCCCTTAATTGCAAACTGTAGAGATAGCATTCCTATTTCGAAATCGGTACGACATACGAGCAAAATCAATTATAAAGTTATAGAGTATAGAGCGTCCTCAATTTAGTATGAAATTATGTTTTATACGTAAAAATAACTGTATCAGAAGCCTTCAAATGTAATTTTTTATATCCAATTACCCGCTTGAGTTAGTTTATGAGTTAGCTCACTAAGTTCATGCAGATATTATATGTCAGATGCACATTTACCAATTAAACTAACACGTGTAAGCAAAACACAGTTTCCTTTAAGGCATGTTATAACTTTTTTTTTTACATATTTTCACTTTTTAAACCCTCAAAAACTTTGTGGTAAAACAGTTTGTCGAAATTCGTATTGGTTCAAAATTATCCGCATTTTGGTGTTGCAGTGAACAGGCTCATTTTTAGCATACACTATATTGCCAAAGGTGCCCGGTCACTTGCGATTTTAGACGTTTTGTTAACTATCTAGAAAAATACATGAGGAATTAACCTTAAACTGCAGGTGTGTAAACAGTATAGTATAGGTTATATATTTCCGTGAAGATTTTTTCACGAAACCCCATAGGGGACTGTCAACAAATTGAAAAAGAACGAATATCTTTTGGATAACCCTGTAAAAACTAATGTAGCAAAGGCGTACAAACTCGAGATTATTAATAAGTGGCTTATTGTAATATACTGTGTTCATTTTTATGAGGATAGCATGTATACTCGTAGAGAAATTAAGGTTTTTATAAAAACAGTCCCAAATTTCGCCTAGTTTTTTGCTTATAATTTGCAGAGTTCTTAATATAAAAAAAAGTTCTTTTCAGAAAATATGACAAACAACATTGTACATAAAACTCTGCAATTAGAATTAGAAAATAATAAAAAATGGATGAAAAATCAGCAGGTTTACTAAAAAATGTTTCACTGCGCAAGCGCGAATGCAATCAAAATATAATATGCATAATGTATTAGCTAAGTATATAGAGCAACTTTTGTGAAAGTCTCAAAATCATAGCTTGAAAATTCTGAAAATTATCGTCGATAGAATGAGCTCGAAATTCGTTGTTCCCAAAAAGAAGCAAAAAGATGAGGGGTTGTATCAAATATTTGTTGATTAGTGCCAAGATAGCGTTCACAATATTGCACGTACTACTATATTTGGATACAACCCCTCATATTTTTGCTTCCTTTTGGGAACAACGGATTTCGAGCTTATTCTATCGACGATAATTTTCAGAATTTTCAAGCTATGATTTTGAGACTTTCACAAAAGTTGCTCTATGTACTTAGCTAATACATTATGCATATTATATTTTGATTACATTCGCGCATGCGCAGTGAAACATTTTTTAGTAAACCTGCTGATTTTTCATCAAATTTTTATTATTTTCTAATTCTGATTGCAGAGTTTTATGTGCAATGTTGTTTGTCATATTCTCTGAAAAGAACTTTTTCTTATATTAAGAACTCTGCAAATTATAAGCAAAAAACTAGGCGAAATTTGGGACTGTTTTTATAAAAACCTTAGTTTCTCTATGAGTATACATGCTATACTCACAAAAATGAATACAGTATATTACAATAAGCCACTTATTAATAATCTCGAGTTTGAACGCCTTTGTTACATTAGTTTTTACAGGGTTATCCAAAAGATATTCGTCTTTTTCAATTTGTTGACAGTCCCCTATGGGGTTTCGTGAAAAAATCTTCACGGAAATATATAACCTATACTATATTGTTTACACACCTGCAGTTTCAGGTTAATTCCTCATGTATTTTTCTAGATAGTTAACAAAACGTCTAAAACCGCAAGTGACCGGTCACCTTTGGCAATATAGTGTATTGTGTGCGGCGCACAGGTAGAAACAAAAGAATTGAGAAAGAGGAAGTCCAAGAGTGTTCATTATATTGACCTGGTATAGATAATTTTATATAAGCTGAAAATTGTCACTATTATTTATTTTTTTTTTTTATTATTATTTTTTTTTTTTTGATTAAAAACGTTGAAAAACTTTAAACCTGTTTTTCTCGACACTCTGTTTGATAAATCGGTAACCAGGTAGAACTCGAGATTGGATCAACCGATTCGGTTGAAATTTTACGCTTTTCTAGTATATACTATATTTTAGTCCCCCATGGACGGGTTTTTCAATATTCGAATTGTAAATATTTTTTGCACGATTTAAATCCGAAAATTTTCGTAATTGAAATTTGAACAGCCGCCATTGATAAACTCATCCGAGAAGGACTAGAAAATATCGTAAATTTTAAGGTTTTTGTTATAGTTAAGCAGATTCCGAGATTCATCTGGTACCGCGGAACGCATCACTTTTTGCACACTCCTGTATCAAAGGCCACCAGAGACCAGAGCACCATTTTTCAACAAACTTCCAAATAACAAATTGTTTTTAAGACTTCAAGATATGCTCTTTTATTCGCAAAAAATTCCATTATTATTCCATTATTATAAAAAAAAATAGCAAAAAAATGGAGAAATTTTAGGTAATTTTTATTAAAAAAAATTATAACATGCCTTAATAAGAAAATATGGAGTAAATCATGTCAAAATCACAAGAAAATCACGTTAACCCTCTAATGCCCATGGTACAATGCGTTGTAGAAATTCTGTAATTCAGAGAATCCAAATTCATACCAGAAAATCTAAATAATAAATTTCGCTTTACTTAATGATGGAATGTGTGTTATTAAATAAAACAAATATTACCATTTTAAATTTCTGGTATGAATTCGGAAAAATCTAAAAAAAAAAAAAAAAAATCAGTTATTTAGGAACACTAATAATAGCATAAATGCTGCATAATATTAAGTGGACATACAAATCTTCAAAACATTCGATTTTTCGAGGAACGTGTATATGAAAGAGTAATCTTTTCTGCGTATTTTAAAACAAAAAATTCCTACAATTACGCTAGTTTTAGCTAAAAATATATGATGTATTTTCAGAAAGCAATGATCAAGAGATCATTCTCACGCCCACTAATCGATCGCAGACCGTAAACACTTAGCTGAATTTTTCTTAGGGCCTGGTTTTGAAGCCTATCGTTACATTTCGATATAGAAGAGAGACGTTGGTTTCTACAGCAGCAATTTTTTTACATTTTTATATGCAATATCCGACGATAAACGTGCTTAATCATTAGTTGCATCTGTGAAATTTTATAAACTTTTGACAGAAAATATATGAATATATATATATACCGGGTGATTATAATTAAAGTTACGATTTCAAAAATCGATAATTTTAAAACTACTGGTCAGAATGACTTGATATTTTAGCAGAACAATCGTGAGGCAATGGAATTTCGTTTGGCGAAGGCAAAAAATAGTTCCAAATTCTGCCGATAGATGGCGTTGTCAGGGTAATGTCAGGGGAAAGACCAAAAATGTATTCTTGAACCCTTTCCGGCGCGGTGTAAATTTGTTTGCAAAATGATGAAATAATAGACTGACACCGGAATTTACAAACGAATCCATTAGTAAAAAGAAACTTGCTTATTTTCTGGTTCTTAATGAAAGGAAAATTTTAATTAAATATTCTTGGTGCCGTTTGTCAGTTTTAGAATTAAAATTGGGTGTCCTTTTTTGTGACCACCGCCAGGTTAAACATAGGAATGATGTTGCCAAAAGGAAAAAAAATAGAGTTCAGAGATTTACTAAAAATTTATTAGCGAAAAGACAAGACTACGTGTTTACAGCAACGACAGCGATAATGACAAAAAATGAAAAAAAAAAAGAGCTTCATGGAACAAACACCTTACTGATTATTAAGGCATAAGTGGCTCAATATGCCCTCTGCCTTGTTCCGCTACTAATTGGAAGCGCAAAACGGCATGCTCCACAACAGATCGGAGGGTATCTGTACTAATGCAATGGGTGTGTTGTGTGATGCTTGCCTTCAAGTCGGCTAGATTCGGAATCCGCCCGTTATAAACAACATTCTTCAGGTACCCCCAAAGCCAAAAATCACACGGGTTTAAGTCGGGGGTACGTGGCGGCCACGTTGTTGGAAAATGGCGGCTTATGATCCTATCATCTCCGAAATTATCACTCAGTAGCTGCTTCACAGTAGTAGCAATGTGCGGAGGAGCGCCATCTTGCATGAATATTATGCGATCCACACACTGACGCTGTTGAAGTGCCGGAAGAACATGGTTACGCAAAAGTGCTTCATACCGCTTGCCAGTAACTGTGCAGGTAACGGGACCCGCAGGTGTGATCTCCTCGAAGAAAAATGGACCGACGATAAACGCTGCCGTTATTCCGCACCACACAGTGACCTTTTCAGACTGAAGATGTAATGGCTGTAGCTGGGACGGATTCTCGGTCGCCCATATCCTGCAATTTTGCGTATTTACAGAACCTTGCAAATGAAAGTGGGCTTCATCAGACCACAGAATGTTCCATGGCCATCCGTTGTCCACTTCCATCCGGGCAAGAAATTGTAGTGCAAAAGATTGACGTGCTTCCAGGTCAGCAGGTAGCAACTCCTGCACATGAGTTATCTTGTACGGATAACAGCGTAAGACGTTCCGTAGGACTTTACGCACCGTGCTGTTCGGCATATCCAGCATTCGGCCAATCCCCCTTGCACTGCTGATTCCAGCATCACTGTCAGTATGTTCCTGTAATGCTGTAGCCACATCTTCCACTGCCGCAGCTGAAACTGGATTCCTTCCTCTACCCCGTTTAACATCAAATGAACCGGTCTCTTCGAATTTAGCAATCATTTTTTGCAGACCATTTGTTGTTATTGGACCTTTTTTTATGGATTTTAATGTCCGAAACTTCCTAATAGCTGTAAGTGCACAGTCATCGTTCTTATAAAATAGCTTCAAGAGCAGAGCGCGATCCGTCTTAGTCAGAGTCATGATGAAGCATTCAGGCAAAGAGCTGCTGCTCTGCATTTTTATGGTTGCTATGTCTGCGGTGCGCATGTCACGTATTAGTAATTTGCATATATTCAGACAATGTGAACCCAGACAGCGCCATCTATGGGCACATTTTGAAACTTTTTTTTTCCTTCGCCAAACAAAATTCCATTGCCTTGCGATTGTTCTGCTAAAATATCAAGTCACTCTGACCAGTAGTTTTAATTAAAATTATCGATTTTTGAAATCGTAACTTTAATTATAATCACCCGGTATTTAATTAAAATTTTCCTTTCATTAAGAACCAGAAAAATAAGCAAGTTTCTTTTTACTAATGGATTCGTTTGTAAATTCCGGAGTCAGTCTATTATTTCAACATTTTGCAAACAAATTTACTCCGCGCCGGAAAGGGTTCAAGAATACATTTTTGGTCTTTCCCCTGACATTACCCTGACAACGCCATCTATCGGCACAATTTGGAACTATTTTTTTTCCTTCGCCAAACAAAATTTCATTGCCTCACGATTGTTCTGCTAAAATATCAAGTCATTCTGACCAGTAGTTTTAAAATTATCGATTTTTGAAATCGTAACTTTAATTATAATCACCCTGTATATATATATATATATATATATATAATGCGAAAACCACATACCATACTTTCAATCCCAAATCTACTTAAGCGGCAGAGAAAACAAACAAATAACCATAAAAATTCGAACTAACAAAACTTTAAACAAAAACTACAAACAGAAAAAACACAACCAATGGAGACAGGCTGCAGGGCTAAAGACCTGCATGCTGGTTTATACCGGCATTACACATGAAACTTCCCCCATGCCTGTCACAACCAAACTAACCGTAGGAAACATTAAACCAAGATGAAAAGAACGACTCAGCCGGACGAAGCTCCTTATAAAACCTACACTCACTTGGCGATATTTTTAATCGCCAAAAGGAGAGTATCACTGTATTCTTTACCTTTGACAAAACTATTCACCAAACTATTTAACAAAGCAATAGGATAACTTTGAACCATTGCCCCATGATAGAGATTTATTATGTCATTCATTATATATATATATATATATATATATATATATATAATTATTATATTTATATTTATTATATTTATATTTATATCATTATATATATATATATATATAATTATTATATTTATATTTATTATATTTATATTTATATCATTATATATATATATATATATAATGTATTTGAACATTTCATTAGACTTGTACCAAATTATATATTAAATCCATATATTAGGACGTTTCTATTGACGCATGAACCTGGGAAAACTTTCTAAGCTCCTATTGTTCAAAAAAGAGGATGGGGCTGCTATTGCTTTTGCAGAAAAGTTCCGGTTAACAATATTCCATGTGTTATATCTGTAGAATTTATTAATATATAATTTTATATAATATGTTTCATACAGTATGTAATTATTAATGACTCAAAAATAATCTTATACAAGTATACTAGATCATAGCACCTTTCAAATTTTATTAAAATATACTTTAAAGTAAGTTATATCAAAATGATTTATTTCAGAATTGCGTGCAAGATATCAGTGTAACTGCTCGATATTTTTACATGATATTTTTAGATCTTATAGATCATATCTATATTTTAAACTGAACCTAAATATATTTATTGTTTCACTTATTAAAATATATGCACCGATAAGCTTTGAAAGAAAAATATGCAATACTTTCAACTTTATTTTTAAAATTTAAATTTTGTTAAAACATACACATGTCTTAAGCTACAGATATAATCTATAAATCCATGAATATTGCATGTAAAAATAATAAATGCTTGAAAAGAAATCTTGCACGCAATAAAAAAAAAAAAAAAAAAACACATTTTCAACATTTGAATTAAACGATGTTAAAGTATTCTTTTAAGCAATGCCTAAATAATGATCATGTGATATGTTTCTAGTCATAAATAGCGTAACTACAGCTCCTAGAATACATATAGTGTGGAAAAGTGTTTTACCGTTTTTTAATTCAAAATTTTCGAATTCCAAAGAGAAATTCTGAAAGAAGAATTTTTACTTTAAGAAATCACGAAATATCTGCCATTAAGTAACGAAAAGAACATTATAGGGAAGTTCTGGTATGAATGCGAAATTTCGGAATTTAAAAAAAGACAGACTGGTAATGCTTTAAAAAGTGCTAAAAATTTGTAGCCGATAAACGTGCAACGATGCGGAACAATAATAGGGAGATCGCAGAGACATCTGCTTTAAAAATAGATTTACCGCTAGCAAAAGTAACCGTTTCATTATTGATTACATGAACATAATTTCTGTTAATAAAATCTTCTTGTAAGAGTATATTTCAGATGTAACTGATTTTGAAGTTAGTTTTTATAATATCAGGAAATTAATCTTTTCCACTCTTCTAGCAGAGATTCATCCTTTGGTATGCTAAATAGGGATAGTTTCTAGTTTGCTGTCTTGTATCGAGTACTGCAACCAGGCACAAAAGAATGCGTATCACGTTTTTTGGCCATGATCATTCATATTTTCAAAGCTTTTGAAAATCACTATCCAAGTCAAAGTAAATAGGGTATAACTTAATTATTTAAAATATTTACCCCCAGCTAAAACGTTTTCTGAGTTCGATTCTTGTACAATGTTTGCGTTGAAAAGAGCTAGTAGACAGTGGCGTAGCCAGAGAAGTAGGGAGGGGTCCAAATGCTCTGGAAACCAGTAATATTATAAAGTTTTCTTCGCCTTCAATATCGCAGAAAATTCTCCGATTAGATAAGGCAAAAATATTTTTATAAAATTAGTGGTATCCAAACCATCTGGACTGCCACTCTGTCTACGCCACTGCTAGAAGATGTCACTGCGATCGACCAGTTTATCTTTCAGCATCGTTCTACATTTATCGGATTCAATTTTTTAGTACTATTTTGTAGCCGTTTTCTACGCTATGTATTCTAGGTGCTGTAGCGTAACTATAGGACTTTTTTTAATTGAGTTTCTTTTAAAATGTGTATAAAATGCTCTTTTCTTATATACTTGTTACTCGAATAATTGCATTTTTTTAACATTTAAAAGTAGTATGTCTACTTAAGTATTTTTAATTTGTCCTCCATAGGCAGCAATGTGTCCCAGTGATGGACACGTTGAGCATGCGTAAATTGATTTTCTTATTAAAATAAATTCTACCATTCTTACATGACTTAGTTTTATTAGTATATGTGCATCTACCTTATAATGCCACACCCTAGTGCTTGGATATTAACATATTACATTTCATGTCTTCTAGTAAATTTATTTTTACATATAAGACACCATTTCATACTAAATCCAGTTTGCTCTACAACTTTGTTATGAACTTTTACCCATTGTCTGGTACCGTTTTTGAAATAGGAGCTTTAACACCGCAGCGTGCCAATAGAGGGCGCTGTAATATACCTCGTCCTGAAGCGTATACCCGTTTTACTATTGTAAAATGTTCAGGGTTGTAACTAATTTGGTTCACCCGTTATCTCAGTCGAAACGGAAAAGGATACGCCTTGTATAGATAAATACGAGGATTGCTCCTAAGTAATGTCTCTAGTGTTTTTCATACAAACTACAGTAGATACAAAGTGTCACAATACACCAACAAAGAAGCACAGTTTTAGCTGCAAGACGCAATTTTTCTGCATAATTAGCTCGTTTTCTACATATTTTCGAAAGTAACAAAAACAAAAGAATCTATTTCATGCCTGTAAAGTCACCGATAATCGATTTAAACCACTGTTTCATAGCCATGATGAAGCTGTGATTCATATCTGCCATCCCCAGCATTTCACAGTTACCTGATCATTATTTGCCGATTTGAATGAATGAGCTCACATAGATACTTCATTATTCAACGTAACAGCGTTGCCCAATGTCCAAGGCTGTATAGAAAAGAAGACAGACACTTCAATTTCACAAATGATTAACCACAGATTATTTACTTAAAAATGGTACCATATTTGCTTACGAATGGTACAATATGCGAATCAAACAGGGCCACTACAGGGTACAAGGAGGTACATCAGCAGACATGTCATATTGTTACAGTTTGCATAATTTAGTTATCTATGTTTGCACGTGTTTTTTAATTTTGTTTTGAACTTCAATTTTTAAAATCCATGCTTAAATCGTTGTATAAAACCATTTGTTTATTAAATAAGAATATAATCTAAAATTTTTCTTTGTAAGTTTATTTTTATGTCCGTGAGCATATTTTTGAATATGTAATTCAACGTTACTTTTCAGGGCTTCAATGGCATTAAAAAAAAATACAGTGGCGGAAAACAAATATCTGATAAAGGCATATTTTCTTTGTAATTTTTTAATTAGTTGTAATTTCGACTGCGAAATCTAGCAAAATAAATATCCTTCGATCACAAATCAGATAGTAGAAAGGAATTACGATAATATTTAACGCTAACTTCTAAACTACAAAATATGCAAGTTTGTATGGAGAAAAAGTATATGAACAACACTTGAGTTGTTATTAACTGTCGGATGAGTAAAAAAGAAATATTATTCTGGAAACTCTTATTTTTAAATTTCTGTTGATATACAATATTTTACCCGTGTTTTCGTGGATAAATTTTTAATTTATCATACCTCGATAGAAAAAAATTGTGTCTGATTGTGCTGGATATGACAAAGTTCCTTATTTAAGAAAAATAATTTATTTCATTTTATTTATTTAATTTAGTTTTATTTTTTGTTTTGCCAATGTTTTGTGAATTACTTAAAATCAAATATTGCTATCGTTTTCAGCATTAATGAAAAAATTTACTTCATTGGAAACATCGAAAATCAAACGAAAACTCAGGTGACCTAAATCCATTTTATAAAGGGCCAGCAAAAACATATAAAAGCCACTCGAAAAAATCCTTTTATTAGCAATGAATACTTAGCTAAAGATATTAGTTTCTGTTCTGGTATTCATGTTGCACTCTGAAAAAGCAAAAATTATTATCATAAATAAGGTTTTAAGAGTAGAAATGCCAAAAACACCATATATCAGTGAAGTAAATCATAAAAAAGGTGAAGTTTTCTAAAGAATTTATAATTTTTGAAGAAAATATTATTTACCTACGAGAGTAAGTTCTATATATTTAGTTACCTTTACTGAAATCCAAATTGAAGAAAATATCAAGAACGAAAAATCATGCGTCAAGCATAGATTATGTAACACTTTCCAACGCTTCCAAAATAATTTTACAAATCATTACCGTTTAATAAGCTGAAAGATAACATCTAAGTAAAAAATTTGGAAAACGCATAACATATTTAAAAACGTAATTTCTGGAATTCCCAGCATATATTTCCAACATATACAATATTCGGAAAAATATCCGAATACTTTTATTCTGCCCTGATTATGATCTATAGATTTGTATATAAACTACATAGGATGCTAAATTTTAGTTTAGTTTGGAAACGTGTAGCACAGTTTAAAATTCTCCTTCTGGAGTTTCTGTCAGTAAACGGAAATGTGTTCGTGAACTTTTGTGCTGCCCTGTATGTGATCTACAGAATTTATACACCAAGTAATAGACAAAAAGTGAGTTAAATTTAAAATCGCGTTCAGCAACTTAAAACTCACTTCCAGGAATTATTGTTAACAGACAGTAGAGAATTCTTTTGTGTGTCCCTGTAAATGAACGATGACTGCTATACACACAATAGTCTGTAATAAGCCTCTTGTAATGCACCTTAGTGATATATATAAATTTAGATGCGTTTAAAATAGTGAAACATTATTTAACTAAACCGCAAACGATTTTTCTCCTTAGACGTAATGTAACGGAATTCTTTCGACTGTCCCTGTAAAGTAACTATAAGTGCTATCCACACCCTATTCCATATTAAGCTTCTTGTAATACCCCTTAGTGATATATACCAATTACAATGTGTTTAAAATTGTGTAACATCATTAAAATAAACCGCAAATGATTTTTCCCCATAGACCGTAATGTAATGGAATTCTTTTGAGTGTCCCTGTAAAAAAACTATAAGTGCTACACACTTCAGTTGAAATAAGAAACATGCTATAGATAACGACAATAACATATAAAAATTGCAGAGCAATCCGAGCATATTTACGGGAGTTAGAGCACTGACAGACGGCAGACGGCCAGACAAACCGAAGTCATAAGCACTTTTTAACTAGGTTGGAAAGTGTTAAAAATGATTTTGCAATCTTCAAATGTAATTCCAAGTGTGATACATGAGGATGGAGAAAATTTTGTTTGGGGATACATGGCTACGAGATGAACTGGTAAACTGACAATAATTGGTAGAAATCTTGACGCTTAAAAGTATACTGACTGGTTGTGAGATAATTTGTTTAACACAATGGCTTGCCATGGCACACGAATATATGTGCCAGTAATTTTTTCTGGAGTGCTATATCATTCTAATACGTGTGCCACCAATATTTCCTTTGAAGATAATTTATTACTATGAAGATTTTATTGCTATTGAATTTATTACAACTATTATTTAAAACAAAAAAATAACCTCCTCCCCCAGGCATGTTTAGTGATTTCAGTTTGACGTTAAATGTGTAAAAATAACTAAAATATGACATTTTGGAATTACAAATGTAATAGAAATAACACTTTGTATAAAATTAACAAACATTGCTGCGATTGGAAATTGAAAAACGACTCGATAAACACTGAAAAATGCTTTGTCAATGTCTGCCAAAAGAGCCATATCGTCACAGTCTGCAGCTGTCAACGTGTTAAAAGTATGTTCAATTAAAGAATCAGAGACGACTTCTTGTTCAAAAAAGACAGAAACTTCATACACTACACCACTTTTTTGGCAGAGAAAACTTCGCCTTATTTATTCGCAGAACCTTTCTATTAAATAAGGCTGAGTTTTCTACTCAGAAAAAGTGCCGCCAAAAAATCGTAGCAATTGGCAGATATGTATTTACAGGGTTGCTATGGGTCAGGGATTTTTTCAAGAAATGTACAAGTATTTTCTTATAGAGAAACTCGCCTTATGTAATTGCGCGATTACATAAGGCGAGTATTTCTATAGGAAAATACTTGTACTTCCCGTGCAAAATTCTCTAACTCATAGCAACCCTGTATTTATAGTATATAATTATATACATATCTCCGAATGCTATAAACACCTCTCTAGCCAGCAGACTGTAGTTTAATTAAGAATATACAGTTATTGATGGATCAAAAAGTTGAGCAATAAATTTTCATTTCAAGGCAGTGTTTTGAGAAAATGGCAGAATATATTTTCGAATTTAACAAAACAAAGTTGCAAAATCAATGCCTAGCTGATTATAATCCTTTATAGACAATAATAGATTATTTCCAAAACATTAAATAATTTATCTTTTTAAAAAAATCATTGATCCTTGTATAAAAATTTAAATAACTTTTTCTTCTCAAAAATTTGCAGCTTTTGTATTTTAGACGTTATCATTAAACATTCTCTTCTTTTATAATATTGATTTATTTGTGATTGAAATGCATTTATTTTGCACTCAAAATTACAAGGAAAATATGCCTTGTTGGAATACATTCTTCCACCACTGTATATTTAATCATGTAATTAAATATGATTTTTCAGGGGTTCAGAACTCTCTTTATAATAACATAAACAGAATATATTTCATAGCTGCCAAATGTACACTTTTTTGCTACTACTAAAATTTAATAGACTTTTTTGCCTTATTTAATCGCATGGTTCAGCGATTAAATAAGGCAAAATTTACTATAAAATTTTAGTGGTAACAAAAAAAAATCCGTAAAACTTGGTAAAATTTGCTTACCTGTTTTCGTTCTTTTCGGAAATTTAAAGGAAGACAAATGGCTAATGTGACTGTCATTGCTACACTTGGCAGCTTCACAAGATGAATGAAGTTTTGACATCAGTGCCTTTTAAATGAAGATTAAATTTTATTAAAATTGTCACATAAACTGAGGTAGAAAATATTATGAGGCATTTGCATACCAGAAACAACAATTTGATTTTAACCAAAAGACCGAGAAACGGGAAACAATTATAAATTTTAAAAATTAGTGGCGTAACCATAGTGTGGGAGATTAAGGTTATCATCAATTTCAAATAGAAATAAACGCTTTATTTAATCACAGAATTCTACGAATAAATAAGGAGAAAAATGCTGTTTAAAAGCAACTATATCCGCATCCTCCTCTCCTCTCTGGGCACGCCACTGAGAAGCATATTCGCAGCAAGTATTAACACGAACAGCTACATAAGTCAATCTTCCTCAGGTTAAATTGACGCTGCAGTTCTCATCGGTCAGTGTTTGTGAACAGTGCCCTATTAGTTAAAATAATAATGTAATATGCGGTCGAACATTTTCGTTATGTGCAATTACAACATTAGAAATTATTTTTTTTAACTAGTGGTGATTTTTATGAGCATGATATATAGATTCTTTTTTATTGCTGGCAAAATGTGTAATTGATGAAATGTGTAAAGATGATGATTGCATAAAAAATAATGTCTTGAAATTGAAGCTGTGTCATATATAATGGTGTATTGCGATTATTCGTATTTGCTGTCGTTTGTCTGTAGAAAAAATGGAGACATAACTTCAGAACAATCTTCGTATATGCTTTCTTAAAATTAATTATCTTATTATATATTTTCTAATACAAATATGGTGTATATTATTCTTTCAGAAAAAATATTAAGTATTTATTTGATGTAAATTCATGAAACTTAGGTTCATGAATTTAACAAATAAAACAAACAAAATAAAAGCAAGTAAAGCAGGGTTCGTACATTTTTATCACAATTGTTTAATAGAATTTTTCGCCTTACTTAAATGCAGAAAAGTATTACAAATCCTGCAATTAAACGTTGTGTCTACAATTTCTATTATTTAAATATTAATTACAAAAATTCTATTAAAAATTTGTGGTAAAACGTACGAACCCTGTAAAGTAATATATATATATATATATATATATATATATATATATATATATATATAACCATTATATAGTCGACAATTATAATTCATAAATTTTTTACACAAATACAGATATTCTATAATACTAACAGATGTATGAACCACAATTAAAATCAACCAAAAGAAAAAAAGAAAAAGAAATTTTAACAAAAATAAATTCGAATTAAATTATCGATAAATCAAAATTGTGAAAATTGTGAAATCTATAATAGAATTTTGAAGCCCAAATTATAATAGATTCCACAAATCATGTACGGTTACATCCTCTCAATAATAAAGTAAAAATATGCAAGATTTGGTCTGTCATACATAAAACCCCCACAAAAATGGAATAAACAATAATAAAATAAACAAACAAAATAAGCAATTATTTAAGAATATATGCGAAAATAAAGTAGATCCATATGTAACAAAGAATATGAGCAATAAGTATGCTTGAATTGTGTGAATACAGTTGTTGCCATACATTCACTATCAATTCAAGATGATTTGAAAAATAAAAGGAATGACTCAAGAAGATTACAAATATCTATCTAACTATCTGTCTATCTATGTAAGTTGTTCTAAGTTAAACTTAAAATTTAAACATCAAAATTACATAATATTTATAAATATAAAAACTAGACACTTTGGATGATATAATATGTTTGTGACAGTTGGAATTGTTAGACAGGGTAGACGAATATAATACCTACAAATGTCAGAAACAACAAATTTGAAAATGTTTACCATATTTAATAAACGTTTGATACAACATTGCGCATTTAATTAATCAGAATTTTAATTCTAATAAGTTAATTTATCTTTTTCTTTCTAAAGAAATATTTTTCCCACACCAAAATTTATAAAGTTTGAGATCATAAAATTTAAGCAATTAAACATATGAAAGTAAAATTTTAAAAATTTCAATTGTTCTAATTTTAACTTAAAAATTAAATATATTTTTATCAAATATTTTGAAAAATAAAATCTGAAACAATTTTGAAAAAAATTGTTCTAGAACGACAAAATTTCGCATTAAATTTCTTCCTTTTATTCTTTCATATTTCTTGAAAAAGTACTAATAAGTTTTACATTTTTTTGTTTTTTGTTTTTCCATGAATCTGCTTTAAAAAAAGTTCAAATGTCTTTATATCTATTATGTGACCTATGATAATGAAAATATAAAAAAATGCGCTGTTAGCAAAAGATAACTAGGTTTCTTGAATAATACTTAAAGGGGGTAAATTCAGTCAAGTACTGGACATCTGTAGGGTTCAGGCACGTCGAAAACTCAAGGAAAAAGTTCATATCATTGTTTGGGATTTTATTACAGAAAAGTTCTTTTGTTTCTGAGGATAATGTATGTGGGGCTAAAGGACAAAAGAATAGTGATTGGAGCACAAAAGGCTTTTCTATTCACTCAATAAAGGTAGTTTAAGGTATTAAACAAAACCTTAAGAGGCAAATTTAATAACAGCTGGATTAAGAGTATTATTATGTACATTATTCTAAAATAATAATACTGGATGTCTGTGTTTTATAAGCTGTGATATTATTTATTTAGGTAGTTTAAAAAAAGGATGATTATCTTATTCTTAATACATTTAAACCTGTGTATAAAGGAATCTTGTCTTAATCGAAAAAATTTTATGGTTCCAGCGAAATAAATACTGCGCAATTGATATAGCTGCTGAGATAGTCTCTAAGTCGTCTTTCTGGTTCCTTGTGATTCCGTATTAGCACGTTTAATTTATAAAAATAAAATAGTCTAATATTTTAATTTTATTTTCATATATTGTTTTAGCACAATTTTAACAAAATAATAAGAAACCTTTTAGAATTTATAACAATGTTAAATTCACTCAGCTCTAAAATTTATTTAGATGATTTAAAGGTGGATAATTATTTTCTTAATGTAAAAATAAAATTTCTTCAATGTTTAATTTTACTTTGCATTATATTTTTAATATTTAAGAGATTAAAGAAACTTTTAGCATTTATACCATGTCATTTTTTCCTATTATTTCTATTGTTTATAAGTAGAAATTTGAGCTTTCCATTCTCCTTAGCAAAGCAGCTTACGCCAAGATTAAAGCGTAAGATTTAAGCGTAGAGTCAAGATTTAAGCGTATTACAATACTTAAAGAATGTAAAAACATTCGGTGAAAATAGACAATTTGGAAGATTTTTAATAAACCCCTGTACTATGAAAGTTAAAGTTTTTTACGTGTTTTTTATCGATGTTTGGAGATTTAAAGGATTAACTTCCATTCTTTGAATTTAAATTTTTACCGTTTTCGTTCTTTTGCTCCAGAAATTTTACATGGAACTATTTTTTTGCGAAGAAAAGTATCCAGGTAATTTTCTTTTCTTTGCTAAACATCACCTTACACCTTCTTATCTCCCCGTTTCAGACAACTTTCACCTGCCATTGCTGTCCAGGATTTGTTGGACGTTTTTGCGAAGAACGAGATGGTTGCTATGCCAACCCATGCCAACATGGAGGATTTTGCGTGGACATCACAGAAGGGCTTACTGGATCAACTTACCAATGTTTATGTCCTCACGGTAAGATGACGCCAAAGTCTTTTTCTCACGTTAAGCGGAAGTTACAGCCGTGTGCTTTTTATTTTCTCGTCTTTTACTTCATAAAGGGAGTGATATTGGTAAATTCAGCACTTCATTCAAAGGAATACCTCCAAGAAAAAAAAAAAAATACTTCATAGAGTAGATTTTTTTTCGTGGGTGTTAAGAAAACATTTGGCTGTCAAAAAAATAAATAATGCATAAAACTATATCTTAAACGATAGTAAATATGTCTAAGAAACTTTTGTGGGAAGAAAATGTCAAACAAGAGGGATTCTAACTTGTTTTAGTATCAGCTATTAGATGAATCGACTATCCTAAAATATATTAAATAAAGTCATAATTTAAGAAATCACAAGAAATAAAATTGGTTAAGCATTAGAGATTTCATTTTTTTTTTTTAATTTTATGAAAAGGAACGAAATAGAAAAGAATTAAAAAATGCAGAATTTGAGGTTTAAATCATTTAAAACGATTTTGTTTTCACTTTAAATAATAAACAATATGACCCAGTAAAAAAAAAAAAAAGTAATAATTAATTCTTTATAAATAGGGTAATAATGAAAACACAATTGGTTTTTAAAGAACAGTATGTTCTTAAATTCATGTTGCTATTACAAAATGTTACAAATAATGAACTATTTTATTTGATGGTCGTTTTTTTTTTTTTGGCTAAATCTTCTGATGTATCTGATGTTTCTGTATCAGCACTTACAACCCTTCATTTTATGCGCGTTTAGTTTCCTTCAGTGTATCATTTCAAAGCAATACGCTATACCCAAGCCATACAGGAGCTAGAAAATCAAGTGCTACCCGTTTTATAACTTCTATAATCCATGTCTTCAGCATCGCAATGTCAGCAACTTTTTATGCGTACACATATTCATTAATACGAGGAATTCAGAACCAAATAGTATTAAGTCCGTTTTTTCGTTCAGCCGAGTTTGAGATCCATTCTTCTACTAGAGATAATAACTAGTTCTGTGCCGTAACAAACCAAGTCCTAGCTCAAAAATGTGTACAACAAACGGTGCTAGTCTCCTATGATTCTGAATGACGTGCGCGAAAGCTAAATAAACTTCACTTGCAAAAATCTCTGAATAATGTTTTATGGATATGAACCACTTTGATTCCAAACGCCTTATATATTTCTGCGGGAAGAAATCGTTGTTTATAATCAGCCGAGTTTGAGATGAATTCTTGTATTGTAGACAATAATATGTTCGGTACCTTAACAAACAATGTTCTACTCGAAAATGTGAGCAACAAATGGCGCTATTCTCCTATGACTCTGAATGAGATGAACGAGATCGCTTTAATTTTACCTCCCTCTGAATAATGTTTTATAAACTTGAGTCACTTTCATTTTCTAAACGCGTCATATATCCCAACAGGGAGAAGCTTAAGTTCATGATATCTGAAAGTCGGGGGACCACGTGGTTGGTCCATCTCGGTCAATCCGTCTTTGAGAAAATGTTGTAAACTTTAAAGTACTGGAAACTGGAAGAAACTTAGAAAAAAGCGACCATCTATATCAAGTATGTCATTAGTTAAAGTGTTTTGTAATGACAACGAGGCTTTAAGAACACAGAGTATAATAAATAGAATCTACTGTTGATCAGTCCTTAAGGTTACTAATTTAACTTATAGCAAAATTAATCATATTTTTTCTATCCACTCTGAATTCTTGGAGATATTTATAAATGGTACACAATATCATTGGTTAAATAAAAGTTTCAATAAAAAAATACCTTCAATTTTTGAAAATGCATGTGTTACAAATATTTTAAAAAATAGCTTCATTATTTACAAAGCATTTATGATACCAATATTCAGAACATACATCGCCTTAAATGAAAAGTTGTGAATTGAGCTAGTTAAAATCATAATAGTCTCTAATCACTAATTTAAAAAAAAAAAATAAAGCTAAATGAATAGAGGGCACCAAACCCTCCTATGAAACTATTAACAGGACGAACAGTATAAGACATAGTTTCAGAAAGCAAAAAAAGATATTCTTGGGCATTGAAATACATTAATGCTTCTAAAATATCCTTTGTTTTTGAACATACGAGAAAATGTGACTTACATCACTATGACTTTAATCAGCTCAATTGTTGCTATTGCGCTATCTATTTTGTGTTCAAATACAGCACGGAGAAAAGATTATTTAAGTAATTTCGTAATAACTGGATATTCTGCGAAATATTAATTTAAAGAAGATGTTCAAAGACAGAGTAGTGGTATTGTATCCTAAATATTTGGTCTATTCTTCTTTGTTGAAAAACTGTTTTAGGAAATACTAGGACATGCGGCTGATATCCCAATTTGGATGGATTTCGGAGACGTCATCACAATCATCCGATCATCCGATTTTCTTACCCTATATTTCAGTATGTGGTGGTTAAAGAACAAATTTCAAGTCTGCCGGTTCCGAAATTCATCCTTGAATTAAAATCACGAATCAGTACTGCACTTGGTTTGATCGACGTGAACATGCCGGCAAATACACTGCTCAAAACAATTAAAGGATATTGCAGTTTTAGGTGGATTTTGTATCTGGGAAACTTTTTAGCTGATTGATACATGGTCGACAGACACAGTAGGTTATATGAGAATAAATTACACATGTTTGGCAGAAAAAAATGCATTTTATTGCGCATTTGTGTACAAAAGGAAAAAAACACAATTTGTGCATATGAGAAAAAAAGAATAAGAAAAGGTGTTTTCTTCAAAGAAAATCATTTTCAGTAGGGGGTATGGTTTCCACGGGCGGCCAGCAACGTTGAACACCTTTGAGGCATGGACTCAATGAGGCTATTAATGACGAGTTGGGGTATTCTGCCCCACTCTTCCAGAAGAGCTCTTTCCAGTTCTTGGAGAGTTTGTGGGGGTTGTTGGCGGCTAGAAACTCGTCTTCCTAGAGCGTCCCAAACGTGCTCGATTGGATTCATGTCTGGAGACCACGCTGGCCATTCAATTCGAACGATTCCTTCCTCGAACAGGAAATCCTCCACCAGGTTTGCACGATGTGGCCTGCAGCTATCGTCCATTAAAATGAAGTTATCTCCGATTGCTGCAGCGTAAGGGACTACAATAGGTCTGAGGATCTCAGCCCTATATCGGCGACCAGTCAGAGCTCCATCTCTAATGATGTAGAGGTCAGTGCGCCCGTCAATGGAGATGCCACCATACACCAACACTCCTCCACCGCCAAATCTGACACTTTCGTGCACGAACGCAGGATTATTCCTACTGCCACGGTCCCTCCAGATGAAAATACGCCTATTATCCGGATGCACAGAAAAACGGGACCCGTCAGAAAACAGAATATTGCTCCATTCATTTCTCCTCCAGTTGACATGCTCGGTTGCCCACTCCCTGCGGTCGCGACGATGCCTTGATGTTAATCTAACACATACCATCGATCGGCGAGCATACAGACCTACAGCATGGAGCCGGTTTCGGACAGTCTGAGTTGAAATCGTGGTGCCTGTAGCCGAGCGAAGGTGTTGTTGGAGAAGAGTAGCGTTCATGTTTCGGTGTCTCCGAGCTGTTAACGCTAAATACCGATCTTCATTGGGCGTTGTTGCCCGTCTACGACCTTTCCCTGGTCTTCGGCCTGCACATACACTCTCCAAAAAACGGTTCCAGATCCTGGAAATGACACTTTGTGACACTCCAATGGCTTGCGCTACTTCGGCTTGAGTTTGGCCCCCTTCTAACCTACCAACAATTCTCCAAGCTTCTGAATCTGTCAAATGACTTCGCTGAGACATCGTATTCATCGAAACAAAGCAATCACTGAATGCCGATCACCCTTGTCTTCATTCTCTTTTATCCAGTTGAAAGTCAAATTTCATTCGCTGCCGCTGAAGCGACGTTTTTGACGTCGAATTCAAAATTTGCATACTCCACAGTTTGAAAACCAGAAAAATTTGCATTTGTGATTCTCTTCTTCTATTTTCGGCAAAAAAAATTTCGTTTATATCTTTATTTTATATAAAACTTCAAATATCCTTTAATTGTTTTGAGCAGTGTATATGGCAAGAACACATTTACTTATTGGACATTTTCACAGTAATGAAAGGTATTTCAATATCTTATAATCGTGTGGGCACTCATGTGTGGCTGCATAACTGCGCATAATAAACAATTATTTTTTGCCACACTAATTTATATCCACCACGTTTTTTTTATTTAGTAAATTTTCATCTTCCATTTTCTTATTAAATATGTATTTACTGTTTTATTTATCATGCACTTGCACGTCGACCCCATTTTCCCATAAAACATTTAAATTACATTCCCTAAGTACATTATATGGCTAAAAGTCATCGGAAATTTTCCATGTTAGACATTTTTTTTTATTTTAGACAAAATGATCTGAATTTCAGAACATGTTTGACGTAATATTTTGAAAAAGAGGTCATCATAGTTTGTCCATTGACCTCACATTTTTCACGAGGGTAATTAGGAGAACAACAAAATATTGAACAAGAAAATATGTACGATCTCTCTGTAACACAAAATGCGCAAAATGATCAGCAACAGCAGCATATGACTCTGTTGGCCTTGTACAACTTTTGTATGCATCTGTGTAATAATAAAGTGTATATTCATGAAGGTATGAACTTTTATTTAATAAAATTCATAAAATTTCCGCGTTTTTTTTTTTCGTTTTTTGTTTGTTTGTTTATAGCATACAGGATTTCCAATCAAATATAACACTTTCAGAAAACTTGAAAAAGTGCTGTAGAAAAATTATACTGCAATTAGAAAATGAATATATTAAATATTTGATGAGATATAACTATTTTAGGGTTCGTACGCCTCGGGGGATTCATGGGATTTAAGGAAGTTGAATACAAAACGTTTTGTATAGTAATGTTCGGCATATATAAACACAGAATTTTTTCATTAAATATGGCGACTAATGCTTTAACTAGTCGTTGAGGGCCACCATAATACTTACCCATCATGGATATGCATAATATAAAATATGAAAATAAAACATGTATAAACTATTTATAAAATGAATTGCAATTCGAATAAAATCGTAGCTTGATGACGTCATAAATATTAAATGCTCTATAACTCCAAAATTGATAATTATATTAACTAACGGTTTACTGCATCGGATTAAGCGTCGCATTTCTAATAAAAATATATTTTGAATTGAAATTTGAATGAAATACAGGGTCATGAAAAATCGAAGAGTGTGGAAAATATAATTACAAATATCTCAGCAACTCATTATCCGATCGACTTCATTCTTTATGCAAAATTTGTCTTTTTATTGTCTTTTATATTCACTCTTTAAAATAAACAATTTCGAAAATTTTATATGCCTTTTATCAGAAAGACTATTTCGAGATTCCGAAAAAAATAGTTCCGGATAATCGAGGTTACTGAAATTCAATAAGCTTCTTACCATTATTGCATACTAAGTACATACCAAATTTTAAGTCTTTATCTCAATTTGTTCGGAAGATAGAGAGTTTACAGACACACAGACAGACAGAGGGACGGCAATTTTTTTTTTCTAAAAATATGTTTTTCGGAATCCCCAGTGTCTGAAACGTGTAAATCCGTCAAAAAAATGTTTCGATTTTCAAATCAATTACAAGACTTACCCTATACTACGTATGATGGGTAAGTAATTATAATATTCTTCCCCTAAGGCTTACAAACTCTGTATATATATGAAATAATTTTTAACTGAGCAAACAATAGCAACTTTTTTCTTTATTTGGAAATCAACTGAATAGAGCAACTTATATAATAAAAGAAAACTGCCCAGTTAAACTGACGGCATTGAGCTCACAGGCTATTCACACTAACTGTAAATTATATTCTTATTTCAAAGAATTTGAAATAAGCCCTCGAAAAATGAAGAAATCGACAATATATTAAGAGGGGGGAACCATCCCCCGTTTCTCCTTCTTATAATTAACCAATGAACCCATAAAACTAATCAGAGAAGCGCCTTACCACAATAAACCTATATACAAAATTGGAAAAAATCGGATAATTCTGCATGAAAAATCCATTTATCTAAATTAAGGGGGGGGTTAGCCCCCCGTCCCCCCTTTATACTTAACCAAAGAACCCCCAAAACTAATCAGAGAAGCGCCTTATCACAATGAACATATATATAAAATTTGAAGAAAATCGGATAATTCTGCTTAAAAAACCCATTTATCTATATCAAGGGGGGTTAGTCCCCCCCGTTCCCCCCTTTATACTTTACCAGTGAACCCCCAAAACTAATCAGGGAAGTGCCTTACCACAATGAGCCTATATACAAAATTTGGAGTAAATTGGATAATTCTGCATGAAAAACCCATCTATCAAAATTAAGGGGGAGGGGCGGTAGCCCCCGTTTCCCTCCTTTACACTTCACCAATGAACCCCCAAAACTAATCAGGGAAGCCCCTTACCACAATTAGCCCATATAGAAAGTCTGAAGAAAATCGGATAACTCTGCATGAAAAAAATCATTTATCTAAAATAAGGGGGGAGGATTAACCCCCCCGTTACCCCCTTTATACTTAACCTATGAACCCCCAAAACTAATCAGGAAAGAACCTTATCACAATGAACCTATATACAAAATTTGAAGAAAATCGGATAACTCTGCATGAAAAAAATAATTTATCTAAAATAAGGGGGAGGATTAACCCCCGTTACCCCCTTTATACTTAACCTATCAACCCCCAAAACTAATCAGGAAAGAACCTTATCACAATGAACCTATATACAAAATTTGAAGAAAATTGGATAATTCTGCATGAAAAAACCATTTATCCAAATTAAGGGGGGTTAGCCCCCCGTTCCCCCCCCCCTTTATAGTTAACCAATCAATCCCCAAAACTAATCAGGGAAGCGCCTTATCACAAGGAACCTATAAACAAAAGTGGAAGAAAATCGGATAACTCTGCATGAAAAATTCATTTATCTAAATTAAGGGGGAGGATTCCCCCCCCCCCGTTAGCCCCTTTATACTTAACCTATGAACCCCCAAAACTAATCAGGAAAGAACCTTATCACAATGAACCTATATACAAAATTTGAAGAAAATTGGACAATTCTGCATGAAAAAACCATTTATCTTAATTAAGGGGGGTTAGTCCCCCCGTTCCCCCCTTTATAGTTAAACAATCAATCCCCAAAACTAATCAGGGAAGCGCCTTATCACAAGGAACCTATAAACAAAATTGGAAGCAAAACGGTTATTTCTGTCAAGAGTTATCGCGTTACGTACGTACATACGTACATACATACATACATACATACATACATACATACAGAACGGGCGGGCACATAAGCTCTCAGGCTTTGATAGCCTGTGAGCTAAAAAGGGCTGTCGATTATCATGGAAATTCAGAAAGATATCGGCGATATAGGTTATTTCAGTTGCTTTCTAAAAGTAACTGGATGGTAAGGGATTTTGCAAAACTTGTTATTTTTTATTAACCCCTTAATCGTCACGCCCGATAAGCTCAGGCTACTTTTTAAAAATTCAGATTGCTTGATTCCAATTTTTTTTTTTTTTTTTTTTTTTTTTTTTTTTTTTAAGTAAAAATATTTGAATTACTTAATGGCAGATAAAATAATGCGAGCATAAAGCCAATTACACATTTTTTTTTAAACTGATGGAAATCAAACAACCTGAATTTTTAAAAAGTAGCCTATACTGCCCGTGAATGTATCGGGCGCGACGATTAATGGGTTAACTGACTCCCAACAAAGCAGAATATCTTCTATATATTTAAAACGAAACAGGCATTCTGTCAACTCGTGCGAAAATGGATTCTATACGCATGCGTCAACGTTTTTTTTGAAGGGTTCTCCCCTCGAAACGGGGAACTTGATTGATTAGCCTGTATCACCACCCCTAGGCCACAGACAATAGCATTCTAATATATCCTATTCTGTGCCCTAGGCCTTAGCCTAGGGGAGTTGAAAAGGGTTGATTTAAAGACCTTCTAATATATTTTTGCTCTAAAGTTGAAAGCTAAAGCTTTTTTTTTTCTTCTTCTTTAAAGAACTCATGTTTTCACTACTAAATATGCATCTTTTTTTGCAAAATTTTTAAGAGAGCTTGGTATCATGGTTTATCTGGGTTTTAGAGTCATGCTGATAAAAGTAAAATTAATGAAAAATTTTAAAGGCCGCGTAATTGAAAAAAAAATATAGAAATACTAAATATTGATATATATATTTTTTTTAATTTTTGAGACTGTAGTAAGTAAAAATAAATCTTCAATTAATATTTTTAGTTAAATTCTTGCTAAAATTATTCAAGTATAAAAGGATGTTAATTACAAGCTTAAAATTATTTCACTTCATTAGTTGAGTAGGCTGGACTGACAGAACAATCTATCGTTTTACATCTATAGAAATTGCTTACACAATATAACAGTTCATAAAATTTTCAATATTTAATTAATTTAAAAGCAGCTAATTAAAAATAAAAGTATATTTCTAAAGCAGCTTTCAAGTTATTTACCGTCAAATTTTGACGGGTACCATCTAGTATTTAATGTATGTCCAACCGTAACTTCCGAGCGGATGCTTTGCTTTTTAAAAAATTGGAACATAATTGAAATGCGTTTATGCTGGTCGTCTGGCAGCACTCTAACTCTCTTAAAATCCCTCGGATTTCCGTGTAAATATTATATGTTATTGAAGCATGCTATAGACTGTGCTCTGTTGGAAATAAAGCGGGTAGCATTTATAGTTCATTTTCATGTATGCATAAAATAATTCCATCACAAGATATGGATTGCTGAAGAAAATTTTCGATTACAGAACTGAATATGATGAATAATTGCTGGAAATGCTTTTTCAGCTGTTATGCGCATTTTTACACTTAACTAATATTTAGTGTATTACAGGGTGTGTATAAATTTTATAGATCGTATAAAGAGCAGCACGAAAGAAGACTTAAACATAATCGGATATAAACGGCAATTGCTGTAGATGGATTTTTCATGCGCTGCTGTTACTTCCATTTAGATATCTCATTTCATTGAATGAAAAAGTAATTTTGTATAACAATATTTTGTTAGCATTGGAGAGTGATTAATAATGTAACGGAATTCTTTCCGTCCCTGTAAACGAATTATAAATGTTACTTTTCCAGGGTTAGCACAGTTCTACCAAAAATTTTTAACAATTATTATCGACTTATTTAAATGCAGAAAAATGTTGCAAATTCTATGAATAAACGCAGCGGTAACGAATTCTGTGTTTATAAAATTAAATTGAAATTTTCTTATCATTAATATTGGTGCCAGACTAAGTGGAAATTCCAAGGAGCATGCGAACTTTGCTTTTCTATACTCTACAGAAAGCATGTTATAGTACACCTACGTGGTGTATATGAAAGTCATTATGTTTGAATTATCCTAACATGATTAAAATGCATTGGAATCGATTTTTTTATAGACCATAACGTAACGGAATTCTTTTGTGTGCCCTTGTAAACGAACTATAGATGCTACACACTTCATTTTCAATAACAAACATTTTTTATTAACCTGAATTTTATATAAAAATTACTTGACAATCCGAGAGTATTTACGAATTAGAGCACGGTCAGTCAGACAGACGGCCAAACAAACGAAATTCATGAGCGCTTTTTGAACTATCTTGGAAAATGTTTAAGGTGACACTTTGTGAAAAATCCCTATCATCCAGTTATTTTTAAAGAGCAATTAAAACTCAGGTTTTTATATCGCCGATATTTTTCTGAATTTTCACAATATTTGACTGGTCTTTTTATACAAATTGAGCTATGCACTGCACTTAACTATCAAATTATGAGAAAAGGGGTTTTGCCATCGTTGGCGCATGCGCATTTGGACAATTTTTCATTTAAATGTTCATATCTCATCGGATATTAGATATAATAATTTTCTAAAAATAGTATGGTGTTTCTATTTCACTTTGTCAAATTTTCTAAAAGTGACGTTAAATTTCTTTTAAAACACTGTATGCTATAAACAAAAAACCTGCGGAAATATTTTGAAGTTTTTAAATTAACGTTTATATCTTCATTTAAATACGCATTATTCGAAGCCATTGTATGTTAAGTCCGAGTAATTGAATGGGAGAAATTTCGCAAGTTGAAAATAGCGCCCTCATACGAGTGGTATTTCTTTTGGCATGATGGAAAAGAAAAAGTCAAAACCAAAAAATTCTCAAAGTTCACACCAGCACACAAAACCACACCAATCACAAAGTAACGTCACCGTTTCATTAGGTGAAGTGTGGATGTTGAATTTAAAACACGCGCTACTGTCAAGTCAGTTGGATGGGTGGACATAACAGGCGGATAATGTTATACATAAATAACTTAGTTTTATTATTGTTTTTATGTGACGAACTTCTGTTTTGTGAAATCGCCATAGGACAGGAAAGTGGCTCTCGTGTATTGGAACATAATTTTCATATGCTGTGCACGCAGCGCTTTGGTATTGAACAAGCGACCGCAGAAGAGGGAAATGGCGCTAAGGAGTGCTAAAAAATTTAAAACGTTTTGCGCACTTTACACAAGTACTGTACACAAGTACTGTCACTCTGGTGCTATTCTTACACAAATGCATACAAACTTTGTATAGGACTCACATAGTCATATGCTACTGCTACAGATTATTTCGCGTATTTTATGTTACAGGATGACCGCAAATATTTTTTTTTATTCAATTTGTTGTTGGTCCCCTCATTGTAATTGTGACAACTCATCCAATGAAAAATACGAGGTCAAACATGATCTTTAAATTCCTGAAGTTCCATAACAATTTTCCAAGTATTTCTCAAGATATTCAACAAAACATCTAAAATCGAAAGTGTTAGGAACTTTTAGCCATGTAGTGTATATCTCTTCTTTCACGCAAGGAATTTTAAAACTTTCAATCAAAATATACTTACGCACATTTATATTTAGAGAACATGAAATATAAAAAAATGTTCATGACACAAACAGAGTTCAACTGCAACTTTCAAAGTTTGAACAAAATAAGTATCTGCACAGTCCTTTATTAATACATAAGCCAAATATCATATATTCAAAATTAGAGACCAGGGTATTTCTTTATTCTGTAAATTTTATATTTGGAGTTATGGAGACAGCATACTTATATCAAATATGTTTTACTTATAAATTTCAAATTCTTTCCCTTAGGCATTATGCAATAATTTGACACTCCGATTGTAACCTTAGGTAGGAAATTTAGCAAATGGCATAATATGCTGTTGAGAAAACTTTTACATAAATAAATCAGAAAAATCCAAGACATTCTGATTCAATCTTTAACGAAAGCATATTCTTTACTACATTGTTTTATTTTAGTTTTATATTTCTTTTATATAAAATAATTTGCCTTTTTAAATCTGTAAACTAAACAGCATTTTGTCAAAATTTATCAAAATTCTTTACTAGTCAGATTAAATTTTATGATTAAGATCATTAAATTTAATCTGATTAGCTCTTTCTTTTGCACAACCAATGCCACTTTGAGAGTATAATTAAATGAGGATTTTAATGAGGATAATTAAATAGTATATTCTTTAATTAATTAGTTTCCGCCATGCTTAGACTTTCGTATATGCTAAAGTTTCAAAGAATGGGATATTTATAAGACCTTTTACTTAAAGGGACGGGGAAATTTTAAACAGAAAATATGTGAATTTTTGTTCTTGATTAAGGTTTTTTAATTTTAAAATTATCAATATATTGCCATCCTCTTAGCAGAGAGTGTATTTTCTTATTTTTTGTGAAGGTAAGTATTGAAATTAATATATAATGTATTTCAAATGCATTTTTCTCAAAACAAATTTCCATATTCTATACATATTTAAAATGTCCCATGCGTTTTAATATTTTTATCAAAATTCTAAATACCGCTAAGCGACAATCTTGATACATATCAGAAGAAATCTGTGCACCCATTTTTAATGTTGCTTTATGAAGGTCTTCAAATTAGCAATAAAATATATTAACATGTGTATTTTTATTGAAAATTCGTTTTTTGCCTTTTTTCTTTTATTAATAACTATCGGTTGGATTAAAATATAAACAATATGTAAAATATATGTAGCATATATTTCTTGTAGTAGGTATGAAGATTGTCTTTTAACGATGCTGAGAATTTTGAACAAAAATTAAAACGTATGGGACATTTTAAAGATGGTCGACTACGAAAATTTGTTTTATGAAGACTACTTTTGAAATACAATACGACAAGTTATTTTTATTATTACGTTTGTAAGAGTTGTGAAAATACACTTTTGCCATGTATATGGAAATATATTGATTTTTTTTAACAATAAAGTTTAAGACAAAAACTAAAATTCGCATTTTTTCTTTGCCTAAGTCCACAGTTCGCTTAAGCAATTTTAATTATTTTTTAGGTTTTTCACATGCTTCGGGTGTTAATTTTCAGACAATATTTTATGAGAATTATTATGGCTGATATTTTTATATTTTTTAGTCCAAGTATCAGAGGGGATCCGATTATCTAGTAGGTACTATATTTTTTAATTAATCTTTAGAGTGAAAGTCCGTTAAATTTGAATAAGGCAAATAACATTCTTCAGGCAAGTATAGTAAACGAACTACTAGAGTCAAAAAGGTTCCAGAATTGACATACAGAAAATGTCAGGGATAATACAGGTAGAAAATTCGTTTTGTTGGGTTGGAACCAAGATAATAGATAAAAAGAGATGGTGCTTCATACAGGGAGCTTCTCAGTATCATTGGATTAAAAGTACAGTAAGTTGAGCAGAATGCGACCTCTTTTATAGTTAATTTTTAAGTCATATCTCTCTGACGGGATATCTTATTACTGTACGCTGACATCCGGGTCACTTTAATCTAATTTTAATCAATGCTTCTTAATTTCAGTTTTAAAAAATTATAATAAAGCTTCGAAATGAGCACTGTCTTCTAATAAAGAAGGTTTCTGGTCACCTTATAGTACAGACATTATAGTTGAGTCATTTCTTTTGATCGCTGAATTTTTAACTATCGGTTATCGACAGTGATAGAATATTAAACTTTGTGTTTTGTTACGAAAACCCTTCTCAAAACCCTTCATATACTGATTGAAACTTATGAAAACGAGACAACAAAACGCAAGTGTACGAATGGCTTAAGAGCCTACACTAGTCACGCGAAGAAACGCTCACGCTAATGTTAAGTCTATGGAAAGGTTATCGCGCGATTTCTCGCTCGCATTTAATATTTTTAAATGATTTTTTTTGCTTAGGATAGCTGAGGTCGATCTCTAACGTTGTCAGTTTTTACTTTTTTTATTTTGGTTACAGTTTTTTTTATAAGCGGACAATTTAAATTTTGGAATCGGTTTGAACCGGTTCTTAAATTGAAAGTACCTTTAAATAAAAAAACTGGAACCAAAATCGAAAAAGTAAAAACTAACAACATTAGAGATCGACCCCAGCTATCCTATGCAAAAAGAATCATTTAAAAATATTAAAATGCGAGCGAGAAATCGCGTGATAACCTTCCATAGACTTAACATTAGCTGAAGCGTTTCTTCGCGTGACTAGCGTAGGCTTTAAGCGTTTCAGTGAAGGTCACACACATTTTGAAGACCGCCGTAGTCACATTCCTTTCACTTCCACTCCTGGTGAAACATTGAGTGCATTCAACAAATTAATCGTGCATGGTTAGGCATATAAGAAATTTCTGAAAAAAAAACGTGTGATTGGTAACCACAGCCCACTGAATACTAGGCTTACGCGCTGACCACAAAAAGTGCGACTGTCGTAGGCGGAATTTTTTCAGCGTTTCTAAGGTTTCTTAAAATTTAATATAAGTATTTTCTAAAAGTATTCTTAGCCTTATTTAATTTCAAAAAAGAAAATTGAGAATACTTTTATATAATACTAGTATTCAAATTCAAGGTACCTACAAACGTTAAAACATTTCCGCCTACTATAGCCGCCATTTTGTGTCAGTGCTTAGGCCTAGTATTCAGAAGGCTGTGTTGGAGACGAGACAAGGCGTTTTTATGGTTGACCAAATGCATACTGCCACCCTCCGACTCTTCTCCCGTAAAATATGGTTTAATATGTCCTAAGTTCAACACTTTTGAAACAAGAAAATTTATTTAATGTATCTTTCTTTAATTAATTTTATGTTTCTTCGAGGAACTTATTTGAATTTATTTCTAAAAATAAATTGTTGTTCGAAACGTGTTAAGGGGATCAATACTCTTAAATCTTCAAAATATTAGACTTTTCGAGGAAACATGTATATGAAAGAGCAATACGTTTTGCGCATTTTAAAATAGAGTACATAAAAAAATCCTTCAATTATGCAAGTAATGGCTAAAATTATATGAGGTACTCTCA
Source organism: Maratus michaelseni (assembly GCA_963931845.1). NCBI lineage: Eukaryota > Metazoa > Arthropoda > Arachnida > Araneae > Salticidae > Maratus > Maratus michaelseni. The sequence goes on from OZ007586.1 coordinate 421,570,401, forward strand.
GTAAACAATGATTGAAAGGTCATTTCCACGCCGACTTATGGCTCTCAGAACGCAAATACTCAGCTGAGTTTTTCTTAGAACCTGATTCTAAACCCCATCGTTACATTTCAATATCCAAGACAGACGATGGTTTTTACGGCAACAGTTCTTTACCCTTTTATACGCAAATACCATTGAGAAACTTGTCCTCTGAATCCTTAGTTCCACCTATGTAATTTTTCTCGCATAAAACGTTTGTAAGATTTTGACAGAAAATACATGCATTTAAATCCCATATTTGACCCTATTTCATTTGACGTGTAGCGAGTTTTATATTAAAGCTATATACTGGCATATATTTATTGATGCATGAACCTGGAGAAATCCTATCTAAACGCTCATGATGCTCAAAGTAAACGGCATGGCTTCTATAGCTTTAATAGAAAATCGTCGGTCAACAACACTTCATGTAAGATATTCGTGAAATTTCTTAATATATTTTAGAAAATATGTTTCACAAAGTATATATTTATTATTGACTCAAAAGTAATTTATTACAAGACAAGTATATTAGAACGTTGGATATTTTAAGTTGAATAAAAAGTTCTTTAAATAAGAAATGAGGTTTTCAGAATTGCGCACAAGATATCGCTGGAACTATTTGATAGTTTTAGGCGTTATAGATCATATTTATGTCGTAAGACTAAACTTAAATATGATTATACATATACTCATATGTTTATATATGTATATTTTTTATTATTAAGCAACTAGTAAATAATCCCCGTCAAAAATAACGGAATGATAAGCTGCGTTTCAATTTCATAAGACTTCATACAGCATGAAGATTTTACTACTGAAGCGTTTGTATTGTAGAGAAGCACATTTAAAAAATGACAAATGATTTCTACATACACAAATAATGAGCTTTTTTTTTTAACTTAATATTCAATTTCTAAAATAATTCAACGATTGGACAAAACATTCAAATTAAATATTTATTAAAAATAATCCATGCGCAAAAGTATTTGTAAAAAAAGTGTTATCAATGAGTTTCTAAAGAGATTGGCTCACCACATAGTTCATAATGGTTTAACGATTGCACAAAACATTACAATTTTGTTAGTTTTAAATTATCTAAGTTTAAAATAACTGCTGAATTAAATCAGTTATTACAAAATCATTATTTTTGTTTATTTATATTTTAATTTTTACATTGCTAGTTGTATTTTTTAAATTATTATAAATATTAAATGCTAATAAAAATCAGTGTTTCTAATTAAAATCTATAAAAATATATATCTATTTAATGGATAATTTTGAAAAATTATAATTAAAATTTATTATACGTATTTGCAGTATATCAAGGAGTCACTCTCTTTGATTCGCCACTGCGTTGATAGATGGCAGGACCAAATAGCTGAAAAAAATGACGCTATCGTAAGAACATGTATTTTTCTTAACATTTCTGTAGTCTGGTGATTTTGGGTAGCTCATAATATCTTTCAATAACATCAATAGTTTAAAGATTAGGATAAACCCTCAAAACAATTTTTAGATCAACAAATATTTTTAAACACCCATTGCCAATCAGCACAAATAATTATCAAAACTGAAATAATTATCAAACAAAGTCTCAAACTGAATGCACAGCAGTATTTATTGCAATAATAATAATAATTAGCGAAGTGAAACACAATTTCTGAAGATTTCACAAAACATTAAAATTAAATATTCAATGCGTTATTTTTTAAAATATATTATCTTTATAAAAATGAATGAATCTAAAAAATGAATGGCTCACCAAACCGCTTTCCGTTTGTTAACAGTATTTCAGAAAAAGAGTGTTTAGAGAAATGTTGATATACATGTTTTATATTAAAATATGCTGAACAGACATTATTTGCCGTAGAAGAAATTATCATTTAGTTGTCATATGTGTTTCATTAAGCCTAACATGTCGTTTAGCAACGGTCGATTTGCAGACTAGAGTAGTCGTAACCGGCATGGTTACCAACACTTTCCTACCATTGCATTTTAATATAAGTAGATACTTATATGTTTATCAGTTCACTTACAAATAAAAATTATGCATAAATTAACTTCAAGAAACCAATATGCATTACTTTGAACTCTACAATAAATATATAAATTTTCCTAAAATATAGACATGTTTACGTTCGGTTTTAAGATAGAGATATAATTTATAAATCCCTGAAGATTACATGTAAAAATAATAAATGATTTAGGGAAAACCTTGCGCGCAATTTAAAACAAGAACATTATAAAAATGTTGAAATAAACGAAAGAAAAATATTCTTTTTAGCATTTTGGGGGATTACTTTATATGATTCTAGTCATAACTAATGTAATTATAGGAATTTCTTAATGCGGTTTGTTTTAAAATGCGCATAAACTCTTGCTCTTTCATATATATGTTTCTCGAAAATTTGAAAATTTTCAACATTTAAGAGTAGTATGCCCTCTTAACCTGGATCAAATTAAACCACATTTTACGGGAAAAAAACGGGAGTTTGGCAGGTATGCAAACGTCAGTTTGGAGAGATCATTCAAAATGCAAGGATACAGCTTAATGACACTTTTAGATATTGCGTTCGGGGAATGTTTTCAATAGCTGTACCAACATTGGGGCAAATTTGTGAGTGCAGGAGGAGAGTATTTCGAACGCATTATAGGTTAAATTTGTTGATTTTCAATAGACGAATTTTTAAAAATTCATTCCGGGAACTTTTTGCTATAATAATGTAACTTATTAAATGTATTTTCATTAACTCTACGCTAAAAGATCTTTCTCTAAAATTAAATTATATTTTAATACTGGCTATCACATTTTTATATATTATATTTTAATAAGTAATTCTGCTTATCATTCATTTTAGAAATCATAATTTTATAAGAGACTTGGAAAAATGCGTTGATATTACTGAAAAATTTATTGCCAGAGAGTCTCAAACATAAACACGCAGTTTTGTCACAAATAATGTTTGAAGTTAGCATTAATGAATTTTAGGCAAAAAAAGAAGCACTATGTTTTTAAAAAAAAATAATTCAATGTTAGCGAATTTATATCATATTATTTAACACTTTAATGCAAACCCTGCAAAATCCCGAAAGAATAAATTCACACGTTTTGGTTTATAATCCTTTCATTCATCCAATTGACAATAAATTATAATAAAATATAAACATTAAATGTTTTATGTTATTATTTATTGTAGCAAGTTTGTATTGAAAGTTTCATTTCAGCCTTTTAAGCAATATTATCTTCCGCATAAAACTGAAATGTGATTTCATATCACACAGAAAAATAAAGATTCTATTTTTATTTGGATGAAATCTTAAAGAATGAAATATTTACTTTTGAATTTATTTTTGCTTCTTTTAAATATTTTAATTCGTTAAATATTTTCTCTTTTAAAAATTATGTTACACCTCGTACGTGAACATTTAATCAATAATAACTTGGAATGAAATCATCGTTCTCTTTAGAAAATATCCTTTAAAAAATCTTCGAAATTTTGACAGCATATCTACTACCGTGGGTATTAGAAAACTATAGAATACCTGAATGAAAGTTGAAAAGCACTGAAAATAACAGACTGCAAATACGCGTATTAACCCATTTGAATCCAAAGCGCTTATATATGTCTTTTTTTACTCATAAATTTGAAATCCATACAGAAAACTCCGAAAGAATGATTTTTATTTTACGTAATCACGAAATGCCTGCCATTAAATAAAGCACAAATTACTATTCAGAATTTCTGATATGAATTCGGAATTTCTAAATTAAAAAAATTCCAGAAATGCATGCTTTGGATGCAAATGGGTTAAGCTTTGTATTAGTGATTTGTCATTAATGAAACCTCAAATTTATATCAATTGATACTCATCAGTTGACATCAACATAATATTTTTTGTTACTCTGAGGAATTAAATCATGCAGTTCTTACAGGATGACCGAAGTTTTTATTAAATAATGTTTGAGGTAGGGTTATAAAAGAAAATACATAAAAGATAATTAAGAAACATTTTAGCGATGCAAATCACTGAATGATGTAAAATGGATGCTAGTAATAATTTCATTTCAAAGTGGATAAGTGCAAATTTAAACGAACAAATGCAGCCATATTTGTGAAAACCACTTTTATTTTCCAAATGTGTTGTTCCCAATTATATTATTCACGGCACCACTTTTTCTAACTTTTTTTTCATTATTTAATTGCTGAAACCTTGAGATTAGATAAGGCGAAACTTTCTGTTCAGAAATACTCAAAACATTTGGACAATAAAACTTAGTTGTCGCGAATATGGCGGTAACCCACTGACTAAACAGATGCGTGTGATTTTAATCAAGGGAAGAAAATGCCTAGTTTCCCATCTTTATCTCGATTAATATTTTGAATTTTTCTTTGTGAGTTTTCTGGCTTATTTTTTTTTCTTTTCCAACATGCAAAAACATAATTAGTCCTAAGAGGACGCTATTTTCAACTCGCTAAATTTCTTGCATTAATCTGGGCAGCCTTAATATATAATGGCTTTGGTATATATTATACAGTACATTAAATAAACAATATAAGCATTTGGAATCCATAACATATACAGTATATCCCTATATGATAACCTTCAAAGCATAAGGACAGCTCAAAAGTAGCCCCAGAAAGCAATTGGGAGTGCAATGATAAATCTCTGCTAGGGGGGAGAGGAGGGAATTTTATGCATACACCATGCACCTGGGCGAAATACGTATAAATATGACAAAGTAGGAGAAGTATATATTTACGAACGTTGTTTTTAGTTAAAACTGGTGATAACGGAAATTTACATTAATTATTTAGATAATAATTAGCTGTAGATGTGCCATATATTTACCAGCAAACAGCTATTTTACTGTGTAAATGCCGTACACCAACAAACAGTTATTTTCGTGAATAAATGCCGTACACCAACAAACAGTTATTTTCGTGAATAAATGCCGTTTACAATTAAAGTAGTACATATACAATATTTTTAGGAAATATACCTTAAAAATACAGTACTCATCCCGTAAAGAATGAAAATGGTACAGATACTGTAAAAATTACTGTACATATACTGAAATTTTATGAAATTTTTTCTACACTGTAAATTTGTTGTTTCATTGTTATTATTATATCTTAATTTGGATTTTTTGGCTTTTATTATTTATTTTTCATATTATATTTAGAACCTTTTATTCCAATTTGTAACACATGCATATAAAACTGGAATTTTTTATATATAATTTTTGAGTTAGAATTTTCAGAAACAGATAAGTTATTTTTAAAAGTCATAAATTCTCCTTCTCTTTTATTCAAAATGGGAATACTGCATCTTTAATATAAATAAAATAAAATAAAACATTTATTCTCTATTGGGATAATTAATTTTTTTCTGCATTAAAATTTTTACTAATTTGTCGGTAATAGATTAATTATACATAGGATTTCACCTCTGTCAGATGTATCAGAATTTTTAAATTGGAGATTTGATGATAAACGAAAAATCATTCATTCTATATTTCATATAATAAAAACAAATTAATTAAAAATAAATGAAAAAAATCTAAGCCCTGTGATTTAATCTGTATATTAATGATGGACTTTAGCGTCTAGGACAATTACAATATCCTAGTAGCAAAACAATACTGAGACTGTATTGTTTGCTTGGCTATATCTTGGTCAATTTTAGCTATATGTGTATAAAATATTGCCTAACATTGCCTAACATAATTTTGCCAACATTGTATATAAAAAAAATTGCATTAAAATTTCATTGTCAAATTTTCCAATGTAAAGCCAATATCATTACAATAATGGCGTTATACTACAATTATAGCCTGGTGTAATGTAAAGCCTGATGTAATGGTGGCACTTTAGCACTTCTTTTTTATAGGTGCCTTCAAATTTAAGAAAATGAGATTTATTGCCAAATGATATAAATGACTATGAAAACAAAAGAGATGAACTATTATGCTAGATTATATATTTATTAAAATTGCTTTTGCTTACACATATTAAATAATATGTGTTATTTACACATATATGTGTAACATGTGTTACACACATAATATGTGTTACACATTTAATATGTGTTACACGTATTAAATAATATGTGTATAACAAGTGTTTATATACAATAATAGATAAATGGCTTCTGTATGTAAATCCATACATAAAATAAATTATGTAAATATTAAACAAATTGCTCGTGTGAATGAAAAAGTGAATAAGTGGCCAAATTTATGCAAGAAAGGTTCTTATCTCTTGCCAAGGCAGTTAGCTCAATCTCGCCCGAGGTCCGTATAAAAGAGAAGTACCAGCATTTCACAGCACCTATTTCTACTGTAAAGCGAATATTTAACCAATATTCAAAATTCTTTGGTAACGTTTCTGATTAATACAATATTGACATAGTTATGGATCCAATATAACAACTATTGGTTTGTTACTAGTGTAGCTGCTTTTATTGTTTGATATTTCCCAATACCTAAATTTCGACATTGAAATTATGTCAAGTAGTATTCAGAAATCCATCATATATACATCATAAAATGTGTTTCTTTTAGGATTTAGAGGACAGGCTTGTGAGGAAGAAGTCAATCTTTGCGATCGTAAGCCATGCCTCAATAATGGTACCTGCAGAGGGAACCAAACAACATACTGGTGCGAATGTCCACCAGGATTCAGTGGCAGGCATTGTGATGCTAATGTAAACGAGTGTCTATCTAGTCCTTGCGTACATGGAGTCTGTGAAGAAGGTCTAAGTGGTTACAAATGCTACTGTTTACCAGGTAATTATTTTTGAAAAAATTATTAATAATTATGTTTTCCATCAAAGTGTTTTGAAAAATTAATTTAATTCATTTGTTTACGTTCAATGAAGTCTTGTTCTTGTAAGGTCTTTTCAACATTTACATCTATTGGGACTAAGTATTTTTTTCGTCTATGCATTCTTCTAACAAATTTAAAAAAAAATTAAACAAATCCAATTTAGAGAAAATATATTTTACGTACTACTGTTATATCTACCTAACCTCGTTTGTCTAACTCGTCTAATACGTCACACTCGTTTACAGGGAGTTCGGGTGTAAAGAATTTAACGAGCAAAAAGAATATAAGTTGTTAATAAAAATAATAATAATATAAAAATACATTACAGAGTACTGGATTGTAAGGCAATGAAACTCAGATATAAAAAAGTTGATACACAAAAATAATTTTCCTCTTTTCCTTTTTATCCAGAATCAACATGTATTATTTCAAGTGCGTTCTAAATTTTCAATGAAAAAGTGTGAAACATTTCGAAGAGATTATCGTATATGCAGTAATTCATTTTAAAAGACTTCATTTGAACGAAACAAACGAATTTTCGTGTTGTCCCCTTTCGGAATTTATTAGATTAATTAGAAAAATAATTACATGATGTGGCCAATAAAAGAGATAAAACACTTGTTTAATAATACTTATTAAAACCTATTTAAATAAAAAAATTGGGGGTAGGTAAAATTTCTTCAATTAATTTTAGATAATTTTGTCCTGCATAAAATTTCAGAACTGGAAAATTATTAAAATCAATGTTAAGCTGTCATTAGTAATTTAATTTAATTCTAATGCTAAATTATACTGTTATTTATTAACGGAGAATTGTATTTCTATTCATTATTTCAATATGTCACATGAAACAATATACATATAAAACTACATAAATGCATATCTTAAAATAACAGTCTTGAAATCATTTAACCTAAAAATATATGAAATAATTAAAATGAACCTTAGAAAATATTAAACTATCAAATGAAGATCATAGAAGCAAATGTATTATTTCATGAAATTAGATATATTTATTTTAAAGTTTTAATGATAAGTTGGCGTTTTATGTAATACTTGAAAACTTCGTACTAATGCATATTTTAAAACCAAATGAACAACAATGCTACAATTACGCCTATGTTCATTTTCTTACAACCCAAATAATAATTCCATTAAAAAAAAAAGATTTTTTATAATCGCCTTAAATAATTTTTCTTTTTTAAACTGTTATTTTAATATAAGTGACATATCATAGAAAATTTTCTTAATAAAATGATGAAAAGTTCATTTAAAGTACTTGAAAATGAGAAATTTTATCAATAAATACTATTGCAATCTTTCAGCTTTTTGTAATAATTAAGTAAATGTGAAAATAAGTCACATGAACATACTTTAGAATACACCTTTTAAAGAGACGTTAAAAAGAAAAGTCTTTAAATTTATTTAAGAAAACAAAACAGAATTAAAGTTACATTTTCACCAGTTCGTTTCGTACAGCAGTGGATTATCGTAGTATGTCATTTATTAAAAAACAAAAACAAAAACAAAACAAGAACGAAAAATCATGCGTCAAGAATAGATTATGTAACACTTTCCAACGCTTCCAAAATAATTTTACAAATTATACCGTGTAATAAGCTAAAAGATAACATCTAAGTAAACAATTTGGAAAACGCATAACATATTTAAAAACATAATTTCAGGAATTTCCAACATATACAATATTCGGAAAAATATCCGAATACTTTTATTCAGCCCTGTATAGGATCTATAGATTTGTATATATACTACATAAGATGCTAAATTTTAGATCAGTTCGGAAACGCGTAGCACAGTTTAAAATTCTCCGTCGGGAGTTTCTGTCAATAAACGGAAATGTGTTCGCGAACTTTTGTGCTTCCCTTGTGTTCTTCTTTTGTGTGTATAGGATCTACAGAATTTATACACACTACGTAATAGACAAAAAGCGAGTTAAAATTAAAATCGCGTTTAGTAACTTAAAACGCTTTTCCAGGAATTATTGTTAACAGACAGTAGATAATTATTTTGTGTGTCCCTGTGAATGAACGATGACTGCTATACACATAATATTCTGTAGTAAACCTCTTGTAATGCACCTTAGTGATGTATATAAATTTCAATGCGTTTAAATTAGTGAAACATTATTTAAATAAACCGCAGAAGATTTTTCTCCATAGACGTAATATAACGGAATTCTTTTGACTGTCCCTGTAAAGTAACTATAAGTGCTATGCACACCCCATTCCATATTAAGCTTCTTCTAATGCACCTTAGTGATATATATAAATTTCAATGCGTTTAAAAAAGTGAAACATTATTTAAATAAACCGCAAATGATTATTCCCAATAAATCGCAATGTAACGTAATTTTTTTGAGTGCCCCTGTAAAAAAACTATAAGTGCTACACACTTTCGATGAAATAGGGAACATGCTATAGATAATGACAACAACATATAAAAATTGCAGAGCAATCCGATCATATTTACGAGAGTTAGAGCACGGCCAGACAGCCAGACGCCCAGACGGCAGACGGCCAGACAAACCGAAGTCATAAGCACTTTTCAACTAGGTTGGAAAGTGTTAAAAATACTTTTTTCTTTTCAAGTTTAATGAGAAAATGAGAACAAAAAAGATATAATAATCCTATTTTTTCCCCTTTATTTCGAAAATGGATTAATTTTGTTTTCGGAATTACAACAAGAACGAAAAATCATGCGTCAAACATGGATTATGTAACACTTTCCAACGCTTCGAAAATAATTTTACAAATCATTACCGTTTAAAAAGCTGAAAGATAACATCTAAGTAAACAATTTGGAAAACGCATAACATATTTAAAAACGTAATTTCAGGAATTTTCAACATATATTTCCAACATATACAATATTCGGAAAAATATCCGAATACTTTTATTCAGCCCTGTATAGGATCTATAGATTTGTATATATACTACATAGGATGCTAAATTTTAGTTTAGTTAGGAAACGCGTAGCACAGTTTAAAATTCTCCTTCTGGAGTTCTTTCAATAAACGGAAATGTGTTCGCGAACTTTTGTGCTGCCCTGTATATGAAATACAGAAATTATACACACCAAGTAATAGACAAAAAGTGAGTTAAATTTAAAATCGCGTTCAGCAACTTAAAACGCACTTCCAGGAATTATTGTTAACAGACAGTAAAGAATTCTTTTATGTGTCCTGTAAATGAACGATGACTGCTATACACACAATATTCTGTAGTAAGCCTCTTGTAATGCACCTTAGTTATATATATAAATTTCAATGCGTTTAAAATAGTGAAACATTATTTAAATAAACCGCAAACGATTTTTCTCCATAGACGTAATGTAACGGAAGTCTTTTAACTGTCCCTGTAAAGTAACTATAAGTGCTATGCACACCCTATTCCATATTAAGCTTCTTGTAATGCACCTTAGTGATATACATCAATTACAATGGAAATTGTGTAACATCATTAAAATAAACCGCAAATGATTTTTCCCCATAGACCGTAATGTAACGGAATTCTTTTGAGTGTCCCTGTAAAAAAAACTATAAGTGCTACACACTTCAGTTGAAATAGGGAACATGCTATAGATAACGACAATAACATATAAAAATTGCAGGGCAATCCGAGCATAATTACGGGAGTTAGAGAACGGATAGACGGCAGACGGCCAGACAAACCGAAGTCATAAACACTTTTCAACTAGGTTGGAAAGTGTTAAAAATACCTTCAAAAATTACTGAAAAATTAATATATCGGAAACTAATCGAAAATTAAAATTTAAAGAGTTTTTAGGACATCTTCGGATCCATGCTGATGTTAGTTTCATCACACAGTGTTCCATATTATAGGGAAGGTAGTTGCAAAATACAATCACGCAGTCAAATTTTAATATAATAGATTCTGAACAGCGCAATAATTTATTTAAATTTTTTTTTAAGGTTTCCTAGATAATCATTTATTTGCTTATCATTGACACAAGCGTTGGCTTTGAACACGATTACGGAATATAAGCTCATTACACTTATTAATTCAGCTTTAAAATTAGAGTGCATAAGTTTTGAGCTAAAAATCAGATTAATATAAAATTATTATCATTTATATATCTTCCGTAATCGTGTCGATAACCAATTGGCATATTTTAAAGAAAATGGTTTCGCGAAAAAACAAATTTATTCTTGAAATTAGCTTTTTTTATGAGACAAACATTTTTAATGGCATCCTATGTGCTTATGTCAACCTCGGATAGGGACATAATAATAAAATATTAACTATTTATGCTTTATAATCCAGTTTTGAAATTAAAATAAATAAGTTGTAAGCTAAAAATTGGATCGATATAAAATTATTATCATTTATATATCTTCCGTAATCGAGTCCACAGGCAATTGGCATATTTTAGATAGCATAATTTGGCGGAAAATCAAATATATTATTGTAACCAAGTTAGTTTATTTATGAGGCAAACATATAATGATATCCAAGGTGATCATTTCTTTATTTGTCAATGATGCGAACCTTGACTATGGAACCGATTATGGAATATTAGCTCTTTATACTTACAAATTCACTGTTTAAATTAAAATGTATAAGTTATAAGCTGAAAAATGGAGCGATATGTAATTATTATCATTAATAAATCTTAATTAGATATTTCAGTCTCCGGCCGTATGTTCCTTAAAATTGATTAATTAGTTCACGAGTTTTTCAAGGTTCCCACTCGGTCCGATTTTGAACACCGGTATTTTAAAATAAAATTCTTCTCTTTAGATTTCTGTTGGAAATTTCGCACAAACCTACTGTAAAATTTTTTATTCAAAATTACTGGTATTAAAAAAAAAACGATCCAGTGGATAAGTATATTTAAAGATTGGTTGATTGATTGATTCTCCCTGTTTTTCCCTGTTTAGATATCACAATGAAACAAACTGAATATTGTAGACAGAAGGCATAAACATTCTCTATCTGCCACAAATAAGTTTTGTGTTAGTTATGCAACCATTTCCGAGCTTATTCCGGGCAGACAGAGAGGTAGACTGACAAAAAATGTTGTAAATGCTATGTTCGACTCTACGTCGTCAAAACAGTCGAATGGATTTAGAAACAGGCGTTTTTTCAAAAATCACAAACAGACACTCCAAGTTTATATATATCTACAGATATTCATCACAAATGAAATATACAACTTCAATATATCGTTAAAGAAAATGCAGTTAAAAAAATTTCGTATTTTACTTATTAGGAGATGGACAAAATGTTGAAGTTTGTAATCGTAACGGTAGATGGCGCTGAGTGTCCCATACAATGATAAATATTATTAAGTACTGAAAGTAGAGGAAATGGCTACGCTATAGGAAAAAGCAATGTATAATTGTTTGGTTTACAGAATGTAAATCTTTAACAACTGTTCAACGTAAATTCTCTTAAAGTCTTTAGATCACCGATTCCCTGGACGTTGGATTGAACGTGGAGGCGCGACGTCATCGCCACCCCGTTTACGTGATATCACACCTTGCGATTTTTTTCTGCTTCATAAAGAATATCGTTTATAAGGCAAAGGTAAGATCTGTGCGTAAGTTCAAACAACGTATTAGCGAAGCGTTCTATTTGTTTACACCAGATATTTTTTTTAACCATACGTGGATTGAATTCAACTATCGTCTTGAAATCCAGCAAACAACAAAAGGAACACATGTCGCAATCTACTAGTGTCTTAAAAACCTTTAATACGTATATTTTGTTTCAACATATAAGTAAGTTCTTATTTCTTGTATAAGTTGTATATTTCATTTGTGGACACTCTGTATATTTATGAATTTCTACAGAAAATTTTGCAAAGTATAGTTATATGTTAAATATAAATGAATTGCACAGTCAATCTTTTCACTTTCCTTTTTTAACGTTTCGCCTTCATGAAGTCATATTTCTTTCTTCACTTCTTGCTATTGAACACATGAAGTTATAAACAAAAAGTAGGTGCAACCTTTTTTAACCACATTATTGAAATCTTAAAGGAAAACTTACTAAAAATTTGTAATTTAGAAAAGATACCTCATATATATTGAAAAGATAACCTTTTACTGCTATGTTTATAAATCCTATTCACTTTTCAGCATAATATGTCTATCATTGATTATTCAAGAGCTTTTCAAACTCTTGAACTTTCATGTAAAATTACTGTCCAAAAAAGGGCTATCATGCTTATGTTTCAATGAAAACAGAAACCAAATAAATAAAAGAAAACTCAATGGTTTTCGTGACTAACTCTTAAAATATGAAATCCTTTTCAGTAAAGTAAGTATTCAAACTTCTAAATCAGATTGATTTTCTCACAAGTATTAAGTGTACCTTTGAGTTTAAAAAAAATCTACCTCAAACTGAGAAAATAAATTATGAAAAAAAAGTCTTTTGAAAAATAACTCTTAAGCAGTTGCTCTTTTTAAGCTTCGAAATGTTTGAGCTCGAGAAAAAAAAAAATTGTTATTGCAAAAAATATACTTGTATCTTTATCGATACTTAAAAAACAGCGATAACGTAAAAAAAAAAGACAAATATCTAGGAAAATATAGTATAACTACGAACGAATATATACAATAACTGCTTTAATATACGATGACCGACATGTAACTATTAACTTAATTAGATATTTCTATTGCAGGCCGTATAATTCCTTAAAATTGATTAATTATTTCACGAATTGTTCAAGGCTCCCACTCGGTCCGTTTATTGAACATATGCCACGTGCATATAAAAAAAAAATTCTACCACAAACTTAGAAAATAAATTATGAAAAATAAATCTTTTGAAAAATAATTCTTAAGCAGTTGCCCTTTTTAAGCTTCGAAATGTATGAGCTCCAGAAAAAAATTTGATGTTGCAAAAAATCTTGCATCTTTATCCATATTTTAAAAAACAGCGATAATGTAAAAAATGACAAATGATAATTAATCTAGGAAAAATAAAATTTAACCAAAAACGAAAATATACAATAACCTCTTCCGAGTTACACACGATACCGAAAAGCGTTCTGTGTATTTAGAAACCTCAGAAATGAATATATTTTCGAGATTTAAAGAAGAATTTATAAAAATAAAGTTTCTTTTTCTGGCACAGATTTTCGGAAACGTTTCCGAGTAGTTTTTATAGTGCATTAATCAGTTTTCTCAACCCTGAAAATAGGTCAATCATTCTATGTACCAGATATATATATATTTTTAAACTTTGTTGGGGGCTTATCGCAAAGCCCCTAAAAAAGCTAAAATATCTGGTACATAGAATGATTGACCCCATTGATAACGGAGATAAATCTGGCATATATATTATTCCTTTTAAAGTTAATGGCAGTTCTAAAACATATTTATATATAGGCATGACAACTCGCAAATTAAAGGAAAGGATTAAGGAACATACAGCTGACATACAAAAAGGTAAATTATCCACCGCTTTATCCAGATTAAATCAAGCTAAAGAAATTGATGTATTTTTCAGTAAGGCTAAAATAATTTCACATGGTGCACAGTATAATAGTTGCATAATCGGAGAGTCCCTAGAAATTTTGAAAAGAGATGATAATACATGTAATGATGTATTGTCTTATCAGATCCCACGTATTTGGTATAATGTACTTGGTGTCACTGGGGTTTTTGGTTTTTGCTGCCCCCCCCCCACCCCCTCCTTTTAGTGGTATCATCTCATCTTCCTTCACTGCCTCCCTTTCATAGTTTGTTGGTTTCGCCCATTTTCCCCCTGTCCAGTGCAGTTCTTCGGAACTGAGGTTTTTCGACTGGTTGTTATCATCTGAGGAAGGCTAATGTTTAGCCGAAAGCTCATGCATTTTGACATCTGATTTAACATCATAAAATGGTTTCAATGTTTTAAAACTATGTTTTTAATTATTGCACTTATTTAGTAACAAACAAATTATCAATGTGTTTGCATTGTGTTCTTTAAGATATCTATCTTTTTACTAAAAGAAAAAATGGCGAATACATATCTGCCAACTTTTATGCTTTTTCCTTAAAACTAAAATTTAATTGTAAATTTTAGCGGTAACAATAAAAGGTAAGAGTAAGCAGCTATGGAAATATCAGGAAAAGTAATTCCACCTATTGAGGCATTATATTTGAAAGAAAAAACACAATATAGTAAAATTTGTCCAAACCGGAAAGCACATGAGACGGAAACTTGTCCAATTTGGACTCATTTCATGGTCTCGGCTAAGGAAATGGGCAACATATTTTTTCTTTTTTTTTTTTTTTTTTTTTTTTTTTTTTTTGCACAAAACGTAATTTGTCAAATGCGGAAATGGAGAGTAATATTTTCCCGCGTTGGAAATATTGTATTTAAGAATTGATCAAAACCACGTGTATAATGCGAAAATAATAAATTCACTATCATATATTCCCTACCCTGTTATCTCAATTAAAAAAGAATGAAATCTATAGGGTGACTTTTAATTAACATACAACTTTTAACTAAAATAACTCTTGAGTCGTTGCAGATAGCACTACAAAAAAATGTTATATTCAAAGGAACATGGGAAAGGAATTTAATGAATAAGGTTTTCAAAGTGAGAGACTTCAGAGGCGATACAATAGCGCAACTTAGTCACAAAGTTGTCAGTAACAAAATCGAGTGTTTATTTGTTAACACTTTCCAACCCAGATGAAAAGTGTTTATGACTTCGGTTTGTCTGCCGTCTGCCGTCTGCCATCTGTCCGTGCGCTAACTCGCGTAAATATGCTTGGATTGTCCTGAAATTTTTGTATGTTATTTTCGTCTACTACAGCATGTTCCCTATTTCAAATGAAGGGTGTAGCACTTATAGTTTTTTTTACAGGGACAGTCGAAAGTATTCCGTTACATTACAGTCAATGGGAAATAATCGTTTCAAGTGCATTTTGAAAATGCTACCCCATTTGAAACATAATGAAACTAATATATATTTATGAAGCGCTTTAAAACATGCTTTTTGTAGAATATGGGGTACAAAGCATTTATTATTCATTTACACGGTCAAACAAAAGAATTCTGTTACACATTGTTCGACGGGGAAATATCGTTTGCAGTGTAATTTAATGATGTTTTACTATTTCAAACATAGTGAAAATTATATGCATTACTGAGGTGCACTATAAATTGCTAAATTAAAAGTATGGTGTGCATTGCGTTTATCGCTCCTTTACGGGGACACACAAAATAATTCGGTTACAGTATACGTGCGATAATTACGGTCTATGTGTGATAAGTGCGTTTTCAAGTTTGGTTTGAGTTTTTAAGATTAACTAATTTTTTTTTCATATTACGTAGTGTGTATAAATTCTTTTGATCATATACATGGCTACACAAGGGAATTCATAAGGATTACGCACTGTGGGAGTAAATTGCTTAAAAGTAGTTTTTCATTGTATTACGCATTTTCTTGCTGAACTATATTTAGTAACCTAATATAAGTTTGTGGAATATAAATAAATTCGTATACAGGGCTACACAAAGAACAAAATGCATTGTCGTTCATGGTAGGTAATTGCTGGAAGTGAGTTTTAAGTTGCCTTATGCGTTTTTTACCTTAATTAAATTTTAGCTTAATATGTGATGTGAACAAAAGTGTTTAGATAATGTACAGGGATGTACAAAAGATTTAGAGTGCATTTCCATCCATTGACGAAAATTGCTAAATTTGAATTTTCAAACTGAACTAAATTTTATCATGCTATTATATCCAAATCTACAGATCATATACAGGGCTGCACAAAATAATTCGATTACTATTTTGCAATGGAAGGTAATTTCGAAAACTGTATTTTCCAATGTGGTATGTTTTCTAAACTGGTTACTTACATATCTTCGTTTACCTTATTTAACGGTGAATTTTCGTTACAGTTTTCTGGATGTGTTGGAAAGTGTTTCATAACCAATGCTGAACGCATGATTTTTCGTTCTTGTTTATGCTTGAAAATGAGTCAGTTTTGGAACTTTAGAGAATAATAAGGTCTGTTGGCTGCTTCTTAACAATAAAAACAACAATAACAATAACATAACTATAAAAATACGTTTTTAACAATAAATATACGATTGACAGTTGAATATGATGCTGTCAGAGACATTTTCAAAATTGCGTGGAACTGACACTAAACAAATTCCTTTTATGTCCTCTCTCACTGCACGCTTTCGTGCCGCCATCTAGTGAGGCTCTGAGAAGTTATTTCATTTAAAAGTAGTAGATCTTGTTAGCAATTGGAAAAAAGAAACGGCAGCTTATTTGGAAGCAGATATGACCACATAGTCAAATTCGGACGCTTTTTATTGCAATCAACATTGAAATGTGTCTCTCTTCTCTAAATTCAAAGGGCACTTGAGCTGTTCCTGGACATTTTTCAGCTTGTTTCTAAGTTGTTCATAAACGTCAGAAAACCGTTAATGACAGTGCTAATGTGGACGTAACCTAAGTTCTTTTATTATGGCTTAAAAAGCAAAATTTCATGCCATGTATTGTAAATCTTGATCTAAAGTAAGAACATTTCCCAAAATCATTTTTGAAAAGATTATACATGAATCAGTTCATTTCTAAATGTCAACAAGAACGAAAAATCAGGCGTCAAGCATAGATTATGTAACACTTTCCAACGCTTCCAAAATAATTTTACAAATCATACCGTTTAATAAGCTAAAAGATAACATCTAAGTAAACAATTTGGAAAACGTATAACATATTTAAAAACATAATTTCAGGAATTTCCAACATATACAATATTCGGAAAAATATCCGAATACTTTTATTCAGCCCTGTATAGGATCTATAGATTTGAATATATACTACATAGGATGCTAAATTTCAGTTCAGTTAGGAAACGCGTAGCACCGTTTAAAATTCTCCGTCTGGAGTTTCTGTCAATAAACGGAAATGTGTTCGCGAACTTTTGTGCTTCCCTGTATAGGATCTACAGAATTTATACACACCACGTAATAGACAAAAAGCGAGTTAAAATTAAAATCGCGTTCAGTAACTTAAACGCACTTCCAGGAATTATTGTTAACATACAGTAGAGAATTCTTTTGTGTGACCCTGTAAATGAACGATGACTACTATACACATACTATTCTGTAGTAAGCCTCTTGTAATACACCTTAGTGATATATATAAATTTCAATGCGTTTAAATTAGTGAAACATTATTTAAATAAACCGAAAACGATTTTTCTCCATAGACGTAATGTAACGGAATTCTTTTGACTGTCCCTGTAAATTAACTATAAGTGCTATGCACACCCTATTCCATATTAAGCTTCTTCTAATGCACCTTATTGATATATATAAATTTCAATGCGTTTAAAATAGTGAAACATTATTTAAATAAACCGCAAATGATTTTTCCCCATAGACCGCAATGCAACGGAATTCTTTTGAGTGTCCCTGTAAAAAAAGGTATAAGTGCTACACACTTCCGTTGAAATATTGAACATGCTATAGATAACAACAACAACATATAAAAATTGCAGAGCAATCCGAGCATATTTACGGGAGTTAGAGCACGGACAGACGGCCATACGGCCAGACAAACCGAAGTCATAAACACTTTTCAACTAGGTTGGAAAGTGTTAAAAAGCAAAATGGGTAAGTGCGTCTCACTATCTTTAAATGTTAAATTACAGGTAATTTAATCAAAGGAAAAGTAAAATGTCTGTATGAGAGGTGATGTCAAAATTTAATTGCAGAAACACAGATCTACCACATACCACATGCTATAGAAAAATTGAAATAATTTAAGAACGGCTGCATGGAAATGGAAAATGAAAAGCAAAGCAAAGACAACAGGTAGTAAGTAGTATGGCAAGGGTTCACCAATTCAAAAGAGAACAAGAACGAAAAATAATGTGTCAAGCATAGATTATGTAACACTTTCCAACGCTTCCAAAATAATGTTACAAATCATACCGTTTAATAAGCTAAAAGATAACATCTAAGTAATCCGAATACTTTTCATCAGCCCTGTATAGGATCTATAGATTTGTATATATACTACATAGGATGCTAAATTTTAGTTCAGTTAGGAAACGCGTAACACAGTTTAAAATTCTCCGTCTGGAGTTAAATAATACGGAAATGTGTTCGCGAACTTTTGTGCTTCCCTGTATAGGATCTACAGAATTTATACACACCACGTAATAGACAAAAAGCGAGTTAAAATTAAAATCGCGTTTAGTAACTTAAAACGTACTTCCAGGAATTATTGTTAACAGACAGTAGAGAATTCTTTTGTGTGTCCCTGTAAATGAACGATGACTGCTATACACACAATATTCTGTAGTAAGCCTCTTGTAATGCACCTTATATAAATTTCAATGCGTTTAAAATAGGGAAACATTATTTAAATAAACCGCAGACGATTTTTCTCCATAGACGTAATGTAACGGAATTCTTTTGACTGTCCCTGTAAAGTAACTATAAGTGCTATGCACACACTATTCCATATTAAGCTTCTTCTAATGCACCTTAGTGATATATATAAATTTCAATGCGTTTAAAATAGTGAAACATTATTTAAATAAACCTCAAGTGATTTTTCCCCATAGACCGCAATGTAATGGAATTCTTTTGAGTGTCCCTGTAAAAAAAGTATAAGTGCTACACACTTCCGTTGAAATAGGGAACATGCTATAGATAACGACTATAATATATAAAAATTGCAGAGCAATCCGAGCATATTTGCGGGAGTTAGAGCACGGACAGACGGACAGACGGCAGACGGCCAGACAAACCGAAGTCATAAACACTTTTCAACTAGGTTGGAAAGTGTTAAAAACATGCATAATATCCGGACCAATGTTTCAAATAGAAGATCTCACTGTAGCCCAATCTTTGCAAATGATCAATTTAAAGAGTCTGCAGGATTGACGAAAAATTCCAAGAAGAAACACAACATTGTATATATGAAATATATAGGGAATTTAAGAATGCCAGTGAAAGTGTAGTGAATGAATGGAGGCCAAAATTCGTGGACTTAACTTCAGATTACGAACTTAAGTACCGTTTTAACGATGACAAAATGGGGCTAGGTTTCTTTTTTCGAGCATTGCAAACAACATAGCACGAAGTTAAGATGAAAAAGTGTGCCGGTTGAAATTGTAGAAAAAAAAAATGACTCGTGGTGTTGTTAACCGAAAATACTTGCAAAATGATAGTAAAAGCTTCAAAATCTAGATGTTTTTTATAAGCGGCCATTTTCAATTTTGGACCGGTTGGAACCGGTTCTGAAAGTGAAAGTACCCTTATATAAAACAACTGGAACCAAAATCGAAAAAGTAAAAGCTAACAACGTTGGAACCTCAGCTATCCTATGCAAAAAAAGACTTTAAAAATATTAAAATGAGAGCGAGACATCCCATTGACTTCCCATAGACTTCCCCCTAGAGCCTTCCCCCTAGAGCCTTCCCATAGACTTAACATTAGCTTGAGTGTTTTTTGTATGACTGATGTAGGTTCTTAAGAGCCTACACTAGTCACGGGAAGAAACGCTCAAGCTAATGTTAAGTCTATGGGAAGGTTATTTTCAAATTCCTCGCTCGCATTTTAATATTTTTAAATTTGTTTCGTTTTTTGCATAGGATAGCTGAGGTCTATCTCTAACGTTGTTAGTTTTTACTTTTTTGATTTTTGTTAAAGTGTTTTTATAAGTGGATATTTGCAATTTTAGAACCGTTTCTGAAAGTGAAAATACCCTTATATAAAAAAACTGGAACCAAAATCGAAAAAGTAATAACTAAAAACGTTAGAGATCGAACTCAGGTAAAATGAGAGCGAGAAACTTGGAAATAATCTTACCATAGACTTAACATTAGCTTGCGCGTTTTTTTCGCATGACTAGTGTAGGCTCTTAATCACTACTAAAATTAATTATGCAAATTTTTTGTGCGTACCTGAAAACAAAGCCACTAAATTTCCTTGAAAAGAAATCGGAAATGTTTGGGCAAATAATTCATGTGAATGATTGCAAGTTGTAGTCATTATGCATCAAGTCCTATTGTTTCAAAGTATGCTTTTTTAATGGAACTTTGACACTAACTTTTTGAATCACTCTTCTTATGCCTGCGAAAGTCTAATATAAAATGTTGTCTCATTCCATTCATTAAATTTAACTACAGATTCTGCCAAACAGGAAGAGTTATTTTATAAACAAACAGTACTTTGATAATTGAGTTTTACTGATCATCTATCTCAATTACAGAAGATTTAGTTAAATAACTTGTCTAAATTGTCACGAATTTTACTGAACTTTGTTTTATATTTGAGAGATTTTCATAGAAAAACTATTAAAAAAATCAATATTTATTGATTTCAGTTAGGTGCATTTTATTTTAAACTTTTAAATTTACAAAAATTGTTTCATGAAGTTTGACCAATTGTATTTAAGTGTGGTGCGATTAATAGGTTCAAAAATCCGACATGTTTCATAAGCATAATATCACTTGTATACGTGCCAATAGTATAATATGTAATTTTCCGTTATATTTTCGAATCATGTACAACTTTTTCACCTTCTCATTACCTATATATAATTCATAACATACGAGTCATAAACATATACTTTCACTTACGTAAACGTATAAAATGAGATACAGATACTTTAAGAAGTCATTGTTTTAATAGGTACAATTCTGTAAAAATTACGAAATTTACATTAAGTCCTATAAGCTACATTTAGTTTAAGAAAAATACACTAATATGTAAAATAAAAATTACACTTACGTTACACGAAACTCACAAATTTTCAAATAATATTTAGGTGTTAGCACTGTCGTTTCAGCAAACGTCTAAATATTGAAAAGGTGAATACCAATATAATTATATTTAGATTTCAGTAAATTAGAAAATACTGCAAAATGTCTTAAATACCTGTTAATGAAATTGGAAAGATTGCATATACATTCCTTCCAATTTCATTAACAGGTTACACGTTTTTCATATCAGCAAATGCACAGAATAACTATGAAATAATTTTCTTTTTTGAAAGCATCTGTAGCTGAAACTAATGAACGAAATGAAAGCATCTTTACATGTGGACTTTTTAAAAGCACGGGGGAGATTCCTTGGAACAAAACTTTAATTAATTTAGTACAAATAATGTCAATAGGGGGCATTTTCTCACCACTGAAGTAACAAACAGCTCGCATTATTAGCTCGTTAGAATGAATATGCGAATTGTTTTGTTACAACGTGACAGTAGCATCACTAATTTCCCTTCATAAAAATTCGAAATTTTCAGGCAAATAATGTGTTCGAATGACTGGCAAATTGTGCTCAGTATGTGTCAAACCTTTCTGTATCAAAGTACAACAAGACACTGGTACTTGGTTTTGTAGAGCTTTTGTTTTTTATAGAATTCATCTCACCCTGCTATCAAAGGTCTAAGTATAAAATGTTATGTCGATTTGTTCATTAGTCTCGAAACAGGGGAAGTTATTTTATAACGGCGATATTTAAATTAATATAGATTTGAATGATATATAATTTAATTTTCTGATGGCCAGACTACACTATTTTAAGAAACTAGGGGGCTCAGCCTCCTACTCGCTAACGCTCGTCAACCCCCCGTGAATTGCAAAGCAATTCACATTGAGACCGCTACACGGTCCCAGCTCGCTTCGCTCCCTCGCCTCTTTTTATTTTTCCAGTAATTCTAGCCGGAATAAGTACTACAATAAATCATTTGAACATATGAAAATGACAATTTTTTAATGTAAAAAAGTAATTGAAAACTCCGTTGAAAACACAACTAAAAATGCATTTAGTTGATGCTACTAATGGGCATATACACCATTTAAATACTATGAAAAAAGGATCTTGGAAACATAATTAGTTTAAAACTTATTGCACCTATAATATTGTACAGCTCAGCTTAAATTTATTAAAAGGAAAAAAAAACACTACGTGGTAGGAAGATAGTTTATCATCAATGATTTTTTAAATTTCGTTCGACATTTTATTATTTTAATTGATTATAGATTTCTGCAAAAGAAATTATTTTTACTTCAATAAAACAGCAACAGATGACAGCAGGGGCATTCTAGAAAGTTTATATTTTATTATCTCCGATTTTTTGTGTGAGTGAAATTCGTAAATAAATTCTAAATAAGAGTTGATAATTCATTTGAAATTAACAATATTACTCATAATTAAAATGAAGAATCATCTCAGACACTTTGGATTACGTTCATATTATTTTATTTTTAATAATAGTTAACTTGAGTTTCACTGCTCTGACACTGACCGCCATATTGGAGGCGGGGTTAACACAATCTTGTCTGTTCATTGGTCTGAGCTCTGGAAACTACGGTTGTTGCCAACGATAAGGTAGAAATTCAGCCCTATTTCCGCGCCACGTAAGACAAATATATATATAGATGTACTGGGTGCGCCATAAGTTCGTTAAAACTTTAAAAAATCATTAAGAAAAACAAATGACACTTTAAAAATGCGGTTTGCAGAAATGGGATTAGACAAAGTTTTGACATTTTTTAATAACAAAAAAAGTTGCGATTAGAAAAATTACCGATAGATGGCCCTGGTATGCATAATAAAGCAGGTGTATGCAAATTAGGCTTATAATAAAAGACCCATTTCTGCGAAACGTCTGACAAGCTTCAGTATCCCAGCACATGAAACAGGCCCTTTTCTCGTCTTCAGTCATTTTACCGTGCGCAATTTTCGCTACTCTTGTTAAAGAGTTTAACTAACAGCGCTTTATCTGGTAACGATAGCATACTGTTGGTATCGAATAAAGAATCTGTGTACAGTGAGTTGTTGTATTGACAGCCTAATTTGCATAAATCTGCTTCATGTTATGCATGCAGTGTCATCTATCGGTAATTTTTGAAACAATTTTTCGTTATTAAAAAAAAAAAAAATTCCGATCTCCCTCTAATTCCATTCCCGCAATTTGCAATTTTTCTGGGAAATTTTGGTGATTTGCTTTGTAGGAGGGAGGTTTTCACATCGTTTTCTACTTTTGAGCTCCCCCCCCCCCCTACAAAAAATCCTTAAAAATTCCCGGAAAATCCCTAAAATTCCTTCAAAAAGACCCTTTCTCTCAAATTTAGGGGAGCGCGGACCCCTTTCGTTTTTAGTAGGCAATGCCCATGATCAAAATTACTAGACATTTATAAGTTATTACTAGATATAATGTAAATTTATTTAATTTTAGACATATAATAAAAATTAGGAAAATTGGAAAACACGAAAAATTAAATTTTTTGCCGTTTTTTTATCAAAGTTTTGGCCACCCCTGCAGTGGTAAAAGAAATGATTTCATCATAATGAAATTTTATTGCAACATTACTAACATCTTGATGTAGCTGTTGCATTCTATTAGAAATATTGTATCGCTATGGTTGGATAATTTATTTATTTTTTTTTTAATTCTATTTTTTCGATTTTTTGAAATATTGGCCCCCTTACGGCGGTAAAAGATATTAACCATTTGATGTAATATTTTGCGAATTTATTACTTTTTACCAATGGCAACTTTCCCGCACTATTACGTTTCGATTATAAACATTTCAGTTTTTTTTACCCACCCTAATGTACATGGTTGTCATAAAAATTCACTCTATTCAGAGCGACTTGCTTTAAGTTCTAACCGAGATATCATCATGAAACTTTATATCTTCGTGGATATGCGATTGTGGGTTATAAAAATCTGTTCAAATTTCATCCAACAATTTGATAATTGTATTAATTAAAAATCATCGACACAAATAAATGCTTGCCATGGCAATTAATTAACCATTAAAATCTTACAGATTCTCTTCAATATAGGATGCTTACGTACTTTGTTAATAACTAATATCGGTGAAACACACATGAGTGTTACTTACAGGTCGAAAAATGAGCAATTTAAAATAATGGTTATAAAATGCTATAAAGGCTAATAAAATGGTTAACCGAAAGCGCTAAAGAATTTTGGCGTCTGATTTTAACATCATAAATAGTTTTAATGTTTTTAAACTGTATTTTTGTATTTGCACCTATTACAGTAACATTTAAATTATATCAATGTATTTACGTTTGTTATTTCAATTTAAGAAAGTGAATTTGACGTTTAATATATGGAATTTTCTATATTTTTAAATGAGTTGTTTATTAAAACTCATTTATGGAGATTCTATCGTGATCTGTAGATACTCAGATTGATGCCGACATCTTTACTAGAACATAAGCTAAATTGCTTTGAGTTATTTTACTTATCCTTGTATAATAATATCATGTGTATTAAACAGCTCCAGAATGCAGGATACATCTTATCACACGTATATACAAAGGGTCTCAAAACACTGAAACGCGCTTTCATTTTGTAATTGTTTGAGATAAATGGACAATGTAATTCGCAAAAGTGTTCAAATGAGGTAGGAAGTAAGATTATGTTAATGAAATAACGAATATAACCCCCCCCCCCCCCAAACCCTTACACAAAAGTGACCAATTGATAAATTTTACCTTTTGCTGCTGTAAGATCATTTAAAAAAACTGTGAACTTGTATCTTCAAAATTCAATGAGTTATATTTAAATGAAAATTCACCACTGCAAATGGGAACCATATATCAAATTAGAGATCCAAGAAAGAGGAAACACGAACATTATTACATATGCACATGACCTTAAACAAAATGTAATCAATATATGCATCAATATTAGTGTTGAAGTCCTGCAAAATATTTACAAAAACATTATTAGATCCCATTATGTACTGAAGTTGAGAGAAAACCTTATGAAAGTGCTTTATGAAATACTTTTAATTATGTTTCTGTTAAAACTACTTTTGTCTCTCCATTTGTCTTTATGCATGAATAGTGGTTTATTTAGTTGAAATTTTGCTGCTATTTTTTCACACTTCTTAACATATTCTTGAACTAAAGAACGCCCTCATAAATTTCTATATGGTCCCTCTCTTCACAGATGAAAAAGCACTGTAAATGGTACGAAAAAGTGGTTCAATGCAGCTTTTTTTCTTCATTATAATTCAGTTATTTTTTTAAGATACAGATATGCAGTTTTTAATAACGATGTTGCTGAAGCCAAAAGTAAAATTTTCTAATTGTCACAGGAATCGTATGAAAATTTTTAAAGTGCATATTTTTAACATGAATGACAGCGTTTTTTCATTAACATATTTCTAATTTTATTTTCCACCTTATTTTGAACATTTTTTTCCATTTTTCATTGGTCAGTTATTTCCAAATTATAAAATTTAAAGTGAGTGAAAAGATTTTTATACTTTTGCTGTCTTTATTTGAAAACCCATACGTTATTTAATTCCCTGAGCACAAAAACACTTTCCAGGTTTTATATTGCGTATCAATTTGAGTAATTTCCCTCACGTCTGTATTTGTTTATCTTTCTATAATAGCAGACTTACGAGGAAAACAAACATTTTTTTTTTTTTTTTTTTAAGTAAGATTTAGTGCAAGAGAAAAGTCTAAAGAAATAAACAATGTGGAAGGTACATTTTCCGTTCAAAAGCACATAACTGGTTCAAGCGTTTCGATGAAGATAATACCAAATTCGAAGACAAATCAAAATCTGATCGTCTCTCTGTTGGGATTAACGAAATAATGCTCCAACAGGAGCTGATGAATACCAGCAACCAGATCCGCAGCAATGGTGCTGCGGGCGTTCCTCTCGCTACAGGCACCAAGTGCTTTACAGCACTGACAAGCGCTTCATCCGCGGCTGTTAACTACCACTACATTATGCTCCGAAATTTAAATAATAATAATAATAATAATAATAATAATAATAATAATAATAATTTTTGATTTATTTTTACATTGTATACTTTTCAAATCTTAAATATAAAAATACATGTTTTATATTTTTAAAAAATGATTAAATAATCTATCTATATACAGGGTGTCCTAAAAGTCTAGAATCGGTCGAATAAATCTAGAAATATTCATCGGATTGAAAAACGGAAAATATGTGTTCAATATTATTGAAAAATATATTTAGGTATATCAAAGTTTCCCCCCCCCCAACTCTGCCCCCTGGGGTGAAAGAGGGGGCAACTTTGAAATCTTAAATGATAACCCCCCTATTTTTATTGCAGATTCGGATTCTACGGGAAAAATACTTAACTTTTGTATTAAACATTTTCTTCGGAAAATCGTAGATGGCGCTGTAATCCAGTAAAATGCAGTGAGAATCGTTTCCATTGAAAAGTCTGGAAACTGTCGATTAACTCGAAAATTATACATCGCATTGAAAAACGGAAAAATACATGTTCAATATATTTAGGAAAATCAAAGTTGCACCTCCCAATTCTGACCCCTGGGGGGAAAGAGGAGGCAACTTTGAAATCTTAAATAAATACGTATTCAATACTTTAGAAAAATCTATTTAGGGATGTCAAAGTTGCTATTTTTCTAAAATATTGAACTCTGATTTTTCCGTTTTTAAATCCGATGTATATTTCTCGAATTATTCGACCGTTTCTAGACTTTTCAATTGAAACGATTCTCACTCCATTTTACTTACTTACAAAAGTTAAGAATTAATTCCGTAGAATCCGAATCTGCAATAAAAAAGGGGGACGGAGGTTAACATTTAAGATTTTAAATTACCCCCTTTCTCCCAAGGGGGCGGAATTGGGGGCAACTTTGATACCCCTAAATAGATTTTTTTAAATATTGAACCTGCACATATCCATTTTTCAATCCGATGTATGTTTCTCGAGTTATTCGACCGTTTCCAGACTTTTCAATGGAAACGATTCTCACTGCATTTTATTCGATTACAGTGCCATCTATGATTTTCCGAAGAAAATGTTAATACAAAAGTTGCGTAATTTTTCCCGTAAAATCCGTAGCTGCAATAAAAATGGGGGGGGGGGGGGCTGAGTTATCATTTAAGGTTTCAAAGTTGCTACACTTTCCCCCTAGGGGGCAGAGTTGGAGGGCAACTTTGATATCCCTAAATATGTTTTTTTAAAATATTGACCATATATTTTCCGTTTTTCAATCCGATGTACATTTTTCGAGTTATTCGACCGTTTCCAGACTTTTCGGACACCCTATATATGGATATAATTAAATTAATCAAAAGAAAATGCATTAAAGTTAGAGATAAATTTTAAAGGTTAAAATACTCTAAATATTCTATTTTCTTTATCTAGCCGAATGCAGAATGTTATCAAAACGCAAAGTTTCTTCACTTTAAAACAAGAACGAAAAATCATGCGTCAAGCATAGATTATGAAACACTTTCGAACACATTCGGAATACCATAAAAAGCCTTCCCCGTTTAATAAGGTGAAAGAGGATGTAGAAATAAACAATTTGGAAAACGCATAACACATTTGAAAACCCAATGTCAGGAATTACCGTCAATAGTCGGTAAAGCATCCAAAATATTTTGTGCAGTCTTGTGTAGGATCTAAAAATTTGTATATATACTACATAGTATTCCACAATTTACTTCAATTTGAAAACGCATAGCATAGTTGAAACTTTCCCTGCAACAAATTCCGCCAATAAACAGAAATGCACTCGAGATATTTTCTGTAGTTCTGTATAGAACCTTTAGAATATATACAGACGCAGTAATATGTAAAAAATTAGTTAAATTCAAAAACGCGTACTACAACTGAAAACGAATTCCAGCAATTATTATTGCCAGACCGAATTCTTTTATGTGCCCCTGCAAAGGAATGATGAATGTTATTCACACCTTATTCTATAGTAAGCATCTTGTAGTGCAACTCAGTGATCTATATCAATCTAAATTTGTTTGAAATAGTACAATACTGTAACCGAATTCTTTTGTGTGCCCCTGCAAAGGAATGATGAATGTTATTCACACCTTATTCTATAGTAAGCATCTTGTAGAGCAACTCAGTGATCTATATCAATCTAAATTTGTTTGAAATAGTGTAACATTATTAAAGTACACCGCAAACGATTTTTGCCCATAGATCGTAATGTAACAGTATTCCTATGTACGGTGAATGCTATGCGCATTATATTCTATACTAAACATCTTTAAGGGCACTTCACTGATATATATTACTTTCAATACGTCTGAGACCGTCTAAAATCATTAAAATACACCGCAAACGATTTCCCCACATAGACCGTAATGTAACGGAGTTCTTTTGAGTGTCCCTGTAAATGAACTATGATTGCTACACACTTCATTTTCAATACCGAACAAGCCATGGTAAACATCACTATCATATATAAATTGTATGTCATTACGAGTATATGAAATATAAAGGATGTGAATTATCACTTTTCTAAACAGCGTACAACCATTAGAGTGGAAAAATGTCCAGACCGGGATTAGATCCCGGATCTCTTGGTATAGCGCACCCAGTGCTTTATTAATTAAGCTATCCAGACGACATCCAGTCTAGCATAATCTCACTCTTATATGGCAAGGCTACAAACACGCAGCATAAGATGGAAAGTCAATCATGAGCACAACACCGTTGGCATCCATGAGACAAATTAAACCCAGTATCGGTGAATATTTATAATTTATTAATTAGTGTTTAAATTACGAGTATATTTAAGCGAGTTAGAGCACGGACAGTCGGCAGGCGGCAGACAGACAAATCGAATTCATAAACACTTTTCAACTATGTGGAAAATGTTAATAAGAGCGTGATCATCTTTCTCACCTGTATGGAATGGTAATTCAGTGGCAAATCTAATCTTAAACAAGAAAGAAAAATCATTCATCAAGCATATATTATGAAACAATTTCTATACTAACAGATAAATAAAATGCCTAAGTAAACATATTAGAAAACACAAAACACGTTTGAAAGCCAGATTTCAGCAATCGCAGGCCATAGCCATAAATGTACTCCCATTCTTTTTTTGCAGTCTTGCATATGATCTATAGATTTGTATATACACTATATAGTATGCTGCAATTTAGTTTAGTATAAGAAAACACATAACACAGTTGAAAATTCGCCTTTAACAGTTTCTACCAATAGACGGAAAAACATATGAATTATTTTGTACAGCCCTGTATATTACATTAAGATTTTTATACACCAGCTAAAGTTTAATTGTGTCAAAAACACGCTGTAAACTACTGAAATCCCTCGTCCAGAAATTAACATCCATAAGCGGCCATGTATCCAGTTCTTTGCGTGGCCCTATATATGACTTTATTTATTTTTAACTGACATCTGTTAGTGTACTAAATATATTTCACGTACTAAATGCATAACTCGATTAACCCATTCGGTACCGTGGTATCATATATGCAACCTCTAAAAGAGCATACAGAAGTTGTTTTTGGCACCAGTAAAAAATAAATGTAATATTTGCTCTCTCTAATTAGAGCATTTTTGTGATAGTTTAAGTAAAGTTAGCTTTTTTTCTAAAAAAAGTGGTGCCAACCGAATAAAATTTGTGTAAAAGCCGCCGGTCCCGAAGGGGTTAAACAGAAAACCTTAAGCAATTTACGGTGATAATCAGTAATGCTTACGAATTTTTTTGTGTAGCCCTGTATATGATCTATGGTATTTATACATACCACATAGTATGCAAAATTTAGTTAAACGCATACCTAACTGAAAGCGCATTCCCAGCACTTATCGCTTATAGACAATACTTCGGATACAGTACTGCATCTGAAATCTTTTGTGTGTCCCTCTAAATGAACGATAAATGCTATGCACATCATATTTACAACAGGTATTTTGTAGTAAACCCCAATAATGTATATCAATTTCATTATATTTGAAATAATGTAACGTAATAAAAATACTCTGTAAACAGTTTTTCTCCGTAAACCATTATGTAACCGAATACTTTTGTGTGGCGCTGTAAATGAATGAGAAATGCTTTACGTTTCATATTCTACAGAGAGCATGTTTTAATGCACCTCACAAATTGATATCAATTTCATTATGTTTGTAATGTATAACATGATTAAAATGCACCGAAAACGACTTTTCCCCATAGATCATAATCTAAGGGATTTCTCTCTGTTGAGTTTACCTGTAAACTCTACGCTACGCGTACCATAAATGCTACGTGTACCATATTCCATAGTAAGCATCTTGTAGAGCACTCCAGCGTTGTATATCAATTTCAATATATTTGAAATAGTGTAACATCATTAAAATTCACTGCAAATGATTTTTCTCCATCGACCATAATGTAACGGCATCACTTTGAGTGCTCCTGTACACGAAGAATAAGTGCTACATAATTCATTTTCAATACCGAACATGTCACAGTAAACCTCAATAACATATATCAATTGCATGACAATCCGAGTATATTTAAGCAAGTTAGAGCATGGACAGACGGCAGACAGACGGACATACAGACATACAGACAGACAGACAAACCGAATTCCTAAACAATTTTCAACTATGTTGGAAAGTATTAAAAAGAAAGCGGCATAGAATAGCTGATTATTGGTAAATGTTTGAAATATCATAATTTTGGGTCAAGTTCCTATCATTTAGTTTTACAGAGTACAATCAGTACGCTCAATTACTTTGTTTCTATGTAGTTTAAAGAGGCGTAATTTTGTTTGTATAAATGGATAACTAAATAAGTTAATAATGTATTGAAAATTGAAGAACAAATTTATATCGTAGGTAATTATAGACCATTAACCCGCTGATAGCTCATTCTTCGATTTCCACGGTCCTTTTGTAGAAAAACTTATATAATACAAAATGTTTGAAACAATTTTGTTTTAAAAATTCCACAGTCAAAGGGGGAAAATTCAAATGATGAATTTACTACATATTTCAAATACATGATGATTTGAAATATGTAATAGTAGAGGAGATACTGGTCGATTACATATTAGTCGAAAGGATTTTGAAAAAAATTAAGCGGTCAGAGGATTAACATTTTGTGATTTTATTTAAACTTTAAATGAAGGAGCCTTATCATTTTTAAACGCGATGAAAATCAACAAAAACAATCAAACTGGGAATTAACGTGTCTTCAAAACCTTTTTATACATAAATATGAAAATTTGACAATTTATTAAACAGATTGTACTTTTTAATGCACTACCACTAAAATTTGACAAGTCTTTTACAGAATTTGTGTATGATTGAAATTAAAATAACTGTTTTTTTGTTTTGTTTTTTTACTCCGGAATGCATTGCGCCCTGCCTAACGTTTATATAAATTAAGAATTGTGCATATATGTATTTTTTTCTATAAAGAGAAATAAAGTATTTTTAAAACGGTCTATTGAGTGGGGGTCCTATCGCAACGGCCGGAATCGGTTAATTAGCCTTGTCATGTCCAGTAGTGGATAACTGATATATGCAACGGGTCTTAAATCAAAATTATTTTATTAACCATGTAAAACATATAATTTTTTTCTAAAAAATACAAAATTTTACATTCTGTAATAGTTAAAATTAGTGATAGCTAAAAATCGCATCACTGTAAATACATAAAAACATATCACACACATGTGCTTGTTATCTATAATAAATTTCATAACAATCCTCTCATACGTTCTCAAGATATGCGTTCAATAACAGAAAACGTAGTTTTTTTAAAAACCTGTGTCGAAGTTAAAACTTAACTTTAGTACTTTACAAAAAATAAGAAATGCATATTATTTTTCCGGTAACTGCAGTTTTAATTGGAATTTCCCCGTGCGGTTTATTTTAAAATGCTTCAAATTAATTATTTTATGAATAATTATAAATTTAAATTTAAAAATCGAGTTTTGAATCTTTAAAATCACTCAAATTTTGACATATTTTCTTTTTTTTAAATAGGAAAAGAAAACAAGATGGAGAGATTGGGGGGGGGGGGGGAGGGATTAAACTAAAAACTATTAAATTAAATTTATTTATATTTTCTACTTTTACTGCTAAATATTTTGTATATTTCTTTTTCTTATTCAAATTTTGGAAGACGTATATTTTGCACACATCCAGTAAATCAATTTAGATACACTTTTATGTAATGTTCCTTTCTTTATTGATAAGAGTATGCATTTTTAATGCTTTCCAACATCGTTGAAACGTGTTTATGACATCGGTTTGTCTGTCCGTCTGCCCGTGCTTTAACTCTCGTAAATACACTCGGATTGTCCTGTAATTTTTATATGTTATTGACGTTTACTATAGCACAATTGCTATTGAAAATGAAATGTGTAGCATTTATAGTTCGTTTATAGGGACAGTCAAAAGTATTCTGTTAGATAAATACGGTCCGTGGGGAAAATCGTTTCAAGTGCATTTTAATGATGTTACACCATTTCAAACATAATGAAATTTATATGCATTTATGAAGTGCACTAAAACATAAACATGCATTCTGTATAGTAGGGGGTGCAAAACGTTTATTATTCACTAGCAAGCTACGCCCGCTACGCTGGTCAATTTCTTTTAACGAACATTTAATCAAACAAAATATTGACATTTCATAAATAACTTTTATATTTTAACAGAATAATAAGGATACTATAATTTGTGACTCGTGCTATAGCCAATATACACGTCAGGACACGTTGCCCTTATCATTATCTTTTTACGCATGAAGGTTTCGCTATGGTACTCCATTGGAAAATTTGGTAATTTTTGAAATTCAATATTTGAAAAACGACATAATCATTAGATTTGAAATTTATATCAAGAAAAATACAATTTTTTACATTTCAAACGCAGTTTGTCTAACAATTTTCTGACAAATACTTTTTGAACTATCATTTTTTTCAGTAACTTCAAATGTTTCATTTTCCGAGATTAATCTGGTGCAACAATTAGCGAAAAACCCAGTCGTCAGAAACGCATAGTTTTTTATTAAAGAGGCTGATGGAGCAGGGATTGTCACCACCAATTTGCCACCATCACTTTTGAAATCGGTTCCGTGGTTCCAGAGATTCCATAGAAATTGTAATTTAGAATGACTTCAGAACGCTTTTCGCTCATTTCCCCCATTTAAATTTCGATTTTTTTTTAATTTATTCTTAGAGAGCATTTACATCTTACAAGTAACTACAATGCTAAATTTCAAATTTCTTGCCCCTTCAGTATAAAAAAGCCGCAATTTTCGAACATTTTTCGATCCTGCACCCCATTGATGTTAGTGGCACCGACATAAAACATAGCCTATGTTGGAGTAGGGATAGTCCCCATCAATTTGCCACCATTACTTTTGAAATCGGTTCTGTAGTTCCAGAGATTTTATAGAATTGTAATTTAGACTGTTTTTAGAACGCTTTTCGCTCATTTCACCCTTTTAAATTTCAATTTCTTTTTTATTTTGTTCTTAGAGAGCATTTACATCTTATAAGTAACTACAATGACAAATTTCAAATTTCTAGCTCCTTCAGTATAAAAAATAAAAATAAAACTGCCCAGTTAAACTGAGGGCATTGAGTTCACAGGCTATTCACACTAATTGTATATTATGCTCTTATTTCAAAGAATTTGAAATAAGCCCATCGAAAAATAAAGAAAGAAACAATATATTAAGGGGGGGGGGGTCATCCCCCCGTTACCCCCCCTATATAGTTAACTAATGAACCCCTTAAACTAATCAGGTAAATCTCTAATTACAATGAATATATATACAAAATTTGAAGAAAATCGGATAATTCTGCATGAAAAGTTTGTTTAGAACTGTTTTTAGAACGCTTTTCGCTCATTCACCCTTTTAAATTTCAATTTATTTTTTATTTTGTTCTTAGAGAGCATTTACATCTTATAAGTAACTACAATGACAAATTTCAAATTTCTAGCTCCTTCAGTATAAAAAATAAAAATAAAACTGCCCAGTTAAACTGAGGGCATTGAGTTCACAGGCTATTCACACTAATAGTATATTATACTCTTATTTCAAAGAATTTGAAATAAGCCCATCGAAAAATAAAGAAAGAAACAATATATTAAGGGGGGGGTCATCCCCCGTTACCCCCCCTACATAGTTAACTAATGAACCACTTAAACTAATCAGGTAAATCTCTAATTACAATGAATATATATACAAAATTTGAAGAAAATCGGATAATTCTGCATTAAAAACCCATTTATATAAATTAAGGCGGGATTAGCCCCCTCCGATCCCCCCCTTTATACTTAACCAATCAATCCCAAAAACTAATCAGGGAAGCGTCTTAACCCAATGAACTTATAAACAAATTTTGAAGCAAATGGGATAATTCTGCATGAAAAACCCATTTATATAAATTAAGGGGGGGATTAGCCCCCCCGTTCCCCTTCCCCTTTATACTTAACCAATCAATCCCGAAAACTAATCAGGGAAGTGCCTCAACACAGTGAACCTATAAACAAAATTTGAAGGAAAACGGAATAATTCTGCATGAAAAACCCATTTATATAAAATAAGGGTGGATTAGCAATCTGTTCCCCCCTTTATACTTAACCAATCAATCCCGAAAACTAATCAGGGAAGCGTCTTAACCCAATGAACCTATAAAAAAATTTTGAAGCAAATAGAATAATTCTGCATGAAAAACCCATTTATATAAATTAAGGGGGGATTATCCCCCCCGTTCCCCCCTTTATACTTAATCAATCAATCCCGAAAACTAATCAGGGATGCGCCTTAACACAGTGAACCTATAAATAAAATTTGAAGGAAAACGGAATAATTCTGCATGAAAAACCCATTTATATAAAATAAGGGGGGATTAGCCCTCCGTTCCCCCCTTTATACTTAACCCATCAATCCCGAAAACTATTCAGGGATGCGCCTTAACACAGTGAACCTATAAACAAAATTTGAAGAAAAACGGAATAATTCTGCTTGAAAAACCCATTTATATAAAATAAGGGGGGGTTTATCCCCCCGTTCCCCCCTTTATACTTAACCAATCAATCCCGAAAACTAATTAGGGAAGCGTCTTAACACAGTGAACCTTTAACCAAAATTTGAAGGAAATGGGATAATTCTGCTTGAAAAACCCATTTATATAAATTAAGGGGGGATTAGCCCCCCCCCCGTTCCCCCCTTTATACTTAACCAATCAATCCCGAAAAACTAATCAGGGAAGCGCCTTAACACAGTGAACCTATAAACAAAATTTGAAGGAAAACGGAATAATTCTGCTTGAAAAACCCATTTATATAAATTAAGGAGAGATTAGCCCCCCGATCCCCCCCCCCTTTATACTTAACTAATCAATCCCGAAAACTAATCAGAGAAGCGCCTTAAGACAGTGAACCTATAAACAAAATTTGAAGGAAAACGGATATTTCTATAAAGAGTTATCGCATTACGTACGTACATACATACATACAGAACCGGCTGGCAAGCTCTCATGGCTTGACAGCCAGTTTGATAGCTAAAAAATCGCAATTTTAGCTTAGCTTTTAAAAAATCGCAATTTTTTGCTCCTACACCCCCTGGGGTTAGTGGCACCGACATAAAATATAGCCTATGTTGGAGCAGGGGTTGTCACCATCAATTTGCCACCATCACTTTTGAAATCGGTTCGGTAGTTCCAGAGATTACCCCCTACAAACAAACAAACAAACAATCTTTACTCCTTTATAATATTAGTATAGATTTAACAAGGCCACGCAAAAGAATTCCGTTACATAATGGTCTACGGTGAAAAACTGTTTGCAGCATATTTTAATTATGTTACTCTATTTCAAATATAATGAAATTTGTATACATTACTGATGTTTACTACAAGATACTTGTTGCAGAATATGATGTGCATAGCATTTATCATTCATTTACAGGGACACACAAAAGATTTCGGATTAAGTACTATATCTGAAGTACTGTTCTATTAGCGATAATTGCTGGAAGTGCATTTTCAGTTATGGTATGCGTTTTTAAGCTTAACTAAACTTTGCATACTACATGGTGTGTATAAATGCTATATATTATATATGGGGCTGCACTAAAGAATTCGTAAGCATTACTGAGTATTAATTAGCGTGGTCTGCTTAAAGTTGGTTTTTAATTGAGTTATGGATTTTCAAGCTGAACTATATTTAGTATACTGAGAGATGTTTGTAGAGTATAAATAAAATATAATATTCAGGGACACGCAAAGAACTATATACATGTTCGCCTATGGATGATAATTTCTGGAAGAGTGATTTCAGTAGTTTTAAGCGTGTTTTAGCAGGAAAGTTTTAACTTAATATATGGCATGAATAAAATTCTGAAGGTAATATACAGGGTTGTATAAAAGAATTCAACTATTTTTCCGTTTATTGGTAGAAATGGCTGAAGGTGAATTTTCATCATTTTATGTGTTTTCGTACTAAACTAAATTTTAGCATAGAATCTAGAATATATATAAATTTAGAATATATACTTTAGATCAAATAGAGGATTGCACAAACAATTGGTCTTATAGAATTATACTTTTTCAGCTATGGACGGTAATTGCTGAAATCTGGTTTTCAAATGTGTTTGTTATTCGGTTTATAAATGTCTACTTAGGTACCTTATTTACTTTATTTCACAGAGAAAATTTGTTAAAGTATTCTGGAGGTGTTGAAAATAGCTTCAAAATCTATGCTTGACGCATGATTTTTCTTATTAAAAAATATATTTGTTAATATTGCTGTATGACTTTGGTTAGCTGAATATGTATAACATATGTGTGAGATTTTTTTACCTTTTATTTAAATGCAATTTATTCAAATTCCTATAATTAATAGAATGAAGTGCGGTTGGTTGTAGGACATTTAACATACATCGTATCAAGTCAACCTACTTTCATATATTTCGCATCTAGATTTATTCATCTATGAAATGCTCCTTACAAGATCTTTTATCTTGAATCATCACCGTGACCAAAATAGTTTTCGTTTTAATAAAGTAAAAAAAAAAATATCCTTATTAAAATCTTGGGAAAAAGAATTAAAAGGCGTTTAAAATTTTAAAACCTTTATTTTATGTTTGTTTCATTGTGTCCAAATGAACGTAGAACACAAATGCGTTTTTTGGGAGGGGTTTGGGGGTATTTTTTGTTGTTTTTTTTTGGGGGGAGGGGGGTTGTACATTTGTGCTTTTTATTTAATGCAATAAAGTTTCTCTAAATTGTACAATGTTAAAACTTTTTTTGCTTTTGTAACGGCTTCGTTTGTTATATAAACCCATACATTTGCAACACCTATTATATGATGTATATAATATATATATATATATATATATATATATATATACTAGGTGCGCAATTAAGTTTCTGGGTTTTTTTATCTATAAAAAATGGAAAAATTTAAGAGAAATGCAAAAATTGATTTATTCAAAGTATCGTCCCTCACTTGCTATACATTTTTGCCATCTCTCTGGCAATTCATGAATACCGCGACGATAAAAAGACGCGCCTTTGGACCGAAACCATTCATCCAACCAATTTGGACTTCTTCGAAATTGGCTAAGTGTAGCCCAGCAAAGCCATGCGCCATCGACCGGAACAAGTGATAATAGGAAGGAAACAGATCTGGTGAATACGGCGGGTGTGGTAGCAGATCCCATTTCAGTGTTTTGATTGTATCCTGGACGATGGAAGCGCTATGACACGGAATGTTGTCGTGCTGCAATATCATTCGTTCGTATCTCATGTCCCATTCTGGCCGTTTTTCGAGCAATGCATGGTTCAAATTATTAAGTTGTTGTCGGTAGCGATTCCCATTAACAGTTTCGACTGGTTTCAGCAGCTCATAGTACACGATTCCTTTCTGGTCCCACCAAACGCAAAGCATTGTCTTCTTTCCGAAGCGATTTGGCCGTGCCTTCGATGTTGATGCTTCGCAAGGTGAAAGCCACAATTTTTTCGTTTGGGATTCTCTAAATATATCCACTTCTCATCGCCAGTAACAATTCGATGCAGAAAACTCTTTTTTTCATGCCGCAAAAGCAAAATTTCGGAAGTGGCTCTTCGATTTTCCATCTGTCTCTCAGTCAACTCAAGCGGCACCCATTTTTCTTCCTTTTGAATTTTTCCCATGGCATGTAAACATTTGGAAATACCTTGGGGAGTCATGTTTAATGCCTCTGCAAGTTGTTCTTGTGTTTGCGTATCATCTTCATCCAATAACGCTTGCAGATTGGCGTCCACAATTGTTTTTGGTCTTCCGGAGCGCTCCTTGACCTCAGTGTCGAAATCGCCATTTCTGATGCGTTTAAAGCAATTTTTACAAGTAATTTTCGATGGTGCATGTTCGCCGTAGGCCTCCTCAAGCAAACGACGTGCTTCAGCTGCATTTTTTTTCAAGTTAAAGCAGGAAAGCAAAGCTTCCCGAAAATGCTGTTTACTTGCCACAAAACTCGACATTTTCGTTGTTAGAAAAAATATTTTAGCGTTTCGATATGTGTTGTTATTACGACTGGTTATTGTTAATAGATATCCAAGCTATTAGAAAAACACAACTTTAGACATGTATGTCGACTACATGGGCCATTAGCGCCATCTATGTGTGAAACCCCGAAACTAACTTGCGCACCTAGTATATCGTAAGAAGCATCCTTGCAAAATACATAATTTCATCCGTATAAATTTATTTATAATTATGCTTGTAATGGGGCAAAATATATGTATTGTCGCCTATGAATATACAAGGGAAATAAATTATTGTAATATGAAAGCAATAATAATTCAGAAACTATTGATTTAAAAAAATTAAACACAACTTTGTTTTATTAAAAAAACATATATTTTACATGAGCATGAAGCTCGCTAAGAATGAAGAGAAATGTTTTAAGTGTACTTTTTAAATATGCTGTTATATATGGTTTTGAATGCAATACAGGATATATATATATATATATATATATATATATATATATTCAAAATAGAAGAAAAAAACTTGCATAAATTATTTATCTGTTTAGATTTCGCACTAGCATAAGTGGTGCCTTGTTAATCGAAAAGTAATAAAAGCGTTTAATATTCTTATTATGAAACATGAACGAAATTAAAACTTTTAAAACTATTTCTATTAACGAAAATATTTTCATTATTTTTCTTCTATTTTACTCGTATTTACTTTAAAATACAAGTTTTCTTTTCTTTGATTAAAGCTGTGACAGAAAAATGGTGATTTAATTTAAAAAATTGATAGCAGGAACTTTTTTAACCCTTTTGAACACTTTCCAACATAATTGAAAAGTTTTTATGACTTCGGCTTATCTGTCTGTCATCTGTCCATAGTCTTACTCTCGTAAATATACTCGAATGGGCATGTATTTGATATCTGTTATTGAGGTTTACTATAGCATGTACGTTATTGAAAATGGAATGTGTAGAATTTATAGTTCGTTTACAGAAAACTCAAAAGAATCCTCTTACGTTTTCGTCTATGGGGGAAAATTGTTTTCGGTGTATTTTAATGATGTCGCACTGTTTCAAACATAATGAAATTGATACGCATTTCTGGGGTAATCCTTTTGTAATCCTGGAATGTAAAGACTGTATCATTCATTTACAGTGTCGCTCAAAATTTATTCGATAACATAATGGTCTGCGGAGAAAAATTCTTTTCAGCGTATTTTCATGATGTTATACTATTTGTAACATAATGAAACGTATATACATTACAGAGGTGACCTACAAGATGCTTACTGTAGAATATGACGTGTTTATTGACAGTTACCGTGCATTTACAGGGACACACAAAATGTTTTGTGTCCCTGTCTATTAGCAATAAATGTTGGAAGTGCGTTTTCAGTTGTGGTGTGCGTTTTTAACTAAATTTTTATATACTACCTGGTGTATATAAATTCTATAGATCTTATACAGGGATACACACAAAAATTTTTGAGCATTACTGTGTATGAGCGTGAATTGCTTAAAGGTAAGTTTTTAATTGAATTGTGCATTTTCCTGCTGAGCTATATGTTGTATACCAAGAGACGTTTATAGCATATAAATAAATTTATATACAGGGCTCCTCAAAGAACTGGATACATTGCAGTCTATAGATAGTATTTACTAAAAGTATTTTTTCAGTTGTTTTAAGCGGATTTTTTTTTTTTTTTCAGAATTAAATTTAGTTCAATATGAGCCATGTTTAAAAATCTATCTATACTAATAAAAGAAAGTTTCGCTCTGTGTGTGTGTGTTTGTTTGTCTGTCTGCGATGGCTTGCAAAATCTAGACCACCTAGAAGTCTGAAAATTTAGGTGTGGATAGTCCAAGGTCTGACCATGTGCACCTGAGTCTCAGAATTTTAATATTTTGATAAGTACTCAAGATATTAATTAGAATATCATTAAACATCGCATCAAAAATGCCATCTTTTAAATCAAAATATCTAAAGATAAGAACTACTGTTGTGGATTTGCCAGCGGAAATGAACGAATTTGAAATTATTTTACTAATTAGCGAATTTTAAGAAAACTAATTAAGATATAAATTTGAAAATTTCTGAGCATATGTAAAACAAAATTCTGCATCCGACTATGCGATTTTTGAAATTCGGCCGGTAGTTTTTCCTAATTTATGCAAAAAACTGCCGGCGCCAGGAAAAAAATCCGAGAAAGTTTCAGACAGGGATCTGCTTTCATTAAAAACTGAACTACAAAGAGATCTGTTTCTCTGGCCGATCCCTCCATTTAGCTTGCGAAAATGAAAGAAAATAACGGCCAATTTTTACTAATGAACAAAAATTTAGATAACTAATTAAGATATAGATCTGAAATTGAGGATGGGAAGTGTTGTCATCTGCCGGCTATTTTAGGGTAGCGTCTTCGTTATGTTCTAATTATCAGAAAAATGTAATTCTTTTTTTAATGATCGCGTTAATGTAGGTGAAGGAGGTTTTCTTGAACAAATTATTCGTTATATTTGCGGGTATGGGGCGGGAGGGGGTTAACGCCTTGCTCTGATTTGCACAAAACAAATTCCATTTATCAGAATGCGCCCGTATCGGCGGAAAGTGGAAATAAAGGATTTTCAGTCGCCATGCAAAGCAATTTTAAATAAATAATTTATACAAAATCGGGTTAAAGATATGAAATCATACAAACTTTAGATTTGTTTAATTTTATTATCACGGGCAGCAACGCCGGGCGGGTCATCTAGTAGATAATATACAGGGCTGTACAAAATTATTCGAATGCATTCTTCTGGTGGAAATAACTGAAGGAGAATTTTCAACTGTGTTATGCTTTATTATGCGCGTTAAGTTAAATTTTAGCACACGTTGTTGTGTATGTGCACATTTATAGATGATGTGCAGGGATGCACAAATAAATTCGAGTACCGTTCAGGGTATGGATAGTAATTGCTGAAATCTCTTTCAAATGGATTATGTGTTTTTTAAGTTGTTTACTTAGATATCTGTTTTCACCTTTTTAAACGACGATGTTCCATTATAGTATTCTGAAAGTATTGGAATGAGTTTTATAATCTATTCCTAACGCAAAAATTTTCTTTCTTGTTAAAATATAAAGAACAA
Organism: Maratus michaelseni; assembly: GCA_963931845.1. Taxonomy (NCBI): domain Eukaryota; kingdom Metazoa; phylum Arthropoda; class Arachnida; order Araneae; family Salticidae; genus Maratus; species Maratus michaelseni. The sequence continues at coordinate 421,612,662 of OZ007586.1, forward strand.
ATGTTAATTAACTTTTTAGCTTATTATTATAATTATTATTATTATTGATCCAGGTGCCAAATAGTGTTGCTGCGGCTCTTCAGCAATCAATCGCCATCACAAGTGTATTTTTGGAAAAGCTTGGGCTTTTTCAAAGCACCATCAATCGACACCTGTACCAAGTCAGGCTTTTGAGAGACACTGTACGAAGTATTTTCCTAATACAAAAATTTAGAAAAAGCGTTTGACACAACCTGCTAAAGCAAGAAATAATGAACAATTTATTTTCCACCATCAGATTTTGTAACGTCAAAAATATCGGACGCAATCTGCTATAAAAAGGGTATTAGACAAATTCCTTTTCAATACTAGGCAATTTTTGCAACGTAAATCATCCCAATACAAAAATGTGAAAAACGTTTGAAGCAACCTGCTTAAACAAGAATTATTGGTTAATTTATTTTCCAAAATTAGGAAATATGCGCAAAACCAATCTTTTCAATACAAAAAATGCGAAAAAAATTTGATACAACCTGTTTTTTAGCAAAATCCATTGGTCAATTAATTTTTCAATATTTGTCAATTTTTGTAAGACCAATCTTGCCAATACAAAAAATACGAAAAACTTTTGACACAACAAACTGAAGCAAGAATTATTGACCAATTTTTTTTCCAGTATTAAGCAATTTTTGTAACATCAATTTTCTTTTTTAAAAAAAAAAATATGTCCTTTCTATTTATACATTATATATTTTATACCGGTATATTCTTTCAAAGGTTACTTTTATAATTTATACTGAAAGCAAATGCGAAAGAAATAAGAAATTGTAATTAATTATTTCCCAGCAACAAAATTATTATCCTTCCCTTCTGCTCCGTTTAGCCTTAACATCTCAAAGTTGTAACTTTTCCTGATTCTCATTCACAAAAAGACATATCTCATTACGAACGAGAAATACAACTTTTATGAAAATTATCTGTTTGCAAAGTTAGTTTTAATCTCAAATAACTTCTTAAACAGAAAATAGATAAAACATGATTAGAAACTAGAAAAAAATAATTATGTAGGACATTACTACTAATTTCCACATCCTTTTACGCTCTATGCTAGTGAACTTCGTTCGAATCAAACTTAATGTAAAGATTATTGTTCCGGAAAGTACGAACATAATGACTTTCTCTAGCGATAAAGTGGAGAAAATATCCTCTTTTGCTTTATTCATTGACTAAGGTTGCGACGTATAAAAAATCTTCATGTCTGGAGATATTGATTATTCTGTTACCTTTTATTCAGTTATATAATTACGCTGTACATATTTTAATGTTAATTATTAAGATATTCTTAATTTCTAACATTAATAAAATTTTAACAAAAGCATTTTTTCGAGAAAACACAATTATAATTACATATATATATATATATATATTATGGATAAATATTATTTTCTAACATATATATATTTTTTTAAATGTGAATTTTACGAAGAAATAAAAATTTAATTCTTACTACTGATATCTATATATACTTATTAGACTTATTTGCGTAAAAAAATACAACAAGCATCTGCCTACTCGTAACAGTACACTAGCTAAAAATTTGATGTCAGATTTTAGCAACAAAGACGACGGGGGGGGGGGGGGGAGGAACTTTGAACTGGATTCATCGTTTTAAAATGCCAAAATATCTTTTACTTTAATTTAAAATACACATTTTCATTACATTGAATCATTACTTCATCCTGTAATATCACAACAATGTACTTTGTTAAACAAATACACTATATTTCCAATGATGATCGGTCACTTGCGATTTTAGACGTTTTGTTAAATATCTGGAAATATACCTGAGGAATTATTTTGAAACTTCACGAGTGTAAACAACATGATAAACGTCATACATTTCCGCGAAGATTTTTTCACTAAACCCGATAAGGGGCCGTCAACAAAGTGAAGAAAAACGAATATCTTTTGGATAACACTGTAGAAACTAATATTGCAAAATCATTCAAACTATAGACTATGATTAAGTGGCTTATTGTAATAATGTGGGTTCATTTTTATGAAGATAGCATGTATACTCGAAGAGAAATTCAGGTTTTTATAAAAACAGTCCCAAATTTTACCAAGTTTTTTGCTTATAATTTGCAGAGTTTTTAATATAAAAATAAGTTATTTTCAGAAAATATGACACACAAAATTGTACACAATACCCTGCAATCAGAATTAAAAAATAATAAAAATTGTATGAAAAATGAGCAGGTTTACTAAATATTGTTTCACTGCGCATACGCGAATTCAATCAAAATATACTGTGCATAATATATTAGCTAAATGTATAGACAAACTTTTATGAAAGTCTCAAAAACATAGCTTGAAAATTCTGATAGTAATCGTCGATAGAATAAGCTCGAATTTCGCAGTTCCCAAAAGGAAGCAAAAAGATGAGGGGTTGTATCCAAATATACTAGCTTATGAAAGTTGACATAATAAGAATGAAGTGTTTCTCATTCTATATTTGATACAACCCCTCATCTTTTTGCTTCCTTTTGGGAACAGCGAATTTCGAGCTTATTCTATCGACGATTACTATCAGAATTTTCAAGCTATGTTTTTGAGACTTTCATAGAAGTTGGTCTATACATTTAGCTAATATATTGTGCACAGTATATTTTGATTGAATTCGCGCATGCGCAGTGAAACAATATTTAGTAAACCTGCTCATTTTCCATACAATTTTTATTATTTTTTAATTCTGATTGCAGAGTAATGTGTACAATTTTGTTTGTCATAATTTCTGAAAATAACTTGTTTTTATATTAAAAACTCTGCAAATTATAAGCAAAAAACTTGATAAAATTTGGGACTGTTTTTATAAAAACCTGAATTTCTCTTCGAGTATACATGATATCTTCATAAAAATGAACCCAAATTATTACAGTAATCTACTTAATCAAAATCTGCAATTTGAATGCTTTTGCAATATTAGTTTTTACAGGGTGATCCAAAATATATTCGTTTTTCTTCAATTTGTTGACGGCCCCTTATGGGGTTTCGGGAAAAAATCTTCGGGGAAATATATGACGTCTATCATGTTGTTTACACTCCTGAAGTTTCAGGATAATTCCTCATGTAGCTTTTCAGATATTTAACAAAACGTCTAAAATCGCAAGTGACCAGTCATCATTGGAAATATAGTGTATTGTAACTAAATTCTAGATAGAATTTTTTTAATGTCTTTCTTTGTATTGCTTTCTCCTTTTTCTTTTGATTGAATAATTAATTTTAAGTAGTAATAAATATTAAAAATGTCATACAAAACGAATTTTGTCTTAATTTTGTTTTCTCTTCAATTTTAAATAATAAAATTTATTGATTAATTAATGAATTTTATTATATATTTATATTTTGAGAAAAACAAATTTCATTTCATATTTATTGGCGAGTGCAATAAGACGTAAAAAGTAAAAAATCTCGGACAAAAATTATGGTCCATCGTTTTCAATGGTTCTTGGTGCAATATCTTCCAAAGCATCAGTATAAAAAAGTGACAGAAAATGTTTTTGGGCAAAAACTGTAATTGTTTATTTATAAAACATAAAATATACTGAGAAATTAATATAATCTATTCCAGAAAACTTTTAAAATTCCCATGCCTTCAACTTTTTAACGCTGAGAGTTATAATTATTTTTTAAATGTGGTCTAGGTATAATAAAGTGACTGTACGCTCTTAGAGAACACTTCAAACATCGCCTTCTAGCGGTAAAATTAGGAGTTAGCGTGCTGATCACGAAAACTACAAAGTGTGACCGAAAAGTAATATGACTGATCACAGAAATATTATGGTATTATATATTTGTAAAAGAACTTTATTGTTGTATGAAATACTCCCCGCCGGATGTAATGCATTTCTGACAACGTTCATACAACTGCTGGAAACGTCTGGAATAGTTTTCCTTTGGTACTGGTTTAAGTTCCCAGGTAACAGCAGCTTCGATCTCTGAAATGTTTGCAAAGCTGTGTCCTTTCAGTGTCAATTGTGCAAAAAATATGGAATCTTTACCCGCCGCGCCGTATCGATGAAATCGCCGCACGACTGCATTCGCTGTTGTTTTGGTTCATCGCTTAGGTGATGAGGGACAAACGTCGCACAAAGTTTGCGCTTACCCAAATCCTCTTTCACAATAGTTCGAATTATTTCCCGATGAAGATTCAATTCGTCCGTCTTTAATCGGGCGGACAAACGGTGATCTCGTAACAATAACTTCCGAACTCAACATTTGTCACCATTTGATGTCGTTCTGATCGTCATTAGTCTTCCACAACGGCATTCATCCTCCATGTTTTTACAACCTTCATGAAAGCGTTTGAACCATTGAAATATTGTCTTGCGATAAACAGCTTTATCTCCGCACACATTTCGTGGGTTTCCATTGTACGTTTACCCAAGTTGAAACAAAATTTCATGACGCAATGCACTGACAACTGTTACTTTGCAGCTACCGCATGAAAAAACACCTACCGAGATATTTTGAAAAACAAGTGTAAAATTTACGACAGACAGGGAAGAACGTGATGCGCATGTGTCAGCATGTCGGGTTATTGACATTTTTGAAAAAAAAAGGGGGGGGGATTCCCCTTATTTATTGACCTCACCTTGTATATGAAATAAGGGAAAATAGTTAAGTTGCGTAAAATGTTCTCTTGTTTCATTGTTATCAATTTAAATTGCGTAGAAACAAATGAGCATTTTGCGCGCTCTATTCTTAGCATTTACGAGCACAAAGTGTATATTCGTGCTAAATCGATGCTGCAGTACATATTTTTAATTGTCTATTTTTCCTAACTCATGTAGTTTTCAAGATCAGCACCGGAACATAGCATAAAATACACCGGAAACGATTTTTCCCCATAGACCGTAACGTAAAGGTATTCTTTTGCGTGCGTTCCTGTACGATGAATGCTATGAGCACCATATTCTATTCTAAGCATCTTGTAGTGCACCTCAGTGATATATTTCACTTTTAATATGTTTGAGATAATCTAACATGATTAAAATACACCGTAAACGATTTTTCTCCATAGACCGTAATGTAACGGAATTCTTTGGAGTGGCCCTGTAAATGAACTATAAATGCCACACACTTAATTTTCAATACCGAACAAGCCATAGTAAATAGCAATAACATATATCACTTGCATGGCAATCCGAGTATACTTACGCGAGTTCGAACACGGACAGACGACAGACGGCAGACAGACAAACCAAATTCATAAACACTTTTTAACTATGTTGGAAAATGTTATTAAAAATGCAATTTTCATTATTATGGATATGGAGACCGAAACCTCAAACAACATCCATTTGATTTTGGAACAAGTGTCGATGCTTAAAAACGATGTTCGCTGTTCCAATATTTTTTATTTCTGCAATTTAGTTCCAATGGCAGGACACTGATTATACAGTGTGTTTGGGAAATACCACTTTCACACTGAACAATGCTTGAAAAAATAAGAAGTAAAGTTTTGGTGCTTGTAAAAGTAACACATAAAGTTTTATTTCTATGCAAAGTAATTTTTCATTTGAAATTTTATTCACAAGAGAAAATTTAATTATGATTGTTAAATGTGCAGTTGAGTTAATTTTTATTTAAAAATTGCAAATAAAATCCAAATGTATTAAAAATGACTACTATAATTCACACCCAACATTGCAAGATATAATCTTATTCGTCCTAAGTATGTTTCCTTGAATGTTTTCACTTGCAACTGTGATTCCTGTCTTGCAATCGTTGATATTATCCAAATGTGACGATATACGCAGTCTTTAATAAATCATCGTCGAAAAAAACACACGGTGGGACACCTACTAATTTAACTGGTCAAGATATTAAATCACCCTGATGAATGCATTCCTCTAAATCTTGATTATACTTTAACTTCCTTTTTAAGAACGCAGCAGTACGTTATAAATCTGTGATGAATGAATAAAATTTTATGGTTTCTTGTTATATATTCAAACAACTTAAAATGCCTATGTCATTTCACAGCTTCCAAATATTCCGATTTTCTCCAAATCAAATAAACATGATTTGAACCAGAAAAATTATTTAATAAAATCTGTCTTGTTTCCATGTGGTAGGGAATGCCGTGGCTGGTTGTTACAAAATCAAACTTGTGGTGTCTGAATAGAACTTTATGGTTTTCCAACTTATTATATACAAAAAACATAAATTTCCTATATCATTTCACAGCTTCCAAATCGTGGGATTTTCTTCCAATCAAACAAACATGATTTGAACCGGAAAAATAATTTAATAAAATTTGTCTTGTTTTATGTGTTAGATAAGGCCGTGGATGGATGTTGCAAAAATCAAACTTTTTAATTTTCAAAAATTTCTCTACTTCATTATTAAAAATGTATTACTCTTGTCGATTTTTTTTTGTGCATATTTTTACTTCTGTATATTCCCAAATTTTTAATAGAAATTTCCTTTTTTATAATTTTGAAAATTTTAGTATTTTTGTGAGAACTTTCATGTCACAATGCGTTTGTCACAATGCTTTTGTCACAATGCGTTTTTACATAGAATACCTATGAAATTTTTGCTGAGAAGTTTCAATAGTCAATTCGTTATAAAAATTCTAACATAAATGTATTATTTGTTTACATCATATAACGATAGGAGGTATGCAGTTGCACAAGAATATTGAAAAATTATGTTAACCGTTTTGGGTCCACATTTTTTTATTTTGAATTTTGTGAGAAAATCACTCTCAGTTTTTAAAAAAGTAAGCAATTCAAATGACAAAAATTAAGGTGTACTGAAATCTAACTAATATAGTTATTTTACTTATTATCCATATGGCAATAAGCTATGAAAGAATTTTTGAAGACGTTTAGAAAATGTTGTATTACAATAGGATTAATTAGAAAAAAGTCACAGTATTTTTTATATTTTTTTATCATACATTATTGCTTCGGACAAGTACCCCCTATTTCCATATTTAAAGAATAAAACATAAGTTTGGAATAAAAGTCTCAGAAACGATGTATAGAGCTTTAAATGAATTTTCTTTTAGTTTTATTACTAAATGCTGTAAATAAATGAAATAAAAATAATAAATGCAAAGACATGTACTATAACTACTACTTACAGACAATAATAAAATAATAGTGGATCTAGTAAAGCTAAAGATATTAGGAAGTAAAACACAAGAATAGATTTTGAAAGAAATAGATAGAAGAAATAGATTTTGTTGTATAACCAGTTTTATGGAATGTTTAGTTTATTTGTTTATCTTGCTTTGTATGCCAAATTTCTTATCTCTTTTAGAATTAAAGCTGTTCTCAAATCCAAATAAGATACTTTCTGATATATTTCTGAATACATCTTTGTCCAGAAACGCATAAACGTGGCAGATGTTCTTATTAAAAAACTATGTAATCGAATTGTATTTTCCATTTTTTGGTAAAGGCAGAATATCTTTCAGCAGATACTGTCAATTTTGACGCTTTAAACCGAATTTTCTGATGCGACAAGACGGGAAAGGAGATATAGGGTGATTATAATTAAAGCACCACTTTCAAAATGCTGTAAAAAAGGAACCACCGGACAGAATGACTTCAAATTTGAACTGAATATACTGGAAGAAGGGGGAAACGGTATGGCATAAGAAAGAAAAATTCCAAACTGCACCAATAGATGACGCTGTAAGCGGCATAACGAAAGTGGTTTTGGCTACAAGTGACATTTTTAATTGAAATACGACGGTTTTGGCATGAGTTTCACAGTAAACCAACCGTACTGTTCAATGTGCATGAGTGTTTCTGTTGTTTGACGGAAAAAATGACTTCCAAATCAGTCAACAGTTGTGGTATTGTTAGTGGAAAGTCCATCCACCACGAAAAGGTCGTACCACATTGGGTAAGAAAAATTGGTTTTTAATTGTCCTTAGGCTAAAAACCGCATAAAAAACACATAATTAGGTTTTTAATTGCGCATTAGTGTCTTTTAATTTGCGAAGTACACTGTAAAAAAAAACTCGGAAACGTTACTCTATCTGGTGGGGCGGCAATGTGGCCCATCGGTTCTGTTATGTTTCCACATATTTCAGTCAGATATTCGTAAAAGTTTCCGCATATTTCGGTCAGATATTCAGAAATGTTTCTGTATATTTTGGAAACATTTACGTGCATTTCGGAAACGTTTCTTTATATTTCAGTCAGATATTCAGTAACAATTCTGCATATATCGGAAATGTTTTTGTATACATCGGAAATGTTTCTGCATATATCGGAAATGTTTTTGTATACATAGGAAAGATTTATGCATACATCAGAAATGTTTTTGTATACATCGGAAATGTTTCTGTGTATTTCTGTTTTATAATTTCTTTTATTTGAGAGAACTGTATGCTTTTAAAAAAATAATAATAATATTACATTCGCTCGAGGTGAAACCCCACTCCTCATCATCGTGGTTGGGTTTTCTGCGAAGCTCGGGGAGCGAACTCGCTAATCATAATATAGAAATGATCCTATGAAGTATGATCTTGTAGATGAATTATGCTCTAGAATTAGCAATATTATAAACTTTCTGTAATTTCTGGTGTGAAACATATATTTTTCTGAACTCGTTTTATTATTCACCTTTTATTATTAGACTGCTACTCAAGATATCACTTTAAAGTTATTTATGCAGGCGAAATAAACTTGGAAAAAACTTAATTCTATGACAAATACTTCTGTCATTTTAAAATAACTCCAAATTTGAGTGTATGTCCTTGTACTGAAGAGAGGCTTCCAAATTTTCCGTTGTAGGAACAGAGTTGAGTCGTCTGGAAACTTCTTTAGTTTGCCTACTACAAGCTTACAAGTACAACAAGTTTAGAAGTTGTTGTATACACAGTTAAATAACTCGTTCGATAGTTTCTTTATAATCTTGTTCCATGAATCTATAATAAATATTAGAAATTTGATTGATGAATAATAATGTAGTACTAGTATTAATGAAGTACAGATAGCACCGTATATACGTCTTTAACATCTTTTCGTTTTGAGATCGGTTCCGTTTCGTAACTTTTCTAATGATGAAATGTATCGTTTATATGACAGAACAAATTCCTAATTTCACTTATGCTATACGTTTTTCACTCAGTTTTTATGAATCAGATATTTGTAAATAAATAACGTTGAAAATTTGATTTATGGATCTATAAATAATTCTTTTTTTAACCCTTTAGCGGACGGTGTCCCCAAAAAAGGACACCGAATTTTAATTCCAAAACTGACAAACGACACCAAGAATATTTAATTAATTTTTTCCTTTTATAAACTACGGGAAAATAAGCAAGTTTTTATTTTCTAATAAATTCTTTTTTATATTCTGGTGTCAGTCGATAGTTTCATTAGTTTAAAAACAGACTTACTCAGCGCCGGAAAGGGTTAAATACAGCCTCATGAGTTCCATCCTCTAAATAGATACTCAATGAAAATATTTAATTTCCCTATACTTATAAATAGATAGATTTTAGTAATACCTTTCAACATTTTTTTTTAAATCTTGTAAATAGTTATACTATTCAAAAATATTTTATATCTGTGGTAATTGTTTTATTTTCACGAATTGTATACTTATAAATAGATATATTGATAAAAATGTTTTTTCTGTTTGTAAATATTTTTAATATAGTGTTTTACAACTATCATGCTTCTAAATATATTCATTTAAAGGTATTATTTTATTCGTATAACTTGAGAAGTGCTGAGATAACCTGAGAAAATAAATATATTTTTATAAGTATACAGTTCATAAAATAAAATAATTATTTACAAATACGAAATCGTTTGACCTAATATCTATACTTACAAGATTAAAAAATATATTTATTTAAAGGTATTAAAAATAATACATCTATTTTGGGAAATAAAGCATTTTCATAATGCGTATGTATCTGTTTACAGCATGGAATTCACGAGACCGGATTTTAAAAAAGAATTATTTATAGATTTATAAATCAAATTTTCAATTATATTTATTTATAAATATCTGATTCATAAAAAATGAAGGAAAAACTTATAGTATAAGTGAAATTAGGAATTTGTTCTGTCATATAAACGATACATTTCGTCATTAGAAAAGTTATGAAACGGAACCGATCTCAAAACGAAAAGATGTTAAAGACGTATATACGGTGCTATCTGTACTTCATTAATACTAGTACTACATTATTATTCAGCAATCAAATATCTAATATTTATTATAGATTCATGGAACAAGATTATAAAGAAACTATCGAACGAGTTATTTAACTTTGTGTATACAACAAAAGATTAACTGCAAATGTAATATTAATATGCAATAAAATAGAATCTGATAATATTAATTTTTTTTAAAGCATATTGTTCTCTCAAATAAAATAACTTATAAAACAATATACTTGCAGCTCATATAAATACGTTGCATCTGCATCTGTTTTAAGCTGTCTTTCCTCTCAAAAACAATAGAAATCACGTGATAATGACATGTGCAATAGGTCGGAGTAGATGAGCATGCGCAAATATTACTTCATTTCGAATTCCATTTTAAAACTTTTCACGGAATGAGTGTAACATTTCCGAATTTTTCAGTAACCATCATTTTACACTACCTATTCGAAAACATTTCCGGTATAGAATGTAACGTTTCTGACTTCTTCAGAATAATTCACCGCTTTGAATATTTTTCCGAACATACGTGTAACGATTCCGAAATAACAAGTAACTGAGGAGAACACAAAGTTTACTATAAATTTCCGGAAACCTTTCCGCCTTGTGCCGAAACGCTTCTGAGTTTTTTTACAGTGTATGCAGCTTACAGCGCGATCTATTGATACACTTTGGAAAAATTTTCCTTATGCCATACCGTTTTCCCCTACTTCCAGGCTATTCAGTTCAAATTTGAAACCTTTCTGACCAGTGGTTCGTTTTTTACAGCATTTTGAAAGTGGCACTTTAATTATAATCACCCAGTATATTCATGGAATGTCAACTTTTTCATTTATGTCCGTTTTTCTAATGTGATGCACGTAACTAGCTAACGTGCGATAATTAATGTTAAAATGATGGGCTGCTTGGAGAATTGAAATGTACTTAATTTGTACCTTCCTCACTGTCCTCAGTGCAACATCAGAAGGAATTTCCTCATTAGGTGGCTTCTGCGAATGGGGTTGGTTGTCATATGCGACAATTTACCCCACACATCCTGTAACAACCAACCCCGAAAAATACACGACTTTTTATTTTTGTCATTAAAGCGCTATCTATTATTTTTTCACTTTTAATGCGATAAAAAAATGTAAGATAATACGGCACTATTAATAATATAGATTTAAAATTTAGAACGATAGAAAAGAAACACTCATCAGCACGAAATCAATCACCAATAAATTAAATATTTTGACAGAAAACAATGTTTGTTGAAGACAGAACTCAAACTAAGCAAATAATGCAAGTATAACTAATATCCATTGAACTACATAAAAGAATACATGTGTTAATAAATTTATGAGATCACACAGCTTTTAGGAAGGAAGAAATGAGTTTTCTTACAAACAACCCATGTGAGATCCAACCCCGATCTCCGCTATTTATTGTAAATCATCTATTAAGTAAATATTTGTGTTCAAAATATGTTTATTTGATTGAAAAGGATTGGAATGTTTGGCAACCATTTTATTTCTTTTAGTTTTATTGAGTGTCAGAATTTGACAGATAATTCTCATACAACCTTCTGTATTAGCAGACATTCAGATACTCACGCTTTTTTCAGGCTATGGAGGTGATCATTGTGAATTCGAGTACGATGAGTGTGACTCCAGCCCGTGTATTAACGGAGGAGCTTGCGAAGATTTAGTTGCTGGCTATCGTTGTCACTGCGGACCTGGCTACCAAGGAAGACGTTGCCAAATAAAAGTCGATCTTTGCCAACCAAACCCATGTCCACCACCCGCGCATTGTGTTGACAGAGGAAATAATTACAGCTGTATTTGTCATCCTGGCTACAATGGTAAGAAAACAATAATATATTTTATAAATATAAATATTAGTGATTAAAATTTGTAATTAATGCTGGGCGAAGTAATTGCATTTTAACCCTCTCGTCACCAAATAAGATAAAAATAGAGAAAAAAAATCTTTCTAACATTTAATGCTTCTAAAATACCACTATAAACCATGTACAAAAAGAATTTTTTTTTGTAATGTCGCTCTTTCTAATTTTTTTCTGCGAGCCTCATATGAGGCTTAATGTAGCTAAGGGTTGCACATGTAGATAAATACATTTTCATTACATAATTAAAATAAATGTTGATAGCAATATTTTTCTACTTTTGAATACTTGTTTTATTATTTTAGACAATTATTAAGTTAAAAAAAAATTACAATAAACAAAATGGAAATAAAAAATATTAATTACAAATACAAAATTCACGATAAATATGTGTTTATCGGTAATGTAAAGCTTTCAAACATTCAGGGTATAATGATTCTTTGCATCTTACACAAATGTACCTCTTTTTTCTAGTACATCCATATAGATGTCATTTAGCTGCATATTTTCCTTGAGTTTTGGCAGGATAGTGATTACCCCTATCTCTTTGCAGTTTGGTTGCAGTTTGTATTTTTATCCTTTTTTTGCATTGCTGTTTCTCCAAAGGATTGTGATGCTACCTTTTTTTTTTGTTTGAATTTGACGAGCCTTGATAAATAAAGAGATGCGGAAATAGAGGATTTAAACTCTAGCAATACCAGGTTCTGATTATCTGGATCCATTTTCCACAAAAGCCAGGAATTTATTACCGCTATGTTTAATATGTGATGGAAAATACATAAATTACCACCTTTTGTGTTGCAATGTATGTCGGTAAAGGCCAAGTAAAAAATCCAGTAGATATACACTCCTCCCATATTTGTATTGTACATTCCTATTGTGGCTGATCTAGGAATTTGAATAATACATTTTCTTTTCGACACCACAGTTAGCAGTCCCTACAGGGCTTGCTCCTAAAAATGAGGAAGCAACATGGACTGCAGAATTATCATACCATATCTAGTGATGTTTATTTACTCATTGCTTGTTACTAGAGAAATCGAACCTCTAGGCTCTTTTTCAGAACATTTATAAGCTTTAATTTGCTAGAAGCTTCTTTTAATATTTTTACACGTATTGTGCCGGTAACAAGAATCTACCTTTGAAGACAAGTTTATTTAGAAGTGGGATCGTAGTAAAAAGATTATCAAACCCAGTTTGTGGTTTTTGTTCTTGATATGTTGTTCACAAAGCTTAGTACAACACTTCCAACAGATCCAAATTTAGCACAAAACTCAGTTGCTAGTTCATTCGTTCCTTCATAAATTTCAAACTTGTGTAAATATCCTGAAATTCCAACAAGTGCCCAGGTCTTTATACCCCAAGGACATGGCTTACCTATAGTACATTGTTTTATTTTTGCCCTTCCTTTGAGCCTTGAAAGGAATAATCATCTCATCGAAAGATAAATATTCTTCTGGATCATACGCTTCCTTGAATACTCTGGAAAAGTGGTTTAATACTGGTCTGATTTTAAAGAGTTTGTCGTTTTATTTTTTAGGAACATTATCTGAAACAAAATGCAAACATTTTCTGATTTCAACAAATCTATTTTTTGTCATATGATCAGCTGTTAGACTTAGGCGTATGCCATGCTTTGATGTCCAATAACGTTGCAACCGTGAATAACGAAGATAAGTCATAACAAAATTAATACCCAAAAACACCTTAAATTCTGAAACAGCGAGGTTAAAATTTTCATTACCTTTTCTTGTTGCATAAAAATTTGATTCATACATAATTGATTCTAAAAAGTCATCAGGAAGCATTTTAGAATAATTATGAACTGCGTTTCTCCAGAGGTGTGAGATTTATGATGCCTTAAAAAATTAGGAATGTTATCCTAATCCCAATGTTATACTTCATTTCATTATCCTTTTCGGCAAACCCTAAAGTTTTACGACATCGATTAGGAACTGTTTGGGTTTCAGCAAAAGGAATTGTGCTTTCATCTTCATCACTGTCATTTGAAGCTTCTTTTTCAGCTACTTGAGTATTTGAAACCCATCTCATAATTCAGCTTCAGCTTCAGAAAGCAAATCATCTTCTGAGTCACTTCCAAAAAGGATTGCATCAATCTCTGTTTGTGTAAGCAGTATTCTACTTCTCTTATTAGTTATCCTAAAAAAAGCGAAAAAAAGTAATAAGAAATTATTTTTTACCCCTACCCCTTTTGTAAACAATCATCGTTTTAACCCATTGTCTATCTACATAAAAAAATAAATATATAATAATCTTTAAAAAAAAATGCAGAAGTTTTTATCGTTTAAATCAAATAATTTTCAATTTTCGGCTGTAATATAGATTTATATTAGCTTACAATTTCATTATTCTTCTAAATCCTAATTTTAGAATATTAAGTATGAAAGACACCACAAGTAACCGTAATCCTCATATGAGGTCCAATACACTGCCACATTTTTTAAGAAATCTGTTATGTTTAAAATTAATTTAAAAGCATGCCGATATTAAGTGAAGGTTAAATAATAAGAAAAAAAATTACTTACATTGCAAAAAAGTTAATAAAGCAAGCCAAATAATTAGTTCATTTCTCTTCTGAAACAAGAAAGCAACAATTGTTAATAATGAAAGACATTGTCTAGTACTGCCCTCTAGGTAAAATTTCTGCAACTATATAGAAGCATCATATCTATTCTAAATGAATTAACGGTGTCACTGAATGAAAAGAAAAAAAAAATCCGTCTTTTTTTCTTAAAAATTTTGCTATTTGAAGTAGGAGCCTCATATTAGGTCCGAAACAGGATCACCAGCTTTGTTGAAATTCCGCTAAAACAAAATTCAAAAGTACATATATTTCTTCATAAGACATTTTTTAGCATCAAATGCCTTTCAAAAAGATTTATTGAACTTTAAGAGTTGCATTTTATCTATTTATCATTTTCCTTTAGAAATATAGATTACCAGATGAACATTATTTAATTATAAATAAATAATTAATTTTATAAAATGAGTTTTCTTTATGTAAAAGTAATGTTATTTTTACTTTCTCTTCTGCAAACAATTGACTTAGGGTTAGTTGGGGAAAATGTAAACACGCGGTAATTGTAAACAATCGATAGCAGTGCTCATCCGAGGGTTGGGAGATGAAAAGAGCTGTTCTGTACCAAAAGTTGCAATGTGACAACCACCAGTAACAAAAGTTACAATGTGACAACCACCAGTAACAAAAGTTACAATATGACAACCACCAGTAACAAAAGTTACAATGTGTCAACCACCAGTAACAAAAGTTACAACGTGACAAAACCCACGATAGTGATATAATAACCAGTGGAACTCTCGAAAGAATACCAAGATTCAAAATGTGAAAACCAGCTCTAGCACAAGCTAGAGGTAAAAATATATCAAGAAAGAGACAAAAAACCAATGAATGATAGACAAAAAACAACCCACAACAGGGGTGAGCCTATAAAAACGCTAAAAAGCCTTGACAGAGACAAATACAACAAGAAGTGAAATCAGCCCATAAAAGAGGCGATAAACACTACAGCGACAACCCACCATGAACGTGACAAGCCAACAGACATGGTAAATATGTAAATCTATGTACGGTAATGGCACCTGGTGCATGTAAAATCCGTCGTGGGTGCAAAGTCCTCCAAGTTACCTGTGAATAATACCTCTGGGGGTGCCTAGTCAGGTGAGGGTCTCGTCACCTGATCAAGGTTCTAAATTACGAGACCTATTAAATCTGTCAATTCAACAAAGTTAAACAGAAACCTTGAACCGGCAAACAAAGATAACGGTAGCAAATCACAAGAGATCAAGCACAGCAGCGATGTGAACAAATATATAGTCAGGTGGATCACAGCCATGCTGTGATCAGGCGATTTCCGCCCCGCACCCAGGTACTAACCCGTTAAGCTAGGCATTCATGCTGGGCAGGTAGGGGCCTGGTTAGCGGTATAAAAAAAAAGAGCTGTTCAGCAAAACAAAAGGAGCACGTTATTGTCGAAGAGAACGACGAAAATGCTATCACTGTAGATGATTTAAATGATGAACAGCAACATTTCAAAACTACTGAAAAGAAACTAGAATTTACCGTTTAATAAGGTGAAAGATGATGTCTAAGTAAAATAATTGGAAAAAGCATAACACATTTAAAACACAATTTCAAAAATTACCAACAGTATTCGGAAAAATTACCGAATTTTTTTGCGAAGCCCTATATATGATCTACAGATTTGTATATTTACTGCATAAAAATGCTAAATTTTAGCTCAATTAGGAAACGCATAGCACAGTTTAAAATTCCTCTTCTGGAATTTCCGCCAATAAACGGAAATCTATTCGTGAACTTTCGTGCAATCCTGTATATGATCAATAGAATTTTTACACACCAAGTAATGGGAAAAATTAGTTAAATTTAAAAACGCGTTCCGCAACTGAAAACGCACTTCCAGCAATTACTGTTTACAGACAGAACTTTAAACGAATTATTTTGTGTGTCCCTGTAAATGAACTATAAATGCTATGCACACAATATTCTATAGTAAGCCTCTTCTAATGCACATCAGTGATATATATCAATTTCAATATGTTTGGAATAGTGAAACATTATTAAAATAAACCACAAACATTTTTTCCCTTTAGATCGTAATGTAACGGAATTCTTTTGAGTGTTACTATAAAGGAATTACAAATGCTACGCACGCTATATTCTATAGTAAGCCTCTTCTAGTGCATCTCATATGAGATTCGGATTTTATAGATTAGTTACCAATTAGAACAGATTATTTTATTTAAAAAAATTTTTCAAAATATATTTTGAATTTTAAATAGGCCTATAACGCAAGTTAATTATACCTTAGATTAAAAATATATTTATTAAAATGTAATAAGCATAATATAAAAATATAGTTTAGTTGTTGCCAATATTTTATTTATTAATAATTGCAGTTTATTTAATTTCATAAATTTAAGCTAAAATTTAGCCCAATTTTTAATATTAAAAAAATCAAAATTAGCATTTTCCCTATAACTATATATATTTAGAATTATAAAGTAACGTAACAGCATTAAAAATGCAATTTAAAGTTCCATGTTAATTTATAAACTATACTAAAAATCCTTCCATGAGTGTAGGACAAAATCGGAAAAACCCGGTATTACCCCAACATGCCAGAGATTTAAAAACATGGCATCACTACTCTCAATCCTAAAGTAAAAGATCAGTAAAAATGTTAAAATACTAGAAGGAAAGCAAAGAATTAGATATAGTAACACCTAAAAATCCCGTAAAACCTAGAATCAAACAAAACAATTTTTAAGAGTAATTCAAAAGAAATCCTTCACACAAAAAATAACGGCAAAAAATTGTGAAAATTTTGATAAATTTAAAATGAGAAAATTGAAATGAAAATTTAATATTTATCACAAAGTTGAAATTCTAATATAAAAGTCAATAACATGTATCTTTGAGATTTTTATTGCGAAAAATTATAATTATGCAAACAAACGCTATTTTCGCCTGTGTAAAAACTTTAGGGATATATATATTTTTTTTTTTTTTTTTACAGATATGTTACGTATAACTATTATTGATTTTCCTGCGAAAAAATCTTCTCATAGTGACTTTGATGACGTTTTATACTAAAAGTTTTCTTAATTTTATAATAATGCTAAAAGCAAGTAAACTGTCTGAATATGAAAATGTCTGTTCAATCTTTTACATTGTCAGGAATGAGTTGTTGGTGTACTGCAAAAAAGATAGGAAGACCTAAAACCGTCATCACCAATTTTCGAAAGTTAAAAGGTTACTGTGGTACTTCTATGAATGTAGGAATGGTCTAATTCATAAAGGACTGTTCTAATGATGAACAAAAGTTTAATACATCACATAAAATTACCTCACTTGACAAGGACAGGAACAGCACGAATTACACTAAATAACATAAACAATTAATTTCATTTTTCGTATTTATGACCGGCAATATTCACGGCCATTTTCATGACGTATTCTGGTTTCTCATGGCAGACAAAATTCTTTGTTGCCGCCATTCCAAGGTCTTCTGCGTTTTTTTCTGTTTTTCCAGAATGGAACGCTACTAGAACAAGAAAAGGCATGCGTAGCCCTCACAAAGTAGGAAGAAAAACGCTGAAAGAAGACCAAAAGCTTTGTCCCCCCCCCCCCAGAGATGAAAGGACACTTTTAAAGTTAGTATCAACTGGAAAATACTGAAGTATGGAAATATTACGAATGACTGTGTTCGACGTGTGAAAGAAAACAATCTACAATACAATTACTCGATCTGGGAATTTGCAATATACAGCAAAATTGTGTAAACCGTCTTTACTGACTAGATAAAAATCCCAGCCTTTACAGTGTGCAAGACAATTGATGATTTAGGACGACAAAATGTTGCAGATTATTTTCTCCGATGAAAACAAATGGAACTAAGATGGTTCTGAGGGCTGAAAATGCTATTGGCATGATTTGTGAAAAGAAAAAGAAATTTTCTCTAAACGTGAATTAGGTGGCGTATCCATTATGACATGAGGTTGATTTTCGTTTAACGTTGTGTGCTCATTTGCGTTTCTTTCGGGAAAAATGAATTCAAATCATATTTAAAAACTGTTTATGACCATGTTTTAACTCTTGAAATACTTATAGTGGGAAAAAAATGGATTTACCAGCAAGATAATGCGCGCATCCACGCAAGCCGTAAGACTGGTTCCAGAAGAAAAACATTGAAGTTTTGTAACGGTCACCTAATCTATACCCTATAGAGAACTTGCGGCGAGACCTAGCAAGACAACAAAAACGGAAGACATTTTTCCTCAGATTCAGAACTTAGATCTACGACTGAACATGAATTGTACAAAACTAGTCTCGAACTGTACCAAAATTTAATAATGCCCATGAAAGATAGAATATTTGCGATCATTAAAAGTAATGGAGGGTACACAACATATTAAGTATTAGTTTCATCATTACCGTATTATTTTTTCTGTCCTTAAAGTTTTACACAAGCGGAAATAGTGTTTTTGTATAATAAGGGCCCACCGTGGCTGAGTGGTCAAGACATCACACCGCTAATCGCTAGCGAGTGTAGGTGGAAGGGGGTTCGAATCCCGCTGGCTCCGTTCCACACTCTTTGCGGAGCTTCCGGCTGTATTTTTGTGCGTTGTAAATTTCCTTGTGTGTGTGCTATCTCGTCCCTGTATATATTGACGATGACTTATAAGCGGGCGCTTGAGGCCAAGCATACAGGTCAGATGTATGTTAATAAAATGTTAATTGTTGTATAATAATTTTATTTTCGAAAGAAAATACTTACAGATAAATTTTATTGATATTTTTATTAGCTTTTCAACTTTGTGATACACATTATAGCAAACTTTTTTCGTCTGATTTGAAATTTATCAAAAACATTACAATTTTTTGCCGTTCTTATAGTTTTTACACGCACTGTAGCTACAAATGCCGTAATGGCGATCGACAAGTAATCCTTTGTATTGGCCGATAGATAGCGGAACAAATCAAGGAGGAATCTGCACTATCCGGTTTTACCTACCTGCTCGGTTTTGTACAACTCTCCTCTATATTTTTAAATAGAATGAAATTAAAAATGTGTGATAAAATTAAATAAAATCTATATTATTTTAAATAAAAATTATAAATCAGTGAAAATGATAACAACTTCGTCATATTTTAAAAAGAAAATCGAATTTGAAAAGATATATCCCATACTGTGTGGACCACTGCATTCATCGAAAGAGAACAGGGAGTTAGCGCTCAATTTTATTGTGGAGATCAGTTGTCGTTTCGCGCTGAGATGCGCCACCGGCGCCATTTTTCGCGAGGTGCAGACTTCTAGATCTAATGCCGTGCAATCTTTAAAGAAGCTCAGTTAATCATAATATTCTTTGTTTAAAAAAAATGACTTCTAAACAAATTTTAGATAAATATATTCGGTACTATTTCATTTTGAACTACATTATTATTTGAGTACTTTACAAAACGTTTTTGACATATTCTTAAGCATTTTTATGGAATAAAAGGATTTAATTAAGAAATAATGTAATTCTTATGGAAAAATTAAAGAAAAAATAATTTAAAAAATAAGATGAATTTAAAATAATACCTCTCTTACAATTTTGAACTTTTTGCAATATTTTTTTTTTTTTTTTGATATTTTTCGTACAAGTGTGCTTCGTAAGTGTAAGGACAAAATTTCCAAAAAGCTTATCAAGTTAAGGAAAATAAATAAAATTACATGTAAAAATACAATAAAATCTATTATTTACTTAACATTTTTATTTTAAACAATAAACTATTTTTATTACTGAAAATTTCATCCTTAATTTTATAGAATTCACCATGATGATCGATGAAAAAGTCAAGTGAACTGAAAAATATATGTCGAAATTTTAGTCTAATTTCATACGAGCGTCGGTTTCGATGATCAGGGTTTCTGCGTCAAAAACGACGACTGTGCTGCAGCAGCTCCTTGGACGATAGTTTCTACGCTCCTATTCTCTTAGAAACTCTTAGAGGCTTTCTTCCAATTTATCTTTTTACTGGATCAGTCCGGCCCGATCAAAAAACCGACCAGAGTTCTGCATAGAGTCGTGTAATCTGATTTTACCCGACAGGACACGCAGTTCGAATCGTGTCGGGTTAAATTTATTTGCTTCGGGTTTGGGTTTGTTTTGGGTTGGGATTTCACTCTAGTGTGTCGGGTTACGGTTAACTCGATTTTTCAAAAAGTCTAGAATATATTTTCAGATGAGAAAAACTATATATTTGAACATCAATAAGTATATACATATATATATATATGTGTGTGTGTGTGTGTGTGTATTAAATTGATAGTAAAGATATAATTGAAAAGTATTTTTCCGTAATTGTATTAAAATAGGAATTCTTTTTCTTCCATTTAGGGTTCTGATTGAAGCGTGTTGGATTCAGTTCGAGTTTTTTATTTACGAAATATTTTCAGGTTCGGGTTGACTTTATATGAAATTTTCAGGTTTGGAACGGGTATAAACCGACACGCGCAGGATTCCAAATCTAAACCAAAATCCGGACCCAATTTCTACAAAAATGTTTATTTTTCTAAACCAACATTGCCCTGCAATTAACACTCGGTTACTATTCCCAAAAAGCTTACGTTATCGCTTTAGTTGAAACTGCGAGATACATGACGTAATTTCCATATTTATACAATTTATACCGGAGGATACAATAATATCGGAGGGAAATTAGTAATTACATAGAAATGTATGTTCTTTCCTTTTTATCACAAAAACTTGAACAAATTTATAACAATAATTATAAAAAAATAGGTCATACAAAACTTAGATAAACGTGCCGAAACATTAAGCCTAAACCTTGTATCTTACAGATATAAGGATAATAATCGAATTTTAAAAGAATATTATGTACAGTCAGACAAAAAAAAGTACACTCCATACATAATCCATATTTTAAAACAATTATAGAAAAATAATCTACAATTATATTTCTAATATCAATTTTATCTTCTATGCTAAAAAATTAATATGTACATACTTATTAATGTTCAAATATGCAGTTTTTATTTTGTTATTATACTGAAAAAATATTTTAGACTTTTGTGGAAAATCGGATAAATCCGAACCCGATCCGCAAGAGTTAAATCCCAACCTAAAACCGAAATAATTTAAGTGAACCCGAACCGAACCCGATTCGCAACGAAAAAATATTAGCGTCAATTCAAACCCGACATGGAAAAATTTGATTATCCGATCGGGTGCACGACAGTAATTTGGAAGGAGAGAATTCGATGAACGGAATCTCAATAAAAATCGCCTGAAAACTCTATCTAAAGCGTCAAAAATAACGGTTGTGTTGCCAGGATATCATAAACAGTGACTATCAGCGTGCATTATGTGGTTGACATTACGGTCAACCGGGGGTGACTTTTTCCCACCCCGCAGATAAAGACAAAACGTATAATAAATAAAATTTGATACAATAAAAATAACTAGTAATTCAGAATTATGATAGAATGGAGCAGTAGCGTAAATATAAATTATTTAATTCAGCATTTTGCAAATTGAGTTGGGTATCACTTTCGTTGCTGTTTTCTTTACTTTTTTCCGCGTTACTGGTCGAAACTTTTGATTAAAAAAGTTATTCATACCTGATGCTGAAAGGTGGTAAGTACAGGGTGATTTTTTTTAAGTTGTGAAAGTAAAACCCTATAACGAAAGAACCACTGATCCAAATGACCGGAAATTTCACCAGTATGCTCCCAAAGCAATGGGGATTTTTTAGGCATGGTTAAAAAAAACTTAAAATCTCACCGACAGATGGCGCTGTATATGCAGTAAAGTTGGGGGAGGAGTTGTGCAAGACACACGCACAGTGGATACTCTTCACTCTGTTGGGGAACATGCGGTTTCACGTTTCCAACTCGTAGCTGAAAACATTGGACAGCACACTGAAAATCGTATGCGTTAGTTGCGCAGTTCTGTACGAATGTTTTACACCATATTAGGTAGCTTTCAATACAAAAAAGTATAAAGCTACCTATTGCAGCCGTTCGGAGGAAAGCAGTTCCGGAAAATTTCGATATATTTTCACCGATCATGACCCCCAGACCCCAAAACCACCCTCCGTTCAAATGTTGAGTTATATATATATATATATATATAATTATAATATCTTTGAATTTCAAAAAACATATCAAGTTCTTGTTATGATACCATAATTTAGCCTATTTGGCTCATAAATCACTTTGATTAGCTTATATATATATATATATATATATCTGACCTATGTCATACGATAACGCTCGTATATTTATAAATCGATTTTGATGAAACTAATTGTGTGTATTAAGGTCACCAATGTCTCGTCCGAGTTCGTCGGCCAGCTTGGTCCGCCATTTTGTTTCAAGATGGCGGCCATTTAAAAATTGAAAACTAAAATAAATATACCAAAAAGTTAAAAATTCAAATTTATTTTTTAATTACGTGTTAGGCCTTGATACAAGGATTCCAAAGCATTTTTTGGTTTACCTCTATTTTTAAAAATGGCTGAGAGCAATTTGAAATTCTAGGGTGGCTGACATTTTGAAACAAAACAGCACATTAACGCGATTACTCGCAAATTATTTTCTTTCATTGTTGTAATAATTTTCCCAATCATACGCATAAAACTATATATTCATATCCGTTAGCGCCAAAATTGGCGACGTTGGCGACAAAATTGGCAAAATTGGCGACAAAATTGGCAAAATTTGTGACATTTCAAATGAAGCCAATTTGGCTATTGCTCAATAATTTGGTGAAATTCTTATTAAAATTCAGTATTAACGAATCTTTTGTAAACGTTTCTTTGCATTTTAACTTGCTGTTTTCGTGTAACATTAGCTAAAATTTTAAAACGAAGATATAGGAAAGCTACCTTTTCCTCTCGGTACAGGCCGGAAGGACTTTTTTTATATCGTTCTGTTTCTGCAGGTGTTTGCAGTCCTTTTTCCCAATTACTGCATTATGTATGTTTTTGATATACAGAATGCAGCAATTGGGAAAAGGAACTGCAAGCACCTGCATAAACAGAACGAAATAAAAATATGGAGTAAAACATTCGTACAGAACTGCGCAACTAACGCATACGATTTTCAGTGTGCTGTCCAATGTTTTCAGCTACGAGTTGGAAACGTGAAACCGCATGTTCCCCAACAGAGTGAAGAGTATCCACTGCGCGTGTGTCTTGCACAACTCCTCTCCCAACTTTACTGCATATACAGCGCCATCTGTCGGTGAGATTTTAAGTTTTTTTTAACCATGCCTAAAAAATCCCCATTGCTTTGGGAGCATACTGGTGAAATTTCCGGTCATTTGGATCAGTGGTTCTTTCGTTATAGGGTTTTACTTTCACAACTTTAAAAAAAATCACCCTGTACATTTTGTTTTTTTCTTAATATCTTTTCTTAATAAATCAATGAAATTTATATATATTAATGTGATATTTTAGTTTATACATTAACTTTATTCACAACCGGCATTTTGAATGCCAATTTGGGGTGAAATTATCTCGGGACACTGTCACCACAAATTTACATCATTTATTATAATCTAACTTTTCTGAAAATGTAATCATAAAATCTAACATTTATTGTAAATATAAACGTTGTACTAGTACATAATTATTTTTTTTTCGTACAAGTGCTGGTGTAATAATACTTCGTACGTATAAAACTCCTGTAGGTATTCGTAATTATAAAAAATTATACTGATAAAACGGTGCAGAAAGCGGTAGATGTTGTTCTACAACATGTATTAAGGCAACGAAAAGCCGCTAAAAATATTCAATTCAATCACTACTTTAAAGAATAATTTAAAAGGTCCTAAAAAATTAACCCTCCAAGACCGATTTCTTCTAAAAGAAATGTTTTTTCAGTGCCTGAAATAAGTGACTACATAAAAATTTTGCCTCTTAAAA
The DNA here is from genome assembly GCA_963931845.1 of Maratus michaelseni. Taxonomy (NCBI): domain Eukaryota; kingdom Metazoa; phylum Arthropoda; class Arachnida; order Araneae; family Salticidae; genus Maratus; species Maratus michaelseni. Next base: position 421,637,230 of record OZ007586.1, read on the forward strand.
ATCATGTCTTATTAATTGTGAATCTTAAAATTTACAATTGATATAGAACAAGAAAAAAGAATTAGAAATTGTTTGAACGAAAATTTTAATAAGTTTTGGATCTTTAAAGACAACAAGAAGCAAAAAATGAGACAAAGTCAACTACGGTTGACGTTATTTAAAAATTTTTAACTAAAATACTTCAAAATATGCAGAGCATAAGTTTAAAGTTGACGAAGAATATTGATTTTTTTTAATTATTTCATTGCACTTTCTTCTAGTACTAGAAAATAGATAGTATGTATACGTAACTTGTGATTCATTCAATAAAAATATAAAAACAAAATCTTTCAACAAACAAAATGTCCAGCTTTCAAAAATGTTAAACTTTAAATTCTGGCTTGCGAGATATTACTGACAAGAAAAGGAATAAGAATTTTTACTTCCAATTTGATTTATGTGTATTTCCCAGGAATGCAGATGTTTTTCCTTTCAATATTAGCTTTTAAGGCAACATAAATTTTCTTTTTCCATCGTCATTGATTTCATAAAAAATGTCCAAGGATTTTTTTTGTTTTGCATTAAGTAAAAGATAAATAACATGTTTACTTAAAGCCAAAATGTAATATTCTAGCCACCGAGTTTCGGAAAATATTTCATTTATGTTATAAAGAAGAGATTATCAAAAGTATGTTATTTAAGTTTGTTGAGAAATAATACTGTAAAAAGAGAAACAATGATAAAATATATTGTCAGAAAAAGACATTCTCGCAGCCATAAAAATGAAGTGCCATCTTACATTTTATGTTTAATATATCTGTTGATTTATGATTTGCAATATTTCAGCCCCAAAAGTAAATGAATTACGAACATAACATGAACTGACATAAATATAATTATATTAGACAACGTCAAGACTATATAAAATTTATTGAAAATTCTGCAGGGAAAATACTTTTCAATGTTATGTCAATATAAATTTACCATACATGAATAGAAGACTACTGTCAGTTTGTAAGGATAACTTGTTTTAAGTAATATTCAAAACTTTTCGCTTTCGAAATTACATTGGAGAATTAGTCTCATCTAACATTTTGTATAAATTTTAATATTTCTAAAATAGTTCACTAAATAAATGCTCATATGAGCATTGAGTTTAAAACTTACGAAGAACACTGAATGTTTTTAAAATCTATTATCCAATTTATTATTTCCCAAGCACTGTAGAATGAAAGTGTGTGGAAGCAACTCATGATTATTTTAAAATAAACAAAACATAAATAAATAAATAAAATCTTAGACAGAAATATTAAGCTGATATATCCTCCTAAAATAAATTTTCGGATATGTAACGCAAAGGGTCCAGTAGGATAAGCATGGCGAAGTGGCCCCCAAAGGAACCTATACTTGAACATTTGGAAAGTTATCACATTTATATACACGACCACATTTTATGTGTGTTTAGGTTCCTTACTTCAACGTGACTTTGAGATATAAAGACAAATATTGCATACGGGAGTATTATTTTTATTTTTAATATCTTCTAAACTAATTATGTTTGTGAGATAAAATGAACTGCATCTTTTTACTAAACTTTTGTAGTATATTACATAAGTTTTTCATAATTTTCGACTAGTTACATCTATGCCAAAAATTGATAAAAAAATAACGATTTAGTTTATTTTGATTGTTTTATCTGAGATACAATCCCTAAAAAAATTATGTAAACTTCATTAAAAAAAAGTCACAACATTTAGTAAAAAAATAAGTTGTAGTCCCCCCCCCCCCCTTTAGTATCGAACAAATCTCCCCTCATTCTTTTGAAAAGTATTTTCCTCATGTAACTGATATTTTTATAAGGAGTGGTAAAACTAAATAAAGAATAAAATTAAGAAGTTATACTATTTATTATATTATCAGAGGTGCCAAGCTCTCATTAATATTCCGTAATGCGTGGGTTAATTTGAGCCAGGTTTAATACTTTTCGCACCAGAAATTTTTTTAAGAAATGAAATTAAATGAATTTTACGTAGACACCTGACATTAAGTAAATAAAGATTCATTTAAAAAAAAATTCTGGTTCGAAGCGTTGTTAACCCCTTCGCGACAAGCGTCCTTTACAGAATTTTTAATCTTTTACCACCGGTTTTTCAAAACAGAAATTTTCGCCTAATTGAATCTCAGAAATGCTGTCATTAAATAAGGCAAAGTTTACAATAAAAAGTAACTGGTGGGAATAATCGAGGATTCTGAGCGCCTTATGCGTCACGTATACGTGTCATTCGTCCCCAAGGGGTTAAACTGGGTCAGATTAAACCACGTATTACAGACGATTAGTGGGCACCTCTGTATTATTATTATTATTATTGAATCGAATGTTCTACACATATCATATAGATTAGTTATAAAATCCAGAGTGCGTACAGTTCTACGACAATTTTGAATAAACATTTTCGCCTTTTTTTCCATAGAATAATACTACGATAAAATGGGTCAGTTGCAAATTCTAAATAGAAAATGTTCAATCGGAAATATTGGCAACTTACTTCTTCAAATTTACATGTAAGCATCTTGAAAAATTTTAATAATCATCACTATATATATTTTTATAAACACAGAAGCCTTTTCCGTTTCTAATATATTTGTTAATATTTCCGACGGATGTAAAATTCTGGATAAATAATGGACTATAGTGGCAACGTATGAGCAGCATCTTACTGTGCGATTACCATTTGAATATTTGCAAAAGTAACGGCAAATACTCTTCTGATTGGTGCCATGATGAATGTAATTAATATGTATACTTTCGATGACTTTGCTGTTTATGTGTCTTGATTTTAGTTTAGCTTTGATTATATTAGGTATTGCTTTAACGGCTCGAATAGAAAGATTGTTGTCACCATCCATTAACTCAGCTAAAAAAGGCATGACTATAGACAATTGATAAGATCCCGTGGAGATATTCTTAAGTTGCTCTTCAGTTAATTGAGGAAAATCAAGACGTCCACCTGCCTTTAGCTGGTGAAGTGTACATTTTCGTTGATTCTACTTATGTTCTTAAACTTCTTAGCTCAATGTATTTGGTACATTAATCGTTAATGACATGTATTTTATTATAATATCAATTAATTCACCATGTGTTAGCGTATCTTCTGTACAGAAATCAAAGGTTTCGTATAACGACATTATATTGGGCAGTATTTTATTATCAACACAATGATGTAAAAGTCAATATTTTGGGGCAATAGCACCGGACTGGTTTCGACTATCCATAGATCTTAGTTACCTTTCATGACATTTTAGCTTCTTCTGTTGTCATTTGAAGTTTAATGCCCTTAAACGCTGGTGATGGAACATCCAAGCCCTTTTATGCTAAATACTTCTCAACAACGCAAAATCCTCGATCTACAGTAGTGTCGGAAGAATGTACTGAATACATTGAATCATGAAGTTTCAGTACAGGAGTGGAATCGAATAAAATATACACTTCAGCAGCTGAACTGAATTTTGCGTCCTTCCCAAATTTTACATCCGTCGGAAATGTTAGAAAACATATTTAAAACCGGAAAAATTCCTGCAATCATCCTGATATATGTAAAACATTTACTTTAATAATAATATTGCATAGCTGCCAACTTATCAATAATTTCCGTAAAATGGTGTCAATTTGACCTAAGTTAAATAAAGACTTTTACACCTGAAAGTTTTCTTAATAAATTATGTTAAGTAATAACTCCAAATGAACAAGAAACATTTTTTAAACAATTTTTTTTGATTGGAAACGTGTTTCTTTATGCTATTGAAGATATTGGTATGGATTTATGGTAATTATTGGTAAGATGGCAGCTATATATTATTGTAATTAATGTTCCGTGAGAAGGATGAAATAATTTTCCACTTTAATGAACCATAAACTGGATATGATTAAAGATGTGATTGTAGACGCATCTTTAATTCTGTTACAAAAGTACTAGTCGTAAGAAAAGAAAAATGGGTATTACATAAATGGCGAATTCTTCTCATATCTTCTTCATTTTATTAAATTTGCATTAATAAAAGTTAGAGAAATTAGATAAATGTTGACAAGTATAATATACTAAATGGTATCAATTCTTTATTTTGTTCTTTATTTAGCCCTAACACTTCTATACACTCTATACAAAAGGCACTAACACTCTATACAAAAGGCAAGAGGAGGTTTGAACTTAATTATTTACTAAGTGTTTCAACATTTATTTTTTCAATGAAGTTTATATGTTTTGTAGTACTCCATGAGTACTACAACCTATATTTTTTCAGTAATTATATTTCAGATAAATTTATTTTAAAAAGTAAATCATTATTTTCATCATTTTTATTATGTTTTCTCAATCACTAGAGTAGAGGAAGGAGGTTGTGTGTAAATAACCTCATAATTCATTAAGAGCAAATATAAAAACAAAATATTTAATAAAATTGTTAAGCTGTTAAATCAAGTTTAGATTATGTTACAAATTAAAAAAAAACTGTATTAGCAAATATTCAAAAGCGAATACTAATTATTTTTATTACTCTACTGTCCAAGCACCAGAGGATGTAAACGTAAAGTAAGTGTAAGTACCTAGCGATCTATTTAACGAAATATAAAAACAGAATGTTTGAAATATATTTTAAGCTGTTAAATGAGTTATGCTTTATATCACCGACAAAGAGAAAAAAGTTGAGAACACTTACTTCGACTAGAATATATATTTTTCAGCCAAGCATAAAAGTGTTTTTCCTTTCAATATTAGCTTTTAAAATAACATATATTTTCCTTTTTTACATCATAATTATTTTCATTTTAAAAAAATCCAGAAAATTATTTTGCATTATGCAAAAAGTAAATAACATGTTCGAGTAAAGTCAAAATGTAATTTTCTAGAGATCGAGTTTCCGAAAATATTTCTTTAATGCTATAAAGAAAAGATTATCCAAAGTATTTTATTTAAGTTTGTTGCAACAGAAAAAGAGTGATGTAAAAGTGACAAACAATATTAAACAAGAAAGAGAGCGAATAAGTCACGCATAGATTATGGAACACTTTCCAACATATTCAGAAAACGGTAACAAAACGTCCCCGTTTAATAAGGTGAAATGTCATATCTAAATTTATACACCCGAAGCAATTTTCAAAAAATTAGTTAAATTTAAAAACGCATACCTCAACGGAAAACGCGCTTCCAGTAATTATCGCTTATAGCCAGTACTGTAACCAAAATATTTTGCGTATCCCTGTAAATTAATGATTACTGCTATGCACACCGTATTTTATAGTAAGCATCTTGTACTGAATCTCACTGATGTATATCAATATCAATATGTTTGAAATAATGTAACATCATTAAAATACATCGTAAACGATTTTCCCCATACACCATAATGTAGCGCAACTTTTTGAGTGCCCTTGTAAACGAATAAATTCTACACACTTCATTTTCAATACCAAACATACGCTAATAAATGCCAATAACATATATCAATTAAATTGTAATCCGAGTATATTTACGTGAGTTAGATCACGGACACACAGAAGGATTGACGGACAGGTTCAGTCAAGCGGGGAGGCCTACCAAATGGCTTAAACCAAATGGCTCAACAATCCCTGCCCGAGACAGACGGACAGACAATCCTAATTCTTAACACTTTTCAATTATTTTGGAGAATATTAAAAACGTTACTTTATTTTTCAAAAGCATAAACATGGTGTATCATCTTGCATCTTTAAAAAAAAAAAAAATCAGTTTTAGAAGACTTGAGTTCGATAAGTAAATGAAATACAACCATGCCATGGACTGACCTATAACTATAATTATACTAGGCAACGTCATACGCAGGGGTGCGAAAATCTAGGCGCCAATGGGCTGATTCCCACCACTAAATTTTATTGGTATTCTTCGTCTAATTTTATTAGTATATTTCGTCTAAATTTTATCAGTATTCTTATTAGGTGAAGAGCACTAAAAATTTAGTGGTGGGGATCGGCCCATTCGCGCCTAGATTTTTGCACCCCTGGTCATACTTGTATGAAATTTATAAAAGATTCAACTGGGGAATTACTTATCAATAGTATGTCAATATAGAAGTATAAGTTGAGGAAAGGGAGTTAGTTTACTGTACTGCCCGAGAAGGACTGCTCAGACTAGGAACCAAGTCTCAAGAGCACAGATGTCCTCCCTGTCCCCTTTATTGAGGTAATTAAAAAAATAAAAAAAAATTGCAAAACTCACCGGTAAGAACAACAGAGGGTGGAGTGGTGAACAATAGATAAGCACTGGGCAGACGATGACAAAAACAACGGCAAGTGAAGGCCCGACAATTTCTAGCACTAAAAGATGATGCACTATGAACAGTTATCGAAAGATAGGGACACTGGCTTGAAGTAAACGCATATAAACTTAAAATACCATATCATAGCGACACAAATATGAATATAGAAGTATAAGTTGAGGAAAGGGAGTTAGTTTACTGTACTGCCCGAGAAGACTAAAACTAAGAGGATAAGGAGTATATAGTAAAGAACACAAGATGACGCGAGGAAATTAAAACAATGACAAAAACACAGCTGCAGATGCGAATACAAACTTAGAGATGAACATGAATAAAACTCAGAAGACTAGGTATATGCTAGTATATGATGGAGAACACAAAGGAGAATATATATGAAATCTGTTGTATGATAGCTGATAACAGATTGTATTTATAGAAATACGAACTAGTTTCTGTAATGAAGTAAATATGAATGGGAGTTACTGCCAGAGTTGAAAAGGATAAACTGTTCTTCAGAGCGGCTGTGGTGTAAAATTCCGTTTGCAGTAAAGAAATTAAATTGGCTGCAGACAAAAATATTTTAATCAGAATTATGTTTTAAGAACTATGTAAGATAAAGATTTGTTAAAGGCATTTTTTAACCAATTCGTGGAAAATATTTAAATAAACCTGACTTTTATAAGCATTTATATAAAAATGCTGGGAAGACCTTAGACGCTCAGAGGGTTTATTCAAAAGTTTTGCAGTCGTAATAATATTGAAGAAATATTCTCATCTAACATTTTAGATGTATTAAAATATTTGAATAAAATAAAAAATATATTAGCAATTATTGAAAAGTGAATAAATTTATTTTTATTATTTTACTACCTAAGCACTAGAGGAAGGAGAGTATATGATTCATTTAAGAGCAATATAAAAACAAAGTATTTGAAAAATATTTCAACTGTTAAGTAAGCAATGCTTTGTATTAACGACTAAAAGAAAAAACTGAGAACATTTGTTTAGAATTTGAGTTATATTTTTCAGCCAAGCATAAAAATGTTTCATCTTTCAATGTTAGCTTTTAAAATAGTATAAATTTTATTTTTTCCATCGTCATTACTTTCATAAAATATCCCCAGAAAATACTTTTGAAATACGCAAAAAAATGAATATGTTTACATAATGTCAAAATGTTATTTTCTAGATATAGTGTTTCCGAAAATGTTTATTCTATGTTATGAGCAAAAATCGAAAGCATTTAATTTAAATATTTTGTAAAGGAAAAGAAATATATATATAAATGTGGCAAACAATGTTAAAATATGTTTTGAGAAAAGAATACTTTCTCTTTGCTATAAAAATAATGTGTCATCTTATATGATATTTTTAATATATCAGTTGATTTATATTTATAAATACTTGAGTTCCAGAACTAAATTAAATACGAACATAACACTGACAGACATATAATTATTATATTAAACAACGTCAGTTATTTTATTACACAGCATCAACAACAATTATTAGAAATTTTCCAAAAGCAAATATTGATAATTTTATTATTTATTGCTCAAACATTAGAAGAATGAAAATATGTGTGAGTACATCATGATCCATCAATAGAAATATGAAAACAAAATCTTTGACAAAAATTTTAAAATATTAATTCAGGCTCGTCTTGTATTTCCAACAAAAAGATACACATTTATTAGCAATTATTCAAAAGCGAATATTGAATTTCTTTTTTATTACTATTAGCATTAAAGGTAATTATGCGTAAGCATTTCGTGTTTCATTTAAACGAAATACAAAAATGTAATCTATAGCAAATATATTAACCTATTAAATCAGGCTTCTCACTTATTGCAATAAAAAAAATTATTAGCAATTATTCAACAAACGTTATTGTTTTTATTATTATCATTATTTTACTACCGCAGCACAAGAAAAGGGAAAATATGTGTAAATACTACATAATATTTTAAATAGAAATGTATAAACAAAACCTTTGACAAAATGTTAGGCCATTAAATCAAGCTTACCTTATATTATCAACAAAAAAGAATAAAAACTTATTAGCAATTATTTAAAAGCGAATACAGATTTTTTTTTTTTTTTTTTTTTTTTTTTTACTACCCAAGCACTAGCGTAAAGAAAGTACGTGCAAATACCTCGAGATACATTTAAGAGAAATATAAAAACAAAATTCTGGAAACTTATTTTAAGCTTTTAAATCAGCTATGGTTTATATTACCGACAAAGAAACTGAGAATATTTATTTCGAATTTGAGTTATGTTTATAAGCGCAGCATGATAATGCTATTTCTTTCGTATTAGCTTTTAAAAGATCATAAATTTTCTCTTTCCATTACCATTACTTTCATAAAAAAATCTCCAGAAAATTCTTTTGCAGTAAACAAAATATAAATAACATTTTTACATTAAATCAAAATGTAATTTTCTATTGATCGAAAGTCCGAAAATATTTCTTTTATGCTATGAACAAGAGATTATCGAAAGTATTTTATTTAAGTTTGTAGTCTGGAACGAAAATTAAATAATGTAAAAGTGACAAACAATGCTAAATAACTTTATTTTTCGCAGACGTAAAACTGGTGTGTCATCCTACGTTTAATAAATCAGTTGATTTATGTTTTCGAATACTCCAGTCCCCGATCTAAATGTAATGCGAACATAACATGATCTGGCATATAAATATAATTATACTGGATAATGTCAGGTTTGTATCGAATTTATACAAGATTCAATTACTTTTAATACTTTGTCAATATAGATGTATCAATAGAGAAATAGGAGTTTATTTTCGGGGTTCGAAGTATGATTTTAAATATTATTCAAAGGTTTTCGGATTTGTAATTATATTGAAGAAATATTTTCATCTAATATTTTGGAGGAATTTGAATATTTGCAAAATGTCTTTCTATGTAAAAGCTTATTTCTGGCCTTCTGCATGAAAAGAGCCTACTTTGTCGATATTAGTTTTCGGTTTAATCCAGTTTCTTTGTTTCAGTATTTCGTTTCTGTTGAATGAAATAAACAGATGAATTGCCGTTGTATCAAGTTCTCTGTACCTACGATAGATTAAAATTATAATATATTTAATTTGTAACTAGAGTCCTGCATCAGATCGAGTACCACATTTTTACCTGAATCCGCCCCGACCTGCAGGTTGGATTCGGGTCGAATTTTCTTTAAGATTTTTGCTGCAGGTCCGTTTTGGGTTTCTTGTGTGTTGGAGTTCTGATATATCCAATTTTCCAAAGAAAGACTAGAATATTATCCTAAAAGAAAATATGTGAATGACTGTATCTGTTCAATTTTCCTCATAAAATATAAAAAATGATCTTTTTGGAGTGAAAATTTCACTTTTTTTCCTGGCCAGTGAATTAAGCTCATCAGCAACGCTTGGAAGTGCAACGTTTATCTAATGCAACAAAACGCAGATGCAATCAGATATTCTTTCGTAGCAGTGAATAAAGCTCATCTGTAACATTTGGAAATGGAACGCTTATTTACGCACCAAAACCCATGATGTCAACTAAAACTGGGTCTTTTTTGCAATTTTATTTATGTACAGTAATACTTATATAGGTTGAAATTGACATAATCTGCCAAACGAAAGGGGTGATATAAGAGCCCATGTAGATCATAAAACATCCTAGAAACCCTGTCCCATCTCTAACCGTTTCGGAGTTATGGTGAAGAGGAGAAAATGCTCTAAAAATGCGTGGAGGTCTTAAATATCCAAAATTTGTGATTGTTTTGTAACGCTTGCACGCAAAAGCACATGTTTGGATAGAGCCGACAAATTTCTATAAGATGATACCATTTTCCTCGGAATATCTGGATTTAACGGCGATCTACAAGTGCCTAAACATTAGCGAAGGGCAAAATCAAATTGTCGCCAAAATCTTTATACTGGACATATCTCAAACACCCTACAATCGGTCAAATTTACCAAAAACTTGTCCATTCTACCAGTTATCGAATAAGCCTACAATGAACCAAATCGGTTTCTACTTCAGGAGAAATTTAACCTTTTATTCAAAATACATCAGTGAAACAATTCGGAATAGTATTTTTAATTTACACATTTGGCATCATTACGCCCAACAAAATCCATTTGCAAGTTTCGAAACTCGTCTTTCGAGACACGCTGCTTAAATATTTGGCTTGGAATGGCAGCCGATAGCTTGAAGGATGAGTTGATTGCTCGAAGATGTGTTTCGCCCTTGTAAATAAATTTTTGTTGGGCGTAATGTCGCAAAATTTAGCAGCAAAACTAAGTTGCCGTAAATATTTCCAAATTTCCGATTACTGTATAATATCGCGGTATTATCATTCTAATCCGATTCTTACCATGACCAAGAAGCTTTCATATTCGGGTTCCCTTTCGAAGTGATGCAGTTTGGAGGCCATATTTTGGCGCAATATTAACTCCATTCTTGTTACCAGTGGGAAGTTTTATGGAAAAAAAAAAGAATCTTACATAAATTATAATTTTTATGACATCCAGGGCTCGCAGCATTCCTAAAAATTTCTACTTTTTCTACCACTCTTTCAAAAGAAAATTATTTTTAGTGCATTTCTATTGCAGATGTTAACGGAATATAGCACGAAGATTATAGTTTTACGAGATACACCGAGAGACTACGAGACATCTTTTTTTTTAATAACGAGCGTGCACGCCAACCCCCGTCCAGATACCCCATGATCTAAAATTACGCTAATTTGCTCTGTTTTAAAAAAGATTACCGAATTACTGAAGATTTAGTGATATTATAGCGACCAGTAGCGATCTTCTGTAATCGGGTTGTCATTCATTTTCCTTTGATTGGGAGTTTTTCAGTTCTTAATGCCGAATCAACCGCTGTCTCGACAACTGACGGCTGTTTTCGTAATTGATTAAATAATATTAATTACACATTTGAAAATCAGCTTGTATAAAATGGTCAAGTGAAAAATGTCGCTGCCTCCTTGACTTATATAACGACGCTATAAGAAAATCATTTTAATTAAGACGTTTTAAATATGATGTAATTTTCACTGTTAAATTCTTTTCGTGCGTGATAATTTAATTATTTTAAAATTTTCTTTCTTTTTTAATATTCACGGGTAAATATATTTTTCAATTTTAAAGGGTTTGTAAATTTTGTTATTTAAGCTTTTTAAAATCTGGCAGCAGTGGGTAGAAAACGGTTATTTGGAACTATGAATTAAATCTCTAGATAGCGAAATTTTGAATAAAAACTTGGGAAAAACTTAAAATATTTGACACATTTATCATATGATAAGACACTGCACAAAAGAAAGTACTCAAATATGTGTCTGCAAAAAATGGTTAAATTGCTATGCATAGATTTTGATCCTATAAAACTTATGAAACTGAACTGTTTTTACCGCTTTCAACATTAAAAAATGCATAAAATAATTTTTCGAATAAAAAAAACTGTCTGCTTCAACGTGTTTACCATTCATTTCTCTGTAAATCTACCAGTTTTCAAATTTTTATATGCAGTAGTTTTTTAATATAAGCCGAGAAAAAGCGCTGGTAACAATAAATTCAGTTATGGCAGCAGCAGCAGGAGCATTAATTACCTTTTTTTAAAGAGATATTATACTTTACTTGCAGTACTAATTAATTAATATATTGTCTTATAAAATTCACTATTATGTGTGTGTATTGTCGTACATAATGTATACATACATATGCGTGTATAAATATTAGAATATTGCCTTCTACGGAATGGAAAATTGAAAATAGATCAAAATAGCTAGTACGACGATAAATTGAAATGGAAAAGGAATTATCGCGATCGTTACAGAATTTTTCACTTTGGCCATGCAGTCTTAAGCACACACATTTTTTTTTTCTATACTTGCAGTCAAATATGCCATTATTATTATTATTTTCATTTCGTGTTTCAGGTCGGTTACAGATTTAAATATTTTATGTGCAGGTTTGTTTCGGCCTCAAATGAAATTTTCGATCTCGGTGCCGGTTTTATTAGACCCGTGCAGATCCAGCTAAAAAAAATTGTGCAGTTAGAAATTCAAACTCGATTTACTTTTTAAAAAAGAGAAAAAAAAACTTACATTTTTAAACGGAATTAATATAATTTCATGATTTGTCATCCTCTGTATTTAAACATGCATAATTAAACACAGAATGTGACACTATGTATAACTTAATATCGATAAAGAGCTTGAAGACATTTTCGTTTGAAGACCACAATTGGATATCATATCTAAATTTTGGACTTGGAAGAATTACAATGCATATATAGTACAATCGTGGAAAAAAGTACCTCCTGACTAATTTTGCCGCAAATCATCGTATATATGTATGATACTAGTACGAACCGAGTAGTAATAACATTCACTAGTTAATTTTATACTTAAAACATGCTTCGAGGATGTCTATATATTGGTATTTTAATTAACTATAATATTTAACTAACACCTAATTTATACAACATATTTTGATTATTTGGTAAATTTTACATTTGGATAAGAAACGGGACATCATTCGATCGAGTAGTTTAGCAATTATGCAGATGTAAATTTTAGAACACCTTATTTTTAGAAGCTTCTAATTTGCGAATCCACATTTCAAGCTCATTCCGCAAAGTAGTTTTAGAGTTATGTCTTAAAACTGCCCGCATTGCAATCTGTTTTGCAACGGTTAAATATGAATTTAATATTAAAATCTCAAAACTTTACTCTTCATAAACTAGTTGACCAAACACTCTAAAAAAATCCGCGAAAATAAAAGAGATTTTCCGTAAAATTTTACGGAGAAGTTTCATTTTTCCAAAACTTTAGTACAATTTCCGTAAACGACATTAGTTCCGTTAAAGATATTTGAAATCCGTAAATATGCAGAATGTTTTCCGTAAATTTAATGGATTTTTTCCGTATTTCTTTCAAAACAGTACAATGTCCGTATTTCTTCCAAAACAGTGCAATTTCCGTAAATGACGTTTAAAGGTTGAGTACAGAAATCGCCTTCTTTGAAATGCGAATTATGATTATTGTATTTACTAGAGTTCTTCTAGGATACTGGCCTGGCCCGACTCGACCGGCTGGCCCATTCTTACCGAGGGCATGTCAATTTATTGTGAAAAGAATGGTAATATTTATCTTTTTTAATGAAATATTTATAAATTTATTTTATTTTATAAATTATATTTTATTTTATAAATTATATTATATTTTATAAATTATAATATATATTTTATAAATTATAATATATATTTTATAAATTAATTTATTTTATAAATTATAGAAAAAAAAAATTTTTTTCTTTATAGTACTTCAAAATTATGATTTTTTTCCACTAATTTTTTTTAAATTAATTTTAACTTTTTTAACGTGAGACAATGTTGTGTTATTTAAAAGTTTCATAACATAATATCTCTGCAAATTATAGCTATGAAAATTGGTATTAAACTAAACTGATTTGGCTTACAAATTTATGAATTACGCTAAAATTTATTATTTTATAAATTATAATTTTACAAAGTTTATAATTTTTTTCTTAAATTTATAAAATTAGTTAAAATTTTTCTTTAAAAATAAAGTTTTTAACTTTGTAATTTTTTTAATTTATTTCGTTAGTTTATATTTTTATAAATTAAACTAATTTAATTTGAATTAAATCAATAAGTCCAGATTTAAACTTACCTAGCCCAAGGTCATCAATTTCAAATTTGTCTCTAAAAAACAATTTTTTTTGCTTTAATATTTTAAAAACTATTCAGTTTAACAGAACCGTACGCATAGCTGTAATATAATAATTTAATTTATTATAAAAAATTTCATTTACATATTTTTTTTAAATAAGACATTAAAAACATATTTTAATAGCATGTAATAAACATGCCTGATTAAGATAATTGTTGTTTTTATTGGAATTGATAAACAGATAATCAGGCTAATAATTTAAAAAATATATATGATCGAAAAAAGAAAATGTTGGTACTGTTGCAAAAAGAAGCAATCATTATTCTTAATACAATGTTTTACGCATATAATACATAATAAATTAAAGTTTATCTGTTATAATGCCTTAAATAATACAGCAAAATATTGAAAATTATGGAAAGAAAATATTAAAAACAATTGAACGGAAAAATTCTATCTACAGATGAAATCTCAAATTTTTGCATCATAAAATAACAAACATTTGAGTAGGACGCGTGACCACTCATAGTGCTGTGGTCGTCAGGTTAGTATACGGAAGATTACGGGTTCAATTCAGCTCATGGCAAGGCTTGGTTAATTAATGTAAACTCACTCAGGAATGAAAAAAATAAGCAGATACGTATGTATCCCTTATAAGGTTGTCTTCGCAAGTAACATTATTATTTTTTTGGTCCTATAAATTTTATTTTAACGACATAAAAATTTCTAAAAAATACGGAAGATATCTGTTATAAAACGGAAATTTAAAAACGGATATTTCAGAAATCACGGAAAATTTCCTGGAATTTACGGAATTTTTTTCCCGTTAAAATACGGAAATAGTACTGGCGTCTTGATTGCCAGTACAATTTCCATTTTTTTTTTCAGGATTTTTTTTTTTACAGTGAATGATCGTCCGTTTGCTATCCCAATATAAAATTTACCGAAGTATCCACATATGGTGTCAAAACCAGGTGTTAGTGTGGCAAATTTTAAAGGTTGTTACAATTTCAATTCGAACACCGAAGCATAATTTAAGTATAGCATTAATTATCGGGTGATATTCATCATTTTCCCACGCCATGTACATCAATTGGACATTTCTATTTTTCATATAAAATATTTAATTTCAGTTGGAACTTGTAAATTCTTGCTGTCCATTATATTGGATAGTCTAGAGTTTTTTTATATTAATGCAACATATATTTCATTTTATACGTTGTATTAATGAAATTAAATCGTAATTTAAGTAATTGAATTTATATTTTGGACAATAAACACACGTTTTTATCGATGTCCATTGTATTGGACGTAGGGTCTTCATCAGTTGTTTATATTCAAATTAGGCTCTTTTGTGTACTGAAAGGAAATTCCATACTGTATTGAAAAATATATATACAGAAGTAGATAATATATATTTCTATTGGTAATTTAATAATTATTTAAATATTATAAGTGTATTATGCTACTGATAAAATGCTTGTTCTAAATTAGTACATTAATTTTTTTATTTCAGTGAAATGTGTTTTTTGACAGTATATAGTAAATAAAGGGATTTTCAACTAAGCTTTTCTTGCATTTTTCTTCTTATTCATTGCAAGGTTTTTGTATTATTTTTCTGTTAGCATGTTGTTTGAAATTTAATTAATTAACTTATAATCAAATTATAAACAAACAAATTTAAAAGAAAATATAATTAAACATAATTATAAGATTATAAATAAACTCATTTTTATTTCTTTTAAATTTCCACTTGGCATTCAATTGCCAATTGTGGTAGTTCTGAAACTAATTGCAAATTTAAAATTATTTTAAAGTTTACTAAATTGATCTACACTTTTCTATTTGATGATGTAAATAATGAAATTATGCGATCTTAAAAGGGGTGGAATGAGTGATAAAAGTGCACTTCTGACGACAGAAAAGATTGCAGTGAAAGAAATAGGACTTTGTCGCTAAAAATCTGATTTTTTAGACCTATATTTTTTTAGAGCTATTTAAAAACTAGCGATATTTAGCTCTAGAGAAAGTTACTGAAACAATTTTAGAAGCAAAAAAAGAATGGTTACCTATCAGATCTTCATATTAGTGATGAAGAAAAGAAGGAGGAAAAGAACAAAGAAATTGGATTCATGCAAATTCAACGAATTTTTATACTTCAAGGGGCTTAGTACTTATCAGTTTTTGAGGAAATCGAAGTTGAGTTATCCGAATCATGACAAATACTCACGCTCCAATAGGTATCCACCAAGTAGAGTTGCAAAAAACCGGTTTATTTCCAATAGACCCGGTTTATTCCCAGGCTTATTCCCAAAAGACCTGTTTTATTTCCAAAAAACCAAGTTTATTTAAAAAAAGCGGGTTTTTTTCTAGTCTTTGCAACTCTACCACCAAGCAACCCCGCGCAAACGTAAAAGACCAGTATTGGTGTTATTTATGACTGCCAATTTTCTATGTCAATTCGGCTTTATATCCATATGAGGGATATAAACCCGAGGGGGAGTGTCCGCTGTGGGAGTCTTTTTAAGGGAAGCTAACCTGTCTTTACGCAAGCTTTACCAAAGTTCGAAGAAAAACATGAAAACTCCGAACGATTGTGCCGACGGGCAGGATTGTATTCAAACAAAGCAGCTCTCGTATGAGAGCAGAAACTATCAGCCATTGGTGGGGCCGTGAAAGGTCTGACTTAAGTAACGAGTCTACTTAGTTCTAAAAAGAATATCAAACAATTACCTAAAATAATGGACAAATAAATTGCAATGAAATACAAAATAAAATTTTGTTTTAAAGAAAACGAAATTTGTGTGCATGAAATGCAACTTGTGTATCTATTAACTACCAAAAATAATTGCTTTACAGAAGCACATTCATAAAGTACTGAATTTTAAGTTCATCTATTTATGTTTTTGTGTATAATTATTTTTTATAATAATTATTAGTATTTAGTGTCTAATTAAATTTTTTATCATTAATTTGTGTCTAAGTAAATTTTGTGTCATTATTTTTGTCCAGTATTAAGAATTTTTCATTCAGATTCATTTAATTCAATAATATGTTTTTCACAAGATGGAGACCCAATGTCCATTTTATTGGACACGCTAAAAAACAACATATATGTTAAATAAATTAACATATGTATTTCTTGCTAGTCTCAAAAGGAGCAGTAATCTGCATTATGATAAAATTTTCGCGAAAAATACGACCTTGGGTCTCAAGAAAATATTCCTCTGATCACTCTTTTTTCTTTTTTTTTTTCAAAATCCTCTCGATCAATATTTAATCGACAAGTATTTTCACTATTATTACATATTTCATATAATCATTTATTTGAAATTTGTAGTAAATTTATCATTTGCATTTTTTACCTTTGACTGTGGAATTTTTAAAACAAAATTGCTTCAATAATTGTGTATTATATAATTTTTTCTACAAATATCTTGCCCACGAAATTGCGGGGTAAGCGGTCAGTGGTTTAATCTTAAAATTAAGAATACATTTCTGAAACTTTAATTATCTGACGCCATAGGTGCATTTTAATAATAGTACATTCTGTATTATTTGAAGATTATTTGAAGATTATTTATTTATTTATTTATTTACAATGTTTTATTGCAATATTCTTTGTAGATAAACTAATATTGAATCTACTATTTTTTCTACAGTTATAAAATTATTTTTGAAATGAATTTTTGTCTGTAGGGCCAGGTTGTACACAACAATATGATCCCTGCTTTCCAAATCCTTGTCAAAATGGTGGAAGCTGTTGGCCAAGTTTAGACTCTTTCTTTTGTTCTTGCAGGCCAGGTTACACTGGAGACACATGTGAAGGTATCATTTTTATTTTCATTTTTCGCAAAATATTAAAAAATAAAGAATTTATTAACGATTAACGTCATTTTTTGTGTAAAAAGCAATTTTATGACTATTTATTGTGAAAAGAATAATTACTAATGTAATTTAATGGCACTGTAAAAACATACCTAAACATTTCCGAAAATTATGCATAAATTTATTTATACCCATGAATCGTGAAACCTTTCCTTTTCCCCCAGAATCCTTTAGGATAAGATGCAGTTACACTTCAAACAAGAACGAAAAATCGTGCATTAGCATAGATTATGAAACATTTCCCAACACTAACAGAATATTTTGAAGAAAATTAATTTTTTCATACAATGAAATCGATCCTAGTCCGTCTTGTAACAGAATTCTTTTGTGCGTTTCTGTTAATAAAGGTAAATTCTACGAACTCCCAAATCTATAGAAACATGTTGTAGTGCACATCAGTGATCCTTTTTAATTTCGTTATATTTGAAGTATCATAACATCATTAAAATACATCACAAACGATTTTTCTCCATAGATCATAATGTAATGGAATTACTTGTGCGCCCCTGTATACGAACTATATTTGCCACATATTCTATAATCCTGAGAAAGCATATTTTAGTCTATCTCAGTGATGCATATCAGTTTCATTATGTTTGAAGTATTGTAATATCATTAAAATGCACCAGAAACTATTTTTTCCCATAGGCCATAATCTAACGCAATTCTTTTGTGTAACCCTGTAAATGATTTATAAATGCTATATACTTCATTTTCAATACCGAACATTCTACAGTAAACATCTATAACATATAAAAATTTCGTGTCAATCCGAGTATATTTACAATTTACAAGAGTTAGAGCATGGACAGACGGCAGACAGACAGACAAACCGATTCAAAAACACTGTTGAACTATGTTGGAAAGTGTTAAAAAGAGAAATGCTTCTGGATCTAGTAAGAAGGTTTACGAAAATATAATACAATGCTGTTCAATGAAAGTTTACCACTTGTAAAAAAATTTATTTGATTTATTTTCGGACATGTTTGCGAAATAACAATGATGCAATCAATACCACGGAATAAAATATAATATTTTCTTCACTAAATAAAAATAAATGATACAGTTTTAATTAAACGAAATTAATACGAAACATTATACGTCAACATATACTAATATGAGCAAAAAAGTCTCCATAGATAAAGGCACCGGCACAAGACTGAAGGCTACTTCAAGCTGTAAATTCTAGCAGAAAATAAAGAAAACCAAGGTAAAATCAACTACGATAAGCTAAGATTTATTTGGTTCTCCTCTGGCCTGTATAGCTGCTGTACAGCGACGAGGCATGGACAAGATGTGTTCTGAATGTATTCAAATTTGATTTCTTAATTCCAAACATCTATTAGGGTTTCCTGGAGTTCCCGATTTGTCTTTGATTTATTTTTATTGACAACAGAAGCTGCATAATGACAACACGTCTCTATTCAGTTAATATCGGGGCTTATTGCTTGACTACTTAAGAAACGTAATGGACACGCCATTTAATAGTTTTCGAACATGTTTATCTTTAAATGAGTCAATATCAAATCTTCTAACATAAATATATTAAAAATTAATAAGCATGGGACTTCTTATCTATTTAGCCCAATTACGTGCAACAGAGAGGTTGATAAAAATGCAGTGTACGGGCTCGCCAAAGGGATCTCTCATATTTTCCCTCAATTTAATTTTCAGTATGGCTAAATAAGTTTCTGCGTTCAAAATTGCTTGTATAAAATGCAGTACCTGCGTTCTGATACGTTATGCATAGACACACCATTTTACTAGGATGGAATTTGACAGTAGATGCCACACTCTAGCAATAATTTCTTTTTCTCCGACGACTTTTCTGTTTTCCATTACTGCCATGTTGGTTGTACATTTTTACGTCTGGAGAAAATAACAGACACTGCTTGGGGGTTCATTTCAATTTAGAAAGTTATCATTTCTGAATTTAGAAAGCAGTCGAATTATTTTCGACTGACTACATGCTATTCTAAGAGCAATAAAACGTATAGAAAATATTCGCTATGCAACGCAACAACAATGATATTTTAGCTTGGAATTAATTGAGTGTACTTTTCAATGACAACAGACATACAATATACCATTAACTTAAAGAATGCTGATTTAATGGCTCTTGAAAATATATAATACCACCTATATTCATATTACGCTAGTTTAATTCAGTTTCATATGCATGTAGAAACCACCTGATGAAATCACAGTGGATAATTTCAGCATAGCTTCATTTATTGCTTCAAGATCACAGAAAACCAAAGATGATGCACTTTCATTTAACCTCTTCTGATTTACCCACAAATCCGAAAATCGTCGTTTCTTTATTTTCAGAAATCAATAGAAAAGGTTTCTTTTGTTGCTTGTAATATTCATATACCTTTCCGAGTAACTTTTTTACTGTATAAATCAGATTTTCAAACTCAGTACCCGCCCTAAATATCAGTTTTTCGGATGCTATCAACTCTCAAATAAACAAACGTGTTCAAAAGACAAACATGCTCAATTAACAGTATAAAATGGACATTATTTTGTTGCTCTTGTTTGTATAAATTCTGTTATGAAGCTGAAAATGTTTACTGAAAATTTATATCATTCGAAACACCGATATTTTTGTTGATACCGGGTTCAGAAAACTGATTAATACACTGTAAAAACTTGTCGGTAATGTTTCCGAAAATTACGGGCATCAAAATAAAATTTTGTTTCAGAAATGCTGACTTCGGAAATATTTTGATTTCTGAGGTTTTTGAAGACAACGGAACGCTTTTCGAAACCGTGAATAATTCGGAAGAGTATATATTATATTTTAGTAAACCTTCATGCAAGATGAAGAAACATTTACCTTTCTTTACAGTGCAGCAGCCTCAGAATTCAATTCTCTTCAATTTAGGAAAAGTTTCTTTAAATTTCGGAAACATATTGTTTTCGTATTGTTGTCTGATTGGCCTTTCTCAAGACGTTTTCTGAAGATAACTGAAAGGTTTCCATAATTCTAGGCAACGACGAATTTGAATTTTCGTTAACGTTATGGTTACATTAGAGTAGTTCTTATCCAATTTAGCACAGTGTAGTATACAGAAATAATAATTATTTAAAAAACAAACTTACATCGATAAATGCCTTTTCAGATTTCTGCTTGACAGATACCAAATCGATGTGATGCATTTTTTTTATATATACAGAAATTAGAAACAAAATGAAAATTAATTTATTTTTTTAGAACTGCATAGGAATTTGAAAAATATTAAGGTATCTGATTACGTTTAACACCTATTTTTTAAATAAAGAAAAACTAAGGTAATAATGAATTTTTTTCAAAAAAATTAGCGTATAAAAAGACTGTTTTAGTTATAAAATAAACTATTTTGATGCAAATCCTTTTTAAATTTATGAAAAGTTTTACCAAAAATGCTCCCCCGACAAAAATAATGAAAGTTTCATCTCATTATTTTTCAATAAATATACTATTTTTAGGTCCAAAAAATGTAATGAATTGCAATTTAAGCCGTAAAATAAAAACTTCCATAGGTATAACTATTTAAATTATCTCTATGATGATATTTCATTTATTTTCTATACATTAATTTATAAAAATAGCTGTGAAATGTCACGAAAATTTCAGATATTTAAACCGATAATTCATTACATTCGGCACGTCGCATAAAAGGCAGGAGATAGAACTTTGTAACCTAACCGATTATTCGTAAAAATGTTTTTTTTTCTTTTTTTTTATTTTTATTTTTTTTTTTTTTTTTTAGAAAACGCATTTAAAGTTTTATTTCTGAAAATCTATTAGAAATATTCATCCCAAATTCTTAAAATGATAGAGATTAATATTTTGCACCTTTCTAAATCTTAATATTTAGAAATCTTTAAACAGAAATTTACGGTTACCTAAATACACTTTTCCGGTTTTAGAGCTGAAACATAAACAACCATAACTAAACTTCAAATGATCATACAAAGAAAACAAAAACTGTTTTGGATATATATTTTTTTTTTTTTTACATTTTTTCAAATAAAGCAATACAACGTTTGTTTGATATTTCCCCAAAATTTGCCCCAAAACGTTGTCGGATGCCTTAAAATTAAAAAAAAAATGAAGTCATCAAATAAGTCTGATAAATCCATTGAAGTGTAAGTCATTTATTTTGAAAATTCACACTAAATGCACTGACAGTATTTAGACATATCAATTATAGATATATTAATATCTTCTTATTTGGTGTTATTAAACAGGAAAAACTTTATAACAGATAATTTCACGACTTTGACGTTAGATAACACCAGTGTTTTACTGCTTTGGGATTCATAATAACTCTTCTAGTAAACCCTTTATTTCTGAACATTTCCTAAAATGCAACTTAAAGGCAAAATAAATGACTTAAATGACCTCGACAGACAGAAACAAAAGAGTCATTTCCATTACAAAATTTGATATACAAATCCGCATAACTATAGAACTTCTATTTTATTTTGAAGCCCCAGTGCGGCTGAGAGGTACTTTCAAAGCTGGAAGACGTCGAGTCCATCTTGCGCTCATCGGCTTGACCGTTCAGACTATTTCGCAGTTTTATTCCAACCTTGCGTAAATACGGTTTAGATTCCCTTAGAAAGACCACCACGTAATGTCAATATCCCTCGGTCAATTTCCTTCGCACAGAAAATCGGTCGTAACAATCACCAATCAACCAATTATTTTACTTTTAAAAATGCCTATATTTCTTTTGATAATTGGATAAAATAGATTTTTTTAACATTTCCAGTTCGGAGTTTTTCGCCAATAACTAATCGTCTGTGTGTTTTTACCGCTGAAAAGATCTAACATTTCATAAAATTACAAGATAAAGGTGGCCCTATACATAAAGAGTGTCAATAAAGATGTTTTTCTTCTATGCCCTTTCATTATTTCGTAATAACTTAAATAAATAAATTTTTGTTTTAGTTCATTAAAATCATTGTAAATTTCAATTAAATGATAAAAAATTCAATTAAAAGATATTTACTGACCTCGTTTAAGCTACCATATAATTCGTCGTATTAAATGACCAGCAGATAAGTCAAGATTTAAATTTCAGTCAAAAGTTTTTTTTTTTTTTTTTTTTTTTTTTTTTTTGGGGGGTGGGGGGGTAATATATATATGTCCTATAAGACGACAGTTAAACTACCAACTGCTTATGAATGAGTTTATATTTGTGAGAACCATATAGAAAATAATACACATGCGTGTAAGAAAGATTCTTTATTTATGATAATTTATGATTTACCTATCGATTTGCACTCTAAATATGTAATATATTCATATAGTCATTGAATAAAATTCCCTGATAGCACCGTGACCCAAAATCAACCAAAATGTAAAAGCACCGTGACCGAAATCCAACTCTTTCTACCAACATTGCCATTACGTGACGTAACAAATGAGTCACTGTGATGTCACTGTAAAGTCGATATGTCCCATTTTGTGACAAGGTGCATATAACTCAGAAATTGATTACCTTTATTTCACAGAGAAGTCATGAAGTGACGGTCGCCTAAGAGTCATAATGTAACGAATTAAATGCACTACATTTTCGTCAAGATTGTAACTTAGGAACTTGTGAGATCACAGGGACGTCACAGTGATTGGATGTGCTATAAGGGTTAAACACCATACATCGAATAATTTCCAGCCATTGATTGCATAATTAGTAATTAGTTTTATTCTTTTCATGATTCAGATAAATTTAATTTTTATCTATTGAGAAACAATTATCATTTGTAATTTAAATTGATTATTACTGATATTTAAAAAAATAAAATGTATTCTTAAAATTATTTCATGAACTATTGTTATTATTGTTTATGTTTTCTTAAAAGCTACAAAAATTTCGATAAAAACAGCTATTCCATTGTTTTACAATTGCACTTAACTTAGAAAGTAACTTAGTTACGATTTTTCAAATCTTGTTTTAGCAACAACTATTTCTTCGATCTACAAAAATAATTCACATGGCTCGAAAGGATTTAAGAATATATCATGTTGTTCGTCTTGTTTAATCTAGAAGTATTTCTTTCTAGATTTCTTTCAGTGGATTATTTTTCAGAGCCAATCTTATACGCTCTAGAATAAATTCCAAATCGAAACTTTCTTTGTTTTATGAGTTTACAGCTTGACAAAGCTTCATATTTTTTATTCTAGCAATTTACTGTTTTATCAGCATTTTTTTCGTCATCTTTTTTATTTCCTTTTCAAACTCAATAGAAAAATCTTTATAAATAACTCTAGGCAATTTTTTAAAAGATTTTTGCACTTCGATTTATCTGACTAAAACCATCTAGAGAATGAATAAATATTCCCGTAAGTATTTTGGTGAAAATATTTGGAACTGATAAAAAATTATTTTTTACTTAAAAATTAACC
Organism: Maratus michaelseni; assembly: GCA_963931845.1. NCBI lineage: Eukaryota > Metazoa > Arthropoda > Arachnida > Araneae > Salticidae > Maratus > Maratus michaelseni. Next base: position 421,661,480 of record OZ007586.1, read on the forward strand.
TTCGATGGCATCGATGAACATTTTAATTATTTCAAGGAAAATTATTATTTTATTAATTAAAGCATCATCATCGTAATTTTTAAAATTATATTTCACCTTAATTCTGTGATATATGAATTATTTTTAAATGGATAAAAAACGCGTTTTCCATTTAAAACAATAGGATTAAGAACAAATATTGTTGTTGTTTTTTAAATCTTACTTTATTACAAAATTAAACAAGAACGAAAAATCATGCGTCAAGCATAGATTATGTAACACTTTCCAACGCTTCCAAAATAATTTTACAAATCATACCGTTTAATAAGCTAAAAGATAACATCTAAGTAAACAAGTTGGAAAACGCATAACATATTTAAAAACATAATTTCAGGAATTTCCAACATATACAATATTCGGAAAAATATCCGAATACTTTTATTCAGCCCTGTATATGATCTATAGATTTGTATATATACTACATAGGATGCTAAATTTTAGTTCAGTTAGGAAACGCGCAGCACAGTTTAAATTCTCCGTCTGGAGTTTCTGTCAATAAACAGAAATGTGTCCGCGAATTTTTGTGCTTCCCTGTATAGGATCTACAAAATTAATACACACCACGTAATAGACAAAAAGCAAGTTAAAATTAAAATCGCGTTCAGTAAGTTAAACGCACTTCCAGGAATTATTGTTAACAGACAGTAGAGAATTCTTTTGTGTGTCCCTGTAAATGAACGATGACTGCTATACACGCAATATTCTGTTGTAAGCCTCTTGTAACGCACCTTATTGATATATATAAATTTCGATGTGTTTAAAATAGTGAAACATTATTTAAATAAACCGCAGACGATATTTCTCCATAGACGTAACGTAACGGAATTATTTTGACTGTCCCTGTAAAGTAACTATAAGTGCTATGCACACCCTATTCCATATTAAGCTTCTTCTAATGTACCTTAGTGATATATATAAATTTCAATGCGTTTAAAATAGTGAAACATTATTTAAATAAACCGCAAATGATTTTTCCCCATAGACCGCAATGTAACGGAATTCTTTTGAGTGTCCCTGTAAAAAAACTATTAGTGCTACACACTTCCGTTGAAATAGGGAACATGCTATAGATAACGACAATAACATATAAAAATTGCAGAGCAATCCGAGCATGTTTACGGGAGTTAGAGCACGGGCAGATGGCCAGACGGCAGACGGCCATACGACCAGACAAACCGAAGTCATAAACACTTTTCAACTCGGTTGGAAAGTGTTAAAAACGATCTTGATATAACTTTTAAAATCATTAAAAATGATTTTTAAGTGTTATAAAATACTCTTTTAATTATTTAAACTATGGATACCTCAATACAAAGTAAAATACTTAAAACAAAATTGGTCATGTTTCTGTTTTCATCCAAGAGCAGAAATTATCTGAGAAAATCTTTTCTTGTGCAAGACACAAAAAAATGCCAAAAGGATATTTTCCATCAGAATATTCAAAAAGGAAAGTAACTAATTTTTACGAAAAAAATAAAGTAAAATAAAACTGAAAATAAAACTGAAAATAAAACTTAAGTAACTAACATTCAAAAAATCTTTGAATAAATTTAAAATTCCCAATTGAAACGGACTCGGTGCATTTTGAACGCATTTTTAATTCAAACACTCCACAATACTATTTAAATATTTTCCAATGCGTATATTATTAAAATGATTTTATGAAGAAAATAGAGAAGTATGTTTGTAGAACTTGATAAATTAATTTTTTAAAATAAAATTACAGCAAAATTTTAAAACGCCTCTTCTTCTACATATATTACTAATTTATAGTTTTGTTTCGTTTTTCTTAGCGTTGTTATCTATAACTTAAAATTCAGATTTTCAAAAAGTTTATGAGTTTGAGAGGGAAGATTCCTCACTCCAAGTACGTAAAATTGACCAAATAACCATGCCTCGAGAACGCGTAGTTAACCAGAAAAATACGTAAAAAAAAGTATGGTATCACATACAGTGCACGACAAATGGAAACGCTTTTTTAGAAACATTAACAAGCGTACTGTTGGTATGTGAAGGTTATCCCAGACTACGTTTTGCTTAGCGGTCTCTTTCTTGCGGTCTCTCTTTTTCAATCTCTTTCATGTGGTCTTTCATGTGTGTCTGTATGTTACATGTCTTATGACTTCTGTAGCTTGTGTAAAGGTCAGAGGACATTGCTGACAGGTTTATCACGCTTCTTTCTTTTGTTGAGGCTCCCTTTCTTTTGTTGATGACACAGAACCTTTGAAAAAGAATGGCCAGTCGAAAGATTTTCGACTTTCTTAGCAAGAAGCATATAAATGTACCTTGACACGGTGTTTTCATAATTAAGTGCTCCGACACAGATGAAAAAGACCTGATCCCGCACCTGCATCGCGTGTTCGTCCCCCTTCGGACCCCTTGAGTTACGTGATACTCTTGTCGTGACACAGGTGCGGCTAGAGCTCCTATACTACCATACCCCATATAGGAGTCTTAGGTGCGGCAAATGCACGAAAAGAGCATCACTTGATTCAAAGGGCCCGAAGGGAGAAGAACATGAGACGCAGTGCAGCAGCCTAACTTTTTCGTCTGCCTCACAGATGCTCAAAATGACGACAGTGCATATCAAAGCATCCATGCGCGCAAATTACAATGGCCAGCTGAATAATATGCCACGCAACATGTAACGCAGCAGGCAACGTCGTAGTGTCCACAGAAAGTCTCTTTCCGTCTATATTAATTATTTTATTTTTATTATTTTAAATCTTTTTGTTACTTATTCGTTTTGCAGTTTAACAAACATTCCAACGATTCTTATGTTTGGTGCACCGGACGTAATGTCACAGTTTTCCTTTCGATTTTTTCCCGAAAATGATGTTTCGTACAGATCTGGATCTTCGGTGAATTTTTATGCACTCAGATCAAGGATTCTCGCCCTGTACATTTTATAGGTTCTTTACAGAACACCTCTTGTACATTGAAGTGTTAGCATTTTGAATATACTGATATTGAAAAAACACAAACTAACAAAAGTGAATTTAAATATTTTAATTCTGACTCAGTTAAAGGGACATGAATGCAGTAAAAAGCCTTATTTGTATATTTTTAGTTTTGGGATATTTACGAGGATTTGTCGGAATATATACTAGGGATAACTAACAATACTGAATTTAAATATTTTAATTCTGACTCAGTTAAAAGGAGATGGATGCTGTAAAAAGCCTTATTTGTATACACTGCTCAAAACAATTAAAGGATATTTGAAGTTTTATAAAAATAAAGATATAAACGAATTTTTTTTTGCCGAAAATAGAAGAAGAGAATCACAAATGCAAATTTTTCTGGTTTTCAAACTGTGGAGTATGCAAATTTTGAGTTCGACGTCAAAAACGTCGCTTCAGCGGCAGCGAATGAAATTTGACTTTCAACTGGATAAAAGAGAATGAAGACAAGGATGATCGGCATTCAGTGATTGCTTTGTTTCGATGAGTACGATGTCTCAGCGAAGTCATTTGACAGATTCAGAAGCTTGGAGAATTGTTGGTAGGTTAGAAAGGGGCCAAACTCAAGCCGAAGTAGCACAAGCCATTGGAGTGTCACAAAGTGTCGTTTCCAGGATCTGGAACCGTTTTTTGGAGAGTGGATGTGCAGGCCGAAGATCAGGGCAAGGTCGTAGACGGGCAACAACGCCCAATGAAGATCGGTATTTAGCGTTAACAGCTCGGAGACACCGAAACATGAATGTTACTCTTCTCCAACAACACCTTCGCTCGGCTACAGGCACCACGATTTCAACTCAGACTGTCCGAAACCGGCTCCATGCTGTAGGTCTGTATGCTCGCCGACCGATGGTATGTGTTAGATTAACATCAAGACATCGTCGCGACCGCAGGGAGAGGGCGACCGAGCATGTCAACTGGAGGAGAAATGAATGGAGCAATATTCTGTTTTCTGACGAGTCCCGTTTTTCTGTGCATCCGGATAATAGGCGTATTTTCATCTGAAGGGACCGTGGCAGTAGGAATAATCCTGCGTTCGTGCACGAAAGTGTCAGATTTGGCGGTGGTGGAGTGTTGGTGTATGGTGGCATCTCCATTGACGGGCGCACTGACCTCTACATCATTCGAGATGGAGCTCTGACTGGTCGCCGATATAGGGATGAGATCCTCAGACCTATTGTAGTCCCTTACGCTGCAGCAATTGGAGATAACTTCATTTTAATGGACGATAACTGCAGGCCACATCGTGCAAAAATGGTGGAGGATTTCGTTTTCGAGGAAGGAATCGTTCGAATGGAATGGCCAACGTGTTCTCCAGACATGAATCCAATCGAGCACGTTTGGGACGCTCTAGGAAGACGAGTTTCTGGCCGCCAACAACCCCCACAAACTCTCCAAGAACTGAAAAGAGCTCTTCTGGAAGAGTGGGGCAGAATACCCCAACTCGTCATTAATAGCCTCATTGATTCCATGCCTCAAAGTTGTTCAACGTTGCTGGCCACCCGTGGAAACCATACCCCCTACTGAAAATGATTTTCTTTGAAGAAAACACCTTTTCTTATTCTTTTTTTCTCATATGCACAAATTGTGTTTTTTTGCTTTTGTACACAAATGCGCAATAAAATGCATTTTTTTCTGCCAAACATGTGTAATTTATTCTCATATAACCTACTATGTCTGTCGAACATGTATCAATCAGCTAAAAAGTTTCCCAGATACAAAATCCACCTAAAACTGCAATATCCTTTAATTGTTTTGAGCAGTGTATTTTTAGTTTTGGGATATTTACACCCGAAAATGATGTTTCGTAAAGATCCGTACAGTCTTCGGTCAGTTTTTATGTACTACGATCAAAGATTCTCGCCCTGTACATTTTATGCGACATTGCATTTTATGCAAAAAAACAAAAACAAAAACAAAGAAAAGAAAATTGTTAAACTGCGTAATTTTGTGGCACCTGAACGGTACCAAGATCCCTTAAATGGAATTTTGAGGTCAAAACGTTTGTTTTTTATGCATATTACCTGAAAGTTTAAAATTCTGGTGGTGGAAGGAGATTTTTCAATCAACTAGAGTAAAACTAAACGGATCATATAGCAAATTTATATTTTAGAATAACAAAATTCAATAATATTGTTTTCTATAACTTAGTCTTTTCATTTGCAATTTACAGGTAACTAAATACTTGTTTCAGACAAAACTCTTCAAACATGGATTTTTAAAGAATTTCACTAATATGATTCTTGCCAACTTATGGATAATTTTAGTAAAACTGTACCGATATCTTCTACCGTAGGGGTCCTTGACCATTTTGCTTAAAATTCGGTAGCCACCATAAATTCCGAAAAGTATTTAATCGCAAAGTTTCCGTCATTAAATAAGGCAGAATTTTCTATACGGAAATAACGATAGCTTGGTCGCCTGCGGCATATTGACAACACGTATTCGGTTCAGATCTAGCATACTTTTGATGCATACAATTGAATGATGATTCTGAATAAAAACAAATTCATGCATAAATAATATACATGCATTTATCTTTTTTTTCATTTTGCACAAACTGAATAAACAAATTGTGCACCTCGCATACTTTTAATAACGTCAGTATTTTTTTTAACTTTGTAAATTAGTATATTTTTATCATGTACCCGATCACTGCCGATGCGCCCATGAAAACCAAAATAAAGAAAATCACTGGATGCATCAACCTCGCCGTGCAGCAATCTCAAAAATGCATCAAATTAATTAAAGTTATCACCAACGCATGTATGAGAGCTTCGCACCCGTTGAAACTAACATTCCAAAACAGCTTTTAAAAAATTTTTAATTCACAGATAACTGATTCCCAGATATTAAAAGGCAGTATGGCCTAGATATCTGAATCTGGCGAACCAATCAGAAGGGCTCTGAAGCACGCTATATCTGAACCGAGTAGGTATCGCCCGCGGTATACCATTTCCTAGAAGATTTAGTGCGGTAACCGATTATCCCAGTAATACTTTAAAAAGTGCTAAAAATTGAATCCCATAAATTCTGTACGATGCTGAACAATAAATTTCGATTAAGTAAATGCTTCTAGTTCATTTATGGTTACTATATAATTTCATCTATTAAACAAAATTCTCGATTGAAGGTCCTTTATTTGACCTGGGTCAAATTTATATTCTTTTACAGAAATTATCGATAAGTTGCAGCTATGCTAATATGTATTCCCATATTCGAAACGGACGTTTTCCGCAAGTAAAAAATTACCTGCTTTCAAGAAATCTTTGTAGTTTTTTTTTTTCGCTAAAATTCCAAATTAAATTCTACTTTTACTTTGATGCATAACAAAAACAGAATTCTGCTTCATATAAGTTTTTCTTTTTTGGTAAACGCTGTAAAATTAAATATTTGTCTATACTGTAAATTGGGTTTACTTAGACACAAAAAGTGCCAATTTTTGTACATTTCTTAACAAACTTTAGCCTAAAAAACATTAATTATTCTGATAATTAAATTTTGACTACTTTTGTTATATTTTCCCAATATATATATATATATATAAATATATAATAACTTATTGCAAATTGGGTTGAAGTATCACCCGGGTTGGGGTTACTTTTACCCAAGCTATCTTTTTCATAAATTAAGCCACTTAATAGGCAAAGAGCTCAAGCAGGAATTAGGATCTGGAAAATTTATGTATAGAGTCATTTTAATTATAAGAATATTAGTTTAGACTTGACATTAAATTGGATAATGTATCGAAAATAATCATAAATTATGCAATGCTGAATGAATATTATTTTAGCAGTCCTTTAAGTCTTGCTACCCGGTCCAAATAAGAAAAAATGAAACACGAAAAATTTATTTTATACTGGATTTGAAAAATCCTCTTGTTATCAGTGTCGGTTGAGAAATTTTCTTTTTTATGTCACACCACTTGTGATGCAAAAAGTCTATTTGAAAAAAGACTGATGTGAAAATAAATTTTTGTAAATCAATTTCTAATTAATTGAATGAAAAATAAAAACACAGGTCACTTATAAATCTCTTCATAAACCACGTTGCCAAGTTTCATGTTTTTATTTTTAAAAATGAGTCTGAAAATGTGTCATAAAATTTTGAGTTGTTGAGCGTGGAAATTTTTTTAATACCGTCTTAATGGTTTTTCTCACCTAAATGTATTAACGCGAATACATTGTATGTCTAAAAAGTGCGATGAATGTAATCATTAAACAAAATATCAAAATAGATAAACAAATCACGTTTATTAGCTTTCAAAATAATCTCCATTCGCCAGATCGTACTTCTGACAACTTTCATAAAGGCCTTGGAAACTGCCACTGTTGTCATTCATAACGCTTATCGGATGGGAAAGCAGAAAGAAGTCGATCTCTGGTCAGAATCTGTCAAAATTGCTTGACTTTTCTCTCTAATTTCTGGAAGAACTTGATATTAACTCATTGATCCATTGTACTGTCACATAAACTCTGACACTTCCTACATTTAATTGGCTGCAATTAGTTCACCTTGAAGGCCATCTGGTTTCCTCGATAGGTAGCACTTCTTCTGAGGTATGGGGGTACGTATGTACAAATGCACGTGTTGTCGTGCTGATATTGGACCATTCACCGAACTTTTTAGACGCATCGTGTATTATACTACGGAACTCAACATAAGTATATCCAATATTAATAGAGCATATTTTCAATCTGATTTATTGCTTTAATGGAAATGTCGAGTATACATTTCAGACTACATGACTAAGCCATTCTAGATCTCACATCTGTTTCAGAGCTTCGGTATCCAGGTATGCCGATGGCTCACACGCTGGAAGATACTTCAGTATACCGCAGTGCTACCATTGGTCCAGCTAACGCACCTTTGGATCATTTACACAATCTATACATCGCAGCAGCAACACTTGCTGGAGCCTGCCTCATCGTCTTAGGGGTTGTTACTGTGTGCCACTGTCGAGTCCATAAGACTTATCGTCGATTTGTTAGAAAAATGAGTCGCAGTTCTTCAACAGATTTAAAACAAGACCAGCTGTGAGTATAAAAGTTTTAACATCTAACTGATGAATTTCATATTTATTCATATTCTATATTGTTGTTTAAACACTTTTATATTTAACCTGTATCCACTAAAGTAGATCTACACTAAAATTGTTGGGAAAATGCTTTTTAGATGATAAAATTTGAAACGCCATGGCAGAAAAATTAGTTTTTGTTACACTTTCTTTTCCAAAATGAAATGCGATAGTCTTTATTTGTTATTAAGAAGCACTGATCTTTGCTGCCATCATCAATTGGGAAAAACAGACTATTTACAAAAGAAAGGAGAACTAAAGATTCAGAAAACACTGAAAAATTAAACGAACAAACCATTTTTACACTTAATTTCCTTATTAACAAAAATAATTTGCTGTCATTTAAATTATAGGGTAATTATACAGTAACTTTCTCTTCTTACACTTGGAGTCATCTCAAACGAGAACGAATCAACGGAATGCGATAACATTTTTATTTAGAATTTTAAGGTATAAGAAGGTACATTTCGAAAAAGACATTCATACCCAAGCCTTGCTCTACTTTGTTATAACAAGCTGAGCTCAATTCTTCAGCTATTCGAATGAATTATTCACCTGATGTGTGCCAGTATATTTTCAGTGGAAATTAATGAGTATGTTTTACCGTACGCAAAAAAAAATGAATAACTCATTTTAATAACCTTTATTTCAAGTATGTGACTGTTTTCAAAATGTATTAGCATTTTTTAAGTAATTGCTAAAACGTTTTTGTCACGTAATTCACCTTTTCATAAATTCAAAAGCCTTCTAAATACAGGGCGGAAAAAAATCCATATAAACCTTTTAAAATCATTTAAAAAATATCAAATAATAATACGGAAGTTCGATTTACACGAAAAGAATTATCATAATACGGAATGTTTTCAAAAGCAAAATAGATGGTAGTTAAAATGATCAACAATCGAAGGTGTTAATTTAAATGTATATTCCGGAAGTATCCAAATGAGAATGATTATAAAAGAACTCAGAGCTCGATGGACCTTTATTTCTTTCAATCATCAATTTGGTATGTATAACCAATTACTGATTGAATATTGCCTATGAATTTCGTAAACGGAGAAAAAGCAATGAATGCTTTTCGCAAATTCAGACTACAAATTCATTTAAAGAGGAAGAAAAGATCTTCGGTACGCACACGTAATAACTTGTTCTACAGTCTAAATTAATGATTCAGTAGAATAAAGGATCCACCGAGTAGTCAGTTCTTTTATCATTCATAATCATCATTTGCGTAGACTTCCTGAAGACGTGTTAGCGCCTCCTACGACGCAACGTTTTGAAATACAACTATTTTTGCTGTTTAAAAAATCTCGCTTCATGATAATGATTTTGGTGCAAACCCCACTTCCTTATCAATTTCTGTTCTTTTTCAATCAAATTTTAAATTTATAGTAACTTTCTACCTATCTTGCATAAATTGTGGTATAATTTTATATTTAGCTACAAATGTCTTTAAGCAAAGAAAGTTATTTTATCACCACCCTGTATAAAAACAGGTTTTAATAAATCAGTTAGTAATGCACCAGATTAATTTTAATGACGAAAAATCCATGCGATATATATATAATAAGATATATATATATATATATATAATAAGATATATATATAAGAATATATATAAAGAACAAGTATACTGATTATTTGACCGTTGAAAATTTGAATTATTAACATTATTTCTGCCGGTGTCAATTCCAAACTCTTAAGACTTTGTTCTATAGTTATTTTAATGCTATTTTTTTAACCTGATAAGCATGAAAATAAGCATACAATTTGAGATTATTTTAATTGAAAAACTACAAATAAAATTACCATAAATCAAAATATTTAAAGATGTCCTTTGACACCGGTAGAAATAATATTAAGTAGGCATTTATAATTGAGATTACTGCATAGCTAAATCAAATAAAAATATAAAAAAATATTAATTTTAAATAAATTAATAAAATAATAAAGATGTTAAATTAATAAATAAACTAATAAAAATATTAATTTTTTAAAACGAATAAAAATATTTGAACCAGAAATTTTATGTAAACAAAAGGGACATACTGGATTATTTTTTAACACAATTATTTCAAATTGGTAAAGTAATCATACAAGTTGTAAATTTCCAACTGGACGAAAAATGGCCCGGACATTTTTCGTCCAGTTGGAAATTTACAACTTGTGTAAAAAAAAAAAAAAAAAAAAAAAAAAAAAAAAAAAAAAAAAAAGGGACATATTTTATTTAATTTATTAAGCACAGTTTCTGGTTCAATATATATTTATTTAAGTTAAAAGACTGGCAAGATTGACAAGTATGTTATTGCCTACTACTGCCTTTAAATTTGGAAAATATTTAATCCTTCCTAGACGGTGAGTAAAAGCTTACCCTTACTTAACCCTTTAAGGGTAGTGATATATTAATTATACTACTTAATTTTAATTAAAATTTGTAGCAGAATTTTTTAATAAAATTTTGATTTTATAACTTATTCGAAAAAATGTTTAAATTGCACTTAATTTCAACTAAAAATTTTCGAAATATTTCTGGAGATTTCAACATTACAACAACACAGTTACTTGCCCTGAAAGGGTTTAATTATAAATTATATCAAATTAAATTAAACATATCCTAAAAACGTATAGCTTAATAAATCAAGAAATCTTGCAAATATGTATTAAAACGGGATTTCAATATTTGCAATTTTAAATAAAACGTCTTATATATTTTTCTTAAAATTTCAAAATTTACTTATTTAAAACACCCTTGAATTTGGGTCTCCCAGGAAAATTTACATTTTTAGGAATTATTAATAAACGTGTTACTCGCTTTGATGTAATTAATGTATAGAGTACCCCTCCTACAACTCCTCCCCCCCCCAAAAAAAAAAAAGAAAATCCGAACGATGGGTATAATTTTAGTTCTAATTAATTTTAAAAATAAACGAAAAAGTACCGTTTGAATTAGTATGAACTTGTTTCTGATCGTCGTTGTAGTTTATTTCATCATAAGGGGTCGTCCATATATTAAATTTTGCACACAATTTGACTTTTGAAATGGCAACAGACACTTTTAACAATATATTTAAACCTGAAAAAAAATACAGTTTATAGAATTTTCCTTATATCTTGATAGACTAAAAGAGGCCAAAGTTTCAGGATGCTAATATTAAATATGTCTGACAAAACTTATATCAACCCAAAAATTTATCCGATCGGAATATTTCTTTTATAATGAAATACAATGAATAATCCCAAACATATTCCAAGTATTTTACAAATTGAAAAACATATTTTTAATTATGAAAATTATTAATAAATTCATATTAAAAAACTATGAATTATGACCTACATTAACTTTTACATAAAACGAACCACAAAAGTCAGACATATGAGTATGTAAGCCTATCCAATGCTTACTTTTTAAGATAAAGATAAATTTTACTTTTTGACGGTCTAAAGGGAAAGTCCTTGTAATCAAGATGAATCATAGAAAGTAACTGGGGAATTTTTATGGTACTTTCCTTCATATAAAGACTTTATTTTATACTTTAAAAAATCTGTATATTTTCCTGGTTACTAATTGTGTGTTCCCAGTAGTTATCATTCAAGATTTTTATTTTAATTATCGAAATTTATGGATAAACCACTAACATATTTTCTTTTATAACTGTATGAATATTTAAGAAAAAATATATAAACTATGCTATTTTCCGGGCTGCTTTGATACAAGGAACTCGAACATGATGTCAAACGTGGGTTTTACCATTTGGTTACCCAAGCTGGTGCAATATTCAATGTGTAGACGACATTTTATCACAAAATAAACCACGCCTAATTATAAAAAAATTTATACGAATTAAGACGGTACTTTTTGTTTAATTTTACGTTAATTAGAACTTTATTTATAACCATCGTTTGCATTTTTTAGGGAATACTGTATATTGTAACAGAAATAATTCAAGAAGCAGCGTCCATTCACGTTCAACGTACAATTTCCAGGTGTTCAAAATAATAAATTGTCCTAAGTTCTGAAACAAAAGACCTTATGTTTGTCTCTAAATTAGCGTATATTTTAGGATTACACTTCAATAAGTTTCCCGTACCTCACAAAAATTTTCAATTTTTAAATTACTTAATTGACGATTACATTTTAAAGATAAATAAAGATTTTCTTAAATTTTCCCTTGAAGCAACAGCTTATACAGAACCTGCCAAATATTTTATTTTCTAATTCATCTTTTTAAATGTTTGTCATGTTTTTAATGCGTTGAGTTCAGATATGCTGAGTTTTATCCTTTATCCGGGGCCTGATTAAAGGTAGGTCAAACTTCCACCAGTAAATTTAAATAGAGAATTTTGCCTTATTTAAACAATTTATTCATGCAAATTTTCTGTCAAAAGTAATGCAAAACTTCTTATTCGTTTAAGGATTTACCCCGCCAATAATCAGGCCCTGCCTTTATCCCGTAAGGTTTCTACCGCAAACAGAATATGAAGATCCAGGAAAATCACAGACTAGATCAAAAACTTTATTTACAAAATACTTAGAAATTAGCTGTATCACACATTTATTAACAAATTATGTTTTCCTATACTACCACAAAATTAAATTAAAAAGTAATGTATCTTCCCCTCGAAGCACTATTTATTTTTTCTCTTGAGCACTGCTTACGGCTACTCCCTATGCAGCAATCACAATAATCTATTGCGAAGTTGAATGATATTTGGTGTCTTTACGACTAAATTTATAATTTACCAATTGGAAATTCTAGTGTTTTTATGATTATATTTTTAATTTTCTAATCGGAAATTTTAGTGTATTTATGACTAAATATATAATTTACCAACCATACAGTAATTCTCGATTTGCGTGGGATATGTGTGACTAGAGATTTAAGTATTTTTACCAAAATCTTCATCAAAACGTACAAGGTAGATTTAATTAAACTGCCAGTACTCAGCGTGTTCTGTTGCACGATCTAATTGCGAGAATGCAGCCAAATTTTGTAGGATGAATAAACAAGACGGAGAGAGGAGCGAAGGATTCCTCGAAAAATAAATAGTTCCAAATTTACCGCTAGGAGAATATGTGGCACAGTTTTTTTCGCGGGGTCTTTTCTACCCAGTCTTGTTTAATGAGCCTACGAAATTTTCTCCATTATCGCAATTAGATTGCACTACAGATCATTCTGAGTACTGTCAGTTAAATTATGGTCACCTTGTACATAAGAAACGTCAGCAATTTTCCGTTAGATGAACACTACTTCAGGCCGAATAAAAGTGTTGGTGCAAAAGCTAACAAAAAAGTCATTTTTCAAATAATATAAAGAAAAGTATACGCAGACGCTAACTTATATAGAGGATAGGAATAATAGTATTCCTGGTAACATATACATAGTTTAATGAAAAATAGCTATATTATCGAATGCAAAATATATAAGAAATTCACAAACAATAAAAATAAATATTGCACAGCTGGCATAAAGTTGATTATTTCCTTTAACATTGCTAGAAATGTCTCTTTTTTTGGTTTTGGTTTTTTGGGTGTTTTTTCATATCAGTGGTGCTATGTAAATTCAAGATTCAAGATTAATAAGATTAATTTTAAAATTAATCCACATAATATTTACAGAAATTAATTTATGTCCACTATAAATATTCCGGTGTGTATATCTTTGTTCTTTAGCCACAGTGCCATTTTAGGGCTTCGAAATCAGGAATACATCATTTTATCATCTACTTTTATGAAAATTTTACAATATAAATTATACTTTGCCCTGGAAGAATTTAACCGCAGAGCGTTCATCCTTTGGCAATTGACAAATTATGTAAAACCCAATAAAATATTTTCAAAAAATCACCCCGAAAAAGGAAAATTTTAAAGAAAAACTAATTTATAATCGTAGTACTACACTTGTTGGCGAGAATTAGACGGTTTACCACACGCGTTGTGTTCGTTTAACGGAAAAGTACCGAAAAATATTTTACCTTGAAGAAAAATAATTCGTCGTAGACGGTGTTTGTACAATACTGCACATTCATTCACTTTAATCAGGCATATTTACAAAGTGTTCTAAAATGTACTGGAAATTTTAAAAATTCAATGACATGTAAACGGTGAAAACTATTGAAGTTATTCCTACGGGAAAGTAATGTCTGAAGTATGAAGAATTGGTGATGTATGATGAATGTATGACCTTTTTTTTGGTAGTTATGTATTATCCGTACAGGAAGATAGATTGCCAAAAATGATTGTCAGTCGATAATAGTGTTTATCTTTTTCAAGCGTCAATTGTGTTCAAAACAGTAATTTAATATTCCTTTATTAAATACATACCATCGTTATAAATGGAAAACAATATAAAAAAATAAACTAAAATAGTCAGCAATTAATTAAATACGTAATATTTAAAGATAAAAAATATTTACGGTGTTATTTTTATATCAGGCGGGATGTTTATGCTGTCCGGATTGAATATAGTGTTATATTTCCTATACACATAAAATAGTTCATTTAAGAATAATGTAATATATATATATGCTATATCATATTATATAGTTATATATAAATACTTTTGCCTTTAATATGACTATATTTAATATTAACGTAGCAATGTAAAAATGCTCTAGCAATGTAAAAAAAAATAATAAATAAGGGTTACAGTAATTAATATTATCGGCGCCATTGTTGTCGCGGATTGTCTTCCTGGCACGGATAATACGTAAGTACTATTTTTTAACTACGCTTCTTTGCTTTATTTCCAGATATCACCGGTAGATGGCGCTGTGTCATGCCAAATTCTTACAATGCTCAAAGTAATGTATAGAAATGAATTAAAGCTCCTTTATTTTCTTTAACTGCAGGAACGCTAAAAAATAGCTTTCGTATTGAAATTACAAGGGATTTTTTTAGCATTATTACAGCTAGACATTGCAACGCCATCTGTCGAGGATATTTCAAACTAAAAGAAGGAACCATGGTAAAGAAATGTCCGACTTCCTACATTTATCTCCTGTAATAATAACTTCAATAGTCTGTCATCGTTTACTTGTTATTGAAATCCAAAACGTTCACTCCACCCCGTACAATGTAATGATACATTTATTTGAATATTTATTGTTTTTGTACAACTTTTTTTACAGAGGCCTTGGCATATCTCAGTCTTAAGAAAGTGTGATTTATTTCCAAATAATCATAAAAAATCACGAAAATGAAACAGCAATCAATGAAAAAATTCTATTCTTATATGGTTTATTATGGAGGCATATGTTATATACACTATATGGTCAAAAGTCACCGGACACTTTCTATTTTTGACCTTCTGTCGAATATCGGGAAGCATACTGACTTAATGAATATAAAGAACATGCTTGACATCATATTTTGCAGTGAAGGATTGATCACTAGGGTAATTAGGGATTAACAACAAATTCAGTAAAAAGAATAATTTTTTCGGTCACACTGTTAAATAAATTTCTCGAAATAATCCGTACTTGCAGAAATGGATTGTGCGCAAAGTTTATGTTCATTTCTGTAAGAATAGAACGTATATTCATTGGAGATATAAAGGTTTCTTTAAAAAATTCAAGAAATGTCCGCATGTTTTTTTATTACAGCATGCAGGGTTTTGAACCACATTTAATGCCACTTTCAGGAAATTTGGAAACGTGCAGTAGAAACAACATACTACAATTAAAATATATATATAATTAAATATTTAACGAAATAGGAGCATTTGTATGAAATAATGCTTAATTGCGCTTGCGCTAAAGATAATTAAACTTATTTACATTATTCAGTAGTCAACTATATAGGACAGCTCATATAAAAAAACCAGTGTAATTTCGCAAAAAATCAGAAAGATGAAGAATTGATAGATATAGTGAGTTGGATTTCATTTGCTTTCTAAAAGTAGCTTGTTGATAAGAGATTTTCCACAAATTGTCATTTTGCTTTATTTTATTTTATTTTTTCATTGATATTTAGTTCTTATTGGAAAACCATCAGAACGAACCCATTCCATTAAAAATGAATTATCAAAATCGGAGCATTTTTTCCAAAACTACGCGTTGACATTCGTTAAATAGTGACTCCTTTCTTGGAAGTCACTTAATAAAAAATGATAATTTGTAGAAAATCCCTTATCATTCGACTATTTTTTGAAGCAACTGAAATTCAACTCACTATGTCGCCAATACCTTTCAGAATTTTCACGATATTCTACTGGTCTTTTTATGCGAGTTGCCCTACATAGTTGACTACTAAATTATGTAAAGAAAGTATTGCTATCTTTAGCGTATGCGCAGTTAAACATTATTTCACAAAAGTACTAAAATTTCATTATTTGTTAAATATATTCGTATTTTAATTATATTGTTGTTTATATATGTTGTTTCTACTGTACTTTGTCACATTTCCTGTAAGTGGCGTTAAATTTGATTGGAACCCCTTCATGTAATAAACCAAAAACATGCGGAATTTTTTTTTACTTTTTTAAAGAAACCTATATATTTCCATGAATATATGTGCCATTCTTACACAAATGAACAAAAATGTTTCAGAAAATTCATATAGTCATGAGATACAGGTACAGATCATTTCGAGCTTTCTATGTTACAGAGTAATCGAAAATATTATTTATTTTTGTTGAATTTGTTGTTGGCCCCTACAAAATGTGAGGTTAAACATGTTCTTTATTTTCCAAAACATCCAAAAGATTTTGCCAAGTATTTCTCTATATAATCGACTAAAAGTTGTCGCAAGAGTCAAATGACTGTTGGCCATGTAGTATATTTTGTATTTCCTTATTATATGGCTTATTTGAGTATATATTTAAAATAAATATGTTTTCAATGTATGTTTTAAATTGTCTAAATCAGGGCACGGAATTTCTGCTCACCAGCTCGCCATTGGTGAGCAAGTATTTAAGATTGTCGAGTAATTTTCGTCTTTTGAAATGTTGTGCTTCAAATCAAAGTGTATAGGCTAGGAATATCGTGCCTCAATCTAGCGACACGCGGAAGTGTTTTAAAATCAAGCGACGGCATTTACCTTCCAAAAGAAGAAAAAATGTTAAAACCCACTTCCATTTCTCTCCCACGGAGGAACGAACTCCCCCCATTTGCATTCGTCCCCCCCCCCCTTCGCACAGCGCAAACGCCAAGGCTGCTTTTTCGCTTCCGAGGCCGAATCTGATCGCTCTTCACTCCTGCGCGAAGTGAATCAGGTTTCGCCACCTAAGCTCAGCTGCTTGAAACACGGGAAAAATTATTCGCTTTCTCCCAAATTTTTAACAATTTAAAATTTGTTCATATTTTTCATGAATGTAAAATATTCTGGATTTAACAGACAGATCCTTCTAATAATAGTCAATTTCAATTCAGTTTGTCATAAATAGTTCATTTTCTGAGCAGGTGTGGTGACCGACGTTACTGTCTGAATGAATGAAAAATAGTGGCGAGCAAAAATTTTAGTCTGGCTAGTACTTTTTTAACTGAAATTCCATGCCCTGGTCTAAATATTAACAATTTTTTGTTCATTTGATAAATTGATAGTTATTTTATAAGAATATAACAATCTGATGAGGTTTTTAAAATGTAAATAAAGGTTGCTAGAAAGTGGTTTTGAAAATTTTGCTCTTCTCGCCAAATTCAATCTTGCTGCTCTTATAAAATGAAGTACCAATTTTTTTTATTATTATTACTAATTGTTGTTTATAAAGAATATGTTCTCAGTGTATTTTGGCTTTCACCTAGCGAAGACCCAGACAAGTATTCACTGAGGTGGTGTGGGAGCGCTTCTGAAGTTCCACGGCCAGAGGAACTCGGGGGAGACAAACTGGACGGGCCTGACCGCAGCTTGCTGGATGCAGTTTGAACTCCTTCGAATCAACTACCCACCTTGATCTTGTATATTCATCCATGCCTAGACCGCTAAGACATCCAAGATGGCCGCCCAAAACACCCGCCCGTCAGTCCTCTCACATTTCTACGGTTTAGAAAATTAATTAAGCATTCAGTATTAACCGCTTTTGATTGGCCTATGACATCATACCGTTTGAAATGAAGTACACATCAAATTTGCCAGCAGCTGGCAGTAGTTCCTTTGGTTGCCAACTTTATATCCTTCAAATCTAACGACCGGCTTTGTCACTGTATTTTATGCTCTCATGATGTGTCTCTGCTTATTAAAACACTCTCTATCTTGCGTTTTTAAAAGAAATCTAAAAAATCTAGGGGTGCTTAGTTTTTAAAACTTATATATTCATTTAAAAGCAATATAATATATGTTTATATTAGCCTTCAAAATAAAGAAATAGTCATTTCATTTCAATTAAACTCGTGTAAAATTAGAAAACTTGTACTTTAACAACCACAGAACGTTAGATTAGCATTTATAAATTATTAGAACATTTGTTTTACAATTTTCATTGAGCTCCTAGCGTAATGTGATTACAGTGTTATTTGGTGTTTATGCAAAGCTTCAAGTTGTCCACATCGAAACACGTCCAACACAGTGGGGTCAAAATGCAATGTTAACTCTTCACATTAGCTGTTGCACAATCCCCTCTAATTTAGCACGTTTCTTATTAGACATTTCTAGCAATAGTATTATAAAATTTTAGTCATGCCATCTTATAGATAACGGAAAACACGCCAAATATTTCCTTCCATAGTTTACAAATATGTTTTTAAGAAGCTTTTTCTGTAAATTGAACTTTTGACAGAATCTTTGTAATATTTAAATACTGTATAAACATTTCGTAAAAGTTAAGCTAATGTAAAATAACTTTTCAATTTACTTTTTTGAATGGAAGTTTATGGATGTAACGTTCTTAATTTTTGATCACATACGATGACTATTTTTATCAGTTTTCAATAACTGGTGTTTTTAACTAAACAATATTTCATTTAAATTTAATAAAATAAAATATTCTGTCGAGATTACAGACATTCCGCTACCTTGTATAAGCTTGGTGATTTTTGCTAAGAATGTTGTTTAACAAACGTGGACCTGAAAGTATCATACACAATTTTAATAATTCGCGTACATGGAATTAAAGACTTCTTAGATATACAGATATTAAAAAAAATATGTCCAGGAAAAAACCATCCAAAATATTGAGATTCTTTTATATTTAGTTATTGAATAATACCTATAAATTAAATTAATTTCTGGCATAGCTGAATTTCCAACACAATCAAAGTAATATCCAGATTTATATGAGCTACATTTAAAATCCAGAAAAGAATGTTTCATAAAAATATATTTACTTTAATGATTATGGAAATCATCCTAACCGTCCGAAAAAAATGTATTAAGTCATAATCCGTGCAATATTATGGGTACATATTAATAATATATTATGCTAAAGTAAACCGTCCAAATTGTGTTTTAGAATTGCAACCATCCAGCTGACCAGCAAATATAATAAAAATATACGATACCTCCGTATTTTAATAAAATTATTGTATCATTTTTTGTTACGAAAAATTATTTTATAATAATTTAAAAATTTAAATATTTAAATTTATTGCTTATTGAAAGTAAAAATAAAAAAGTGCCCCCGAAAACTAAATTTCTAATAAAACAATCTTACTTAAAGTGTTTTCGTAGTCCGAAATGTATAACTGTAAGCTTTAAAGCATATGATTACATTCATTAGTGGATTTTTCCTTGACGCTTTACACTTCTTTTGAGAAGTTTGCATTTTTTACATTGAAATTCTATCCTACACCATATCCTACACCATATATCTACACCTACACCATACACCACTTATTCTAAAATGTATCATTTATGTTTTCCGTTTTAGAGAGTTTTTCATTTTTCAACGTTTAGAGTAAAAGTAATTCCTTGTGCCAAAAAAATAAGTAAATAACACGGTATGGATTTATATATATGTTGTATCAAACACATAAACTTCAGAGACGCAACAAAAATTTGGCCCTATATAACAGAGACAATGCAATTTTGTGCTACAATTTTATTGTCATTAAAGCACCAGTTAGATCAATATTTTTTGCTACATCACCGTTGAAAATTCTTGTTTGAATATAGACGTTTATCTACTGCATTTTTTATCAAAGGTATACTTATCTTTAAATCATAATCTGTGTTTTTCACAAAATATTTTTATTTAATTCAGTGACCGCATAACTTACAATTTGCACATTTATCTATTTAGCCTTATCTTGAAATACTCGATAAAGAAACGCACTGCAAAACTGGTGATACTTTACTTTAAAAGATTGTTTTTTTTTTTAAATCATCATACATATTTGAAATCAATTAACTGAAATAGCTAGAAATAACAGTTCAGTACTAATGTATAACTATGTTGAGAAGAAACTCTAAGAAGTGAAGTAATGTTATAATGTGAAAAAAGTCCTTGCAACTACTGTTATTTTTTTTTATCTTACTGATTTAGTTTTATGTGTAAGTATATTTTTAATCAGGTTATTTAAGAGACAAAAATCTGTTCATATGAAACAAAAAAAAACAAAGACGTGTTTTTAATATTTATGCCCACATCTTTTAAAGGTGTTGAGGTAAATGTAACACTGTTTCAGACAAGCAATTATAACTGGAAAATTTTGATGGGCGTTCAATAACTTAATTTTAATGCAATCAGATATTATGGTTTATGTCATTTTCTCATGCAGCCAAGAAACATATATGTGTATGTATTCATTAAAAGTAGTAATATAAAATATCAAGAATTCGTCTTATTTAATATGAAATTAACTAACTAGTCACAAGTACTGTACAAACGCAAATTATGAAATACTATTGTAGACAGTTGAAATAGTTTTATTAATGTTGTAAACAAGTAATTGGAGTTCTTTTTTAACTAAATGTATCGTGCTAAATTTTTTCTTGGTCATACTGCAGCAGATTCATGTAATTTGAATATTAACAGATAATTTAATCATATGGCTGTAAATATACATGTACGTTTAAGATACCATAAATTTTGGGTAAATTATAAGCAGCTTTTACTTATAATAGTATGTTTTATTTTGTTGAAGTTTTATTTAAAGTTGTCTTTAGTCAAGTAGAAATTATTAGCATATGTTGTCATTAGTATTAGCTTTCGCTTCGCATTTTGTCGTGAAAGTTAAATACAAGCACTTTATAAATTGAGCTTAATTCTATTTTATTAGAATGCCATTAGAACTAGATTGTTTAAGCTGCAGAAACATTAATCTAATGTAAAAAATGAGTCTTTTTTTTCATGTCTAAACATTTACAAAAACAAAAATTGTAACTTCATACTCTGTGAATAAATATGTTTTGCTTTGTTTTTTAAGTGTTTGTCTTATTTTTCTCTTCAAACAGTTACTAAAGCATTGTTTGGCTACTGCCACAAAATTATATGATGGATTTATACAAATTAAAGTTCTAAGTCATCAACATTTAAAATATCAGTTTGTTTAATAACTCCTTGAATGTCACAAAAGAGGTGCCTTGTTTGCTTTTAGCTGTCTCAAAATTGCAACACAAATATATCTCTTTTTCCTTTAAGAAAATCTTCTGCATGAAAACAAGATGCCTCATTCATGATACTCAAGGCAGAGTTGCCAAGTCTCCGGCTTTTTGGACACCAGTATTTTAGTACAGAAAATGTTGTTTCATGTAATCGGAACATTCTGAGATTTAAAAGAACAACATTTTCTCTAAGATAATACTGGTGTTAAAAAATCCGGAGACTTGGCAAGTCTGTCAAGGGGTTAATAAATATAATTTTCAAAAATATCTTATAAATAAAACACTGATCCATAGCGTTACTCCAGAAAGGTAAACCATTAATAGGGAGTTTGTGATGTCAGGAATTGAGAGGGATTTACCAAATTTCGTATCAAATCACTGTCCTCGAATCAAGTCACAATGAAGACAACGACTTGATTCGACACTTAGTAATTTATATCCAGTTTCTGATGATGCAAATTTGTTGCTTTATCTGCCAGTGCCAGCCAATTAGGACAATTGTAATAATTATTCAATGTAACAGCGATCATCTGAAGATTTTAATTGTATAAAACTAATGCAGCCATAAATGGTAGGCGTAAAGAATGTCTTCAATTATGTGATGATCGCATGTTTCATTTTATTTTACCAACAATTTCGTTTAACATCTCATTGAAATAAAAATCAAGTCTGTGTCTAGTTACAAAATTCATTGCAACAACTCAGTCTTTAGTCCAAACAAGTACAAACAAGTAAAAACTTGTTCCAGGAACTGTAACTCTTTCAGAAGCTCTAGAATTCTCTAAAAACTTCATAAATAGCTCAAAGAGATTTAACTTATTTTACAAATTCATAGAAGACTACTGTGTTTAAAAATTTTACATGATCAAAAATCTTTGTGGACAGATTTACAAATTAATCATTTACTAAATTCCTCAATCTTAAGAAGAAATACACTGTTAAAAATTTGCAGCAAACTGTCCAGTCATTTGACCGTTTTTGTAGAAAATGGTTACATAACCGTAATTTAATTCTATTCTGATCTTATTATTGCTCATATTATGGCCAGAGAAGAGTTAAATGATGGTTATGTAACCGTGTTTTATAAAAGCGGTCAAATGACTGGACAGTTTGCTGCAAATTTTTAACAGTGTACGATAAACGTCAGATTTCAATCAGCAACTTTAAATAGACAATGACATGTAAATATTTTCACATGAGATTTTTCTCAAAACTGTCGATGTTTGGGGCTTTTAGTTCTTGTATGGCATCTGTGTTAAAGGTCTAACGTATATAAAATATTAAAGGAAATGACACTTTTCTTTCGCATCCAATGATTTTATCGACATTTTAGCGTTTTTATTCATTAAAAATGTGTTTTTAGCTTTTAAGCATGTTTTAATTATTAAACTTTATTACTCACTAAAGTGTTTCTTTGAAACCTATTGTAATGTAACTGCTTTCAGGCTTTCTCACGGCCAGCCGTACGTTGAAATTTCTTCAAAAATGTTGGCAGTATGCGCTGTCTATTCATAATATATCGTTGGATTACTTCTAAAATATGAAAAAAGGATGCGTCTAACAGTTGATGTCCTGTGAAAATGAAAAATATCTATAATTTAAAAATAAAGACCTTGACAGTGAATGAATCAAGTAATGTTCTTATAAAAGTGATATGTTTCATGTCATCAGAAGTATTGGACCATGTCTTCCCTTTCAAAAATCATACGTTCTTTAAAATTCTGATATTAGAGGAATTTTGCCATTAGATTATGAGAGCTATCTCTTGCCATGGCAGTTATCAGAGTAGGGAATTTATAGAATTTTGTGTCTGAAATTTAGTTTTAAAATTAAGTTGGGAAAAACAAAAGCAATATTTGATAGCATATTTAGTAAGTTTCCCTTCGAGACTTGCACAGCTCTTCAATGCATTTCTTTGAGCTGTAATTGAAGGGTATATTCTGGAACTTTCAGTTCTCAATTCTCGTAATCATGCACCCAGCGTCAAAAAAAGATTATTTTCTTATCTAGAAACAAAGTTCAAAAACATTCCATCATTATTAATCTGATTACTAAGAGAATCATCAATAATAATTTATTCATTTTAAAAACATGGGTGCTTTAATCACTCTATTTTGTAGTACAAGTGTTCCAAATTAAACTACATATTTCCGAGAGGGTTACAAAAAAAGCTATTCAATGGAAAATCATGAAATTTGAGGAGTATCGTAAGGAGATGATGATAATTGTTCTAGAGGAAAATAATTTATTTTTAAATAATAACCTGTAAATATCATAATATTTTTATACAAAAAGTATAATATGAACTATAAAGTTTATCCGACTAATGAGGACGGAACATATTCAATTTTATGGCCAACATTTGTCTGCTGACATATGGAATCGTAACATAGCATGTTCAATGGGTGATTGCAATGTATGAATCGGAATATTACGTACATATATAACGTGCTATATTCTCTTCAAAACTATTTAACGCGCGTGATGCTATTTCTTCTTTTTTTTACATAAAATAACACTTTGAACTTAATAATGGGACCCCCCCAGAGTTACCCAAAATGGATTTTAAAAATATTTAGCGCCACTCCCAGTTGAGAGGGAAAAACTCATTTTTTGGAGGGTGGGGGGACAAAATTCAACATTGCGGGCTCTGCATATATTTAAAAAAAACTATTACTTTATTCATATACTTCAATAAAATGATATAAGCAATTGCCAAATACATAAGTTTTGCCTAAAGAGGAAAATACTCAAAAAATGAACACCACCTCCAATTTTCAAAAATCAGTATTTGATTCAAAAGGTGTTGGTGGTACACAAAAATTCAATTCGTGTAGCTTTATCACTAATATTGTTAAATGTGTTGTGCTTATATAAATATTTTGGAGTAACGGAGGGACTTTTAAAGATAGCTTTCAAATATCGATTAAAATAATTCATGAATAAAACGCTCTCGTGTCGAGGACGACGTGCATTAAAGGGGGATAAGACAGGAATCTTATGAGATCTCGGTAGACCAAATCTTTGAGTCCCTTTGAATTCCTAGAACCAAAAATCACATATATTCGAATCTACGGATATTCCAGATTAAACTGTAGAAAAATGACGTGTGATGAATCTCTCTTTAGAAAAATAGCTTCACATAATTGGCTATGTATGGAAGAGTGCCATTTGCGTAATTATTGCTCTAATACACTGACTTGGCTGAAAATCCTAAATGAAGGAATTATCCAATAAGGATACGTAACGTTTTCCATTGACAGGAAGCGTTACAGTGCCTGCGAGCAATGTTCTTCAAAAAAGCCCCAAAATTAATGTGTCAATAAAAGTGCACCATACTATAAACTTAGAAATGTGTAACGGAATTTATAGAGACAAATAGGGATTTTTAAAAGCTGTTAACTGCACCTTCTAAAGGAAGCGGTGCCTTGTCCGTCTATAGAAAACAACATGGTCATTCATTTTGGAGCTCACAGCGAGCAAAAACCTCCAATTCAAATGCTTCTTGGAAACTAAAATCAGGAGGTAAGAACTTTCGTAAAAGTGAAAAACTATAGGTGTAAAAGCGTATTTTTTGTTTAAAAACCTTGTCGACAATAAAACAAGCTTGTTCTACAGCTTGTGCAATGCGCTGTACACTAATGCTTCCCATAAACTGTGACTTCCTGGCCTCGTCTAAGGAGAGTTGACGCATATCCATCTTGTAACCCAGCTCAGCATTAATTTATCGCCAGAGCAGGTGTTTACCGTACCTGTCCCTGTCAGTATCACTGCCCACCTGTCACGCGCCTTCGCGTGCGAAAGACGCAAGTAATTTGACATGGCTTAGGATTTTAAATCGGTTTTAATCTTTTGTATTGGCACTGATGATGGAGTTTTAGAGGCTCCGAAACAGCTGTTTGCTAATTTATATATTTTAAATTTGTGCTATTTCACGTTGTACATTTATTTTTAACATCCGCATTACTTTTTTTTTATAATTCACTGTAAATAATGTGTGCTTATTATTATAGTCCATCCACGTAGGTAGTTGAAATACACTTCTCAAAACAATTAAAGGATATTTGAAGTTTTATATAAAATAAAGATATAAACGAAATTTTTTTGCCGAAAATAGAAGAGGAGAATCACAAATGCAAATTTTTCTGTTTTTCAAACTGTGGAGTATGCAAATTTTGAGTTCGACGTCAAAAACGTCGCTTCAGCGGCAGCGAATGAAATTTGACTTTCAACTGGATAAAAGAGAATGAAGACAAGGATGATCGGCATTCAGCGATTGCTTTGTTTCGATGAGTACGATGTCTCAGCGAAGTCATTTGACAGATTCAGAAGCTTGGAGAATTGTTGGTAGGTTAGAAGGGGGCCAAACTCAAGCCGAAGTAGCGCAAGCCATTGGAGTGTCACAAAGTGTCATTTCCAGGATCTGGAACCGTTTTTTGGAGAGTGGATGTGCAGGCCGAAGATCAGGGCAAGGTCGTAGACGGGCAACAACGCCCAATGAAGATCGGTATTTAGCGTTAACAGCTCGGAGACACCGAAACATGAACGCTACTCTTCTCCAACAACACCTTCGCTCGGCTACAGGCACCACGATTTCAACTCAGACTGTCCGAAACCGGCTCCATGCTGTAGGTCTGTATGCTCGCCGACAGATGGTATGTGTTAGATTAACATCAACGCATCGTCGCGACCGCAGGGAGTGGCCAACCGAGCATGTCAACTGGAGGAGAAATGAATGGAGCAATATTCTGTTTTCTGACGAGTCCCGTTTTTCTGTGCATCCGGATAATAAGCGTATTTTCATCTGGAGGGACCGTGGCAGTAGGAATAATCCTGCGTTCGTGCACGAAAGTGTCAGATTTGGCGGTGGAGGAGTGTTGGTGTATGGTGGCATCTCCATTGACGGGCGCACTGACCTCTACATCATTCGAGATGGAGCTCTGACTGGTCGCCGATATAGGGATGAGATCCTCAGACCTATTGTAGTCCCTTACGCTGCAGCAATCAGAGATAACTTCATTTTAATGGACGAAAACTGCAGGCCACATCGTGCAAACCTGGTGGAGGATTTCCTTTTCGAGGAAGGAATCGTTCGAATGGAATGGCCAGCGTGTTCTCCAGACATGAATCCAATCGAGCACGTTTGGGACGCTCTAGGAAGACGAGTTTCTGGCCGCCAACAACCCCACAAACTCTCCAAGAACTGGAAAGAGCTCTTCTGGAAGAGTGAGGCAGAATACCCCAACTCGTCATTAATAGCCTCATTGAGTCCATGCCTCAAAGGTGTTCAACGTTGCTGGCCGCCCGTGGAAACCATACCCCCTACTGAAAATGATTTTCTTTGAAGAAAACACCTTTTCTTATTCTTTTTTTCTCATATGCACAAATTGTGTTTTTTTCCTTTTGTACACAAATGCGCAATAAAATGCATTTTTTTCTGCCAAACATGTGTAATTTATTCTCATATAACCTACTGTGTCTGTCGACCATGTATCAATCAGCTAAAAAGTTTCCCAGATACAAAATCCACCTAAAACTGCAATATCCTTTAATTGTTTTGAGCAGTGTATAAAAGAATTTTTTTAATATCAAAAGAAATTTTGTATGCTTTTTCTCATGGCAATTATGATAAGTTGTTCATGGTCTAAAAATTTGTCTGATGTCGTTTTATTCTTCATAAATTCATTTATTTATGAATAAACACAAAGTACTTGGTCCGGTAGCACAAAGTATTATTATAAAACTTTCAACAAATGAAAACGTCAAAACTATTCAAATCTGGCAAATCTGAATATGGGACAAAAAGTGAAACTGCTCAATTGAAGAAAAAAACTGACAAAGTTCTTACTAAATATTTTTTGGAGATTTACAGGGTATTTTCTACGTCAGTGTTCTTCATGAACGACATACATATAATGCAGTTTAGTAATGTCAATTTTTGAAGATTATTAAAATTCGCATCGGCTTTAAAACGTTCCATACTAATTTCTGAAACAATCTTACAGAGCTCCAACAGGTCCGTTTTTCTGAATACCAGTATTTAAGAAGAAATTTTTTCGTGCTAGATTTTTACAACATTTGCAATAAACGTTACGTTCCGAGTAGGTGTCTATAAAGTTTGTAAGAAAAATATAAGAATATTTTCTTAGAAAAAAACGGTATTCAAAAAGCAGACCGAGTGGGAGAGCCATACTTGACATTGTTACACGATATTGAAGATTTTAAAATTATTAGATGATAAGGAGGTAAACATCTTATTGTTTAAGAAGCACTTTTTTATTATAAAACTGGCTAAACCGCCCGGCGTTGTCCGGGGCGGTGATAATAACCTTCAACAAACCTCAAGTTTGCGTCATTTTATTTCTTCGAAAATTCTGTCAAATGAACCTTATTTCGGGGTCCCCACTGGTTTCGGCAGCGTCCAGCGTGTTCCAAACAAACCTCTTTCCGAACGAACCAGGGTATCCGCAGCCTATAGTAGCGTATCTAGGTATGTAAGGCTACACTGTGATTATGTATAAGGCATGTTTCACTGTACAAAGCTTTATTAAACTAAAGATATGAGTAACTCAACTAAAGATATAAATAATTCAACATATTAAAGTAATAAACATAATTAATAAATATGATGTCGAAAGCTGTCCAGCCGCCTTTCCCCAAAGACCACGCTTCACCGGTGACTGCCGTCAGCAACTGTCGAAAGTTTCTCGCAGAGTTCTCCGTCTGACTCTATACTTGGCGAAACCACGCCAAACAGGAGAACGCTCTTTTGCTCCACTGAGGAACTGAACTATGAACTGAATTATGCTTCAGCTTAGACAAATTTACGTCGCCACACGTATACCGGGCGCCGGAGACAATCGAAAACCAAGTTGAAAAATCCAAACCCCTTAGTAATCAGGCCCATAGAACCCAAGATAAGAATGCACCAAATGGAGGAGGAAAATGGAAATAAAATCTGTAATAGAGTCGAAAACCAAATTAAAGGTGACAAACTCCGTTGTAATAGGGCCCATAGAACCCGAGATAAGATAGCGCCCTCTGGAGGCGAAAGGGGGAAATAAAATCTGTAAGACAATTGAAAACCAAGAGAAAAGAATGCGCTGTTAATGTTCGAAAATGGTTCTAACTGAAGTCTAACTTTCATAATGAAGAAAGTAGCTGAATCGTAAGCTAACTTGAATGAATCAAGTCCCGTTGAAGTTGGACCCATAGAACCTAAAAAAGGAATACGACGTTACTGTTCGGAAATGGTGGTTACTGAAATCTAAGATAAACTACTAAGAATGAAACTACGTTAATGTTCTAAAATGATGGTAGCTTTATCATTAACGCGATTCTTAAGCGATAATTAACGCGATAGAAAAAGAATTACATTTTTCTGGTAATTAGAAGATAACGAAGACACTACGCTAAAATAGCCGCTAGATGTCTCCCCTTCCCATCCTAAATTGAAATCTTTATCTTAATTAGTTATCTTAGATTTTATTCATTAGTAAAAAATGGCAATTATTTTCTTTCATTTTCGCAAAGTAAATGGAGGGATTTAATGCCCGAGTGGGACAGATCGGTCCAGCAGAGCCGGACCGTAGACCTTTAACGTCCCACACGGGATGTTTCCCGGCACGCGGGGATTCGTTAGGGTGGAGTCCAGTCACCGACAGGCAGGGAAGGCACAGCACCGAGACCGCCAATGCAACGCGCGCACGGCCCCGGACGACCATTTATTAGAGCTCAAGAAAAATGTTACAAACTAGGCCAAAAGCCGGCACTGCCAGGACAAGCGTATACGTAACACTGGGCAGACAAACAACAATGAATGAAAAATACATTTCAGCCATGACCGCTGGAGCCAGCGCTCTTCCGCGACAGGGAGCGGCAGGTAGGATGGTAGGTTATACAGGGTGATTCATAAAAGATGGGCAGAACTTTAAGGGGTTATAGTACACTTAAAGACAAATAATATTAAATAGGAGACTAAGGGTCCCAGACGTATTCCCAAGGAGATAGGGGGCATTAAAGTTTAGGGTCCGAAATTTCAAATGATTATAAAACATGGAAAAATTGGTCGATTCGTTTGCGGTTTTTGCAAAAAATTTTCTTTATGCCAGTATTTTCTTGAAATAAAATTTTAAAGTTCAATTTCAAAAAATGCCGATAGGGGGCGCTTTAGACTTTGGAGTAACAAACAACTATTTTTTAACGTTATTTTTTGTATTTCTTTAAATGATTTCGAAAGGTTAGACTTAAACTTAAATTTTGATCTAAAAATCTGAGTCCTAACGAGTAGTTAAGTAGCGTAAACTGAAATTTGAAATTTGAAACCCTTCTCCCCCCAGAACAAAAATCAGTTATTCCCGATCTTTGTGTCGTAGATTAGGCTCTAACTACTGCCGCGTTTTGCTAAAATTATTCTTTATGTCAGTATTTTCTTGAAAATAAATTTTAAAGAAAATTTTCAAAAAATTCCGATAGAGGGCGCTTTAGACTTTGGAGTAATGAACAACTATTTTATACCGTTATTTTTTGTGTCTCATTAAATGCTTTCTAAAGCTTAGACTTAAACTTAAATTTTCAGCTCAAAATCTGAATCGCTGTGCGTGGTTCAGTAGCGAGGGGAGGGGGTTCAAATTTCAACTTCTGAACATAGTTCAGTTTGCACTACTTAACCATGCCCAACGATTCTGTGCTGTGATACGAGGCAAAAATACAACTTTCGTCAAGGACTGCATAGTCGGAATTCACTCATAAAGGCACTGGCACAGTTGGAAACGTCGCTCATGCAAACGTTAAAGCTCCATTCCTGACGCTAGTCACCGGGTGAAGAAGGAAACAGAAAGTATGCAAATGTCAAATGGGGAAGAAGAAGAACACGTATGCAAAATTTCGACACGATTCAGGCATAAAAACCACTGAACGGTGAGTCAAGTGTAAGTCGCTGTAGTAATGAATCAGAAGATGGTGCCCTTCACGAATAAGGAAAAGGCTGAGATGCATTTAATTTACGGAGCGGCAGATGGAAATGGTGCAGAGGCACAACGAATGTACGGAGAGCGATTTCCTAACAGGCGGTTGCCTAACCGCAAAACTTTCGAGCGCTTGCACAGACAGTTGTGTGAGACGGGATCATTTCTCGCTTCCCGGTCGAATGCAGGTCGTGCAAAAAAGGACGAATCAGTAGTTGTTGCAGAAGCCATTCTGGATGTAGTAGCGGCGCAGCCAAGTACAAGTACACGAACAGTGGCTAGCCAGGTGGATACCTCACAGTCCACGACTTGGAGGGTACTGAAGGATGAACATTTGCTCCCGTTTCATGTGCAACGAGTCCAGAAACTGTCTCCAGGGGATTATCCAAATCGTATTGAATTCGCCCGCTGGTTTCTGCAGCAGAACGCGCTAAATCCACATTTTGGACGAACTGTGCTTTTCACCGATGAATGTACCTTCACACGTGAAGGTACATTTAACACACACAATGCACATGTATGGGCGGATGTCAATCCACATGCTACGTATCCACATGCTCATCAGAGACGCTTTTCCATCAATGTTTGGGCAGGAATCCTCGGAGACCACCTAATCGGACCGTACCTTCTTCCTGAACGCCTCAACGGTAAAACATACCTCACATTTCTGCAACATGTGCTGCCAGACCTGTTAAACGTTGTTCCTCCACGCATCCGGCGGGTCATGTGGTTCCAGCACGATGGAGCGCCAGCCCATTACGTACGAGACGTCCGCAACTATCTGGACATCACATTTCCGAACAGATGGATTGGTCGAGGTGGTCCTGTTGCTTGGCCTGCTCGCTCGCCAGATCTTTCACCCCTCGATTTCTTTTTTTGGGGACGATTGAAGGCTCTTATGTATGAGACACCCATTGAATCCCCCGAGGAACTGGTCGCCAGACTTTCCGCCGCTGTAGGGGAAGTGCTCGAAAAGCCTGATGTTTTCGCGAATGTTCGCCGTTCCATTCGTCGCCGTTGTTCTGCGTGCATAATCTCTGGTGGTCACAATTTTGAACATTTATTGTGATTACATGTTAATAAATATGCTTTGGTAACATAATCCTAATTTGTGTCTTTTTACCTCGTATCACAGCACACAATGTGTGGACATGGTAAACTGAACTGTGCTCAGGAGTAGAAATTTCAAACCCCTCTCCCCAGAAACTTAACCACGTCTAACGATTCAGATTTTGGGCTGAAAATTTAAGTCTAAGCTTTAGAAAGCATTTAATGAGACACAAAAAATAACGGTATAAAATAGTTGTTCGTTACTCCAAAGTCTAAAGCGCCCTCTATCGGAATTTTTTGAAAATTTTCTTTAAAATTTATTTTCAAGAAAACACTGACATAAAGAATAATTTTAGCAAAACGCGGCAGTAGTTAGAGCCTAATCTACGACACAAAGATCGGGAATAACTGATTTTTGTTCTGGGGGGAGAAGGGTTTCAAATTTCAAATTTCAGTTTACGCTACTTAACTACTCGTTAGGACTCAGATTTTTAGATCAAAATTTAAGTTTAAGTCTAAGCTTTCGAAATCATTTAAAGAAATACAAAAAATAACGTTAAAAAATAGTTGTTTGTTACTCCAAAGTCTAAAGCGCCCCCTATCGGCATTTTTTGAAATTGAACTTTAAAATTTTATTTCAAGAAAATACTGGCATAAAGAAAAATTTTTGCAAAAACCGCAAACGAATCGACCAATTTTTCCATGTTTTATAATCATTTGAAATTTCGGACCCTAAACTTTAATGCCCCCTATCTCCTTGGGAATACGTCTGGGACCCTTAGTCTCCTATTTAATATTATTTGTCTTTAAGTGTACTATAACCCCTTAAAGTTCTGCCCATCTTTTATGAATCACCCTGTATTTGTGAGCAGTCCTTGGCACTCCTGTACCAAATACACAGTTCATAACCAAGGCGGCCCTTGGAACAGTTATCTTGGTAGGTGGTGACTTTTGATTATTGGTTGGTGCATGCTGACTAACAAAAAGAATATGAGGAGCTGAGCTGATAGAACTTGCAAGGAGGGGATGAATTGGACCGACTCCTGTAGCCCTGATTGTGCAATGGTAAGAAGAATTAAAGAGGGCTCAAGGAATGATAGGACAGAGAGAGAGAAAGGTTTTCTGTTTTATTAGAGACAGGATATTGTTACATGAATTAAGGCATATTGGTTTATAGCTCAACTTCTGTTTGAGATGTTATTGTTTAATTTGTTAGGTTAGAGATTTCCATTAAATGTCTATAAATATTTTTAAGTTTCTTTAGTAGTACGCGGCGTGTTAAGATGTTAGTAAGCCATGATGGCGGGGGGTTAGCTAGCGATCGAAGATGCCAGGCATTGGTGAGGAGACAATCATAGTAATAGTGGAAGGGGGTGCCCTGTTGGCCACAAGGACACACATCAGACGACTCCTTTTTGTAATATTCTAAATATGTAGGGAAGGGACCATGCCCCGTGAGAAAATCTGTTGTTGTGGGGTTAAATTAAGCATATTTCTGGGGACTTTTGGGACGAGCTGGAAGGTATGTCTGCCGTTTTCAGATTCTTCCCTGTGTGCCTGCCACTGAGGAATGATTTTTGATTTTAGAATCCTACGGATGTAGGAGGGGTGGAGACTTGGAGGAAGTGGTCTATTGTTTGGCGTTCAGTAGCTTGTTTTGCCAGCTTGTCTGCATTTTCATTACCTGCGATGCCGATGTGCGCCTTGACATGGCCCAGGGCAACGCGTCTTGCAAGGACTTTTAGAATTAGTTTGGTTTGTAGTACAATGGGGTGTTTTGTTCTGTGTGTGAGGATTGCTTGCAGGCCTGACAAACTGTCTGAGTAGATGCGTGTGTAGTTTAGTGAGGGGTTCAAGGCTATCCATTCCAAGGCCCGCTGAATCGCGAACAACTCCGCTTGAAAAAACGTGTTGTTATCATCGATTCTGCAGACCCACTCATGGGTCACGACCTCACCTTCCATTGTGCAGAAGGTTGCAGCCACTCCAGCATCCGTACGTGACCCATCAGTGTAAATGGTTGGACAGCGGAGCGAGAAGCTATATGTTCAAAACCATGCCTGGCAGTGTGTACTTGTAAGTGGAAGGTCTCTTCCGCAGGGTGCATTCTCCAGCTAGGAACTTTCCTGTGTAGTATTGTTTGTGGAAATAGTGCTGTGCATGTTGGTTCGTTTTCTAAGTGAATTATTCTGTTTTTCTGGTATTCATATGTAAGTGTAATTGTAATTAGAGGGATACCTGTGATTACTGTAAGTGCGTCCGTGGAGATGGATTTATAGACCCGCGCCACTGGCAGCAAGAAGATCCTCAGCAGCGAGGTCAGTTTGTCTCTCACGTATTGTGTTAGACTTTCTCCCCAGACGCCCACACAGTAAAAGATGATCCTTTCAACTATTGCGTGATACCCGATCTTTAGCATTGTTGGCTTTATACTCCTTCACTTTCCTCCACTTCCCTGTGTCTGCTGCCCCAGAAAACAAAGCTGAAATCATCTGCAAACGCGTATAGGATAAATCTTCTTCTCTCCAAGTCTATAAGTATTGTATTTGCAATCAGAAGCCAAAAGATTGGGCCCAGGCATGAGCCCTGGATCAGCTCTTTTCGAGCTGGTGCACCGAGGTTCCTGAGCCCCAATTAATGAGAATACTACGATTGCTACGATACGAGGCGATGGTTCCAGCTATGTGGGCCGGGCAGTGAATTGCTATTAATTGTTGATTAATATCCCTCCACTCTACGTTGTAGAAGGCACCTTTGATATCTAATGAGACCAGTGAAGTGTAGTTTCCTTTGTTAATCTTGTCATTACAGGTGGATAGGATGTCAAATAGGGCTTTGTCACATGACTTACCCTCTCGAAACCCATATTGCCCATGGTGCAAAATGATATTTGTCTCCAAGAAGTGCACTAGTCGTATGACCAGCAGTTTTTCGAGTAACTTCCCCAGAGTTGGGAGGAGACAAATTGTCCTATAGTATGTGGGTTCCGAGGCATCTTTTCCTTCCTTCAGAAAGTAAATAACCTCGCTCTGTCTCAGAGTGTGGGAAAAATAGTTGTATTTTAAGCAAAGGTTGGCCCATCTGGTGATCAATTTTGGAATAATTTTGAATGTTAATTTTAAAATTTTGAAGTCTACGCAGTCTGGGCCGGGAGCTTTTTTGTCATTTAGTGTATGTAGTGCCGAAACTACTTCTGCTTTGGAAAAAGGTTTATCATCAGAGGTGTTAAAGCTTAAGTCGAATTATCCCGGTCGGGATATGAGGATGGTCCAAAAAGTGCTGATGTTAGGTGCTCCATGTTGGCTTGCCTGGATGAGATAGAGGGTGGCAACTCGATTTTAATTTCATCTGGTGTGAAGTAGTTACCTGTGAAGAATTTTTGCGCCGTGCCGAATGGTTCTGTTTGGTTACTGCAGAAATCACGCCAGGCCCTGATCCTGACATCCAGCACACTCCTCTGGAATTTTGATGAGTGAATTTTGTATTGTGCGCCGAGCTTTGTAAAATAGGATGTGTTTTCATGTGTATCTCGTATTCGTTTCATTTTTCTCCTCAGCGCAGTGAGTCTGTTCCGTTGTGTTTTGCGCTCGGAGGTCCAGAACGAGAAAACTGGAGTCCTACGAGTTTTCTTTAATCTAAAAGATGCTTTAGCTGCTGTTTGCATGCTTTCCACTAGTTTTATTGTGAGTTCATTTATGTTTGTGATATTTATTGCATCCCATAGATGTTGTGCCTGGAGTGATCTGTGTCTTCTAATTATTTGTTTAAACTTTTTAAAATTGCCTCGGGAAATTGCATCGTGTTGAAACGTATTTGTGTTATAATGAGTGGTGTGACGTCAAAGCCAGAATATATGTATTTGTGGTCCGAGGCATTGTGTACATCCATTACTTGCCAGTCCCTTATTTTTTGGACCGCAATTGGATTCGCCAGCGTGTGGTCTGAAAACCCCCGATGCGTGATTATGCCCTTGTTATTTTTACTGACGAAGGTGTGTGTTTTGTTTTCTATGTTTACTATGGAGAGTGTGTGGACTGCAAGAGACTCAATAAATTCATCTCCGTGGACGGTGTCTTGTGGGCAGCCCCAGACTGTGTAGTTTGCGTTAAAGTCACCTCCGCAAATGAAGAAGTCACTTTGAGTTACTAGGTGTTGCCACTCCGAAAAGACGTCCTCTAAGTTAAAGCGCGGTTCTGCATAGATAGAGCCAACTATCAGTTTGCCCTCCTTTGCCGTGATTGTGACAAATGCACAGTTGTCTCCTGTGAAAAGGTGTGAGTAGTTTAGGGAAGTATTCTGGATGATCACTGGACGCGAACTTCGCCCAGTCTTTCGGTAAAGTTGCCAGCAGTGCTTCGTCTTTGCCAGAGTACGCATCCTGCAGTAGTGCAATGTCTATGTTTTCTGTGGTCATATAGTCTTTTAGTTTAGCGTTGGCTGCCTTGCAATGGTTTAGATTAACTTGTAGGAAATTGAGGTGGACGAAAGGGGGGTCCTCTGTTTATACAGAGGGTGCTGGAAGAGACATGTGTGTGGGTTAACTGAGGGGTTAGCTATAAGAATTTGTAGAAATTAGTATAGGCTGAGTAAAAAGGCCTACCTTGCCTGTCCTCATAGCCTTGCAAGTCCCTCGGATAGCGTTCATGGGAAGCACGGCTGGGGTATTGGTAGGACCAGTCATCCTGAGGATTGTGATAGGCTGTTGAAAAAGGCTCGTTTGTCGGACAGTGGTGGGACGATGGTGGACCAGGAAGAAGGGTTTCTCGTGGCTTGAGGTCAAATATTTTTTAAAGCCTGTCCCTTTCGGACTTGTAACTCTCCTTAAATGATTTAAAGCATGAGTCGGATGCCATGTGGCTGGTGTTGTAGTTCGTATGGTAATTTCTATTACGTGCGATACAGTTCACACATTTTGGAGAGGCTTCGCAATGTTCCGCTGTGTGATCGCCGCCGCAGCGGGCAAACGTTGGGGTAGAGAACATGCAATTGCGCTCGGGGTGGCCGAGCACCTGGCAATTCCTGCATCTAATTATGGATGTGTGAAGGCGGAAGCGACAATTCCTTAGACCGATGACAATTCCTCTGTCCTTAATTATGGCTTTCCCTAGAGATCTTGGCATCAGGAGGATAATGTCCTTGATTTCCTTGTTGTTCCTGTTGGAGAATTCACGGAGTAAGAAGAAATCTTCCTCTGTGACCGTTTGGGTTTCTGCGAGGATCGCTGCAAGTGCTGGTTTGTCGAGCGTTAGAGGGGCACCCTGTAAGTTCATCTTATTTCGGATTGGGGCCTTCTGAAGGAAATTTAGTTTCTGATTTAAATTTTTGTTATGTTGCAGCTCAGTTTGTTGCTTGCGCACGTCGGATTCCGATTTGCACGTTATTTCTTCATGGTTTCTCTTAGATGTTACTTTGTTTACATGGATTGGGACTGCGATGTTTTCCTGAGCGAGCATGGATTCGATTTGTTTGCCTGGAGTTGGTCCCGTGCCTCTGATGACTGGCATTCGCTTATTGGTGTGGTCCACAACGGGTGCTTTTGCTGCTGCCTGGCTGTACAGGGGTGTGGTCGCTGTTGAATGCTCTATAGCCTGGTCTGCAAGTGCGAGCACTGACGCCTTTGTGGAATGTTCCACAAGTGCCTCCCGCACTGCCTCCGAGATTATTTCTACTGTGGGGATCTTATTCATCAGGATTTGATTCTCATGCTTAAGATGTCTAAGCTTCTCTTGGAGCTCTGCATACCGTTCTTCCATTCATGCCAAATGTTCGTGAACGCGTCTCTTGACTCCATACAGTCCAGGACTTTCAGTAGTGCTGCAAAGTAAGTGTCCTTAGGAAAGGCCCTGTTCTTAGCAGCTGTCTTCAACGCTGTCAGGTAGACTCGATACCTTGGCTATTAAATCACCCATGAGTTGGTCCCTGGGGTTGTCATTTTCTGGACTTTCTGCTAACGTAGATGCCAGGGATTGCGTTCTAGGTGTTCTTGGGAGGCTAGGTAAGTCATTGTCCAGACTATCCTCGGGGGGAAGAGTGAGCCATGGGGGAGGTGCTTGTTTTCTGCCCACTCTCCAACCTTTTGTCATTAGCTGGTGGCATCGTTCTGGACGGTAATGCACTGGTCTAGAAAGTGTTGTTCTTTACGCCAAGAAGAAGGTGACTCCAACAAAAGGGAATCTGTTTTTAACTAGCAAGGGTAAAATAAAATTAAGATGAACAATGCAATGAATAAACAAAGTCATTGGGCACTCACGCCTTTTGACACAATAGACCCATGCATAGCTCATCAGGATTTACGGCATTTTGAAGAGTGAGGGTAAGAGATGCTCTCTGTCTGGCAGGATAAAAGTGGAGATTGATGGAATAGTTTTATTATTAAGTAGATTTAAAATGGCAACAGTTATGCCAATTAAAGTGGATAAGAACAAAGAGCAGAAAAAGAAATGGGACCCGCCGTCGCAAGAGGGTTTAAAAAGTGTGCTTAAGTGTTTCGATAGTTCGGGTTTGTTGGGTTGCAGAGAAATTTGCGTAATTTGATGCTGTTATTTTTTAATGTAATTAGTGTAAGTTAAAATGACCCAATAACGCAAGCGGTAGAGGCGCCACCCCTCACGTCCGCGGCCACCATCAGCGAGAAAGGGTAAACACAATGCAGAAACTGCTTAAAAAAGGACCAGACGAGTGGAGTCTGTTCTCTGAGGAAGTTAGAATTTTCAAAGTAGGGACTTGAGTCTTTCAAAATTGTGAAAATAGCAGGGATTTAACATAGTAAGTTTAAAAAAATTGAGGGGGGGGGCGGGGAGCGAATATGTTGTGATGGAACAGGAAGCCAGTTTTTAGGACTAAATGAAGGGATGATTGGCCAGAGAAACAGATCTCTTTGTAGTTCAGTTTTTAATGAAAGCCGACCCCTGTCGGGCAGTTTTTCGGATTTTTTTCGACTAGCGAAGCCAGATTTTTGCAGTTTTTTGCGGAAAAGAAAAAAAAATACTGGCCGATTTTTACAAAATTTGAGTTCTCGTATGAAGAAAAATTTTCTACATATGCTCTGAAAGTTTCAAATCGATATCTTAATTAGTTTTCTTAAAATTCGCTAATTAGTGAAAATTTGCAAATTCGTTCGTTTACACTTGAAAATCGAGAACATGTGTTCTTTTCTTTAGCCATTTTGATAAAAAAGATGGAATTTTCGATGCGATTTTTAATGTGGTTTTAATTAATATCCAGACTAATTAACAATTAATTCTGAACCTCTAATTCATCAGGATTTACCTTGGACTACCTAAATCCAAATTTTCAGACTTCTAGGTGCGTTAGATTTTCCTAGCCATCGCCGACAGATAGACAGACACACAGAGCGAAACTTTTATTTATAAAATTTTAGTGAGTACAATGCACCTTAAACGCAAAACTTGTCGTTACATATTGCTCAGCAAATGCTCATGCTTTCCTTAAAAAAACTCAATTCAAACCACACGCTTGTCTGTATGTAAACATCCAGTGGTTACAAATATAAAATAAAAATTCGCATTCACTAATTTAAGGAGAGGTTTTTTTTTTATCTTTCCGTATATTATTATTAAGCTAATATTTCTAATCTTCGTGCTAACAGTTTTACAAATCTAGTAACAAGCAAACATTGCATCTAGCTATTATTTAATCAGGAGACTAATGTATAATAGCCCGGAATTTTCTTAGTATGGTTCTTTCTCTTAGTACCAGTTGTTACCGACTGATGGCGCTGAGCTACCTCAAATTGTAATAATGTTCATTCTAACCTACAACGAGAGGTCAATGTTTGCTCAGTTTTTATGCTTAATTTTAAACTGAGAAAACGCAAAAAAGATGTTTGCATTTTGTAATTATAAGGTTATTTTAAGCATTCTTACACTTTGAGACAGTCTAGCAACCTCTGTCGGTGCATTTGGAACTAAATAAAGGAATAATACTAAAACAATTCCTGAATTCACACATTAAAACTCTTATAGAATACATTTAATAGCTGTCATCATTTTATTTATTTATTTATTTATTTCTGCTTTACATTTTAAAATCATCAGTCCATTTCGTCTGTATCTTGGTAGGAAAACAACCAACGCCAAAATTACTTTCTTTTGTCTAAGTCCGCTAATCACTTCATAATTGTAGTATCAAAGGAAAAAATGAATGCCATGAATATATTCCATGATAATCCCACTTTTTAATAACCGTCATTCTTTAATTATCACCATTTTTTGGTCTATTGCCAACTCCGTTACTTTTCAATAGTCATATAGGCGCATAAGCAGCGCCAGCGCGTGCATTTCTGTAATGTGTGCGAAAATATGTATGGCACCGAAAAATAATAACAAATATAACGTTGCTCATTTGAAAAGGGAATTCAATACTCTATTTTATTATAACACCTACCATGACAAATTGTATTCTGGCTTAAAAATATAACTTAAAAATAAATCCCATAAAAAATATTACATATTCACATCATAAAATATTTGTTATAAAAATTATCACCCATAATTTTTAATGAATTATTTATAATGATATTCTATATGAACCCAAACTAAGGTGTATTCCACCGAAATAAAGCCACCTTGATTCTGTGCTCTAACTGGACACGAAACAAATCAATGAGAATGAAACAAATATATTAAAAAAGTCTATATACAAATACATATTTACAAGGAGTAACTAACTCCCTGCCCCACCTCGGCATGAAAAAAAAGAAAATGTTTAAAAAGAGGGGGGGGGAGTGTCCCGCTGAAATAAAGCCACAACCCTATCAGTGTTTATGGGAGCTCCCGACATTCGAGCTGCTACAGGTCAATAGATTTATGACGTCAAGAAATTGTCAAATATCTGTTCTATGCCAGTCGAACTTTGTGCCGACTAAAGAAGGTTGTATTTTCTATTTTTCATACAATATTGGAATGGGAAAGGGAACCCAGCTATCAGAGTTTGAGAAAAACCAGATAACAGTTTTTAAGGAACAAGGTCTTTCTCGTAGACAAATATCTAAGCTAATCAAACGATCTAAAACCGTAATAGACAATTTTGTTAATCAGGGCAATGCGTACGAGTACATGAAAATGAGGTGTACATGCAGAAAAATGACTTCCAGGCAGGAAAGAGATATTGTGCGTCGTCTTTCACGAGGTGGTATTGCTCTAAGACAATTGGTCAAAGGGGATAACATACCTGTGGTGTTGATCTTGGACTGAAATATTTTTAATGCATAATGCATGATTTTAAATAATTTGTGAGCCGTATGTTCGCACATTCACGTTGTAAACAATTACCCAACAGTTCGAAATACCGGAAGGCAGACACAAGAATATCCAATGAAAACGAAGTCATCTCAGCTGAAATTTATTTATTGATATATAGCAAGTATAAGATGGTAAGAATGGGGTGGTCTCGGATATTAGAGGCTTGAAACAGTTGTTCACAGACCAAGAGATAGGAGTGATCTGCCGTTTGGGCAGTAGATTGTCTCGCCAAGATTCGATATTACATTGAGCCAACAGACCGCAGACGCGCAGAAGAATTTATATGTACGTTACGGATAATTAATATAAATTTTTTGGGCGGATGTAATGAACAGGCTACCACATTTGGCGAAATCGTAATTTTTGTGAATTTTAGCGGACACATGCGGGCAACCCGGTGGGAAAGGAATTTTAGTAAAAGGAGAGAGTTAAACTTTGTATCTGGGAAATTACATTACTTGCACAATTTGTTTATGGGCAGAAAAAGCTTGGGCGCCCAAGCAGCTGTCAATGAATGTCCGGAACACATAACATTACATCTGTTATAACCGCATTGGACTTAAAATAGATTTTAGACGTACATGCTGCATTTAATAAAGATAGCCTTTTATATGAGAAAAGGGAGTAACATTTGAGGTTTTAGAATAAAGAGAAATTTTAGCAAAGAGAATATTAATTAATATCTTAAAAATTAAGTTAGGAAGATTAATAATTTAGAATAAAGATATGTATAAATGATTCTATATCATAATCCCTGTAACAAAATCTACCCTGTCACGGATTGTAAAACGTACAAGGAACTTGTGATATAAAAAAAGGAAACAGCATTCCATGTTGAAAGCTATCCACGAGCAAAGAAGAATCGATTAGGCCAAATATCATCAACTTTTGAAGGACCAGTGGCATCGTGTTATATTCTCAGATAAGGACAAATTTAATTTGGATGGCTCAGGTGGCCTTGCTTTCATGACATTTCTTTGGCATGACATAAGGAAAGAAGAGGAATGTTCTTCAAAAGCCAGCAAGGTGGAGGCTCATTAATGTTGTGTGGAGGCTTCGGCTATGGTGGTAAACTTAACTTGGCTTTTCCCTCAGGCAGCATGAAGGCTACCGATTACCAAGAAATGCTAGAAACCCATTTACTGCCGTTTGCAGAGAGAATTGGTGGCCTAAGTTGGATTTTCTATCAGGACATCACCCTCATTCACGTTGCAAAATCCTCCTGGCAATGGTTTTTGGATAATGGGTAGCATGTCATGGAATGGCATGCCCTTTCCTTTGATCTTAATCCCCAAGAAAATATTTGGGGTATCCTCAGTAGAGTTGCATATGCCAATGACAGACAGTTTCAGTTTGTGGCAGAATTGAAGGCCGCCATCATTGAAGCCTGGGAAAATATTGATGCTACTGTCCTCCAAGGATTGGTAAATAATGTACCACATCCTATATTCCAAGTTATATATAAGCAGGGCGTATATATTGACTATTAACAGTAGTGGCTTTATTTCGGCGGGACACATTTTTCCCCCTCTTTTTTACAAAACATTCATTTTTTCTGTCCAAGTGCGACAGGGAGTTGGTTACTTCTTGTATATATGTATTTGTACATAGACTTTCCTAATATATTTGTTTCGTTCTTATTGGTTTGTTTCATCTCCAGTTACGGCACACAATCACGGTGGCTTTATTTCGGTGGGACACACCTTATTGCCTAATATACAGGGTGATCCTGAATTTATGATACAAACTTTAAGGATTGGTACAGGACACAGTAACAAACAATTTTTGTATAGGAAACCAGCATCGGAAATCCATAAATACAGGCCGAAGTTGCGTTTTCGTTCATAACTTTAGCAGTAGTTAAGATATTTTAAGGAAATCCTAACAATATGCTTACAATTCATACAAAGATGAGTCTGTTGCGAATTTTGTTAAAATATCTTCACTACTATTAAAGTTATGAACGAAAACGCGACTTCATAACTTTAGCAGTAGTTAATATCTATATATTTAAAACGCTAAGCTTTTTCTTTCGACAATCCGTGAGAACAAACTACTGCATCAAATTACACCATTCTTTTTTTTAATGAAAGATATTTGGACACAGATTTGTTATCGTGCATTCATTTGTTCGAAAATTTAATTAATTAGCCGTAATTTTCAATTAAACTTTTACTTCTGCTTATGACGTCATAAAGTCGGCAAATCCCACTGTTGCAAGACATAGAGTTTATTCTCTAAACTCTGTGGTTCGCCAATCTTTTGACGTTAGCTAATATCAACTAGGTAATATTTTAACATTGTAATATAAAATCTTAAAAAACTTACATAAAATTAGATAAAATATAATCATAATAAAATATCTAAACATACATATCAATATGAATAACAAATCTCACGTAAAATGTTGCAATTTAAATGATTCCAATTGAAACAAGATTTGGAGAGTTATCCCTGACGCCCAGCTAACATAAAAGTACCTATTTTATTTTATTTATTTACACACATACTCAATTTTATTATAAAACACCAGGTTGCCATATAAAGCAAAAATCGTCATTTAGGCGCCAAAAATTAACCCCGGTGCGTCTGCGATATTTGTACTGATTTAATCAAAATTGTTTTGGTTGCACCGCATATTACAAAATTAATTAAATCCATAATTATTGGGCACAGATGTCATATACGCCCCACATTCGCGTGATTTTTTCCCCTGCCAATTTA
The DNA here is from genome assembly GCA_963931845.1 of Maratus michaelseni. Classification (NCBI taxonomy): domain Eukaryota; kingdom Metazoa; phylum Arthropoda; class Arachnida; order Araneae; family Salticidae; genus Maratus; species Maratus michaelseni. Next base: position 421,705,036 of record OZ007586.1, read on the forward strand.
GCGAAAACTTTGTTTTTGAATATTAGTTACAAATAGCATGCAATAATAGCACGCGCTTTTTTATTTCAATATAAAAATAAAATAACGTAATAAATAAAATAGCTTCAATTATTTAAAAAAAGGAAATAAAAATAAATAAATGATAGTTTGATATAAATAAATATTGATATACATAATAAAAACAATTTATAGAATTAAAATAAAAAATAAAAGTAAATAAACAGCAGTATAAACAAAATAACCGGGTTACCATGTGGGGCATAAAATTGCCGTTGCAATCGCGCCAATGTGGTGCATATATGACATCTGTGCCAAAATTACATGTATAGATTTGTTGGGAATTTTTGAAATTTTCGACACATTTTTTCATTAGAGGCTAAAGGTGCATGGAAATGGAGCAAAATTTATTAAAACCAAGCAAAAATATTGGGCACAGATGTGATATACGCACCACATTGGCGCGATTGCAACAAAATGGCAATTTTATGCCTCACATGGTAACCGGGTTATTTTGTTTATATTGTTGTTTATTTACTTTTATTTTTTATTTTAGTTCTATAAATTGTTTTTATTATGTATATCAATATTTATTTATATCAAACTATCATTTATTTATTTTTATTTTCTTTTTTTAAATAATAGAAGCTATTGCATTTATTACGTTATTTTATTTTTATATTGAAATAAAAAATCACGTTCTATTATTGCATGCTATTTGTAACTAATATTCAAAAACAAAGTTTTCGCCAAATTGACGGTGGAAAATCGCGCCAATGTGGTGCGTATATGACATCTGTGCCGTAATTTTTGATGTACTGCATAATAAAAGTCCAATTTTTTTCATAACATCGAAATGGGCACTGAAATGTCTGAATATATATATTTTGGGTACTTTTATGTTCGCCGAGTGCCAATGATCACCAAAATTTTTTAATCTAGACAATCTTTTAACATTAGCTAATAACAAATAACCAATATTTTAACATTGCAGCATAATGTCTTTAAAAACTTACTTAAAAATAGCTAAAATATAATCATGAGGAAATACGTAACTACAAAGGCACAGATGTCATATAAGCACCCCATTGGCGCGATTTTACCCCACCAATTTGGCGAAAACTTTGTTTTTGAATATTAGTTATAAATAGCATGCAATAATTTGTGATTTTTTTATTTCAATATAAAAATAAAATAACGTTATAACGTTAATGTTATAACGTTATTATACATTATAACGTTAATATTCAAAAACAAAGTTTTCGCCAGATTAGCGGGGGGGGGGGGGGGATTGCGCCAATGTGGTGCATATATGATATCTGTGCCACCACAAACACATCAATACAAATAACAAAATCTCAAGAATTGAATTAAAATCAAAATTGAAATAATTGAATTGAAAGGGTTGCAATTCAGATGATACCAATTGAAACAAGATTTGGCGAGTTATCACTGGCGCCCAGCAAACATAAAAGTAGTTATTGGATATATTTTTTTTTCGCTTTTTTGCTGATCTTGTAAGTATGCCTCATGGCTCAACGGCGTTTAATTAAGCAAGAAAAACTTCTGTGAAAATTCTGAGAGTCAGACTAAATTTTTAACAGTAAAAATTATATATTTTTTTTGTAACATATTTATGTACAGTAAAAAGAATTCATACCTCATAAGCCTAAAAATTGTTTATTTTATATTTTCTATGAAAAATAACTGTAAGAAAATTTTTAGGGAAGAGTTCCGTATCCCTTAAAGATTTTTTTTTTTTTGTGTGGCGAGTTGATTTTGGCGATAAATGTTTGATGTGATTGTTGCGATCTTCAGTCTTTGGGGTTACATTTTTAACTACTGAAGTAAACTTAATCTACGTGACGTCACACCCCTTTTCGCGCTATTTTGGATTTTTTGGCCAATCGCGCCGACCAGCACAGAATATCAAACTCTTCCCATACTACGTCAGTTAAAAATATGTAAAAGGAAATTTGTAAGAGGAAATTTGGTACTTTTCCGTTATACGGACACCAATGTCGCCAAGCATACATTTACGTACATTTGATACATAGATTTACATACATTATGCATTAGCATACATTTTGGCATGGTGTCCGTATAACGGAAAAGTACCGAAATTTTTTTGAAAAACAATGTTTGTCTAAAACTTTTCAACGCATATAGCCACTGAAAGGTTAATAAAGGGTTAGAGTTCACTATACCTCTTGGGTGTATCGCAAGTGATAATAATTTTTATTTTTCCACTTTATGAATTTGATTTTTTACGTATAGCTGCAGAAATCCTGCACTGGGAAAATTTTCAGAAATCAACACTGATTTTAAACATATCTAAGGTTTTTGTCACATGCCCGAGCAATATTCATATAAAATTTGTAATTCATATCAAATTGTTTACCGTCAAGTTTTGACGGGTTCCATCTAGTATTTTAATGAAATCCTTACAATATGCTTACAATTCATACAAAGATGATTCTGTTGCGAATATTTTAAAATATCTTCACTACTGTTAAAGTTATGAACGGAAACGCGACTTAGGATTGGAGTGAGACGACCTGTAATTTTGACTAAATAAATGGATTTTTGACTGGTTTCCTATACAAGAAATAATTTATACAGTATCCTCTACCAACCCACTGTAAAAATCATTTATTGTATAGGAAACCAGTGTCGTAAATCCATTTGTATAGTCAAAATTACAGGGCGTCTCATTCCAATTCGAAGTCGCGTTTTCGTTCATAACTTTAACAGTAGTGAAGATATTTTAACAAAATTCGCAACAGACTCATCTGTGTATGTATTGAATCTGTCCCTTTTTGTAAAATTCTGTCTTCAATAATATTTATATTGATATTTAAGTATCAATATTCATTTCAAAGTTAAAATATCATAAAGCTAGAGCACAAAAATAGGTTAGGCTTACCTAAAAGGTCCTCTTTCGGGAGATAAAAGCGATCTTAAATTATTCTGAGTTTTCGAAAATAAATGTTCGTACTGTTCAAGAAGTAATTGAATCTACACAATGTAGACACACAAACATATATATTGACAATCACAAACACAATATACATAACGTTTTCGCGCACATCATAAATATTACATCTTATATTCCGTAATTACATTTTCTCGTTCAGTTCATAAAAGTTCTAAGACAGATTCATTTTATCAGCAGATTCATTTTATCAGACTAAATTAAAACCATGGAAGTAGCGATAAAACGCAACACACTCCCACCTTTGAGTTTCGAATTCAATGAAACTCAAAACTTTACTTTGGGTTTATATAAACGACCATATCGGGATCGTTTTTCAGGTACAGTCACCACAGGAGAGTCACTAGCACCTTTGTGAAAAATAGGTTCAGTAGATTCAGTATCTAAAAAGCAGTCTTTAACAGAATGTTGGATCATCAGCTTACTCGTAGCAGGGTCTAAATAACAGTTTTTACCAGTCAATTTTATCGTCGGTTTGGTAGGAGCAGGATCTAAAGGACATTCTTTATCATTCGATTGTACTGTAGAATAGAGTTCAGTACCTCTTTCATGGGTTACTTCTAGAGGAATCAATCTGAGAACAGGACGTAGAAATTCGCCACCTTTCATCTTTATCTTTACTAATCGCTAATTTCCAGCTTTTGAAGGATAAAGTTAAATTACTTTGGCAAGTGGCCATTCAAGTTTTTTAACATTCTCACTAAAACACAAGAACAACATCACCAATCTGGACATACCATCTGATTTTTGTCAAATTTCGAGGATTGTTTTAAATATCCCAAATATTCAGCGTGGAATCTTTTTCGCAAATCTTGTTTTAGTCGCTGTCTATAGGCATGTCTCTTATTAATAGACGATGAATCCAAAATGTCAAGATCAGGAATACCTGATTCTCTAATGTCTTGTAAAAACATAGAAGGAGTAAGTGGTATTAAATCATCAATTTCCTCTGAAACATATGTCAAAGTCCGCTGATTAACAATATTTTCTGTATCGCAAATAACAGTTTGCATTTCTTCTAAGTCCAAAGAGCTTCGTCTTAAGACTTTTCGAAGGATCCCTTTTATTACGCCTATCAAACGTTCCCACCATCCACCCCACCACGGCGCAGATGGAGGGTTAAATTTCCAAGTGATCTTCTGAGCTGTGCTGTACTGAGAAATAACATCCCAATCAATTTGCTTAAGCAAATTTTCAGCACCCGTAAAATTTTTATCGTTGTCAGAATATACTATCGCAGGTCTACCTCTTCGTGCTATAAATCTTCTAAAAGCTTGCAAAAAGTTGTCAGTCGATGAGGATGTGGCTATTTCTAAATGTATGGCTCTGTAGACAGCACATGTGAAAATAACTATCCAAGCTTTCTGACCACCTCGAAGAAGTAAAGGACCGGCGTAGTCAGTTCCTACAACCTCGAATACTGCAGCTTCTTTTATACGATCTTCCGGAAGAGGTGCTTCTATAATCGGTTTAGGTCTTGAATTAAATCTTTTACAACGTACACGGTTTCTAATTACCTTTCTAACAGTCTTTCTGCATTTCAAAATCCAAAAGTCTTCTCTTAAATTACTCATCAATATCTGGGTACCAGCATGATTTAAACTAAGATGTCTTGCCCGAATAAGTATTTCCACAACTGGATGGCTACAGGGTAACAGTATCGGAAATCGGAAATTTCTTTTATATTCTCTCATCAGAATACGAGTCTTTACTTTAAGTAGTCCATTCGATTCTACATAACACTGAAATGATTTTAAGCGTTTATCTTCAGTTCCTAAAAAGGATTTTTTTGTACTATTTTTAACAAAGATATTTCAGCTCTATTTAATTCTTCTAGAGTTAAGAGTCCAGAAATCCGGTTGGCTCGTTCCACTTTACAGTTAGTAAAAAAATTATAAATCCAAGCAATAGTTCTGATCAATTTGTCGTACGACGAAATTCTGTTATAAATTTTTTCAGTTGATTCTTCATGATTTGTAGTGCTAACAACACTTTTTCTCTTTTTGGAATATACTATCTTGAAATCAGGAACAACGTTGGATTTTGGCCATTCTTTTTCCGGTCTTCGCAACCATCCCGGGCCCTCCCACCATTTTGATTTCGCTAAAGTTTCTGCATTACAACCACGAGAAGGGAGGTCTGCTGCATTTAATGATCCAGGGATGTGATACCAATTATCAGGTTCTGTCAAAGATCGGATTTCTTTAACTGTATTGAAAACAAAAGGAGCCCAATTTTCAGTTCCCTTGATCCAATATATAGCATTTGCTGAATCAGACCAGAAAAATTTCGGGATATCTTTCAACTGAAGATCGTGTATAACACTTTGTGCCAGTCTAGCTCCTATATTACAGGAAAGTAGTTTCAATCGAGGAATAGAAATGGTTTTCATTGGAGCAACTCTGCACCTAACCTGTACAAGCTGACAAGATATTGTATTTTCAGTCGCACTTCTTAAAAATATACATGTAGAATATGCATTCTTGCTTGCATCGCAGAATATGTGCAAAGAAAGATTTTCTGGTGCTTCATAATTGGAAATAATACATCGAGGGATTTCAATTTCCTTTAATTTAAAGACATCCTTTCGCCATTTTTCAAATTTCTTGGTAATAGATTCAGGCAATTCAGCATCCCACGAAAATTTCAATTTCCATCATTCTTGAAGGAGAATCTTTGGCCCCAAGGTGACAGGACACGTGACGCCAATGAGGTCGAAAATTCTATGAACAGCACTCAGAATTGTTCTTTTCGTTACAATAGTAGAGTCTTCAAAACATTTTCGTAAATCTATTTTCAGAGTATCAGATTTTACATTCCACATCAGTCGCAAAACTGGAACATTCTTTTCTTCTAATAACGGGAAGTTTTCTGCTTCTGTTTTATTGAGATTATACTCCCACCCTCGAAGATCAAATTTAGCATTTTGGAGAATAATTGTGGATTCTTCAATAAATTTTTCAAGCTCCTCATGGTTTTCAACACTAGTGACGCAGTTATCTGCGTAAAAAGACTTTAACAACTTGTCTGGTGTTTCTTTAAATCTAGAAGGCACATTCTTCAGATGATATCGGATACACTGCAAAAAATGAAGTACTCAAAAATGAGTAAGTCCATGTACTCATTTTGAAATGAGTATTTTTGGATCAAAAATGAACATGTGCATTCTCAAAAATGAGTAAGTCCATGTATTCATATCGAAATGAGTATTTTTGGATAAAAAATGAACATGTGCATTCTCAAAAATAAGTAAGTTCATGTACTCAAATCGAAATGAGTATTTTTGGATCAAAAATGAACATATGTATTCTCAAAAATGAGTAAGTTCATGTACTCATTTCGAAATGAGTATTTTTGGATCAAAAATGAACATATGATCAAACCCAACATACTTGTATATTTCAGAATGTGTAATGACGAAATTTCGGAGCCTAAAAAGCTATTATTTGAAGGAAAAACGAAGAATAAGAGAAATGAAAAGTGGATCTGGTTGTTCTGGATTTTCATCAAAGTGGATCCACTACAACACATTTACTCTTTTTTTTCCTCAAATTTTACGCATCTACTTTTTTTTCTTGATAGTACTTCAAAATTATGATTTTTTTTCCCACTAATTTTTTTAAAAATTTATTTTAACTTTTTTAACGTGAGGCAATAGTGTGTTATTTAAAAGTTTCATAACATATATCTTTGCAAATTATAGCTATGCAAATTGGTATTAAACTAAGTTGATTTGGCTTACAAATTTATGAATTACGCTAAAATTTATTATTTTATAAATTATAATTTTACAAAGTTTATATTTTTTCCTTAAATTTATAAAATTAGTTAATATTTTTTCTTTACTTTTATAAAAATACAGTTTTTAACTTTATAACGTTTTTAACTTATTTCTTTAGCTTATATTTTTATAAATTAAATTAATATAATTTAAATAAAATCAATAAGTCCAGATTTAAACCTACCTATCCCAAGGTCATTAATTTTAAATTTGTCTCTAAAAATCATTTTTTTAACTATTTAGTTTAACCGAACCGTACGCAAAAGCTCTCAGCATAGCTGAAATATAATAATTTAATTTATTATAAAAAAAAATTTATTTACATAATTAAAAGAATTATTTACATTTTTAAATATGACATTAAAAAAATATTTTAATAGCATGTAATAAACACGTCTGATTAAGATAATTGTTGTTTTTATTAGAATTGATAAATAGATAATCAGACAAATAATTTAAAAAAAGTATATGTTCGAATAAAGAAATTGTTGGTACTGTTGCGAAAAGAAGCAATCAGTATTCTTAATGCAATGTTTTACGCATATAATACATAATAAATTGAAATTTATCTGTTATAAGGCACCAAATCATACAGCAAAATATTGAAAATTATGAAAAGAAAATATTAAAAACATTGGAACTGAAAAAATCCATCTACAGATGACACCTCAAGTTTTTGCAAGTTTTGCAAAGTAACTAACAACATTTGAGAAGGAGACGTGACAACTCATGGCGCGCTGGTCTGCGTCGTCAGGTTAGTACACAGGACATCACGGGTTCGATTCCTCTCATGGGCAAGGGTTAGTTAATTACTATAAACTCACGCAGGAATGAAACAAATGAGCAGAAATGTATGTATCCCTTATAAGGTTGTCCTCGGGAAGTAAATTTTTTTTTTATCCCATAAATTTTATTTTAACGACATAAAATTTTTTTAATTTGAATGCATCCATGGGATCAAAAATGAGTACATAGCAGTTCATATTTGAATACATCCATGGGATCAAAAATGAGTACATAGCAGTTCATATTTGAATACATCCATGGGATCAAAAATGAGTACATAGCAGTTCATATTTGAATACATCCATGGGATCAAAAATGAGTACATGTGTTTCTCAATTTTGAGTGCATTTGGATCAGAGCTATTTTGAATATGTGACGTATTCAAAATTAAGTACTTTTTACTCAGTTTTGAGTACCCATTTTTTACAGTGTAGTTGCACCAAGTAAATAAGGCGAACATGTAAGACCGAAAACAACCCTTTTATGCTGGAAAATTTTGAACATTTTGGGGTCACCTTCATCACACCATAAAAATTTCAGAAATGGTCTATCTCGCTCATTTAAACCAATTTATAGAAAGGCTCTTCGAATATCTGCAATCGCGCCTATTTTCTTCAACCGAAATTTATTTAATATAGTCGGAATGAGCTCTACGATATTAGGGTCTTTCTCTAAACAATCATTGATCGAAGGTGAATCTTTTTGTCTTGCTGAGCCATCAAAGACTGGTCTAACTCTGGTGGTAGAATTTTTTTTAATCACAGCTCTGTGTGGCAAGTAGTGCTCACTTTCGTCATTACAGGAGTTTTTAACTTCTTCAATAACGCATTCTTGTATACATTCTTTTAATACATATTCATACTCTTGTAATGTTTCAGTTTTCTTTACTGATTCAACACAATTTCTTAATCGTCGTTCAGCGATTTTTCGACCAGTTGGTAAGGGAGGATGGTTTTCAACCCATGGGAGGCTCACTTCATACCTGCATCTATTTTTATATTTTTATTAAAATGTTCTTCAATTGCGTTTTCTATTTCTTGTCTGTTTCCGCTTCGCCAGCATCAAGAACTCCAAGTGTGTCTAGCCCCCATAAATCTGAAAATTTTGCATCATTTACATGAAGTGACATGACGCTGTTTGTGCTATCGGATACATTAAATAGGTCAGTTTTTCCCATCAAAGTCCAACCAAGACGTGTTTCCATTAATACTAAGCCAGAAATCAATTGTTTGATTTTTCCGGTGCACAATTTACCTGCTACATCAGCTCCTATAAGCCCATGAATTTCGTTAGGTGAAAACTCATATAGCAATTCAACCTGGTTATTCAAATCAGAGAGAAAGATTTTTTGTTTCTTAATTTCACTCATAAATGAGCCACGAGGAATTTTAGGAATGTCCGAACAAATTTTTTCTTGATCTAATACTTCGACACAACAGCGATAATTATCAAAGAAGTCGCTCAGACTGATCAAATATTTCTTATGTGATAATACAGTCTTTGTGCCACCGAATAAACTATGTGTCAAATTATCTTCCCCTATGCACTCATATCCCATCTCGGCCAATGCAAAAGATGATAAATAAGATTTACTGCTACCTGAATCAATTAATATTCTTATATATTTCATCTTATTATTACATCTAAGACGGACAATAAGCGTTTGTAAAAGTACGCGACGAGTACTTGTTTTATTGGATAAAGCAGTGTCTTTTTTAATTTCGATATCTGACTTTTCCATAATCGGGTTTTCATTATCATTTTTTGCTGGACACATTATTTTGAAATGTAATTTACCGCAATCACAGGGTGGTTATTTTCGTTCTACAAAATCGTGATATGTGTTTTCTTATCTCTAAACATTTAAAACAAGCCCCTTTTTTCATTAATATTTGTTTTTTCTCTTCATGAGATAAACTATTAGCATGTCTACCTTCGTTACTTAAATGTGACTTGTTACAAAAAATACACGTTTCCCTTTTCATTTTTGATGAATTATGTAATTCCGTAGCCGTTGGAATATCTCTTTCTCACCTATTTGACACAGTCTAAATATTTTTGTTTACATTTTCTAAATTAAACCCACTTCTACCCAAACGGACTTTTTCTTCGCTTTCGATTTCGTGCTGCAAAAATTTCATCAAAGAATCTAACTTATTATTACTTTCGTCTTTTGAATTTAAAGTAATGGAATTTAAGTTTTTTTCCCAAATTCTCAATATTTCAACTGGCAAGCACGATTCAATCAATGGATAAAGAATTTCAGAATAATGTTCGCTTGTAACACCTAACATTTTTAACGATCTTAAATAAGTTTCAATTTTGTCGTATAATTTAAAAAGAGGAATTCTTGGACTTTTTCCTGTAGCATTATTCATCATTAAAGCAAGCACTTCTCTTATGTATACTTCTATTAACATATCAGTACGACCAAATCGAGCCTTTAAACATTCAATAACATTTTCATAACTATCACCAGTAGCGGGGTACGACTCGACTATTTCTCTTGCCCTAGAACCCTTTAACGTTGCTTGTAACAAGTACTGATATTTATCTTCTTTCGCAATTGCAGAATTGTTATGTATTTTTTTAAACTGAGCCCAAAAGGCCAACCACTCCTTAATATTTCCCCCAAATAATTTAAATTCTACCTTAAGAAGTTTAAACTTCCGTTTCGTGATATTTTCAGTTTCGAAAACCTTTAAAATCTTTTGAACTTTCGTTTTTAACTTAATAAATTTCTCAAACCTTCGTATTCTTTATCATAATTTCCTTGAGAACATGTTTAATCGTTTAAAAGAAGATTTAACATTTATTTTTCTTTTGGTTGTAGATATGCCCATTTTTCACCTAATTGAGCATATAAAATCTCAATTTCTTCAATATCTTTATTTTCATCAATTAATTTGTTCTCATGTAAATTAGCAATTCGCGTAAAAGCGCTTCTTAATGGAGCGCGTAATTTTTTAATCTGTTCCATTATCGTATTTTATTTTCTTAAATAAAATAATATCCCGGTAGAGGGATGCCAAAATAATATTGAATCTGTCCTTTTCTGTAAAATTCTGTCTTCAATATTATTTATATTGATATTTAAGTATCAATATTCATTTCAAAGTTAAAATATCATAAAACTAGAACACAAGAATAAGTTAGGCTTAACTAAAAGATCCTCTTTCGGAGATAAAAGCTATCTTAAATTATTCTGAGTTTTCGAAAATAAATGTTCGTACTGTTCAAAAAGTAACTGAATCTACACAATGTAGACACACAAACATATATATTGACGATCACAAACACAATATACATAACGTTTTCGCGCACATCATAAATATTACATCTTATATTCCGTAATTACATTTTCTCGTTCAGTTCATAAAAGTTCTAAGACAGATTCATTTTATCAACAGAAAAATATCGTCTGCGCGAGGCGCAAAATAAAAACGATTAAATTAAAACCATGGAAGTAGCGATAAAACGCAACAGTATGAATTGTAAGCATATTGTAAGGATTTCGTTAAAATATATTAAATACTGCTAAAGTTTTGTACAAAAACACGCCTTCGGATTGGAGTGAGACGCGATGTATTTCCGACCCTGGTTTCCTATACAAAAATTGTTTATTACAGTGTCCTGTACCAACCCTTAAAGTTTGTACCATGAATTTAGGATCACCCTGCATAGATGGCGTTTAAATAATTTAATCAGCAGTTTTGAGTTTGAAAATAATTTCATGAAAGTGCAGCTTCATATAATTCAATTAAAACTATCATCAATTAAAGATTTCTAATATTTTAATTTTTATTCTGGTCTAAAAATTAATAACTGTTTATAATACTTTTAAAACATAAAACTACTTAAACAAATTGACAGTTATTATAAACCATAAAAAGAAAGTTCAAATCATAAATATTTTTAGATGATAATACTTCGCACACTCTAACACGCCACCAATCCTGCTCATATGACAACATAAAAACATATCAATGTCTTTCCTTTAATATAGTCCATAAAGAAATTACATATTTTTTATATTTCATGAAGATTTAGAAAAAATGAAAATATTATCAGTTTTTTCCTCAAAACGCCGAAATCGTACATTCGCATTTTTCATACTAAATTTCAAATATATTTACCTTAACCTGTAAGTGCTTGCTTTCATGCTTTTCATGGATCTTTATGTTGTTGTTTTATGCATTCTTAACGATCTCTTCAGTTTGTAACCTATTGATATTAATAAGAAAATCCAGCAGAGCATGCAAGATTTTTTTTGAAAATTGAGAAAAGGTACTCAATATTTAAGAATGCTTAAAAAAGATAAAGGAACAGAAGAAGTACTATTTTAACCCTAGAGCATGTCTTTAGTTATATTGCTTTAATCACGATAAGAAAATTACTTAGCATTTAATCCTTTACAGCATAATTTTTAAAATCTTTATGAAATAATCTGCAATACAAGTATAATACAAGCCCGTATAAAGACGGGCTTTGTATCGGATTTGTATCGGATAAATCGATATTTTTTATTCCCAGCAAATCGCCATATATTGTAAGGAAATCGATTATAACGAAGTCCGCATATAAGGAGTAATTTTTATGCTCCCTTAAGCTTTGTTATAAATGGATTCCGCTGTATTTGATACTATCTCACAAGGAGAGGTTCCGATGTCGGCGTTACAGAATGCGATGAACGTTTATGTATCGAGAGAGTATAGTTAGTATATAAATATATGACAGCCATTATGCGGAAAACCCATGGGGTCTTGAGAAAAAAGGTCTCAAAGTTTACGTCACAGTTTATAATCGGATAAATTCCTTCCTTTGGCAAGCGGCTTCGTAGTCTATTCGGTAGAGATTTTCGTGTTTTTTTGTTCGAATTCCCAGCTACATTCATTTTTCGCAACGAAAATTTTTATCAATTACCTTTGATTTATAATTGAAAAAATATGTATAATCATTGAAATTTACGAAAAATATATATTAAATTATGTTTTGCATCATATAAATACAGTTTTAACTATGAGTTTTTGCATGTTAAAATATTTAATGGATTGTTAAAAAAAAAAAAAAAAAAAAAAAAAAGAAAGAAAGAAAGAAAGAAAAAAAGAACAGAAATGTAGACAATTTGTATTGCTATAGACCAGAAATGTTTACTGTTATTTAAAATTATTTACAGTCATTTAAATTAATAATCTACTATTTTTCACAGAGAAATAAAGTAAGTTACTTGATATAAATCTATAATATTTTATTTTAATTTATTATACAAAAATTTTAAATATTTCGTTATTATTTTTTTTTCATTTAAAATTTTAATAGGATTTTTTACAATCTCGGATTCTTGGTTTCGTTTTTACTGCCTACGTAATAGCTATTTTTAGTAATTCAATATATTTTTAGAACTTATTTTTAAGTACATGAACAGTTTTTCTAATTCTAAACACAAGAATCCAAGGTTTAAAAAATTCAAAATTAAAACAAATTAGTTGTTTCTTATGATTGAAAATACCATTATGATTGAAAGTACTATTATGATTGAAATACTATTAATACCAACAGGAAAAATTTAATTTGAAAAATAATTAAAGCAGCGTGTTATAATGTTATGAAACGTATTTTAATTTATTTCACGGTGAAAAATAGTAGTTTTTTTATGCAAATAATAGTAAATAAATTTTAAAACAAGTAAAATTTTGTGATCTGTGTTTTTTTTTTTTTTTTTTTTTTTTTTTTTTAATAAATATGTAAATATTTAAAATTTCATAGTTTAAATTGTATCTATATAATTAAACTACAAAACTACATTATAAAAACATATTAAACAACAAAAAAGAATTTGAATTGCTAAAAAGAATTATTACGTAGACAGTTATTCTAATTTCAAAATAAAAAAGTATGAAAACATGGAGAACTGGGTGCAGGAAAACACAATGGTAAACCTACGAGTCAACCGCTAAAATCGGGTTTTCACGTGTTTTCCACCAAGATATGACTTGGCAGACCGATTGCGTTTTAATTTTCGAATCGAGTTTTACCTAATTCTGGAATTTCAGCCGTGAACTCGATGAGGTGATTTTGTCTGTGCTACCGCCTCCCTGTCTATTATTGAATTCCGGGAGATCATTCTTTACTATGCCGTTTTAGAAGAAATATGAAGTTTTACTGGCCAAGTTGTTCTATTACAACTGATGCATTAGTTTAGGTACACTGTGAGAATATCGACAATTGAAAAGCTTATTAAAAGGCCTATGTCGAAGAAAAAAGTTGATTATTAAATTTGATGAGACTCGAGATCTGTGCGTCTCAAGGAAGAGTACTGAACTGGTTTCAAATAAAACTCTGGAAGAAGTCATTGTTACTGTGGTTGACTAGTGTTCTGCTCCCGATATTCTACAAACACTCGAACGGTATCACGTGAATATATATATATATCCTTTGGTCTTCGGTATGATAAGTTCTGCAATACTTTTTAAAATGTTATTCATACAAAATCCATCTTGCACAAAAGTTATCGACATCAAGACACGCACCAATGTTCTGATTTTGCTCACCAGTTTTGACGAGAATATCCGTTGCCGAACTTTGACAATCCTTGAAACATTTGGTGATCAGGCGAGGCGCATTTTACTCTAGACCGATCAGTAAATATTCAGAAGTGCCACATATGGGGTACTGCAAGTTTCAATGTTATGCTTGAATAGTCTTTATTTTCCGATTACTTGATTGTATGGTGTGCAATTTCTGCTGACTTCATTTTCGAACCGTTTTTATTTAAAATTCTGAAGACTCTAAAGGAAGTTCCGTAAGGAGTACCCATTATTTCAGTCTTCTGCAGCAGTATGTCCTTCCTGCCTTTAAAAAACGAAAATATTTAGAAACTACTATTTTTATGCAAAATGGTGCAACGTTCGATATTGGCCAAAAATGAAGGAACCGCTTCGGGTATATTTTAAAGTTGATCGGATAACTTTGCTATTCATTCTCAGGTCTTGAATCTCTGCGAGTACTGTTTGTGTGGATTTCTGAAAAATTTTGTCCAGTGGAGGAAACACGAAATCTGTCGGAAATGAAGCAAGCATAACACGCCATGTTACTTCAATTACTCTTAAGTCCCTCCATGTTATCGTTAAATATGCTATAGCACAATTTAAATATGTGCTTGGCGCATATTTAACAAATGCTGGGATTGAAAAAACTTTTATGTTTCCAATATTTGTGCTTTTGTTTATGCTCCACCTTCTCATCTCTTAGTCGAAATTTCAACTATAGTTTTTTACTGCAGATTTCTTTTTCCTAAAAATCATATAAAGTATATACCAAGTTTTAACTAAATACCTCATCCAAACTGAGATCTGCCTAGTTCTGAGTAGGGTCACATTGATTATAAGTGAAATGAATATAAATGAATATGAGTGCTGCTTAATTTGTTTAATAGCTCCAAATGTTAAGGAAGGTTCACATTGTAGAAATGCACGACATATAGGGAAATAAATATCATTTATAATCACGTATTATGCAGGGTGTCTCTAAAGTCATTTTACCATTACAATACATTATAACTAATGAAGTATTTTATATAGATGTTTGTTGTTGTTTTTTAGTCTTCTTCAGTATCTGAAGTTCGTGCATCAACACTCAACACTTCAACATGTGTACCTATAGTTACCTTCAATATCTCAAAGTAATACTTTAACTTCTGCTATACACTAATTACCATATCAAGCATTACTCATTCGATAGCTTATGTGACCCGAGTCGAAATGTCATCTACTTAGATACATATATATAGCCATTAACTTATACCCACACAAAGATGTCCCGGGAAATGATATGTTGTGAACGGGACTTGAGAAAGTACCCGATTTTTCCATCCCGTCCTCTCCTTTAAACTTTACACATGCCAATAAACAAAATTTAGATATTGCAAAAGATTTAGCAAAGAATAGTAACCATTTATATCAAATACTTCATTAGTGATAACGTTTTGTAATGGTATCGACGTTCTATATATCACACAAAATGCAATGAAGTGTTAAATGCCTCATCAATTTCTTTTATATAAAAAAATGGTACTTCTCCTTTATCCCGTCGACCACTTTCCGTGAAAAAAAAAAATTCCTAAAATATAACGCCCAATAAACAAATGGTAGAAGGTTGCCATTCTAATTTTTTAAATATTTACTGATAGAAAAATTCCTGAATTTAGAGCTAAAAACGCCACTGACGAATAGTGTGCCTTTTAAGAGAGTAGAGGCATGCCGGATGTAAAATTTGATTCGTTCACATTTTGGACAAAAGAATACTTTGTTTTACGAAATAATTATAAGAATTACTTTAAAAAGTAGTAAGAATTAATTACTTTAATTATAAGATATAATTTAAGAATTTAAATGCAGAATTATTAAATTAAACCATAAACAAACAGGTGCGTTTTTTAGATGTTGCATTTATGAATAAAATATAAATTTTTTATTTTACAAATTTAATAAAATACATATTAAAATGTTAATATGAGCAGTAAAAACAACATTTTAATGTACACTTTATCTATATGAGAAAAATGTTAACGATCATTGCAAAGTTCAAAAAACAGAAATACATGATATGCGTTAATGTTGCGATCACTATATTGCATATATGAGCGCTTCGTGCACATGAAAACTGCAAAAAAAATCACAAGATGCAGCGACCTCGCTTTATTGGAATACCCCAAAAATACAAGAAATTATTTAATGCTGCGATCACTATGCCTGATCTCTACGCGCACATGACAATAAAAAAAGAATCACTGGGTGCAGCAACCTTGCTGCATTGGAATCCCCCAAAATACATGAAATTCTTTAGTGTCGCGATCACGATATCGCATATATGAGAGCTTATCAGGCATAAAACACAACGACAACAAAAATCATCACTGGATCCGTCCTCGCTGTATTGGAATCCCCAAAACTACAAGAAATTCGTTAATAACTCGATCACTATATCGGATCTATGAGCACCGCGCGTACATGAAAACTAAAGAAACACCACTAGATGCAGCGACCTCGCTGTATTGGAATCACCGAAAATACATTAAATTCGTTAATGCCGCGATCACTACACCTCACGTATGAGCGCTTCGCACACATGAAAACCAAAATCCAGTTATCTATGACTAATCCCTAATAACTGGATTCAGTAACTTCGTTGTAGTGCAATCCCCCAAAAATACAAGAATCCGTTAATGTTGCGATCACTATACCACATGTATGAGCACTTAGTGCTAAAAAAAAACATCACTGGTTACAGCGACCTCGTTGTACTGAAATCTCAAAAAATACAAAAAATTCGGAAAAGCCTTGATCGCTAAAGTGTCAACTACTCCGGCCAACAAAAAATTGTTTTTGGTTTCTTAGTTTTTAGGGCATTTTTCATGTGTTATTCGGGGCGCTAATTCAGAAAATAGCATTGGATTAATCATATCAGCTCTAGATTTTTAGATATGGTTAAATTTTTAAAGCCAAACAAGAACATTGGACAAGCAAAAATTGGCCTCCGAGGGAACATTTAATGATTGGAGTACAAAATGTGGTTAATGAACCTTTAGCAGCACAAGATAGGATCAAACCTCCATAACTGCTTATAAAGCTAGGCCTAATGAAACAATTTGTAAAAGCTTTGAATCAAGACAGTTCGTTCTTTGAATACCTAGCACATAAGTTATCTGGACTTAGCAAGGGAAAACTTAAAGCAGGAACTTTTTATCACTCGCATTTCATACCATCAATGAATGATTTCACCAACACATCCAAACAATGAAAACCAGATATCAAGGAAGATGGGATGAACACGTGATTGCAGTATTGTTGGAATCTAATGTGGGATTGCCCTGGGAGAGCCCATTCTTGAAAGTCTTACAAAAGTAACTTATTCTGTGTCCACTGGAAATTTCCATGTTTTTTATATGAAATAAGTATATTTTCATCTAGTAAGCTTTTCTTTTAATATTTAATGTTTCATGTCATACTTTTCTTTTAATATTTCATGCTTACAAGATATTAATTTAAGCATTACATTAAACTACCCTGATTTTGAATGGGTAAAAATTGGACACATGGTGTATGTATGGCTTATGATCTATATCACAAAACTTAGAGCTGATAAGGAAAAACTGGTGCAAGATGGGAGTTGGGCTGTGCTATTAGTAACATTTAACAATAAAATTTACAATATATTAATGAAGATGGGAAAACATAATATTGGATATTTATTAATTTACATTATTTTTCTTAATTATCCCTCTTCGCTGGTGGATAAATGTTTGTGACGTCAGTTGAAAATTATCTATTGTACGTAACTATGCATCGCAACATTTTTTCAATGTTTTTTTTCTCTTTTAATATTATGACGTCACCGTTTAATTAGGTAATTATTATTTTAATTAACGAAATATCTAATAAATCAGAAAACATAATTAAAAATACAGATAAACGTCGAATTAAAAATCACTTGATGACGTAATAAACACATCTAACGAATGTGAAGTCAAGTGAATGTGACGTCACGATCACGCATATTTGGCTTTAAATCCTATAGATTGGCAATAGTTATTTTATGGAAAGTGGTCGAAGGAATAATGAAGAAGTACCAAAAATTTTAAGTTTCCTCACAACATAGCTTTTATAAAATATCAAGTTTTTTAATAAAAAATCCTAAATATGTTTATAATTAATTAAATTACAGAGCAAAAGAAATATTTATTGCATTACCTTATTAGGACGCCACTAAATTTTTTATATCTATAGCTTTCCTGTTTCTCATTAACTATCATTCGAAATGCTTCAAAATATCTGTGCAAGAAAAAATGCACATTAAAATAAAAATTTCCAGATTTTTTTGAATAATTCTAAATTACCTTACAAAAATACATTGTAGTAAAACATATTAATCTAGAAATATTGAGCCCAAATCATTGCATTTGATGTGAGAGATTCTCGAAATGTGGGAAAACTAAACGTTAACTATTGTCAATTGTAATTTTTTTTTTAATTTAACACCATGTTTTTTTACTTTCTCATATATAAACCTAGAATATAATACGTATACAAACATTAAAGATAGCAAGTGTTCGGTAAAATTATTAATTAAGTCATTTAATTAGGAGATCTGTAGGTTACCGATTTTGGACATTAGGTGTTCTGCAGGTTACACAATTTTGAACACTGCTGAGCTGTAGGTTACACAATTTTGACATTATTGTCCTGTAGTTTAAACGGTTTTGACATCATTGTCCTGTAAGTTACACAGTTTTGACTTTTTCATAACTTGATTATTAATATAAAATTCTTATATTGACAATTGAAAGGGATTAAGAAAGCAATAAATTGGTTCTCTAATTGTAGGGTGAAACCCCCAGTTATTGACACTTAACCAGTAACTGACACTTGAGCAAAAATCTAACTCAAATAAGCATTTTGTTGGAAAATTCTACAAAGTAATGCCATCTAGTGTTAAATGAAACACTTATTTTTATTTTGGAGTCACTTTATTCACCACTAGAGGGCCAAGAACATATTTAATGAGGAAGAAACTTTTGAGAATATACAAAGTGCCATTTTGAAGCAACCATCTTACTTCTAAAATCAAGGAAGTGTTTTTCTAGTCCAAACCAGCCTAAACATCCTGCTTAAAGTTATATTTGTAGAAATTAGTTTAAAGATGCATAAGATATATTAGGGTCATGATTTAGGGTTTACAGATATATAATTTAGCTGAATGGGGGGGGGGGGTTGCCAGTTACTGGTTCCTAGAATTTCATTTCACCAGTTACTGACAGAGGTGTTAGTTATTGGTTATATTAAAGAAAGTTGACATATATTATTTGAATTGTTTAAAAATGCATAATAATAAATTAAATTTATCTTGTAGTAAACACCATTAAAATTTGACTTTTTTACCTGTGTCTGACACCAGATGTCAGTTACTGGTTCACAAATGCCAGTTATTGCATATCTGCATTGCTAATAATTCAGTACTAAATATTACTGCTATATACTCTTACTATATACTCTGCATTACTAATAATTTAGTACAGCTTACCAAATCCCACTTTTTTAAAAGCATTTTAATCTTTTAAAATAATGTGTCAGTCACTGATTCACGTTGTGTCAATTACTGGTGTTCCAAAATAGTGATGGTGTCAGTTACATGTGTTTTGACCATATTTATGAATAAAATTAATTTTTATTAATAAAATGTATAATTTTTCAAAATGTTGCCAACAATATTTTTTAAATATATCTCTAATATTCTTTCAAAAACAAAGATAAGTATAAAATATATTTATATTTTTGTAATAGTGATTTGAAAAAGAAAGAATCCTTAAATTGTCAGTTACACCCTATTACATATTAGATAAAATTATTTTTCTATCAAATTAAAAACCCCAATTTTAATCAAATCTCAATATCAAAACGTTTTCTTACAATTTTAGAAGCTTATCATCTAATTTGATCTGAAATCAACTTTCATTAATCAAATAATTTTAACTAAATAAAATAAGAAAAAAAAAGGAGACAATGGACTCTCTCATAATAAATTTATTGAGAAAATTATCGGCATTTCGATCGTTACACGATTCGGTCATTGTTGGTA
The DNA here is from genome assembly GCA_963931845.1 of Maratus michaelseni. Classification (NCBI taxonomy): domain Eukaryota; kingdom Metazoa; phylum Arthropoda; class Arachnida; order Araneae; family Salticidae; genus Maratus; species Maratus michaelseni. The sequence goes on from OZ007586.1 coordinate 421,725,228, forward strand.
AATAATCTTTTAAAGAAAAACTACGAAGAAAATGCTCCAAAAAATGAAAAGTAATTAAATACACTGAACTGAAGAAATATATTTTTAAATAATTAAGTGAGGTTTTACTACCCATTTTAAATCATACTTTAAAATAAACGTCCTAAATTTCGTAATCATCGCACATGCTGCAATTTTGTTTCGCACATACACTGTAAATGAGACAGGTTTCTAATCATAATTATAATATTATATGTACTAAATACGTTTTATTTTTACAAAACATCTATCGATTTTAACAAATAACGTTCTAATAAATATATTTTTTTCAGATTTTAAGACATCATACAATCTATAACAATACATTTATCGCAAAAATTATCGGAGTTTTGGCCGTTACACGATTCGGACATCGCAGTTTCAAAAAATAAATAAATAAAAGTGCATTTATTGCAAGTAGAAAATACACAAACACATGAAAATACTTTGAAACTTTAAAAAATATATTTTAAAGGTAGATAAAGGAGCTTCAGTTACTAGTGCCAGGAAGATTAATCATCAAAAATGGTTGTTAAGCACCAATGATGTTTACGTGTGGGCTTCTATTTCTGATTCAAAATAACTTTAACACTTCACGAGAATTATTAAGTCCGTTAAAAGTGGTTACTAAATTTATATGAAAGATTATTGCATCATATAAATCTTGACAAAAATAAACAGACATCGTTAACGTAATGTTTTCTTATGTTTAATTTTAGCAAATATTTAAATTGATGTCGATGGCCTTTTTATTAATCAAGTTTTAAAAAAGAATAGTTCTTAAAAAATTTTAAACAAGAAGGGTTCTTAAATATGGCAAAACTAAAAAGCGACTAAAGAAAAAGCATCTGAACAATTAAGAAACAAATATATTTTTTTGTAAATACTGGTTTAATAAATCAGCTAAGATCTATGGCAAAGTATACAAAATTTAGACTTGCAAAAGGCGGCGCAAATCAAAATTCATTGGAATTCAGTGCTTTGCTCCAGAAATACCGTAATTTTCGGAGTATAATCCGCGGATCAAACAATCATATTTCGACCCAGAAATTTTATTTTAAAAAATTTTACTTACTACTAGATCGCTGAAAGTAGTTGGCTTCAATTATTGAATAAAATTTCTGGCCTGAAACAGAATTGTTTGATCCGTGGATTATACGCCGGAAATTACGGTATATAAATTATAATGCATTTGTGAATAAGATTCTACTTCTTTCATGACTCATGTGGAACACTCACTTCATGTGGAACACTCACTTCATGTGGAACACTCACACTTGTTTGGTATAATAGTAGCACATGCCTGGAAATAAAGAAAAGCTTCTGTCTCCGCTCTTTGGAAATCCTTCAAACGCATTATTCAAAATGTGGAATATAAAAAAAAAATTGTAGAAAAAAAATAAGTGAAAACACACGTCACAATTTAAAACACAGAATATAAAATACAATCACAATATAGAAAAAGGGTTAATGTAATTAGTATAATCGGCGACATTGTTGGCACTGTGTATTTATTATGGCATGGATAATACGTAAGTACCATATTATTTAATAACGTACCTTATAGTTAATAAAACAATTCAATTAACAATTTTAATTTAAACACATTTAGCCAGAATCTGAACAATTTTATATTCGTGCTTCGCACATAATTTTAATTTATTCATTTCATTATACATAACATGATGTAGTGGTGCAATTGCGACTGAAATATTTTTATCTTCGAAGCTTGTTTTCAATAAAGCAATTAGTCGGATATTTATTTCTCTACGAACTTTATTTACTTGTCAAGTATTTTCCTGAAGGCACCGATCTTTATATTCAAGTATTGTTCAATGCCATAATTATGCTTACAAGACGAAATTATGAAACCGTAAAGATGTCATATTGCCCGGAATATTGTGAACTAAGGCCTCAAGCAACAACCTTAAACAATAGTCATTCCAATGAATATGATTACTCATTCACGTGAAAATTTCCTCTCAAAATAAACTAGAAAATTAACCTTAATACATTGCTTCTACTCTTTTGTAATTTTTGAGAGTAACTAAAATTTCTTTGATGCATAAATTAATCTCGATGAATTCTTCAGGAAAGAGACGGAACAAGTAATTTCGTCCCAAATGTAAAAGAAAATATAAATTCTCAATTCCCATCAAACATATTTTGTAATTTATAGAAAGTTAAATGGCATTCAAAATATTCTGAAGAATCCATTATCAGTTTAGATTTTATTTTGCTTGGTGGAAATAGCGTATTTGAGAGCCAGAAAGAATGAGAGAGAAATAAATTAAGTTCCTTTCTTTGAAAAGTCGGCTTGTAGTATGAAAGTAAAGGATGTCGCAGAAAACCCTGTCCGACAGACCGAAACAAATCAAGCTCTATCTCAGGGAATATTTAGTTAATTGCAGCTATATAAACTCTCTTTGGTTGATTTAAGAACCTACATCTTCATTGAAGGACGGAGGAAGAAATTTCATCCCAGTTATAAAAGAAAATATTAAACTATCAATTTCAGTCAAATATATTTCGTAAATTATTGAAAGATAAATGGCATTCAAACTATTTTGAAGGATGCATTAATAATTTTGATTTGTTTTGAGATTAGTGAAAATTTCAATGTGAGGATCGGAGAGGATGACAGAAAAATAAATTAAGGGCCTTTCTTTTAAAAATCGATCGTTAATAATTATAAAAGCGAAGAAATTCACCTAAAACCTTGATCGAAACAAATCAAGCTCTGTTTAAGGGATTATTTGGTTTACGCTCTACAAACAATTTTGGTTGACTTAAGAATATACATCTTCACTAATAGACGGAACATGTAATTTCGTCCCAGATATTACAAAAATATATTAAAGTCTCAATTTCAATGAAACATATTCCATAATTTATAGAAAGTTAAATATCAATGAAAATACTCTCAAGCCTGCATTATTAGTTTTGATTTTATTTTAATTAGTGGAAATGAGAGGTAAAGATCAGAAATAAATAAATTAAGAGAGTTTAGAAAACATTCTTTGTAAAAATTATATAAGCGAAGAAAACAACCTAACACATTTTGTCAAATCGAAACAAATAAAACTCTACCATTGGGAATATAGAGTGTTTCAAAAAAGAAAGGACAAACTTGAAAAAGAAGTAGAACACACTACAATAAACAATTTTTGTACAGTAAATCAGGGTCATAATCCTTTTATTCACTAAATAATGCTGCGTGTTTTGATTCAACCCCAACCCGGTGTTTGTACACAACATTAACAATAATAAAGATATTGTAGGAAATTTGCAAAATAATTATATCTTGAGTGAAATGTAACGATATCGCGAGCAAAATTGGAGGAGGTTGCTATCCATATCCAAACAGTGTTGAATTAGACACTCCATATTACGGAATGTTATGGAGAGGTCGTACGGTGTTATTTTAATAATAATTTGCATTTTAAGCACTTTTTGTGATGCCATTGCATTATGCACAAAGTAAGGTATGTCTGTTGAAATTTTCTTGTTTACTAGCACGTTTTTGCTTGAAAGAATTTACTTACACAAACAGGAAAATAAAAGAACTTTTTCGTTAAAATTTTCTCTTAATTATATACAGTCAATAAATGAAAAATTTTAATTATATTGCTTAAAAAATGCACGGCATAAAACAAATTGGATATATTTAAGTGGTTTTCCTATCTAAAGTTTCTTGTAAGTTAATAATAATAATAATCAGAGTAAAATCCTAATACTCATCATACTCACACTGTTATCATTATTAGTATTAAATATGATCAAAACAATAATAAAAAATGTAAAAAGAAATGCGTATATGAATGTTTATCCTTTTAAAATTTTAAAATAGAATTTTTAATTGGTGGTACTTCATTCAGTTGAACGGAAATGTGGATTTTTCGGCCATATCCATTACAGTAAATTTGTGAGTTAACTTTCCAATAATCTTGTCAATATCTTAGTACGAACATGCATTTAAGTTAATATTTAATGCTTCTTATTTATTTTGAAAACTTTTATTTAAAAAAAAAATAGTACATGTACATAAATATCTGTTGAAAAAATTAGTTGAGCGAGCATGTTCAATACAAATGAATAAAAATTCTTGATATCAGAAAAAAAATCAGACGAACATAGACAAGAATTTTTTACAGAAGCATTTATAAGTAACTGTTATAACTATATGGCACCGAAAAATTTTTTAACAATTTTTTTCTTGCCAAAGTTGAAAAAAAGCATGAATTTCTAAATTTACTTTCTTTATGTTAATTTATTTAAACAGTATTATTTAAAAACAAATAGACCAAAGAACCAATCTCTTGATTAGAGAATAGAAAAAGTATTAGTTACTTTGCATTCGTACAAGAGTTAAATATAATACGAAATTACTTAATGCAAAGTTTAGTTTTAATGTACTCAAAAAGTTAATTTTAAATTTTGATAAATGAATTTTGAAACTTAATGACATATGACTAAAGAAGACTAATAAAAGAAAGTTTCGCTCTCTCTCTCTGTGTGTGTGTGTGTATGTCGGCGATGGCTAGCGAAATTTGCGCACCTAGGAGACTGAAAATTTAGATTTAGATAGTCGAAGGCAGGTCGTGATGCACATGAGACTCAGAATTTTAATATTTTGATAATACCCAAGTTATTAATAAAAACGTGTTAAAATTCGCATCGAAATAGCCATTTTTTTAATTATCAAAATGGCTAAAGAAAAGAACCTGTTCTCGATTTTCAAGCATAAATGAACAAATTTGAAATTTATTTAGTAATTAGCGAATTTTAAGAAAACTAATTAAGATATCGATTTGAAACTTTCACAACATATGTAGAAAAAATTTCTGCATCCGACAATAAACTTTTTGGAAAATTCGGCCGATAATTTTTCTTAATTTTTACAAAGAACTTGCAACAATCTGGCGGCTCCAGTCCAAAAAATGTCAGAAAGTGCCAGAAAAAGATCCCCTTTCATTAACTGAACTACAAAGAGAACTGAACTTTCTCCATTTACATTGCGAAAATGAAAGGAAATAATTGTCAATTTTTACTAATGAACAAAAATTAAGATAATTAATTAAGATAATTAATTAAGATTTAGATTTGAATTTGAGGAAGGGAAGGGCAGACATCTGGAGACTATTTTAGCATAGTGTCTTCGTTATGTTCTAGTACTATCAGAAAAATATAATTATTTTTTATGATCGCGTTAATGTAGGCAAGGTGTTTCCTTGAGCAAATTATTCGTCATATTTGCGGGTATGGGGAGGGAGGGTTAACTCCTTTTTATTTAATATCGCATTTATTGTACTCCACCGCGCGCCCCCTGGCTGCGGGTCTTTCATTAATTGGGAACTCTTATTAATAAAAACAATTGTATTGCTCTGATTTACACACAAAAAAATTCCATTTCAGAAATTTTCATTTTTAGTTTCACCCGTATCGTTTTATGGATGTTACATAGAGAGAATACCGGAAATTTTAAATAACGATTTTCGTAAAAATTAAATTTATGTTCCTATTAAAAGTACACAACTTATATTTACTTGATGCATACGAACAAACAAAGTAAGAGATTTGTTGTTGAGCACTTGACCAAGCGCCCCCTGGCGGGCAATACTAGAAGGGATTTTTTCTCTAACTGTGCATTCTTATCTCGAGTTCTATGGGCCCGATCACAACGGGTTTTGGATGATTCGACTTGGTTTTCGATCGCTTTGCAGATTTTAGTTCCACCTTCTACCGACAGGTGCGCATTATTTTCTTGAGTTCTATGGTCCCGATTTCGACGGGTATTAGTTCATTCAACTCCCTTGATACAACGGGTACCCGTGTCGGATATTTGTATAGAACAAATTGCGCCCACTGGCGGGGGATGGTGGAACTAAAGGATTTTGCAGCGCGGGCATAGCATCGCTGCGATACGCTGCCTCCGGCAGCGTATTCACGTGTCGGACTCTCATTCGTAGGTGGTCTGTTTGGAATAGAGTGCACCCCCTGGCGGCGGAAGGTGGAACTAAAAGATTCTGGAGCGCGCGTACTATACGGTGTCGCAGGCAGTGGGAACACGTGTCAGAGTTTCTTTTAGATCAGAATGCGCCTCTGTCGATGGAAGGTAGAAATAAAAGATTTTCCGTCACGTGCACAGCACTTTTAAACAAATAATTGCATACAATATCGGGTTAAAGATGTAAAATCTTACAAACTTTAGGTTTGTTTAATTTTATTATCACGTGTCGGCTAGTCTATCTCTATATCTATAAAGCAGTAGGTGTCTGTCTGCCTGCCCGCGGTTTTCACCGTAATTATAACACCTAGGATTCTGAAATTTTTGTCATGTGTAGATGTTGTCACCGGAAAGTATACCTCGGCGACGAATTTTTAAATTTTAATTTAGATTTTTTTAAAAATTAAAACGTGTGTATGGAATTTTGGGTTCGAGGCTATTTCAAGCTCTCCGCATGGAATAGCTTCGGCAACGCCATCCGTGGCAACGAAGCAGCCAGCCAATGAGAGCAGGTGTGATTATGGCAAGATCCAGGATCTAGCGACCAGCGACGACAGTTTATGGTCGTAGCCTACGCGGCTGTTTAGGTACATATTCCATTGTTTTGTTTATTTTTTAGATTTGTTTTAAAGAAAAGGAATATATTTTTGACTGATTGAGATTAAAGTAGGTTAGTTTTTATTGTATTCCTTCTTTGTATGTTTAGTTGCCCCCATATATTATGTTTTAAGTAAGAATATAACTTGCATTTTACTGAATGGTTTCATAGCGTTCATATATCTGCTCATGTTCTGAAATGAAACAAACTGTTTTCAATAACAAATCTTAATGAATTAAATTAATCTTACACTTTAGTATAAAATATACAGTTCTACAATTTATCGCATGTTACAACGTTCTCGGGAACTAAAAATGTAGTAAAAAACTCTTAACAGAAAGATTGTAAATTAACAAACTCATATATATAAGATATAACTTTAAACTAATATGCCTCATCAACTGTTGTCGAAATCAATGTAATGTAAATATTTCTTAAATATTACGATTTTGTTTAAGAATTGGAAACATTCAGTGAAGTGTAGATTGTATTTTTTCATCAAAACAATTTGATTTGTAAATATGAGGTAAAAAAAAATCACCGTTTTCTCACATAATGAGTTTCATCAGAAAGTAAAACAATAAATAAATATGAATGATTTGTGGAGCTGTTTCAAAATAATTATAAAGAATAAATCTTTAAAAATGTAAAATCAATGTTATTTCTGGCCGAGTTTTAAAAAAAAATAATTATAAACCATTTTAATTTGTAAGCATGTTGTAAAAAGATCACCATTTAGTGACAAATTTTGTGTTTTATAAGAATCGCCCAAGAACGGACATGCAATGTGATATAAAATTTATGTTGTCATCGCACTCTTTATAATTATTTTTGTTGAGGGTTTTTGGGCGATGTGATTGAATTTTTGATAGAAACAGCTCTGCAAATCATTCATATTTACTTAATGTTTAACTTGCTGATAAAACTCATAATATGTGAGAAAACGGTGATTTTTTAGCACTTTCCAACCTAGTTGAAAAGTGCTTATGACTTCGGTTTGTCTGGCCGTCTGGCCGTCTGCCGTCTGGCCGTCTGCCGTCTGGCCGTCTGGCCGTCTGCCGTCTGCCGTCTGCCGTCTGTCCGTGCTCTAACTCCCGTAAATATGCTCGGATTGCTCTGCAATTTTTATATGTTATTATCGTTATCTATAGCATGTTCCCTATTTCAACGGAAGTGTGTAGCACTTATAGTTTTTTTACAGGGACACTCAAAAGAATTCCGTTACATTGCGGTCTATGGGGAAAAATCATTTGCTGTTTATTTAAATAATGTTTCACTATTTTAAACGCATTGAAATTTATATATATCACTAAGGTGCATTAGAAGAAGCTTAATATGGAACAGGGTGTGCATAGCACTTATAGTTACTTTACAGGGACAGTCAAAATAATTCCGTTACATTACGTCTATGGAGAAAAATCGTCTGCGGTTTATTTAAATAATGTTTCACTATTTTAAACGCATTGAAATTTATATAGATCACTAAGGTGCATTACAAGAGACTTACTACGGAATATTGTGTGTATAGCAGTCATCGTTCATTTACAGGGACACGCAAAAGAATTATCTACTGTCTGTTAACAATAATTCCTGGAAGTGCGTTTTAAGTTACTGAACGCGATTTTAATGTTAACTTGCTTTTTGTCTATTACGTGGTGTGTATAAATTCTGTAGATCCTATACAGGGCAGCACAAAAGTTCGCGAACACATTTCTGTTTATTGACAAACTCCAGACGGAGAATTTTAAAATGTGCTACACGTTTCCTAACTGAACTAAAATTTAGCATCCTATGTAGTATATATACAATTCTATATATCCTATACAGGGCTGAATAAAAGTATTCGGATATTTTTCCGAATATTGTATATGTTGGAAATTCCTGAAATTATGTTTTTAAATATGTTATGCGTTTTCCAAATTGTTTACTTAGAAGTTATCTTTTAGCTTATTAAACGGTATGATTTGTAAAATTATTTTGGAAGCGTTGGAAAGTGCTACATAATCTATGCTTGACGCATGATTTTTCGTTCTTGTTTTTTACTTCATATTATTTAAAAATTAAATTGTTTTGAGGATTGTAAGTATGGGGCAAAAAAAAAAACACCGTTTTCTCACATAATGAGTTTCATCAGAAAGTAAAACAATAAATAAATATGAATGATTTTCGGAGCTGTTTCAAAATAATTAAAAAGAATAAGTCTTTAAAAATGTAAAATCAATGTTATTTCTGGCCGAGTTTTTTAAAAAATAATTATAAACCATTTTAATTTGTAAGCATGTTGTAAAAAAATCACCATTTTGTGTCAAATATTCAGTTTTATAAGAATCGCCCAAGAACGGATATGCAATGTGGTATAAAATTTATGTTGTCATCACACTCTTTATAATTATTTTTGTTGAGGGTTTTTGGGCTATGTTATTGAATTTTTGATAGAAACAGCTCCGCAAATCATTCATATTTACTTAATGTTTTAACTTGCTGATAAAACTCATAATATGTGAGAAAACGGTGATTTTTTTTTACTTCATATTTACAAATTAAATTGTTTTGAGGAAAAAATACATCCTACACTGCACTGAATGTTTTAATTTCTTAGCAAACTCATAATGTTTAAGAATTATTTACATTATATTGATTTCGACAACAGTTGATGAGGCATATCAGTTTAAAGTTATATCTTATATATGAGTTTGTTAATTCAATGATGTGAAATTTATGATTATTTATTTATTGTTATTTACAATTTTTCTTTCTGTTACTGTTATTGGACTACATTTTTAGTTCCCAAGAACGTTGTAATATGCGATAAATTGTAGAACTGTACATTTTATAGTAAAGTGTAAGATTAATTTGATTCATTAAGATTTGTTATTTAAAACAGTTTGCTTCATTTAAGAACATGAGCTGATATGTCTAGCGCTATGAAAACATTCAGTAAAGTGCAAAATATATTCTTACCAAACACATAATATATGGGGGCAACTACGCATACAAAGAATGAATACAATTGAAACTAACTTATGTGAACCTCAATTAGCCAAAAATATATACCTTTTCTTTAAAATAAAACTCAAACATAAATGAAACAATGAAATCTGTGGCTAGCCGCTTTCAGCTGTGAACATGAACTGCCGTCGCTGGATCCTGGATCATCCCATATTCACACCTGCTCTCATTGGCTGTCTTCTCTGTTGCTGTGGATTGGCGGAGAGCATGGAATAGCCTCGAATCCAGAACTCCGTACGCATGTTTTAATTTAAAAAAAATCTAAATTGAAATAAAAAAATCAGGCCTGGGTGTTATAATTACGGTGCTTTCCTCAGGCAGGAAGACAGAATAGGTTTGTTTGTATAGAGGTTTGTCTGTGTGCTGTTTTTAATAAAGACAGTTGCATTTTTTCCGCGAATCTTTCACTAAATCAGCATTTTTCCCACAATCCTTTGACGAATTTCATATTTTTTCTGCGATCCTTTGATGAAATTCAAGTTTTTCCTGCAATCATTTGACGAAATTTGCTTTTTTTTGTGATCCTTTAACGAAATTCGTGTTTTTTCTGCGATTATTTGATGAAATTCGTGTTTTTCTCGCGAACCTTTGACAAAATTCGCGTTTGCAAGCGATTCTTTGATAAAATATGCTTTTTTCTATTATGATAGGGAAAAGCGGATTAGGATAGGTAGATAGGGAAACCCCATTATCGGATCGGGACATTAGATGTAATTAAGAAACATTTGTATATTTGTAATAATTAGCGAAAATGGCGAGATAAAGGGGGTGGGGGGAACGACTTTTTATTAAATATCGCATTTATTCTACATCAACTTCCTCTCACCACCAGGGGGTGCTTTGCTATCTCTGTTTCTATGGGCTGGATCACGATGGGGTATGGCTCTTTCCACTCGACATCAATAGAGCTTACCGATTTTAGTTCCGAGTTTCACCACAGGTGGCGCTTTCGTATCTCTGGTTCTATGGGCTGGATCATGACGGAGTATGCCTCATTCGACTCGACATCGATAACCTTAATGATTTCAGTTATGTTCGTATAGAACATATTGTGCCCCCAGGCGGTGGAAGGTGTAACTAAAGGATTTTGCAGCTAACTCGGGTTCTATGGGTCACATCACGACACGGTTTGGCTCATTCGACTCGACATCAATAGAGCTTACCGATTTTAGTTCCGAGTTTCACCACCAAGGGGCGCTTTCGTATCTCTAGTTCTATGGGCTGGATCATGACGGGGTATGCCTCATTCGACTCGACATCGATAACCTTAAGGATTTCAGTTATGTTCGTATAGAGCATATTGTGCCCCCTGGTGGTGGAAGGTGTAACTAAAGGATTTTGCAGCTAACTCGGGTTCTATGGGTCACATCACGACACGATTTGGCTCATTCGACACAACATCAATAGAGCTTACCTATTTTACTTTTGAATTTCACCACCAAGGGGTGCTTTCCTATATCTGGTTCTATGGGCTGGATCACGACGGGGTATGGCTCATTCGACTCTACATAGATAGAGCTTATCGATTTTCACCACCAGGGGTGCTTTTCTATCTGGTTCTATGGGCTGGACCATGAAGGGGTATGGCTCTTTCGACTCGACTTACGGTAATATATGGGAGTGTGTATGGCACGCCCAGTGTTTGCTGTCTAAGGTAGTGGGGCCCCCAACATTAGATTTGTTTAAAATAAAAAATGTTCAACACTGATTTCAGGTACATTTAAGGTTGTGGAACGGGCAGCGCCGGGCGGGTAAGCTATTAATAAAATAAAGTTAATTTAGCGTTATATACAGAATGTTTCCTTAAGTCCGTCTCGCCTGAAATAACTGATGAACAGAGTTAACCACAGCCATGGTGTCTAGATATAGTAAAACGTAGAGTTATCACAAACAAAGTTTTAAGTGGCTACCATCCATATTCAAACAATTCTAAAGTAGAAACTACATATTACGGAATGAGGAAGTCATACGTTGTCATTTTCCAAATCATCTTGTTCACGTAACGTGCACTTTAACGTGAACATATCATATTAGAAAACCGACTACAATGCCCTTATCCAATTGGCTCCAGTACGTTATAACGCAAAGTAATCTCCTTCATAATACGATTGACTGAGTTAAAATGTTAGAAAATAACCAGGTATTATTTTAAAATGCAGCAGACGCTGCTTCTATAGAATCTGAGTAGAAATCTCAACTTTAAAACCAAACAGAGATTATTTACAATTAAAATAAAGTTTTTAATTTAAAGACATTTTAATTTAGATTTTTATTGTAACTTATTTGATATTTTCATTTATTTCATTCATATATTTATATTTTTTGTTTGTGTTTTGTATTTGTTTATATTTGTATAAATAACGTTTATTTGACTACTTAATTTGGCTAATAACTATTGTTTTCTATTTTAATTCAGTAAATGTCTCAAATGGTACACTTCAATTCATTTAACTTTTAAATAGAATTTTATTAGAATAATTAGTTAAATCAATTTTGTTAATTCTATTTCATACTTAGTAAAATCATGAAATTATGTTTCAAGGCTCGCGCGAATGCGGGCAGCTTAAGACTCCTATAACAAGAGTTCTAGGGCAGCCTATTGTAATTGCTTTTGTATACGTTCTTTTCAAGTTTAAATAAAAATTCTTCGGGGGTTTGGCCGGGCACTGCCTCTTGGTTGGTGTCGTTGGATGGTGAATATCCCCGCTGAGCGGGGCTTGTAGAGCTTTAGGCAATCGGCAGGCCACCCTGCTCAGCTGAACCTGAACCTGTAGAAGTAAGGTATGCGCTACATGATAAAGTACCTGGTAAATTCCACAATTAGATATCGTATCTTTAAAACTATAGGAGATACGCCCAAAAGTTCATCGACAATGTTGTAGATCGTCCTCGATTTATATGAAATGATGCCTTACATATAAAAATAACTTTATTAGAAGTCCTAAAGTGTAATATTTTACATCCAATCGCCAGCTTAAATATGCCACTGATTTCATGTAGACATGCGACAATTTTAAGGCGGTTGCACATAATAAGAAAAGCAAGTTACGTATGCGTCTCCCATCCCAGTAATGTATCATGCATTCTGCACATGTTCCAACAAAAAAAATGCATAATCCATTTCACAAGCGATTAGTGCAATTATCTTATTATTTTTAACTGCCATAATTGCAACTGTTGACAAAAACTTTGTGCTATATTGTTCTTTTTCTTTTCTTTTTTTTTTTTTTTTTTTTTACAGAATTAATTTCCACATGTCTTTAAAAGTCTAAATATAAAACGTAGTCTCATTCAATAGTTTTAAGGACAGTTGTCAACAAACAGGGAATATTATTTTCTAACGATCATGCATTTATCCAGAAATTATCCCCTGTACTCTAAAAGTATATATATGCTACAAAAGGCCAAAATGTCATCATAAAGATGGTTTTTGCAAAATAAACTTTTTCTTTATGATGTGTATGATGTGTAATTGGCTGTTAACTAATAGTTAATTCTTAACTCACTAATTCTTTTTAACTAGATTTAAATAATTTATAAATTTTTGCTTATGAAATTTATATTTTATATTCTGAACATGAAACATTTCAGCCAATAATTTTAATTCAAATGGGCAATTTATTTAATAAGAAAATCTATTGGAAAATGCATGAGTGATTTTAATAAACGTTCCATTAATAAAGTTCAGTAAGTTTTAATGGAAAATTCGTGTTTGTATTAAATAATCTAATTTAGCTTTCATATTAACCTCCTTTAGCAGAAAAGCAGAAGCTGATTAAATTTCTAATATTTAAATTTTATCTATACATTTTCGAATTTAATATTGCTATATATTTCATTCCATACTCATAGAAGGCATTAATATAGGAGTTTAATAAGCAGAAAAAAATTGCAATGTATGTACATGAGGTTACAAAAAATAATTTTAATATACTTATTACACAAAAATTATTTTCATGTACATGGAATTTTAAAGTTAATGTGCAGAATTAGAAGAATACATTGACTAAAAAAGTGAATAGGGGAGATCGGGGCACGTTGGCCATAGGGGCACGTTGGCCCATCCGCGATATTTTTCAAACTATCCCGTGGATAGCGTTACTAGCTAAGTGACATGTGTCTTATCACGTCTTCTTTCACCCACAGCAACGTCAACAGTGAAGAGCAATTAAACGAAAGCCACTTCAAATTTTCACTCAGGTGGTTTTTTTGCACTTAAAAATAATCATTTCTGATTTGTTTCTAAATTAAAGTTTCACTTTGGTGAATAGCAATCTAAAAGACCGTTGTTCTGAATTTATTTTCTGCCTACTGATTTTTAAAAATATTAACAGAATAATTTGACGATCAAAAACCAAAATGGCGATATGGGGCAAGTTGGCCCATACTCCGCAGCCTACGAGTTTCTTAACTACATTCATAAGCGTATAAAAGTCAATAAATTTCCTTAATTATTAAGTGGGCAGGGTAATATTAACTAATAGGCAAAACATATAAGACAAATGTCTAGGCCCGTAAATCCGAGGAGACCGGCTCTATAAACAGAAAATAATAATAATAAAAATAATATTAAAATTCCATAAAAATCTAATTTTTTTAATCTAAAATTTATAACTAATCTGAATTCACCAAATAATTTTTCTTTTATACAGTAAACAGCTGACGAAAAAACGGTGTAATGTAAAAGAGACTCGAGGATTAGTTGTTTCTTGAAAACTACGAAGTTTCTGAAAGTTTATTTAGAAAAACTTTATCATAAATTTTTTGTATTAATTATTGTATTCTCTATTATTAATAAAAATTGTAAGTGACATTATTTAAGATTTCTTTAAAAGCAACTTGCAATAATATGGGTCCCGATTTAAATTTTACTTATAACCTACTAGAGCTACTGCCTCATTTCTAGATGCTAAGATAGTTCGTAATTATGTTAAAATATCAGACAGATGAAAGGTTTCAGAAGAGACAATGGAAGTGGCTGTTCTCGAAGTGAAATTTTACAAGAGATGAATTAAAGAAACAGTAGATCCAGTGAAGAAGACAAAAAAAAACAAAGAGAATTCCCTATGTCTTTACTGTTTTAAATCATTCAAAAATAGTAAATCAGGAAAAGAGTAGATTCAGTGTACCAGGTGCAATTGTTGGGAACATGAGTCATATTTCACTGTGGATATGATGTTTTATGTTTGCATTCATTGTAATGATGAGAAAGATTTCGACGAAGACAGTAGTTAAGTTGAACAAAACATCTTTTCTCATCTTTTGTATCGTTTATATACCAAATTGAAATTACATTTGATATGTTATGTGTTTTTCATATCCGTCAGAAATCCGAAAATAAAATCTATTTAGTAGGCCAACCTACACCGTTCAACGGGGAAGGTTGTCCCAATGACTCCATGTCCGTCTGAGCTTCATATATCAATTATTAATAAACATTTTTCAAAAATTTTCCTACGTGGCTTCCTACGTTATGCTTTAAGGTGCGCTGATTGTCCAAACTAAAACAAACATTTTTATTTTAATAAAATAAAATGAAATAAAAATATTGAAGAAAAAATGGGCCAACAAGCCCCGGTCACCCCTATATATAAACGTCACTCTTCCATAGTAACATGCCTAATAGCATCCTAACACCCTAATAACACCGTGACCCGAAATAGATCAAAATGTGATAGAACCGTGACTCAAATGTAACTCTTACTTTTCACATCGCCGTGACGTGATGTAGAAAATGAGTCACTGTGACATCACTGTGAAGTCGATAAGTTTATTTTTTTAACGAATTGCAAATGATTCAAAAATTGATCACCTTGATTTAAAGTGGTATAACGAAAAGTTTCCCGAGAGTCGTATTATGATGCAGTAAAATTATTCATTTTGGTCACTATTGTCGCTGTGACACTTGTAAATATTTGTGACGTCACATCAACTGGCTGTGATATTAGGGAAGTAAATTGCATACACATAAACATCATGTTTTCATAAAATGCAAGCTTTTGTTTTCAGAGGTAGTTATTTAACATTATGCATTATTTAACTCTCTTAGAGCACATACCTCATTATAAAAGCATAAAACTCTTTGTAGCCTTTTTCTCACAAAATTTTCCGTACTAAAAACATACGAGATTACAGGGTGCCGAAATCAGGGATTGTACGGACTGTCTCAAAACTTTAGACACACAGTAAAATATGATAATAAAATTAAGATTATAGAAATATATTGCATAATTTCACTAAAAACTGTATTCAAAACGTAATTGAAATGAAACATAGTAGAGATATTACAATGATTTCATAAGTATTATTTATTTAAAAAATAAGTGTTGTTATATTTTTGTTAAAATACCACTGTTTTAAAAGTTTAGGCACATTATACAAACGTTAACAAATGCTGGATTGGTTTCGACCAACCAACCGTTCCTATCAACAAATCGTTTTCCCACAAAGTTTTTTAAGTTGAAATTGAGAAATAAGACCGTTATTGAAATTTCTAGAATATTAAATCGCATAAAGTGAGGGATATACAGGGTAGTTGCTGGAAAAAGTTTTAATTTTTTTTTTTAATTTGAATATTGGTGCCAAACAAAATGTGTCCATAAGGCAATATAAAAATAATATCGGTGTCAGTGTGTCAAAGGACACAATTCATAGACGTATAAAAGACTGCAAGAACATTGTTTTAAAGAAAATGTTCTGCAAACTGTGCCTAAAATCTCACCATAAACAGACCAAAATAGATCGGGCTCGGAAGTACATGTCGAACGAGGACAAGTAGCTCACCGCATTATTCAGCAAAGAAAATAAATGGAATCGGAATAGCTCTGATGGCTGGAATTGTTACTGTCATAACCTCAGGAAACAGCCACGTACTTTCTTCAGCCGATGAGAAGGCAGCAGACGACAAGGCTGAATGTTTGGGGAGTAATTGATTTTAATGGCCAAACATTCCTGGTATTCTTCTATGGGAAGAAATTCAACAAAGTATCCAAGAGCAACATCTTCTTCCATTTGGTGACACCTTAGGGAGTCTTGAGTGGAGATTTCAGCTAGACAATGCTTCAATCCATAACTCACATCACTGTAAAAATAAACTGAAATGTTTAATCTTCATTGCAGAAAGGTTCCAGAAAATTTAGTGTAATCCATGGGTTTTTCACGATTTCCTTTTAATTCGGAAAAGTAACACGTATTTTTTGAAAAAATATTCGAAGCCGGGAATACTATGATAAAATCAGGAACCTTACATTCCATACCGAAAAAGTTTCCGAATATGTAGTATAAAATGTTGGTTACTGAAAAATTTGAAAATGTTACACTCATTCCGTGTAAAGTTTAAAAACGGCAAATGGAATTCGAGGTGAAGTAATATTTGCGCATGCTCATCTAGTCGGACTTTTTTCACATGCCATCGTTACGTAATTTATATTGTTCTTGAGAGGAAAGACATAGCTATAACAGACGCAGATGCAACGTATTTTGATGACCAATAAGTATTCTATTTTATAATTTAATTTATTTAAGAGAACGATATGCTTTTTTAAAAGTATTAATATTATCCGATTCAATTTTATTCCGTAATAATATTAAATTTGCAGTTAGTCTTCTGTTGCACATACAAAGTTAAATAACTCGTTCAATAGTATCTTCATTACTCGTCTTCCATGAATTTATGATAGATATTAAATATTTGATTAAGGAATAGTAATGTAGTACTAATATTAGTAAAGTTCAGATAACACTGTTTATGATTTTACCACCTTCCAACAAAGTTGAAAAGTGTTTATGAATTCGGTTTGTCTGTCTGTCTGCTGCCTTTCCGTGATATAACTCGCGTAACTTTTGTAAAGATAAAATATTCCGCTTATATGACAGAAGAATTTCATTTTATATACATTTTTTCATCGCTGTTTATGACTCACATATTTGTAAATATATATCATTGAAAAATTGATTTATAGATCTATAAATAATTCTTTTTTAAAATGCAGCCTCATGAGTTTTATCGTCTAAATAGATACATTATGAAAATGTTTAATTTCTCTATACTTATAAACAAATAGCTATTAATAATACCTTTCAATATATATATTTTTTATCTTATAAGTAGATATACTATTCCAAAATATTTCATATCTGCAATAATTATTTTATTTTCACGAATTGTATACTTATAAATAGATATATTTTTTTAAATGTTTTGTGTATTTGTAAATATTTTTAATATAGTGTTTTACAATTATCATGCTTCTAAATATATTCATTTAAAAGTATTATTTTATTCGTATAACTTGGGAAGTGCTGAGATAACCTGAGAAAATATATTTTTTTTTTATAAATATACAGTTTATTAAATAAAATATTAATTCACAGATATGAAATCTTTTGAAATAGTGTCGCTACTTAACAAGATTAAAAAATATATTTATTTAAAGGTATTAAAAAATTCCATCTATTTGGGGAACTACAGCATTTTCATAATGTATATGTATCTATTTACAGGATGGGATTCATGAGACCGCATTTTAAAAAAGAATTAGTTATAGATCTATAAATCAAATTTTCAATGATATTTATTTACAAATATCTGATTCATAAAAAATGAGGGAAAACGTATAGTATAAGTGAAATTAGGAATTTCTTCTGTCATATAAACTATATGCTTCATCATTAGAAAAGTTTAGAATTGGAACCAATCTCAAAACGAAAAGATTATAAAGACGTATAAACGGTGCTGTCTGTACTTCATTAACACTAAATTATTATTCATCAATCAAATACCTAATATTTATTATAGATTCATAGAACAAGAGTATAAAGAAAATAATCGAACGAATTATTTAATTTCGTATGTGCAACAAAAGATTAACTGCAAATTTAATATTATTATGCAATAAAATTAAATCGGATAACATTAATTCTTTTTTAAAAAGTGTATCGTTCTCTTAAATAAAAGAAATTATGATACAGAAATGCACAGAAACATTTCCAGTACATACACAAACATTTCGAAATATACAGAAACGTTTACGAAACAGGCAGAAATATTTTCGAAATATACGGAAACGTTACTAAATATTTTTTCGAATTGTACGGAAACGTTAATCCATTTACTGGGCCAAATTGCTGTCCCATTAGATGAAGTAACGTTTCCGGATTTTATTTACAGCGTAGTACAAAAAAGTGGTTTTCCGCCCGAAATGTTAACGTTTTAGATTGGCCAGCTTTAAACCAGGATTTAAAAACAATTGAGAATATTTCGGGTAGCTTAACCTGTGAAGTACACAAAAATGGAAAGCAATAAGACTTTATTAAAAAATTAAAAGTGGCCACTGAAAAAGCACGATATTCTCTGCCGCCAATAACATTTTAAAAACTAATTGATTCAATAGAAACACGGCTATTTGAAGCTATGCGAAATCAGACAATTACTATTAATAAATAGCATTATGTAAAAGTGTTAAATGATGTATTTCCTATGTATTTTTTGTGCCTAAACTTTTGAGACGCTGTATAGATACAGACTTTTATGATTTTTTTATCAAAGTTATGATATTATACCTATTTATTCAATTTGATATGATTTATATGGATAATTTTCTAGAATCTAATAAGTAAATAATATAGTTTTGTTTAATTTCGTGATGTTATTTAATAAACAACATTTTCTTGATGTACCTAAACTTTTGAGACAGACTGTATTCTGTACTTACAGCTGATTCTTTTCTTTAGCAAGAAGAATGAAAATGCATTTAAACAATCCACAAAAGTTACCAAGATTTTTTTATATTTCGTTAAAGGTGCGGTGGATGCATCCACTTTTGTAGGTTTTATGGAATTCTTCTAGATACAGGAATAATATATTAGCTTTTATATCTGTAATAAATAATATGTTTGATTTAATAAGGCCTGCAGACATCAAGTTGGAAGAATTTGTGCGGTAAATGGACAGTGGCGTCATGTTTTCAGACGCAGAAAACTGTAATTTTAAGCAATTTGAGACCTTGGTCGTTCATTTGAATTATATTTTCTCTTAATTGTTTTTTGGTTGAGGGATCGCTCATTTGTACAAGACTTTAAAATGGTACCATCTAAGGCCAGGACTAATTCTCTTCCTGGCTAATAACTGAATTCCTTTTCATTTGAACGAGTGTTACGGTATTTTTTTATGTTGAGCAGGAGGCTGAATCTTCTTGAAAAACAAATGAGGCTTCGTTTCTAAAGAGCTCACCTATACTGCGTGCAAAGCATATCAGTTAGCCGGTCATTTAAGTTGTCAATGGATGTAGTTACAGTTATAAAAATGATGTCTACACATATGTAAGAGGTATGCGTTACACAATGAAACCACTCGTACTTCAAGCGGTGAAATGCGTAACACAGTAATTCTATCTCTAACACTACTGGAGATATGACGAAATGTCAATTAGAAAGTTGTTTAGCCTCATCTATTCAGTATTCAATGACAATTCATGTGTATGATTAGCCTAAACCTAAAACAAAAAGTGCGAATGTAATTTAGTGCAATGTGCGTCATTGTCCCAACAGAAACAAACAATTTGTGGCCAATGATCACAGATTTGAACATAGGCAATAAAATTCTTCTTCATCTGTTTTAATCATGTTATTTGATAGTAATTTGCAGACCTTTATCTTACGGGTTTTTTTTTTCTGTAATGAAATTAACACTGTAATATCGATGGGAATAGGACAAATTTAAATTAACTTTGCGTTTCATGTTTAGGCTATTTGTGCACATGACGTTTCATTTCCCAATAAATCGACGATGCTGACTAACTTTCTAATTAAATTTTTTCTCATATCGTTAATATTTTTCCAGACATAATCGCTAAGTTCCGCATTTCACTGCTGGAAGAATTCCGAGTAGCTACATTGTGTTGCGCACACCCACTAACTTATATAAAATAACTTTTATAACATTACCTATATCTGTTCAAAAATTTAATGGCTGGGTAATAGCTAAGTGGCGCACACTTTTCACCGTGTATAAGGTAGCACTTTTGGTTCCCGTATTAGTGACAATGAATTTTTGCACTCATTGTGCTTCCAATTACACCATATGCTCACCTACAACATATGCTGGCACACATGGCCGTCAGTGGCCAATCGTGTTACACAATCTGAGCATAATCATTCCCACCAGTTTTGCCGAATAGCAGCAATCGCATTGTTTAATTGTAAAAACTTCCTAGAAATCTCATCAGAAAAAATTACTAGAAATTACTGGTGAGAAAGAGCATTCCCAATTTAACCCTCATAGTACCATTGGGGTCTCTTTTGACCCCTTTTTATTTGTTTTGAAGTTTTTCGTCTTTCGAACCAGAAAAAAGAATAATTATTCAAACTTAATAAATTAAATTAAATGACACATCGTGTGAGGAAGCTACATTTAATAGAATTCAATTTCTGGTTCCAATCATTCAAAACTAAGAACGCTTATAAAAAATTTAAATCTGGTAGTAGGAGGGTTAAATAAGAAGATCCGCCTCTCATGCCCATATCATTATGCTAGTAAGTTGCTAAACTTTTGTTTCAATATAGTCAGGATGTAGGTCTCCTACATTATGTCGCATATATTTGCGACCATGACTTACAAATATGAATATATTACTCTGATCAGCCCAAATAAATTGTTTCCACTGGTCATTTGTCCAGTTAATATGTTCTTTGTTAATTAAACTTTTATCTTGCTCTGTAGTAGATTAAGATATTTTTTATTGGAATACCACCTTAAAGTCTAAAATCTGATAGCCTTCCCTTTATTCTTCTTGAACTTAAAAAACATCAAATGCATTTTTAATAACTCCAAAGAAAAGAAAATTCTTCTCTGCTCAAAGCGCATCCTTTATATCCTTCCGACAGTTTTTACTTTCTTTTCACATCTCATTTTTTACTAAATCTGTTTCCTGAAAATGTAAGAAAAATTTTCATATTCCAGATGGTGTCACATTTCCATTTATTTCACTTACAATTTAAGTATAGTAAAACATTTTCAATCAATACATAAATCCTTTCTTTTGCATTATGTGTGTGTGTGTCCATCCTTTTCTTCACTTTTTCCATAGTTCTCTTAGTATTCGCAACTTAAATTTAATGAAAATTACAAAAATATTTAGAAAATTATTTATTTGATTTTGTTTGCACATTCTCAGAACAAGAAATGTGACAGGCTAATCTAACTTTGTATATATTTCTATTATTACTTAAATTTAATTAAGACTGTGTTTCCTTCTGAGATTAAATTTAAAATAATATTTTTCGTATTAAAAGTATTTGAAATCTGTTTTTTTTTTCTTTCAATTCAACGTAAAATTTTCTTTTAAATGATGTATAAATATTTGCATTATATGAAACATTTCATTTTTTATAAACATGTAAAGTTGAAAAACAGAAAAATATTTTTAAAGTTTCCACAATTGTGAATACTTAATGAATATGTTTATTCAATTTATCTGAAAATAATGAATACAATTGAAAGTAAATTAAACAGCACCGTAACGTAAATCATTGTAATTTCACATTAAAATAAAGATTTTTTTATAAAAATTTAAATTCTTCATTTTCTTGGTTTTTCACTTTAATTATGTGCATCAAAATGCGGATTGAAATTTTTAGACGTAGAAAAGAGCAAACAACTAGTACACTTGGTTTAGATTAATTTTCTCTTCTCTAAAATTGTAAATGTTTGATTTTCAAAATCCCTTAACAGTTGAACAAAGCTGAAAAATTCTAAAACCAATAAAGCAAATGTTTCAGCAATAAATATTTCAGTTTATTATGATTAACACCGTTTTTTATATTGATTTAAAATTAATTTACTTAATTTTACTATTCTTTTAAATATATACAAAAAAAATAGATTTTCATACTTGAATTCTTTTGATGACATTAAATTTTATTTTATGAATAGAAATTACATTAAGAATATCAAATTCGTACCTCAGCAATTTAAAACAAGAACGAAAAATCATGCATCAAGCATAGATTATGTAGCACTTTCCAACGCTTCTAAAATAATTTTACAAATCATAACCGTTTAATAAGCTGAAAGATGACATCTAAGTAAACAATTTGGAAAACGCATAACATATTTAAAAACGTAATTTCAGGAATTTTCAATATATACAATATTCGGAAAAATATCCGAATACTTTTATGTAGCCCTGTATATGATCTATAGATTTGTATATATACATAGGATGCTAAATTTTAGTTTAGTTAGGAAACGCGTAGCACCGTTTAAATTCTCCTTCTGGAGTTTCTGTCAATAAACGGAAATGTGTTCGCGAACTTTTGTGCTGCCCTGTATAGGATCTACAGAATTTATACACACCACGTAATAGACAAAAAGCTAGTTAAGATTAAAATCGCGTTTAGTAACTTAAAACGCACTTCCAGGAATTATTGTTCACAGACAGTAGAGAATTCTTTTGTGTGTCCCTGTAAATGAACGATGACTGCTATACACACACTATTCTGTAGTAAGCCTCTTGTAATGCACTTTAGTAATATATATAAACTTCAATGCGTTTAAAATAGTGGAACATTATTTAAATAAGCCGCAGACGATTTTTCTCCATAGACGTAATGTAACGGAATTATTTTGACTGTCCCTGTAAAGTAACTCTAAGTGCTATACACCTACTATTCTATATTAAGCTTCTTCTAATGCATCTTAGTGATCTATATAAATTTCAATGCGTTTGCAATAGTGAAACATTTTTAAAATAAACCGCAAATGATTTTTCCCCATAGACCGCAATGTAACGGAATTCTTTTGATTGTCCCTGTAAGAAAACTATAAGTGCTACACACTTCAGTTGAAATAAGGAACGTGCCATAGATAACGACAATAACATATAAAAATTGCAGAGCAATCCGAGCATATTTACGGGAGTTAGCGCACGAACAGACGGCCAGACGGCCATACGGCCAGACGGCCATCCGGCCATACGGCCAGACAAACCGAAGTCATAAGCACTTTTCAACTAGGTTGGAAAGTGCTAAAAAGGGTGACTTTCTAGATTAAACTTTTTTCAACAAATTTCAGTTGATCCAACCAGAAATAACTTAAATTAATTTGAAAAAAGAAAATTGCACTCATCTGGATATACATAATTAAAAAAGAATACTGTGTCCATAAAAAAACCTTCTTCTATATATTATTATAATACGTTAATTTAAATAGCTCAATTGTCTTATTATCAATGTTGTGTCAAGTTTCTTCAAGTTTTGTTAAGCTGTACAGACTTATTACTAAAGCATTATCCCATTTGCATTTCTAAGACATAATTGGACCGCCATGTAATATTCATATTAATAAAAATGTATATAATTTGATACATTTCTACTGAACAGAAACCGAGACACACCAATAAATTTCATCTAAGAAAAGTATCTTTTTGAGATATCAAAATGTACAGTGTATCAGAATAGTTTTTCATAGTAAGAATCTCACATAATAAATTTGGTGCAATTCCATCCCATAGATTTTATTAGGCACATCATGAAAAACACGGCATATCAACGCCACCAATTGGGAAATACACTGAAATCTATTTAGAACCAATTTATATTAAAGTTTAATTAAATAAAAAGTTCCATGGAACGTTCGCATTTTTCCTTTTCGCGAATTTTTGTTTTTGAATTACAATACCCATAAATATTGTACAACATACAGACAGACAAAGAGACATAAAAAACCTCAGACGAAAATTTTCACGAAACCAATACTTTCTTATTATGGAGAAATTAAAAAGGGAGAATTTTCGTATTTTTTAGATTAAATTTCTTTCAATAAATTTTAGTCAGATTAACCAGGAAGATCTTTATTTTTAAATTATTTTTGAAAAAGTGAGGAAGATTGTATTTACTAGGATATACGAGGGGCAGCCGGAAAATAAGTTTCCCCTGGCGACTGTGGACAGAGGTGTTGTGACGACTGAAGGAAATTATGGCCTAGCCTGCCTTGTGAGTTGCTGGCCTGGAGTTGTCCAGTTTTGTCCAGGACTTTTCCGCCTAGCTTCGCCGTGTAATCGAGTCGAAAGAACTTTTTCGATAGGCAAAGAGACTGTGAGAGATGTTGGTCGGCGAATAAAGAGAAGTGAACCGAAAAAGCTGGGAGTTGCAGAGAGAGTTGGACGGACGATGTTAAAAAGAAAAGTGTAATATATGCTTGAAAAAAAGTATGAATTTTTGGTGCCCTGAGCTTTGCAGAGGATGGTAGTGGTTTTAGATGTTTTTAAATTGTTCAGTTTTTTTAACTTGTGTATCAACGCTGCCTAAATAAAGTGCTAGATGTTAATCATCGCCTTGGATCACTGGATTTCGTCAACTCATTACAGTCTAAGAAGTTTTAATGGAGGTTCCACCGGAGATTAGTGTTTGTGCATGTGAAACGAGAAGGGGTTTTATGAGAGGTATGTCATTTCTCCCTGTTATCCATCGCAGCATGCCTTTGGTTTTAGTGGTTTTATTTGATTATATTTAAGTAGTTTATATTTGGGTTTTGTGTTAAACTGGTGAATTGAAATATTGTATGTATATAGTGTAAACCAAACTGGTTAAAGTTCTTAAACTGAGTATAATATAGTATATTGCAACACCAAACTGGTGAATTGAATTATTGTATGTATATAGTGTAAACCAAACTGGTTAAAGTTCTTAAACTGAGTATAAGATAGTATATTGCAACACCAAACTGGTGAATTGAATTATTGTATGTATATAGTGTAAACCAAACTGGTTAAAGTTCTTAAACTGAGTATAAGATAGTATATTGCAACACCAAACTGGTTAAAGTTCTTAAACTGGGTATAAGACAGTATATTGCTACACCAAACTGGTGAATTGAATTATTGTAGGTATGTAGTGTAAACCAAACTGGTTGAAGTTCTTGAACTGAGTATAAGACAGTATATTGCTACACCAAACTGGTGAATTGAAGTATGGAATGTATATAGTGTCAAAGCCAAACTGGTTTAAATTCTTAAACTAAGAATAGAGGTTGAAATAAGGATAGAGAGTTGGTGATTTTAGAAATTGAAAACTTGTTTAAAAGTCTGGTATTGGTAACATTTATGCAGTATTTTGAAAGTAAAGTGATATTGTGATTATACATTTAATGTGTTTGGTTTAAACCTTGAAACTTGAATTTAAAATTAATTTTTAGAAGTTGGAACTTTGAGTTTTGGAAATTTATCTGATTTTAAATTGATGGTGTAGATTTTAGAGAAGTAATGTAATATTGCTGTTTGAAATTTATGTTGTCCAGTTATGTCATGATATATACTTGTAAGTGTATAAAAATAATTTATAGATGTGTTGAACTGTTTTGAAAGTTTAATAGAAAGATATTGTGGGGAATATATTTAGTTACTGAGTTAGTAAAATTCATTCCATTGAATAAATAGGTTGAAAGTATCAAATTAAATTTAGTTAGTTGGTTGGGTGTCTGCGGCTCTGAGGAAATGTCTGAACTACGCACTAGAGTGCTTAAATTGAAATTTGAGATGGCATATTTTGGAAGAGGCCGAAAGGAGGACATGAGAGTTCTTGCAGTGGAATTGGGAGAGGTGGTTGATGATGACATGAGAATAATTGATTTGCGTAACTTAATTACGAAAAGTGTTAATTATGAGGAAGAGTTTGTAAAGGAAATGTTTATGTCAGTTGTAAATGGGAGGATAAAGCGAGAAGAGGCAGAGGAGAGGGAGAGAGTGGAGAAGGAGAGAGTGGAGAAGGAGAGAGAGAGGGTGGAGAAAGAGAGGTCAGAGGAAAGAAGTTTTCAATTGGAAAAACAGAGATTGGAATTGAAATTGAGGGAGAGCAAGATTCCTGACGATTCGGTTAAATCTAGTATGGGTTTTGAATCGAGAGTGGAGATCCAGAAATTGATGCCGAAATTCGATGCGAAAGAGGATGATATTAGTTTATTTTTGGAACTTTTTGAACGACAAGCGAAGGTTCTTAAGATTTCCCCTGAAAAGTGGGTTACTCAATTAATTGGTGTTTTGCCATCTGAAATATCTCAATTGATAGCTCGTGAACCTGTGGAAAATGCTAGTGAATATAAGTATATTAAGACATTGTTGTTGCAACGTTTTAAATTGAGTCCAGAAAAGTTTCGTCAGAACTTTGTGAAAACTCAAAAATCACCCGATGGTACTTGGTATGATTTTTACTATGAAATAAAAAATTATCTAGAGGGTTGGTTGAATGGTTTGAAGATAGAGACGTATGATCAATTAAAAGATTTGATGATTGTGGATCAGATAAAAAAGAGGGTACCGTCTGAATTTAAGGAGAGTTTTTTAGATCAATGGACAACTATAATTTCGCCAGTTGATTTTGTGACTAAGATTGAAGAGTTTGAAGATGTAAGAGGGTGTGTTCGAAATAAAGCTTTGATGAGTTATAAGGATCGAAATGAGAAGAAATCACGGCAACCGAGATTCTGGAGGGGAAATAGCCAGAGAAATGAAACTACACAGGATGTAGGGGGAAAAGAAAATTACTTTAAAGGTAGAAAACCTAATCCTAATTTTGATAGAGGGAAACCTGATTTTAATTTTGATAGAAGGAAACCTGAGCCTAATTTTGATGGAAGGAATCCCGATCCTAATTTTGAGATAAGGAAACAGTTCCGTTGTTACGAATGTGGGGATTCAACGCACTTCAGACCTGATTGCCCCAGGCTTAAAACTAGAAATGGTTTTGGAGTTGTGAATTATGTTAAAAATAAAGTTGATGAGGATTTATGGGCACCATATACGATTTCGGGAACGATTAATGGGACTAGTCTTCCTATTCTACGAGACACTGGAGCAACGGTCGATGTGGTGTGTCAAAAATATGTTTCACCTGAAAGTATGACAGGAGAATATATGTGGGTGCAGCATTTGTTGAACCAGCGGAGGTCATGTTTGCCTATGGCCGAAATTGAGATTGATTGTGAATTGGGCCATGTTACCACTAAAGCAGTGGTTCTCCGAAATGAATTGGATCAGGGGACATATATCCTTGGAAATAAAACAGCCGCACTATTAAAAGAGATTGAGAATGATTGTGAGAGGAAAAAAGAAATTGTGAGTGCTGTATTGACATGAGCGCAGAGGCGGATACAGCTTAGTGAGGAGCTAGTGAATGGCTGGGAAGAGAAATTGGAACTGACTGAAAAGTTGAGGGAGGAGAGAGATGAGTGTTCTGGTGCAGCTTGTGAACTTTTGCCGAAGGTAGTGGAAACTGAAGCCATTCTGGATTTGGTAAAAGTGGATTCGAATAAAGTTGCTGAAGAGCAACAGAAGAGTGAAGAATTGGTTTCATTGGTTACATTGGCCAAAAAGATTGAAGCAGAATCCAAGGAAGTTGCAGTGGTTGAAGAAAAATTATTGGTTAAGAGGAAAGTTGATAAGATGGAAAAGGAGGTGGATTTGTTTGGGGATCCTGATCAAACTGAACAAATATTACTAGACGTTGCTCATTTGTTCCTGTGAATGGCGAAAGAATATGTGGCATGGAAAATATTGCTAAGGTAAATGAAAAAGAGAGTGCGAGTGAAGAAACTCTTAGTAACGATTTGAGAGTTTTGGACTTTACTTTAGTTGAAAATCAGTCATTGGCTGAGAAACTTTGTGAATCTTTTAAAGTTGAAACTGATAATGTTGCAAAAGAGAGAGAGGAGCTTGAATTATCTAGATTTGAAGAGAAGGAAGGTGAACGAGTGAAAATGATGAAAAAGGGAAGCGAAACGCAGGAAATGTTAAGCTTAAAGCAGATTAATGGAACTGATGAGTCAAACATTGAAGAAGATATAGAACTATTCAAGGTATCGCAAGTTAGAAAATCTGTAAATTTTGATGAAGTTGTTAATGAGACTAATTTTGAATTCAATGTTGGACTTTCTCAAACTGATGTTAATGAATTCTGGGGAGATGGTTGTCCTTTTGATTTGGAAAATCAGGACAATTCAGAAATAGATGATGAGGTTCCAAAAGAGGAGAATTTTAATCCTAATGGAGATGATTTATGTGAAGATCATGAATTTGAAAGTAATGATGAGATAAAGAGTGAGATTGCTGAAATGACTGAGGAAATTGTGGAAGGTTATCAAAACCCTATTATGGCTGATTTAGTAAATGAGGCGAAAGATGAAATTGATGGAAAGATTGATAAAGAGAATTATGCTAATGAACAAAATGATGGAAATCTTGAACCTGATTTGCGGGTTGAAAGATGTGAGGAAAGTGTGGCAGCAGAAAGAAATACTGAGGTAAACTTACCTAACATAGGAAACGCATATAATCAATGCGCATCAAAAGATGAAAATCATTGTGAAACAGAAAATGGAATCGCCTGTGGAGTGGTCAAGGAAGATGCGGGTAGAAATGGGAGCTATGTTAATGTAAAGAAATGTTTCAGAATGGGTGACAAAGAGATGGAGCGAAAAACAGTGGTAAAAGTAAGGAAAAATAAAATGATGAAAAATCATAAGAAAAGAAGGAAGAGATCACCTGCCGAGTTAAAGGTGCATGCAGTTAGGGAGTTCCTGAGAGAAACTTTGCTGCAAATTGATGCATCGGATACTAGTCTGGATATAGTTTTGGCGCAGATTAGCGATCAAGGGGAGGAGAATCCTATTTTATACATTAGAGGGAAGCTAAAGCAATCAGAGCAGAGATATTGTACCACTGAAAAGGAGTGTGCCGCTATTGTGGATGCAGTGAAGAAATTAAGGTGCTATTTGGATGGCCATTTGCCATTTGCGATACAAACTGATTTCAACCTTTGGTGTGGCTTAAAACTCATGCGGGATCTAATTAGAGACTTTTACGAAGGGCCCTGGCATTACAACAGTTCAATTATAGGATTGAGCATAAAAGAGGAAAAGATCACTATAAGCAGACACTCTGAGCCGGCACCCATACACTGAGTATTATTTATTGGGTTTATCAATCCTATATATTAAAATGGTATTATTTGTGTGAAAAAAAAAGTGTATAATTTCATGTTTATATATTGTCTGTATTAGAATAAGAGGAAAGGATACAGAAATAGCTTTTGAAATGTTAAATTATGATTTAAAATTTTGGTTGCAAATTTATGAATATTTTTGAAATTGTGTTAATTCATATGAAAAGTTGTTTCATTTGGTAGAAAGAAAGTGTCAGATATTTATTTGTTTTGTATCCTGTTAAACGTAGATAAAAAGAAAAAAAATCTGTTAATTGTATTGGTATTTGTGTAAAATTGCATTGGTTATAATTTTGTAGAGAAGTTATGGAAAAATTTTGTGTATATTTAAATTGTAGTAAATTTGTGTAAATTTTGGATAATATGAATTTTGTTAGTAAGAGGTTAAAATTTAGGAATTTTAGTTAAGGTGGCACATTGCTGTGATGGATTAGGAAGGAGGGAGAGATGCCATGTATGTGACAACGTAACAGGTTAATCCTGAACATTATGAATTAAAGAAAAAAACATTTGGTGTTGAATGGAACTTGTCACAAATTTAAATTTTCGTCAAGGACCCCGTTTGGACATGTCCAAAATTTGGAGGGGGGAGGAGTCTGTGACGACTGAAGGAAATTATAGCCTAGCCTGCCTTGTGAGTTGCTGGCCTGGAGTTGTCCAGTTTTGTCCAGGACTTTTCCGCCTAGCTTCGCCGTGTAATCGAGTCGAAAGAACTTTTTCGATAGGCAAAGAGATTGTGAGAGATGTTGGTCGGTGAATAAAGAGAAGTGAACCGAAAAAGCTGGGAGATGCAGAGAGAGTTGGACGGACGATGTTAAAAAGAAAAGTGTAATATATGCTTGAAAAAAAGTATGAATTTTTGGTGCGCTGAGCTTTGCAGAGGATGGTAGTGGTTTTAGATGTTTTTAAATTGTTCAGTTTTTTTAACTTGTGTATCAACGCTGCCTAAATAAAGTGCTAGATGTTAATCATCGCCTTGGATCACTGGATTTCGTCAAATCATTACAGTGTGTATGAAAGACAAAAAATGTAATGTGACATTAAAAATAAAACATGGCTTTATTTTTCCACATAAGTACCAAGTACATTGAGACATTTGTCATACCGCTTTATAAGCTTCAAAAAGCCCTCCAGAAAAAAATCAGGGCTTTGCGTACGGACGAAGCGTTGAACGACTATGGGCGAAAAACGACACAGCAGGTGAACGCGAACGTACAAGGTATTGATACACCATTGGGTAGGTCGACTGTGATCAAGCAGATGGCGCTGTTGCAGTGTCTGTGCAGATGGCACTGTTGCAGTCAAAAACGCCATCTGCGCTGGCACTGCAACAGCGCCATCTGCTTCATTGCGGTCGACCTCTACGCAATGGTGTATCGGTGTCTTGCAATTTCACTTTCACCTGCTGTGTCGTCTATCGCCCATAGCCGTTCAACGCTTCGTCCGTATGCAAAGCCCTGATTTTTTCCTGGAGGGCTTTTTGAAGCTTATAAAGCGGTATGACAAAGGTCTCAATGTACTTCGTACTTAGGTGGAAAAATAAAGTGATGTTTCATCTTTAATGTCTCATTACATTTTTTGTTTTTCATACACAACTCTGTCCACAGTCACCAGGGGAAACTTATTTTACGACTGCCCCTCGTATATGGGTAAAAAATATATGTTAGGGGAAATGCTATATATTTTCTGTTACAAAAAAAAAGAAATTTTCATTATATGGTGCTTTATCGCTTGTTTGAAACTCAATTTAATTTCCAGAGATACTGCTTTATGAACTCTAATTATAATAATAGAATCTCAGTCAGATTGAAAAAGAACAAAGTTTGTGATGAGGAAAGAACTTTAAATTTATTTAAACCATTTCCATCTTCGATACCCATTTGGTGATTTTTTTCTAACGTTGGCAGTGCCCAGTTTATATAGTTTATATATTTTAGGTAGATTTCGTAAGAAATACTACCTATTACATTCTCACCTAAGTTGGAATTTTTGAAAAATTTTTGCAGATCTACGCCGATCATGACTCCCAGAACCCAAAACCACCCCTAGTTCAAAACTTTATCTATCTATCTATCTATCTATCTATCTATGTCACTTATTTATGGACACGATAACTGCAATAATTCTGCACAAATCTCTTCGAAACTAATACATAAAATCAAGGGGCATAAAATCTCGGTCAAGTTCGTTAATGGGCAAAATCGAACCAAGGGGGGGAGGGCGGGGGGGGGCTTTTTGCGAAAACAGAAAAACCCCTTAATTTCTTAATTATGATACGTATCGAATCCGTTTAAAGTTATTATTACTTCTAGGAGAAGGGCCGAAAATGTATGTATGACAAATTTTTGATATAATTAAAAATGGCCCCAAGGGGGGGAAGGGGGTGTTTTAGAAAAAAAATTCATAACTGCGTCAATTCACTAGATATCAAATCCGCTTAAATTTATTATAAATCCTCTTAATATTATCTAAAACTTTTATATTGACAAGTTTTTTATAGGACCAACCCTTATAGCGAAAAAAAATTAAAAACAAAAAAAAATCCCTGCCGGCTCCGCTTACAAACAAGTTATTTTTCAAAGTAGGCGGTTTCCACTGCCCCATCTTTTCTAAACTGATACATAAAATCAAGAGGCATAAAATCTCGGTCAAGTTCGCTAATGGGCAAAATCGAAGCAAGGGAGGGGATGGGGGGGGGGGGCTTTTGGTGAAAACAGAAAAAACCCATAATTTCTTAATTATGATACGTATCGAATCCGTTTGAAGTTATTATTACTTCTAGGAGAAAGGCCGAAAATTTATGTATGACAGATTTTTGATATAATTAAAAATGGCCCCAAGGGGGAGGGGAGGGGGGTTTTAGAAGAAAAAAATCATAACTTCGTCAATTCCCAAGATATTAAATCCGCTTAAATTTATTATAAATTTTTTTAATATTATCTGCAACTTTTATACTGACAAATTTTTTATAGGACCACCTCTTATAGCCCCCCCCCCAAAAAAAAAATCCCTGCTGGCTTCGCCTGCAAACAAGTTAGGTTTCGAAGTACGCGGTTCCAACTGTCGCATCATGGCAAAAAGTCATTTCTTCCGCAATTCCTAACAAACAGGCGCCCCACGGTCTGTGTCTTCGAAATCTACCTGTGCCTGTAGGCCGAGCCGTCAGGGATTTTTTAGTATAACATAGTCAGTTTTAGATTAACCTTAAGCTCTTTCGAGTAAACGTTTTGTACGAAATAGTTCAAATTTTAGTCGATGGTGACGCGCTCTTTAAAACTGCAATAATAATCAAATTAAAATCAAAATTTCAAAATGCAAACCTTTTTTCGCACATTTATGTGAATGGGATGGATGTGGTTTTGCAGTTCCCATAACATGCCCGACCGCAGCGAGAAGAGCGGCCCGGTCCCACGGAAACTCATTAGGCCAGCAATAACGATAAACAATAAAGATGATGACTAAAGAGTTTCGCCTCTCTGGCCTGGGAACGGAATATTAAGATTATCGTCAGATTTATTTTGGAGATGGGCTTGTCCGGTTGGCTTTAGGCAGACGGCCTAGCTCCGGTCTGATATCGGAAGGACGCGTTAAATGCCGGTAACTGCGGCAGAATCAGCTCCTATTCCCCTTAACCCTGTATATAACATGTATTTAGTCTGTATATATAACTGTGTTTTACTCCAGAGATTAAAATAGTATAGTTTTTTACAAAAGACTCTTCAATAATCTCACCAGCCTAATTATTATTATTATGACATTTAAGTAGTAAATAAATAAATAGTAAAGTATAAAGAGTTAAATATAGAGACCTGTGGTGTGGTTTACACTTTATTTGAGCATTCTTACAGTTTAAGACACCGCTGTGCCATATAATAACGAAAATTTGAACTTTTATTTTTAAACAAGCTGACCCACCCGGCATTTCCTGGACCCATGAAAACAAATTTAAACAACCCACAACTTTGTATGATATTATATCCTTAACCCACTTTTGTAAGAAATTATATTCTTAAACGAAAAATTCGTGAAAAAATATTGATAAAATTAGTGATAAATGCGCTCATAAGAAGACATGTTGTTGTTTTTTCACGTAGGGTAGTTTCATAGTTTAAAATAAGAAGTTCTTGTTGCCCGAACTCTTTGAAATTTCTATCTGTTATAAATATAACGGTTTTACATCCCGTGTAAAAATTTCATGAAAAAAATATTGTTATCTAGTTGTAAAAGATATATGTATTCTTCTCGCTTTTTTTTCACGTCGGCTCCTTTAACATAACAATAAAATATAGTTCTCATCTTCTGAACTCTCTGAAATTTTAATCGGTTATAAAAATAACTATCCAAGCTCTCTTTAAAATTTCGTGTAAAAATATGCATATTTAGCAGGGAACACATGAATCGAAGCCACACCAGAGCGAAGCCACGCCCGCTTTCCAGCAGATTTTTTTCGAAAATTTCATTTTTTTAAATACTTTTCTACACGTCCAAATATTTCAAAACTTTTATAGGTGAGGTAAATCTTGTTTACCAAGATGTTCTAAAGAGATTGTTTCAAAATACGGACGTTTGGTTACTTTTAGCGTAGAAAATATATGGTCTCTGTGAGGCGCAAAGTGACCTGCGTTCGTCGGTGTTCTGAAAAAGTAAAACTGATTGCACCGTCTATTAGAAGAAGGTTTCATGGATTGTCGGTTTATCTAAAACTACGCCCCTCAACAATATTTTCCGAATTCATTGCGGCATTAAAGACGTATGAGTGCAATCTTTTTGTAATATGTCTTCCAATTTTAACAGTACCGATTCTGTTTGGTCGTTTTAGGCCAATTTAAAACTTAGAAATAACACAAAACAATGCGCGTCTGGTTCTTCATTTCTTTCCGATGCGTAAATCGGGTTCTGAGCATGCGCGAACGCCTTTGCCAGCTTGTAAAGAAAGAGATGATTTTTTAATTAATATATCGGCTAATTATAAAAACATCTGAGCCTCAGGTACATCAGGACCTGCTTTAGACTATCCTTACCCAAAATTTAAGACCTATACGTGCGGTATATTTCGCTAACCATCGCAGACAGGCAGACACTGTCAGTTAACCACTTCTCGACGAGAGTCGCGTAAACGTGATGTGTAAAGTGGGTACAATCCTTGATTTTTCCTACTAGCAATTTGTATTGTAATGTTCAGCTTATTTAATTACAGAATTTCTGCAGCTAAATAAAGCAAAGATTTTTATTTCAAAATGTTAGTTCTGAAAGTTTAAAAATTATGTACAAGACGCTCGTCGCGAAGGGGTTAATTTAAAATATAAATTCGCCCAGAGTACCAGACTTATCAGTGGCTTTTTTTTGTGGTAATTTGATTTTTTATTACTATCTTCACAGTCTAAAGTTCCGAGGTCAAGCAGGAGATGTCGCTGACAGCTGGTCAACACATCTTTATTTACTTAAAAATCCCCTTTCTTTTGTAGATGACCACAAAATCCTTCAGAAAGAATGGGAAGTCGTTTACTGTACGGCTCTCTCAGACAGAGATGCTCAGACTGCGAATAAACGCAGGAAGTCTCCTGATTACTTGTGAAAAAGCAGAACATTTCGGTCCCTTGTCTTTTCTCTCCGGTTTCATTTCAGTCCCATTGTCATTTGGCCTCTTGTCTTTTCTCCCTGCTTTCGTTTCAGTCTCTTGTTATTTCTTCTCCGCTGCTATTCCGGTACTATAACTTCGATATAGATATCTCGTTCATTTATTATTATAATTTTAATGCGAATGCCTATCTGTTGGCTTGCGAACAATGAAATGTTTTTTCCAAAGATATTAGCTGATCAAAGTAGGAGAGCATAGCGCTTTAATTATAAAAAAATATATGAAAGAATATATCTTTTAATCTCCGGTAATAACTCCTGTAAATTCATAGTTTTAGACTACCATCGCAGGCTTATTAATAAAGTGACACAAGTCAATAAAATGAAGATCGTCTGAAAAATGTGAAAGACGGTTTCAAGAGCATGAAAGCAAAATTAATTGGGATTTGAAATAGATCAAGGAATAATTCGAAATTTTTACATCTAAAGTCAAAAGTAGCTTATTTACTTCAATGTGAACCATGTTACCTCTCATTATCTTAAAATCTGTAAACAGTAGGGTTGCAAAATATCATAAGAGAAAAATGATAAAACTGCTCTAGTTCGGCAATTTATAAAGTATTTGAACGTAATTATAATAACAGGTAGTGAAACATGTTTGCGATTTACTCATATTATTATTACAGAAAGCATTTTTTTTTCAATTTTATCACTTTCCTTATAAGTGTGTGATATGTTTCAGGCACTCATCATTATTTCAAAATCTACGAATCCAAGGATATCCGTCTGAAAAAATTCATCGTAAAATAGCTGTTATTGCTTCATATGGAGGCGTTTCTGATGAATTGGGATTTCTTTTTAAATTCACTTCAAACACTTTTGTGCAGTAAAATAGCATTTCTAAAGTGATAGACATTAAAATCTTGAAAAATGTTAGCTTATGCTTTGTGTACTAGTGTATGTGAATAATACTTTAGTTCATATATTTAAGTTCTGTAAGTATACCCTGACGGAAATGGTCTAAAAAATGAACCTCTTCGGGGGAAAAATGAAGAATATTTCATACTGAACAAGGTAAAAGAATAATTTTATTACGTATTTTTTATATTGTTTACATATAACAGTATTCTATGACTAGTATTTCTTAATAAACTAAAATAAACCAGCTGTGTTTGTTATATTTCGTGCCAGTACGTTGCGTATGAAGTTATTTAGATTTCTTGGCTAATTTATTTTGTATTATGGATCAAATCCCTGCTTATTTGTGACACTTCTCCATATTTACCTTTATTCTAGTTTCTAGTTTATTTAGTTTTAATCATATTCATTCAAGTAATATTTATAATACTTTATGTATAATATCTCTTTAAAAACGTTTTATTTGGCTTCACCAAAATGCAACATTTCAAGCCTTATTCCAATAAATATTTTTATAAATTATGCTGTCGTGATTAAGTGAACAATCGATTTGATAGTTCTAGTACAAAATATAGTACTAAAGCATTATCCAAGTTTACCTTACAATTAACGCATTAAATTTATTCTCCATGCATTGTTCACCTATGGATGATAAATTTTTGTGACGCTAGAACACACAAGATCATAATTTAGGAATGTTAATTTGATGCGTATGTTTTGGATACCAGCTATCATTAATATAATAACGTAGGAATTATTTTAATCGACGATTACAGCTGATATAATTATCATTTACCTTGGCATGAAGATAAATATTTTTTTAATCTTTATATGAAAAACTATGTGTCACAGAAGACCGCTATGTAATGTATACAGGGTATCCCATTAATATAGGTTCAAACTTTAAGCGGTAGTTTTAATAGAGCACACTACAACAAATTATTATTCTATAGGAAACTAGATTCGCAATCTACTCATTCAGTCAAAGTTACAGGGTGCTTCACTTCAGTCTAAGCTCGGAATTTTGGTCATAATTTTAACAATAATAAAGTTATTTCAACAATATTTAAAAGAGTGTGAATATTCAACAGTATTTAAAAGAGTATTTGTGTGAGTAAAGTGCTAGAAATGCACAATAAATCGGTTAGTTCTACCGTAGAAAGCTATCGGTCAGTCAACTACACTTTAAAAAAGTCTAATCGTTTAATTTATCGTTGACTGGATGCATATGATAGTCACTGCATTTCTTTTCGTGATATTGTCTCATTTAAAGTGGTGGAAGTGGCAACTATCTGCATCTAATTGGTGATAAATTAGATTACTCACTTTTTGAAATACAAATGATATTACACATGGAACCCAGCCTAATTATTGTGTACTTCCACTACTTTTCGCGATTTCATCGCATTTTGCACACAGCAAGTTAGTTCTGTGGTAAATATCGTTATAATATCTTCATTATTGTTAAAATAATGATAAACAATTCGGGCTCAGATTGAAGGGAAGTACCCTGTAATTTGCAAGAATTGTTTGTTGCAGTGTTCTGTACAACCTCTTAAAGTTTGTGCCTTTAACTTGTTCAATACAGTTTGTTTAAGTAATGGGTGCATCAAAACGAATTTCGACTTCAAAAAATAATTTAAAGAGAAAAAAGGACGATAAAAAAATTGCGGTTTGCATACTAGAATCAGAGAGAGGTCGAATTATTTTAACAACAAAAAACATCGAAAAGTCACCGAAACATATTCATACAAATAAAGCTTGTAATAGAATACAATGAACAGGAAATAAGTAACAGACAGCGTCTAACAAGCTTAAGTATCCACTGAGTTGAAGTGGATCCTTTTCAGGTATTCATACAAACATTCGCAGTGCTTCTGTAGATGATTCAGCGTTAAGTAAAAAAGCATAATCAACAATGCTGGATCTGGTAATGAAAGCATTCTTTCATGCATACACTGAATGAAGAATTCGCGTGCATCCAGATGTTTAACTGATGGTCTGATTTGCATTATTGCATGTCAGCGTCCTGTATCGGAGACATTTGGATCTACAAATATTTGTTATAATAAAATACCCGATATTTCTTATCCCATTCGTACAAACTGCAATTTTTTATCATCATTTATTTGTAACTAATTTTTAAAGTTGCATAGAAAGTTTGACGCACAGCGTATCTCTTATAGGGAGCAGTGGACATTTAAAGGAGCAAAATTTGATCAAAACTACGAGTGATTGTTTTTGCGATATTAAATTCTTTAAACTTAAAATATAAAAATATATTGACATATACCTAGCAGAAAGGTTGTTTCCATAATTCGTAAAGTAATAAAATGACATATCGTAATGTATTTCAAATGCATTTCACTTAAAACACATTTTTTGTAGTCACATATTTAAAATGCTCCTTACGTCATCATCTTGATACATACTACGACAAAGCGGTGCATCCGTTTAGGACTACTGGTTTATTATGGTCCTCAAATTAGTAATTAAGTACATTAAACCTCCATCACTCGCGCGGGGTGTTCTGAACACCCCATCAGTAAAAACTTGCGCACAAGTATGGAAATACTCAAGTAAATGTAAATATTTTTTGTGTCATTTTATTATTAATGTAGTAGAAAAACGTAAATCTTTTTTATATAATTTTTATAAAATTGTATGTTCATTGTATATCGGACTTTTATTTGTCAACTAGCTAACCCGCCCGGCGTTGCCCGGGCCCGAGATAATTACAATCTCAAAGAAAGGCGTTAACCACCTCCCTCCCCATACCCGCAAATATAATGAATAATTTGTTCAAGAGAACCACCGTCACGTACATTAACGCGATCATTTAAAAATAATAATAATATTTTTCTGATAATTAGAACATAACGAAGACGCTACGCTAAAATAGCTGGCAGATGACACCCCTTCCCGACCTCAATTTCAAATCTATATCTTAATTAGTTACCTAAATATTTGTTCATTAGTAAAATTTGGCAATTATTTCCTTTCATTTTCGCAAACTAAATGAGAGGGATCGGCCAGAGAAACAGATCTCTTTGTAGCTCAGTTTTTAATGAAAGCCGATCCCTGTCTGAAAATTTCTGGGATCGTTTTCACTGGCGCCAGCAGATTTTTGGCAGTTTTTTGCGTAAATTAAAAAAAATTACCAACCGAATTTTTCAAAAATCACATAGTCAGATACAGAATATTTTTTTACATATGCTCAGAAATTTTCAAATTGATATCTCAATTAGTTTTCTTAAAATTCGCTAATTAGTAAAATAATTTGGAATTTGTTCATTTCCGCTCACAAATCCAACGCGCCAGCCCGTTTCATTCGCCATTTTGTTTCAAAAGATGACATTTTAGAAGCGATGGTTAATGAGAATCTAATTAATATCTAGGCTAATTATCAAAATATTAAAATTCTGAGGCTCAGGTGCACATGGCCAGACCTTGGACTATCCACATCTAAATTTCCAGACTTCTAGGTGGGCTAGATTTTGCTAGCCATCGCCAACAGACACACACACACACAGAGCGAAACTTTCTTTTATTAGTATAGATTAGGAAATATTTCCTTCAGCTGTAACAAGAACCATTACAAAAATCCTCATACCTGTATCTTAAACTCAAAATAGTTATGCTTTTAAAGATTAACTATTATAAATGAGGACCATACATCATTGTTTCATTAACAAACTTTCTTCCTACCTTATTTTGAACACTTTTGCATATTACATTGCCTACCTATCTTCAACAAGTAAAATTTAAAGCGTATTTTATATTTATGCGGGCACCCTATATGGCACAACAAACCATCTATTAAAAAAATATCGACATTGTATTCCTTTTAAACGTCCACTTTTTCTCAATTTATACTTCCAGAGGTTACATATGTAATTAACTATTTATTATTTACTCTTTTTATTTCTAGTGCAGAATTCTTAGAAATTCTTAATGTATTAGACTTATTAAATGAAAAATAATTTCTACTTAGTTTAAAAGACAAAACTATAAATATAGAATAGTTGTAATAAAATTAAACAGTCAAAATTATCGACAGAAAGACAAACATTGAACTTATGCAAATTTAAAGATTTAATCGCAATTAATTCTATAAAATTCCAAATGAGCCTTATAAAAGCACCTGACAAGGCAATTTACTCACAGTGGTGTAGAATGATTTGATATCACACTGTGAATAATGGGACAATAGCATTAGAGCTACTGCATACACTTACTGCCCGCATTTGTGTAATAAAGACTATTATTCTTATTAATCGAAATGTGAAAACAAAAGGTTCTTCCGGATGTATAAAAGTATTTGTTGTGATAATTGGATAGAAATGTCTTACAGTTAATTAGGTTATCAGTCTTGTATAAAAGTGGTGAAAAACTTGGTATCGAAATTTTTTTATTTATTTAATATGAGATATAAAGGGTGTGTAAAAGTTTGTGTAAAAACTTTAGATTGCGATAGAGACATTGCAACAATCATTTTATGTAGAGGAAACCAAGATCACAAACCACTTATTCATTCATAAATATAGGGTGTCTCACTCCAAAACGAATCCGAAATTTCGTGTATAATTTTAACAGAATAATTTTGCTCTGTGTGAAATTTTTTTGTTTGCTGTGTGTGTTATTTAATCAAAAGCTTTAAAATATAAGGCAGAAAGTTGAACTTTACATGCTTTATCTAATCAGTTACTAAATTATATTGTACAATAAAATCGAATATGAAATGATAGGGTAAGCCGGGATAATTTGGTGCCTTATTTTCAGTTATTATCATCATAATCTTATTGTATGGTATGAATCTTTAAAAATTTTTTACAAGTACTTACACATGTGTACTGTGCAGTAAATATTATGAAAGTGGTACATTCTCAGGAAGAAAAAAAAATATTTTCTAGAATCTATCAAAAACTGTGCAAAATGACCACCTTCCAAAGTTTCAATATCTCTCTACTTATATGAAGTCACAGAAAAAGCGAGATGCTGTACGTATGAATAAAAATTTGTACTGGCATGCTGAAAGTACACTCAAATAAGTATTGCATTTCTCACTTCTGCATTTTTAAAAATGACCCATAAATAATTATATTGGTGCAAGCACCAAATTGCTCCCGTAAAAAATATACGGGGTAGTTTGGTG
Source organism: Maratus michaelseni (assembly GCA_963931845.1). Lineage (NCBI taxonomy): Eukaryota > Metazoa > Arthropoda > Arachnida > Araneae > Salticidae > Maratus > Maratus michaelseni. Next base: position 421,766,502 of record OZ007586.1, read on the forward strand.
CTACTGTATTTTACTTATTCATTTATTTTTACTATAGTTTTATTATGTTTGCTGATTGTCACTAACATTTTGTTTATTAATCATTTCTCAGAAGTATAAAGCTGACTTCTTTATTTCAGATTTATGCAGATAGGATTTAGGCTACTGAAATGTGTAAGATCTGAGACTTAACTTGTGTTTAAAGATGTTTACACTAGCCTTTTATTAAGAAACTGATGGAGAAAGTTACATTTTATATAAACCTATTATTCAGAAAACTGTGTAATATCTAAAATATCATTATTTTCATTCTAAATTGTTTCACTCTAGCCTATATCATTGAGTGGGGTTCATTTTGTCGCCTTTGTGTAGCACAACAATGCTGATTCTTAAGAAATTGATTGAAAAAGTTATTATTATTATTATTATTCAGAAGGTATCTTATCTAAAATATCTTAATATTCATTCTAAAATGTTTCCCTCTATATTATTTAGCTGCATTAAAACCTTCTAAACTATCCTTTATGCTTTCACTGCTGCATAAAAAACGGGTGTATTAAACTTTTACTTCAATTGACCATGTTGTATTAATTCCTTATGGTTAACTTAGTTTGAAAGGGCACCTTTTATAATGAGCATAAAACATCAAAATTTCAACAAAGCCTTTAAAGTTATTCATGTAATTGCCATTTAAAACTCTCTCTTTAAAAAACGTATGCTCTCAAAGAAAAATTCACAGTGCCTTCAAATGTTATCTGATTTTAAAAATTATCAGTGATCTGAATAGCACATTATTAAAGGTACAAAATGGCATGCGTTAGATGTATTTTTGTATGTTTTTATTCTAAATTCTCCTTTATTTTTTTTTTTATTTAAATCAAATCTATCCAAATTTGATCCAATCAAATGGTGGTGGTGCTGGCCGGCTGGTGCTGCGGTTTGTCTGTTTTTTAGCACTTTCCAACCTAGTTGAAAAGTGCTTATGACTTCGGTTTGTCTGGCCGTCTGCCGTCTGGCCGTCTGGCCGTCTGCCGTCTGGCCGTGCTCTAACTCCCGTAAATATGCTCGGATTGCTCTGCAATTTTTATATGTTATTGTCGTTATCTATAGCATGTTCCCTATTTCAACGGAAGTGTGTAGCACTTATAGTTTTTTTTACAGGGACACTCAAAAGAATTCCGTTACATTGCGGTCTATGGGGGAAAATCATTTGCGGTTTATTTAAATAATGTTTCACTATTTTAAACGCATTGAAATTTATATATATCACTAAGGTGCATTAGAAGAAGCTTAATATGGAACAGGGTGTGCATAGCACTTATAGTTACTTTACAGGGACAGTAAAAATAATTCCGTTACATTACGTCTATGGAGAAAAATCGTCTGCGGTTTATTTAAATAATGTTTCACTATTTTAAACGCATTGAAATTTATATAGATCACTAAGGTGCATTACAAGAGACTTACTACGGAATATTGTGTGTATAGCAGTCATCGATCATTTACAGGGACACGCAAAAGAATTATCTACTGTCTGTTAACAATAATTCCTGGAAGTGCGTTTTAAGTTACTGAACGCGATTTTAATGTTAACTTGCTTTTGGTCTATTACGTGATGTGTATAAATTTTGTAGATCCTATACAGGGCAGCACAAAAGTTCGCGAACACATTTCTGTTTATTGACAAACTCCAGACGGAGAATTTTAAACTGTGCTACGCGTTTCCTAACTGAACTAAAATTTAGCATCCTATCTAGTATATATACAAATCTATAGATCCTATACAGGGCTGAATAAAAGTATTCGGATATTTTTCAGAATATTGTATATGTTGGAAATTCCTGAAATTATGTTTTTAAATATGTTATGCGTTTTCCAAATTGTTTACTTAGAAGTTATATTTTAGCTTATTAAACGGTATGATTTGTAAAATTATTTTGGAAGCATTGGAAAGTGCTACATAATCTATGCTTGACGCATGATTTTTCGTTCTTGTTTTTTCCGGCGGCGCTCGTGCCTCTGCCTCTGCTTGGACGTTCTGTTCATCGAGGGCGTTCTTCTTGGAGGGACGAGTATGTGTTTCGTTGGAGGCCTCTGCACGGCTCTCTCTGCCCGACGGCTACTGGAGTCACACACCAAATCCCAGCGCGCCGGGGAGTCATCCGGGGAAGGCCGTAACGCTCAACGGCATGGTTCGCCTAGCCGAGTGGCCCCTCCTTAGGCATTAAATCAGCCCCCCACCCCTTTTTTATCAGCTCAATTAAATTCAATTTTTTTTTTCTTAAATAAAACGCATAATATTTGTTTAGTCAGTAGTTTTTTTTTTTTTTTTTTCTGGTTATCATTTTAAATGTTCTCATAAGGAAAAAATGCATTCCTTTATTTGAGTAACTTGTTAAAGCCTTTCATTGTTAAGGCTCTTGTTGCAAAATCATTGTAAACCACATTATAAAAATCTGGGTGGTCGAATGACAAGCTAAATATTTCCCAGGATAGCTATAGGAAGCATAAATGCAGGAGACGCCTATATGGTATTTTTATAACTGTTATTTTCAGAAATCCATATAACCAGATCTTTCTTAAAAACAATAAAAATATCCCATGTTCTTTCGTTATACTTAAATTGGCTACTTTAACAAAGCATGTTAAACAGAAGGAACGTGTTTGTCCTTTTAGAATATTGTCCTATCCGGTTCGTTTCCTTCGTATGGGACAATAAAAGTTACCATATAAGCGTAACGCTGCTCAAATCTTAAAGGAGGCGTGGTATGGCTGTAGGGGAGAAAACTTTTATGGATCCTTCTTCTCAGGGTTACTTTTGCCTAAATAATGTACATGTTGAGTTTTACGAGATGGTCAGAAAAGACCCTCCCCCCCCCCCTTGGAAATCAGTAGTCTTGTCCAAATCTCGGGAAATGGGTGAGCCCAAGTTCGGGTTAAAGCATTTTCGCCCCCCTTTTGAAATAAGCAGGTGGTTCAGTTAGACCTGGGGAGTAAATAAAAAAAGACATACGTTTGTGGGGCAAAGGGGGCTTGGTAAGTTTTTTGGCACCCCCCTCCCCCCTCTGCCCCTTTTTTTTTAAGTAGTGAAGACAAAAGTTTTGGATAAGAAAGCAGGATTTTCTTCGTGTCGCTGATTTTGGGACGCGGACTTTCCTGCCCTTTTTACCGGTGGATGAATCCTCGTGCCGCGTTTATCGTTTACAGATTGTAAGCATTCGAGACTCGCGGATTTGAATTTTTGGACTCTAGTCAGTCATGAAGGACTGCATCAGTATGCGTATAGAAGAACTTGTGTAAACTTTATAAAGATATCTTCATAAGATCCAGCATAGTTTGGAGAAATGGGGAAAATTCCCAAGTGTAAGAATCTTGTATGAAAATTTAAGCAGGCGAAACTCCCGAAGTTGAATTCCCATGTCCGCGCTATCGGTCTGTATTGGCATGCGTATAAAAAAAACTTTTGTAACTTTTATAAAGATGTCACCTAAAACCCAGAGAAGTTTAGAAGAATGTCGAAATACTAAGAAGCTCCTAGATGTACTATACCGAGTACAAAGCGAACTTATGGGTGAATGAGTATCCGGATAGCTAGTATATTCTGTTGCAGAGTGTTGACTATTCACAAAAGATCTTAGTTACCTTGCGGGGAAATTATCAGTTATTTGAAGAAAATGCCAAGTACTAGAGTTATGAATATCTGAAGGGACCACCTATGTCCCCCAAATAAGTGGTAAACCATTCCGTAATTTTACTTTTTTTTTAAAGGGAAACCATGGAATATGATTTCACAACTGCTCTTCTAACTTTGTGAATAAAAACTTTATTTTCCTTTTTATTTTCTTTATAACAATACTTATATGTCTTTTGTAATAAAAATTGAACTGAGTTAATTTTATATAAATCAAAAGATTAACGTTTTGTTAATTTATTAGTAAATTGATGTTCTAACTGTGGATTTGTTGCTACTATTTATTTACTTACAATCCAACTGTTTTAAAATCATGTTTTGTGATTACTAAGATCAGTTAAATGAAGATTTACTATGTCTTGCAACGTATCTCAAACATCGATGAAAAAAAAAGGTGTATTCGTTTTTAAAATAAATAAATGCGGTAATTAATATTATTATAATCGTTTCACTTTTCTTGATTCCATATCTATGTTGTATTTCTCTTTCAGCTATCTAGAGTAAGACATGGTTAATTTAGCGAAAATGCGAGGAATTATTTAGAATTAAAATCAATAAGTTAATCTCAGTTTTGATGACTACTAAAATTGGAGAAACAATTAAAAATGAATTTATTCTGGTATTTAAAGGAATCTTAATTTCTAATCTTTGTAAATTTAACAATGAAAAGATAATATATTTTTATATATATATATGAGTTGTAAGTGCAACCATTAAATTCTTCATTTTCACATAAATATTTTCTTTTATTATTTTAAACATTTTTAACTATAAATAAATGCTCAGAAAGTAACTAATTTTTTATTTTATAAAAAAGAATGATTTTTTTTATTTAAATTCCAATTCTTTTAACTTTTCAGCTGTAAACAATTTTCTAATTATTTTTATAATAATTATTTCTTAAAAATGAGTAAAAACTCTTTTCTCTAAATTCAAAAGAAAAATATTTAAAGCTGGACTATAGTTTTTGAAAGTATTCTTATAAAGTTAAATAATAATTCTTTATTTCATGGTAGAAATTTCCTCTCTAAAGAATTTAGTTTAAAACTTTAGTCATAAATACAGCAAAATGAATAACCACATTACAATCTATGGCCCATGTGTTGGTTTTGAATTAAAGTAGAGCATTTTATTTTTATTTCAAAATTTTAATTTGTTTCTCTTTATCCCCTTTGTTTATTACACTATCTCTTTCCCTTAGCCTCCAAACAGGAGGGTTTCAGGCTTCTGTTAAAATTATAATTTTTATGGTATTCAACTCCCATTTAAATTCATTAAATTTCATGCCTACTTGTTCAAATTCAACTCATGTAATTGTTGGGGATTCTTTCTTTTGGATTTTGTGTAAATGAGAAGCTTGCTATGTTTTAATTTACCTTCATGTTTATTTTTATTACATCTCTTTAATTAAAATTTTATTAAGGCTTTTAGTTTCGTTTAAAGTCTCTAAATTTATGTTGTTTATTAAGTATTAAAAATTCATAATTCTTGTTAATTTTTATATTAACTCATACATTAACCCTTTCAGGGACAACGTACTTCTATTCGTAAAATGATTGAATGACACCAGTATTACAAACAAATTTATTGGTAAATAAGTAAAAGCTTTTCTACGCGTAATTAATAAAAGGAATCTTTTCATTCCAAAATTCTGGTACCGATGTGCCATATAAGGATTAAAATTAAGTCCAAAAATGAGGGTCCAAAGGGTTGACAAGCTTCAAATGGATGGCGATTTAGCACAGAGTGCAAAAAAATAAAAGTTTAAGTAAATACTCCCATTCATGCACCTTATTACCTCAAAATATACGATTGGTGGTATGGCAGCGATTAAAAATGTGATAATTTGGTGTTTTCTTTTAAACAACATAGCTCTAACTTACTAAGTACTGATTAAAATTCCTTCTTTATTTTACGAATTTGTCCCTGAAAAAGGTATATTTTGCCTTGTGCATTTCAATCTTTTCAAAGACCTACAGATTTTTTTTTTATTTTAGTTTAAAAAAATTAATCACCAAATTACCCCGCCATTACCCTATAAATTTTAATTTTTTATCATATTGCTTCTCTCTGCATGCAAAATGCAGACCTTGATTCGAATTTAGAAAAAAATAAAGAAAAAACAAGAAAGAAAAACCATGAGTCAGAAACACTTTGCAACACTTCCGGAATATTTTTTATCCAACTTGTTGAAAAAAAAACACACAACATAGTTGAAAGCCCAATTTTATTAATTACTACCTATAGTCGGTAACGTGTCCAATTTCTTTTGCGCAGCCCTGTATATGAATTTATTTAATTCTACAAACATATTAGTATCCTAAATTGCAGTTCAGTTGAAAAATGTGTAACATAGTTGAAAAACACTTTTACCAATTTGCGTCCATAGACAAAGCTTGCAAATTCTTTTGCGCAGCCATTTATATATTCTACAGAATTTAAACAGCCGCATGGATTATTCTAAAATTTATTTATCTTTAAAATTCGTATCAGAACTGAAAATGCATTTCCAGGAATTATCTCTCATAGACAGTTCTGTAATCTAATTATTTTGTGCGTTCCTGTAAATGAATTATGAATATTCTATAGAAAGCATGTTGTAGTGCACCTCAGTAATGCATATCAGTTGCATTATATTTGAAGTAATGTAACATCATTAAAATTCATGGCGATCAATTTTTTACAGTAAACCATAATGTAACGGAATTACTTTGTGTGTCCCTGTATACGAACTACAAATGCTACCACTCCATTATCAATAGGGGATGTCCTATATTGAACCTCAATAACGTACATCAATTTCGTGAAAATCCAAGTAGATTTATGAAAGTTAGTGCGCAGACACACAAAATAAAGTCAAACACTTTTCAACTTTGTCGGGAAGTGTGAAAAAATTATTTACCACTTCGCATGAAGAGACACGCATACGTGCCGAATAAAACGTGCAAAATCTTTGAATTTGGACACCAGCGTTTTTGCATAGAAAATTTCACCGTATTTAATCACAGAATTTCTGCGACCCATTAATATGAAATTTCTTTTCAGAAAATGTTGTGTCAAAAAATAAAAGTTTAACAGGACGCTCATCGCAAAGGGTTTAAAGCATAAATAATTTAAGCAGAAGATGTATTCAAAGATTTTGAAGCATGTATCAACAAGTTTTAATATTATCCATATAAAAATACTTTTTTTCATTAAATTTTTATGTAATAAACGCTCGATATAACGACCGTTCATTATAGCGACCTTTTCATTATAACGTCCTATCAAAATAAGTATTTATCCATTCACGCGACATAATTTTTACATACAAATACAACAACAGATTAACCCTTAACTGTTGTGATAAAAATTGCCACAAACATACTCTAAGCGGTCTCTGAGACCGCTTTGCTAAAATATCGGAATAAACTTTTAATTTTATAATTTTGCTGAAAAAAGGCGGAAAATGCGCATTTCCTTATTCTCAAAAAATCTGGTGTGAATTTAACATTTTAGAAACACAATTACAGTTCAGTTGAAAAATGTGTAACATAGTTGATCAAAGCATTGAATCAAACATTGAAATATTACGATCCTTATAAACTTTTCTATAAATATTTGAGTACTTGAGTCTAAAACATTGCTTCCCTCCCCCTTACCCTTCTAGGAGGTAGGGTACTTTTCTGTGGGCCACTATATTTGCCAAAAAGTTATGATATATTCTTTTTAATTAACGAAATAGTTGAAATTATACTGCTGGATTACACTCTTTTTTAAGCATGCGTCATTTGATGAAACAAAAATAAAGCTAAATTATTTGGCCAACAATAAAACGGGATACTTACAAAGAAGGTCACCTTAAAGCGCATACCCAGAATATTTTGAAAAAAAATGCTAATGAAGCTACTCATGTACGTAATAAGAGATCAGTCAAATTTAGCTGCGGAATCCCAGCAGAAATTCTGTAAAAAAATAAAATACTTTCGAGCATTTGGCGCAAAAACACGCGATTTGGCGAGAAAAACTTTTTCGTCGCCAAATGCAAGCGATTTTAATGTATTTGAAAATGTCTGGTTGAATGAGTATTTAAATGCGTAGAACTTTATGAATTTAAACTTCAACGATTAAATAGTTTATTATTTTTTCTATAAAGTTATTTAATACATATACAAATTAACTATTGCTGAAGTTATTTAATTTTATACAGTTATGAAGGCTGGTTAAGTTTTAAGTGTATTTTAACAGTAAATGTCCGATTAAACACTCTTTCATTATACATTTCGACTTTGAATAAGTCATTGTTTCCACGGCAACAAGACTTTTCTGTAGTTGTCCCCGGCACTAACAATATCGATGACAAATTGACAGAGCTCAGAATCACACAATTAATTTTTAGTTTAACGCAATTTTAATCAATTCAAATTTTGTTCTGAACCGTAGAATGTGATCGTTAATTTTCTTTTAGATGTACATATAAATATATATGGCAAAACCGTAGTTATAAAAGTGAAATTATTTAAGTTAAACTTACTTTAACTAGTTCAGTATAAAGAGTAGAAAACGTTTTTCCTAAAAGAGAATTTATCGTAAATGCAATTTTCTTTTTAATTTCGTTGTGTCGCCAACCTAGCGATAAATCGCCAAAGCACGAAATTTTCTTATTTATTTTTTTACGGACGTTATATCGAGGTTCCGCAGCAATTTTTTTTACAATCGTATATATCCTCATGAGAAGAAAATTCTGTAATGTTTTCAAAATTTTCTGAGTATGCGCTTATGGAGACCTTCCTTGTTAGTTCGCATTTTTCAATTAATCATTAATTTTGGATGGGAGGCACAATATTTAGAAATATACAGAAAAAACAAATGTACGTTTTATAACTACTAAAATAAATATTTCCGGATATTAGTATACTAAGTTGCAAAACAATTAACGAGATAGTTGTATTTGATGGTTATTTTCTTATGTTATGTTCCATCAATTTATACAGCAACTGCAAATCTCTGCGTTTAGTGATTTGTAGCTTGTTCTTTTTTCACTCAGGATATTTGAAAAAGTATGTGTGGAAAGTATAATATTGGCCACAATTATATAAAATTGCCTCCCAAAGCACTTTTCACCCTTGATCACTCCCTAAATGTGTGTCAAGCCCTCTCCTGGGAAGCGATATTGTCTATTTTGGGAAATTACTGGTCTAAAACAAACTTAAGAACATTTTAAAATTTTCCACAAAGAGAAAAAAAATCATTTCGAAGCATTATGTGTAGTCGTGAGCTAGATGCTGTCTGTTTTTCAAGCCAGAAATGTCTATTATGGCTATAAAATTTGATTACTATCACATTGATGGTACATTATACTTGGACGCGGATCCGCGTCATTAGCATTAGAGTTGAAATGCTCATTTTCAGTCATTTTCAGTAGTAACACACGCGGACCCACGTCCACTAGTGCTGGAAATAAATGATGCAGATTTGATTTGATTTCATTATTTTATTCAGCAATACTAAAAATATTTTGAACACTAGATCATATTATATATATTCTGATCTATAAAACAAAACAAAAATGCTGATAAAATACTGATTTGGTATGAGAAATAACACTTGGCCGAAAATCGTATACTTTCGCATAACACAAATACAAAAAAAAAAAAAAAAAAAAAAAAAAATTAAAACGGCTACAAGCATGGCAAGAGGGATGCTTTCTTAATATGCTGAGAAGATTTTGTACACTCGATGTGAATGCTGTAGCCAAACTAATGCATTGTACGCAAGACTGGACAGGACGTGAATCTGCGTCCGCCGCAACACGCTAATGAACGACTAGACGGGGATCCGCGTCCTATATAGTCAACGTGTTAAAATTAGTTATTCTTTCTCCATTCGTAAATAAAAGTATTTAAAACCCTTTTTAGTGACATTTATGGATCATTTTTTAAAGAACTGCTACTGTAAGATTGAAAACACACAGAAATGTTCAAACCACAAGAATGCTCAAAATAACCTTACAATTTCCGACCGCACACGCTTTTCAGGTTTTAACAGCTATACAGAATGAAGGGTAACAACAGAGTTCACTTTGATTCATCTTTATATTATATTAGTTTGAACATTTTTAGCAACAAAATGTTTTTGAACCAATTGCCACCGAAAAATGTATCGGCGCTTTCTCAAACTGTAACAAGAACGAAAAATCATGCGTCAAGCATAGATTATGTACTACTTTCCAATGCTTCCAAAATAATTGTACAAATCATACCGTTTAATAAGCTAACAGATAACATCTAAGTAAACAATTTGGAAAACGCATAACATATTTAAAAACATAATTTCAGGAATTTCCAACATATACAATATTCGGAAAATATCCGAATACTTTTATTCAGCCCTGTATAGGATCTATAGATTTGTATATATACTACATAGGATGTAAATTTTAGTTCAGTTAAGAAACGCGTAGCACAGTTTAAAATTCTCCGTCTGGAGTTTCTGTCAATAAAAGGAAATGTGTTCGCGAACTTTTGTGCTTCCCTGTATAGGATGTACAGAATTTATACACACCACGTAATAGACAAAAAACGATTAAAATTAAAATCGCGTTCAGTAACTTAAAACGCACTTCCAGGAATTATTGTTAACAGACAGAGAATTATTTTTTGTGTCCCTGTAAATGAACGATGACTGCTATACACACAATATTCTGTAGTAAGCCTCTTGTAATGCACCTTAGTGATATATATATAAATTTCAATGCGTTTAAAATAGTGAAACATTATTTAAATAAACCGCAGGCGATTTTTCTCCATAGACGTAATGTAACGGAATTCTTTTGACTGTCCCTGTACAGTAACTATCAGTGCTATGCACACTCTATTCCATATTAAGCTTATTCTAATGCACCTTCGTGATATACATAAATTTCAATGCGTTTAAAATAGTGAAACATTACTAAATAAACCGCAAAGGATTTTTCCCCATAGACTGCAATGTAACGGAATTCTTTTGAGTGTCCCTGTAAAAAAACTATTAGTGCTACACACTTCCGTTGAAATAGGGAACATGCTATGGATAACGATAATAACATATAAAATTGCAGAGCAATCCGAGCATATTTACGGGAGTTAGAGCACGGACAGACGGCCAGACGGCAGACGGCTATACGGCAGACGGCAGACGGCAGACGGCCAGACAAACCGAAGTCATAAACTCTTTTCAACTAGATTGGAAAGTGTTAATAATAAAAATGCTGAAACTAATGTATAAAGATGAATCAAATTTAATTCATTTTACCCTTCATTCTTTTTAGCTGTTGAAATATGAAAAAGAAGTTTGTGTTCGGAAAATATTATTTTGAGCATTTTTACGATTTAAAACATATTAACTTCCTATGTGTCTTTAATCTTAAAGTAGCAGTACATTCAAATGCGGCCCACATATGTCACTAATGAGGATTTTCAATACTTTTTACTTACAAAAGGAAAAAGAATAATTTTTAAAAGAAAACGATTTTTTTTCTCCTTCTAGAAAATAGATTTCTTATGGATTGATTGCTTGCAAATTTCTTGTAAGTTAACATACAATAAAAAATATATGATTTATTAGTTTTTACGTAAATTAAAAATAATGTTTCACAAATGATGAATTTTATTAATACACTGAAGTGTCACTGAATTTGAGACACCTGATTAGTGATGAATTGCTGCTTCTCTGTTCTTGATAACGACTGCTGTCACATGACGTAGCATATCGATTCAGAAATTCCGTGAAATTGTTTCAGAGATATGACATGCCATTTGCTATGAATTTTCATAAATCATTTAAATACGCTGGTGTGATTTTAACGTCTTTGCACTCCATTTTCTAGAGTATCCCAATCATATCAAATGGGATTTAAATCCGAGCATCTCGATTGTCGACTTCAGTGGAATTCTCCTCCAACCAGGTGATATTATTATTATACCGCTGGCCAGGCCCCTACCTGCTGGGCATAATGCCTAGCTTAACGGTTTATGTACCTGTCAGAGGGGCAAAATTCGCCTCATGCGGACTACCTGACTACCAACTTGACTGTCATGTCTACAGTACTATTTAGAGAATTCCTTTAGTTACTGTGTTGGCCGGTTCTAGATTGCTATTAACTATCTTGATTGCGTTTGTGGGTGCGTTGTCGAAAATGAAAGAACAAAGAGTGGGGTATGGACCTCATTATTGCACAAAACGCGTACGAACCGCCAATATATCCGGTCCGCATTCGCACTGAAAAGCGTGAGAGTACATTTATGAAGTTGCTTAATGCTAATATAAACTATGCTTGCTAATATAGACTATGATAAATTAAAATCATACAGTGTAAATCTGTGTGTCGTTACTATGTATTGGGATCTTGATAGGAACAATTATTTTATTTGAAAGTCCATTTCTAATCAGGTGTCGGCAAAAGCATAAAGAGATTACACTTATCCTCTAGATTACAATGTACGTACTGAGAGACAAACTGTGTTTTTTGAACAAAGTATGTTCCGATACTTTGCCAAGAAAACACATCTCCTGTAATAGCGAAACCACCATAATCTTGTAAACTTACAACCTTTATGCTAGATCTATGGTTCCATAAGTCTGATGTGATATTCTTACCCTACCATCAACGTCACGTAGTCGGAATCGAAACTCACCACTACATGTTATTCGGTTTTAACCGTCAATGGTTCAGACAATGTATTCTCTATATCCCATGCAAACAGTTAATCATGGTGGCATACATTGACAAGTGATGCTCTAGTGCAGCCATACTCAACCTGCGGCCCGGCGACCATTCATGTGCGGCCCGAGACACAATCATTAATCCATATTTACATAATTAATTTAGAAGTGCAGAAAAAGTATTTAAGACTTTCCCTTTTGCTTGATATATTTTCATGGGAAGACAAAATATGTCTTGTTACTCATAATTAATTTACATGGTAAAATATCCTAAATGCTCTTTTCTTGCTCAAAAGTTATTTTTATTCTACCGGGTGTCCTAAAAAGGACTGACTGATTTTAAAATTCAATAACTTATAAACGGTGACAGATATTTAACAAGAACGAAAAATCATGCTTCAAGCATAGATTATGTAGCACTTTCCAACGCTTCCAAAATAATTTTACAAAACATACCGTTTAATAAGCTAAAAGATAACATCTAAGTAAACAATTTGGAAAACGCATAACATATTTAAAAACATAACTTCAGGAATTTCCAACAGACACAATATTCGGAAAAATATCCGAATACTTTTATTCAGCCCTGTATAGGATCTATAGATTTGTATATATACTACATAGGATGCTAAATTTTACTTTAGTTATGAAACGCATAGCACAGTTTAAAAATATCCTTCTGGAGTTTCTGTCAGTAAACGGAAATGTGTTCGCGAACTTTTGTGCTGCCCTGTATAGGATCTACAGAATTTATACACACCACGTAATAGACAAAAAGCGAGTTAAAATTAAAATCGCGTTCAGTAACTTAAAACGCACTTCCAGGAATTATTGTTAACAGACAGTAGAGAATTCTTTTGTGTGTCCCGGTAAATGAACGATGACTGCTATACACACACTATTCTGTAGTAAGCCTCTTGTAATGCACCTTAGTAATATATATAAATTTCAATCCGTTTAAAATAATGAAACATTATTTAAATAAACCGCAGACGATTTTTCTCCATAAACGTAATGTAACGGAATTCTTTTGACTGTCCCTGTAAAGTAACTATAAGTGCTATGCACACCCTATTCCATATTAAGCTTCTTCTAATGCACCTTAGTGATATATATAAATTTCAATGCGTTTAAAATAGTGAAACATTATTTAAATAAACCGCAAATGATTTTTCCCCATAGACCGCAATGTAACGGAATTCTTTTGAGTGTCCCTGTAAAAAACTATCAGTGCTACACACTTCCGTTGAAATAGGGAACATGCTATAGATAACGACAATAACATATAAAAATTGCAGAGCAATCCGAGCATATTTACGGGAGTTAGAGCACGGACAGACGGCAGACGGCCAGACGGCAGACAAACCGAAGTCATAAGTACTTTTCAACTAGGTTGGAAAGTGCTAAAAAATTCTTGCAGGAGAGTTATGTACGATGTCAGTAGTTTTTTTTTACTGCGATTCCAGGTTTTAGTTTGAATTATCATCGATAGATGGCGCTGCGAGCAATAGGCGCTCAATAGAGACCAAAACTGAAATCAGGAGGTTAGATGTATGGAGTGGGTCGCATTCACCAATACAATTTTTTTAGTGCCCGATTCTGAACAGAAACGGTATGATTTCAATGTTGTAGGAGTCAGAGCAACAACAGAAAAAAGTATTGTTTCTACGAAAACGACTTCTTCCAAATCGAAATGTGTAACGACAATGGTCAAAATATCATTTTTTTTTAGCACTTTCCAACCTAGTTGAAAAGTGCTTATGACTTCGGTTTGTCTGGCCGGATGGCCGTCTGGCCGTATCGCCGTCTGGCCGACTGTCCGTGCTCTAACTCCCGTAAATATGCTCGGATTGCTCTGCAATTTTTATATGTTATTGTCGTTATCTATGGCACGTTCCCTATTTCAACTGAAGTGTGTAGCACTTATAGTTTTCTTACAGGGACACTCAAAAGAATTCCGATACATTGCGGTCTATGGGGAAAAATCATTTGCGGTTTATTTTAAAAATGTTTCACTATTGTAAACGCATTGAAATTTATATAGATCACTAAGATGCATTAGAAGAAGCTTAATATGGAATAGTAGGTGTATAGCACTTAGAGTTACTTTACAGGGACAGTCAAAATAATTCCGTTACATTACGTCTATGGAGAAAAATCGTCTGCGGCTTATTTAAATAATGTTCCACTATTTTAAACGCATTGAAGTTTATATACACTGCTCAAAACAATTAAAGGATATTTGAAGTTTTATATAAAATAAAGATATAAACGAAATTTTTTTTGCCGAAAATAGAAGAAGAGAATCACAAATGCAAATTTTTCTGGTTTTCAAACTGTGGAGTATGCAAATTTTGAGTTCGACGTCAAAAACGTCGCTTCAGCGGCAACGAATGAAATTTGACTTTCAACTGGATAAAAGAGAATGAAGACAAGGATAACGGCATTCAGTGATTGCTTTGTTTCGATGAGTACGATGTCTCAGCGAAGTCATTTGACAGATTCAGAAGCTTTGAGAATTGTTGGTAGGTTAGAAGGGGGCCAAACTCAAGCCGAAGTAGCGCAAGCCATTGGAGTGTCACAAAGTGTCATTTCCAGGATCTGGAACCGTTTTTTGGAGAGTGGATGTGCAGGCTGAAGACCAGGGCAAGGTCGTTGACGGGCAACAACGCCCAATGAAGATCGGTATTTAGCGTTAACAGCTCCGAGACACCGAAATATGAACGCTACTCTTCTCCAACAACACCTTCGCTCGGCTACAGGCACCACGATTTCAACTCAGACTGTCCGAAACCGGCTCCATGCTGTAGGTCTGTATGCTCGCCAACCGATGGTATGTGTTAGATTAACATCAAGACATCGTCGCGACCGCAGGGAGTGGGCAACCGAGCATGTCAACTGGAGGAGAAATGAATGGTGCAATATTCTGTTTTCTGACGAGTCCCGTTTTTCTGTGCATCCGGATAATAGGCGTATATTCATCTGGAGGGACCGTGGCAGTAGGAATAATCCTGCGTTCGTACACGAAAGTGTCAGATTTGGTGGTGGAGCAGTGTTGGTGTATGGTGGCATCTCCATTGACGGGCGCACTGACCTCTACATCATTCGAGATGGAGCTCTGACTGGTCGCCGATATAGGGATGAGATCCTCAGACCTATTGTAGTCCCTTACGCTGCAGCAATCGGAGATAACTTCATTTTAATGGACGATAACTGCAGGCCACATCGTGCAAACCTGGTGGAGGATTTCCTTTTCGAGGAAGGAATCGTTCGAATGGAATGGCCAGCGTGTTCTCCAGACATGAATCCAATCGAGCACGTTTGGGACGCTCTAGGAAGACGAGTTTCTGGCCGCCAACAACCCCCACAAGCTCTCCAAGAACTGGAAAGAGCTCTTCTGGAAGAGTGGGTCAGAATAACCCAACTCGTCATTAATAGCCTCATTGAGTCCATGCCTCAAAGGTGTTCAACGTTGCTGGCCGCCCGTGGAAACCATACCCCCTACTGAAAATGATTTTCTTTGAAGAAAACACCTTTTCTTATTCTTTTTTTCTCATATGCACAAATTGTGTTTTATTCCTTTTGTACACAAATGCGCAATAAAATGCATTTTTTTTCTGCCAAACATGTGTAATTTATTCTCATATAACCTACTATGTCTGTCGACCATGTATCAATCAGCTAAAAAGTTTCCCAGATACAAAATCCACCTAAAACTGCAATATCCTTTAATTGTTTTGAGCAGTGTATATTACTAAGGTGCATTACAAGAGGCTTACTACAGAATAGTGTGTGTATAGCAGTCATCGTTCATTTACAGGGACACACAAAAGAATTCTCTACTGTCTGTTAACAATAATTCCTGGAAGTGCGTTTTAAGTTACTGAACGCGATTTTAATCTTAACTAGCTTTTTGTCTATTACGTGGTGTGTATAAATTCTGTAGTTCCTATACAGGGCAGCACAAAAGTTCGCGAACACATTTCCGTTTATTGACAGAAACTCCAGAGGAGAATTTAAACTGTGTTACGCGTTTCCTAACTAAACTAAAATTTAGCATCCTATGTATATATACAAATCTATAGATCATATACAGGGCTACTTAAAAGTATTCGGATATTTTTCTGAATATTGTATATATTGAAAATTCCTGAAATTACGTTTTTAAATATGTTATGCGTTTTCCAAATTGTTTACTTAGATGTCATCTTTCAGCTTATTAAACGGTTATGATTTGTAAAATTATTTTAGAAGCGTTGGAAAGTGTTACATAATCTATTCTTGACGCATGATTTTTCGTTCTTATTTAACTTGTTACATCCCAAAAAGGATAAGATTTTTTTAAACTGAGTTTCTTCTTTATCAATTAATGTTTTTTTTTTCTTTCTATGACTTTCCAGCACAGTTGAAAAGTGTTTATGCACTCGGTTTATCTGACGGTCTCTCCATGCTCTAACTTGTGTAAATATATTCGAATTCCCATGTATGTATCGTACTGCCATGTATGAAGCATATTTTAATTATGTTACAGTATTTCTAATATAATGAAACTGATATACATTACTGAGGTTTACTAAAAGATACTTGTTGTATAATATGATGTATATTTATCGTTCATTTACAGGGACACGCGAAAGATTTCAGTTGCAGTACTGTATCCGGAACACTGTCTATAAGTGATAATTGCTGGAAGTGCGCATTTCAGTTATGGTAAGCGGTTTAAAAAGATTTTTGCATACTACGGGATGTGCATAATGCTATAGATCATATACAGGGCTTCACAAAAGAATTCATAAGCAATTCCAAGTATGAGCATGAATTGCGGAAAAGAGTTTTTTATTCGAGTTATGTTATGCATTTTAATGATATCATGTACAGCGCCACGCAAGGAACTAAATATGTGGCCGCCGGTGGATGATAATCTCTGGAATTGTTATTTCAGCAATTTTAACCGTGTTTTTGCCTGAATTTTAGTTTCATATTTGGCATGTAAAAAATTTATAGGTAATATACAGGACTGTACAAAAGAATTCTAATACGTTTCTGTCTATTATTAGAAACTTCTGAAGGTGAATTTTCAACTGCATTATGTATTTTCTTATTAAACTAAACTTTAGACCTTTGTCCCACAGCTCAAACTGTTTGGCTTGTTGACACTGGATCTTGCAGGAGACGTGTAGGTTGTTATTCTGTGCGTGTTGAACCTCTGTAATCCAGATTCCTCTGCAACTCTTCGGATGGATTTCCTCGGAATGTCGGTTTTGTTTGTTACAGCAGATTACCAACGCGAGGGATATAGGTTGAGGGGATGCCCTTTGTTGGGGCCTTTCGATGGTACCTAACCCGTATTTACGGAGCGTTATGCAGGTTCAAAGAAAACTACGTTAAACTCCAAACGGTTAGCCTGAGGAGGGTGATGGGTTCAACCCCATTAAACTTCCGTCTACCACCATTGAGAGCAGAAGCTCTCATCCGCTGGTTGGACGTCAAAATATTTTCTCGGATTATGTTGAATAACTGCAGAAACTGTTGAGATATTTTCAGGAGCAAGTACGAATTGCCTTGGGCCAGCATTTTCCACAAACTCATTAATCACCCTGCTTGTCCGCTGAAATTTGTGGAAAACCTGGCGACATGTTTTCTCATCAGGATATTTTGCAACACTAAATGGGAATTGAAAAATGGGAATTGTCGCTGTAGGACTACTATATAACCATTGCCCCAAGACTTCATCCACTTACACGGGTACGCTAACCTCCTTCCACGTTTCAACCGCAGAACTGTCCAAAGACTGATCGCTATGTGCTTCAGAGCACTCTTAAGAATCCATCTGTGGTATCCATCTATAGCATACAGCGCCATCTTTCGGAAACATTTGTAACTAATTTTGAAGCTTTTGTATCGTATTTTTACGGCTTTCAAAATAATCATACCACTTGTTTCATTCTTCTATCGATTCAAAGTTATTTAATTTTTTAATTAAGGAGAACATTGTGGGACACCCTGTAAAAAGCAAAGATTTCAGATTGTTGCAATAAATGTCTTCTAAATATAATAATGTTTTAGATATGATTATTATTAAATAACATAATGTATTTTTTTTATATTTCTAATAAAAACTGATATACGGCTAGCTCTGCGCAAAAAGCATAGTAGTTTCCCTTGTTGAATGATCCAAACCAATATTGAATCAACATAGTTCTTCATATTATCTTATATACCTTACATATTAAGTTTTTTGAAGTTCCGTCTTACAGATACCAATATGTAGCAAACGTACAATTAGTGAAAAGCACAGCAATGCAGTGCGAAGCATTTGCATGAAATACACGAAAATGTAATCATCACCATTTTGTGTCAAAATCTATCTACATGTGCAATTATTATGGAAGTCTTCAGTTCATGAGTTACAGCACCTACAAAATTAGTATGACTTACAGGCAGACGGACACAAACCCAAAAGATGTCTAAACATATTTAAAATATCTGGAAGCGCGTAAATACATCAGAAGACGGAACTTTTCACGAACTTAATACTTTAATTTTAAATACATAAAAGAAATAAATACGATTTACCAACTAATAACCACTTTATCACTAAAATATATTTTTTGGTTGCACTCGACAGCGTGTCTGAAAGAAACTGCAGGTTTTTAAAGTCGGAAACTTCTTTAGCATGCCTCCTTGTTTAGTACCAAATGCTGCCGATAAATAACTCTATGCAATCTCAAACTGTAACAAGTTAGAAATTGGACATCAAACGTGACAAATGAGGTGCGTCCGTACTATTACTAGT
The DNA here is from genome assembly GCA_963931845.1 of Maratus michaelseni. Lineage (NCBI taxonomy): Eukaryota > Metazoa > Arthropoda > Arachnida > Araneae > Salticidae > Maratus > Maratus michaelseni. The sequence goes on from OZ007586.1 coordinate 421,785,650, forward strand.
TTCAGTGAAATGAATTATATCGTCTTATTTTATGATTAATTTTCGTAATAAAATAACTACATTCTAAATTGGCCACATTTTATCTTTTGTTGACATTTACTAAAAATTCTAATGGGAAATTTAAGCCTAGCTTTGAAAATTTCAGAACTTGAAATCAATATTTAGACTCTTTTACCATTTAATATCTATTTCTCCGGAAACATATATCCAAAAAACTGTTGGTAGATTATAGGATTGCCATAATTAAAAATTTTAGTATACAAATTTGGTTTTTAAATTCATTAATACGAAAATAATATGATTCCATCTTAAATATGATGTAATCACCATGGCAACCTAGAATCATATTACCTATCAAGAGATATCATTGAATTACGTATGATAGCATTTAATAGAATAAAGACTGATGTGACTATAACTTGGGCATAGAGGTTATAAAGTGTCATACGTCATATATGACTATAACGTCAAACATGTTTATAACTTGGCGATACATCTCGGTCACTTGACGATTAATCCTCGGAAGCTTCTATAACAAGGAAGTGCCGATTTTTAAAAAATTCAAATTACTTAATAAGTATTTTTATTAATAACTTTTTAAGTTTTAATTCGATTTTCATAAAAATTGATATGACGCGACAAAATTCTGCAACGATTATATATGTTAAATTTCAAACCATTCGATCGGGTAGTTTTTGCGCTTTTTATATGCGGACAGACAGACCAGAACTCAAATAGTGTATAATAAGTGATGAAAAGTTAATGTTTTACCTTTCATTCAGTTTAGCTGTTGAAACACGAAAGAGTTTTGCGGTTGGAAATTGTAAGGTTATTTTGAGCTTTCTTAGGGTTTAAAATATTACCGGTCCATCTGTTGGTGCCATTTGGTACTGAAAGGAAGAATAGAGTCGAACCTCGTTAACGTAAGTACGATTAAGGGAGTTGGTCAGTCCGATCTCAAATTCCCCTCGCTAATGTTAAACCTATGGGAATTGTATGCATCCTTATTCTTAAAATCTCGTACGGAAATTAATATTTGATTTATTTTTTCTTTCTACTCTTCTTAAAGGATGCATTTTTTTTCTTAGTTGTTAAAAGATTTCTAAAATATATGCTCTATTTAATATGTGTTAAAATCGTAGTATCTTTGAGCAAGACTTTAACACTTCAGATAAAATTAAGCATATATTTTAGAAATATTTTAACAACAATTTCAATATTTTATTAAAAAATATATTTTTACTTTTAAAAAGAATAAATAAGACATCCCTTAAGAAGAATACACAGAAAACAGGAGTCAAATATATTATTTTCCTTATTATATATTTTAAAAATAAGAATGTATTCCACTCTCATGGGTTTAACATTAGCGAGGAGGATTAGATATCTGACTGACCTTAACGTGAAGTACTTTAACATGAATTGTTTTTACAATCCCTGTCGAAATGAATAAAAATACATAGCAATGGCTAACATGCACAACATTTTAATTCCCCTCGACATTCACATTAACGAGGTTCGACTATACTAAAGAAATTTCTGAATTTACACATTAATCTCCTGCGAGAATAACTTTTATATCTGCCACTGCTTGCTTGTTATTCCATTTTAATAACCGTCAGTCAATTTTAAAACAGTCTATAACACTTCAGATAAAATTAAGCATATATTTTAGAAATATTTTAACAACAATTTCAATATTTTATTAAAAAATATATTTTTACTTTTAAAAGGAATAAATAAGACATCCCTTAAGAAGAATACACAGAAAACAGGAGTCAAATATATTATTTTCCTTATTATATATTTTAAAAATAAGAATGTATTCCACTCTCATGGGTTTAACATTAGCGAGGAGGATTAGATATCTGACTGACCTTAACGTGAAGTACTTTAACATGAATTGTTTTTACAATCCCTGTCGAAATGAATAAAAATACATAGCAATGGCTAACATGCACAACATTTTAATTCCCCTCGACATTCACATTAACGAGGTTCGACTATACTAAAGAAATTTCTGAATTTACACATTAATCTCCTGCGAGAATAACTTTTATATCTGCCACTGCTTGCTTGTTATTCCATTTTAATAACCGTCAGTCAATTTTAAAACAGTCTATAACACTTCAGATAAAATTAAGCATATATTTTAGAAATATTTTAACAACAATTTCAATATTTTATTAAAAAATATATTTTTACTTTTAAAAGGAATAAATAAGACATCCCTTAAGAAGAATACACAGAAAACAGGAGTCAAATATATTATTTTCCTTATTATATATTTTAAAAATAAGAATGTATTCCACTCTCATGGGTTTAACATTAGCGAGGAGGATTAGATATCTGACTGACCTTAACGTGAAGTACTTTAACATGAATTGTTTTTACAATCCCTGTCGAAATGAATAAAAATACATAGCAATGGCTAACATGCACAACATTTTAATTCCCCTCGACATTCACATTAACGAGGTTCGACTATACTAAAGAAATTTCTGAATTTACACATTAATCTCCTGCGAGAATAACTTTTATATCTGCCACTGCTTGCTTGTTATTCCATTTTAATAACCGTCAGTCAATTTTAAAACAGTCTATAACACTTCAGATAAAATTAAGCATATATTTTAGAAATATTTTAACAACAATTTCAATATTTTATTAAAAAATATATTTTTACTTTTAAAAGGAATAAATAAGACATCCCTTAAGAAGAATACACAGAAAACAGGAGTCAAATATATTATTTTCCTTATTATATATTTTAAAAATAAGAATGTATTCCACTCTCATGGGTTTAACATTAGCGAGGAGGATTAGATATCTGACTGACCTTAACGTGAAGTACTTTAACATGAATTGTTTTTACAATCCCTGTCGAAATGAATAAAAATACATAGCAATGGATAACATGCACAACATTTTAATTCCCCTCGACATTCACATTAACGAGGTTCGACTATACTAAAGAAATTTCTGAATTTACACATTAATCTCCTGCGAGAATAACTTTTATATCTGCCACTGCTTGCTTGTTATTCCATTTTAATAACCGTCAGTCAATTTTAAAACAGTCTATAAGTTCAACACAATATATAGGGTGATTCACGAAAATATTTGTAGATACATTTAAAATCTACTATTCATTTTAAAACAAAAAACCTTTCCCCAAAAAAAGGAGAAATTCAGACATAGAATTCCAGCATACAAATTAAAAAATACATCCATCACCCCCTTCCCCTAATAAAAATATATCAATTACTAAAAGGTGAGGCTCTGTTTTGATATTAAGATTCACTCCATAAAAACTGAAGAAAATTTCGTAAAATTACTCGTTTTTCATATCAAACGTTTATGAGAAAATTGGCGTATAAGTGGCAAAGCAAAATAAAAACAATAGATGTATTTTAGATTAATTATCGTAAAGACCTACAAAAAATATTTTCAATATGCATTGGTGCTTTTTTTCTCCTGAATTTTGAATTAAGAATCGTTGCCGGTCCAACCTCAAATTCCCCTATCAAATATTAAACTTTTGACCACGGAATGCATGCGTATTTTTCCAAATTCCTTGTCATTTTTTTATTTATTTTATTTATTTATTTATTCATTCATTCATTTTTTTTTGGGGGGGGGGGGGTGTATAGTCTTCTTAATTAATGCTTCTTTGTCATCTTATCAGATTTTTAGAACAGCAATTATATTTGCAATAATACAGTCATATTTACAGCGCAATTTCTTAAAAATTTTAGTATAAAATTTAGAAATTCTAAGCAAATAAACAAATTAGAAAGATTATACTGAAAAAAATGAAGAAATTTGAAATATAAATATGCATTCTATGGCCGTAGATTTAAAATTGAAGAGGCTAATTTGAGATCCGGCTTATAACAAGCCTTTAGGCGTTAGATATCCCATAAGTGTAAAAAAGTAAAATTTATATGTAACTAGCATACTACTTAAACTTAAAAAAAAAAATCATTTTTACTATAATTTAATCCTTTTCCTCGCTCCCCTCCCCATTCCAAATATATAGGGTAGATATTCCAGCAATAGACACCCTTCAAAGCTTTTAGTATATTTTTTTAACTCCCCCTTCCTTGCATGTTTTATAACCTGGGTTATTGTTGACACTCTTAATCAAATCAATCAGGAAGCAGAAAATAATGTTTCACAATTCCACTATTTTTCAGTGAAAATCTTAATAACATAGGAGCTGGTTTCGCTTAATTTATATAGTCTTTATTTTCTTTCAAAAATGGTATGTTTTTGTTTTGATAGGAATATAAAACTTTGAATTTTGTATATTAATGGCCACTTATTAAATTTCAATATTTTTTAAGGTTTTACGATTGGTGTCTATTGCTGGAATGTCAGTTTCCAGTAATCGACACACTAAAAGTAATTTTAGTAGTGCATAAAACTTTTAACTGAAAAACTAAATAATCAAATTATTTTTTTTTTAATTTTACGCACAAAAATGTAATCAGAACAAAAAATTTATAAATAGATGCTTTTAGTAAATTCCGTGGAGTTAATTTTTTTAACTAAATCGGATTTTCTTTATAACTCTAATTTGCATATTTTATAATCTGACAATCAAACCAATCAGGAACCATAGAATAATATTAAAGGTTCAAGGCCATTGGAAAAGAAGTGGCTCATAAGACTCAAACACTCCCCATTCAAATAAAGACTTTTAAGTCACACGGGTTGTAAAAATCTATTACTTTGTCTTCCAAATTTGAATATTCATCTCAGACAAAACAACTCTGTACAGAAAAAATACTAGAAATAATAATTACAGTTATAGTAATAATGAAACTATTAAATATGCAGATCAGGGGTCTCAAATGTCAGTTCTGCAGTTTTATTTTGAAATCCTTTTACTTAATATTTATAACACTCAACCTGCAGTTCAATTTCTTTCATATTTGTATTACTAGTTACCACAAGTAATATATCAAGTCGTTTTAGAAAACTGAACTCTTAAGAATTGTAACGGGAAACACGATTCCATGCACTAATACTCCAAGATATTTTTTTTTTCTTTACTAACGCTTTCCTCATTGTCTCAATAATTTGTAAACTATAATTCTCTGAAATTCAGTATTCCAAATGTCTTGCCTAAAATAATTAAAATATTGATCTTTTTAATGACAATAATTAATTGGAATAATTATTTTCATAAATATTTTATAAATTATTGCTATCCTATTTGTTCAATTTATTTGAAAATGGCTATTTTGTTTTATTAGTACGCTTTCATTGAGTTCTGAACCTAAATACGATCTTAAATACAATTATTTATATTACTTTTTGTAGCGTGTCCATTACTGGAATAGAGGGTGTTTTGATTTATTTCGGCTATTTGTACAATTAAATTTTGTTTCACATCCGAAATGTAACTATGAGATTGGTTATTATTGATACATTAGTATAATATTACGGAAACTGGAAGAACTATTAATTAAAAAAATGAATTTTAAAAAAACGCCTTAAAGGTGTCCATTTACTGGCACTTCTACACTATATATCTAATTTTCCACCCACTATCGGGTATAGGCATCTCCAGATTTTTCCTGTCTATTGCCTTCGGTCATCCAATTAACTCCAACACATATATATATACAGGGTGCAATATGTAATCCATCGCCGACCTTTAATTTCTCAACCGGTGGACGTAGATATACACTGGTTTCCAAAAATTAAGGAAAAATCACAAAAATAGCAATAACTCGATCAAAAGTGAAGCAATCCGTATGAAATTTGCATATATTGTTAAGTAAAATATGCTGAATATATATATCAAACGCAAATTAGTGGCGCTGCAATCGCATTGCGTCATCTGTAAGTAACATAAAAATGCACGTTAGAGAGTAAGGCTGCAACTGTAGCTATGATAGTGATATTATAAATCTGAGATAGCCAATTCATTACAATGACCTCGATGCATCATTTGCTCGGAGAACTGAGATTTAGAGCTATTGGGAGATTGTAGGCAGGTCAAAGTTAGACAAAGGTGGCTAGATGGCTAAATGTGAGTCCTTCTGTGGTTCATAGGCTTTGGCAACAATTTCAAACCACTGGTTTGGGCTCAAGAAGGTTCAGCCAAGGACGGCCAAGGGTTTCGACAAGCGCCGATGACCGATATTTGCGGTTATGTGTTGGAAGGAATAGAACCATAACCCCATCTCATCTTAGACCCTCCCTTGCTGCAGCCACTGAAAGGTTGGTGTCAATGTCTACTGTACGAAGAAGTCTTCACGAAGGTGGACTTTATGCAAGGTGACCAGCAATTTATGTGTCGCTCACCTCACGTCACCGAAGGGAACGTTTGATGTGGGCACGTCAACATGTCCACAGGACGGCTGATCGTATGAGTCCCAGTTTTCCTCCAAAGTGATAGTAGACGTTGTTTGATTTGGCGAGCTCAGGGAACGCGTTATCATCCATCAAACATTCGTGAAAGAGATTCATACAGAGGAGGCAGTGTCTGCATTTGGGGTGGTATCTCTTTGGGTGCACACACAGACCTCCATGTCTTTCCACGTGCAACCATGAATGCTTACATCTATAGAGATGACATCCTTGATGCTTATGTGTGCCCTTATGCCGGTGCATTAGGTAATGATTTCCTGTTACAGGGCAACAACAAAAGACCGCATAGGGCTCGCATCGTGGATCTTCAGCACCAAACAATTCAGCGCATGTGATGGCCAGTTCCATCACCGGACTTGAATCCCATCGAGCATATTTGGGATGCTTTAGGAAGACGTGTTGCTACTCTCAATTCCCCTCCTCAGACCCTTGACATGCTTACAACTGCTTTGCAAGAACAATCGCTCACACTTCCGAGCGAACTCATCGACCGCATAATTGACAGTATGACACATCGCTGTATATACTGTATTGCTATTAGCGGTGATCATACGGCATATTAAAGGTACTTTTCCTATACCAAACCGACAAATTGATTTTGCTAATTTCATAATTATGCTATTATTTGAAACACCATAATTGTCTGGTAATTTCTTTTAATGTTATTTTATACCTTACTATGAGTTGTATATTGTGGCTGAGTTTCATTAAAATCTACATGTAATATTTTGAATTATCGCTATTTTTTGTTGATTTTTCCTTAATTTTTGGAAACCAGTGTAGTTCCAATTACAAAAACTTTTCAAATGAGGTAAATATCCATGTTGTGGCACTGTTTAAAGTAAAAACTTAATTTTATAAAATATTACGAAATCTAATTTTTTATACGGTTCTTTAATCCCTATAGTTATTTTAAATAAAATATAACAGATATAACACAAAAAAATGTACTTCTGTACTACAAAAATTGACAGTTATTAAATTTTAAAGTTTGAGATTTTTGCTCCTGATTTTGTCTTTCATCGAGAAATCAGTTAAAAAGTGAATTAAAGTAATTCGAGATCGAAATCAGGGTGCAATGTCTTTTTTACGGCGAAACCACCTTTAGCCGATTTCGCCAAATCGGGGTATCACAAAAGAGGGTTATTTCATCTAAATATTTGAGCTGACTTTTAGGGGTCGTATACAAAGCTAATAATGAAATATTGAAATTAAACAGAAAAACAAATATTAATTTATTATCATATCAGAAAACTGTATTCTATAAAATATGAATACACCAAACACCAGAATCTACTAGAGATAGTGCTTAAAGTGTTCTCCACTGGCAGCAAAGCACAATTGAATGAAGGACAGAACACGAGTCCTGGACGTGTTGGAGCATAGCAGGTGCAACTGTGGGACAAGCAAGGATGGTACGCTTCTTCCGATCAACCAGAGAAGTAGGCTCAGTCGCATTGAACTGCGCATTGCTATGACTCCAGAAGTCCATCGGTGTCAAGTCTGGCGAACGCGGTGGCCACTGTACCGGACCACAATATCCATTAATTTGTTCAACGAATTCGGTGTCCAGATACGCACGGACGTTTCATGCTTTATGCGTAGGTGTCCGACCATGTTGAAACCACACTCGGCATGCATGTCGGAGGGGCAGCTCTTCATACAAGTCACGAACTGTGTTTTGTAGCAGATGCAGGAAACGATCGCCCGTTAAGTTCCCATCGTAGAAGATGGGTCTACAATCCGAGTTCCCCATATACCGTACCACACGTTCGTTGACCAGCGTACCTGGTGTCGTACTGTGCGGGCGATGTGGGTGTTTTGCAGAGACCAGTAATGCACTTTGTGCACGTTCACAATGCCACCCCATGTAAACGTTGACTTATCTGTATACAGGATGTCACAGAGGAAAGACTGATTTTCCTCTAAGGTGTTGAGCATGAAATTACAATAATCAAATCACCGTGCCTGAACACCCAACATCAATGCTTGCTCCAGTGCCGGATGGTATGGAAGCGCACCATGTGCATGTAACAAATGCCAGGCATGCTAACGCGTGTATCTGTATGCCTCGCTTATTTTCGCCGTGGTCAGTTGTGTATTTAAAAGAGCAAATGCCAGCACCTCGTCCGGTATCACTCGAACATTACACCTTGCCCGTCTACTTGTTCTGGGTAGTGTTACCACAACACCCCCCCCCCTCCCCAACAGAACCGATCTCTCCAAGACGGTGCAATGCGACAGTTATAGTTTCATGCGTTTATGTCGATCCCTAGGGAAACGTTCTGAATAAACTCTCGCAGCAGCTCTGACATTCCTTTGAGATTCACTATAAATAAGTATCATTTCGGCATATTGCGTGTATGTGTAGCCTGCCATCACATCTAGGCGCTGACTAGCATGTCCACTGCTAGATGGCTCATGATTTTCCCCGAACGTGTGGCGCAAGGCTGAATACATAGTAAACGTCCAATGATATATGGCAGAGGTGACCGCCAGATCAAAAGCGAGGCCACGTCAATGAAGATCGTACGCCACGTAGTGGAAGATGTTGAACTACTGGATGTTCAATAATTGAGGGGGTTAGAATGACAGTGGAGTAAGTACAAAATTTTAAAAATCTAGATAACCATATTTTTTTTCTGAACGTATATTAATTTCTGTTCAGTGTGACAGTCAAATGAGTCATAGTTCACTTAGGGAATCGCTAGGGGGCAAAACAAGTTGGACCACTTAATTCAACGGCTTTACGACAAGTTTCACAAAAACCTTATTTCTCAAATTAACTAAATATTGACTTACTCCACTGTCATTTTAACCCCCTCAATTGTTTTTACAGCTTGTGAGGGAATAATCAACAGATTTATATCAATTTCTGTTTGCTTCTAATATAAATATGGAAGTATTAGTTATAATGTAGTGAAAGTTTGTGGTAAATGTTGAAATAAATGTGTAATAAAATTTCAGAATCCATCTATAAAAATACGTGGGTTTCAAACCGCCAAAGTTACCACACTTAATAGAATAATTTTCACCCCGTTTGCTGAAAGTAATGCTGAAATATTTTTATATAGTCTGCAATTAAATTATTTTAAGCTATAGTTGTTGAAAGTAGATTGTAATTTTTTTAGTGAATGGCAACGGAACTGTTTGTTGACATGAGAAATGAAATGTTCTAGTATTAAAAATGTCGTTTGGTTTGATGCGTGGAATAAAGTTTTAGTTTTGAAATGTCGTTGTTTAATTGGAGTCAGATAAATTAAAATAAAATGAATAAATAAGTTAAGTACGACTAAATGAAATAATATTTAGGGAGGTACTTCTGACATAGTTTGATTATTTGTTACACGCTTTTATTGTACAACTTTACTTTAGTTCTTGTGTGTAAATATAGAATTTTGTAATCGAATTTTCACTCAATTTCTGAGGTGCTAAAATGATAAAAATTTGATACACAGGTGATTTTCCAGTAACAATACATTTTAATATGTTTAGAGGGAAAGGTATTTTTTCATTATAGAAGCATTGGCGATATAGAGAATTATATATAAATCTATCATCTGCGCATTCTCCTGAGTATATATTGTGAATCTTTACTCACTTATGGAAGACTTATCTTATTTACTAGAGATCTATTGCGAAATATTTTTGTTTGTTTTGATAAAAATATTTATATATAAAAAACATTCCCTATGTCTTTTTGGTTTCGGGAGAAAATGCAATAGTGCTTACATAATGCTTACATATTACTTTTACTACCGAAACTAAAATGATATTGTAAATGTTTTTAAATGTATACAATTTATCGAAACAAACTATCAAAAATATTTGGCAATAAATCTGGTAAACAAGATACATCTTCCATCAGTGAGTAAATATTCACAATACATGCTCAGGATAATGTGCAGATAGTAGATTTTGTCATACCTAATGACATCATCCTAAAAGCCCACGTATTGGCATTATAAACAAAGTCCACAAGATGGCACAGTTGTGTCAATTTGCGCCCCTATTCTAGTGTAAGTTGGTGCGCTTACTGTGCATGCAACCTTGGTGTGGTGCTGCGGTATTATTGTAATTTGCATAATCCCGATTTTCCTGCTCGTTATAGCTCGGCTGGTCGTTTACGTTCCGCTGCCATTTATCTAGTTCTTAGTGAGTATGTTTTATTTTCCAGGTGTCGATTCTACCTACTTTGACTTTTAAATGTTCGACCCCTAAAACTTAGCTCAAATTTTTAGATTAAATAACCCTCTTTGGTGATAACCCGATTTGGCGATACCGGCTAAATTTGGTTTCGCCATAAAAAGGACATTGCACCCTGATTTCGATCTCTAATTACTTTATTTTCATTTTTTAACTGATCTCTCAATGAAAGACAAAATCATGTGCAAAAATCTCAAACTTTGCAATTTAATAAGACACAGAAGTCAAAACTTTGTGTTATATCTGTTATGGTATGCGTAAAATTTACTAAATATAACTATAGGGATTGCGGGACCGTATAAAAAGTTACATTTAGTAATTTTTATAAAATAATTTTTTTTACCTTAAACAATGCCACAACATGAATATTTACCTCATTTGAAACGTTTTTGTAATTGGAACTATATGCCTACGACCAACGGTTGAGAAATTAAATATCGGCGATAAATAAAATATTGCACCCTGTATATATTCAATGACTAATTGACTTTTTATTTATTACAATGTTATTTACCGTAATTTCTGGCGATCCCTATCAAACAATTATGTTTCTACCCAGAAATTTTATTTTATATAATGTAACTTACTTGATCGCTGTAAATATTTGACTTCAATTATGAAATAAAATTTCTGGATCGAAACATAATTGTTTGATCCGCGGATTATAGGCCGAAAATTACGGTAGTTAGATTAATTTTCAAATCAAGAAAATTTTATCAGCATTATTGAAAAATCCTTAAACTGAAATCTCTGCACTCAAAAACATGCCATTTTTCGAAATGTACATCAATTCCCTCCTAAATTCCTCTTAAAATTTCCCTCCTGAATGAGACAATGAGAGAATCTCTAAATGAGGTGAAAAGGTGCTGCCATCTGTTGATTACTATGAAAAAGTTTCATTAATAACAATCTATTGCGCAAATATCTGGCGAATTTCGTTAAGCTTTCTGTTCTACTCTTTATTCTAGCTTCGGGGAAAAATGAAAAATGTAATTCTCTATTACATACGTAAATTTTCAAAATCCGTTACTAAGGATTTTTTATTACACTTTTTTAAACGGGGTGTGAAAGAGATTGGGTTTCAATAACCAAAAAAAATATTTAATTTTCTAAAAATTATTTTCAAACATTTTTATTTTCGATCGATACTACTCACTGCTTCATTTCAGCTTTAGTTTCCCCACCGCCTCCATAACACTATCTACCAACGGTAAAACCCATTAATTCCCAATTTTTTTTACACTTCTTTTAATTCTTCGACACCAGTTTTTCCCATGTAGTAATTATGAGTTATTTAATAGCTCAAAATTTGACATTAGATAATGAGAAAATTTTCGCACTAAAATACTAGTATTGAAATTTAAAAGTTTTATTCGGTTGTAGGTGATCTAGAAATACCGCGCTGGGCGGTTACGGGTTAAAGTACCATTAAAAGAAAAGAAACTTGTCTTAAAATTAGTGTAATAGATCTATTGTCAGTAATGCAAATTAATATCAGTTCTGGACACTTTACTTAATTATCTTTCAACATCATTCACTGTACAAAGCAAAAATATTTTTTAATGAATATTTTATTTTTCCAATTATAACTGTTCATTTCTTATATACTGAAAGACATTCATTTGAAAGTTTAAGATCTAAAAAATTTGTGTTTATATACAAGGCCATTACTTTTGTATATTTCCTAATTCGATAATCTAAAAACAATATCCTGAAGAAATCATTTTGGTAGAGTTGTAAATAGTCTACAAAACCAATGTAAATACTGATTTAGTTAATTCCATTTCAATAAATGAAACATTTCTAAAATGCATTTAATGACTGCAAAAATCTACAAACATATTTTAAATATTTAGAAAAATGCTTCGGAAGGCGAAACTTTCATTAATTCATAATTTGGTTCATAAATGGGTAAAGTTTTATTAAGTGCATTAAAAACTTTTGCAAATTAAAAAAATCAAAATGTAAATTACTTCAATTTATATTTTTAAATTGTTTAATGAGGTTTTTTATGCCTTCTAATTTATTTAGCTTTTTTCCCCTCTACCTTCTTTATGAAAGGACTACATTGCTCCGGCACTGTTTACGTTGGTGCTACCATCTAGGAATTAGTAGAGAAATTAACTGGGATATCGGTGATAATAAAATAACCGGAGATGAAAAATGTATAGCAGTAGATCTTTTTACTCTAGATGATTAGTTAAAACACCCTATTATTGGATCGAACCAGGGATGTAGCTAGAAGTAAACAATAGGGGGTGCTCAAGAAAATGTAGGGGGGGGGGGGGGGCTCATACTATTTCTCTCTCTCTGACACATGAACGCACAAACACAGATATATATGATGAAAGTATTATATAGAAAGGTAAATTAGTGTATATTCATATTGTAGGCACTATATTTCTTATTAAATTGTTTATAACTATATTTGATGCTAAGAAAAGTAAAGGCTGCCGACAATGTCATGGAGGATATATGGTGGATATGCAGTATACTTTTTGGATTATTTTAAGGAATACCGTATACCCTCTTCTCAAAAACACTATAGCATATACTTTTTAGGGTATACCCTCTGCCTAAAGCGTATGCCCTCTGTTTTTTTTATTACTACATCACTGGCTGCATAATGAACATTTTCAGTGCATAATTATACTAGTGAAATAAGTGATGATGTCAATAAGTAAATAAAAAGCTGACAGATCACCTGTTTAAAAAGAGTTGCAACCTTTAATTTTATTCTGAATATTCCTTGCCCTTAAGGATTCTAAAGTTATGTTTCTATATGATAAAAAACATTAGAAAAATCAAGGGTGTATTTTGCATTTTAAAATTAATTTTGTGTCTAGTCAAAAGCTAAAACCACTTGTATTTAAATTGGCTTTAACTCATTAGAATAACTGTTTTATGCTAATAATGGAAAACGCTACAAAATGAAAAAATTGAGTATATAACTAATGCAAAAGTGAATGTTTGCATCAGTAAAAGGTTGCTAATTCTGAGTATGTGCAGAAAGGATGCGCACATATTGAAGCACTTATTTGCAGTTTTTAAACAAATGCTGCAATTTAGTATTTATGCAAAACTGTAAAAAGCCCCCAAAACTAAGTTTAATTTTTGAAAAGAGTTACTTGGATTTTTGAAACAGAATTTCTTTTGGTGGCCTTGGCAACTTTCCCAGGGGGGGGGGGGCTCACAAATTTTCAGGAGGTGCTGAGCCCCCCCCCCCCCCCCTAGCTACGGCCCTGGATCGAACCTAGTAACTAAGACATACAGGAAAGAATTCTTAAGTTCAGTTTCAACAGAGAGCTGAAAGAAAGGATAGATTGAATTTGCGATATTTAGAAGAAAGGTTTAGAGAAAGGAGGTTAATAGTATCAAACTGTGTTGAATTCAAATATTTTTTTTCTCCGAGGTAATTTTACATCTCCGAAAAGGGTGGGGATAGGGGGGGCAGTATGAAGTTCCGGCGGGAGAGGAAATTTACCCTTAAAAACAATTACCAAATTCAAAATATCAAGTCTTCCTAGGTGGACATTTTGTTGTTCTGGGTTGGGGGGGGGGGGGGGGGAGAGCTCCTCCCTCCCGGCCGCTCCTATATTCGTCACTTATCAATTAAAACGACAACTTAACAAGTTATTACTCACCATTTGTAGTAAGGAAAAAAAAAAATCACTGCTATATAATATAATTAATGTCCAAGAATTTCGTTTTCATCAATTTTCGGTAAAAATTTTATTTCTGAAAAATATTTGTTTTCGGGCGCATTTTACCGTAAAAAATTGCTAAAGATTACTACTCTTATTAATTTTTTAATACTTACATGATATTAATGTGTCGTCAATTATGCATTATGCTTTCAGTCAACTTCTTAAGTATTTCTGAAACAATTTTACATTTGAAAAGAATGGGAAGATAATGTTTCGCAGCGATATGGTAACTTCAGAAAGTAAGATATTTATACCCCAAGTAATAAAAACGTGTCTTCGATTACAATAACTTTACTCGTTTAAAAAAGTCTCAAATCAAAATACTGGTTTATTATTTTTAAATATCTGCATATGTAGTCTGATTTGCATTTTAATTGCAATTTTTATTTATTGTTGGATCGTAAGTCGTATAGGATGCATAACATTTATAAAAATTGTACAATGTATCCCATTTTGTTTTGCCGATACCAAAAAATGAAAGCGCCACTCTTTCAACTTGTTTTTAACCCCTTAGCAGTGTCTCTAGGTCCCCCCCCCCTTCCCCCAAGTTTCAAGTTTAATTAGAATAAGAAAATAGAGAATATATTATTAAATGGATATTTAAAAGAAACTGGATTTGTCCACTATGTGAAAGAATCAAGTACAGTTTAATTTTACTTGCTCAAACTGGGTTCGGGAAATGCCAGTAAGGGATTAAAAATGTAAGTAATTCACGGAATATTCAATAGTTGCTATACAGTAGAAGTCCAGTGAAATTTATTTTACGGCTTCGTGATTTGGCTTTTATGGCACTTATGTTTTTGCTGAAACATGCTCATAAACTCATACCATGTAAAATTAATGCGCCAGCGTTTATTGTCCGGCAGAATCCATTGTTTAGAAATACCTTAGATCATCCGATCTGGCATTGAACGTGATATAAAATCGGGTAACCCTATTTTACAAGACCCAAACCAGGCTTTAATTTTTTTGTTGCGGGAAGGGTTAACTTTTTGGTTGGATTTTGGGATTCAGTTTAGATTCTTTTTGGCGGGTATATAAATTTTCTTTTAAATAATGTTAAATAATTTTTTAAGCTTATTGTTTTAAGAAATTATGTTCTTGAATATAAATGTGCTTATATTTCTTTTACGTCAGGAAAAGAATTGGCATTAGGTACGATTTTAGAGGGTTTTTTTTTTTTACGACTGCATTTAAAAAGGTTTTTTATTTCCATTTCAGGTATAAATGCTTGGAATACGTGTCAACGAGAGTAGTTTTTACTGATACATGTCAGTTTTGGGGCCGATAAAACTGTTTTGACAATTTCGGGTCAAACATCAAAACCTGTGCAGGACTAACGTATGAAGTCATCTTGCAAATTCAATTAAAGCTATAAGTTAGAGATTAGAATATCAAAACTTTTCATCTTCCTTTTAATTTTATTCTCAAGTACAAACTCGCTACTTTCTAACACATTCAAGAAGTCATTTCCATTCATACACGGAAATTGATTTTATGATATCCGAATACCTGAAAATCGGCGTTTATGTTTCACAAATAAAAGTAAAAATCTTTTCAGAAAGTGACGCCTGACTTATCGCTGTTGAGCGAGGAAAAAATTTTGAGACCCGAATTAAGAGAAATGTTCCGAAGGTGGTTTCAAATCTCATTCCTCCCCCGCACACACTATTTCAGTGCTATTTTCATTAGCACAATTACACCGGTTTAATTGCTAAATTTTACTTATTTTTTTTCCATTTCGGAATCAAGTCTAACTGGATCAATTGATTAAAATTATTATCAAAGACTATTATTAAAAGTTTTTGCACGCGTACTTTATAAGGAAGCTAACATAAGGAAAAGCAATTTCCATGTGCATAATTATTTTTCTTTAAACTTACGTCTGTATGTTGTTTTGTTTCCAGTTTGAATTAAATTGAACTAACAATAGAAAAACATAAGCATACAATACTTTAAGTATATAAAAACCTTTTTCAAGGGATTTTTACTGTCCTCATATGAGTAACCACTATTTTCGAATAATAATCTAGACGCAGTGTTTTTTTTTTCTTGTTTTTTTGGTAGCGAACTGTAACTACAATCAATTTATATAAAATGTAGCTAACTACAACTACTTGTTCTAAAAACCAGCGACTATAAATTATTTTTCATATATAGTCACTACTTCACTATTTTCAGATTGTCCAAATTCAATCAACATTCGAAATATTGAGAACGCAAGTTCAGTAATACTCTTGCTATATCGCGTCTACTGGATTACAATCAAATAAGTACGATAAAACAAGGGCATTAAAAATTTAAGAAAAATAATAAAAGAAGATGGCAGAAAATCAAGAAAATTCGCCTACAAAAATTGAGGCGGAAGGTCTGTCAGTAACAGGGAAGTACTTTATATAAACAGTTACGGCCATACTTCCCACTATCATATAATATGATTTCATGATAGAAAAATATTATTTCTTTTTGGTAGGCTTTAAGTTTCTTTATAAAGTGTTTGTTTTCCGGATCAATGCAATGCGGTCTTGTGTGCTTGTATAGATGGAATTAGTGGTTAACGGCAGAACTTCCACCTCAATTTTTGTAGGTGTACCTTGCGTGACAGAGTGTTGTATATAAAAACATTCATCTATAGAATCTCCATATTGTTTGCATATCACTTCTTGTTAAATGGGCACAGGTATATTACAAGGTATTTACCATCGATTTGTTGTATGATAAACTTTAAATTACACGTTTATATGCCAACCAGGAAGTTCTAATATTAATTTTCTGTGTCATAATATTAAAGTAAATCTACATAAAGTAATACCAAAAGATGAAACGCGGCATTAAAACATTAAGATCTAATAGTGAGTAAGTAAACAAGTATTGCCAGCAAGAAAATTATTCTTTGGTGGATCACCACTTTGTTTTACTAGCAAATGAAAAAATCTGACGCCATACGATTTTTTGCTAAACACTACAGCTATCATTCGTCACTGACATTTGCAAATTGTGGCACAAGTGACACATTTCACAAAAGGAAGTTACGATGAAATGATTTATAGAATGGCGCATTTTTTCCTCCCGAAGTAGCGTCAGTGCTCGGTGCAAACTATTTTTTTAAATTAGTCGCGCTACTCACTACATTACATTTTTTCAAAATGTAGCGTGTTACACTACAAACTATTAGAAAACGTATACTAATATAGTTTTGCTACTTATAGCGAGATATTTCCAACGACTGTCTTCGCCTTATTTAAACCTAGAAAATTATTGCAAATTGTGCGATTAAATAACGCGAAGATTGCTATACGGAAATAATGTTACTCAAATCAGAACAATACGACCCCACATTTTTGGTTAAAAATGAACTGATAAAAGTCCACTGGAAATACTAATCTTAGATTTTCTGGAGGTTTTATTTGCAATTCGAACATATGATTAAGTTTTACTGTATTTCATAAAAATATGAATCCGCGATAAATTCTTAATGTGGAACACGCCTTTTTTTGATTGGACTAAGAAATTTAATTTTAACATTTAATACTTTCTACTTCCAAAAATTTACAAAAGTGTATCAATATAAACCAAGTTTATTTCAAATACTTTTTTTTACATAGGAACAATTACTATATCAAGGAAATTTTACATTTCAACTAAAGTTAGTTTCATTTCATTCATAAATGAAATAGATTAGTAAACTCTAATCAATTACATAACTCGAGACTGTTTTAATCCACAAAGATCCAACTTTTGATCACGTCTAAAACTGAACTTGTAATATGAGTCATGCGCGATTTAAATAAAAATTTTTGCCTTAACTAAGAAGTCTTTGTATTTCCCACGTACTTTTTATACTTGGGAACCATTTCACTACAGTTTTCAAGCACCAACATGTGTTGACCTAACGCGAGAACTTGATATATAAATATGCCAGAATTAACTGAAAATAATTACAAATCAAATAGTGATGGGTTCAGATACCCTGAAGAACCAAAATCTTTAGAGTAATGAGTCAGATTTGGTAAATTATTCAGCTGTAAAAAATTGATATATCTAAAATTTTCCAAACTTTAAAGAACATATTTGTTAATTGTAAACCACATTTGAGTATAATTCATCGTCCATTTGAAATTTATTTTACATTATTTCATTTTGGAATCAAGTCTAACTGGATCAACTGCATCATTAATGGCAGATGCTGCAGTTGGCTGTAATTCAAGGACCTGGCTATATCTCTAATACATTTGGGGCTGTAATTATTTTCACTGGCTTCCCAATTGGAAATCATTGCATCATACACATCGTTAAACAAATCGGTACCAAAAATGGATTGAAGCTTTCGAATAAGTTCTCTTCGTTGGCCAGATTCTGTAATAGGTCCAATAACTCCTTTAATTCTGTTTTTCCAAAGCATGTCCAGCATGCATTGCTGACACTGAGAGTGACAACACTCTGTACTATCATGGCCAACATGGGCTGTTTTTTTAGAACTATGCAGGGGTTTACTAGAGTTCTTTTGAAACACTTCATCATTAAAAACCGATTCATCTATTTCAAAATCTGCACACTCAAAGTTTTTTTTTGTTGATGTTTTCATTACAGATAACTCTGAAAATTTTCCCGTCACTCCAGTCTTCAAAATTTCTTCGCTTTGATATCCTCGATCGGATTCGTCATTATCCAGGGGATAATTGCTGTCACTCCGAACTCTTGATGCAGCCTTTTTCTGCGGTAAGAAACACAAACCATTAATTGGAATCTTTGATCTTCTTAATGATATTGGATCAGAAACTTTGTATGTCGAAAAAGGATCAGACTTGAGAGATGTTCTTATCGACAAGAATTTAGGTTCCTTCAGACTAAGCGTGCGAGTATTCTGGCCCGATTTCTGTACGGCGACATTCTGAAATACAAGTGATTAATAAATTAAACATACATTTTTTATAGAACGCGTCGGCTTTAATTTAATTCTAATATAACAATTAATGCAGTTTTTAATAGTATAAGAGTAGTATAACACTATAGGCTGTTCAATTTTATTTACAGATGTGATATAACTGAAATTTACATTTTATTAAACAAAAAATAGCATCACACATGTATCTTTATATTAGGGTATATCAAAATAATTTTCATTTTTTGAATGCTTTTATACCAAATCAAGTAACTGGGACATTCTCATCCTTATTGCAGAACATAAAATGTTACTTAAGAGGATATATGCCCCTCTATATTCTATAATCATACAGACTTCTTTCATTTTTAGGTCGCATAAAGAGTGATAGAAATGTTGGAAATTTATACATCTTAAGGCATTTTAAACTACGCCTTAAAACAAATAAAACTGTCCACAAATTTCGTGCAATTGGAGGCCAGGACAATCGTTGCGTCCGGACTGTTCAAAACGTTTCATTTGAAGGAAGGGGATTTCCGCCTTGAAATCAAACCCAGAAGTGACAGGCCATCAGATGGAACTTTGACCAGTTGAAGAGAAACCACTCACTAACATCCGAAAACTGACTGAGGAACTAAGATACACATAGCACGCCATATTATAGAAGTTTAAACAAATTTGCCGGAAGTAAAAAAAAAAAAAAAAAATTCGATTTTCCCCTAATATTTTATTTGTAACTTTTCAATATTATAGTGTTTCACCCCCAAATTCTTCATGGCATGTCATCTCACCAGCGGGGAATTTACAGAAAATTTAGTTGTCATATTGGAGAAGTTACTCAAACTTAACTGAGTAACTGGTCGATAACTGTATCTACTAAAAATCATGAATGTTAAACATACAAAATATTTCATTTTAAACCTGTATCTTAATATATGCAGATAAATTCGCAACCAATTCATGTTGCATATCCAAGGCCAAATTTATGGCAGGGCATTCGAGGCAAGTGCCCCGAATCTCCACTCTTGAAAGGGCTCAGAAAATTAAAATAGGCCATATATTATTCTAGGGACCACTAAAATAATGTATGCACAGGGAATCAAAGTTAATAAATTGACACTGTACCGCTTAATGTGCCATTAAAGCTTCTAGCCTCCAATGATTTCACAATTACCAAAGAATTCATTATATCAAAGTGTCGCAGGGGGAACAACTAGCGGCCATGAAGCCTAAAGCTTCTAGCCTCAAATATTTTCAAAAGTTTCAAAGCATTCGTTATGTCAAAGGGTCTCAGAGGCACCAATCCACAATATTTTGAAGTAAAAGGCAAAAGGAAATTAATACAATTTTGATGTTATTTTCAAACACAAAAAAAATGTGACTATACTTTATAAGTTCTTTAATTTGGTCATCGGTTATTCAAGTCCCAAAACTAATTTTCCATATATAATTAAACTTTGTATCGTGAAAAAAAAAAGAAATTAAACACTATTGTAGCTATCTAAACTTTGCAATAAAAAGGTATAAAATTAAATGTAGCAGAATATTTTTCGAAATTATATTGGCTCCCAAGACAGATTGAGTTTTCTTTATTAGAGTTTATCCACTGAGCCTCCAGACACCAAATCCAATGTCTTGATTTCAAGAAATTGAAAAATTCTTTCAAATTGAATATTAAATTTTCATTATCTCTGACAAATTTTGTGTTTTAAATAGAGTAATAAGTAAATTTCTATATCGCATCCCTAGAAAAATACAGTCAATTGCAAATAAATTTTTTCTTAATATAAATCCATTTTATGGAAATGTGAATTCATGATATGACAATTTCAGTAACGTATTAAACTTCATTACATTTTTAAAAAATCACCTCCTATTAAAAATAGTTTTTTTACTATTAAATAAAATCTAGTTAAATATTTTTCTCTGCAGATTTTTTTTTTTTAATTGTGACACTCTCCTAGGCAAATAAATGTTTACTGAAATTGTTAAATTGATTTTGAAACTAAGATTAACCGTGTACTACTTTTAACTTTTATATAACTCTAATCTCATTTATTCGTATACAGCGCTAATTTAAAAAAAATTTAAAGCCTTGCACGAAAATTTGATTAAAAGTTAAAAACATACTTACTTTTAACCTACTGACGAATCCAAATTTGGTTTTGGGCATCTCTAAAAATGTAAAACACAAATTAAACCATGAAAGGACAAACTGATTAAATAAAAACAAAAACTATCGATAAAATGATTATGCAATCCTATTTCGATAAAAAGAAATAAAAGCTTGGAGGAAAATGGTTAAATGCACTGATATTTCAACTATAGTAAGCACTTGAGTTTGGTATATGTTAAAGGAATTCGATGTCTGCTGATAATGAATGTCTCAAAATTTGGTTATTCGTCTCTGAAACCAAATTTTAAAAACTGAAGATACAAAAAGGGCCAATTTTTTTCAAATCATACTAAAAAAGAAATAAATACTGCATTTTACATTTTTATTTTACACATCAATATTCTCGCCATTTACAAATTTTGTAATGTCTTAAAAAGTATATTTAAAAGTCTACAATAAAAGCAATAAAACCATGCAGTAAAAAGCAAGGCCTGTTTTATGGCAAGTCATTCGGAATACGTGTACTAGGTTTTTACTATTAAAGCTAGTCTCTAAAAATTTAAATAGATTTAACATAACTAAAATATAAATTTGCTCGAAGGTGCCAGAAAAGAAAGTGTGCTGAGAGCCCTCAAGATATAGATCTTTTGTGAACAGAAAACAAGAGTAATAAGAAATGAATAAAATACAAACTTATTCATAATATTCTTAATAGATTGCTAATTGGGTACTTAATCCTACACTATAGAATTCAAAATTGTTTCCGAAACATTATTTTCGAAAACAAAAGGAGAACAAAATACTATTAGCTAAGTGATACATTCTACATATCCTAATAAACTATGTATCAGGGTAAGGGAGATTTCAGAAATATAAGTCTTCCGCGAAAAAAAAAAAGGGGGGGGGGAATAAACTTATTTTCTTGCAAAGAAAAAGCTTTTTCAGACAGTGCGAATGTGAATCCGCAAATTTCGGTTTAAAGTTCTTCATATTTGAGGAGAGCATGCAGGCCGTTGGGCTGAATGGGCTTGAAATGCCCATCAGACACTTGATGCATTTTTAAAGCCGTGAGTATGCGCCGCGAAATGTAATGAATGTTGAATTATGTAAATGCTTTAAATATAAAATAAAATCCTGTATCAAACTACAATTTATCAAATAAATTCAAGATGTGCTTTTTGTAACATTACATTTTGTGCTTTTAAATTGCATAATTTACAATAAGAACGATCACAAACTGCTACATCTGATTTCGCATGAGAAACACATGTTTGCAGAGGCACATTTAAAATCAAAGTATAAAAGCGAAACAGGTTGGGAAAAAATGTACGCCGAAGTATATATTTTAAAAGTTCAAACAATGAAACAAAAACCTATAAACATACTTGAATCTGCAGATGATATGGAAGCTCGTCTCTTTAATTCTATTCCAGCTATAATTTTACTACCATTACTAGTAGAAAAATGACGTCTAAGACTCATCTGAAATATTAAGAATACATATTTTAGAAAACTTTCTACGAGAAGCAGAAAAATACAGCACAAGTGATATGATTTCCATCATGAAAGCAATTCTTAAATTTTTGAAAGATTGTAGATTATAACTAGTATATTCATTTTCAGATTTCCAGTTTGAATACTGACAAAACATTATAGCAAGGATAAATATTTTTACACTTAGCAATTCTTTTCTCTTTAGCAATTTTACTTGCACTTCACATTTAGTGACAAAAACATTTGCCGAAATACAAGAGTAATTGGTTGGATGCTTTTTCCTCGCACATTGTGAGGCTGGAACATATTGCATATTTAAAATTACTCAAAAACTAACTCTTAACAGAACATCATAAGGTTAAACTTTCTTTTTTTTATTCTCCCTTAAACTATTGCTTGACAAACCTTTTTTTAACACTTTCCAACCTAGTTGAAAAGTGTTTATAACTTCGGTTTGTCTTGCCGTCTGTCCGTGCTCTAACTCGCGTAAATATACTCCGATTGCCCTGAAATTTTAGTATGTTATTGTCGTTTACTGTAAAATGATCCCTATTCAAAATGGAACGTGTAGCACTTATAGTTATTTTACAGAGACAGTCAAAAGTATTCCATTACATTGCAGTCAATGGGAAAAATCGTTTCAGATTCATTTTGATGATGCTACGCCATTTGAAACATGATGAAATATACAATTAAGAAGCGCACTAAAACATACTTTTTGTAGAATATGGGGTGCAAAGAATTTATTAGACATTTCCAGGGTCACACAAAAGAATTCGGTTGCGCATTGTTCTACGGGGAAAAATCATTTGGAGTGTAATTTAATGTTACACTATTTCAAACATATTGAAATTTATATGCTGAGGTTTTACTATAAATTGCTCTCTTAAAAGTATGGTGTGCATTGCGTTTATCATTTAATTACAGGGACACACAAAAGATATCCGTTACAGTATATGTGCAATAATTAGCCTGTGATAAGTGCATTTTCAACATTAGTTTGCGTCAACTAAATTTTTGCATACTACGTGGTGTGTATAAATTTTGTTGGTCATATACAGGGTTACACAAAGGAATTCGTAAGTGTTATAGACTATGGGAGTGAATTGTTTAGTGTAGTTTTTAATTATGTGACGCATTTTCCAACTGAACTATAGTTGGTAGACTTATAGAAGTTTGTGGAAAATAATTATATTCATATACAGAGCTACGGAAAGAACAAGGTATATGGTTTATGGTTGGTAATTGCTGGAAGTTTGTGTTAACTAGCCTTAGACGTTTTTTAGCTTAATTAAATTTTAGCTTAATATGGGGTGTGTACAAAAGTGTTTATATAGTATACAGGGTTGTACAAAATATTTGGAGTGCATTTTCATCGATTGGCGAAAATTGCTACATTTGAACTTTCCAAATGAACTAAATTTTGTCATGCTAAGTAGTATATATCCAAATCTATAGATCATATACAGGTCTGCACAAAATAATTCGACAACATTTTTGAATATGGAAGGTAATTGTTAAAACTGAACTTTTAGATGAATTATATGTGTCCTATACTGTTCACTTGCATATCTTCTTTCACCATATTTAACGGTGAAGTTTCGTTACAGTTTTCTGGATGTATTGGAAAGTATTTCCTAACCTATGCTTGACGCATGATTTTTCGGTCTTGTTTCACTAATAAAAGAGAATTTTTGTAAATATCTAAAACTATTATTTCTGTTTAAATATCTTCATAGCTTAACATTTAAATAATCTTAAATTGCAATTATATTTTATACTTTTTGTTAACAGCTGAAAACACATCTATACTATAGTTTAATAGTTTAATACATATTTTATTTTTTAAATCAGTGTCTTACTTCAATTGTACTAATGTGTTTCTAAACGACTAGATTGTGTCAAAATAACTTGTTAGCAATTCGCATATGAAAAATAATTTTCCTGCGTTTCGGACATATAAAAAATTTTCAATATATTTTCACATGAAGAAATAAAAGTAGTTATGGTAACTTAGTGATAATTAGTTTATTCAAAGTAAACAAGAAAGAAAAATTATGCGTCGAGCATAGATTATTCACACTTTCCAACACTTCCAATATAATTTTGCAAACCTTTACTGAAAAGGTGAAAGATGATATCTAAGTAAACACTTTGGAAAACGCATAGCATATTTAAAAATCCAATTTCAGGAATTACCAACAATATTCGGAAAACTATCCTAACTCTTTTGTTCAGACCTGTATCTATAGATTTGTATATATACTAAATAGAATGCTAAATTTTAGTTCAATTAGTAAACGCGTAGCACAGTTTAAAATTTCCCTTCTGGAATTTCCGCCAATAAATGGAAATGTACTCGAGAACTTTTGTACTAACCTGTATCCGATCTATTCAGTTTATATACAACAGGTAATAGATTAAAAAAATGAGTTAAATTTAAAAACGCGTTCAGCAAATGAAAAACGCACATCCCGCAATTATTAACAAGCAGTACTTTAACCGAATTCTTTTGTATGTCCCTGTAAATGAACGATGAATGTTATACACACCGCAATCTAGAGTAAGTTTCTTGTAGATAGATTGTATGCACACCATATGACCATATTATACAGTAAGCATTTTGTAGTGATATATACCGTGACCTCAGTGATATATATCGATTTCAATATGTTTGAAATTGTGTAACATTAAAATGTGCCGCAAATGATTTTTCCCCCCATAGGCCTTAATGTAACTGAATTCTTTTGAGTGTCCCTGTAAAAAAAACTATAAGTGCTACACACTTCATTTTCAATACCGAACATGCCATAGTAAACTTCACTAACATATATCAATTGCATGACAATCCTAATGTATTTACGCGAGTTACGGCACGGAAAAGACAGACGGCAGACAAAAACCGAATTCATAAACACTTTTCAACTATGTTGGAAAGTGTTAAACAATAAATAATTCTGTTGCACTTATAAATAATTTTGTTGCACTTATAAATAATTTTGTTGCACGAATAAGATTTTAGAAAAATTTTCAAAAGGACATTTTATAAAATTATTTTAATCTTCCAGCAAGCGCACCTGTCGCAAATTTCACGACATGCGATTTTTTCGAAACTTCGTTCTCACAAATTAAAATTCAATTTTTACTGCTGATAAGTATATAATTGCTCTTCTAATATTATCTTATTACCGTAATGAAAAATCTTCCATTTGTAATAGTGTAATTACCGCCGGCAAAAAATAATAGCCCGAGACCTAGTAGGTAATTTGGAGCAGGTACTTGATAAAAGCTGAAAATTGGTAGTATATTATTTCTACCTTACCACACTACGAAATCATTAGTCTACCAGCTAGCTGGTCGCTAATTCGCAACTTACGCAATTTTTCGATGAATAAAAAAAAGGTTCTTGATAAAAGCTACAATTTACATATGAAAATAAGTGTTTTTAAATGTAAACATAATTTGCAGACGAATCTGCCAGTACTAAATACATGGCAGACGTCTTCAAAGTTACAAAAATAATTGAAAAAAAGGTTTCTGATGAAACTTTAAACTTACACAGAAAATTCCAAATACTATTGTATGTTAGTGTCGGCAAGCCTATTGGATGTTTAAAAGTACCTGTCAGATGACAAAGGGGTGTGCGTAAGTGCCACAAAGAGGTTGCGCTGTAGTAGTATGCACGCGATAGAGATTGTCTATTGGACGGATGGTCAATAGCATAGGTATAGAAATTAGTATTTTATAATTAAATTTAAATATATTTTATAATTAAATTTAAATATATTTTATAATTAAATTGAAATAACGGATATATTTTATAATTAAATACAAATATAAATATTTTATATGAGGGGCAGTCAAAAAGTTCCCTGAATTTTGTTCTAATTCTTTATTACCACAATATAGGTGTACATTTACTTATTCGCCTTCAAAGTAGGCTCATCAGAGCACATGCACTTGCTCCACCGCTCCTGTCATTGGTAAAAAAAAAACGATTTTTTGACAACGAAGATGTGGTGCACAGTGAATTTGTACCTGCTGGACAAACTGTTAACGGCCCTTTGTACGGTTCAACTTTTGTAAAGCCCGAGGTAGGCAATCCGAAAAAAACGTCCCGCCAAATGGCAAAGCGGATGGTCACTGCACCACGATAATTCTCCCTCCCAAACATTGATTGTTGTGCAGACAGGGCTCGCAGAAAAGAATATTCCACTCCTCCACCAGCCTCCCTACTCACTGGATTTAGCACCATCGGATTTCTGGCTCTTCCCCAAGATAAAAATGGGCCTCAAATGTAACAGTAAAAGACATCAAAACCAACGCGACGGCTGATCTTGGGAAGATACTAAAACAGGACTTTCACCGTTGTTTCCAGTAGTAGCAGGAGCAGTGGAACAAATGTATGCGTTCTGATGCGTCCCAACCACTTTAAAAGAGATTAAGTAAATGTGTACCTATACTGTGGTAATGAAGATTTACAGCGAAATTCCGGGTACTTTTTGACTGCCCCTTGTATTAACATATATGTAACGCAGGTGACAAAACAATATTTGGATGTGTTTGGATATTTTATTATGTACAGCCAAGAAATTCCTGTAGCGAACTTTATGGTAGCCTTCTGTGGTGCTTGTCACACATGGTAAAACAACGTCTATGTATCGTAAATTATGATTTTTATGGATATGTAAAATCACGTTACTTTTTTCCAAAGTCTTATCCGTGAAAACAATAACTTTATCACTCACAATTTTTGTACACAGTACACAATTTCACAGTTTTCCATTATAATGAAAGTTCATAAGAAAATACTGCATAACTATATAACAAAATATAATACTGTATGACAAAATACGACATCGTAGTCTTTTTCGACACACGTGCTCGATAAACTATTCATATTAATTATAGTGTTGCCAGACAAGGAGCATTAAAATGTTCAAAAGTGTCAAAAAGACGTCTATGCCAGAAAAACATGGCGCCATCTACAGATATCTTCTAAAACTACTTATTCTAAGTTATAAAAATCTTTATAAGAAGTTATAGGACAAAGTATTATAAAATCTTTAATTTAATCCTTTTCTTTTTCATTATGAAAGGGATAAATTTATAAAAAAGAGTGGTATTTTCTGAACGTAAATAAAAAGAAACATGAAAAAATCCTTAGTTATGACCAAAAAATTTATTGTGTTCTTTGTAAACAATAATCAATTATCAAAATGCTGTAAATATTAGATCATAAATGGCTACATAGTATGGCGTTAGATTCTAATGGCTGGCAAATGGAGCGCCATCTATACTACCGAGTACTTAACGCTTTCAGGGGCAAGCACTTGTGCTCCTGTAACGTTGAATTCCCACCGGAATTTAGGAAAGAATTTAGTTCAAAATAAGAATAAGCAATTTTTCAAGTTTTTCTCGTCAAAGTTAAAAAAGTAAAATTTAATTAAAAGTTTCTGGTTTGAATCGGATTAAAATTAGGTGGTATATAGTATATAACACCGCCCCTCAAAGGGTTAACTGTTAAAAGACAGACTACATATGACAGCGATTGATTTCTATTATTTTTTATCAACTTTGAAGACGTCTCATGTATTTAGTACCTACAGATTCGTCTGCCAATTAGGTTTTTTTTTTTTGTTTTTTTTTTACATTTAAAAAAACATGTGTTTTCCTATACGTAAATTGTAGCTTTTATCAAGAACTTTTTTTTTTATCGAAAAATTGCAAGTTGCGAAAGCACCACCAACTAGCTGGCAGACTAATCAAATATTCTAATACAAATCTTGTGTGTGGTTATATATATATGCAAATTTTATCTTGAAAAGGGCTCTAACGATTTTGACGAAATATTGTATCCTACTGTTTTGGGGCACCAGAAAACCATTGAGCTAGGTCACATGTTCGAGAAAATTCGATTAGTGGGTCATTTTGGGTCATGGTCTAGCTAATTGTATCTAAAAAACGGTTCAAACGATTTTGACGAAATTTTGTATCCGAACATTTTCGGGCACGAGAAGACTATTGGGCTGAGTCACATGTTCGAGAACTTTCGATTAGTGGGTCAAATTAATGTTATCTAAAAAACGGCTCTAACGATTTTGATTAAATTTTGTATCCTACGAGTTTCGAGCACGATAAAGTCATTGGGCTAGGTCACATGTCCGAGAAAATTCGATTAGTGGGTCATTTCTGGGTCATTGTGGGTCAAGATCTAAAAAGCGGCTCAATTTACACTAAATTTTGTATCCAATGGTTTTCGGGCACGAGAAGACTGTTGGGCTAGGTCACATGTTCGAGAAAATTCAATTAGTGGGTCATTTTGGGTCATGGTCAAGCTAATTGTATCTAAAAAGCGGTTCAAACGATTTCGACGAAATTTTGTATCAGACTATTTTCAGGCACGAGAAGACTATTGGGCTCGGTCACATGTTCGAGAACTTTCGATTAGCGGGTCATTTTTGGGTCAAAGCGAGTCAAATTAATTTTATCTAAAAAACGGCTCTAACGATTTTGATTAAATTTTGTATCCTACGAGTTTCAGGCACGCGAAAATCATTGGGCTAGGTCACATGTTCGAGAAAATTCGATTAGTGGGTCATTTCTGGGTCATTGTGGGTCAAGATCTAAAAAGTGGTTCAATTTACACTAAATTTTGCATCCAATGGTTTTCGAGCACGAGAAGACTGTTGGGCTAGGTCACATGTTCGAGAAAATTCAATTAGTGGGTCATTTTGGTCATGGGTCATTATGGGTCAAGCTATTTTATCTTAAAAACGGTTCAGAGGATTTGAAATAAATTTAGCACCCTACAGGTTTAGGGAACAAGAAGACTATTAGGCTAGGTCACATGTTCGAGAAATTTCGATTAGTGGGTCATTATGGGTCAAGCTATTTTATCTTAAAAACAGCTCAGACTATTTACACTAAATTTTGCATCCTATGGTTTTCAGGCACGAGAAGACTGTTGGACTAAGTCACATGTTCGATAAAATTCAATTAGTGGGTCATTTTGGTCATGGGTCATGATATTTGAACTCAAATTTAATTTTGACCGAGCATAGCGCGGTCTTCCCTGCTCGTGATTTCATAATGCGGTAAGGTAGAAATACTATACTACCCAATTTAAGCTTTTATCAAGCTTTTATCAAGCTTTTAGCTAGCTCTCGGGCTATAAATCATGCGCCCGCTAAAAGGTTAAGCATGTCAACCTTCATTAATTTTTTTTCTTGAATAAAGCTTAGATAAAAAGTAAAAATTAAAATTTAACATGCAATTTCTTAGATGGAGCTTGAAAACAATCTCTTTTTAAGAAATACCCTCTACACAAAATTAAAAACTTGCATCTTGAAAATAAACAAGATATTTACCTTTTCCTTTAATTTCTTGTTTATAGATGAACTAGTATTTTGCAAAACCCAAACTTCTGAGAGGTAAGGCTGCAAGCCAGATATACCAAGAATTTCATCAGTTGTCGGACGTTCATCTGGATTTTCCTTAAGCAGATGATCAACCAATTCATTTACCAGTAAACTACAGTTTCTAAGGGAAGATAAATATAAATTATAGTCATTAGATTTCATACGAGAAATATCCACATGAAAAGTTTCATATTTTTGTGAGGAACATATCTTGCAATTCCAATAAATGGTTTTAAGATAGGATACCTCTACACAGTTAGTTTCCATGGAATAAAGAAATTCACTTCTAGCAGCTTCTCAGTGGCGGATCAAACCCTCCATTTAGAGGGGGGTAAACTTTATACAGGGTAAGTCAAAAATGAATATAGCGATTACAAACGTCTATAACTGTTTAATGGAAAAGAGTTTGTCGATAAGATTAACACAGAATGTAGACGGAACTTCAAAATTTTGTATACATACGTCATAGATGTTCTAAGTGACTTCTCTTGGTCACACGGACAACATCTAGTCCATTTCACGCCATACATTCTGAAGCATTTGTTCAGTCACCGACGCAAGCGCATTACAAATGCGTACTTTGAGTTCAATTGTTTTGAGCATGGAAGGCACATAACCCAAGAGAAAAAAATCGCAGGGTGTTAAGTCCGGAGATCTCGGTCGCCAAGAGCAGAAGCCATCGTCGGCATCTCCACTTCGACCGATCTATGGGGTTATGTTCTGTGGGGTTATGTGAAAGAAAGTATGTGCCTCCCATGCCCAAAATAATTGAAGAACTCAAAGTACGAATTTATAATGCGCTTGCGTCGGTGACTGAACAAATACTTCAGAATGTATGGCGTGAAATGGACAACCGCCTAGTTGTTGTCCATGTGACTAAGGGAAGTCACATAGAACATCTATGACGTATGTATACAAAATTTTGAAGTTCTGTCTAAATTCTGTGTTAATTTTATCTATAAATTCTTTTCCATTAAAGTTATAGCCCTTTGTAATCGCTATATTCATTTTGACTTACCCTATATTTTGAAGTAAGAGAAGATCTCATCTGTACATAAGCAGTTATTTAAGTTTGCCAACATCTCCAAATTGGATGTTTTAAGACAATAACAAAATTATTTTCGCTCCTAAATGCATAAAATTTGCAAGTATATTTGTAAATATATAAAATTTAAAATTTCTATTGATAGATACTAAGAAATTGAATATTTTTTCCAATTTCCTTATAAGGATCTTTCAGAATATGCTGTCAAATTTGGCATTTCAAGAAGACTTTGGGAGACTAGTACGTCATGAAAAGGATCATCAGCGAGCAATTGTAATTGAATCTGTACCGCATCAGAAAATCAAAAACGTTCAGTTTTTTTATGATTTTGTCTGCAAATTACAGGAATTTTAAATGTCAGTATATGTAAAAAATTTTTGAATTGTTCAGTAGGAACTTTCTTTTTAAAAACACCTTTATGTGT
Source organism: Maratus michaelseni (assembly GCA_963931845.1). NCBI lineage: Eukaryota > Metazoa > Arthropoda > Arachnida > Araneae > Salticidae > Maratus > Maratus michaelseni. The sequence goes on from OZ007586.1 coordinate 421,817,332, forward strand.
ATTTGCATTTTAAAAAAGTACTGCTGCATAGAAACTTTCTTCGTTCAAACGGGGGTCATGACCTCTGTGACCTCTCCCTTGGATCCGCCCTTGCAGCTTCTATTACTCTTTTGGAGAAAACAAAATGAAAATTTTATGTATCTCTATAAGCAATATAAGTCTTGCTTATAGACAGCATATTTATAACATTTAAAAAATAGCAACATCTATAAATACATACTAGAATGTGTTTCTCAAATTGCCCTAAGCGCCTGAAAGGCTAAAGACACTCACAGTAAGTGATGTCATTTAATTTTATCCGAATTTGTCCGTTAAAAATATTTTATCTGAAGACTTATCTGATATTACTATATTTGAAGGGCTCGGCTGTAAAACATGGAAACTAACATTTTTGATTTTTCTGATTTTCCTGTTAAATTTTTGAACTGCAACTTGGCAACTTACTAAAAGTACAAAATTTAATTTTTTTATTATATGCCATAAAAGAAAATTTTAGATATCAATTTTAATAATGAAGAATCTTTTGCACATAACTGCAATAAAAATCTGACACAAAATGTTGCACTAAGTTAAAGCTCCAGAAACATCTTTAAAAAGCCGAATTATAAAGAGGAAGCAATCTCAGTAGTTTTGTTTGTAGTTTTCTTTAGAAAATTAACCTTGAATATCTCTAAACTTTCATTTTATTAAGTTTTTTAACACCATACCCTTTCAGTTATAATAGAATTACAAAGAAAATGATTCTAGATATTTTCTGAAGTTAAAAAAGGTAAAAGCATAATCCTTAGGGTAATGTATCCGACTGCCAACACTTAAGGGTGTATTCAAATCCAAACTGCTTATTTTGAGACACATTTGTAAATTCATTTTTGCTCTAAAATGCATCCAATTGGCAGGTTCTCTTATTCAGAAATTTTATAATGTCCGTATTGTCTCGATTTTTTGATAAAGGCAGAATATATTTCAAAAAATGCTGTCAAAGTGGACATTTTGAACCGAATTTCCCGAAGCGATAGCGCTGGAAACAAAAAAAAATGATCGTACTGTGAAAATAATTGTCTGTAAATCAATTTCTAATTAATTGAGCGAAAAATAAAAACATGGGGCCCTTATAAATGTCTTTATAAATCACGCCGCCAAGTTTCCAGTTGTTACTTTTAAAAATGAGTCTGAAAATGTGTCTCAAAATTTTGAGTTGTTGAGCGTGGAAAAATATTTTTGAATATCACCTTAACGCAATTTAAAATAAAAAAAATAAGGCTTTAAATGATCGTATAAATTCGAAATTGGAGTCATGTCAAAAACCATGTTTTTTGACATAATGGCGCAAATTTCGAATTTATACGATCATTTAAAGCTTTATTTTGTTTTTCAAGTTAATGGTCCTCTTCACGCACTTGAAAACACCCGCTCGCTAATGTTAATCCTATGGAGCATTATTTTTCTAATATCTCGTCTGCATTTCAATATTTTTAAATGTTTTTTTTTTTTTTTTTTTTTTTTTTGCATTGGATAGCAGAGAAAAATCTATTTCTGACGTTGATTACTTTTTCGATTTTCTTTCTAGATTTTTTTTACGAAGATACTTTCACTTTCGGAACCGGTTTCAAAAGTGAAAGTATCTTGGTAAAAAAAATCCGCAACGAAAATCGAAAAAGTAATCAACGGTGGAAATATATATTGATCTCTGCTATCCAATGCAAAAAAAATTTTTTTAAATATTGAAATGCAAACGAGATATTAGAAAAATAATGCTCCATAGGATTAACATTAGTGAGCGGGTGTTTTCAAGTGCGTGAAGAGAACCCTTAGCGTTAGGGTATCGGCATTAGAATTCTTTAACTGCTGTTAGCGGTCACAGACCGCTGCTTTTTTCAATTTTCAGTTTACCTCTAGATACTAGTGAAATTTTGTTTAGTTTGGAGCACTAGTATTATCGCTAGAGACTAGGATAGGTGGATTTTAATTATAATAATCCTGATATAAAGTTTAGTACAGAAACAGTATCCTATGAGTTAATATATCATTTTATTAATCTTTCGACCAAGCGGTCTCGGAGACCACTCACAGCAGCTATGCGACAATTTTTGCCACAGCTGTTAAGGGTTAAAACGAAAAAAATATTATAATGTTTACTACCAAGGAGTTCTGTAAATATATGTTAAGATAGTCTCTAAAATGTATTCATTGAACAAAATCTCGTGATCTCTCCTCTAAAGTAACAACTATACTGTATGACAGTCGAACTTTCGTTTGCATTTTTTTACAGTATAATAACTGGTCCTATAGCATAATGAATTTACCAAACGTTTTACGTGTTTTTAGAGGTAATGGAAATAATCCATATACTTACTAAACAGTTTCTCTTTACATGCTTGAAATTTAATGATTGGTACAACGTTATTTTGATATTCCGATTAAAATAACAAGATAGACAACAATATAAAACATCGTAACTAAATTTTTCAACTAATTTAGCTTCATTAAAGATTTTCAAACTTAAAACGATTCAAACGCAATGAAAAATTTATTTAAAAAAGATACGTCAACTAATTTAAAGAAAGCATCAGTTGCTTAATATATCTTAAAACTATGAAAATCTTAATTCGCCTTTTTTTTTATTATCTTATATATATTACTGTGTTGCAGGGTATTTTGTCCATGTTGCATGGAACATTTTATTGTAAAAAGGTGCTCGACATCTTTATAACTCTTAAGCTTAAGAGGAAGAGAGTGATCACTAGTTTATTTATATTGCCTCTTAAAATATCGAAATTTTACAATACAACTTTCCTTAAAACAGTTTCCTAGAAACTTTCTGCATGTTCAAATTTTCAATAATTAGAAAATGCATAGAAGTTTTATTTACCCTGGCAGTTCTTTTCTCTGCCCAGCAATTATCAATGAGAGAAGATGTGGAAAATTGCATGCTTGGAAAGGGTGAGACAAAGAAGCCATTTCAAACAAGATGCATCCCAAAGCCCATATATCACTTTTGTAGCTGTATCTTAGCAATGTTTAGGAAATTTAGATAACTATTCTAAATATATTTAATAATAATCAAGCTCAGTTACTCATTGATCATGTTTATGTATAAACAAATGTACTATATTTACATCTTAATCGTTTGATTTTAAGCCCCGACGCAAGCGAAATTATATCGCAGAAAAAAAGATACGTTTGCTCTCATGTTTTTAAATTTCTTTAAAAACGCAAACTTTTAAGTGAATTACAGCAATAAAAAAATTATTAGTTATCCTGATGAACTTATCCTCTCATGAAAATCCTGTCTGAAAGATAATGAAGCCTCTCGTCGCAATCTCATAACTCCACTGAAAATCAATTGTTTAAAAAGGAATTAGCAAAGTTAGCAGTAGTTTCCAGTTAACAATTTTTAAATATTCCAAATGTCAAGAGTCTTAAAGTCTTTCCGGTTAAGCGATTTCCGATATACAAAAATCTTAAAAGTTAATTATACGGAGAAACTTTAAATTGCATTAAAATCTTTTGTACTTAAAAGGCAATTTTCTCATTTAAGTATTCCAACTTCTAGCGAAAAAAATATTTTCCAGTTTCAATTACTATTAGTTTAACAATAAATTTAGAAAGTTCGTGTTAAGGCAGTGTTTCTCAACCATCGCGTCGCGACATACAAGTGCTTGGCGTACGCATTAATTTTGGGTGAAGGAAGGATTGGAGGAGTCTGTTGAGGCAATGCAAAATGAAATCTAAACTTCGTCCGTGGAGGAAAGGGGGACGAAATATACTCAAATGTTCTTCCAAATTTTTTTCAAATCCGTACGCACACCGGGTACTGATGGTGAGCTCTCCTCCTAAATTAACTGGAAAAGTATCTATTCATATACTTTTATTTCCAAAGAAATGCATTGTGTAGCTAAAAACCTTTAATGGTCTTTAAACCTTTAAACTACGCTCTTAACAAAATACAATTAAAACCTTCAAAATAAACTATCATACAATGACATGGCAATCATTAAATAATCATTTCAATCACAGCCTTTTACATCCCAGTTTTTTTTTTTTTCTATCGTACTATTTTCAAAGACTTGGGGTCAAGATCTTCCCTGCAACCCCACACTAAAATATTTTAAAAAACATAAATAACTAGCATTATTAATCTGACTTCGTCAACCATATACACTGGCCCACATTTGTTTTTGGACACTTGTGTTTCTGAAACTTACTTAACATCTAATTATTAAAGGATCTACTTAAAAAAGTTTCATATAAACTTTCTTTTGTTTATAACCTACATATTATAATGAAAATAAATTTAAACTTTTTTTTTTTTTTAAATTATTGTACCGAGAAAGTGTTAAAAGCAATCTTACATAAGTAATTAGACACTTGAAAACTTTACTAAATTTGTCAAGAGACTATATTTTTTGTTATTTTTATTATAACTGGAAACGAGCAGGGAAGACCGAACTATACTCGGTCAAAATTAGCTTTGAGTTCAAATATCAAGACCCATGATCAAAATGACCCACTAATCAAATTTTCTCGACTTTGTGACGAAGCCCAATTGTCTTCTCGCTCCCGAAACCCATAGGATATAAATTTTAGTCAAAATAGTCAGAGCCGTTTTTAGATAAGATTAGCTTGACCCACAGTAACACAAAAATGACCCACTAATCTGATTTTACCGTGCCCGAAAACCGTAGGATACAAAATTTAGTTCAAAATTTTAGCGAGCCATTTTTAAGATAAAAATAGCTTGACCCATAACGACCCACTAATCGAATTGTCTAGGACTTGTGACCTAACCTATCCTAATGATTTTCTCGTGCCCGAAACTCGTAGGATACAAAATTTAATCAAAATCGTTAGAGCCGTTTTTTAGATAAAATTAACTTGACCCGCGTTGACCCAAAAATGACCCACTAATCGAAAGTTCTCGAACACTTGACCTAGCCCAATAGTCTTCTCGTGCCTGAAAATGGTAGGATACAAAATTTGGTCAAAATCGTTTGAACCGTTTTTTAGATATTTAGCTTGACCCTGATCCATGGTGACCCAAAATGACCCACTAATCGAATTTTCTCGAACATGTGACCTAGCCCAATCGTTTTCTGGTGCCCCAAAACGGTAGGATACAAAATTTCGTCAAAATCGTTAGAGCCGTTTAAGATAAAATTTGCATATATAACCACACACTCACAAGATTTGCTCGTATTAGAATATATAAGTCAAATGTTATCGTCTGCACTTTGAAATTACTTCTACTTCGTGTAAATTTGTTTACATTTTTATATTTGAAGTGAACAGTGCCGGGTACTACAAAGTTACAACAAATTCTATTAGTAATTTAATCATAGAACATTTTAAAGATTGTAAAAGTATCAGAATTATCACAAAATTTGTTAAAGTAAGTCATTAAACTCTTTTTGCTATTATAAAACAATGGAAACTACGTGGAACTGTTGAAAAAGCATTAAACTTAGGAGCTCCTCACAAGCTAACTCCAAGGAATCAAAGGTTCATTATGCATAAAATCAAGAATAATGAATTAGTATAGTGAAACTTACAACAGAATTAGAAAACAGATTTCAAATAAAAGTAAACCGTGAAACTAAGACGAGTTATCAGATCATATGGATACAACAGTAGTTTCCAGAAGAAAAATTTCCGTTAAGGAAAGACAAGAAAGTTAAGTCTAGATTTTGCAAAATCCATGGCAGACAAAGATGTATCGTTTTGGGAAAACGTCATATTTGTGTATGAATCAAACTTAACCTATTTGGGTCTGGTGTGCGAATAACTGTGAAGAAATCCCAATGAAGAGCTCAATCCGAAAAATCTATTGCCAACTGTCAAACATGGAGGTGGGGGCATAATGGTTTGGGGATGTTTTTTGCTGCTTCTGATATGGGAAATTTATTGTTCATTGAAAATAATATGGACCGATGTAAGTATATAAATATCCTCAAAGAATACTTGAAAATATCTGCCCAAAAACTTGAAATTCAAAACTCATTCAAGTTGCATCAAGATAATATCCCAAACATACAGCCCTAAATGTTTGCTTATAGCTGCTGTACAACTGTCCCAAAGTTATCAAGACTCCACCATATTCTCCAGATTTAAACCAAATTGAAAATGTGTGGCATGAACAGGAGAAAAGAACAAGAAAATATATTTCTTCGAATGAACTACTTAAAGCAGTATTAGAGGAATGGAAAAAAATTGAACATTCTTACACAAAAAAAAACTTGTTGCATCCATGCCAAAACGTATTAAAGTAATTTCAGCTAAAAGTTACCCAATAAAAATTTTAAATTATTTACATATTTTTGTTTACATATGTTGAATGTTCAAAGTGTCCAATTACTTATGTGAGAGTGTCTTTAGCACTTTCTGGGTAAATTAATTTTGTGAAAAAAAATGTTGAATTTATTTTTCATTACAATATACAGGTTTTATTAGAGAAAAGGAAGTTTACATGAAAAAAAAATTAAGTAGATTCTTTAATATTATTAATTATTATAATATTCCTTTAATTTAATATGTTTTTTATAAGTTTCAAAAACACAAGCGTCCAAAAACAAATATGAGCCACTGTAGTTTTAAAATAAATGCACAAATATAGCGGGATGCACAAACGTGCCGTGCGAGTACTTTGGGTGAGTCGCAACCAGAGCTGGGCAGTATCGAAAATACATGTATTTGAAATACATTTTCAAAATACATTTGTAATTTGTATTTTAATCAGATAAAACTAAAGTATTTTAGTAATGTGTTTTGAAATGATTTTTCCATGTATTTTGTATTTTCAAAATACTCAAAATACATTTCTCGATTTTTCAAACAGTTCGTACAAGACTGGTTTAAACAACTTGTGTTTAAACCGCAAATTACCGATTCGCAACAGAAAAATACATGCTTGTCTGTTTTGTTTAGTCTTTGAATTCGTTTCTAGAGGTTAACATAAACATTTTTTTTTTTCAAATCTGGTATGATGAGGATTTTTATCTTCGGCCGAAACATTTTTGCTGAATGGTTATAACAAATGCGTTTATAATTCTTAATGTTGCTTTGTGAATTATAAAATTTTGTGCTGTGTTACACAAGTATAGGCAGTGCAGAGTTTTCTTGAGTATTGCATTTTTAAACTATGTTAGCAGTGTAAGACTGGATCGGGTTTGGGCATTACTTTTAACTGCAGATTCGGTCCGGGCAGGGTCAGATTTATTTTTTTATAGACCGAGCCATTCTTCCTAGAGGCCAAGACGAGAAGAAATTTTCAAGTCCGATCTCGACCCAGATCGAACAAAAATGATTGGTCCAGCCTGGCCCGTATAAAAAGCAGTAAAATTTGACCCGGTTTAACAATTTTTGCAAAAAATGCATATATTTGCCATTATTCTATAGTTATAAATTTAAATTTATACTTTTTGAAGAATAGTACATATATTTATAGGCAATAAAATTAAAGTACCCAAAAACCAGTGAAAATAAACCTGTATATGATGAAATCCTGTCTAAAAAGGAAAAATGTGTTGATTCATGCAAAATGAATGTAATAATACGTGTGAAAAGAATATAATGCATTTACAGCAGGTGATGCACCACTTAAGATGAGAACTTATCTATAACGATTTTTTTTTTCACTCCTACACGATTCCGTCCTAGCAGATTTTTCTGTGTACTATTTTTCTGATTTGTAAATGTCTAAGCCATGGAAAATGGATTAATGATATTAATGATAATTCAAACATTTGCGTACAAATAGAAATTCATAAAAAAGGTAAACATAGTTTATATGGGCACAGACAAACTTAGGAAGGGCAGTATTTTTAAACAGGTGTGCTTCTACTTCTCAGCTCAGGGCGCTTTTTAAAAAATGAAGAATATAAGCATGAAAAATAGTTAATATATATACTTATATATATTGTCAGAATGCCTCGTACAAGAGAATTTTCAACCACATCTGCGTAAAAATTTATCCTTTTTTGTAGGAACTCATTCGAGCCAATTAAGTTTTTGTACTAGCTCGGACAGAAATTTTAGTATTTAAATCGGATCAATGAATTTTTTGTACATGCCGACCCAGACTCAGACCAAACTTTTAGCTTCCATATTGGTTGGGCCAAAGAATTTTTTATACAGACACAGCCGGGCCTCGGGCCGAACTTTTAACTTTTATACCGGGTCGGGCCCCAAAAGTTTTTCTACGGGTCGGGCTGGGCCCGGGTCTGAAAATTTTGGCACGTGTAGATTTCTTTTAGGTAGACTTCGTAAGAAATACTACCTATTAAATTCTCCCCTATGTTGGAATTTCTGGAAAATTTTTGCAGATCCACGCCGATCATGACTTTCAGAACCCAAAACTACCCCGGGTTCAAAACTATCTATCTATATCACTTTTTTTATGGAAACGATAACTTCAATAATTCTGCCCAAATCTCTTCCAAACCGATACATAAAATCTCGGTCAAGTTCGTTAATGGGCAAAATCGAATCAGGGAGGGGGCGGGGGGGATAGGAGGCATTTTGTGAAAACAGAAAAAAAAACCATAACTTCTTAATTATAATACTTATCGAATCCGTTTAAAGTTATTATTACTTCTAGGAAAAGGGCCGAAAATTTATGTATGACAGATTTTTGATATATTAAAAATGGCCTCAAGGGGGAGGGGGGGGGGGATAAGAAGAAAAAAAATCATAATTTTATCAATTCACAAGATATAAAATCCGCTTAAATTTATTATAAATCCTCTTAATATTATCTACAACTTTTATATTGACAAGTTTTTTATAGGACCAACCCTTACAGCAAAAAATAAATTAATTAAAAATAAAAACAAACATTCCTGCCGGCGCCGCCTAGAGACACAGGAAGATTTCAAAGTGGGTGGTCTCAACTGCCGCATCATCGCAAAACGGTGATTTCTTCTGCAATTCCCAATAAACAGGCGCCTCACGCTCTGCGTCTTTAAAATCTACCTGTGCCTGTAGGCCGGGCCGTGAGGGATTTTTTGGGGGGCTACGGCCCTGTCCATACAATAGATAAAAATTTATAACATGACGTTGGAATTAAAACATTTTTGCGTAAGATTAAAATTTAATAAAACACAATAATTAAAATTAATGTATTTTGTATTTTGAATGTATTTTGAAAATACATGTATTTTGTATTTTGAAAATTTGAAAAGTATTTTGTATTTTAGACTCTAAATACAATGTATTTTGTATCGAAAATGGTTTTTCGATGTATTTTGCCCAGCTCTGGTCGCAACTAATCATATGGAACGTTGTTTTTGGAAGTTTTAAATATTGCTCTGTTCAAATTTCATTTACCTTCGTCTCTAATTATTCAGAAAATGAATCTCCCCAATCTTTTATGCTTTAGTTTATGGAAAACATGAATAAGGATATTAGACGAACTTTCAAGAGAAAAAAGAAGAGAGCTGTTTATTTATACACTGGATTTTGGTATGCTTTCATCAACAGTCTGGATTTTGTAATTTACTAACTTTTAGCATTTTGAAATCATTTTCAAATTATTGTTGACGAAATCAGAGATTAATAATTGTTATTTACATTTTTTTTCAAATATTTCAAGCATTTTTAGTGTATCTTTAAAAAAAAAACAGAATTTTTTATTTTATAAATTTAAATTATGTCAATCTAAATCATGTATTTGGTGAAAAATGACATGTTCAAATATCAATTTAGGAACAAGTAACTTTGTTAATTTTTGTTAAGTGAACATATGATTGTTACTTATCCATTTTATCAGTTTTATATTCTTCAGCAAGAAACCCGTCACACACACGCACTAAGAAGTTAATATCAAGTTTGAATACTCCCCCTTTTTATACGGGTATCTGCGAAAAAATGGCTGGCCTACGCAAGAGAGGAAAAAATTTAAGTGTTTTCTGTTAACCTATTCACTGTTTAATACACACAATCAATTTGTTCAATATTTACACTTTATATACATTTTATACAGAAGTAATTTATCTAATACATGTAATCAACTTTTTCAATAAATTCATAAGCATAATAGTTCATTTGATTCGTTTTTATAGCTGTTTTCATCAGTTGGTCACAAACTAAGCTCTAACTGTGTCAACACCATTTTAAAAAGCGGAAAGGCCTCTACAAAATGAAGTACCAAAAACTGCAGTGTGTCACGAAACTCATGATAAAATTGATGAACGTTATTTGAGGCTGTGACCGCTGAACAAGGTATGTGAAAAGGGTTGAGAAACACTAGGTTAGGTTATAAATTACTTCAAGCATTTCACAGATTACACCATAAAAATGAAAAATTGTTTTACATTTGCTATAAAAAATTGCATGATAAAAAGGATACGGTTTTCTTTGGCAGATTTCGGGAGATAAATAATAAGGAGTACCAATAGCTGTTGTCGCAAGTTCACTTGTTTCAGTAAGACATCTCGATATACCAAAATCGCCTACTTTAACCTGCCTATCTTTAGTTAAAAATATGTTTCTAGTTTTCAGATCTAAAAATAAAAAAACATTGGATGATTCGCTATTGACATACTAAATGTTATATCATTTGGCATAAAAAATAATGCTACAATTGTGAAAAAATATATTTCCATTAAGGTTACTTTTGACCTTTAAACTTTCAAAAAGGTTTTATTTAAACAATTATTTAAACAATTCAACATCGCACATGAAAAACGCACATATCTAACATATTGCATATTTCTAACTTAGAAGATCTGAATGCAAATCAATTTCACTGCAAGTGAATACCATTTTTCTCATTACTGTTTTTCATTATATGTTCCCATTCGTATGGATACAGAATATAACAGATTTTTGCTTGGTTTCAATGTTCATGTTTTAACAGACTTCGATAATTTAAGATTGACTGGTGTAAAAATTAACGCAGCAATGCTGTATTTTTTAAAATTAAAACATTGAAGACAAAAGATACTATAAATAGAATTCACAGTATATATACGATATAAAAGTAGAGATTGACATCTTATACACTTATCGGTTCTGATTTTGAAATTATGTAGTTTTTACAAAAGATTTAAAATTTGTTAAACTTTTTAGAGCTCAAATTCTAAACATTGCATGATGTTTACAAGGCGTAAAAATGTGATGTCATCAAATACAGCTGTAAAAATATTATTTTCATAGTAACATGTGATAATTGTTACTTATATTTATACACTATCAAGCCAAAAGTCACCGGAAACTTCCGACTTCAGACGTTTTGTTAAGTATCTGAAGAAATACTTGAACTCTTCTGGAACTTCAGTAATCTAAACATGCTTGGCATTTTTTCAGAGAAGGTTTAATCAGTAGAAAAACAACAAATTGAATAAAAAAACATTTGCGATTAACCAGTAAAATAAAATACTCGAAATGACCAGTAGCTGGTATCACATGACTATGTGGATCTTTTACAATATTTGATTTCATTTTTGTAAGAATAGCACGTATATTCATGCACGAGCAGGGAAGACCGAGCTATGGTCAAAATTAGCTTTTGAGTTCAAATATCCAGACGCATGACCAAAATGACCCACTAATCAAATTTTTTCGAACATGTGACCTATCCAACAGTCTTCTAGTGCCCAAAAACCATAGGATGCAAAATTTAGTATAAATAGTCTGAGCCGTTTTTAAGATAAAATAGCTTGACCCATAATGACCCATGACCAAAATGACCCACTAATTGAATTTTCTCGAAAATGTGACCTAGCCCAACAGTTTTCTCATACCCGAAAACCATAGAATGAAAAATTTAGTGTAATAAGTCTGAGCCGTTTTTTACATAAAATTAACTTGACCCACAGTGACCCAAAAATAACCCACTAACCGAATTTTCTCGGACATGTGACCTAGCTCAATGATTTTGTCGTGCCCGAAACTCGTAGGATACAAAATTTAATAAAATCGTTAGAGCCGTTTTTTAGATAAAATTAACTTAACCGGGGTTGACCCAAAAATGACCCACTAATCTCAAGTTCTCGAACATGTGACCCAGCCCAATAGTCTTCTCGTGCCCGAAAATGGTAAGATACACAATTTAGTCAAAATCGTTAGAAACGTTTTTAGATAGAATTAGCTTGACCCTTACCTTGATGACCCACTAATCGAATTTTCTGGAACACGTGACCTAGCCCAATTTTTTTCTGGTGCCCCAAAACGGTAAGATTCAAAATTTCGTCAAAATCGTTAGAGCCGTTTTTAAGATAAAATTTGCATATATATATATATATATATATATATATATATATATATATATATATATAACCACACACAAAATTTGCTCGTATTAGAATATATGATATATATATAACCACACAGAAGATTTGCTCGTATTAGAATATATGATATAAAGGTTTATTTAAAAATTAGGAAATTTCTTCATGTTCTTTGTTTATAGCATGCAGGGTTTCCAACAAAATTTAAAGTCATTTTAGGAAGATTGACAAAGTACAGGCGAAACAATATATTACAATTAGAAAATATCTTAAATATTTGATAAAATCTGAACATTTTTTTTTTAAATAACTTATCTGCTCTTGCGCGAACGATAGAAATTCTTTAGCATAATTAAGTAGTCAGCTGTATAGGGAACTCATAAAAAGACAGTAATGTTGTAAAAATTCGTAAAGGTATTGGCGATAATATCAGTTGCTTTCTAAATGTGGCTGGAGGTTAAGTGATTTTCCAAATGTTGTCATTTTTTATTAACATACTTCTAACAAAGGTGTTTGTACTTAACGTACGCCCACGCATAGCTTTGGAACGGATGCTTCGAGATATATATATATATTTCAGAAATGGGCTTGTTTTGATTATTTCATGGAGAACTAAACCATCAATAAAAAAGAAAATTAAAAAATAAAGAATAATTTGTGGAAAATTCCTTATCCAGGTACTTTCGGAAAGTAACTGAAATTCAGCTCAATATATCGCCGATATCTTTACGAATTTTCACGATATTCTACTGGCCTTTGTATATAAATTGTCCTATATATAGTTGACTACTAAATTATGCAAAAACGTTTGCTATCGTTAGCGCATGCGCAGTTAAATATTTCGTAAAAATGCTCGTATTTCAAATATTTATATTCTAATTTTAGTATGTTGTTTGTACGCACTTTGTCAAGTGTTCTGAAAGTTGGGTTAAATTCGGTTGAAATTCCTGTACGCTCTAAACAAAAAACCTGCGAAACTTTAATTTTTTTAAAGGAACCTTTACATATCCACGAATAGATATGCATCTTACACAAATCTTGTAGAAACTCTACATGTGTAACAGATACAGATCATTTCGAGCATTTTATATTAAAGGTGATCGCAAACATTTTTTTAAATTCAATTTATTATTGGTCACCTAATGGCCCTTGTCATTAAGCCCTCTCTGAAAAATATGAGGTCAAACATGAGCTTTATATTCCTGAAGTTCCAAAAGAATATCACGTATTTGTCTGCATAAAAATTTAACGTGCTCTTAATGACAAAAAAATATCGAATAGTTTCTCATTTTCGAATAATGTCAAATGACCCTTCAAAAAATGGTGTCCAAGCTACCGATTTAAAACGTTTACAATCGAAAGTGTCCGGTGACTTTTGGCCATTGTCTATATTCCATAATATTCTAAAAAATTAATGAGTTTGAAAAACTCATTAATTTTTCGAATAAACTCAAATTAAACTAAACTTACACTAATTAAACTAAATCACGTAATAAACTCGAATTAGAGGTCATGAATTACGTCACGTCATGATTTGTTCACCTGCCCCTCGCCTATGTCACAGGTTGTCATACGCGACTAATCCCCACACGTTGTGGCGTCACATTTTATGAAATTCTAATTTGGACGGATTTCATGAAAAAAGTTATATACAAGATCTATTATCTAATGATATTAAAATTATAAAACCGTTAAGATCTCCATCTCGTGCGTTATTGTTACTTCATTCTGTCGCAACTCGAAGATTCCAATATTATAACACGCTAAAGGTTATTCTCAAATCCAAGCTCTACTTTCTAATGCAATCACGTCATTTTATTCTTGCATGCATAAAAGTTTCAGGTATTCTTACTGACAACAAAATATCGAATAGTTTGTCATTTTCGAAAAATATCAAATGACTTTCCAAAAAAATGGTGTCCTAGTTACCAATTTAAAACAGATTTTAGAGACACTATAAACAGGGACAGACTATCAATTCCAGAGGTAATGCATTTATTGAATCACTATTCAATTCCAAAGCACTTATATAGTGGTAAATTCCGTGCTTTTACGCACACAAACAACTCCAAGTATGTATAAGACATATTCGCGATTTTGAGCAAGGGTCATAAAGAATGTTAAAAAATATGACTTTTCCCCGGCAGCCACTTTACAGCTGGATTGACGATATGAAATGTTTATTTCAGAATATGGATTTTCAAGATTAGTGAAGTCAAATAGAAATAGCGCAAAAAAAGGCCTTGACTTGCAAAAATTAGGGTATCTGATTTTTGGTTATGTTGTATAGGTTGACCCTCTAATAAAAAAAAAGTTTTCGACCTTCTAGACCTTGTGCGTTTTTCACAATATCGAAAAAAAACAATATTTTTCAGCACTGTTTTCAATTTTTCTTAAATAACTCGGTTTCAGTGCATTTTACAGAAAATGCACATTCACCATTTTGTAGAGGATAAAATTCTCTACAACATGCACTATTCATGTTTGTAAATTGTCTAAATAGAAGGAGAGATACAAAGCCAGTAAAATAAGGTAAAAGTTGCAAAAAGTGCAAAAAATCCAGAAATGACGTTAATTTTTCCACTTCTAGTGTGTTTTAGAGACAAAAGTGTCATAATAAAATTTGTAAAGTATGAAGTAGTCTATAAGTTTTATTTATTATATCTTTAAATATCTATAATAAACTCTAAAATTCAGAACACTATTCATGGTTAAAACAGGAAAATACCGCCTGACAAGTCACTAATTTAAAAACGAGCTTTTATTTTTATATTGATTAAACGATGCAATTAATTATAGTATGTACAATAAAAGGTAACTGTTGAATATTTGAGGGGGGGGGGGGGGACGAAGTTAACCAAAAAACCTAAATCAGTAGATATAGGTGCGCCAAAGAGTTTGGGCCAAGAATTCAAATTCGGAAGTAAAATTAATAGCTGGGAATAATGTAAAAAAATACAAGAAAGATAAATAAGTTATAATTTAGTCATTTTAAAAGGGAAAAGAAGTATCTAAAGCTGAAATTAAGGGAGGTGGGAACAATAAGACCATGTGGCCCCGGGCGCTAGAATTGAAGAAGAGGGCACACAATGAAGATTTGGTTTGTCGTATTTGTATTAATTTGTCCCAATTATTTTTGTCAGTTAGTCAAAGTTTACATTGTTGGTAAATGTATCGCACGTTGCGAATGTTAGTCCCAATAGAAAGAATACCAACAATTGTAGCTGATAAGACGGAAACCTGTATAAAGGGGAACTGTTTTCCGAGGTTTTGATTAAATTTTAAATTTTAAAATAAAGAAAACATTAGAAGCTTATCCTGAACATAATCAAAAAAGTATAAAAAGTGCAGAAAGAGCTCGTCGCTTGAAGATTACTACTTCTGCTGAGGTTAAGTTCAATGATACCATGTTTCCACAGATGCCACAAGAGAAACTGTTAGAGAATGAAAAAAAAAACAAATAAATTTTTATGCTTCGAAATGGATTTGAAAAATCACAAATGATCACTAAGCAGGCCACTGACGATACAAATGTGCTAATAGTGAACACAGCTATATCCTTAGCCCGTGATTAAGATGCTGTCATTGTCAATGGTGAAGACATGACCTTCTTGTTCTTTCTCTAGCTCCTGACAATGTTTGTTCCCGAACGGCCGGGAGAGGGAAACTGCCTGATGCTCTCTACTCCAACAAATGTTTCAAGTTTAAGGAAGTTGCACAAAATATTTTTCTTCAAGTAAAAAGAATAAAGAAGTAAGTGGTTGGCTACAGCATTTCTGTGCTCTACAGCCATGAAAAAATGAAATATTTCAGAATTCTTCAGAACCCATCCCTGAACCAAAAATTTCAAAATCTTTAAAGACTCAAATGCAGAGAAACACAAACTTGTTGAAGCCATAGAAACTGTACTTCTTGACCTGTATGAAGGTGATCTCAGCCAAAACTTTAATGTATTGCGGTATGTCAGCTTCGCTAGAGCAACTAACAATATTAAATTAAAGTTATCGAGACTACTAACTACTCGTGATGCTACTGAATATCATGCGGTCCGAACATACCTACAAGTTCAGACATTGCTGGGAAACGAAAAGGATCCTCTAGAATGGGGCTGGAAGTGGGGTGGACATGGGCTCATTCCAGTCACCATGATGAACGAACCAGCCCCTCAAACTCTACTCGATTTCATATTTTGCCATTCCAAAAAAGTTTGTAGTACGAAGTGCAGTTGTAGAAAGGTAGGCTTGAAGTGCTCAGTTGTCTGTGTAAAGTGTCAGAACCAACTATGTGGCAACGCTCCTGATATTATACTGGACCTTGAAGACTTTGCTGACCTAGAACAACCATTCGAGTCAAATACAGAGACGGACGAGGAGGTATCTGACACGATGGTATGATTACCAAGGCCAAGCAGCAGAAAAAGGAAACATATGACAAAGTGACTATACTTACTATAGATTTGTTGATTAATTTTTTGTACATTCTATAATTAACCACATCGAGTTTTCAATATCATAAATAAAAGCTCGTTTTTTAAATCAATAAACTTGTCAGGTAGTATTTTCCTGTTTTCACCCAAGATTTTTTGCTGTGATTTTTAAGGTCTATTACAAATAATTATCTAATAAATGAAACTATAGACTATCTCATGCTCTAAAAAGTTGCTTATGACAGTTTTGTTTCTAAAATGCACTAAAAGTGTTTATTAACCCTTTCAAAGGCGGTGGTATGTATATGAAACAACTTAATTTTAATTCCTAAATGCCACAATGGCACTAGAATGCTGGTATGAAATTCTCCGTTTATTATGTATGTGAAATATAGCTTTTTGCTTATTTCGAAACAAATTTATTCGTAAATTTAATCATTCATTTGAACATTTTAGTCCCTGAAAGGGTTAAGCAAAAATTAACGTCATTTGTGGATTTTTGCCAAATTTAATCCTATTTTCCCGGTTTCGTATCTCCTTCAATTTAGACAATTTACAAACATGAATAGTGCATTTGTAGAGGATTTTTTCCTCTACAAAATGGTGAATGTGCCTTTTCTGTAAAATGTACTGAAACAGAGTTAAGAAAAATCGAAAAGAGTGCCGAAAAATTTTGGGGTTTTTTTTGATATTGTGAAAAACGCACAAGGTCTAGAAGGTCGAAAACTTTGTTTCTTTATTAGAGTGTCGACCTTTACAACATAAACAAAAATCAGAGTTACTCGAATTTTTGCAAGGTAAAATGCTATTTCTACTGGACTAGAACCGTTTCTTCATTACTTATCCAACTAAGTGCCTTAAAGCTAGTGATACATGTTGCACTTTTGCGTATTTTAAGAGGGATTTTGCAATAATTGGCAAATGATTTTTTTTAGAAATATAATTTTATTGAAAATAAAAAATTATCTAAAAATTTTATTAAATGCTCGAAATAGAAGTCTATATTAAATCAATAAATCGTATCGACATTAAACAAGTGGGTAAGTGTGATCCAAGTTCCCACAAAGGGTTTCGTTTAATATTCCTTTCAAAACACTTTATCCTTTCTTTAAAAAATCCAAATAAATTTCATTTTCTAAAAAAAAAAAAAAAAAAAAAACTTTCTCGGTTTTTCGAATATCTGAACCGGCCCGATAGCGGGTAAAGCCCAGTATTATATTCTATCATAATAATATCTGTCGTGTGGACTAAATGTGATATTTAAAAAAAATAATTTCAAAATTAAACATGTTGTACACCTTCAAAATGTTAAAATATGCGAATATTTCCATAATCTGGTTTTTATCATGATTCAATACGTTCCTCAAACTCATATATTTACTATTCTCTATTACTCATATTCATACTCGCTTTGTATTATACTGAAACATTTGAAAAATCCGTTAAACTTGCGATATGACGTCAGATTTTCTTTTTAATTCTCTAATGACGTGTAATTAATCTGCTTTGTGTACATGCACACATACTCATACTCCTTGTATTATTGAGAAATCTTTGTTTTATTACGACTATGACGTCAATCATTTATATTTCATATTAATCTTTTTTTCAATTGGTGAAACTTTTTATTTCATTTTTATTTTTCACGAGGAAATCGTCTGATAGAAAATTAATTATTGTAGATAGAATTTCATCATGTATTTTTAATTTTTGGCATCTGCTATAAGGAAAAAATGTTCAAATTTAATAAGAAAAGGCTGTTAGAATTTTGGTTTTTTATCTCTATTTACTAAAATGCGAATTTTTCAAATTTTAATATTTTCAGCTCTTCACAGCTGATATTCTGATTTATACACAAAGTTTCAACTCTAAGTTACACAGTTTTCGAGAATGGCTCTGTGACAGACAGACAACGGAGCGGGAGCAATAGGGTTTCGTGAGATGAACGAAACCCTAAAAAGTATTAAATTTTTAACTTTTATAAATCCGGAGGGATAAGTACATAAAATTTTAACATTGTAGAACTTGGTAACCCCTTTAATTTTACGACCACGACCTTAATCTCAAAACTTGGACAGGTGCATAGAGGCATAAATTATACACTTTATTTTTCATGATAAGTTTAAAGAATGTACTTAATTTACCTTAGACATACGTACTTTTAATACTAATTGAGTACTTTGGGCGATGGTAGAAGCAGGACTAATCAATGAACTAAGGGACACGGGTATCCTTTTTTGGGGTGAGGTGGAAGCTACATAAAATTTTAGTTATATGCGAAAGGATAGTACAATACTAAAGTTGTGGAAATAACTTCTTATAATTAATTTTTAAACAATCATAACAGCAATATCAATGTATGTTATGATTCATTGTGATTAATAGGAATTTTATTTCAAAGCTTAAACAAGAACGAAAAATCATGCGTCAAGCATAGATTATGAAACACTTTCCAACACATCCCGAAAACGTACGAAACTTCGACGTTAAATAAGGTGAAAGATATGCAAGTAAACAGTATAGGAAACGTAACACCTTTAAAAGATCAGTTTTTGCAATAAACTTTTATAGTCAAAAATGTAATCTAATTATTTTTGCTGCCGTGTATATGATCTATGTATTTGGATATATACCTAAACCATGATAAAATTTAGTTCATTTAATAAATTCACATGTAGCAATTTTCGCCAATCGATGGAAATGCACTCAATCTTTTATACAATCCTGTATGTTATCTAGACTTTTGTACACACCCCACATTAAGGTAAAATTTAATTCAGGTAAAAAACGCATAAGGCAACTTAAACAACCTTCTAGCAATTACTAACCATAAATGACAATGCACCATGTTCCTTGCGTATCCCTGTATATGAATTTATTTTCCACAAACATTTACTACTTAACTGTGGTTCAACAGGAAAATGCGCAGCACAATTAAAAGCTACACTAAGTAATTCATTCCCATACTCTGTATCACTTATGAATTCCCTTGTGTAACCCTGTATATGATCAATCGAATTTATACACACCACGTACTAGGCAAAAATCTAGTTTAACTTAAAAACGCAAACCAATGTTGAAAACACACCTATCACACAGACTGTAATTATTGCACGCATACCTGTAACCGCTATATTTTGTGTTTCTCTGTAAATGAACGATAAACTCAATGCACACCATACTTTTAAGTAAGCAATTTATAGTGCACCTCAGTAATGCATATAAATTTCATTGCTTGAAATAGTACAACAGTAAATTACACTGCAAACGATGTTTATCCGTAGAACAATGTGCAACAGAATTATTTTGCGTGACCCTGTAAATGAATATTTTGCACCCCATACTCTACAAAAACCATGTTTTAGTGCGCTTCATCATGTTTCAAATGGCGTAGCGTCATCAAATTGAACTTTAAACGATTTTTTCCCTTTGACTAATGTAACGGAATAATTTTGAGTGTCCATGTAAAAAAACTAAGTGCAACACACTTCATTTTTGATAGGGATCATACTATAGTAAACGACAGTAACATACAAAAATTCCAGGGCAATCCGAATATATTTACGCGAGTTAGAGCACGGACAGACGGACATACAAACCAAACTCAAACATTTTTCAATTTGGTTGGAAAGTGTTAAAAAATAAAATATATGCTAACCCAACTTTTACTAATCCTGGATCATAGGTTTGGGCATTATGAGCCATCACTAAAGGCGATATTGGGTAGAAAGTACATCTTAAAATAATGAAACCTCATCTTTGAATTGTTAAAATATTTTCGATTGAAAATTATTTTATCTCTGTCGTGGAAAGATTGTTATTTTGAAGTATTTGTCCTTAAGCATGATAACGAATTGTTATAAAGCAAAATTTCAAATCTAATTAACACCATCGAGTTTACAGAACAATTAAATTATAAACTACTAATTAAAAAATATAAAGCAATTCAGTTTTAAGTTAAAATAAAATTAGCTATTGTTCAGTAATTGTATACTTACCTCTATGCAGAATGCTTTTATGATGAATATATTGAAGAGCTAGACAAATCTGGGTAAACCACGTTATGACAGTCTAAAAAAAAAAAAAAAAAAAAAAAGATACAATTTTACTAACGTGTATGAGTGTAAACATGAACTTACGTGTGAAGATACTTACGTGTTCTGTAAAAAGCACACCTTCTTGATTTACGATAGCTGTGTACAGATCTCCTATAAAAAAAATCAAAGAAACAAAAACAATGAAAATATAAATTTAAAAGGGCTATGATGTCATACACTCACGCACTTTTTTTTTTTAACTCCGTAATAAAAAGGAAAAAAGTTGCCAAATTTTGAGGATTTTTCCCATTATCGATAACCTGGCTATTGCATTAAGTTATTCGTTTGGCCCGGGTTTGGAAATCGCGCCAATCAAAAAGTCGCCAGACATCTGTGCGTGATTGTAACACATCTGTTCTTTTAAAAGAAACAAACCACTTTAAGTAACTAATACTACTTTTTTTTACTTACGTCTAATCAGAAATATATAATTAAATTGAATATGAAATAAAACATTGATTTACTTCAGTAACTTACATAACAAATTGTACATAGAAACTTAACTCTTTAATGATTATATATCCAATAATCACTAAATTAATTTGCAACATACGGAAATATATTTGAAAATTAAAACTCATACATTGTTACGATATATTCAGGAAAAATGTCTTTTAAGATCCAACTTGCAATTAAAAAACATCGGAACTAAATATATCGGGTGTCAGAAAAGTTTGGACTGATTTGAAAGAATCATAACTAAAAATAATTGAGTGAATGCAATTATTTTTTTTTTCAAAGTACTCGTCAAATATCTAAGATTTGTTAGATGTAGCTGCTTTAAAATCGTGACATTCACACGATGCGCAGAATCGATGATCGGAAAATGCAAATCGCACCACACATTCGCAAATTTAACTTTTTGCTTAGGTTATTTGTGTACATAGTGGATCCTTTCCTACTAAATCGAAGATGCTGAAGAACTTTCTAATTGACATTTTTCCCATAATTCCAATAGTTTTACACTTATACGCTTTCCACTCCGGAATCATCGAAGAAATTGCGAATGTGTGGTGCGATTTGCATTTACATATCATCGATTCTGCGCATCGTCTGAATGTTACGACTTTAAAACAGCTGCATCTAACAAATCTTGGATATTTGACGAGGGAACAGATGTGTTACACTGACGCTAAAATGTAAACAAAAGATTGGCGACTGTTTGGATGGCGCGATTTCCAAGACTGCGCCAAGCTACTATCCGTTGCCATTTTGGAAACATAAAAAACAGAACATTTATAAATAACGTATTCGAAAACACAGAAAATCTTATTTCTACACAACAATTAAAATAAACCAAAAATACATTTTTTACAACATAAATTTAATGGAAAATGTTAATTACGTCATTTCAATCTTTTAAAGTGCACTACTATATTACAGTAATCCTTCGCTGATGCTAATTTTAATTTCACACAAACTTTTAGTTAAAATCATTACGTCATTTCAATCTTTTAAAGTGCCCTACTATATCAGTGTAAACATTCGATTATTTAGTTTCTAATTTCATGACGAACACAACATTTATAAATAATGACGTATTAGTTAAATCAGAAAGTAAATATCAAAATAAACGAAAAATAAAATTTTAACATTATAGAAAATACATTACCTACGTCATTCCTCTAAAGTCGAGGCTAACGAAAAAGAAAGGCTACCGCGGTGCTTTATTCATATCTTTTTTTACAGACCGCGGGAGTCACGTGATGCTCGAATGCATCAATGAAGGTGCACGAAAAGAGCATCACATCACTCATGCGGTCTGTAAAAAAAGATAAGTGGAATGCACCGCGGTAGCCTGTCTTTTCCGTTAGCCTCGTCTAAAGTGGACTGCTACAATCAGAATAATCATTCGATAACTGATTTTGTAATTTCGCACAAACCTTTAGATAAAATTACCTCATTTCAATCTTTTAGAGAGCACTACTATATCAGGGTAACCATTCGGTAATTCAAATTCTAATTTAACACAAACTATTAGATAAAATCATCGTGTTATTTCAGTTTTGAAGTGCTGAACTTGCCTTTCTGCTTCCTCATAAAAACTTACCTGGTACTCTCAAAAAATGGTATCCATAGCCACGGACATTTTCCAACTTCTACCAGCAACTACAAACGTCAAAACAATTTCGATAAACAAAATAGAATGATAAATTCAATTCTACCGCTCTCTCTAACTGCCACTGTAATAACCGCCACTGTAACCGCCAATACGTAATAATTCAAATGACAATTAAAAACCAATCATTAACTCAACAGATATGCAAATTTATTTCCCTTCCATACATGGTTCTATAATACGCGACTCTGCAACCAATAAAGTGCAATAGAACGTTCTTCTACAACCAATCACGTTTTCTCTACTTTTTATCATCAATGACGTAATACAGACATGCGCAAACATTTCCCTTAACATCCACGCAAATACGGATTACAATAACAAATTTCTACACCAGTAACTAAATACAAGCTTAATAGCCAGGTTGCCATAAAAGAAAAAACAGTCCCCCAAAGTTTGGCGACTTTTTTCTTTTTTTTTAACCGATTAATTTTTTTTTTTTTTTTTAGCGTCAGTGTAAAGCACCTTTTTCGGACACCCGGTATAACGGGGTTAAAAAATGTATGGGCTAATATAAAACTTATAAAATTTTAATTATAAAATTTTACATTTAAATGTTTCTACAGATCTTAAGATATATTTTAAATTTAACAAAATTTAAATTCTGGTTTCCTAACATTTTTATTCGCGTCTTTATACTTTAGAAAAAGATAATTTACAATCACAATCAAAACAGTACAGCTCTCGCAAGGTTTTATTTTTCAAATGAAGGTAGCAAAGTTGGCTTTGATGATGCTAGAATCATAATCCCATGCAAGAATCCTTATGTTAATAAAATTTTAAAGTCCCTTACGATTATTAAGGCAGTATACATGTAACGATAATTTATCCTGTAACATTCATAAAATCTGGCATAATATGTTATAATCAATTAATACAATCTGTTCATTTTGTTTTCCACCCCCTCCTCTTTATCACTGTGGTGGTTTGATACATTTGGTTGCCACGGGAACTTGGTGACGTTTGCTTACTCTCCTATCAAGTTTTCTCCAGGACTCTCAGACGGTTTTGAAAGTGGGGGATCACATCTGTACATAAGCAGTTTTTATTTAAATTTGTCCACAATTCCAAATGCATAAAAGTTGCGGGGATATTTGTAAATGTGCAAAAATTTGAAAGTTCTATTCATAGATACTATGAAATTGAAGACTTTCCCATTTCTTAAAAGGATCTTTCAGAATGTTGTCAAAGCTGGCATTTTAAGATTTTGGAGAACTCTACCGTCACGAAAAGGATCATCAGCGAGTAATTAATTATAATTGAAACTATCACATGTATAACAAAATGATTAGATTAATTTGCCTTATACCTTACAAAAAAAATCGTTTACGTTTGCTAACATTTATGATTAACTTAATTTGTTTCAATTACTTTTTATGATGATTAAAACATGTGGGAGTTTGATGCGAAATCTTTAAAATGCGCAAAAAAGTTTATTGCTGGAAAGTTTATGAAAAATTGTAAAACAAGTTTACGCAAATCAATACTGCCAATTTGCAACAAGCTTGTGTGAAGATTTTGTGGACAAATTCAAAAGTTGATTGACATTTTATATTTTCAACACAAAGAATTATTAACCAATTCAAGTCTGATATTTTGAAGATGGAATTTTCTTTTTGTTTGAAGATATAAAACATAGCTGTCTAAAAAGGCAAAAATTTAATTTTACGGAAGTATCATGAACAGATTGAAAGTTTCTGAATGTACTATTATGGACAATTAGCTTTAACCTATTAGTGTCAGTTTTAACCAGGGTTGTAAAAAACCCGGGTTTTTTAGAAATAATCCAGCTCGGGCAGCTACCCACTACAACCCAGGTTTTAACACTATTTGCATTACATTTTTTTTTCAATCGCATGCAAGCCTTGCTTGTGAAGTGACAGCAATGAAATAAATAAGTAAAGATAGAAGTGGAAATATTATCTTCATTTAATAAACCTTATTTCAGAACTGAATCTATTACATCTTTCATATTAAAAATGCATTCCTTATAGAACAGAACAGTTTTTCATCGCGGTTTTCATATCATAATTAAACATCCGAGGCCAGTTTACATGTCTTCAGATTTATCTTTTAACACAGGTACTTTTTAAAATGTTGTAAGAAATTGTTAATAAATATTAATGAAGTTTCTCACCTCCTTCTGCGAACTCCATGATTAATGATAACAATCCTTTTTTATGATCGATAACAGCATCTTTATACCTTATGATATTTCTGTGTCTGCACCTTGATAAGACAGTTACTTCGGTTAAAGCATGTTGAGTCTCTGTCGCATTCATAGTTGATAAATTCAACTCCTTCAAAACAAAATAATTATTATTTGTTTTCGATTTCACAAGCCATACATTACCAAAAGAACCTGAGCCAATAATTCTTTCTTTAGAATAAAATTTAGACATGGTTGAAAAATATACAATTAAGAACTATGGGTTAAAATACGGTACTCTAAAATATTATAACTTATCACACATTACTAGTGCTACATATAAGAAAAAAAGAAACTCAAAAACATTGTCAAAGCCAAAATATTACGTAGATAGAACTTCCTGCCTATGATAAAAATTTAGAATAACATTCGAAAATTGACAACCATTGACCAGGAAATAAAATTTTGTTGCCAGTATTAAAATTTAAATAATTTGTCTATTTCTACAATTTAGAGCGCGTTCAGAGAACGAAACGTGGGTGACTCGTATAATTGGGAACGACATCACCTGATTTTCTCAGGGTAAACTTGGGTTAAAACAGCTGTGAATGCTTTTGGGTAAAGTAATGAACATGTTTACAATCAAACACTTCCGTCAACCAATCCACCATTACATTTTGATTGTACGAACATTGCAGAAACCATCCTAGCCACCGTTAGCCAATTATATCATAGTTCTGTTAAAGGTAGACCAATCAAATGGTCAGGACGCAAGTGTACAGTAGGAGTCATAAAGAACAACAATTAACAGTTACAGTTAGCTATAAAGCAAACAAACAAATCAGATTTCCTAACCACGTGATCACTTTATCCATCAAAATTCTCCAGGTAATGTGGGTTACCCGAAGTCTGGGAAATTTCCGGCTCTTAACGCTTCGGGTTAACCAATGTAACTCGGTGTTTCGGTCTGTGAACGCGCCCAAAGAGTACTATTAATTTAGAGTATCTTTGTTTATCAAAGTAGGGTATACACACATTGCGCCTACTTATATCGCGACCTACGTTATACCCGGCATGTTCATGACTTTTCAAACGTTACACGGAGTGGATCATCGGCTATGATCAAGGCAACACTAGATACCGGGATTGCTCATTCACTCTTATAACGTCACAAATAGTGGCTGACCGCGACCAGCGATTGGTACAAAGCGACGCGCCTATCGTTTTGTGCCAATCGCTGTAAGTCTTTCGTCGCGGCTAGAACTCCTATAATAGAGGCTGACGCATCCTCGCAGATTTCGCACCCAAATTGGAGCCCAGTCGAAAGACCAAACTAACCAGAACCGGTTCAGCCAATCAGAACCGAGTCTTAGGCAACCTTAACTCCGGCTGCGGTAGATTGATGCTGAACTGGGCACCAATAATCCGAAACAAAATGGATGGAGCTTCTATTATAGGAGTCTTAGTCGCGGCCAGCCACCTTTTGTGACGTCATGATAATGAAAGAGCAAGCCCGGTATCTAGTTTAGCCTAGAGCTCCTATAATACAGGCTGAATCATACCGGCATTTAATAACCCAGCGGACCAAAAACAAAGCTAAAACTGGTTAGCTTACCGTACTAGTGACAGTAACAGGAACGGCAAACACCTGCTCATGCGGTTTCCTAATGCTGAGATAGGTTGCAATATGGCGGTTATTTTGGGCAACAGAATGGATATACGTCAGCTCCCTTTATAGAAGCCTTAATGTAGCCCTCCTATGATGCTTTACACTCACGCACAGATTTTTTTTTTTAATCGGCTAAAAAAAAAGGGAAAAAACTCGCCAAACTTTGGGGACTGTTTTTATTTTATGTTAACCTGGCTATTATGCGTGTATTTAGTTATTCGTGTTGAAATTTGTTTTTGTAACCCTTGTATGCGTGGATGTTAAGGGAAATGATTGCACATGTCTGTATATGCCACCGAACTGGTCACATAACTCTTCTACTTTCGTCTGCTACGGCCATACGAGACCCAGCACCTAATGTTAAACCCATAAGGAAATTGATTTAAAAAATGATATTAAAACGAATATTATTTTTCTAAAACTTTTATCCCTTGATTCGGATACGTTGATATAAGAGGTATCATTTGCATTAGTGTGATTAAGGTATTTTTAGCTCCGTTTTGTGTAATTTAGTTTTAAAATTTCAAAACGCTAATTCTCCGATCCAAGATCTTACTAATGTAAGTTTTAAAAGGGGCGCCATCTACGATATGATTCTTAAATAACTTGTAAATAAGTTAATTTTTACTAAATATCAATCATTTAAAAAATTTTATAGAGTAGTAGAAAATTAATTTTTAATGATCTGATCATAAAATATTAATTTATGATTTTCCTTGCGTAATGATGGAATTTTATTTATTTAGTAAACCTCAGAAACTAATAAATATTGATGCTATATTGCTTTTTTATGCATATTTACAAATATGACAGTCAGATTTGAAATGTGAGAACTCTACAATTCGGGGATTATTTTATATATATTTTTTAAATCATGTTTGCTTATAAAGTTTCCTTTGATTGTTATTTTGAATAGATTAATTAGCTCTTTTTTTGTTTCAAATTAAAAATTATAACATTTCTAAAGTATCTTATGTTACTATTACAGTTGCAAAGACTAGAAAAAACCCGGTTTAAACCTGGGAATAATCCGGGTTTTTTGGGAATAAACCTGGGAATGAACCGGGTCTATTAGAAATAAACCTAAGAATAAAACGGTTTTTTGTTTTATTTATATAAGGCATATTTCTGCACTGTAAATTAATTATTGGTTTCCATTCCTCAAAACTGATGTAGGTATGCCGAAGATTTTTGTACTTATCCTTTTGTACTAAATCCTTATAGATACTTTTTTTTTTTTTACTTTTTTTAATTCAAAGTTATAATTTTTAATTGAAAAACTTGAAAAAAGGCTAATTAATTTAACGAAAATATCCAGGAAAAAATATATAAGCAAACATGATTTTTTTTAGCCTGTTAATAATTTGTTTGAAAAGAAACTTTGCTTATAAAGGTTCTTGGTACTTACGTATTATCCGGGCCAGGTTTGAGCCAACTGCACCATGCATGACGCAAATATTACTAATTATAGCAACCCTTATTATTTTTTTCTTTCTACATGGTAACTGCCATTAGTAGCTTTTGCAAAGGATAATATACAATGGAGCGGATTAGTATATTTAGAAGTCCCAATATAGAAATGTGAGGACAGAGGAAAAGGGCAGATCGGGAGGGGAGAATTAACGTCTAGCCTAGCTCCCCTCGCTCCTGATCTCGGCACGTGTTTCTGCTCGTTTATCTTCGAGTTTTGAATGCTAGTAGGTTGCGGTTTTTTTGTGATAGTTGATTTTCTCGCGTATGGCTTGTTTTCTTTCTAATTGTTTATCTGACGACGACTCGGACCGGACCACGGCTAATGTTTCTTCAGATCTCGGGATTACTCAAATTATTTCTCAGTATTCGCGGCATTAACGAATTTCCTGTATTTTTGGTATTCCAATACAACGAGGTTGTGGCATCTAGGGATGTTTTTATTTTGTCTCCATGTTCGCGAAGCGATCATACATGCTGTACAGTGTTCGCCGTATTAAAGAATTTCGTGTATTTTTTGGGATTCCAATACAACGAGGTTACTGCATCCAGTGATGTTTTTTTTGTTTTCATGTTCGCAAAGCGATCATACATATGGTACAGTGATCACAGCATTAACGAATTTCGTGTATTTTTGAAGATTCCAATACAACGAGGTTGCTGCATCCAGTGAATTATTTTATTTCATGTTCGCGAAGTGATCATATATGCGATACAGTGATTTCCACATTAAAGAATTTCACGTATTTTTGGGGATTCCAATACAACGAGGTTGCTGCATCCAGAGATTTTATTTTTGTTTTCATGTTCGCGAGAAGATCATACTTATCGTACTGTGATCGCCGCATTAAATAATTTCGTGTACTTTTTGGGATTCCAATACAACGATGTTGCTGCATCCAGATATGTTTTTGTTTGGTTTTCATGTTCGCGAAGCGATCATATATACTGTACAGTGATCGCTGCATTAACAAATTTCGTGTATTTTTGTTGTTGTTTTTTTCTACTTTACATTGATCGTTAACTTTATATGTAATTGTGCTGAAATGTGTATAAAAAACGTTTCTTACTGGTCATATTATCTTTTTTATATCCATCTTATTAGATTTGTCAAATAAAATATTTATATTTTGTTCATAAATAAAATATCTAATAAATAAATAAATAAATAAACCCTACTTGTACCTATGAACCCTGCTAAAAAAGTAGACATACATACTACAGGGTGGTTATAAAATAAGTATCTCTATTTGGAGCTGTCTGTAGCTTGAAGGAATAACCGGAATGAAACCAAAATCGGCACATTTACTATTCGAGAAGGGGGAAGAAGAATGGAATAATAAAAAAAATAATTGCAATGATCGTCGACAGATGGCGCTTTTGAGTGTGACATGTAATGTGTAATATTGTGTACCGTAGAGGTGTCACAAACGTCAATTACTTTACTGCATATCACAACATGTGCGAAACATTACTCCTGCTGCATTACATTCCACAGTTGAGCAAGTCGTATACCGCCTGGATTGTGTCCTCCAACAAAATGGCCATGTGGAACCTGAACATGATCGGCACCGCAATGCGAAAGTGTAGTTACATTCACTGTGACATTTTCCAACAAATTAGGTATGCCATCCGGTTTGACGCTTAATTTTTTGTTCTTGTATTACACATTACATTTCACACTCAATAGCGCCATCTGTCGGTGATTATTGCAATTATTTTTTTATTGTTCCATTCTTCTTCCCCCTTCTTTAATAGTAAGTGTACCTATTTTGGTTTCATTCGGGTTATTCCTTCAAGCTACAGACAGCTCCGAATAGAGATACTTATTTTATAACCACAAGGTATATATACATATATACACACACATATACACTGCTGGACAATTGCTAAGGACGGATCACAAATTGCAATGTAGCATAACATTAAGTGAGATATGAGGCCTAATAGGATAAAATATTTTTGCTACACTGTTCAGACATTAGAATAAAGGACATTTATTGTTCTGGAAAAAAAGGCTATGTAAAAAGAAAAAAATGCTCATTTGATGCTGCATACGGAGAAATGGAACAATGCATATGAAAGTCAGCAGGTACTTTGGAGAAATATGTCAGTACGGGTCCACCGTGGAGTTTGATGCAATATTCTACACGTCGTACCATACTTTGCACAATATTATCCAGCAGCTGTTGAGGCAATTTATCCCATTCCTCTGTCAGTGCATGGATGAGGATGTTCTTGTTTGTTGGAGGATAGTTTCGACTAGCAAGTTGTCTCCCCAAAATATCCCAAACATTTTCAATGGTGTTTAGATCTGGAGAACGCGCTGGCCCTACGAGGCGTTGAATACCTTCGATGTCTAGACAATCCTGAACAGCGAATGTTCAATGACATGGTGCGTTGTCGTCCATGAAAACAAATTTATCACCGACAGCACCACGGAAAAGACGAACATGAGGAAGTAGAACTTCATCAATGTATCGTTGGCCCGTCATAGTCCCAGTCACAACCACATGTAGGCCCGTGCGGCCATTGATCATGATGCCGGCCCATACCATGACACTGCATGTCGATATCGGTCCCTTTCCAGGATATTTTCTGGACGATAAGCAGTACCACTCTCACGCCAGATCAGTTGGCGTCTACAATCCGATAACAGACTGAACACTACTCTCATCTGAGAATAGTACGCATGCCCAGTCCTGTTCAGTCCAGTTGCGATGCTCACGACACTATTGCAAACGGGCAGTATGCTGCTGCCTGGTCAATGGGACACACACAACAGGTCTGCGTCCTCCGTCCTTCAAACGTCTGGCTACAGTTTATCGGGTTATCTGATGTCCTGTGGCAGCAAGAAACTGATTTGCCACCTGCTGAGCAGTGGTGCGTCGGTTCCTTTTTGCCGATAGGACAATGTATCTATCTCCTGCAGGCATCGTACTTCTAACACGACCTCCCCCGTGACGTCTGCTACACATTTCAGTAGTTTTTAATTATTTACAGAGCAGTGAAACAACGCTGTGGGCGATATCGAACTACCTGGCAACATCCTTTATTTTTCGCCCTTCTTCGATCTTTCAAATAATTCGGCCACGCATAAAATAATCTAAGTGATATCGGGAAGACATGCCGAAAATTTCAAGTTCGTCAATTAAGTCTTTCCTGTAAAACTTTGACTTGGAACAACAACTGTCCACACGCGTCAAATCCTTTAAAGCTCTTATCAGCGCTATCACGTTATGAACAGACGTGGAAAAGAAAATTTGCATACGCACATCTCTTCTTACTATATCCCGCACGTATTCTAATTTTCCACATTTTGCTTCCTTAAATTTTGTGGTTGCTATGGATGATAGTTTTATCCGTCCTTAGCAATTGTCCAGCAGTGTATATATGCATATACAGGGTGATTCTTTTTTTAAGTTGTGAAAGTAAAACACTATAACAAAAGAACCACTGATCCAAATGACCTAAAATTTCACCAGTATGCTCCCAAAGCAATGGGAATTTTTTTAGCATGGTTAAAAAAACTTAAAATCACACCGACAGATGGCGCTGTAAGGTAGCAGAAACAAAGAATATCGTCTGTGGGAGGAAAACAATGGACGGTACTTTGAGTAACCATCTTCCGTAGACCCTCGGTCGTCATTGGACCTTTTCTTAAATTCTTAAGTGTTCTAAATCTCCTAAGAGCAGTTGCTGCGTTGTCATTATTCTGATAATACAGTTCCACTAACAACGCACGGTCTGTCAATGCAGCAGTCATTGCGAGGATTTCCGTAGAATAATGAACACGAGATGCGCCTATTTCACGTTTTTACGCCAATGAACCCGACTTTACTGCATGTACAGCGCCATCTGTCGGTGCGATTTTAAGTTTTTTTTAACAACGCCAAAAAAATTTCCATTGCTTTGGGACCGTACTGGTGAAATTTTAGGTCATTTGGATCAGTGGTTCTTTTGTTATAGGGTTTTACTTTCACAACTTTAAAAAAAATCACCCTTTTTTGCGTTGTTAGTGAAACTGTATTATCAGAATAATGACAGCGTAGCAACTGCTCTTAGGAGATTTAGGACACTTAAGAATTTAAGAAAAGGTCCAATGATGACAGAGGGTCTAGGGAAGATGGTTTCTCAAAGTACCGTCCATTGTTTTCCTCCCACAGACGATATTCTTTGTTTCTGCTACCTTACAGCGCCATCTGTCGGTGCGATTTTAAGTTTTTTTTAACCATGCTAATAAAATTCCCATTGCTTTGGGAGCATACTGGTGAAAATTTAGGTCATTTGGATCAGTGGTTCTTTTGTTATAGTGTTTTACTTTCACAACTTAAAAAAAATCACCCTGTATATCAATATATACATATATATATACACACATACACACAGATATATATATATATATATATATATTTCACTGGCACCCGGCTAACCAAAATGCACCGTAGATTATTCCCAAGCATGCACAGTTGAAATATCCCATTGTGCGCCTCACATTTTATTTATTTCTTTATTTCTTTTATATTATTTACCATTTTTAACAATGGCATTTAATAATATTAAATTACTGTTTTGAACATGATTGGCACCGATAAACAAGATTGGTACTTGACAACCATTTTTTGCGATCTATCTCCTAGCCCGGATGATACATAAGTGCCAGTTTCTTTTTATGGATATTTTGGATAAATTAATTAGCCTTTTTTCACGTTTTTTAATTTAATATTATGACATAATATTAAACTATTTTCGTTCTTAATTTCTTCCTCATAACCACTTCACCCCCCCCCCCCCAAAAAAAAAAAGAAACTATCGTAACATAATAATACTTTAGAAATGTTATAATTTTTAATTTTAAAAAAAAGCTAATTAATCTATTCAAAATAACAAGCAAGGGAAACTTTATAAGCTAACATGATATTAAAAAATGTATAAAATAATCCCCGAATTTTAGCATTCTCACATTTCAAATCTGACTGTCATATATTTGTAAATATAAATTAAAAAAGCAATATAGCATTAACACTTTTTAATTTCTGAGGTTTACTAAATAAATAATATTCCCTCATTACGCAAGGAAAATCATAAATTAATATTTTATGATCAGATCATTAAAATATTATTTTTCTACTACTCTATAAAAATTTTAAATGGTTGATATTTAGTAAAAAAATAACTTATTTACAAATTTTTTTTTAATCCTAACCTAGATGGCACCACTCCTAAAACTTACATGGATATGATCTTGGATCGGAGAATTAGCGTTTTGAAACTTTAAAACTAAATTACACAAATCTGAGCTAAAAATACCTTAATCACACTTACGCAAATGATACCTCTTATATCAAAGTATTCGAATCAAGAGATAAAAGTTTTAGAAAAAATATATTTGTTTTAATATCATTTTTTAAAACAATTTCCCTATGCGTGTATGGGTCTCGTGTGACCGGAGCAGACAAGAGATAAATGACGTCACATTTCGATAGCGTATTGCGTCATTGATGATGAAAATTTGAAAAAGCACGTGATTGGTTGTAGAAGGCTTTCTATTGCACGTGATTGGTTATAGAGACGCGTATTATGGAAATCATATGTGAGCAAAGCCATTAAATAATAAGCCCAGTCAGATAGTGTTAAATTTGTTAGCGGCACACTAGCGCCACTACCTCTGCTGCGGAAGGAAGGCAAAACAGAAGTGCGTCGCAGATAAACGATACGATTTATTTATATCGATATTTTATACGATTTTTATCGTTTGTATCGATGTTTTGTTTTTGCACTTCCTTTAAAAGCTTGCTAATTATTGGGATCTTTTACATTAAAGCGAAAACTATAATGAAAATAAAAAGAAAATTGGAATTTTAAATATTTTTTTGTACACATTTTAACAAAAAACTGGTAGTTTAACAAGAATATTTTATAACAATATTTCATGATGTTAAATATTTTTGAGATTTTTTAGCAATTTAATAATAATTTAAAATCTAGTAATTGAAATATTTACTCAATAAGAATGAAGATTATTTAAAGATTTTATGCATACAGGATAACTAGAATAGAAAAATAGCTGCACATTTTTATATTTTATTGGATTTTTAAGAACTATGCAATTAATAATTTTACAATTTATCAGAAATTTTTTCATAAAATATAAAACGAAAAGAATAAATAAAATTTAACATCATGAAATATTTTTGTTAAATTATTAGTTTTTTGTTAAAAATATATACAAAGAAATATTTAAAATTCAAATTTTATCTTTATTTTCAAAATAGTTTTAGCTTTAATGTAAAAGGCCCCAGTAATTAGCAAGCATTTAAAGGAAGTGCAGATTAAATTGCTCATAACATCTCACAATTTTGTATTCAGCATATCATTTTTTAACACTTTCCAACCTAGTTGAAAAAGGTTTATGACTTCGGTTTGTCTGTCCATGCTCTAACTCGCATAAATATACTCGGATTGCCCTGAAATTTTTGTCGTTTACTATAGCATGTTCCCTATTTCAATTTATAGTTTTTTTACAGGGACAGTCAAAATTATTCCGTTACATTACAGTCAATGGGAAATAATCATTTCAAGCACATTTTGATGATGCTACGTCATTTAAAACATGATGAAATTGATATATAATTATGAAGCACATTAAAACATGGTTTTTGTAGAATAAGGTGTGCAAAGCATTTATTATTCAATTCTGTTACACATTGTTCTATGGGGGAAAATCGCTTGTAGTGTAATATAGGGATATTTCACTATTTCAAACATAATGAAAATTATATGCATTACTGAGGTGCACTATAAATTTCGCTCATCAAAGTGTGGTGTGAATTGCGTTTATTTACAGGGAGACACAAAGATATCGGTTACAGTACAGGTGCGTTATTTAGAGTCAATGTGTGATAAGTCTGTTTCAACTTTGAATTGCGTTTTTTTGTTTAACTAAATTTTTTCATAGCACGTGTTTATTAGTGTGTTTATATAAACTCGGTTGTTCATATACACGGCTACACAAGGGAATCCGTAAGTATCACAGACTATGGGAGTGAATTACTTAAGGGTAGTTTTTAATTGTATTAACCATTTTCCTGCTGAACTATGTTTAGTAGACTAATAAAAGTTTGTAGAATATAAATAAATTCATATACAGAGCTACACAAAGAAAAATATACATTGTCGTTTATGGTCGGTAATTGCTGCGAGTGAATTTTAAGTTTTAATTATTGGTATGTACAAAAGCTTCAGATAATATGCAGGGCTGTGCAAAAGATTTTGAGTGCATTTTCATTGGTTGGTGAAAATTGATAATGTGAATATTCTAACTGAACTAAATTTTATCATGCTATATATCCCCATCTATTGATCATATACAGGGATGCACAAAATAATTCGACTACTTTTTTGACACTGGAATGTAATTTTGACAGCTGTATTTTTCAATATGTTATATGTTTTCTATACTGTTTACTTACATATCCTCCTCCACCTTATTTAACGGTGAAGTTTCATTACAGTTTTCTGGCTGTGTTGGAAAGTGTTTCATAATCACACATAATTTTTTGTTGTTGTTTTTAATACATTGATCTAGTTCTAGTTGCTAAAAATTATACTTACAAGGGAACCACTTTTGGTGCAGCTCGCACCTAGCATCCATACATGGTACATTTCGTAGCCCTATACATAAAAGTTAGAGAACTGACAAAATTTCTTTGTTAAAATCATATTTTATATTTTTTTAATACTATATTATTTTTTCATTATTGGATTTTTAATTGATAATTTCATGCCAAAAGCGAGTCAAGTCGCCAAATAGGGTGCTTCGAATCCAAACCACTACTGACTCACACAGCAGAAAAGTATGACATTCGTCCATGGTTGTCTGAAAAAATTCTACAGTCAATGTCACGCCACCAAAAATGCAATTATAATGTTGAATTTTTTCAAAATGAAATTCGTAGGTTTTTAAAGAGTTTTTTAAACTTCTTTCAATATTTTATTCTTACTATTAACTAATTTGTATTTTAAAGTATTTAAAAAACTTCTTTGTTAATAGTCCGATAAGTGGTCTCGAAAATTGTATTTTCTGAAAGTTATGTAAAATCAGAAAATGATTTTAAAACAAAATTTTCAACAATTCTCAAACTTCGTATTATAGGGCTTTAAAATGCCACCATATCTCAATGCTAGGTGCGAGCTGCACCAAAAGAGGTTCCCTTGTTAGTAAAAAGCTTATTTAAAGAAATCAATATAATTGATCCCTCTCTCTTAAAAAACTACGAATTTTCATTAAATAAATATTTTACGTAAAAACAGAACATCATGAAATTTTGTAAAAAATATTCTTGCACTTTTTGGTTCAAATATCCGCAAATACTTTAGAAAAGAAAAAGAAAACTTAGATTTTAATAATTTAGTAAACTGCAGCTAAAATGCTAACTTTAAAAAATAATAAGATTTCAAACTTTTAATGTAACTATTGGGTTGCTCGGAAAGTTCTTTCCGTTCGGGAAAGTTGGTTCGTACAGAAAATTCTATTAATTATTAGACATTAAATCAGATAGCTAATGTCTAATAATTGATGGGCAGAATTTTCTGGTACAAATTCTTAAACAGAAGGAACTTTCTGAATAACCCAATGTATGTATTTAATCACTAATTAGCAGATAGTTAACTACCAACATTTGTATAGATTTCTCTGTGGCATATGTTGAATTTAATCGAATCATTGCCTCTAGTATGTGAATTATATACTATATCAGTGATGAATGCAGCGGTCGGGGCAGGGTACACATACACCAGATGATTTGCAATTTTATACTTTTATTTTTATATTTATTGTAAAGAATTGGGCCTCCTCATCCAGGTGCACGATGTGTCATTCTAGCATTTCCTGTGAGTACACTTAACTGCATACCTTCCCTCGCTATTTTTGCCTTGAAGACTAGCAGACGCCGAATTCTATTGTACTGTGAGCGGAAAGTTCGGACAGTGATGTAGTGGTAAGGTGTTACCCAAAGAGGGGTCTTATGCTTTGATCCTTGCCGAGATCGTAGGAAACAGAGCCTCTGCGAGAGAAGCGATCTCTGCACACGATTTTTAGGTTTGCGCCCGAAACTTTGCCCTTTGTCTTAGAACGTCCAATGACGGACTTGGTGAAAACGAAACAGAGGGATCTCAAGGCTGCTAAGAGGCTGGAGAGTTTCGAGGGGCCCGCCACGACAAAACCCCGCCCCCAGAAGAAGTTCCCCTGCGAGGATGAAAAAGTTATAGAGAGCAGTTTTTTGGAGAGATCGGAAAGAGAGTGGTGACTCTCTGGTAAAAGGAGGAAGGAACGAGAGTTTCCGGACTTAGCGCAGTAGAAGCGCTAGTGAGGCCTGACCTCTATGTGTTTTGATACGGCAGGTATCAGGTATAAATCCTAGTGAAGAGAAAAGCACGACCCGTGCTAGAGTGAGAGTTCTTAAACTCTAAATGATTGAGAACGAGTAGTTTTTCCGAAAGAGAAGGAACGGACGTGCCTTGATCCGTATGAACTCTGGCTAGAAGTTACGACTGATCGTAACATTTGGAGACTTTAGTTTGGTTCCAGTTATACTCAGAGTCAAGAGAACATTAATTTATTAGCGATTGACTCACGAAAAATAATCAAATGCTGTAATCAACTTTCTTGTACATATTTTTATTAGAATTAATATTGTTATACAATAAATTCTACTTTCTAATTTATGCGAGATAATTCTCTTTACCAAACGATCTGATTGCGCTACCATTCACCACCTTTTATCGGGTCGGTATAGAGGAGTTATTACATTATGTTAAAATTGTTATTATAAGACATTATAAGTAATGTGTATTTCAAAACACAGGTACAATGACAAAGATTGTGTACTTAAAAAGAATGAAAAAGTTTCCTGTTGGAAATGGAATTATAGTTACCCTTATCGATAAGAAAACTTTTCCGAATCTACAAGGAATAAAATCTGGAAAAATAGAAAGTTGTTTCTTTCTGTCAAGAAACTTTTCCTTTTTGATTCAGAAACTAATCTTTAAATACAGAATAAATTCCTGTAGATTAATGAAATCTCTCCTTATGTATAAACGAAAGCTTCCCAAACCAAATAAGTAAACTCATCTTTAATAATAGAATAAATTCCTAAAAATATGGATAACTTTCCATTCACACAAAAAAGTTTTGAAAAAATAGACAGAAAACATTCCTTTTTAAAAAGGAAGCATTTTTGAATTAGTCATTCGGGAATCTTGAAAAAGGTAAAAATACCTCTGTAAATAGAAACTTTCTTTTCTTTATGGAAATATATTTTTTTTTTAATCAGAAAAAAAATCCCGTATCAGAAAGACTTTTTCCTTATAAGGAGTAGGAACAATGACAGATGAAAATACTCACCTTTTGGACACTATTTTTGTTTCCTTTTATCTAACTTAAATATCATTAAGAATATTTTTTGCATGCCAATTCACACAATCAGAATTACAGATAAATGGGTAAAAAGAATATTTCAAGTATGTTAAGATCATAAAATAGATTACTTTGGTATGTTTTGTATTACAATGGTCCAATTTGTTAACGTATTGTAGTAGATGATAAAAGAGAGTTCTACGCCAGCGCAGTTCGCGCAGTCAACCTTCTGTGCTCTGTGAAGGTCACCGGAAGTTGCAGGTGTGGACACCGGATGTAGCAGGTGGGGATAACAGACATGTTGAGACAGGAAGTGTAGACAGGAAGTTTAACCGGAAATGTGACAGGAAGTGAATGCGATAAGGGAGAGAGGGGGAGGGCTTATTTTGTGGGGGGCTTAATTTTCTTTGTTGGTTTTAATCCTTCTAGTCGAGTGGAGTTGAGTTGTAGGAATCCTGCTATCAGAATGAATTTAGTTTGAAAGTAATATTAGCAAAATGTTCGATTTTTTTTTTTTTTTTTTTTTTTTTTTTTTTTTTTTTTCTCACCTGAAATAAAAATTTTATTTGCTAACTAACACCTAATATAAAAATGGAAATCTTTCTGACTTTGTTTTACTTTATAAAAGTTTAACGTGAAATTTATTTTTAGACTGGAAACGCGACAGGAAATAAGATCGGAAACGGGATTAGACATGCTTTTTCCAAAAAGGGTTTTCAGGAAGCAGTAAACATGTTTTAGGAACATGTTTGGGAGCTTGTTGGAACAGGAGAGGTGGTTTGTGAGACCGGAAGTAATTAAGATGAGATAGATAAAGAAGGTGCATGATTAGACATATAGATTTTGTTCTTTGTAGAGGGTGAAATTTTGTTTTATTTTTTATTTAAAGTGTTTTCATTTTTTTTTAATTTAATTTATTTAAAGCGTTTCAAATTATTTTTTATATTTTTTTTTGTAGTGTTTTACGTATTATTTTAATTTTTAGTGACATTAGAACCTGCAATTTCTGTATCACACATGTCTTATCTTAGGTCACCAAGAATGTGTGTGTGTTGTTATCTCTTTAAATGCGAGAGATGGTTACTTCAGACCTGCGTTGAGATATCTTTATCATAGTTTTAATGAACTGCAGGAAATTGTCTTTAGCTATTGAGTAATTCGCGAGTTTTGGTTTAATATGAATGCTATTACATCTGTTTGTTTAATTTACAAGCACATTTCTCTTACAACACTCTGTCAACAGATCACTTCCATATTCGAAATAATAATTTAGAGGGAAAATTTTTACTTTCTATACGAAATTTTATTTATAGAGATTGACGAAGATAGTATGCCTAATTCTTTCTTGTACATTTCTTGTACAACATTATATTCGAAATAGAGTTTTGTTACCAAAAATAACGTGTTTATACATTTTAAAAACGAAAGCAAAGTGATTTTCAAAAATGTAAATATAAGCTATACACCCACGCATTTTTGTTATTGAATTAAATTACAAGGTTTAATATTGTATTCAGCGTACTATTTTCTTATAAAAGCCGTTTCACAAACTTGTATACTGAAAGTAATGTGTCATTTTTAGGAGAAAAAATTAATTCAAGTCATTGAGACTAATCCTTTATGGGGGAAAAATTTGTCATACTTCTTTGTGTTACATTACATCTTCCGTTTTTTAAGTTTACAAATTTGTGGACTAACTTAAATAATCGTTTTTAGGATACTTAAACAATATATTTTTTTAATTATATGTTGTTTTTTTTTTAATTGACTTGTAATATAGCTTTTTTTTTCTTAAAAGGGTACTGTAGAATAACTTATGTCACAAATACTACATCCTTCTTTAGTTAAATATGTTTCACTTAAGACATGACAAAGTGTCTTAGAAACATTTCATTTTGGAGTTAAGTGATTAAAGAAGAAAAATATTATTTATATAAACACAACACATAAGACCAGTGACTGAGAGGTTCTGGTTTTAAAGCTACTAGACGTTTGGGTTTAAACTTCTCTCGCGCTCGTCGACCTAACCGTTCGGAGTTTTCTTCGAACCTTGTCAATACGAGTTAGGAGCCCTTAGAATGACCCCTAGAGTGACCTATATCCCAAGCGTAGATAATCGGTTTTAACAAATAACCAACCATCCACAACACATAAGACATTTTAGATCATTACATAAGACATTTTATATTATTACATTTAGTTAAGAAGTGATTTGACGTGCAAAATATTATTTATAAAATCATACAATAAGAGAATTTTAAAGATTTTTTCCTTTTAAATGAACAATTTTTAGTGACTATTTAACTTATTAAAGAGAGCGGGTATTTTGTTTAGAGTTATACGATTAAAATAAATTTTCAATAGATTTGACTTTATACAACCAACATTTTAAAAAAAGGGAATGGAATCTAGTTTTTATAAATTAACGTTTTTCAATTTTACAAATACTTCACACCCCGTCTTTTTTTCCCCCTCTTTTAGTAGACTTTACATACATAAGACATAAAAAGCGTTTTAGAATACATCATTTAGAAATTAAGTGGTTTGATAAATAAAATATTATTTATAAAAGCAATAGATACGAGAGTAATAAGGATTTTTACTTACATATGTACGAACTTCTGATAGGTAAGACTTTCTAAATCATTGTGCAAGAATTAAGTGGTTATTGAACTTATAACATTACATGATGAAATAATCACGTGACGTATTTTTAAACCAATAAAATGTCAGTATTTTCAAACAAATAAAAAGTTAGTATTTTTACACGAGCGCCCTCTATCATTATATAAATTTCAATGAAACGAGTTCATAACATTCTACTGTGACCTGATATCGTTGTAATAGGTTGTATTTTTCATTTAAGTTATTGTGGAACGAGTTATGAATTCTTATGTTGGTGATGTAACCAACTTGGAGTGTCAACACTCATCACCAGAGTTAAATAATCAAGAGATGGATTCTACACTTTTATCCAAAGAAGGACTCGTTTCGAATTATGAAGTGAAACTCACCTCATCAGGACTAAAGAAACAGAAGTTACCCCATGTGCGTAAGATGTGTAACACAGCATTTCCTCGAAAAGTTAACTTAGTGTTTCATATGAAAAGTCATCTAAAGGAAAAATCTTTTTGCTGTGAGGTGTGTGCTGAAGTTTTTTCACAAAAGAGTGATTTACGTAATCATCAAAAGATTCACAAATTGCCCAAATACAAGTGTAGTGATTGCAACGAGATATTTTCAAGAATGTCTGACTTATTAATACACAAGAAGACCCATAAGATTCGTAAACAATATTCATGTGCAAAGTGTTGTGAAATATTTAAGTGTGAATCAGATTTTTTACAACATTGTGATACTTTTCATAAAGTTTTACCTAACATTGCGAAATCACCATGTTTAAAAGATTTGTTATTTGAACTTATAGTGAAGCTTATAGATTAGTTCGAACTTATAGTGAATTAAAAGACAAAATGATATGCAAAATATATGAACTAGAATTAACAGACCAAAACATACATGTACATGCTGAGAATGCCTTTTTAAAGTTGTACAACGGCTTTGAAGATTTCACAGAACGAGTGTTTAATTGGACATTATGAAAATTTTTGAAATTAGAATTGATTACAGCTCAATATGACAGGCTTATTTGATTTGTATTATTTTAAATGATTAATAAATAGTTTGATTGCGAAAAAAGTGTTTTCTTTAGCATACACTGTGTGACTTTTAAACTAATGTTGTGTATTTTGAATGTGTCAGAGAAAACAGGAGTGTGTTGACATTAAAAAAAAAAAGATTTCACATAATATAAAAGTTTTACAATAAAAATTGACTTACCTAAAGTTTTTTCAAGATAGTCACGATATCCTTTCCATTACAATTATTTTAAGGAAATAGAATTTAATTTTGTTGTGAATAACACTTTGTTGTTAACATCACGTGGTTTGTCTTATCATAACTATGAGATCCTAAGATCACTTCCTATTAACATGATAACGAAGAGTAAAAAAATGACTAATGCAAGCCGATTTTCCTGCCTAAACTTGTTATCAGCTTGCATGAGTGACTCATCTTTACATGTGTGGATTTGTATGTTGAAAAAATGATTGCTATGTTTAACCCGTGTAGACGATTTATATCCGGAAGCTGTTTGAACTACCAAATTTCAGATATCACACATTTTACTAGAACATTTAAATATTTTAATGTCTTTTCGCCCGCAAATTGGAAACTTAGGATTATCACCTTTACATCGAGACATGGAAGGTAGAAAAATAATAACTTTACACTTAGACAATATTTTAATTTAAGAAGAATTAGACTTAACACATTGTTAGAGTTTCTTTGAAAAATATCTAGTTGGTTGTAAATTTTAGAAAACTCGACCTAACGAAATTAACACACTTAAAAATATCTAGTTGGTTATACATTTTATAAAATAAGCAACAAATAAACATTTCGATACATTGACAAAAGAAAATAATTAAGTTTAAGTAAACTTTACACTTAGACAATATTTCAAACTAAGAAAAATAATAACTTTACACTTATATAATATTTTCAACTAAGGAAAATTAATAACTTTAAAAATCAGACTTAACACATTGTTAAAGTTTTTTTAAAACAACACAACATTTTCAAAGCAGTGGAAATAGTATACCTGAAAAAAATTCAACTTAGTGGAATTTAATAGTGAAATTTTTTAACCTCACTCATTTAAAAAATAAAACTTTGTAAATTTTTTCCATTTTTAAAATAAAACTTATTTAAAAAATAAATAAGCAACTATTAAACATTTTGAATGTCTTAGACAAAGTGTGAATAAATTTGTTGAAATTATATAAAACATGAAAAATTTCATTACTTTTAAAAGAAATTTTATTTTTGGTGAAATAAACTCGAGGTATTTATTATATGTTACTTAAACTACATGAGAATTGATTGAAAATGTGTTACTTTTAATCACTCACAAGATAAGACATGATGTTACAATATACACATAGGAATGACATAGGAATTTCAGATGGGTTTTTCTCCCACACATGACGTCACTGATAACATATTTACTGATCAAGTCATAAAATCATAGTTTAGGGTAGGTTTTTAAGCACGAAGTTTAGTTGAGATTTAAGATATTTGAGAAATATAAACTACAACTTTGGCTACTTTTTGAAATTTCCCCCTACATAAGAAAAAGAACATAGAAAAATAAAATGAAAAGTCGTATTTGAATGGAATCAAATTATTATCCTTTCACTTAACAGCTGAATGCGTCGGTAATTACATCACAAAGGCACTGATAACAACTGATTGAATATATTGTGTTTCTTTTTTAAGGTTAAATTGATTTAATATTCAAGTTATTTCTTAATGATACACTTAAAAACAATAAACTTAATTAGCATTCAAAAAGCAAACGATCACATTATTGTGTAAAACAATCAAATGTTTTAAAAGTCACGAGTTAAAATTTGAAATGACTTAGAGTTTAAGTAGAATTTAGATGTGAACCTTTTAAAATGAAATAATAGTTTTTTGTATCGCCCTCTATCGGTGGGTAATAGAATTAAGAGATAATTAAAAGTTTTAACTTGAATTCGAGCCCACAACAAAAATTATTTTTCGGTTTTATAATTTTGGGTAGGTTTAACTGAGCAAGCCATGATATTTCAGTATTTATAGACGATTTAAGATATTCGATAAAGGAAATCATCTGAATTTTTAATTTAATTGAAGGGTTTACTGCTTAAAGTACTACAAAATGAGTACAACACGATGCATAGTTTTTTAATTAATTATATTTTTCGAAAGATTAAATTGACTTATTGATAAACTTAGGATTTATGTTTAAAGTGAATAAATTTGACATGTTAGGTTCA
Source organism: Maratus michaelseni (assembly GCA_963931845.1). Taxonomy (NCBI): domain Eukaryota; kingdom Metazoa; phylum Arthropoda; class Arachnida; order Araneae; family Salticidae; genus Maratus; species Maratus michaelseni. The sequence goes on from OZ007586.1 coordinate 421,861,785, forward strand.
CTTAATAACAGAGGGTTGAATAAGTTATTTTTAATAAAAATAAAGTTTACTAAAAGTTTTTAAAGTTAAAAAAATATAGTTTTAAAAAATTTAAAGTTTACAAAAAGTTTAAAAATCTTTAAGTAAATCAAAATTAACTTTTTAATTTTAACTATTGAGAGACTATAATCTAACTGTTTATCCTTGTAACCAACTGGTGCATATCAACTATATACTCTGTATCTGCATATGCGCAGAAAAACATAGACATTTAATCTAACTTGAGTTCGACTTTAAATTATTTGCCAACTTTTAAGTTTAATTACTATACACAACTCGATTACCTTTCCCAGAAAACACCTTTCAGAAACAAAACAGAAATTAACACTTACCGAAAAACACGTCCACTTTGGGTGTTAGTCTTCACGCAACTAACGTTTCTCCCTTATCTTTGCTAGGGGGCGCTGCAATCGCCGCTAGAGGCGTTAGTAGTCTTCAGGTGTGTGATAAGAATAAACTTTAAATCCAACTTACACTCGCTCAGTCATTCATGCTTCTCTCTACCTTGCTAACAACCGTTTGCTGCTGGCTCATTGTTTGGTTGTTTAAACTTGTTGAATGACGTCATCATGTGTTTGTCTAAACTTGTCCAGTCTTGTTTTTATGCAGTACGTCTATTTAGATGAGTCATCACTCGCTTATCTTGGTTGACTTGTCCAAACTTGTTTTTGTGTGGCACGTCTATTTGGGTGAGTCATCGTTCGCTTATCTTGCTTTACTTGTTTGAACTTGTCTAGTATCCACCACCTCATCTCTTTTGTCATAGCTTGAATATACTTTACACCAATCACTTAAATATAAAAGTCTTGTCACAACTTACTTAAACTTTGATAAAAATATTAATTATTTATAAATTTCATCAAATTCTTATTTTTCTGATACATTTACTATGTAATTTTCGTTCAAAAATATGGTAAAGCCCGATTTTAAATCGAAGTCTAAGATAAATTCCCCAAATTTGTAACATTTTAACACTAATAATAAATATTGTAAGCACCCAGTACATACAAGTTTTGTAAAAATAATATTACTTATAGCTAACTCGTTATGTCCCATGATACAAAACTTCAATATAACTAAAATCAGTGTTAAACAAAAATCTAATCACGTGTCTTTATATATTATTTTGAAATGCAAAGCATTATATCTAAACGAATGATATAAGGAGTAGTTAGAATAGTTCTTATATTTTTGTTAGTAAAAAATTTATACACATTATCTTACAAGGTTGCAATATTCAACACACGGTTCACCATATTTAAAAACGATTCACCATGATTTAAAAACTTAGTAACATATTTTTAATTTATAAATTTAAATTAAAAATACTTAAGTATTTATAATTGTTTATTTATAAAAATATGTTTTAATTTAAATTTATAAATTTAAAATATGTTACTAAGTTTTTAAATCATGGTGAATCGTTTTTAAATATGGTGAACCGTGTGTTGAATATTGCAACCTTGTAAGATAATGTGTATAAATTTTTTACTAACAAAAATATAAGAACTATTCTAACTACTCCTTATATCATTCGTTTAGATATAATGCTTTGCATTTCAAAATAATATATAAAGACACGTGATTAGATTTTTGTTTAACACTGATTTTAGTTATATTGAAGTTTTGTATCATGGGACATAACGAGTTAGCTATAAGTAATATTATTTTTACAAAACTTGTATGTACTGGGTGCTTACAATATTTATTATTAGTGTTAAAATGTTACAAATTTGGGGAATTTATCTTAGACTTCGATTTAAAATCGGGCTTTACCATATTTTTGAACGAAAATTACATAGTAAATGTATCAGAAAAATAAGAATTTGATGAAATTTATAAATAATTAATATTTTTATCAAAGTTTAAGTAAGTTGTGACAAGACTTTTATATTTAAGTAAAGTATATTCAATTTAGTTCAATATATTAGTGTAAAGTATATTCAAGCTATGACAAAAGAGATGAGGTGGTGGATACTAGACAAGTTCAAACAAGTAAAGCAAGATAAGCGAACGATGACTCACCCAAATAGACGTGCCACACAAAAACAAGTTTGGACAAGTCAACCAAGATAAGCGAGTGATGACTCATCTAAATAGACGTACTGCATAAAAACAAGACTGGACAAGTTTAGACAAACACATGATGACGTCATTCAACAAGTTTAAACAACCAATCAATGAGCCAGCAGCAAACGGTTGTTAGCAAGGTAGAGAGAAGCATGAATGACTGAGCGAGTGTAAGTTGGATTTAAAGTTTATTCTTATCACACACCTGAAGACTACTAACGCCTCTAGCGGCGATTGCAGCGCCCCCTAGCAAAGATAAGGGAGAAACGTTAGTTGCGTGAAGACTAACACCCAAAGTGGACGTGTTTTTCGGTAAGTGTTAATTTCTGTTTTGTTTCTGAAAGGTGTTTTCTGGGAAAGGTAATCGAGTTGTGTATAGTAATTAAACTTAAAAGTTGGCAAATAATTTAAAGTCGAACTCAAGTTAGATTAAATGTCTATGTTTTTCTGCGCATATGCAGATACAGAGTATATAGTTGATATGCACCAGTTGGTTACAAGGATAAACAGTTAGATTATAGTCTCTCAATAGTTAAAATTAAAAAGTTAATTTTGATTTACTTAAAGATTTTTAAACTTTTTGTAAACTTTAAATTTTTTAAAACTATATTTTTTTAACTTTAAAAACTTTTAGTAAACTTTATTTTTATTAAAAATAACTTATTCAACCCTCTGTTATTAAGTGAACCTAACATGTCAAATTTATTCACTTTAAACATAAATCCTAAGTTTATCAATAAGTCAATTTAATCTTTCGAAAAATATAATTAATTAAAAAACTATGCATCGTGTTGTACTCATTTTGTAGTACTTTAAGCAGTAAACCCTTCAATTAAATTAAAAATTCAGATGATTTCCTTTATCGAATATCTTAAATCGTCTATAAATACTGAAATATCATGGCTTGCTCAGTTAAACCTACCCAAAATTATAAAACCGAAAAATAATTTTTGTTGTGGGCTCGAATTCAAGTTAAAACTTTTAATTATCTCTTAATTCTATTACCCACCGATAGAGGGCGATACAAAAAACTATTATTTCATTTTAAAAGGTTCACATCTAAATTCTACTTAAACTCTAAGTCATTTCAAATTTTAACTCGTGACTTTTAAAACATTTGATTGTTTTACACAATAATGTGATCGTTTGCTTTTTGAATGCTAATTAAGTTTATTGTTTTTAAGTGTATCATTAAGAAATAACTTGAATATTAAATCAATTTAACCTTAAAAAAGAAACACAATATATTCAATCAGTTGTTATCAGTGCCTTTGTGATGTAATTACCGACGCATTCAGCTGTTAAGTGAAAGGATAATAATTTGATTCCATTCAAATACGACTTTTCATTTTATTTTTCTATGTTCTTTTTCTTATGTAGGGGGAAATTTCAAAAAGTAGCCAAAGTTGTAGTTTATATTTCTCAAATATCTTAAATCTCAACTAAACTTCGTGCTTAAAAACCTACCCTAAACTATGATTTTATGACTTGATCAGTAAATATGTTATCAGTGACGTCATGTGTGGGAGAAAAACCCATCTGAAATTCCTATGTCATTCCTATGTGTATATTGTAACATCATGTCTTATCTTGTGAGTGATTAAAAGTAACACATTTTCAATCAATTCTCATGTAGTTTAAGTAACATATAATAAATACCTCGAGTTTATTTCACCAAAAATAAAATTTCTTTTAAAAGTAATGAAATTTTTCATGTTTTATATAATTTCAACAAATTTATTCACACTTTGTCTAAGACATTCAAAATGTTTAATAGTTGCTTATTTATTTTTTAAATAAGTTTTATTTTAAAAATGGAAAAAATTTACAAAGTTTTATTTTTTAAATGAGTGAGGTTAAAAAATTTCACTATTAAATTCCACTAAGTTGAATTTTTTTCAGGTATACTATTTCCACTGCTTTGAAAATGTTGTGTTGTTTTAAAAAAACTTTAACAATGTGTTAAGTCTGATTTTTAAAGTTATTAATTTTCCTTAGTTGAAAATATTATATAAGTGTAAAGTTATTATTTTTCTTAGTTTGAAATATTGTCTAAGTGTAAAGTTTACTTAAACTTAATTATTTTCTTTTGTCAATGTATCGAAATGTTTATTTGTTGCTTATTTTATAAAATGTATAACCAACTAGATATTTTTAAGTGTGTTAATTTCGTTAGGTCGAATTTTCTAAAATTTACAACCAACTAGATATTTTTCAAAGAAACTCTAACAATGTGTTAAGTCTAATTCTTCTTAAATTAAAATATTGTCTAAGTGTAAAGTTATTATTTTTCTACCTTCCATGTCTCGATGTAAAGGTGATAATCCTAAGTTTCCAATTTGCGGGCGAAAAGACATTAAAATATTTAAATGTTCTAGTAAAATGTGTGATATCTGAAATTTGGTAGTTCAAACAGCTTCCGGATATAAATCGTCTACACGGGTTAAACATAGCAATCATTTTTTCAACATACAAATCCACACATGTAAAGATGAGTCACTCATGCAAGCTGATAACAAGTTTAGGCAGGAAAATCGGCTTGCATTAGTCATTTTTTTACTCTTCGTTATCATGTTAATAGGAAGTGATCTTAGGATCTCATAGTTATGATAAGACAAACCACGTGATGTTAACAACAAAGTGTTATTCACAACAAAATTAAATTCTATTTCCTTAAAATAATTGTAATGGAAAGGATATCGTGACTATCTTGAAAAAACTTTAGGTAAGTCAATTTTTATTGTAAAACTTTTATATTATGTGAAATCTTTTTTTTTTAAATGTCAACACACTCCTGTTTTCTCTGACACATTCAAAATACACAACATTAGTTTAAAAGTCACACAGTGTATGCTAAAGAAAACACTTTTTTCGCAATCAAACTATTTATTAATCATTTAAAATAATACAAATCAAATAAGCCTGTCATATTGAGCTGTAATCAATTCTAATTTCAAAAATTTTCATAATGTCCAATTAAACACTCGTTCTGTGAAATCTTCAAAGCCGTTGTACAACTTTAAAAAGGCATTCTCAGCATGTACATGTATGTTTTGGTCTGTTAATTCTAGTTCATATATTTTGCATATCATTTTGTCTTTTAATTCACTATAAGTTCGAACTAATCTATAAGCTTCACTATAAGTTCAAATAACAAATCTTTTAAACATGGTGATTTCGCAATGTTAGGTAAAACTTTATGAAAAGTATCACAATGTTGTAAAAAATCTGATTCACACTTAAATATTTCACAACACTTTGCACATGAATATTGTTTACGAATCTTATGGGTCTTCTTGTGTATTAATAAGTCAGACATTCTTGAAAATATCTCGTTGCAATCACTACACTTGTATTTGGGCAATTTGTGAATCTTTTGATGATTACGTAAATCACTCTTTTGTGAAAAAACTTCAGCACACACCTCACAGCAAAAAGATTTTTCCTTTAGATGACTTTTCATATGAAACACTAAGTTAACTTTTCGAGGAAATGCTGTGTTACACATCTTACGCACATGGGGTAACTTCTGTTTCTTTAGTCCTGATGAGGTGAGTTTCACTTCATAATTCGAAACGAGTCCTTCTTTGGATAAAAGTGTAGAATCCATCTCTTGATTATTTAACTCTGGTGATGAGTGTTGACACTCCAAGTTGGTTACATCACCAACATAAGAATTCATAACTCGTTCCACAATAACTTAAATGAAAAATACAACCTATTACAACGATATCAGGTCACAGTAGAATGTTATGAACTCGTTTCATTGAAATTTATATAATGATAGAGGGCGCTCGTGTAAAAATACTAACTTTTTATTTGTTTGAAAATACTGACATTTTATTGGTTTAAAAATACGTCACGTGATTATTTCATCATGTAATGTTATAAGTTCAATAACCACTTAATTCTTGCACAATGATTTAGAAAGTCTTACCTATCAGAAGTTCGTACATATGTAAGTAAAAATCCTTATTACTCTCGTATCTATTGCTTTTATAAATAATATTTTATTTATCAAACCACTTAATTTCTAAATGATGTATTCTAAAACGCTTTTTATGTCTTATGTATGTAAAGTCTACTAAAAGAGGGGGAAAAAAAGACGGGGTGTGAAGTATTTGTAAAATTGAAAAACGTTAATTTATAAAAACTAGATTCCATTCCCTTTTTTTAAAATGTTGGTTGTATAAAGTCAAATCTATTGAAAATTTATTTTAATCGTATAACTCTAAACAAAATACCCGCTCTCTTTAATAAGTTAAATAGTCACTAAAAATTGTTCATTTAAAAGGAAAAAATCTTTAAAATTCTCTTATTGTATGATTTTATAAATAATATTTTGCACGTCAAATCACTTCTTAACTAAATGTAATAATATAAAATGTCTTATGTAATGATCTAAAATGTCTTATGTGTTGTGGATGGTTGGTTATTTGTTAAAACCGATTATCTACGCTTGGGATATAGGTCACTCTAGGGGTCATTCTAAGGGCTCCTAACTCGTATTGACAAGGTTCGAAGAAAACTCCGAACGGTTAGGTCGACGAGCGCGAGAGAAGTTTAAACCCAAACGTCTAGTAGCTTTAAAACCAGAACCTCTCAGTCACTGGTCTTATGTGTTGTGTTTATATAAATAATATTTTTCTTCTTTAATCACTTAACTCCAAAATGAAATGTTTCTAAGACACTTTGTCATGTCTTAAGTGAAACATATTTAACTAAAGAAGGATGTAGTATTTGTGACATAAGTTATTCTACAGTACCCTTTTAAGAAAAAAAAAGCTATATTACAAGTCAATTAAAAAAAAAAAAAACATATAATTAAAAAAATATATTGTTTAAGTATCCTAAAAACGATTATTTAAGTTAGTCCACAAATTTGTAAACTTAAAAAACGGAAGATGTAATGTAACACAAAGAAGTATGACAAATTTTTCCCCCATAAAGGATTAGTCTCAATGACTTGAATTAATTTTTTCTCCTAAAAATGACACATTACTTTCAGTATACAAGTTTGTGAAACGGCTTTTATAAGAAAATAGTACGCTGAATACAATATTAAACCTTGTAATTTAATTCAATAACAAAAATGCGTGGGTGTATAGCTTATATTTACATTTTTGAAAATCACTTTGCTTTCGTTTTTAAAATGTATAAACACGTTATTTTTGGTAACAAAACTCTATTTCGAATATAATGTTGTACAAGAAATGTACAAGAAAGAATTAGGCATACTATCTTCGTCAATCTCTATAAATAAAATTTCGTATAGAAAGTAAAAATTTTCCCTCTAAATTATTATTTCGAATATGGAAGTGATCTGTTGACAGAGTGTTGTAAGAGAAATGTGCTTGTAAATTAAACAAACAGATGTAATAGCATTCATATTAAACCAAAACTCGCGAATTACTCAATAGCTAAAGACAATTTCCTGCAGTTCATTAAAACTATGATAAAGATATCTCAACGCAGGTCTGAAGTAACCATCTCTCGCATTTAAAGAGATAACAACACACACACATTCTTGGTGACCTAAGATAAGACATGTGTGATACAGAAATTGCAGGTTCTAATGTCACTAAAAATTAAAATAATACGTAAAACACTACAAAAAAAAATATAAAAAATAATTTGAAACGCTTTAAATAAATTAAATTAAAAAAAAAATGAAAACACTTTAAATAAAAAATAAAACAAAATTTCACCCTCTACAAAGAACAAAATCTATATGTCTAATCATGCACCTTCTTTATCTCTCTCATCTTAATTACTTCCGGTCTCACAAACCACCTCTCCTGTTCCAACAAGCTCCCAAACATGTTCCTAAAACATGTTTACTGCTTCCTGAAAACCCTTTTTGGAAAAAGCATGTCTAATCCCGTTTCCGATCTTATTTCCTGTCGCGTTTCCAGTCTAAAAATAAATTTCACGTTAAACTTTTATAAAGTAAAAAAAAGTCAGAAAGATTTCCATTTTTATATTAGGTGTTAGTTAGCAAATAAAATTTTTATTTCAGGTGAGAAAAAAAAAAAAAAAAAAAAAAAAAAAAAAAAAAAAAAAATCGAACATTTTGCTAATATTACTTTCAAACTAAATTCATTCTGATAGCAGGATTCCTACAACTCAACTCCACTCGACTAGAAGGATTAAAACCAACAAAGAAAATTAAGCCCCCCACAAAATAAGCCCTCCCCCTCTCTCCCTTATCGCATTCACTTCCTGTCACATTTCCGGTTAAACTTCCTGTCTACACTTCCTGTCTCAACATGTCTGTTATCCCCACCTGCTACATCCGGTGTCCACACCTGCAACTTCCGGTGACCTTCACAGAGCACAGAAGGTTGACTGCGCGAACTGCGCTGGCGTAGAACTCTCTTTTATCATCTACTTATTGTAACCTTTAAATTTTATTTATTTGTTATAAGTACACTTTTTTATGTTCATAATATACATAGCATACTTCTTGTTTATTTGTAATCTGCGTGTATACGTATCCTTAATATATTCAGTCAAGATAAAAACAAAAGCAAAATTGTCCAAAACAAACCATTTCGCCTGCTAAAATGTTCCCGCACCCTTAAAAGCATTTTTTTTTTCTTTTTTTTTTTTTGTAAAAAATGTAAATTGTCATATAAATGTAAAACAAATCTGGTGAAAACAAATTAGCTTCATCTTTAAATAGTTTTCTTAATTGAAATGAATTAGAAAAATTATCAACATGGAACTGAATAGACATAATTCAAAAACATTGTTTAATACCAACTATTCTCTCATTTTAGCAGTGATGAATTCAGCAGAAGGCTTGGGATACACACAGTGGAGGATTTGTGATTTTATGCGTATAAATATATTTTTTTTATGTAGATAAAATGACAAAGTTCATGGTTCATACACTTGAGAGCGATTTTATGTTTATATTTGTTGTAGAAGTGCAATGTTCTCCCCCCCCCCTTTCGGAGGAGAATTTTTGTTTTAACACTGACCTTCACAGTACCCATAACCAGATAATAATAATATTTAATTTAATGTATTTCATTTTGTATGGAGTGTTTTTAAAAAGGTAAAATTCTACATATTTTTTTATGTTATATATAAGTTAGTTGTTTCTCAAAATACAAATACAATGACTGAGTTCATGTTCATATACTTGAGATCAAATAAAATTCAAGCACTTTTCAACGATGTTTCAGGGTTGTTTTAGATCAAGCTGGGAAGAAAAGGAGAAAAAAAAACTTTTTAAAAATTAAAATCAGATTTTTAACTAAGGATTTTTATGATTTTTTTTCTTCCTAAGTTAACCCTTAAAAACCTGAAGAGTTTTCGTAGAAATTAAAAGCATATAAAAATTCTATTTGATTGAAAAGAAATATTTAAAAAAAATTACGTTGTCAGGTTATGTCAAGGGGAATCTACACAATTGTGTGGTGCAGGCTAAGCTTTAAATCACAGGGAAAGAGGAAATTGTTTTTTATTTTCCTTAGGATCACCTACACAATTGTGTAGGTTCGGTCTTAAAGGGTTAAGATATTGATAGGCAACTTAGAGTTGTAGGTGGTTTTAAAAATAATTTTCATACTTCAGGTATTCTTGTAAAAATCTTGCTAAAATAATGCGTACTAATATATATATATAAATATATTTTAATAATAAATCAAGCTGTCTTAATGAAGACAAATTCTAGAACAATGTTATTTTTTGAGTTGGCAGAAGTAATTTAGTAACATACAGATCATTTAAAAGTAAACTAAGACAATATTTTGAAGAAAAAAAAATACTGTATACAATTGTTTAGAAATCAGACAATCTTTACCTTCAAAGCAATTTTACTTTACAAACATACATTAAAAAGTACTTTTTATTTCAGATTGTTTTGTATCTTTTCTATTGATATAACTCAAATAATACAAATAAAATTTACTTTTTTTTGTCAGCTCATATCTAGATGTAAAGTATTTTGTACACCTGAAATTTTTTTCAATCAATTTGCACTTTTTAGTATTATTATTCATTTGGAGGAAAGAATCTTTCTAAATATATTTGGTATTTTTTATGTTAGCCGGATGCCAATTATGTAGAGATGTAATCACTGGCACCCAGCTAACATAAAAATACCAGTTATTTGTATGCTTTAATTTTTATTTAGTACTTTACTTATTATTATTAAATAGAAGCATTAATATATGTCTTTGTATAGAATGTTATAGTGAACATGGTATTTCCAGGTACTTTAATAAATTTACAATCAGCATAAAAAGAAAAAAAAATCTTATCTATTTATATTACTAAAAGAATTGACAAGTTTCTGTTCAAGAGAAAACGTATAATTTTTTTTTTGATTGATTATTTATAAACATATGTAGACTTCCAGCCTTTATTATCTGAATTTTGCTTTCAAACGCTGTGAAACAAACATGATTGAAAGTCGAAAGATATTATAGAATAAACAAAAGTATTCTATACATCAAGCAAAGTAGAGCAAAAATTTTGGCTTATTTAATCTAAATAACGTGAAGGTTGTTTAAATTTTTCAAGAATAAAATTTCAACATTGATTTAATCAATGATAGATAAATCTTATTTTTAATCAGCTCACCATAGTTTAAGTATACACAACATTACATAAATTAAAATGGTTCTAGAATAAATATAATACATAAGAAAAAAATCACCACATTGCTTGACTATTTCAAAGAATTCTTATCAGATCTTTAGATATTAAGATATATATTTTTTTCAAGACAATATATTAAAAAAAAACTTTTAAATAATAAAGTATAGTTATTTAGTAAGATACATCTATACCATGAGTAAAAATGTCATGCATTAAAAAGTAAAGTAATATCACTACAAGAGCAGAAGTGAATTCTCAAATGAAGTTTCTTTTCATGATATTGAATTTTTACCAATACTTAAAGATTTGCGATTAAAGAACATCACTTCAAAATTAGAAGTAAACTTATTTCTTATTACTGACTTCTCCTGTTATTTAACATTTAATCAAAGTAATTAACTTAACTGCAAAAGGATAACAATGTTATGTGGTGGATAGACAATAAAGATGATCATTTAAAAGAACAAACACATTTACTAAACATTTAAAAAGAAACAATAAATAAAAATGAATGTTTCAAAATTATATTATTTTGTGATACTTTATATTTAATTGAAATAATAAAATACAGCTCACAGATGCAAAATATTTACATCTTGAGACATTAGATTAAGATAGCTGTTTGCAGAGTGTGTGCTTCTGGTGTCATAAAGTTCATTACCATGATGATTCAGAGCAATCACGACAAAGTCTGTAATTATTTTACAAACCTATTTCCGACTTACTCTTTTCCTGAATTCCAATAAGTTTTATCCATCGCTGACATCTAAGGAAGACATAAGAATTCAAATTTGAATTAATATAAATTATGAGCATACAATTTGTGGATATTTACAGGTTGAATAGGGGAGATTTACTTGATGAAATTTTATCATCTTCTTAGAAATACTAACGATTTAAAACAGAGAATTTTTAAAACGTAAACTGTTGACATCTGACGCCTACTTTCTGATGGTGAAAATCTTGTTTTAATAATTATATTAGGTAATGAGTAATCACGCTTCTAAATTTTCCCCGTAGGCTAACATTACATTTCATGATCGGGAGTTTCAGTTAAGCAGCCCCTTAATAATGCATGTGCTGTTACTTATATATGCCATATGTACATTGTATACACATGTCATATATGACCTGTACTTAACAAATTTAATAAAATCTAGTAACGAAGAAAACATTTCGCATGTAAAAAAAAATATGTAATTTAACAAAACACAAAAGTTTTTTTTATGAATTGAGAAAAATTAATAATAAGCACAGTTTTGAATAACATATAATTAAATTCAGAAAGATAATATAAACTTCCTTTTGTAATATGATCTCTGAAAAAAAAATGCTGTAAAGGCCAAATTAACCGGCATGTCCGAGAAATGCTGATGTCTCAGCAGATGAGTGCTATAAAATGTTTATACAATGATGGGGAGGGGGGGGGGATTACACATTGAGACCATGTCAAAAAAATATATGTATATAATTTAACAAATTACAATGACCATTAGGAAAATGTTCCGAAAGCTTAAAAAAATGCATGCCAAGGTTGCAGTTATGATTTTGCCAACATCATCGCAAAGCTTATATATGCATCCTAGATATGCATATATATATATATATCTATATATATATATATATATGCATATATTCCAAACACTCCTATACGTGCCATATACGTCATTACACACATATTATTTACGTCTTACGTGTCATATATACATCATATACACATGTCATATATACACATCATATATGACTATAACTTGGCCATATACGTCAAGAAATGTTATATATATATCATATATCATTTTAATGCCATACATGCTTTATAAATTGGCGATAAATCTTGGTCGCTTGGCGATTCATCCCTGGGGGCCGCTATAACACGAAGTACCAAATTTCTACTTTATTTTTCATATCTGATAATTTGCATCTATTTTATTTTTGTAACTTTAACATTTTTGTAACGATTTTATGCATTTCTATTGCCTATTCAAATAAAAACTCTTCTAAAGTTACAGAATTTTGTTAAAAATTCTTCTAAACTTTTACAGAATTTCATTAAAAACGCTTTAAAAAATAAAGTGACGACGTCAAGAGGTCCATTCTCGGCCGAAAACAACAACCATTTTCCCAATGGTTAAATAAAAACTTGGTAAGCAGTGGTGACATGCGAACTGCACCCTGTATAAAACTATAGTGGGCAATATGAGTCACAAAATGTTATAATACATCATATATTATTATAATGTCATATATTCATTATAATTTGACAATAAATTTTGGTCGCTTGGCGATTCATCTTTGGAACCCGTGATAACATGAAAGTACCCAAATTTTAATCATAACATAAAACTAATACAGAAATAGGGATCTGTTTCATACTTTAATGTTTAAAAAACGAATGAAAAGTATGAGCATGTCAGGAATTGGCACAGATGTCATATACGCACCATGTTGAATTTTTTTCCCCCGCCAATTTGGCGAAAACTTTGTTTTTGAATATTAGTTACAAATAGCATACAATAATAGCACGTGATTTTTTATTCCAATATAAAAATAAAATAATATAATAAAAATAAATAAATGGTAGTTTGATATAAATAAATATGGTACTTTGATACTTATCTATTGATATACATAGTAAAAATAATTTATAGAATTAAAATAAAAATAAATAAACAACAATATAAACAAAATAACCGGTTTACCATGTGAGGCATAAAATTGCCATTTTGTTGCAATCGCGCCAACATAATTTGTATATAAATCTGTGCCCAGGAATTTTAACATAGTTGAGCACAGAAAAGTCTTTTTTATGTTAATCGTCTTAATGATAAACTGTTAATATTGATAAAATAAGTATTTGCATATTAATAATTAGTATATAATAGCTCTTCACAATATATAGACACAGAACTTAAAAAACAAATTGATTTACATAATATGGATTATTTAACCAATGTTAAATAAAGAAACAGTAAAGAAAAAAAGAAAAAATAATAATATACAAAATCGGATCTTAATCTCACTTCTCTAGGACCAGATTTTGGATCTTAGCGAGTATCGCCAAAGTTGGCAAGATTTTTTCGCGCGTATATTTTGCAGACCACTGCAGCATCTATACCAAATATATATATATATATATATATATAAACACAAAAATATCCGATATTTTCAAAATAAACAATGTATTGACGATTATAAATATTTTCAGATATTGCAAATTAAACTAAAATAAATCAAACCAGAAAAGATTATTTCAAATGAAAATTTAAATAATGTATATCTAAATTAAACAGTTTATCTTTCAGTGGCTATTTCATGTACATAATATCTCGCATAATTATTGGTTTTACATTTAAATTATCAAATTCAAACTTGGGAAATATATTTATAGCTCTAAAAAAGGGCACAATTAATAACAATTGAAAAATTCATTTACACTTATTTGACTGAAAATATCATACACAGTATTTAGAAAATACATATCAAATATATGAAAATAGCGAACATCATACCTTATATATCACCGAACTCTGTTGGTTTAAACTATTTATTGGAAACAGCATAATTTTTAAGAACCGAATCGTTAGAAATCTATTACTTTATTTTCAGCCTTCAATGGTCGAGTTCTGATATAACAACTGTGTGAATAATATATTTATAAATATTAATTACATTTATAAATCTGCATATCAGAGACAGATTACATCAGCTCCGCAGTTTTATTTTGAAATCATTTTATGAAATATTGTTTGTTTGTTTGTTTGTTTGTTTATTGAGAACATACATCTGACTTGTGTACTTGACATCAAGTGCCCGCTTATAAGTCATCGTCAATATACAGGGACGAGATAGCCACAAGGAAATTTACAACACCAGAGAGTTACATGCGGGAGCTCCACAAAGTGTGTGCAATGGAGCTGGCGGGAGTCCAACCTGCCGACCTGACTCCTACGCTCTCAAGCGATTAGCGGAATGGTGTCTTAACCACTCGGCCAAGGAGGCCCCATGAAATATTTATAACATTTAACAAGTTTAATTTATTTCATATTTGTTTTATTAATTAGAAATTATAAAAGTTGTTTAAAGAAGTTTTGCATTCTAAGGGAAAACCCAATTCCATATCGCCTTTTCCGTATACAAACTATTTATAAACCGAAAATAAAAACATTTAATTAATTTAAATTAATCTTACTTGAGAAAAAATTGATTTATACATGGTTTATTTAACCAATGTTAAATAAAGAAACAGTAAAATAAAAATAAAAAAATTGAAATATGCAAAATCGAAAAACAAAACATAGAACTTCAATAACTTACCCCGTCATTGTGTTGCCATTCCTTCACGACAAATCCACCATCCGCGAATCGTTGCCTCCCAACCGCTAGATGGCGCTATTTTCAACTTGCGAAAAGTTTCCCATTTATCTGACTGGGCTTATTATTTAATGGCTTTGTATGTGAGAGAAAGAAAAGTTTGTATAATTGTTGAGTTAATGATTGGTTTTTAATTTTCATGGGATTTATTGCGTAGTGGCTAGTGAGGTTATTTTTAGACTAACTTTGAATCTGTCTGTTCTTGCTGTGATTGGTAGTGAGGTTGTTATTGACGAGTTTTAAAATGTCGTCTGTGCCAAAGGATATTATTTTTCGAAAGTACCAAGTAAGATTTTTTTTATATGATAGTTTGTTTGAAATTAGAATTTTAACTATTGAATGATTACTCTGATATAGTAGGACATTTTAAAAGATTGAAATGATGTGATGATTTTAACTAAAAGTTCGTGCGAAATTAGAAATTCAATTATCGAATGATTATTCTGATTATAGCAGTCCACTTTAAAAGAATGAAATGACGTAGGTAACATATTGTCCATTAAATTTATGTTGTTAAAAGTGTAATTGTTATGTAAAATGCATATCACATGCATATTTTTGACCTTTTGAGTTTAAATTTTAGAGCACATGCTATGTCCGAATGTACCTATTTCTATTCACCTGCTACAAATGATTGCAAAGGCACATTAATTGCACAGACATTTGCAAAATAATTGCTGAAAAATTACTGTAATTATTTTTAAAGCTTTGATATCAGTTATCCAGTATTTGGAATCGTCGTGAAAAAGTCTTATTTTTAATCAGAGAACAAAGCAGTAGTTCTTTTTACTGTACCTTTGTATATATGCATGCTGTAAAGAGACTTTAGTGTCTAAAATTTTTAATGGTGGTTTTAAACGTACTGTAACAGACTGTTTAGAGTTCATGCCCATGTTTCATAAATTTCATCTATATCAGCGATTTACAAAAATAACAAACGGGAGAGTAGATATAGGTTTATGTAGCATAATTATAAATTTCAAACTTCTAAAACAAGTTTAGTTTTTCGTTATTAACTTTTTAGTTATTATTAAGTTCTATAAAACTATATATTAGTATTCAGTTATTACTAAATTCTATTTGTATAAAAATTTAATTGTGCCGATTGTAGATGTCATAATTTCGAAATCAAATAACATAAGCGTAAGTAGAAATTAGTACGTGATCAATACTTGTGTTTGCTTAGTATATTCTGCATAAAAACTCCGCTGTAGTTGAGAATAATTTTTTTCAAGAATGTCTTTGCAAAATATATTGTAAGGTTCGTTAAAAAAATAAAATAAATAAATAAAAAATAAAAAAATATATTCTCTACATGAAAGCGTAAACTGCCTTTTCTCTACCAATTTTTTTGCATGAATTTAATATCACTCTAAAAACAATGTTTCCCCCAAACTTTTCTCAGTTTTTTGCATTAATTACGCAGATAGATGTAACGTATCTATAAAATCTTGCCGTTGAAAGCAATACGTATCTATAAAATCTTGTCTTTGAAAGCAATATTTTTAAAACAGGAAGATAATTTATTCTTAAATGTTAATTCATTATTTTTTTTTCAGACCATTGTTATAGCTCTCAGTAGAACCGGAAGTATATAACATATTTTAAATACAGTTGCGTTAGTCCCGACATTGCAAATTATTTCATAGCTACTTACAATGAAGGTCTCGCGTAAGCGCATACTCAGAAATTTTTTTAAAAATTACAATCTATTCTTCTTTTGAGGATAAGACGTTTATAAAAATATTTCCTGGGGAATCTCGATATACCGTCCTTAAAAAAATAAGGAAAATTTCGTTTATTTAAAGATTTATCACGTTTGGCGACCCAATGAAATTTCAAAATTTATCATAAATACTCTGTAAGGAAAAACTTTTGCTACTCTTCACACCGAACTAGTTTATCCCTTAACTGGTGTTAGCGGCCTCACAGATCCTGTTTTTTTTCAATCTTCCCTGTTTATAATATATGTAATTTCAATTGGCTTTCCAAGGTGAGTTTATCCGGTCCTTATCTTAGGTCGGAAACATTGGTAACATCGCATTTGACTGCCTGTCTAGGGCAGCCATACTCATCCTTTTATTCTCACGGTCCAAACATGTGTTTGTTGCATTAGCTGTGCGGCGGCATATTATGTTTATACAATAATGTAAAAAATCGATACGAATATAGTAAGATAAGAAAAATAGTGTAACAAAGCAATATAGCAAAATTAATATAATCAGAATTACCTATATAAAAATTATAAAACGTAATAATATGCAAAATTTTCAAGTTCTAAAAATAAAAATTCAGGAGATTTTCTTTTTAAAATCAGACTTTTTCTCAACGCAATTTTTAAAATGTAAAAATATATAGCAAGAATTTACTTAATTTTAAATAACGTTTGATAAGTCTTGACGATTAAAAGATATATACACTAACGTAAAGCAAATAAGAACAGTGAAAACAGAACTTTTACATGAAAACAGAACTTTTTACTAAGCAAATGACATTTAGAATGGTTTAACATAGATTTAAGTTATTTATAAATAACGGTGCAGATTTTGTCTTTCCGCAACAATATATAAAATAATAGAGAAGTTCTGAAATGTATTTTATACGAATCTCAGATTTTTATAAATATAAAATAATAAATATGTGTCTCGAAACGCACGTGAAAGGTCGGCGTCGGCGGTCCACAGCGTGATTGTAGCTGGTCTAGAGCAGTCATACACTGTTAAAAATTTGCAGCAAACTGTCCAGTCATTCGACCGTTTTTATAGAAAATGGATACATAACCGTAATTTAACTCTATTCTGACCATAATATAGGCAATAATATGGTCAGAATGGGTTTAAATTACGGTTATGTAACGGTTTTCTACAAAAACGGTCAAATGACTGGACAGTTTGCTGCAAATTTTTAACAGTGTACACAAGATTTATTTTTTCTCGGGCCGCACAGATATGTATGCTATGTTAGGTGCTAAATAATGTTTGATGAGTGAAAACTAAAAAATATATACACCAGTTTAAAGTATATAGGAATACATGTCAAAATAACTTTCGACTGCTAAATAAATGATATATATTGGACATTTTAATATAATTTTAAATTTAAAATAACAGGACAGATTTATTCTTCCCTTAAAAATATATATAGCAACAGTAAAGGTCTTAAATTCCTCTTATGTGCATCTCAAATCTCAAATGTTCATATATATGGGTTAATAATTGTGTATCTAGGACCTCACTTAAAATGCCGACAGGCCACATGTGGTCTGCTGGCCGCAGAGGGAGTATGATTGCTGGTCAAAAGCCATATACAACTCAATTATTTATTAGTCAGCACGCTACTGACCGCCGGTACTGATGTATGTTACAAAATTAATTTGTAACATGAATTGTCCTTCCATCTATTCTTTGATTTTAAGGTCTCAAAGTGCTGCCATCTATGACATTTTATCGATATAACTTCTATTTCTGGAATATTTATTCCTTCAGAAGGCGCGAAGAATCTTACGTATTTATATATATATTAATGAAATAATGTATGGGTACATTTACGTTTATTTTTAATGTTTGAAATATTTCATCATTCTTTCCTTTGACTTGTATTCACTACAAATTGTATCTAAATTCTCATTCTGCCACAAAAACAAGTTGAAATAGTACTTTAAGCGTAGTTTCTGATGCACTCATTAAAGTGCTTTTATATAATACATACATACCTAAATAGTATGTTTCATAGAAATCGCAAATAATACGTAATTATTAATTAGCATTAATTTTATTTAATCCTTAATTGGGAAAGTGCAGTCTCCAATACCGCACAATTTCTATTAAGTTAAATGAGATTTTTTAATGAAGAAATAAGTATATTTAAAAATTACTTCCAATTTCTTTGAAAACTGCTCTTTTTTTTCTCTTGTAAGTGTCATGTTCAAAATACAGATCTGTACAACTTCATACTAATAATTTAAAAGAAGCTTTAACGGATACCTACTTCAATGGCCTTTCCTAACACCGTACGCGTCCCAAGTTTTGTTTTGCTTTTATTAAAAGTGAAACGAATAAAAATATTAAGCGAAATTATTTAATTGAAAAAAGGTGTTATAAACGTATCAATGAATTATAATCTTATTTTACTTTAAAATAATGAATTTAATAACTATTGGTAATACGTTCTAAAATTATCTCTTTATGTGAATACATATATCAGGGGAGAGAGGGGGGGGGGGGGCTAGGATATTCCTGGGCCAGTCTCTACACCTCTGCGGAGGTATATGGCGGTAAATCTTCTGGATTTTTTTTTTTTTTTTTTTTTTTTTACTTCGTATACTCACTGTTTCTGGCTACGCCTATATTCTGATTATGGCAAAGATTATATGCGCATAACCTGCAGTTACGAATATATCCTTAAAGCATATATCCTCTGACAGTGGTCAGAAATAAATACTTTAAAATACAACAATAAATACTTGTTTTAAAAAAGTAGTGCCTACAATCTACTTTTCAAACGTAGTCAATACTTTGTTACTTTCAGGTTTTGCCAAAGGATTCAATCTAAACTGCAAATTGGGGACACTGTTAAGTAATACAGTGGCCCTCGTTATATCGCGTATGCTGGTATACAATCAAATGTGATATAACCGAGGGCATTAAAAATTTAAGAAAGATTGCATACAAGTAAATGTTTTGTGTTCGTCTTCAAAATGTTAGCTTATACACATTTTACAACTTAGCGAAATTAAGAGAGATACGTGATACTATAAATATTTATATATAGTTACATAAAAATGCTGTTTGTTTAACTACAGTATGACGATTTGTTAATTCCACCATCATATATCTCAGCTAATAAATATCATTATTTAATGACTTCCAGATGTCAGCCGTTAATAAAATGAAGAACTAAATAAACAGCAAATCAACTTTTCTTTCAAGAATGCAATCGCATTTAACTCACCGTTAAAATGATTAAATAAAATCTTTGATTATCTGCTTTCCCTTAGAAGTAATCTAATCATCCAATAATCTTCATAATTTATAGTCTATACAAATAATTATTCTCTTGCAATTTCACTTTTATTGATCTATTTGTTTACGGTAGCAGGCGTCAAACATTTACATTACTGTCTATTGTTTGCATTATATAGCAAATCATATATAATAACATAATTTATGACCCGAATTAAGTTTGTTATTATGGATTTTCCAAATGTTTGCCAGTCATCATTCATATGTCCGTTAAAATTTTAACTACGCCAGTTGATGAATGGGTTGGCTAAATTGGAATTCAAAATTAATGTAAAATGTGTTATATTTTAGGGTTATAATAGTCGAGGTTACCATATGTTGGCTTGGTACACTTACAATTAATCAAAACTGACAACTGTTCATTCATTCTTCCCTCTCATGATCATCATGTAAAGATCTAAAAGCTGGATCCAGGTCCTGGGGTCACCCCGCGGCGATGATATTTTTGCTGTCTTAATAAAAGCCACTTACATATTATTGCACTTTTTTGGAATTTTCATTGAATCTCATTGAAAAGCCTGAGTTATTAATAATTATGCGCGATGTATTTAACAATTAATCGGCCAAATTTACTTAACTTAAAATTAATAATTTTATTTTGTCTATCTATTTTATTTTAGAAATCATTATCGTCAGAAAGATAATAGATAAAAACTTCAGTATATACAGCTTATTTTTTTTCTATGATATACGAAAACAGAGCTATTATTGTATATAACATATTTATCCTTAACCTTTAACCATACACTACATAAATTTTATTAACTAATAGCTTACCCGCCCGGCATTGCCCGGGATAATAACAATCTGTTCTATACGAACATGACTGAAATCTGTAAGGCTATAGAAATCAAGTCGAATGAGGCAAACCCCGTCGTAATCGGACCCATAGAACCCGAGATCAGAAAGCACTCGTGGCGGTAGAAAGTGAAACTAAAACATTTAAGACTATCGATATCAAGTCGAATGTAATCGGACCCATAGAACCCGAGATCAGAAAGCGCCCCTGGCGGTAGAAAGTGAAACAAAAACCTTTAAGGCTTTCGATATCAAGTCGAATGAGCCAAACCCCGTCGTAATCGGGTCCATAGAACCCGAGATATTCCTGCAGTTCGACCTTCTGCTGCCAGGGGTGCAATCTGTTCTATACATACATGGCTGAATCTGTAAGGCTATGGAATTCAAGTCGAATAGCCAAACCCCGTCTTAATCGGGTCCATACAACCCAAGGTAGGAAAGCGCTATTAGAGGTAAAAAATGGAACTAAAATTATTTAAGGCTCGAAATATCAAGTCGAATGAGCCAAACCCCCGTCGTAATCGGGGCCGTAGAGACCGAGATACTCTGAAATGAAATAAAAACGTCTGAAGTTACTATTCGACAAGAGTGGTATATACAACTCATAAGTACACTTGAATGTTATAGAGGGTGATTATTAAGCTAATTATAATGTTTGGAATCAGTTGCGTTGAAATTGGAAAGTTAGTTGCTGAATTATGGAAACTGGGCATAGTTAGAGAGAAAACCTTGAAGGGGGAGGGAAAAGGGGAGATGAGACTGCTTTTTGTCAAACAACTAATTAAGACTACCGGACTAATTGTTCTGGAAATAAAAAAATAAAGACTGGAAATAGTAGAAAAGCTTGGAACTTAAAAAAAATAATTGCTGAAGTTAATATTCGGAAATAGTGGTAATTATCTATACATCACAGCAGTTAAACGTTACGGATGAACCTAAAAAGTTAAATTTGTTAAATGGAATTAGGTATGTGGAAATCGGGTCTGTAGATGCGTAAATATTTAAAATGGTGTCGAATAACGACAAACCCGCCGCTAGGAGGCGCGGTTCACTAAATGCGGTATTTATAAAAAAAAAGTCGCCCCCCCCCCTCCCCATCCTCGCGAATAAAAAAAAAAACGTTTCTTTAATTATTAACACCATTGTCAATTAGGTTTTTATTTCTTTACCATAAAAGTCAGGAATTTTACAAAATAAAAACTTGTTGGCCGAATTTTTCGATTTTTAGAAACTCTCAATGTACGAATCAAATGGCGCCTATATTCCAATTTTGAAATCCGTATCTTATATACATTTTAAAATACGTATATACCTTAAAACCGCTAAGTTAAAATTGATGAATTTAAAACCTGGCACCCGTATTTGTGGCGCAGCAATGGACTGGCTACTTCATTGATTGTGACAGCTGTGCTTTTGACTTCGATAAAAATTTATTTTCATTAATGCAAAATTAATTCGTAATTTCGGTTTTAATTACGCAATCTTTATAAAAATTAGCTTTCTGGGTTCTCCGTAAAAAAATAAGCATAGATGCCAATTTTCAAATCGATAAATACAATATTAATAATAATAATAATAATAATAATAGAGCTTTAAAACTCTGAGTACACTAAAAATCTGTGGTTTACGGTTTCCATCTCGCAACAGCTCACAGACTTTGTCTGCTTATGTCTATAGCTGAGAAATCACATGTTCACAAATAAATTATTTTTAAGCAATCTTATTAAATAAAAAAGTTATGGACAATTACGAGAATTAGATATTTAGATTTCTTGTCAAGAGATACACATGGATGCATAATTTACAAATCGATAAATACATCATTTCAAAAAAATTTAATAGAGCCGGAATTGTCCCACTATAAAGAAATTTGGTTTTGTTTCGTTCTTTCCTTGGCTCTTTTCAACACCTGTGTATTTCGCCAGATAAAAATTGATGGTTTTTCGACGAAAAATTAAAAAAAAAAATTAATTGATATCTCTGGTTTAAATGTGTCGATCTTTTCGAAATTTCATTTTTTTTAAATCGCGATTTTCTTTTAGCTGTGTATCCCGAATTTTGTGTGGATAGGACTTTGTGTGTGGGGGGGGGGGGGGGGTGGGGGGGCGATAACTGTGGTTTTGTGTAGTCCCGGCTCGTTTGTGGTTATCCCGATAGCCTCTCTAAGGGCACAGATTTAGTAGAGAATGCAGTTGTTTCTTTGTTCCGATAAAAACGATCTTTTTTCTTTATTTTCTGATCGCATTTTTGAGATCTTTGACCAGTTTTCTTTATTAAGAGCCTACGCTAGTCACGCGAAGAAACGCTCAAGCTAATAGGAAGGTCTATGGGAAGGTTTCTAAAGACATTTCTAAATTCGGAACCGGTTGGAACCGTTTCTGAAAGTGAAAGTAACCTTATATAAAAAAAAACTGGAACCAAAATCGAAAAAGTAAAAACTAACAACGTTAGAGATCGACCTCAAGTATCCTATGCAAAAAAAATCATATAAAAATATTAAAATGCGACCGAGAAATCGCGCAAGAACCTTCCTATAGACTTAACATTTTTGACCGTTTTTTTGCATGACTGATGTAAGCTCTTAATATCTATGCTAATTTTCAAAGTATTAAAATTCTGAGACTCCGATGCACCATGAGAGGCCTTGTTATTCTTACCTAAATTTTCAGACTTCCAGGTGCGCTAGAGTTTGCTGGCCATCCCATCGCACACGCACAGACACACAGACAAACAACTTTCTTTTATTAGTATAGATTCTTAGAGTAATTTCTCGCTGACATTCGCAATGCACAGAAGACATTTTGCACAAAACGAGGTAAGTTACGATAACGTGATTTGTAAAATTGCACTCACTCCCCCTCCTCACCTAAAGTTGCGTTAAAAGTAGCATCTGTGATCGCTACAAACTGCTATTTTATTGTACCAGGCTACTCACTACATTATATATATTTTTCAAAATGTAGTGCGATACACCATACTACAATCTACTAGCGCGTAGCTTCCGACCACCATCCTCTGTTTTTTTTTTTTTTTTTTTTTTTACGTCAGCAGACTTATTTTATTTTTTACGTCAGTAGTCTGATTCTCGTTGATTCTGATGATGTTTAATATAACATACAGCCAGATAGCTGTTCGAAATGAAAAATATTGGTGTCTTCGTTATTTATGTAATAAAATAATATTATTTTATTTTATAGTTTTTTTCTGTAAAGAGTTAAGGTGGCTCTCAAAAAGTTTTCTCCCTGCTTAACAACGCGAAACTTTGACACATTTAAGAACTCGTTTTTAAACTTAAAAGCATATTTGCAGGCATGATTATGGAAGTGATTTGTAATCGAACAGTTTTTTCATTTTCCGATAAATTAATTACATCGTCAGATATAAGCGATTGTTGTCACAGGGCGGCAGTTTTTTTTTTTCTTTCCCGCGCTGTCCCTTTTCCTGCGATGGGAATTTGGTTCAAAACGTCAACATTGACAGCAGTTTCTGAAAAACATTCTGCCTTTACCGAAAATAGGAAAAAAAACACTTCGATTACATAGTTTCTTTTCTCAATAAAAGCAGCTGCCAAAATTATACGTTTACGAACAAAAATTAATTTAAAAATGTGTCAAAAATTAGTCAGTTCAGATTTTAATTAACTTTCGAAAATCTGGAACATCACACAAATTTGTAAATTCGACATCTAATGAAAGATGGCGCCACTATAAAATGTATGTACGTGTTTATTTGTGTCTTGTATGAGAATGAGATAAATAATAAACAGTGGGAAATTATTTTGTTTTTTCACAATGTTTGTTGCACATGAAATTCATATATACACATTTTGAATGCGAAGAATATTGCATTATGGTGTTGGCCACTTTTATGAATAACGAAATTAATGTATTATTTTTTGTCTTTCTTTTCCTCGACGAAATTGGCTTAGAGCTTTGTAGCATTTGTCCATTTTAAAGAATAACGCCTTTCTCCCTGGGTACCTATTAGTGAGATGCTGTGGGCGCAATGCACTTATAGCGGTCTCCGATGAAACTAAATGTTAATAAAATAACTTTCGTAGATTAGTATCCTAAAAAATATTGGACCCGATCCCGCACCTGCTCACCACGCAGGACCAAAACTAGCTTTTTTTCATGGAGGGCACACATGGATTTTTGGTGCCCTCCTCCCTCCTGCGCAAAGTAAATTTACAGAGAGAATTTTACTAAGTTTCTAATAGCTGACTTATTTTTAAATTAAAAATATGTAATCATAAAATACGTCATATTGAACTATGTAATCAGTTTTAAAACTTTGTAATTAAACCTGTGAATCCGGAATTGAAATTAATAGGGTAAAATTTCGCTGTATACAGATTTCCGTCTTAGTATGTATACTACTTGTTGATATTTTTTCTGTTGGGACACTATATTTTTTTTTTATTTAAGACAAGATTCCGTTATAGACAGATTTCATTTTCACATATTTTGCTATAGTTGTAGTATTTATTACATTACAATTGAGCAGGCGTTTCAAGTCATAGTGATAAGTGTCACATTGTCTTAAGAACTGAAAAACCAGGATTTTCTGAATAAGTACAACAAGGAATTCCAATACCACAAAATATATTTGTGTGCTATCTACAGCCAATTTCATGGAACTTTCACTCTTCTTATTAACAGACTGATATGTCTAGAGGCTTCCCTGAACCTAACGCCAATTTTCAAAATTATAATAGTGACTTAGAACACACACACACAAAAAAAAAACTATTAAGTTTTCTCTAAGTATTTTATTTTGTGAATTTTCCACTCCGTAGTGTTTAGTGTCTTGAGCAGTCACCCCAACTCGCCTCCTCTAAGGTCGGATCTGGATGTAAAATAATAGTAATTTTAGTATAATATCTATCTATATATATATATATATATGTCTTACGTGGCGCGGAAATAGGGCTGAATTTCTACCTTATCGTTGGCAACAACCGTAGTTTCCAGAGCTCAGACCAATGAACAGACAAGATTGTGTTAGCTCGGCCTCCAATATGGCGGTCAGTTTCAGAGCGGTGAAACTCAAGCTAGCGATTATTAAAAATAAAATAATATGAACGTAATCCAAAGCGTTTGAGATGATTCCTCATTTTAATTATGAGTAATATTGTTAATTTCAAATGAATTCTCAACTCTTATATAGAATTTATTTACGAATTTCACTCGCAAAAAAAATCGGATATAATAAAATATAAACTTTCTAGAATACTAATGATAATATACTTCCGTACTGCCATCTGCTGCTGTTTTATTGAAGTAAAAATAATTTATTTTTCCGAAATCTATAATCAATTAGAATAATAAAATGTCGAATGAAATTAAACAATCATTGATGATAAACTATCTCCCTACCACTTAGTGTTTTTTTTTTTTTTTTTTTTTTTAAATGAATTTAAGCCATGCTGTACAATATTATTGGTGCAATAAGTTTTAAACTAATTATGTTTCCAAGATACTTTTTTCATAGTATTTAAATGATTTATATGCCCATTAGTAGCATCAACTAAATGCATTTGTGTTTTCAACGGAGTTTTCAATTACTTTTTTACATTAAAAAAATTGTCAATTTCATATGTTCAAATTATTTATTGTAGTACTTATTCCGGCTAGAATTACAAGAAAAATAAAAAGGGGTGAGCGAGCGAAGCGAGTTGGGACGCGACCTGCGTTATACACGGCCGGTGCATGACGTTTAAAACGTCACATGGAGTGAATCATTTTTACACGGTGATTGGTGTAAAGCGACGTGCGCCCCGTTTTGCACCAATCACCGTGTAAAAATGATCCACTTCATGTGACGTTTTAAACGTCATGCACCGGCCGTGTATAACGCAGGTCACGGCTGGGATCGCGTAGCGGTCTCAATGTGAATTGCTTTGCAATTCACGGGGGGTTGGCGAGCGTTAGCGAGTAGGGGGCTGAGCCCCCTAGTATTCTTTTAATTGCGTATTTTTCACCACTTAGTTTTTAGTGGCCTTACACAACCTTACTAACCTTTTTATACATTTGTCAATTTTAATGCACTTGGTTCAGTATTTCTTTTGGATTTTCCCGCTGCAAAACATTCTTACCCAAATTTCAAATATTCTTTGTATCAAACGGCAAACCAAATCTTCATTTGGCACACCGTCCGCCTTCCGTTCTCTGCGCCCGGGGCCCATTCCCCCTCCTTTTAGTTTCGGCCCTGCCAGCCATCATATAGAATGAGATAAATGAAATGAGAAAAAAAAAGACGTTTTTGAAACTTTAGAAATCTATGCAGCAAACTCTGCAGGATTTGAAATAGAGATATGTTAATTCAGATATGTTAGATATGGTGACAAACTTGTGTACACTGTGCTGTTTTCCAAACACGCCATTGCTGTCTACCTTTTTAGAATAAAGATTAATTAAAAAGTAATCAAGAATAGCTTTAAAATGATTACAGAAACTAATTTAGAGTAACTATACACAGAAAACACAGTATTATTAATTAGATTTAGAAAAATTGGCACACTGTTAAACATTTTGTACTGGGTGGAACCAACTTTTGCTGCTGCAGTATCTGCAACCACAAAATGGTGAAATCTCGTTCCAACTTTTGGAGCTTCAATTGAACCAAAGCTCCATATGTTGGAACGAGATTTCACCATTTCATGGTTGCAGCTGCTGCAGCACCAAAAGTTGGTTCAACTCTGTCAGGTTTCTGACTTTAACAGAACCTATATTGTATATTTCTAATTAATTTAATTATATTTAATCATTATTATATATTACTGTATTCTGATATATATTTTTCTTTTTCTGTAAAACTTCCGTATGTGATTGACATTGGAATTTCCCTGATCCGATTATATATTTGGGGAATGTTCACGACATCAGTGTGAAAGTGCTAATCCGGCTTTGGAAGGAAAATACAATGAGAACTGGATTCCTAGCGAGCTGGAGTTTAGAGGATAATGGAGGGGTGGAATTTTCGAGATGTTTCTACAAGTATGGCAACTCCGTGAAAGAAGAATCACAGCCCCGTTGATTTGGAGAGTGTTGTGAACAGTGGAAGACGTGTCACTCGTGGAGGTGCAGCTAAGAGTGTAGGACGCCAGAGTGACTGGTGTGCCGTGAAGAGGGTAGGACGTGTCACTCGTTGATGTGTAGCGGAAAGAGTAGGACGCCAGAGTCGCCAGGGCGCAGCGTAGAGGATAGACGTGCAGAGCCAAGAGCGTAGAGGAGTGTATTGAATTGCAGAGAGAACGTGCATCGGACAGTTTGGTCCAGAGTGAATTAATTACAGCGTAGACGGAACGGTGTGTATGAATAGTGCATCACGAAATAGAGTAAAACGTGCTATCAGGATGATTGTCATTCGACAGTTACATGTGGCAAGTGACAATAAGCTGTATTGACTAATGAGAACTATCACTGTAACATTTTTTTTCATATTAATTTAATCAATAAATTATTAGTTGATTATTTATGTGAGAACTTCTTTTCCAACGTGTCCGGTATCAGTTTAATACCAGTGGTTGCAGCAAATACCATAAGACTAAGGTCTCAAGTCTAGGAGAAGTACCACGGGGACCGCAAAAGGCGACAAGACCATAACGTTAATTAAGTAGCAGAAACTATGGCTTATTTACTCAAATTTAAAAAGGTTGATCTTCAGACAGTGGCCCAAGAAATAGGGGTGGAAGTTTTAGAAGCGGATACCA
The DNA here is from genome assembly GCA_963931845.1 of Maratus michaelseni. Classification (NCBI taxonomy): domain Eukaryota; kingdom Metazoa; phylum Arthropoda; class Arachnida; order Araneae; family Salticidae; genus Maratus; species Maratus michaelseni. Next base: position 421,890,411 of record OZ007586.1, read on the forward strand.
GGATAACCCTTAAAAACAAAATTATCGAAAGCGATGGGTATGAGGAAGAGAGCGTTAGGGAATTAGCTAACTCTATTTTGGCTGAAAGGGAAGAAGCAGAAAAGGTGGAAGCTGAAAGGTTAGGAAAAGCAGAAAGGGCGGAAGTTGAAAGGTTAGAAAAAGCAGAAAGGTCGGAAGCTGAAAAGTTAGCGTTAGAAAAATATTAATTGAGAATGGAACATGACTTAGAGATGGAACGATTAAGAATTCAGGGGTCCGTCAACCATAATAATGCGGATAGAAATCATAACAATGAATCTAGCATAAATAAACTGATTAGAAGTGTCAAAACTATATCCATCAAGGTACCAGAAGGAACCGAGGGATGGAACTTATTTTTTAACAGTCTGGAATGTGCGTTTAAAACTAAAAATGTACCAGAAGCCCAGCAGGCTGAAATTCAGTTAAATATGTTAAGAGATAAGGCGGGTAATTTACTAATCTATATCACTAACGAAAAAATGGAAAATTATACGGAGGTAAAAGAATTAGTACTTAGGGAATACAAACCAACACCAAAAGCTTGTTTGGAGAATTTTAAGAAAGCTAGGAGGAATCAAAACGAGACTCACGTTTCATTTGTATCACGGTTGCTAGCAATGTGGGAAAATTACTGTAAGGTTCGAGGTGCCGACATATATGAAAAGGTGAATCAATTAATCATTACCGATAAATTAGTAAATTCGTTAGATGATGAAACTTCTGCACATATCCGATTAACGCAGAAAAGTAACTGGTTAGAAGATTTGAAAATTGCTAAGGAATGTGATAATTTCTTCGACGCTAAACACAAATCTTATGAGGTAACTTATAAGGGTTAAAAAGGTAAAGGTACAGAAAGGTATGTCAATAACGAAGATTCTAGAGGGGGAAAATATGAGGGATTTAGTGGTAATTGGAGACAAAAGGGGAATAATGAAGTCAGTCCATTTTCGATTAGAAAACCGGAATACAAAAGATCTAATGAGGATGCAACGCCTACTTGTTTTAAATGTGACTTAAGGGGTCATTACCAACGTTTTTGTACGAAAGGAAATAATGAGGGAAATAGACAGGTTAATAAGGGTCGAGAATCAAGGGCTAGTATAAATAATGTCTCAGTGCGAGGAATTAAAGAATTACCAAAGGGAGCAATTATGGCAAGAATCGTAGCAAACGGGGATCGGAGAACTAAAGTTATTGGAGATAAATTAAATAAACTCGAGAAAATTGAGGTTAGTGTAAATTGGAAAAGAGCAAAAGGATTAGTGGATTCAGGTTGTGAAATAAGTGACGTTCATAAAGATTTAGTACCGGCAGATAAACTAAAAGGGGCTGGTAGCATTTATTTTACAAGGGATATTTGGTGAGGCCCTTAAATCACCGTTAATTCAATTACCTTTCGCTATTCCAAAACGCGGTCAAACTAATGTAATACATCAGGATGTACTTTGCGCGATAATCGATAATAGTAAGGAACAAGTAATTTTACATCCTGACGTGGCTAATGAATTGGCAGGGTTAAACCACGAAGAATCATTAAGAGAGTCAGAAGAAAGGAAATGTGAGGAAGATAGTAATGATAAAGTGAATGAGGGGAAATGGATAGGAAATAATAAAAGTAACCTTTATGCCATAGAATCAAGGTCAGTAAATTTACAAAGTCAGGAAAAGGAAAAAACGGAGGTAGATAAAAGTAAGGTTGAGGAAGTTACGAAAAGTAGTTCAAGTACATTTCAGAGATCCCAAATGAATTGTAAAGATTTAGAGAAAGCTTGGGAATTAGCTGAAAATGATAGAGGGTTTTATTACAGGGTGAATGGGTTACTGTATCATAAAGAGAAATTAGTAGGAGAAACGATAGCTCAATTAGTGATACCTAAAATCAGGTGGGAGGAAATTCTAAAATTAGCGCATACTTCTGTATATGGAGAGCATCACGCGGTTATGAAAAGAATTAGATATACATTCTATTGGGAAAACATGGCTAAAGAAGCTGAAACATTTTGTGAGTCATGTTTAGAGTGTCAGTTAACGAGGGGAATGAATGTGAGTAATGGAGGGAAAGAGAACACATGTCAACATTCATTTATAGTTGAGTTCGCGGACGGGAGTAAGAAGCAAATATGCCAAAATAAAATGGGAGAATTTATCGCTAGAAATAACGTAGTTGATATTGATGGAGAATTTGAAGACCGTGGAAAAACACTTTTGATAAACAAGGAACAACCGGTAATTCAAGGCATGAAAGGGTTTAAAATAAAAGGGTTGTCAAATACTCAAGTTGGAGATATAAAATCAATCTTGAAGAAAAGCAAAGAAGTATTTATGGGTCCTATACAACCAGTAGAAACAAAGAAAAGTCGGATTGATCGGAAACCGGAGATGGTTAGGATAAAACAGAAACTATACAGTTTCCTTATCACATACAAAGAGGATATCGACAGGCAAGTTCCTGAATGGTTAGAGGAAAATTTAATTAAGGCATCAGAGGCAGAAATTAGTAATCCGAGCGGGGTGTGCTGCGAAAAGGGATGTGCCTATTAGGTTAACTAGGAAATGACTGGAAGGAAAAAGTAGTACCACCTCCAGCAATATCAGTTTAATGACTGCTATTGAAATGACATAATCCTGGTTTAACTTCATTTATATATATATATATTGATGTGTATTCTGTATTATGTAACTGTATTAGCAAGTGTATAATGTATTTTTTTTAGTAATGATATATATTCATACGGTTCAATGGAAACGTCAGTAGAGATGTTCAGACACCAGAAATGAGTATGCAACAACAAGAGATGTTAAATCAAACAAAACTGTTTTATGAACTGATCGGACTCAATAGAATTGCATACTATCTCAAAAGTTATCAAGTGTTTGAGAAAAATTAGTCCTTAAGAGGCATATTTTTCGCTAAGGTGGGGGGGTATCAGGTTTCTGAATTTAACAGAACCTGTGTGGTATACTTCTAATGAATTTAATTAATTATATTTAATCATTATAATATATTACTGTATTCTGATATATATTTTCTTTTACTGTAAAACTTCCGTATGTGAGTGACAATGGAATTTTCCTGATCCGCTTATATCTTTGTAGGATGTTCACGAGATCATTGTGAAAGTAAATAATCCGGCTTTAGAATGTGAATACAATGGGCACTGGATTCCTAGCGAACTGGGTTCAGAAGATTAAGAAAAAGGGGGAATGTTCTAGAGAAATATTTCGACCAGTGTAGAAACCCCGTGAAGGAAGAAAGACAGACCACTCTGATTTGGAGAGTGGCGTGAAGTGTGTGAGACGAGTCAGACGTGTGCAGTGTAGTGAGTAGGTACAGGCAGTGTCCTGGGAGAGAGTAGCGGCGTAGCAGAGCCCAGTGTGCAGCGGAGAGAGTAGACGAGCAGAGCCCAGTGTGCAGAGGGGTGTGTAGAATCGCAGAGAGAACGTGCAGTCGACAGCTTGGTCCGGGGTGAACTAATTAAAGCGTAGTTGGAACGGTGTGTACACTCTCAGAAATAAAACACTCAATTTTGACGATTCCGCAATCCTTAGGCCTCATTTCGTTATTTTTGACAATCATTTCGTCACAGAGTCACGTGGTTTTTGACGAAACGTGAATCCTCAAATATCTGACGAAATTGTTTTCTAGCTGTCAAAAAAAACTCTCACTTTTGACGATTCCGCAATTCTTGAGCTATATCTCAACATTTTTTACAATAATTTCGTCGTCTCAAAATTAAGTGATTTTTAATGAAATGAAAAATCTCAAATATTTGACAAAAATGTTTCCCCATTCCCGGCCAGATTATTTTTGTTGTTACAAAATCGTTCAAAAAATACTCAAAAGTATTACATTTACAATATATTAATGAAAACAGAAACAAAAATATTTCATCCTTGGGGGCCGCTATAACACGAAAGTATCAAATTTCTACTTTATTTGTCATATCTGATAATTTGCGTCTATCCTTTTTGTAACGATTTTATGCATTTCTATTGCCTATTCAAAGATAAATTTTTCTAAAATTACAGAATTTCGTTAAAAACGCTTAAAAAATTCTTCTAATGTTACAGAATTTCGTTAAAAACGAATAGTAAAATGCGAACATCATTTGGTCCATTTTCGACCGAAAGCAACAACATTTTCCCAATGGTTAAAAAAAAAAATCAAAATTTTAGGAGATCTTTTTTATTTAAGAAATATATTCATATAACAATCAAATTTAAAATATGTATAACTGACCCCTTCCCCTCTATAAACAGTAATCTTATCCGCTAAAATTGATGAACTCGCCTCCAAAATATGCACTTCAAAATTAATTATTTCTGATCAACAAATTAACTAGACCATATTTTAATCATTCATTGAACAAAGGAAATTTCTCTAATAAATTATATTAATCAAGCCATATTCTAATTATTTATTAACCATAGAAAACCCATAATAATAATCTAGCCTTATTAATTAAAACATGCAGAAATTATAACAGCACCGATAAAGATACAATCAGCTTTCTAAAAATATAAACACACATCAACATCCCGTAAATACATTTAAAATCAAATATTTCCGAAGTCCCGCTGGCTAAGTGGTCAGAGAGCTCGGCTGCCAAGCTAAAAGTCGCGCATTCGAACCCCATTGAAGACTTGTGAACAGTGATCTTATTTTTCCCCATGTCAATTAAAGATGCTTCTAAAAACTCCGAAAGATGGCACCACCAAACTTTTTTTTGGAACTTTCAAAGAAACAATTTGACGAAACAAATTTCTTCGTAATTTTGAGGATGCAAATTTACTCGATTTGACGACATATTTAATCGGAGCATTTCCCAGGAAACCGTTTCGTCAAAAACGAAGAAAATTTCTTGAAATCGGAGTATTCATTTTTGAGAGTGTATGAGTGGTGCGTAACAAAATAGAGTAAAACGTGTGATCAGAGAGATTGTCATTCGACAGTCACATACGGCATGTGATAATACTCTGTATTGACCCATAAGGACTATCACTGTAACATTTTTTAAGCTAATTTAATCAATAAATTATTAGTTGATTATTTACGCGAGAACTTCTTTTCACAACGTGTCCTGTATCAGTCTAATATCAGTGGTGGCAGTAAATACCATACGACTAAGGTCTCAAGGCTAGGAGAAGTACTATGGTGACCAAAAAAGGCGACAAGACCATAACAGTAATGTGATTTATTTTTTTTATAATTCTACTAATATGTATGTATCTTAATTTTTTATTGTCTGTATATATTAAAATATATTAACTCTTTTCATATGTTTTATTCTAAAATTGCTTATTTTATATCGGAGTAAAATGATATCCTAGTAAAAAAACATTCATTTGTAAATTTTTATGCCATATGGTATTTAACTGCTAACCTATTAGAGTTAAAAATATGTCCACATTATAGTGACATAGTTTGTACTTATTATTATTCATTAATTTATTGTCATGCTATTATAATCACATTGGTGTAAACTATTTATGTTAATTAAAATTCTTCGCATATGTATTATAGGGTAAGTTTAATGCAAATTCTAATTTTAAACTGTTTATGTTAAGTAAAATTATTCGCATATTGTTTATTCATAACATGTACACGCAATCAATGCTACAAGTTTGCTTATTGAATGAAAGAGACAAACCTCCAAATAAATAATTTCTCGCATAAGTAATTATTGTTTTTTAATTGTCACTGTTTCAGTTAGTATAAATTCTTGAAAAAATATTGGTGTTAAGTTTCAACAAACAAAAATATAGTTTACTTAAAAATGTTTTTCAAGCAGTATTATTAAATTTTCTGTATCCATAAGCATAAAATTGAATTTGTTTTAATAATTAATATGTAAGGTAGTGTAAACATATACCATAAACATATACATATAGATCTAAACATATACTATATAGATTTCACAAAAAAATTTAAACATACATTTCAGTCCTATCATATTATTTTGAATTCTAATTAAACAAATTGTTAATAATTCACTAGCTATTTAAAAATAAATGAGTCATGCGATTATTTCTTATATGTTAGAATATGTTAGTGATGTTTATTCGAAAAGTTCCTAGATTTTATTTGCACGCTATGCTAAAAATTGTATTCAGTGTAAAACATACATGCTTTATTTATATCTTTTGCAGAATTATAAAAAAAACCAGCTGTTACCCGTGACTTCGTTCACGTAACATTAAAAAAAGAATAAATGCATTAATTTAGCAAAGCATTTCATTCGATAATTAAAAACATATATAGTTAACCAAATCTTTATCACATTTTATAGGAGACAATACGGTATTTCTTTGCTATAGGGGCCTCAACATAACCCAGTCTTAAAAAAGTGAAATTTCATGCCAAATAATATATACAATCGCGAAAATGAAACTGCAACCAATGAAAAAGGAAGGGCCCAGTAAAATCATGAAAATCGACGAATCCCTCTTCATAAAACGAAAAATAACACTGAGAGAATTCTTCTATGCAGCAGTGCATTTTAGGTGGTATTTGGTGTGAAATTTGTATATGTATTCAGTTCTAAATGGGCATTATTATATTGTTTATTTGTATAGACATGTGTTATATATTTCTTACTACATTATTATTTTATGTCTTGTTTATGTATATATTAAATAAAGTACTTCTCGCTAAGTGGTGTAAATAGTGAACAAACTGCTTTATACATTGATAGATATTTCATAAAGATATAACAATCTGATGCGATTCTAAAATGTAAATAAAAGTTCCTAGAAAGTACTTTAAATTCTGCCCAATTTAACCTCGATATTTTTTCTATTGCGTCAAGGACACTCTAAACAAATAACTACCGACAACACCAATCTGATGATCTAAATTTACATATTTTTGTTAGTATATATAGGATTATTTTAATTTATTTCGTGCACTTGAAATTTTTTACGCTTTTTCTAGGGTTAAGTGTCGAATAAATGTACTTTCTTGTTATTTTATTTTGCCATTTCTATTTATTCTATATCCCATTCATTCCATTTATGGATATTGATTTAATTTACATATTCGTTTCAAAGAATATTGTTTAAAGTTATTATTAGGATTAGGATAGCATTCGATTAGGGTTAGGATTAAGATTATAAACTGGACGACAATGTGGGTCTAAATAAGGATGAACCAGGATCTCTATTTACATCATGAAGTAGTAAGAAAATTAGAAAATTATCATCTGATATTTTTTATGTTTTACAGTCATAGTTGGCAACAAAGGTGAACGAGGAAATGATCATCTAAAATACCATTAAGTGTTTACCACGCAAAAACAAATCTGGTTACAACAATGTATTTAATTTTGCGCCAAATTTGACTTGATAAAAAAAAGCAAATTGGCTATGGACCCGATTACAGATCAATAACCTTCCTATTCTCGGAAATTTTCTACCTATATGTGAAAACATTTTTTACTATATACAACGCGCTTTCACGTTTATAATATTATGAATTGGCACGATAGGCTTGTTCAAGTTAACATAATTCAGCGGGAAGAAAAGTTTCATTACTTTTTTATTCCTTCTTTGATTTTGCATTACGCGAATTTGTCGGTAAAATTGAGTTTCGTTAACATTGTTGTTTGTTAAGTTTTAAAGAAAATTGTAATTTTACTTAAACATTGCTTTAAAATCTATGCCATTTTTCTCAACCTACAAGACTTTACAAAAATCTATTATGAAACAGAACTTTAAAAAAAGCTATATTTAAAAATGGCAACAAAGTCTTTATTATTTTAAAGCTAAAAGAAATGTAAAATTAAATTGCGGTTCGAAACGACCATTTACAAATGTGTTTTGATTGTGGGAAAATGATAGAGGAAAAACGCTATTACTTCGACGCAATCACATTAAATCTTTAGCTTTTATGAAAAAATGCAACTTTCTTTTAAAAAATAAAGTTATTTTTATTAAGATTTTCTGATTTTCTATACGGATAATTTTGCGGTGCATGTTATTGACATTTGCCGTCCAATATCTTTTCAAAGTTTATTTTATTTTTTTTACAGTGTAAAATTTAAATTAAAAATATGGTACCTTTATGTTAGCTGTGTGCAGACTATAAACCGCCAAGTATTTCCTATCACCATCAATTCGTATTGAATTCGTATTAAAATATAAATCTTTCACTCATTTCATTTAAAACACAGAACTTTAATTTACAACACATACATTTAAAATAATTCATTTCATGTGAAATAGAAAAAGAACAAAAATAGAGAAATTAATCACAAATAATTTGATAACCCAAAATAATTCAACATCAAAGCAAATCTGTTTCATTTTCGAAATATGATATCATATTCGCTTGATTTCCATACTTACTCGTATTTATGCACCTTGTATTATTATCAAATATTTGAAAACTCGAGTTTTATTTCTAATATGACGTCATTTCATATTCTGTTTCTTAAATAATTAATTTCATTTTCATTTTTCACGTGGAAATTTTTCATTTGAAAATAAATTGTTGAGTAAAAATTATTATCCCAGGTTTTGATTTAGTTTTGGCAACGATGAATTATTAGCAACGGTAAAGTAAATTTAACCATTTTAAAATATTATACGAAAAAATGTCCATTTATTCCCTATGAAAATAATGAAATTTTGAATTATTAAGAAAAATATTTGAATAAAATAAACAAAAACCAGCCTATGTTCATTTACGAGTTATAATCAACCTATATGCAAAGATACATGATCATTAAATTCTCCATTTGGACGCTGGCTTCAGCCTAACATTTGCACACAATCGGATTTATAATATTATTAGGATTAGGATGAAGAAAAAATGGCGTCTGTCAAATTTTTAAGGGCACGGTAAATCATTTTTAGCATAAATTGTTTTGAAGGGGCCTTTAGAAATATGGGATCTATCCAATTTTTAAGATCACACTGTATTGGTAGTTTAACTCGTACGCAAAAAAGGGGCAGGGGAAGGAAGTGATTTTAAGAAGGGTATTTTGTGTATAACTTGAATTTATTGGATTTTTGTGAAGGGACCTGAAGAGAACATTGGTCTTTTTATGAAAAAGGGGGATCCGTCTAATTTTTGTGAAGGGATATTTAGAGAACGTAGGTCTTTTCATTGAAACAGAGGACGTATACAATTTTGGGAATGCCTTTGTATCATGAGCCTCACTCGTATCTAAAAAAGGGTGGAGGAACTGATATTATGAAGGGTCCCTGTAATATAATATGAATCCATTGGAAAGTTTGTGTGTTTGAAGGGTTTCAATATCTATAACTCTTTCCAGTTCTGTCGAAGGGTACCCAAAAGTGTGACCATTTCTTTCGAAGGCTCCCCTTGTAACTTTTATCTATCTTAATTTTTATTTATGCACGCTATAGTAAAAAAATGCATCCATGTAGAACCTATTTTATATTTCAATCCATTTGAGAATCCTGTATGTTTTGGCTATCAGTAAGGTAAAGCTTATCCGTGAGGTCACTCTATCGGAAAAACCCATGACATCACTCATTTGTTTCAACAAACTATTGCGAAAGAGGTAAGTTTGTGACGGCCATCTTGATGTCAGGCCGTGCGGTAGAGCAGAGACAAATAACAAGTCTATTTTTTAAAACCAAAAACGGTTTATTAAAACAAAACGGTAGGGAAATTGAGCGAGCTCCACTTGATTTTCCTCAAAATTAATAAAACGAAAGGCTTTTGCTAACGACTCGTAGCTGTATAGAAATTAAAACTATATGATAATTAAACTTAAACTATTCAGATGCAAATTCACGATCCAATAATTTTATCTTTCAAATTAAATAAGCACTGATGCAGGTTCAAATCAGCTTTACAACAGCATAAAACTGCACTATAAAATGCTAAGGCCAATTATTAATCTCGAGACTCGATGCGAGGTCTCAATCTAAATCTCAATATTAAATCTCCCAAGCTAAGTCTGCTCTAGCTCCCCTGAGCTCCGTTCTGAAATGAAAATTCACTGCTTATATACTTCACAGTATCGATCGACCAGCTCCAGAAAATTTGCATAACTGAAAGAAAACGGCGACTCACAATTTCCGAGATTCAGACATCCCTCGAAAGTTAGAGAAAGAGAGCATTGCTAAATCTTTTACGCACATGACCGGTTATTGGACAAAAAATTACGATCTCAGTCAAACATCGCCTACTCACGTGACGAGAGTGGTCGATCCCTTACAACCCCTCCCGGAAATTGTGAAAGAAAAAGCGGTGGTTGAATGCAGACCAGCGTCTTTTTCTTTAAAAAATTTAGAGCCAAAAATAAGCACATGTGACGGGTAAATTAAATTTTGGAATCGAAATGTAAAATTTTGTACTTTTAATCCATCACACAAAAAACTGGTCAAATCGATAAAAAAAAAACTTTCAGCATAACCTCCTTTAAATACGAAGTATCCTCAAAATGATCTCACAAAATTTTCCTCAAAAAATTCAAAGATTGCCAAAATCAATACGCAGTTTTACCTCAAACAATTCCACAAAGTGCCGAAAAAGGTGCAAACTCAAATTGCCTATCAACTAAAGTACCTTTCTTAAACTTACCATTCTCAATCATGCCAAAAACTAACATCCCCAAAATTCAGTGTAGATACTCGCTCGGTTACAGGGGACACATACTAACAGCTATAACAGGGCTACACTACATACCGGGCTTGCTCATTCATTATGATGACGTCACAAAAGGTGGCTGACTAGGAGGAAAGACATACAGCGATTGGCACAAAACGATGGGCGCGTTGCTTTGGACCAATCGCTGGTCGCGGTCAGCCACCATTTGTGACGTTTTGAGAGTGAATGAGCAAGCCCGGTATCTAGTGTTGCCTTGGCTATAAACAGATGTGAAAGTAAAACAATTTCTATAAAATATGAAATTGGAAATATACATTACAAAATCTTCAAGACATAACTCTTCTTCTTGGTAACTAAAATAAAAAAACATATAAATAGATTATCTGAATTAAGATGGTTTTACCTCCTGGAACAAACTTTATTAGCTACATATATTTTACAGTACATAAACTTTATATCATAACTGTGAAATACAAGTAACACCGTTAAAACTTCATAACTTACGAAAGCCCAACACGAAAAACTAAACCGAAGACGAACACGAACAACGACCGAAGGAAGAAAGTTAAACTTATTAACAATGTTAGTAAAGTATCAGATAGAACACGCGTGTCAAGGCAAGGCTACACTACATACCGGACTTGCTCATTCATTATGATGACGTCACAAAAGGTGGCTGACTAGGAGGAAAGACATACAGCGATTGGCACAAAACGATGGGCGCGTTGCTTTGGACCAATCGCTGGTCGCGGTCAGCCACCATTTGTGACGTTTTGAGAGTGAATGAGCAAGCCCGGTATCTAGTGTTGCCTTGGTCAAGGGCAACGCTTGACCACCAAACACGTGCACGCCTAGCCGCGGCGCGTGTAAAAAACCCCATAATACTATCAATTCATACTTCAAATGCAACATGTAGAACAATACAATACATACATAATATATACATAAAATATTCATAGAACAACCATACAACAATTATACAAACAATACACTGTAAAAAATCTCCAGCTTTTGCTGCATAGTCACTCCACCGCTTTTATAGAATATCTCTATTTTGACCAATGAAAATGTTCTACAATATAGTAAAGTAACCGGTTTCTATAAAAACGGTGGAGTGTGTCTGCAGCAAAAGCTGAGGATTTTTAACAGTGTAGTTTAACAATCTCTTGAACATGAAAGCAGTGAAACTCAAGATGTTCTCTGACATCATAACTTAAATTTTGGCAAAAAATTTTGAACAGAAGTTAAATGCACAACTTGTGAAGCCGAGATACAAAATAAAACAATGGTCGAAAGGTAACTAACAGTTCAGCTGCTTTGCGCAGTCCATAGAACTTGTTTACATTTATATAGGCACTTTAAATAAGAATAAAAATGGAACGTCGTCACCTGATTTCATAATGAAGAACTTGAAGCTTGCAGGCTCATCGAAGAACTCTGGCGGCGTCCCCAAAATCCTTGGACGAAACTCCGTTCTGATTCAGACTTGTAAGGAGAGGTCACTGTCGCTTGTCGTGCCTGCAGCCGGGTGTTGTAACCATGGCGACGTCCTTTGGGAGGAGCTCGTGTAGTGTCCACTCCACGACTGCTCGTAGATTACACTCGACGACTTCTAGGCGGGCTTACTGATTTGTCCATTTGATGATTGCTAGGCGGGTCTCGATGATGGCTAGGATCGAAGACTGTCGGATCAAAAGGCTGTCTTTTCCGGGAGGCTCCTGATAGTGAAGTGGAATGCAAAGTTCTCTTTCTGCCAATTCTCCGGTGTCGTTTAGTTTTTGGGGGAAGATCGTCCGTGCTGCGTTTTTGTGCGTTACTTTGGAACTGTCGATGTGATGACTTCTGAGATGGTTGATTATCAGTAAATTCGTCGAGATCTGTTGATGGATTGCCGTTCCGTCCGCTCTTGGCAGGAATGTCTGTCGATGACTTTGACAACAGTCTCTTGTGTTGTGGTCGATGTGACGTAGAAGGGTTCTGCATGAACTTCTTGTCTGGACGCTTGGAACTACTTGTCGAGATCGAATGAGGGTGCTGTCGTTTCCCGTATTTATTAATCACTTTAGGTAATGTCTGTTCAGCTGGCTGGTTAACCCTGTCTCGGTTAACTTGAGGAAATTTACGCTTCACCTCCGTGCGTATGTTATCACTATTATTATTTGAAGAATTATTTGCATGAGAAGATTGACTGACGTCAGGAGAATGAGAGGTCTTTGACTGAGGCATAAGAGGATTCACCGTCCGACGTTTGAGAACCATTAGAGGCAGTGTCCCTAAACTTATAAACTCTGACCTGATCCAAGTTTACCGTGGTATGACAACCGTCCAAATCAATAATTAAATTATTACGTTTTACTTCCAATACTTCATACGGTCCTTCAAACTTAGGTCCAAACTTAGCAACTCGTTTTTGCCGACTAGAACTTAACCAATGCTTTTCCAACAAAACAAAATCACCAACTCTAATCTCCAACTCTCTCCGACGCATATTATAATACAACGCTTGTTTTTTCTGAGCCTTTCCCATTTTTATTTGTGCTTCCTTAACCAACTTATCAATATCCTGAATCATATATTCGTTTTCATTACCTGAGATTCTAATTAACTGTTGAAATGGAGTTATAATCTTACGACCCAAAAACAATTCTGCAGGGGTTTTACTAGTGGACTCGTGAACTGCCGTACGCAAAGCATAGTCAAAATGCTGCAAGAACTGATCCCAGTTTGAATGATGAGTGCCAATAAAAGAAGAAATCATTTGAATGAGAGTTCTATTGATCCTTTCAGCCATATTGGACTATGGCCGGTATGGAACTGTAAAAGAATGAGATATCTCCAGCTGTGCGCACAATTCCTGAAAAATTTCGGATATAAAACAGGGACCGTGATCACTAATTACTTGGGATGGTGCACCATATTTCGAAATAAAGCCGTTAAATAAAGCATTTGCTACAATTTTGCCTGAAGCTTTTCTGAGGAGGATGAACTCAACCCATTTACTAAAATAATCTACAATTACAAGTACAAATCTAAATCTATTGCCAGTTAAGGGATAAGGACCAATTAAATCAACTCCGATACATTCTAGGGGAAAGGACTTTTTAATTGAAATTAATTTTCCAGCTGGTCTTATATTCTTATAATTATATTTTTGGCATGTGTCGCAGCTGGAGACATAAGCGCGCACTGCTTCCCGCATTTTAGGGAAGTAGCAGGAGTCACATAATCTAGCGTACGTTTTCCTTACACCTAGGTGACCTGCTAATGGATTATCGTGAAATTCATGCAAGATGGCCTTACTAAGAGAAGCTGGAATGTAAACTCTTAGCTCACCACGGGAATTGACAGTTTTTGAATAAAATAAAAGGCCATCTATAATTTTGAAATTCTGGGACCAGTTTTGGAACATGTGCGCGTCCGCGCTTTGTACCATTCCAGCATCCTCTAAACATTTATACAGCTGACCAAATTCCTCATCCCTTTTCTGTTCATTTATGAGTTGCTCTCTCGATTTCAAAACTAATGACGACAAAACACAAACCCTAACCTCCTCAACCATTTCAACACCTTCCTGAGGATTTCTCGATAAAGCATCTGCTACTGCATTGTCCTTTCCTGCCCTATGCTCAATTACAATGTTAAACTCTGCTAACTTTAAACACCATCGAACCATTCTAGAAGATAAACCTTTTCCGTGCGTTAACTTTGTTAAAGCAGAGTGATCCGTAACCACTTTGACTGGGATTGAACAGAAGAAACATCTAAATTTGTTTAACGCCCAAATTACCGCATGACATTCGCGTTCCGTAATTGAATAATTACGCTCCGCTGCATTTAAAATTCTGGACGCAAACGCTATGGGGCGACCTTTCTGAGCTAACATCGCATCAATTCCAACTGCACTAGCGTCACAGTATAACTCAAATTGTGAAGAGTAATCGGGATGAGCCAAAACCGGTGCAGAAATTAAAGAATTTTTTAAATGTTCGAAAGCATTTTGAACCGCTTTCGACCAAACAAATTTAACCCTCTTTCGCTTTAAAGCATATAATGGTTCACATATCTCCAAAAAATGTGGTATAAATTTTTGAAACCAAGCCACCATACCCAAAAATGTCGCTACTTGCTTCGCATTCTTCGGAGGTGCCATTGCCGCCATTGCATCTGTTTTTTGCTTGTCTGTTTGTATGCCCTCTTGTGTGATCCGAACGCCAAGATATTTTAACTCTTTTCGAATAAATTTACACTTTTCTAATTTGACAGTGAGACCCGCATTTCTGAGTAATGTGAAGATTTTACGTAATAAATTTATATGTTCTTCGAATGTTTCAGACATGATGATATCATCCAGGTATACCAGAACTCCGAAACCAAGAAGGGGTTTCAGAATGGTATCCATCGCCTTCTGGAACGTGGCTGGAGCCCCCGATAATCCAAAACTCATACGTTTAAACGCAAAACACCCATTATTCGTTATAAATGCTGTTTTAGGTATGTCTTCCGGTTTCATGCCTATTTGAAAATAACCGGAGGTTAAATCGAGTGTTGACATAAATTTAGTACTTTGAATATTGGCTAGTATGTCATCTATTACAGGAATTGGATATTGTGGATATTGGGTTATTGAATTTAGTTTTCGATAATCTATAGCGAATCTCCAAGCCTCGGGATCCTCGATGCTTTTTCCATTGTTTTTTCTACATAATACTACTGGTGATGCGTATGGAGATTCAATGGGCATAATAATGTCATCGCGGAGCATTTTTTGAATGTGATAATTAATAATTTTCTGTTTAACTTTATCCTAACGGTATGCTTTGCTTGCTACTGGCGCATGTGAACCGGTATCAATCTCATGCCAGGAGACGTGTGTTAGCCCCGGTTTGTCTGAAAATACTTCCCTGAAATCATCTAAAAATTTATTAAATTTGCTTATCTCCCCCTTTGTTAAACCAGATTCAGTTAAATCAATTGAAAGTGATGAGGACTCGTTTGTACAAGTTTTCTCATCATTATTTACTTCTAATGTCCGTGTAAAGAAATCCAGGCTCATCCCTCTATCTTTTATGAAACCAACTCCAACAGTACAATGTGCTTTTAATCCATCTATTACTAGAAATTGCCACCTCGCTTTAACTGACCGTATTTCTACATCCAAATCCACCAGACCTTTTATACTGCATTGTATCCCTTGAGCCGACTGAACCACTAAATTAACATGTCGCAACTTTTTATACGAAAAATATTTCTTATACACCTCAAACGATATAAAACTCTTATCCGCGCCTGTATCCAGAATACTTTTCACCACTATTCCACACTCAAAACTATTAACAACTCAGGTAATTCCACTGGGTTAACTACTACCGTATTTACATCGATCACAGAAGGCTTTGAAGAGTTAACCTGTGACTGCTGACCTTCCGCACAACAGCCACCTACCAGTTTAACCCCTGCTGACGATTTTTAGTACCACAAGACTTTCCCTGCTTAACAACATTTTCATCAACCATTAACTGTCTAACTCTGGATGAACTAGTCTGCCTTGGGTTAACCTCGTTCCTTCTATCCGAACCATTTCTATTGCGACTGTTCACTCATTCCTTCTTAAACCACCATTATTCCTGAAATCACCATTACCTCTTTGAAAATTTTGCCTGTTCCCATAATTAACTGGACCACGAACATTACGACCATTATATTCATTATCATAATTCCTGGACCTATCAATAAACCTATCCCCCTCGTTGAATTCTCGTGTGGTTCTCTGTCTATGGTGATCCGCCTCATGTCGCGCTTCATACTTTATTAATAATTGATAGAGTTCAGCCGTATTTGCTGGGGCACGAAGTTCTACATAGTCCTGGATTGTCACCAAAAAGAGAGGAAGAATAATGTCTAACAGTTCCGTATGAGTAAGATCCAGAGCTAACTTGTTTTTTATTTCTAGCTTTCGTAGGAAGAATCCGGATGCTTTTTCATATATAGATTGTTGTTTGCAATAAAATTCACGCCTGAGTTCAGTTGCATTACGTTCATTCGGAAAAGCTTTAGTTAACTCCAAACACGTTTGCTCAAATCGTTTAGCGTCATCAGTCACCAAAAATCTTCCTATGTTTTCAAGCCAAAGCAAGGCTCCTTTAGAGAGCATTTCAATACTAAATACTTGTTCTTATCCGGAATATTGCTAAAGGCCATATAATCGTTTAGTTTGGCCTGAAACTCAGTAACATCCGTGTTTCCGGCGAAGTAAACTCGAGGGACTATCTCTCTTGGATGTGGGCATTCGTTTAAGGCACCGTTAATTGGACTGACAAGGTTACCTAATCCACTAAGTTGGGCGCCATTTGAGACGGCCATCTTGATGTCAGGCCGTGCGGTAGAGCAGAGACAAATAACAAGTCTATTTTTTAAAACCAAAAACGGTTTATTAAAACAAAACGGTAGGGAAATTGAGCGAGCTCCACTTGATTTTCCTCAAAATTAATAAAACGAAAGGCTTTTGCTAACGACTCGTAGCTGTATAGAAATTAAAACTATATGATAATTAAACTTAAACTATTCAGATGCAAATTCACGATCCAATAATTTTATCTTTCAAATTAAATAAGCACTGATGCAGGTTCAAATCAGCTTTACAACAGCATAAAACTGCATTATAAAATGCTAAGGCCAATTATTAATCTCGAGACTCGATGCGAGGTCTCAAGGCCAAACCTAAATCTATCTAAGTCTCAATCTAAATCTCAATATTAAATCTCCCAAGCTAAGTCTGCTCTAGCTCCCCTGAGCTCCGTTCTGAAATGAAAATTCGCTGCTTATATACTTCACAGTATCGATCGACCAGCTCCAGAAAATTTGCATAACTGAAAGAAAACGGCGACTCACAATTTCCGAGATTCAGACATCCCTCGAAAGTTAGAGAAAGAGAGCATTGCTAAATCTTTTACGCACATGACTGGTTATTGGACAAAAAATTACGATCTCATTCAAACATCGCCTACTTACGTGACGAGAGTAGTCGATCCCTTACAAGTTTTTTATTGAATATTAATTCAATCCTTAATAAATTAAAATTTTTATTTTAAATTCTTACATACCTAAACGTTCCTCTCTTGTTTAATAAACCTACCGTTATAAAAAAATAATTCTGAGTCGTGCAAGTATTTCTTAAAGGTTAGGCTATTCGAAGCGTTCCTATATTTTATTTTGCACGCTATACTAAAAATGCATTCGTGTAAAACCTATTTCCACTGTGCACACATTGCATGAATACGCATTTATTTTTCACTTGGGAACAGTACCCTATTACATTATTTCTTAAAATACCTTTACAATCATAGTATTTTTACAGGGTATATTGCAAATGGGCCTGGGCCTTTTCATTCAAGCAGGGACCTTGGATTTTTGTGAAGGATGCCTGTATCCCTAGTCTCCCTGATATTTTTTAAAGGAGGGGAGGGGAGGAAGTGATTTTAGGAAGAGATTAGATTCCCGTATTGGATTTTTTGTGAAGGGCTGGCCTAGGCCTTTTTATTCAAAAAGGGGATCTGTCCAATTTTTATGAAGGGCTAAATATTTATAAATTGTTCCATTTTCTTTCAAAGAGACTTCTTTCCATTTTCTTCCGAAGAGTCCGTGTATTTTGAATATACCACATATCGATGCGCATGCTGTATCTTTAACCTCACTTGAATTTTAAAAAAGTGGGGGGTAGGTATAAATCAACCGATTATATGAAGGGTTCTGATATTTTTGCACAATTCTAATCCATTGGCTGCTTTTTTGTGAAGGGTCCTTTTCATTCAAACAGGAGACTTTTTGTGAAGGATCACTGTAATTTTGTTTTCCCTAATGCGCGTGCAATTTAGTTTCTTTTTCAATTATACCCTTATATCGATGCGCATGCTATTATCTTTAGCCTCACTTGAATTCGTATTTTTTTATTCTGAATCCTTATGTGACCCCCTTCTCCCTTCTTCCCCCATACATCTCTAACATAGTTAACACTGCTCTAACATAGTTTTAAAAAAATCATATCTCCTCCAAAAAGGGACAAACACCTCTAATCCTATCGCCGAAATCCATACTCCAAAGTGGTGATAAAATCCACCCTCCGAGATCAACCTTCCGTGAGTCATCACAATCAACTCTCCGCAATTCATCTAAATCCACCCTCTGAGATCCAGTAAAATCCACTCTCAAAAGGGGACGAACATCCCTTATCATACTGTAAGACGCTTCTTATCACCGAGATCCATCCTCCACAATCCACCCTAATCCACCTCCGCAATACACCCTTATCCACCTCCGAAATCCACCATAATCCACCATCCACTTACGCCGCAGCCGCATTGTCCTGAATGCCCTATTTATACCCTACTACTGTACATTACATTATATTCCCCTTCTCTAAATTGAATAATTTATATATTTTTTTTTAATGTCAGTAGGTGAAAATTATATTCCTCTTCAAAAACATTAATTAAATAAGTTTGCATACATTTTATAATATAATGTACACTAGAATTTTTAAATACCAATTAATTATATCCGTCCTTAGAGGAAAGAATATTTAAAGCGCTTCATAAATAAATTTTTAATTAAAATATTTCTAACAATGCCATCATAAACATTTGTAACTCCTTAATTAATATTTTTATATTGTCTGGAAAACTTTCTTATTGTAACATTTTCTACAACCTCTCAAAAAATATTTTTATTCATGTTATTTTCATAGGATTATTTTTCTCAAAATTTATATGCAAGCAATTTTCCTAAGCCTCCATTTATATGTATTTTTTTAACGTTTACACGTAATTTAATTAGCTTGGCCTTACGAATTAATTTAATCGCTAATAAAGTATTTCTTTTGTGAATGCGAGAGAAATAATGCATTCTCTGATTAACATTTTTAAAAATGTATTTACTGTATGATTATACATTTACATGTTTGATTTTTAAACTACTTTCTCAAATTTATATCAGTTCAGTGACCTCATAGTTCAATTAAGTTTGAATAACATTATACATTTTTTTTTTCAAATTTTTAACCATGATTTATTTATTACTGGTATCTATTATATTTAAAACTCTAAGAGTTTTCTTTCGACATCCGTGAGAACAAACTATTGCATCAAATTACATCATTCTTTTTTTAAATGAAAGATATTTGGATACAGATTTGTTATCGTGCATTCGTTTGTTCGAAAATTTAATTAATTAACCGTAATTTTCAATTAAACTTTTACTTCTGCTAATAACGTCATAATCGTATAACGCCCACTGTTGCGAGGCATATAGTTTATTCTCTGAACTCTGTGGTTACGAGGATAAAAGAGAAATAATAAATATTAAAAGCACGAGGCTTTTAGGCCAAATATTTTAATTTGGAAGTTAAATTTCGGTAAAAATATTTATCCGCGTGTTTTATAAGCGAATGAAAATTCATATTTATTGTGATGTCACGGGAATATTGTCCATTGGGTTTATGCATTATAACTTTGTTGATGCCATTTTTTCATTACAATGAAATCCAAAATACATTTTTATTTGTATACATAATGTTTAAGCATAAGAGTAACGTATACAAAGTACGTGTGAAGAGTTTGTGCCGGTGAAAATGACGTTCTGCTTAGCTTGAAATGCATTTTAACATTGATAAAACTAAAAAGAAAAATGTATATGATTGTGTCAACATGACGTAATTTTAACTGATTTTTCCATTCTTAATTATAAAGATTAGAATTGGAGCCGTCATTGATTGCTTCATCTTGATTGCATACCTTGATTACATGTTACCAATTACTTTTTTTTAATTATAGGTTAGAAAATTACCTTTTTTAATAAACAAATCACAAAAGTAAAGCATTTCAGGAAATTTAAAATTATTAAAAATAGTGTTATGGTAGAAAAAAAATACTTGAAATAATTATTGTATTTTTAGCTAGAACAAACAATGCAAGACTAATATTTCATAGGAGTTATTTTGGTAGGTTTATTATGAGTTCATTTAACAGTTCCTTATTAACGCAAAGTCCTATCTCTTTCACTGTGAATTTCTCTTTCGATGTAAACAAATGGTTTTCTACTTTTGGACGCCAGCCAAAATACAGTGGCAATTTTTAGAAATGTACAACGGTTATGATAACAAACGGCACTATCGCTTTAACTTTCATCGCGCTTACATCACTTCTAAATACTACAAATTTCTATTTTGTACTACATTTTACTATATTTTGCAATTTCAATTCTTACATCATCAATTAGAAAAAAAAATAGCTTTTGAATGAAATTTATTTAAAAACTGCCGCTTAATTTAACGACTTTTAAATAATTTTCAAGCATGAAAAGTTTTTCAATTCTATCTTATCAATGGCCACCAGTTTGCTTCAATAATGTAAAATAGCCCATGGAAAAGTTGCCACAATTGAAAACAGATTTCCCTAACCATCATAAAAAGTGAATAATAATAATAATAATAATAAAAACAGTGATAAATCATAAGATCAGATTATCCATAAGATGGAACATTTTGACGCCATACAAAAATCTGTCAAAAAAAAAAAAATCAATTTATGTTGAACATAAAATTGATATGTTGAATTCGTTGATGTATATGTTTCAGAAGATACCAGAATATGCTAGGAATTGCATTCTTTTTTATTTTTTTAAAGATCCATTTGCCAACTATAAGAGGGAAAATATCCTCGACTGTGATGGAAAAGGGATAATCATCCTGATTATGTAAAGGAACCGAAGAAACCATACAAATAAATTACACTTGAAAACATTAAAAATACCCTCATCAGCAGATTGATTTAATACTATAAAAAAGTTCTTCATCTTTACACAAAAATTGATTAGCTTAAAATAACGGATGCGTTTTAGAAGAAATGGATTTGTAACGAGCAATGATAAAAGAGGACATTTTAAAACAAAAAAATTTAAACATTAAAAAAAAATTTTTGACATCGAATTTCGACGGTGCTAGACGGTGCTACGACGGGCAGATGCAATGCACATGCGCAAAGGAGCTCATTCGGTTGCATTAGGGGGGGGGGGGGAGAAATGTGTGCTTTATTTACTATGTTCTTTTATTTACTAAGTATGAGATGAACGTAGGAATATACTATTTGTATGATACTTCATAAGTCCATGAAATTTTTTTCTTGCCGTGGGGAATATGGCGATAATGTCAAACTGATTTACATTACACAGTTGTTTACGGATTGTTTGTTTGGAGTTTGCATCGGAAATAGTACTGTATTTGACTGGAGAAAAACTTTTAAAATATAATATTTGAAAGACTGTTTCATACGCACCCCTTCTTAAATAATAAAGAAGCTTATTTTACTGATATTTAGTATTTTTTTCCGTCAAGTTTTGACGGGTTTCATCTAGTTTCAATTTAAAATTTTATTTTTGCACAAAATGCTGTTTATTTTCACTATTGAAAAAAGTTTATACAGCCAACGTTCGTCACAATGCCCTTCGGTCCTCGAGAAATGCCGTTAGAGGGAAGGTAGCTGTAATGTACGTATTAAAAATACATTTACTATATTAGTATGAAATATGTAAAAATTAAAGTCCTTCCGGCCTGTAGCGGGAGGAAAAGGTAGCTTTCATAGTGCATGTTTTTAAAAATTCAACTCATTTAACTCAAACACCCGAAGCCAAAATGATTGGAAATCGATTATAGAATATTCAATCTCGGTTTTTCTTAATACTGAATTTGAATGCGAATTTCAGCATGAGAGTTACAACATAACAAAAATCAGGTTGTTTCAAAATGGCAGCCACCTTAGAATTTCAAACTGCCATATCTCAGTCTTTTTTTTTTACGATAAAACAAAAACAAAAAATGTTCCGGAATCCTTGTATCACGCTCAAACATTTAACGGATACTACTTTTTCAATTTATAACTTTTATACTTTTTGGTATTAAAAAAATTTAAAAATTAACTTGCTGCCATTTTGAAACAAGATGATGCATGAAGCTGGCCAACGAACTCGGTCGAGACCTTGGTACGTTCTGTGCACGTGAACTGTTTTCATAAATATGAGAGTTACAGTATAACAAATAATCAGATTGTTTCAAAATCTCAGCCACCCTAGAATTTCAAACTGCCATATCTTAGCAATTTTTTAAGATATAGCCAAAACAAAAAATGGTCCAGAATCCTTGTATCACGTTTTAACACTTAACAGAAACAAATTTTTCACTTTATAATTTTCTTTTGACATCTTTTTGAATTTTAAAAAATTGAAAAAAAAAAGGATCAGGTATGTTTTGGCCCATGAAATAAGACTAAAATTCGATTTCGTTATACTGACTTAATTGTTTCACTTTTTAGTATTAGAAGTTTTATCCTGTACGATTTCAACAATAGTTTATGCATTTTGTTAGGATTTATATGACTTACACAAGCTCAAAGTTCGTATTATTCGACTTTTGAAATTAAAAGTTTGGGTTATATACATTTTTGTTTATTGCAGTAATAAAGTTATATTTTTAATTTTATGGCTATACTGCAGAAGATTATGATTAATGTTTAGAAATACATTTATATTATAACTAGCTGTTACCCGTGACTTCGTTCACGTAACATTAAAAAAAGAATAAATGCATTAACTTAGCAAAACATTTCACTTGATAATTAACAACATATATAATTAACCAAAGCTTTATCACATTTTATAGGAGACCATACGGTATTTGTTTGCTATAGGGGCCTTGACATAACACAGTCTTAAAAAAGTGAAATTTCATGCCAAATAATATATACAATCGCGAAAATGAAACTGCAACTAATGAAAAAAGCAGGACCAAGTAAAATCGTGAAAATCGAGGAATTCCTCTTCGTAAAACGAAACACAACACTGGCAGAATTCTTCTATACAACAGTGCATTTTAGGTGGTATTTGGTGTACAATTTGTATATGTGTGCATTGCTAAATGGGCATATGTTATATATTTCTTACTACATTATCTTGTTTATGTATATATTAAATTAAGTGCTTCACGCTAAGTGGTGTAAATAGTGAACAAACTGCTTGTGGATTTTATAAATTGATAGATATTTCACAAAGATATAACAATCTGATGCGATTCTAAAATGTAAATAAAGGTTGCTAGAAAGTACTTTAAATTCTGCCCAATTTAACCTCGATATTTTATCTAACGCGTCAAGAACACTATAAGCAAATAAATACCGACGACACAAATCTGATAATCTAAATTTACATATTTTTGTTAGTATATATAGGATTATTTTGATTTATTTCATGCGCTTGAAATTTTTTACGCTTTCTCTAGGGTTAGGTGTCGAATAAATGTACTTTCTTGTTATTTTATTTTGCCATATCTATTTATTCTATTTTCCATTCATTCTATTTATGGATATTGATTTCATTTACATATTCGTGTCAAAGAATATTCTTTAAAGTTATTATCAGGATTAGGATAGGATACGATTAGGGTTAGGATTAGGAATAAAAATTGAACGACAATGGCATGACCGATTCAGGTTTAAAGTATGAACCAGGAAGTCTATTTACATCATGAAGCAATAAGAAAATTAGAAAATTATCGGCTAATATTTTTTAATATGTTTTACAGTCATAGTTGGCATCAAAGGTGAGCGGGGAAATGATCATCTAAAATACTATTAAGTGTTTACCACGCAAAAAACAAATCTGGTTACAACAAGGTACTTAATTTTGCGCCAAATTTCACTTGATTAAAAAAAAAAATCAAATTGACTATGGACCTAATTACAGACCACTAACCTTCCTATTCTCAGAAATGTTCTACCTATATGTTAAAAAAATTCTACTGTATAGAACGCGCTTTCACGTTTATAATGTTATGAATTGGCACGATCGGCTTGTTCAAGTTTACACAATTCGGCTGGAAGAAAAGATTCATTACTTTTTTATTTCTTCTTTGCTTTTGCATTACGCGAATTTGTTGGTAAAATCGATTTTCTTTTCGATAACATTGTTGTGTTTTGTTTAAAAAATATTGTAATTTTATTTAAACATTGCTTTAAAATCTGTGCAATTTTTCTTATCCTGCAAGACTTTACAAAAATCTATTATGAAACAACTTTATAAAAAGCTATATTTTAAAAAGACAACAAATACTTTCCTATTTTAAAACTAAAAGAAATGTAAAATTAAATTCCGGTTCGAAAGGACGATTTACAAATGTGTTTTCGATTGTGGGAAAATGATAGAGGAAAAATGCTGTTACTTCAACACAATCATATTAAATCTTTAGCTTTTATGAGAAAAGCAACTTTCTTTTAAAAAATATAGTTAATTTTATTAAGATTTTCTGATTTTCGATACGGATAATTTTGCGATGCATATCATTGACATTTGCCATCCAATATTTTTTTTTTCTTTTTTTTTTTTTTACTTTTTAAAATTTAAATTAAAAATATGGTATCTTTATGTTAGCCGTGTGCAGACGATAAATCGCCAACCTATCCCATCATTCGTATTGAATTCATTAAAAATATAAATATTTCACTCATTTTATTTAAAACACAGAACTTTAATTTACAACACATACATTTAAAATACATATGTTTCGTACATTTAAAATAATTCCTTTCATGTGAAAAAGAAAAAGAAAAAAAAGGAGAAATTAATCACAAATAATTTGATAACCCAAGATCATTTTATTTCAACATCAAAACAAATCTGTTTTATTTTTCTATATATAACATCATATTCGCTTGCTTTCCATACTTACTCGTATTTATGCACTTTGTATTATTATCAAATATATGAAAACGCACGTTTTATTTCTAATATGACATCATTTCATATTCTGTTTAATTCTTAAATAATTCATTTCCTTTTCATTTTTCACGTGGAAAATTTTCACTTGAAAATAAATTGTTGATTAAAAATTATTACTCAGGGGTTTTATTTTATATTGGCAACGATAAAGTATTAGCAACGGTAAAATAAATTTAACCATTTAAAAAAAAAGCTGCAGAACCGGACCCTTTGGGCCAAACCAACCAAACCAACCAACCATTGTAGAATATACGAAAAAAATGTCCATTTATTCTGTATGAAAATAATGAAAATTTTAATTTTTAAGAAAAATATTGAAATAAAATAAACGAAAACCAGCCTATATTCATTTGAGAGTTATAATAAACTTATATGCAAAGTTACAGGATAATTAAATGCTTCATTTTGACGCTGGCTTCAGCCTAACATTTGCACACAATCAGATTTATAATATTATTAGGATGTACTGTTGGGTATAAAAATATATTTTGGGGATATACTCAGTTTTGAAAGATGTCACTCTTGCATGATAATTTGTGGTAATAAAATTGTGTTGTTTTGAAAACATTATTATACGTTTAGTCAATAAAATTTTATATCTGTATTTATTGTATTATTGTAAATTGAATATATTCGATATTTTGAAATTTAGTGTATTTTAGGGGGAATGGCAGAGTATTTAGAAAAATATACTAAAAACGTCTTGCTGTCATTAGCAGATGAATTTAAGACCAGTGTGTCAAGAACCGATACAAATGGAGCTATAATTCAGGCTATTGTTGATGCATCGGATTATGATGAAAGTTTTGCTAAAATTCACGTGCAAAGGTATCTTTGAAGAGGAGGCGGAACGGAACAAAAATAAAGGCAAATTGAATTAGATCGTAAAGAGCGGTTGAGGCAAATTGAATTAGATCCTATAGCGCAAGAAGAAATCGATAAAATTAGACAATTTTAATTAGAAAAATTACGTATTCAAAATTCTACGGATACTGAGTGTTTCGTCGAATGACTGAAATTCATATTTGCATAGAACTTTCGAAAGTAAACTTAAACGATTTAGTTCCGCGTTTCGATTCAAAATTAATCGATATTACTCTTTTCTTTATGATTTTTGAGAGACAAGCCGAGGAAGCTAAAATTTCTCAGGAGGATTTGGTTAACAAATTAATTCCGTTATTGCTTTCAGATATTGCCTAAATCTTTGTAAAACAGCCAGTAGATAAGTGCGATGATTTTCAGCATATAAAAAATAGTTTTGTTAGATCGATTTAGGCTGAGTACCGGTGCTTTAAAACAAAAGTTTGAAAATCATCAAAGAAAACCGGGTGAACTATGGGTAAATTTATTTTATGAGTTAAGGGGTTATCTGGATAATCGGTTGAAATCTTTAGAAGTGAGAAATTTTGAATCATTAAAAGATTTTATGGTCATGGGGCAGTTGAAAAACGGGTCACTT
Source organism: Maratus michaelseni (assembly GCA_963931845.1). NCBI lineage: Eukaryota > Metazoa > Arthropoda > Arachnida > Araneae > Salticidae > Maratus > Maratus michaelseni. The sequence goes on from OZ007586.1 coordinate 421,917,293, forward strand.
TCAAAATAAAAGAGAAATATATGGACGAATGGGAGGAAATGAAGATAGCTTCGAAACTGGCGGAAAAAGGTGATAAATATGATATAGTATTTAGAGAGAATTTAAGAAGTCGGGAGAAAAAACCTTGGGAAAAGAAATCTATTCAGGAAATTCTGAAAAGTGACTTTAATTATAAAATTAAGAACAAAGTAAAATTAGAATTGGGAGGTTGAAAATAAAAAGGAAAAAACGAATATTTATAAATTTAAGAAAGATCAAGCTTTTGAGAGAAACAGACAAATTCATTGCTATTTCTGTCTTCAACCTGCCCACATAAAACCCAATTGTGCTTAGTGTTTAAAAGAGAAATCCAATTATGAGGATAAAAACATAGGCTGGATTGTTACTAGTGATATGAACGATATAAATAATTGTGATATCCTGGAAACAGATTTACCGAGGATTGATTTCTACGTAAACGGTCCCAGCTAAAAATGAACTGCAGTTAAATTGCAGTTGGAAGACTGTGGTGATTTGCACAAATCACTACAGTTTTTTTTAAGTTGATACAACTGCAAAATAACTACAATTTATAAACTGCAGTAATTTTGCAAAAAAAAATTGTTCGCTTTTCTTTTTCTTCTTCTTCTTTTTTTTTTTTTTTTTTTTTTTTTTGTGACGCCATCTATGAGTCATCTTAGCATATTTCTTTGTAAATATTTTAAAAGAACATTTTCCCCTACTTGCCGAGATGAGATTCAATCCGAGGGTGTAACGGTTGGAAGTCGAGCATCTTACCGACTGAGCAACTGGGTCTTATTAAAGGTTTGTTTGCATGGAGTTATAAGGGGACGATGGTCAGATAATCAGGAAATTTTTCCGTTTGTATGTGATTTGACGGCGTGAAAGATGAGATTTTGAGGTGAATTTTTATAAATGCTCTGTGCGTGTGTGTACTTCGAAATTAATTTATTATTTAAAGGTGTGGAATAAATATCTTAGTGGTTATTTATTTATATACTGAATTAATTTAGGGGATATATATTTTTTAAATGTATTATAAATTTTAACTTGAATAAAAATAATAAATAGTAATTTCGAAAATGAAAATTAATAAAAAATAGTATGTTATTATAAAAAGACCTCTTGTGAAGAGACGTATTTTATTAAGAGAATTTTATTTAGAGCACTGTTTTATTAATAGCAATTTTGTGAAGTTACTATTCATAAGGTTATTAATATTTTTTGTGAAGGTGCCTGTTTATATTTTTATAGCTTGTGAAATATTTTTAATTTAATCTTAATAATTAATAATTTTTAAATAAAATAAGAAAAAAATAGTTGTTGCTTTTTATATTGATGCGTACTAAAAAAAAAAAACAGAGAAAAAATTATTTATTTGCGAATTAGTTTTTTTTCTGTTTTATTAATATATATATATATATACTAATATTATAAAGGAGTAAAGATTGTTTTTTGTTTGTTTGTTTGTTTGTTTGTTTGTAGGGGGTAATCTCTGGAGCTACCGAACCGATTTCAAAAGTGATGGTGGCAAATTGATGGTGACAACCCCTGCTCCAACATAGGCTATATTTTATGTCGGTGTCACAAACCCCAGGGGGGTGCAGGAGCGAAAAACGTTCTAAAATTGAGATCTTTTTTATACTGAAGGAGCTAGAAATTTGAAATTTGGCGTTGTAGTTACTTATAACATGTAAATGCTCTCTAAGAACAAAATTTTAAAAAATCCAAAATTTAAAAGGGTGAAATGAGCGAAAAGCGTTCTAAAAACATTGTAAGTTACCATTTCTATGGAATCTGTGGAACTACCGAACCGATTTTAAAAGTGATGGTGGCAAATGGATGGTGACAACCCCTGTTCCAACATACGATATATTTTTTGTGGGTGCCACTATCCCTAGGGGGTGCAGGACGGAAAAACGTTCTAAAATTGCGATTTTGTTTATACTGAAGGAGCTAGAAATTTGAAATTTGGCATTGTAGTTTCTTATAAGATGTAAATGCTCTCTAAGAATAAAATTTAAAAAAAAAAATCGAAATTTAAAAGGGTGAAATGAGCGAAAAGCGTTTTAAAAACATTCTAAATTACAATTTCTATGGAATCTCTGGAACTACCGAACCGATTACAAAAGTGATGGTGGCAAATTAATGGTGACAACCCCTGCTCCAACATAGGCTATATTTTATGTCGGTGTCACTAACTCCAGGGGGGTGCAGGAGCGAAAAACTTTCTAAAATTGCGATTTTGTTTATACTGAAGGAGCTAGAAATATGAAATTTGGCATTGTAATTACTTATAAGATGTAAATGCTCTCTAAAAACAAATACAAAAATATTCTAAATTTAAAAGGGTGAAATGATCGAAAAGCGTTCTGAAGTCATTCTAAATTATTTCTATGGAATCTCTGGAACCACGGAACCGATTTCAAAAGTGATGGTGGCAAATTGGTGGTGACAATCCCTGCTCCAAGAGCATCTTTAATAAAAAAAATATGCGTTTCTGATGACTGGGTTTTTTGCTAATTGTTGCCACAGATTAATCTCGGAAACTGAAACATTTGAAGTTACTGAAAAAAAAAATAGTAGCTCGAAAAGTATTTGTCAGAAAATTGTTAGGCAAACTGCGTTTGAAAGGTAAAAAATTGTATTTTTCTTGATATAAATTTCAAATCTAATGATTATGCCATTTTTCAAATATTGAATTTGAAAAATTACCAAATTTCACAACGGAGTACCATAGCGAAACCTTCATGCGTAAAAAGATAATGATAAGGCCGACGTGTCCTGGCGTGTATATTGGCTATAGCACAAGTCACAAATTATAGTAGCCTTATTATTCTGTTAAAAATATAAAAGTGAATTATGAAATGTCAATATTTTGTTGGATTAAAAGTTCGTTATAAGAAATTGACCAGCGTAGCGGGCGTAGCTTGCTAGTATATATATATATATATATATATTATTTTTTGGCTAAGAGACAGGCTTATATTGTTATAGCTTGTAAAATAATTTTAATTTAATTTTAATAATTAATAATTTTTTAATAAAATAAGAAAATTAGTTGTTGCTTTGTAAATGAATACGTAATTTAAAAAATAAGTTGAATTAATTTGCGAACTAGTTTGATTTTCTTTGTACGTTTAAGTTTAAAAAAGTTTAAGTATAGATATTTAATTATTTTATATAATTAGAAGTTTTAATTGAATTTTATAATATGAATTATAATATGTATATGGTTCATAGCACTTTCATTTTTTAAATTAATGCGTAAGATAATGATATAATACTGTATGAATAGTAAATTAGTATAATAGACGATATGGTTTTAATACATTAGTTTTGCACTTAAAATGTTATAGGGGGCCGCTATTATGTGTCTGTCCAGGGGCCCCGAAATCTGTAAGTTGGTCCCTTGTTAGGTCTAACATTTTAACGATAAACAACACTGATTGATTTTTAATGTATATTTCTTTTGAATTTTAAAGTTTAATATCTTTAAATATTTGTTTTGTTTCACTTAAAGAAGGAGGGGGGAGGAATTTCACAGGTGTTCAAATTAGGTCCTTAAAATGAAAGTATTGAAAACAGTAGTCATTATTATTCATAAAGTAAATAGTGAGTCATGCAACAATAACAAAAACTGAAAAGCTTTAACATCACTTTTAAAACTGCAGATAAACTACAGAAAATATAACACGAGCTTTCTATAAAGTAAGTTCTGTAAAATTACCTCATAGTAACTACAGTTATACTGCAGATACATCAGAAAATATACTTCTGAATTAATAACTGTAAAAATACTTCAAATTTACTGCAGTTTTACTATAAATGTAATGTCTCATTTTTTTTTAATTGATGGTTGTAAAATGATTTCACATAAAATACAATATTTTTGCAGATAATAGCTCAGCGTATTTTTGAAATAAATCCCTGCAAAATTATTTCACATTAGCTTCAAAATAACTGAAGTATTTTTACAGTCGAGATTGCACTACAAAAAATCTACAGTTGACTGTAGAAAAACTTTAAAAACACTTCACTTCTGTAGAAAAACTGCTGGTAATTTTTAGTTGGGGTAAGACGGTCAAAGCGTTAAATGACACGGGAGCGCAAATTGCAGTTTTTGATGCATGTGACATTTCCCTGAAGGGCAAAAAGGGGGAGAATACCTTTCTTGAAGTAAACAAAAATATTACGTCTGAACATATTTATATTTATATTAAAATCATTAAAATTACAGACATTATATAACAATTCGACGTTTCGGATTTACATGAAAATCCCTCATCAACAAACATTTTTCTTAACTTAAGTCACAGTTCCAAAATATCAACACATAGAAAATGCAACGCATCAAAATGTCGAGGCCAAAATTACTGTTATAATAACACGGAGCATTCATTCGAGATTGCACCTGCTTCGTCAAGAGGTAAATCTGTAATTTTCGTATACCATGCTTCTAAGAAAGTACGAGTTCTGTAGTCGCTGCATCTCGATCTGATTACAAAAGATTTAGCAAAATCTGGGAAATGGTCAGTTTTTATTGCATGATCCACTATTTTGGAATTTAATTTTTTATTTTGAAAAGCACATCTGTGCTCCTTTAGTCTTATCTCGAGTGTTCGACCTGTCTCCCCTATATACACTATATGGCCATTAATGATCGGCAACTTTCAATTTTAGACATTTTGTCGAATATTTAAAAATATACTTGTCAGATTCTTCTGGAATTTTAGGATTAAAAAGAACAGGTTTGACTTCATATTTATCAATGTCGATTTAATAAGGAGGACAATTAGGGGACTAAAAAAATATTAAAGAAAAAAAAGAATACTTTGGTTCACCCTGTAAAATAAAACGCAAGAAATGATCTATCGCTACAGAATATACACAGGCAGACATTGTACAATATGTGTATTCATTTGTGTAAGAATAGCGTGTATATTAATAGAGATATAGCAATTTATTTACAAATTTTAAAAAATTCTTGCATGTTTTTTGCTTATAACATACAGGGTTTTTAACCAAATTTAACGCCACTTTCAGAAAAATTGACAAAATGTAGTAGAAATAATATAGTGCAATTGGAATATAAATGTATTAAATATTTAAGGAAATATGGGCAGTTGTATAAAATAATTTTTATCTGCGCATGCGCGAACGATAACAAGGACTTTTTTGCATAATTTAATAGTCAACTCTATCGAGCAACTTATTAAAAAAAATCAGTCAAATATCGTAAAAATTTAGAGAGATATCGGCGTTAGAGTGAGCTGTTTTTTAGCTTCTCACAAAAACTTGTTGAATGATAAGGGATTGTTCACAAATTGTCATGTTTAATTTTTATACTATACTAGCTGACCCGCCCGGCGTTGCCCGAGCCCTTGTAATAAACTTAAATCTCTTAAAAAAACAGAACTCTGGCCACGGTCTACGATAGCTTCGGAACCGTATACCCGGCATGCTCGTACGCTCTAGAAAATCTTTTATTTCCCCTTACCACCGCTAGGGGAGCATTCTGTTCTAAACAAACCTTTTTCCGAACGAACTTCTGAGACAGGTCCCCGCTCCCTACGTTACTGTATAGTAGGCGCACTACAAAATTGAGCTGGCTTCGAGAAGATTGGAACATTATTAGCCCAGTTATTGCAATAAGGCACAGTTAGAGAAAATAACCTTGAGTGAGGTGCCGAAGGGAGGAGATGTTCGAGTGTCCTTCAGAAAATGACTAATTAGGAGGCCCACTATGCATCAATAAATATTCGTTCGTTTTGTTAAGCTAGGAACTTAATTACAAAGTTGGCTTAAACTCTTATTTGTAAATAGTGGTAACGGTTACTCATAAATTTAATTTAATGTTATAAAGGGTGACTATTAAGTCAATTATAATGTTTGGAATTACTTGCGTTGAAATCGGAAAAATAGTTGCTGAGATATGGAAACGGAGCAGAGTTAGAGAAAAAACCTTGAAGACGGGCCGGGGGGGGGGGGGAGGGGTTGTTCAAGTGTCCTTCGTCAAATGACTAATTAGAAGGACCACTATGCATCTTTCAAAATTCGTTTCGTTTGCTTAAGCTAGGAACGTAATTACAAAGTTGGCTTAAACTATTATTCGGAAATAGTGGTAACCGCTACTCATAAATTTAGTTTAATGTTATAAAGAGTGACTATTAAGTTAATTATAATGTTTGGAACCACTTGCGTTTAAATCGGAAAAATAGTTGCTGAGATATGGAAACGGAGCAGAGTTAGAGAAAAAACCTTGAAGACGGGCCGGGGGGGGGGAGGGTTTGTTCAAGTGTCCTTCGTCAAATGACTAATTAGAAGGACCACTATGCATCTTTCAAAATTCGTTCGTTTCCTTAAGCTTTGAATTTAATTACAAATTTGGCTTAAACTGTTATTCGTAAATAGTGGTAACCGCTACTCATAAATTTAATTTAATGTTATAAAGGGTGGCTATTAAGTTAATTATAATGTTTGAAATCACTTGCGTTAAAATCGGAAAGATAGTTGCTGAGATATGGAAACGGAGCAGAGTTAGAGAAAAAACCTTGAAAGGCGGGCCGGGAGGGATGTGTGGTGGTGGGGGGGGGGTTGTTCAAGTGGCCTTCAGCAAATAACTAATTAGGAGGATCACAATACATCTTTAATGATTGATTCATTTGGTTAAGCTAGGAATATAATTTGAAATTTGGCTGACACTATTATACGGAAATTCTGGTAACTGATTTCTAGAAATACACCTTGAAGCTTAAATGTAATTAGACCCTTGCCCCTCTTCATTCCCGCAAATATAAAAAAACAATCTGTTAAATAAAGTTTTAATCTCCATCATAATAATAAATGTCATGTAAAAAAGAAAAAAAAAACTTAAACCCGACTACTTGAGATGAAGAAATATATGCCTGCAAAATATTTCAATCAGTGGGACGTATGTGTAATTTGTCATGCACAGGTGGCGCGACAATCGCATGGCTTCTCTACGTTGGTAACTTCTATCCATGTTCACACTATTTAGTTAGAAATCCTTATTTATGCATCGCTACTCTGGTTTACTTAATTACTTCTGTGAAGAATCGATGCAACCAACCAGTGAACCAACCAACCCAAGAGAATAAAAGCGTATTTTTAATGAGAGTACTTTGTGCATTTTAATTAATATTTCAGAAAGTAATTAAAATATTAAAATTCTGTAGTAATGTTGCAACAGGAGAGGGTTTGGACTACCTAAATCTAAATTTCCAGCCTTCTAGGTGGGCCAGATTTTCCTAGCCATCGCCAACAGACACACACACACACAGACACACAGAGCGAAACTTTCTTTTATTAGTTTAGATTTCATTTTTTATTGATACTTTAGTTTGCCTTGGAAAACATCATTTCACCAGGTTATAATAGTTTTGGAACGGATCCTTTGATTTTGATTATTCTTTTTTAGTTCGAATAAGCTAGTTAGGGTAGTTTTTCAAAGAGAACTAAAGTATCATTAAAAATTGGAAAATAGATGAAAATAAAAAATGACAATTTGTTGAAAATCCCTTATCATTCAGCGAGTTTTAGTGAGAAGCTAAAAAACAGCTCACTCTGACGCCGATATCTCTCTATATTTTTACGATATTTGATTGATTTTTTTTAATAAGTTGCTAGATAGAGTTGACTGTTAAATTATGCAAAAAAATCCTTGTTATCGTTCGCGCAGATAAAAATTATTTTATACAACTGCCCATATTTCCTTAAATATTTAATATATTTATATTCCAATTGCACTATATTGTTGCTACTACATTTTTTCAATTTTTCTGAAACTGGCGTTAAATTTAGTTAAAAACCCTGTATGTTATAAGCAAAAAACATGCAAGATTTTCTATTAATTAAAAAAAAAATCGCTATAACTCTATTAATATACATGCTATTCTTACACAAATGAATACACATATTGTACAATGTATGCCTATATGTATTCTGTAGCGATAGATCATTTCGTGCATTTTATTTTACAGGGTGAACCAAAGTATTCTTTTTTTTCTTTAATATTTTTTTAGCCCCCTAATTGTCCTCCTTATCAAATCGACGTTGATAAATATGAAGACAAACCTGTTCTTTTTAATCCTAAAATTCCAGAAGAATCTGACAAGTATATTTTTAAATATTCGACAAAATGTCCAAAATTGAAAGTTGACGGTCATTAATGGCCATATAGTGTAGATCGCATTTCATTGTTGGCATGGAATACCATAAACTACATTTTTAAACATTTAAAGATGAAATGCGATACAAAATGTTAACATTTTAAAATCCTTCTTACAGAAAAGGTGAGATTTCTGCTAAATCTAGAATAATACTTGAGTAAATTGATAATTAAATTTTACAAAATTTTGAAATGTTAATTATGACAAACATAAATTTGTGTCTATCAGAAGATATGATGCAGAAGATTTCAAGTTTCGCATATGTTTTCTATAGTTACCAATACTTAATTTACTTACAAGATCTTCCAAACATTTCAAGAAAAGTATAAGAATAAACCTTTGGCATAGTGCGTAAATTTATAAAATGCATTTATACATCATTTATGCGTATAATTATAAAAAAAAATTCCACAGTCTCCCGAGACGTATAAACGGTGCCTAACTTTTGAAAATCCTTCTTTTAGAAAGAGTGAGTTTTTTACTAAATCTAGTGAGTACATTGTTAATTAATCTTCACAAAATTTTGAAATGTTAATTAAGACATACATAATTTATTTTCTATCTAAAGATATGCTGCAGAATATTTCAAGTTTTGTATATTATTTTCTATAGTTGTCAATACTTAATTTACTTATTAGATCTTCCAAGCATTTAAAGAAAAGTATAAAAATAAACCTTTGACATAGTGCATAAAAATTATAAAATGCAAGAGGGCGATGCACCGGAAGTGCAGTTAAACTTTCAGTGTGATATTTTTTTTAAGTTTGCAATATGATACATGAGGAGTATATCAGACAGAGAAAAACTTTTCAATTCTTACTTTTTCAGATCAAACAGGTTCTAATCGGAAAACTTCTTAAAAGTAATAAAAGTTCATATGAATAAAAGTCAATGGTTTCTAATATTTACTAAAAAAGAAAGATTCACCTTTTTATTCGATTTAAGTTTCTTAGCATGCATTTAGACAGTTAATGTACACATTATTAGAGTTGATAAAATGTATGTATATTTTCTGTACCTTTCTTTTTAACAAAAAAATTTGAAATTATTTTGTGAATAGTATGAAACGATATAAAATAGTTTGCTAATATGAACGACATAAGTCTAGTGTCATCTACAAAAAAATGTAAAAACGCATAGGTGACTTTATACGTCCTCTTATATTTGTAATGTAAGGTTTTCTTTTTGCTTATTAAATTTTTATCGAAAATTTAATTATTCAATATCATTGTTTCTAAATCATGGTTTAGAATTTAAAAAATGTGGCATATTTATTTCAAAATTATTATTGAGTATCAAAATTATTATTGGTATTTTTAGGGGTTTTTTTAAATAAAAAACACCTTTACATATTAATTGCAGAGTTACCATTATGTTACATTTTTTAAATTTAGGATTGCTTGATTTGCAACACATTTTTCAAATAGTATAATTCGACTTATTTAATCTGTCCTCGAAATAAGACGAATAATACTACTTCAAAAGAGATGGCGACGATAGCAAGCAATCGGAATATCTTACTAATAAAAGAAAGTTTCGCTCTGTGTGTGTGTGTGTGTGTTTGTTTGTTTGTCTGTCTATCTGTCTGCGATGGCTAGCAAAATCTAGCCCACCTAGAAGTCTGAAAATTTAGGTGTGGGTAGTCCAAGGTCTGACCATGTGCACCTGAGTCTCAGAATTTTAATATTTTGATAATTACTCAAGATATTAATTAGAATATCATTAAACATCGCATCGAAAATGCCATCTTTTAAATCAAAATGGCTAAAGATAAGAACTTCTGTTGTGGATTTGCAAGCGGATATGAACGAATTCGAAATTATTTTACTAATTAGCGAATTTTAAGAAAACTAATTAAGATATCAATTTGAAAATTTCTGAGCATATGTAAAAAAAAAAAATCTGCATCCGACTATGCGATTTTTGAAAAATTCGGCCAGTATTTTTTCTTAATTTATGCAAAAAACTGCCGGCGCCAGTGAAAATAATCCGAGAAAGTTTCAGACAGGGATCTGCTTTCATTAAAAACTGAACTACAAAGAGATCTGTTTCTCTGGCCGATCCCTTCATTTAGTTTGCGAAAATGAAAGGAAATAACTGCCAATTTTTACTAATGAACAAAAATTTAATTAACTAATTAAGATATAGATGTGAAATTGAGGATGGCAAGAGTTGTCATCTGCCAGCTATTTTAGCGTAGCGTCTTCGTTATGTTCTAATTATAAGAAAAATTTAATTCCTTTTTTTAATGATCGCGTTAATGTAGGTGAAGGTGGTTTTCTTGAACAAATTATTCGTTATATTTGCGGCTATGCGGAGGGAGGGGGTTAACACCTTGCTCTGAGATTGTTATTATCTCGGGCCCAGGCAACGCCGGGCGGGTTAGCTAGTTAATAATATATAAAAGTTGCTGACTGGAAACTCTGATCATCGGTTTTCAAGAACAGTGACATATGAAAAAAAGTTGATGTTTTTGTTGTAGAATTTTAATTACTTTCTATGCACAATAACTTAGCCTATCAGTAACGCACATTTAGATATATTTATTCGTTAATTAAGGCGACAATCACTACTGGCAAGTAGCAGAATCTAGCTTTTAGTTAAAAAATGTAGTTCTTATACACCTTTGTGTCAATTAGCAACTTTATTTCCTCGTAGAATCGCTAAGTTTCCCTAGGTCATCGGTCAAGTTTGCATGAGCGGACTATAAAGACCAATGGTCAGAAATAGCGAAACTACAGTAGTCGTTACGTTTTACAATATTTTGTAGTACAGCGAGTAGCGCCATACAAAAAATCAGTAGTCTGTAGCGAGAACCGACGCTATTTTTAACGCTAAGGGTAAAAAAGCATCTCATTCTAGAAATCAACTTGCTTCTTTTGTGCAAAATTTGTATTCAGACTTGCCAAGTCTCCGGCTTTTTGGATACCAGTAATTTAGTACAGAAAATGTTGTTTTATTCAATCAGAGCATTTTGCGATTTAAAAGAACAAAATTTTCTCTAAAAAATTACTGGTGTGCAAAGAAAGAAATTAATTTTCTTGTTTTTCTTGTTAAAAAGAAATTAATTTTCTTGTGTGCTTATTTACTCGTTACTAGGTCTCCATGTTGTAATACCCAGTTTCTTATTATTTGCAATTGTTTAGTTGTGGATTTACTTATTTTTCGCATTTAGAGTTGTTTTTCTGTATAGTAGAACAAAAAATATTTTCTTGCGTATTATCTTTCTTAACTTTTTAATGTCGTCGGCTGTACTGCACTTATTTAATTGCATACGAAAGATAAGGGTTGCTGTATTACTTAATCCGTGTCTTCAGCTTGGATTGTAGATTGAATCATTTGATAAAATCTGAAAGTAGCGAAGTAGTGACGACTTTTGAAAAGTAGTTTCTAGTCGCTACTTTTTAAAACAAGTAGTTGTAGTTGCAGTTAACTACATTTTCGATAAAGTAATTGTAGTTCGCAACAATAAAAAAGCAGTTTTTCTGACCCTTGACATATTATTTTTTTATATACAAAAATATATTTATGGCCCATTAGTTTTTTATATACAAACAAATTTGTCTGCCGGCAAACATAAGTAGTTTTCAAATGACACTTTTCCAGATAAAATGAACTTTAATTTGAACGATAATGTTACAGATATCTCAAAATGATGATTTTTGATTTGTGTCTACTCTTTTCGAAAACTGTCGATATGTATCTGAGGCTTATGTGCCTTTTTATTAATTTCGGTTAAGTATATTTCGATCAAAATTTTTTTAGAACAAATAAATTGGAAACTGAATTAAAAATTAGATAACAAAAAAAAACCAATTTGTTATCTCCCAAAACTATAATTTCAATTTATGTGATTCTTTACAAGCAATGCATTTCATTCATTTCATTTCGTTTCATTCTTTTCTTCTTCTTCTTCTGTTTTTTTTCTTTTTTTTTTTTTTTTTTTAACTATTAAAAAGTTATGATTCATTGAGCATTTAAATATATATTCATTTTGACGATTCTTACGGATCTAAAATTGATTCAATTTAATTTTTTCAGATAATACATAAGAGTTAAGGAAAAAAGGGCACAAAAAAATTTTTGAGCATTTTGAAAATGTAATTTTCGATAGCCAATGAGAAAAATAATGTGCATATAAAAGACAGAGCTGCAACACTGTACTTTATCTGGATGATACATGATGGTATAAGAAGAAATTTAAACAAAACTTCTTCAAAATATTGAAAAATCAGAAATGTTTACAAAATAATCGGTCAAGTACGAGCATAACTCGCACTCAAAGTATTCCGTACAGTAAATGTATTAATTACTATTCATTAATTAATAAACCTCTACTGTCCCTAATTTATTCATAATTTTAGTTTGAGTAGATTTGGAAACAGGAGGCGGGGGGGGGGGACATATTTTTCCAGTATACTGTTGACGATATCTCAGAAAATGTAATACCTAAAATTAAAATTATATTTTTGAATTCAATGTTAGAATATCTTTCGAACGATATTCTACACGATGTATAAAATTAGTTTTTTTTTTTTTTTTTTTTTTTTTTTTTAAATGTAACTTAATATCTCGGCTGACAATTTTTTTCGAAAATCATTATCAAATATCCTTAGATGATTCTGCGTCAATAGATCCCTCGAGCGTCCGTCAACGCCCCCGCTCACAGCCGGAAAAATCAAGTTTGCGTGTAACAGAAAAATGCATTTTTCTTTAAAACTATATGTTACCTAGGAAAATTTTTATAGTTTTCCTGAAGATTTAAATAAACTTCTACTACCTCTAATTTTTTCATATTTTCAGTCTCAGTAGATTCGAAAATAGAGTGGGGGGGGGGGGGGACATATTTTTGCAGTGCATTTTCGACGATATCTCTGAAAATATAATATCTAAAATTAAAACAAATATATTTTTGAGTTCGATATTACGAGATCTGTCTTACGATACCCCACATTATACACAAAATGAAAACTTTTTTTTTTTTCAAGTAACTTAATTACCCCCTTAATTTTCCCTAAACGTATATATGAATCGCTAATAATCTGAAAATACGTGGAGGCTTTATAACTTTCCCATGCTTGAACTATCCACGTCCCATAGTTTACGAGAAAAAGGGTGGTGACAGACACAGGAATGATCTTAAGGGTCCGTCTTTTTTAAGTACAGAACCCTAAAAACTATCCAAAACATATTTTTGATTTCTTTTTGAGATGTGTGATAAACGAACATCTGTGAAGTAATCATTCGAAAAGAACAGGAAGATGTGGAAGTTTCAAAAGACGTGAAAACTCATTGTCACTGCTTTTTTCTGCTACCCCTTTTTCCCTTTTCTCCCGGATTTTTTTTTTTTTTTTTTTCAGCTATAGTTTTAAGAAATTTCTTTGACACTGCAATGCATTTTTTTCACTGAGAGGAATTTGGAAAGTTTCTTGATTCACTGAATGCAAAAAAAGGAAATTTAACTACTAATGCAAAAAAGGACTTTAAATTGAACGTTACAGATATCTGATAAATGGTGATTTTTCACTTGTGTCACTCTTCTCAAAAACTGGCGAATGTATCTGACGCTTATATATCTTTTCATTAATTTCAGTTAAATGTATTTCGATCAAAAAATTTAAGAACAATTAAATTCAGTAATCGTTATCTTCCAAAACTATTATTTCAATTTATGTAATTTTTTGCAAGCAATGCATTTCATTTATTTCATTTCGTTTCATTCTTTGATTTATTTTAACTTTTAAAAAGAGTATATGATCAACTGAGCATTTAAATATACATTAATTTTCAAGATTCTTATAAATTTGAAATTGGTTCAATTTAATTATTTCAGATAATACATAAGAGTAGGGGAGGGGAAAGGCATGAGATGTTTTTGAGCATTTAAAAAAAATGCAATTTTTGATAGCCATAATGAGAAAAATAATTTATCCACAAAAGCCGTAACTGCAACACTGTTCTTTTTCCGGATAATACAGGAAGGAGTGAGAAAAAAGTTAAACAAAACTTAACTTTTTGAAAAGTCAGAAATGTTTTTTAAAAAAAAAACTATCTGAAACATATTTTTGATATACATATTTTTTAGATGTGTGATAAACGAACAGATGTGAAGTTATTATTCGAAAAGAACAGGAACATGCTAAAGTTTCAAAACATCAGAAAACTCACTGTCACACGAACTTTATAACCACTAATGCAAAAACGGAAATTTAATTTGAACGATAACGTTTCAGCTGTTTCCAAATGATGTTTTTTGACTTGTGTAACTCTTCTCGAAAACTGGCGGTATGTATATCTGAGGCTTGTATGCCTTTTTCTTAATTTCTGTTAAATCTTTTTCGATTAAAAAAAATAAGAGCAGTTAATTCAGAATTTGTTACCTTCCAAAACTATTATTTCAATTTATGCAATTCTTTACATGTAATTCCTTTATTTTATTTCGTTTAATTTGTTTCTTCTTTTTTCCAATTTTAAAAAATCCCTGACGGCTCGGCCTACAGGCACAGGTAGATTTCGAAGACGCAGACCGTGGGGAGCCTGTTTGTTGAGAATTGCGGAAGAAATGACATTTTTGCCATAATGCGGTAGTTGGAACCGCCCACTTTGAAACCTAACTTGTTTGCAGGCGGAGCCGGCAGGGATTTTTTTTTTAAAGTTTTATTTATTTATTTATTTATTTATTTATTTATTTATTTTTATTATTATTATTATTGCTATAAGGGTTTGTCTTATAAAAAAGTGTCAATATAAAAGTTTTAGATAATAATAAGAGGATTTATAATAAATTTAAGCGGATTTGATATCTTGTGAATTGACGAAGTAATGATTTTTTTTCTTCTAACGCGCCCTTCCCCCCCCCCCCCCCTTGGGGCCATTTTTAATGATATCAAAATTCTGTCCTACATAAATTTTTGGCCCTTTTTCTAGAAGTAATAATAACTTTAAACGGTTTCGATACGTATCATAATTAAGAAATTATGAGTTTTTTCCTGTTTTTACAAAAAGCCCCCCCCCCATTCCCCCCTTCCACCTTGGTTCGATTTTGCCCATTAACCCTTTCAGGCACAGCGGTCCCACTCCGGGCACACCTAATTTTAATTCCAAACTTGCATTCGGCACCAAGAATATTTTAATAAAATTTTGTTTCTGTAATGAAAGCTTAAAATAAGGAGTTCGTATTTTCTAAAAAAGTCGTTTGTAAATTCCGGTGTCAGTCAGAAATTTCTCATTTTACGAACAGACTTTGTCTATGCCAGAAAGGGTTAACGAAGACCCAGATTATATTCCCCTTGATTTTATGTATCAGTTTGGAAGAGGTTTGTGCAGAATTATTGCAGTTATCGTGTCCATAAAAAATTGACATAGATAGATAGATAGATAGATAGATAAAGTTTTGGATTCTGGGAGTCGTAATCGGCGTAGATCTGCAAAAAATAAAAAAAAAATCCAACTTAGGTGAGAATGCAATAGGTATAGTATTTCTTACGAAATCTACCTAAAAGAGTAATGATCTGCTGAGCATTTAAACATATATTAATTTGAAGATTCTTATAGATTTGTAATTGATTCAATTTAATTATTTCAGATAATACATAAGAGTAGCGGGGAAAAGATACAAAATTTTTTTGAGTATTTTGTAAAATGCAATTTTCGATAGTCAATGAGAAGAATAATGTGTCCATAAAAGACAAAACTATAACACCGTTCTTCTTCCGGATGATTACAGAATGCGGCAAGAACAAATTTAAACAAAAACTAACTTCTTGAAAAGTCAGAAATGTTTAAAAAAATAGCTATCGAAAACATGTTTTTGATTTCTGTTTGACATTTGTGATTAAAAAAATCTCTGACGGATCGGCCTACAGGCACAGGTAGATTTCGAAGACGCAGAACGTGGGGCGCCTGTTTGTCGGGAATTGCGGAAGGAATGACCTTTTTGCGATGATGCTGCAGTTGGAACCGCCTACTTCGAAACCAAACTTGTTTGCAGGCGAAGCCAGCAAGGATTTTTTTTTTTTTTTTTTTTTTTTTTTTTTTTTGCTATCAGAGTTGGTCCTATAAAAAACATGTCAATATAAAAATTTTAGATAATATTAAGGGGATTTATAATAAAGTTAAGCGGATTTGAAATCTTGGGAATTGACGAAGTTATGAATTTTTTTCTTCTAAAACCCCCCTTCCCCCCCCCCCTTAAGGCAGTTTTTAATTATATCAGAAATCTGTCATACATAAATTTTCGGCCCTTCTCCTAGAAGTAATAATAACTTCAAACGGATTCGATAGGTATCATAATTAAGAAATTATGGGTTTTTTCTGTTTTCACAAAAGTCCCCCCCCCTCCCCCCCCCCCTTGGTTCGATTTTGCCCATTAACGAACTTGACCGAGATTTTATGTATCAGTTTCGAAAAGATGCGGGAGTTGGAACCGCCTACTTCGAAAAATAACTTGTTTGCAGGCGGAGCCGGCAGGGATATTTTTTTTTTTTTATTTTTTTTTTTTTTTGCTATAACGGTTAGTCTTATAAAAAACTTGTCAAAGTAAAAGTTTTAGATAATATTAAGATTTATAATAAATTTAAGCGGATTTGAAATCTTGGGAATTGACGAAGTTATGAATTTTTTTCTTCTAAAACCCCCCTTCCATCCCCCCTTAAGGCAATTTTTAATTATATCAAAAATCTGTCATACATAAGTTTTTGGCCCTGTTCCTAGAAGTAATAACAACTTTAAACGGATTCAATACGTATCATAATTAAGAAATTATGGTTTTTTTCTGTTTTCACAAAAAGCCCCCCCCCCCCCCCGGTTCGATTTTGCCCATTAACGAACTTGACCGAGATTTTATGCCCCTTGATTTTATGTATCAGTTTCGAAAAGATGCGGGAGTTGGAACCGCCTACTTCGAAAAATAACTTGTTTGCAGGCGGAGCCGGCAGGGATTTTTTTGTTCTTATTTTTTTTTTTTTTTTTTTTTTTTTTTTTTTTTTTTTTTTTTGCTATAACGGTTGGTCCTATAAAAAACTTGTCAATATAAAAGTTTTAGATAATACTAAGAGGATTAATAATAAATTTACGCGGATTTGATATCTTGTGAATTGACGAAGCTATGATTTTTTTTCTTCTAAACACCCCCTTTTTCCCCCCCTTGGGGCCATTTTTATTTATATCAAAAATCTGTCTTACATAAATTTTCGGCCCTTTTCCTAGAAGTAATAATAACTTTAAACGGATTCGATACGTATAATAATAAAGAAATTATGAGGATTTTTCTGTTTTCACAAAAAGCCCCCCCATTCCCCCCCCCCCTTGGTTCGATTTTGCCCATTAACGAACTTGACCGAGATTTTATGACCCTTGATTTTATGAGTTTGGAAGAGATTTATGCAGAATTTTTCCAGTTATCGTGGTCAGAAAAAAGTGACATAGATAGATAGATAGATAGATAGATAGATAGATAGATAAACTTTTGAACTGGGGGTGTTTTTGGGTTCTGGGAGTCATGATCGGAGTAGATCTGCAAAAATTTTTCAAAATTTCCAACTTAGGTGAGAATGTAATAGGTAGTATTTCTTACGAAATCTACCTAAAACAACTGTGAAGTCATTATTAGAAAAGAACAGGAAAACGCTGAAGTTTCAAAAGATGAGAAAAGTCATTGTCGCTGCTTTTTTCCAGAATTTCTACAGTTTTAAGAAATTTTCATGACGCTGAAATCCATATTTTGACGATTGTTGGTTCACTGCATGCCAAAAAAGAACTTTAACTATTAATGCAGAAACGGAACTTTAATTTGAAGTATAGTGGTGGCCAAAGGTGTGGACATTTTTTGAAAGTTTCATGTTTTTCAACTTTGTGTGCTTGTAGAATATATTAATTTTCACTTAAATACAAACGTTTATAAATCAAATTGAAGGTAATTGAATGCAGAATAATAATAAAAACAGTATTACAATATCTGTATTAAAAAAAAAAGTTATGCAACTAATAGAAAGATCTATCTTAGATTTGCATTTTTTTAAAGTGATACTTACACAATCAATACTTAGTAGGATAACCCTTATTTTTTAAGACAGCTTCACAGCGTCTTTTCATCGAGTGTTTGGAGTTCATCTTTTGTAATCACATGGTGCCAAGAATCAATTATAGCTTCAATAAGTTGTCTTTTATTGGATGGACGTTTTTTTCGTACAAGAATTTTCAAATTTCGCCACAAATTTTCAATTGGATTGAGATCAGGGCTGTTTCCGGGCCATGGTAATATATCTATGCCTTTACTTTGAAACCATGCTTTGCATACTTTTGCTGTGTGGCATGGAGCTGAATCCTGCTGAAAAATAAATGGTGCGTTGTTGGGGAAGATATCCCTGATGGAAGGTATCGATTTTGGTTCCAGGACAGTTTCGATGTATTTTTTGGCATTCAGGATGCCATTAATCACTTGAATTCGGCCCACATCATCTGCAGACATACATGCCCAAATCATGACATTTGATGGGTTTTTTGTAGTTGCTTCAATGCAATCAGGATAAAGTGCTACTCTACGTCTCACGTATTTTCTACCGTCACTACCAAAGAGCGATATTTTACTCTCATCGCTCCAGATTACTTCCTTCCATTGCTTTTCTGACCATTTAATGTGTTCTTTTGCCCACCTAACTCGTTTTTCGCGTTGCTTTTGATTTAAATATGGTTTTTTCCTTGGAATTCTAGCTTGTAGTCCAAATCTTGATAACCTTCTTCTTATTGTTCTTGAACTTACTGCAATACCCGCTGCATTAATTTCACATCTAATGGCATCTGATGAAATTTTTCAATCTTGAAGGCATAGCCGTTTAATTTTTTTATCGGCAGTAGCACTTGTGCATTTTTTTCGGCCTGTTTTGGCCTTATTTTCCACTGATTTTTTTTTTTCATAACGTAAACAGAACTTTCGTACACCAGAACAAGTCACTGAACCAACAACTTGTCTTGCAATTTCAGCATAAGAGAGGCCATTTTCTCTAAATATGACAATTCGGCTTCTTTTTGTAGATGTCCAATTAGTTCTTCTTGTTGATGACATTGCTTAAAATTAGTTTAATTAAAAAAAAGGACTTTAAATATTCAAAAAGAGCAATACTCTATTTAATTGTACTAGTATGCATCATTCCGCAAAATATTTCCACAACAGTAACTCTTTTACCATCCAAATAACCTAAACTATAGTTACAGACATTTGATTGGTCCTCAGAACAGTGTTTGTGATTGGCTAGTACGCTTTTATTACAAAACACGTCCTTATTCAAAACGATTTGTGTTTGTTTGTTCTACTAAAATGAGCATAACTTTTTGTGTAATACAGATATTGTAATACTGTTGTTATTATTAATTCTATATTAAATTACCTTCAATTTGATATATAAACGTTTGTTTTAAGTGAAAATTAATATATTCTACAAGCACAGAAAGTTGAAAAACATGAAACTTTCAAAAAATGTCCAAACTTTTGGCCACCACTGTATAATGTTACAGATATCTCAATAATGATGATTTTGCAGTAGATTAATTTTAACACAATTATTCAAATTGGTAAAGAAATCATACGAGTTGTAATTCTCCAACTGGACGAAAAATGTCCGGGCCAGGATTCGAACCTGGGATCTCTTGGCTGAAACCGTCACGCTCTATACCAACTGAGCTATCCGGGTCGAATCTGGAGGGCATAATTCATCCAGTTAACCTTATTGATCATAGCATCTGGTCTGATATTTTAATCAGCTCAACAGAATAGATCGCAGAAATGGGTTGGGTTGATTGGGTTGATTATTGACGGCCAATTATCTACACTTGGGATATAGGCCCAGGGGGAGTGTCCTCCGTGGGGGTCTTTCTAAGGGAACCTAACCCGTATTTACGCATGGATAAATCCACGGCTCGAAGAAAACCACGAAAACTCCGAACGATTAGGCCGACGGGCGCGATTGAGTTCGAACCCAGCACCTCCCGTCTACCAGCTTCGAGAGCAGAACCTCTCAGCCACGATCGCAGGAATGGAAACTCCAGTAAACGCTAGATACGTGATTACACTAGATTAATTTTAACACAACTATTCAAATTGGTAAAGAAATCATACGAGTTGTAATTTTCCAACTGGACGAAAAATGTCCGGGCCAGGATTCGAACCTGGGATCTCTTGGCTGAAGCCGCCACGCTCTACCAACTGAGCTATCCCGGTCGAATCTAATTTTAACATCCAGTTAACCTTATTGATTATAGCATCTGGTCTGATATTTTAATCAGCTCAACAGAATAGATCGCAGGAATGGAAACTCCAGTAAACGCTGGATACGTGATTACACTAGATTAATTTTAACACAATTATTCACAAGAGATCCCAGGTTTGAATCCTGGCCCGGACATTTTTCGTCCAGTTGGAAAATTACAACTCGTATGATTTCTTTACCAATTTGAATAATTGTGTTAAAATTAATCTAGTGTAATCACGTATCCAGCGTTTACTGGAGTTTCCATTCCTGCGATCTATTCTGTTGAGCTGATTAAAATATCAGACCAGATGCTATGATCAATAAGATTAACTGGATGAATTATGGCCCCCATATTCGACCGGGATTGCTCAGTTGGTAGAGCGTGGCGGCTTCAGCCAAGAGATCCCAGGTTCGAATCCTGGCCCGGGCATTTTTCGTCCAGTTGGAAAATTGCAACTCGAATTATGATTTTTGACTTGTGTCACTCGTCTCGAAAACTGGCGATATGTATATATGGCTTATATGCTTTTTATTAATTTATGTTAAATATATTTCGATAAAAAAAAAGAACAATTAAATTCAGTAATTGTTATCTTCTAAAACTATTATTTCAATTTATGTAATCCTTTGCAAGAAATGAATTTCATTTATTTCATTTTGCTTCATTCTTTTCTTCATTTTTTTTCAATTTTTAAAAAGAGTGTGGTTTACTGAGCATTTAAATATATATTAATTTTGAAGATTCTTATAGATTTTAAATTGATTGAATTAAATTATTTTAGATAGGGAGGAAAAGGCACGAAATTTTGTTGAGCTTTTTGAAAAATGCAATTTTCGATAGCCAATGAGAAAATAATGTGTCCCTAAAAGACAGAACTGAAACAGTGTTGTTTTTCCGGATAATACAAGGATGTGGTCAAAACAAATTTAAACAAAAATTAACTTAATAATCATTTGCACTACCCATTTACACAGACATTGTTTTATTTTCAAACACATTAAAGAGCAGTGTACACGTCTAAAAGTCTTAAAAAACACCTTTAATATTACACAAAACTAATCAATCTGTTAAAAATTGTAAAAATATTTCCAATTGTTGTTCACAGGCATCCTCAGTTACTGATGTTATGATTTCTGCTTCGTTAGTCAATCCGTTGAAAACCTTTATTTTGTTTTTCTTTAGTAACATATGGTGCTATATGTTGTTGATTTTTGTATAGATCATAGCATTATATTTCATTTAAAATTAAGTTCTTGAAAAGTTAGAAATGCTTAAAAAAGCGATCCAAAACAACTTTTTGATTCTGTTTGAGATATGTGATAAAAGAACAACTGTGAAGTCATTATTCGAAAGGAACAGGAATATGCTGAAGTTTCAAAAGATGAGAAAAGTCACTGTTACTGCTTTTTGCTTCAACTGTACAGTTTTAAGAAATTTTTCTGACACAGCAATGCGTTTTTTGACTGGAAAGAATTTGGGAAATTTCTTGATTCACTGCATGCAAAAAATAATTCAATATGAGTAGAGCTTATAGCACAACAAGGATTTTATAAGTAACAAACTTATATAACAAATTTGCATAGTAAGTAAGCACTGTGTTTCGAAGTAATGAATGCTTCAGGTTAAACATGTGACCTGAGCATCTATTACTTTATTTTTTGCAAACATGTGAATGCAAAAAATTATTCAAAATAGGAATAGCAAATAAATTTACAATCATCTGAACTAAAAAAATTATAAAACAAAAAATAAAATATTATGTACATAACACATTTCGACGGAAGGAGTTATTCTTCTTCGGGCTAAAGTACATACAAAAGGAAGGAAGCAAGAATTTTGGTTTTTCATTTCTAGTAATTGGGAATGCTTTAAGAGTCAAATTGAAGGAATCATTCAAATCGTTTTGCTTATTCTATATATTTGTGGCATGTTAAAAAAAATTCAGAATTTATTCAATATTTAATCTGGATAATTTTTCCCTTTTTTAATTATTTTTTTTTCTTTCTTTCTTTATTTATTTATATTTGAAAAGAAAAGTCTACTTCCTTACTCGTGATTATTCTTATATTCATGATTCTTTTTAAATGAATCAAGATTATATAAAACAATGTTATGACATACTGTAATATAAAAAATGAGTTGGATGTAAAAAAAAAGGTGAGAGGGGGGGGGGGGGGGTTAAAAAGTTTCAGCTCCACAGGGATTTTATTTTTCAATATTAATTAAAAAGGAACGAACTCTTATTAGCACATTGTTGATTAGCTATGAAAATATTTAAAATAAACCAATGTAACCGTCAATGATGATGCAATACGTTTTCTTCTCAAGAACAAGTAATATTCTAACCTTTTTAATTACTTGAGTTTGTAAATCAGTTTTTCTGCTTTAAATTTGTTTTCTAAATTTATTTTAATTGACAAGTTTTTAATAAACTGCTGTGAAATCAGATTAAAATAGTGCTCGCTAATATACGTTTATATACGTTTAAACGTATACGTAGTTAAGCCTTATTTCCATATTATACCTATCCAAAATCGTTACCGGTTACAATACGTTTTAAACGTATATTCGCGAGCACAAGATTAAAATTTCATTGACATAGAAAGCTCATGTTCATTCACATTTATTGGCAAGTGCCATATAAAAATACGGAAAAAAATGAATCATGTAAAATAAATAAATAATTTCAGAGACAAAAAAGGCACTATTAAAATGCTAAAAAAATTACGAAGGGAAATCATTTTTTTTAGTAGAATAAAGAGTGTAATGTTACATAAATAACAACAACCTGTAAATCGCTTGATTTACTGGAAAATAGAAACTGTTAAATTAGAAGAAGATTTGAAAGGATTATAACAAATTTTAAAATTTAATAATTGTTAAAAATGTACGTGTATTTAAAAAATATATATTTAAAAAAAATATGCATTTTTCTTGTTTAATTAAACGTAATACTTCAGATTGAAAAATAAAACATTTTTCCAAAGATAAAATGTTAAGAAATTTCGCTTTTTTTTAAAATTATTATTATATTTTTGCGCCTTTTAATATACAGGATATTTATTTATAAAACTGCTTATTTAAGTAAATATTTTTAATTCATTGTTGCTATTTATGTTGTAAGTTATAAACAAAAAACCTTAAAATTGGCAAATGCAATTCTTAATCGTTTTGCTTCCTTTTACATATTAATGAATGCTGTATATTGTGAGCCGTTTTCCACATTTAAAATCATCAGATATATTACATGACGCTAATATAGTGTACTTGGTCTATATAGTCTTCAGATGGTATTATTTATGCTAAATATTTTACATTTCAATTTACTAAAGAAAAGAAGCGTTAAAAGATTTCTTTCTATTTCTTTCTCCTTTTTAAAAATAAATATTCAAAAATAAAAAGTAAAACATTATTATATAAATATGTTTTTTATTACTTGCATTGTGCTCTGTATGGTATCTGTAACACTATTTCAAATACTCGAGGTGCGTACCGTACATACTCCTTAGAATATCCAAGGAATATGGTAGCACTATTTCAATTTAGAAATATTTTGTTTTACTATTTAAATCGCAGAATTTGTTATCGCTGTATTTAATCACAGATTTTGCAACATATTTCTTTAACTGAATAAGGCGAAAAATTCTCTTAAACAATTGTGGTAAAACTGTACGCACCCGGAATACGTAAGTGATAGCTATTATACTACTTATATCATGTATCAACGATAAAATTCAAAAGTTTGGCTGAAAATGCGAAGTAATATTTTAAAAATATATTTTTTAAAGTTATTCAGATATAATAGTTTTTCCCTGAAAGATTAAAAATAAAATACAATAAAGGATTAATTATGAAATATTGAAAGTAAATAAAAGGTTCGTGCAGGGAATTAGGCTAAAACTATTTTCCCATTAATTAGTAATATAAAGATTGTGTCACGTATGAGAAAGCGAAGATTCCACTTCTGACATAATAAGACGGGGTAAAAAAGGGAAGAGTTACTTTTATTACTCACACAAGAATGTATTGAACCAGAGGAATATCAGAATATGAATGTATGAAAGGAAAACGGGGCAAAAGTGAAATAGAGATGCAGTAACCACGGATATTTCATTGTTCTGTGACAGTAAAAAGGAATGGGTAGCTACCACATCATTGTCACATTGGTTCAAGCATGGTGAAAGAGACTTCAACAAAATGAACAAAACGCTCGCGAAGAAAAAAAATACATGTAGCATGCAGGTGTGCAAAAAATCCCCCCAGTTCATTACCAATCATAATACAGAACTTTCGCTGTTTGGAAATAGGCTTACTTTACACAAAGCAAGATCAGCGGAAACTCCTCACTTCAGATTTTTTGAAATGATTTGTCAAGTGTTTGACACTAATAAACTATAAAAGAACTACCATAAAAGAGAAAGTGAATGGCTAAAAGAAGAATATGTCACAAAGTAAGATATCGTTACCTGAAGATTTAGTTGTAATTATACTTTCTATAAATCTATCACTTCATCGTCAGACATTATCACGTAAAAGGAGAGAACAACTCATGTATATCTGCATCTGTTTTATTACTTTACTATAACAGATACTAATTTTTTTTTTTCTAAAAACTTTTAATTCTATTTTAAAAGATACATTTATCAGCACTCCGATAAAAAAAAATATCTAAGTCACTCAATTCTTTCTTTAAAAAATACATTTATCAGCACTCTGATAAAAACATATCTTAGTCACTCAATTCTTTCTTACAAAATGCATTTATCAGCACACTATTAAAAACTACCTATAGTAACTAAGATATGTTTTAATACAGTGCTAATGTATTACTTAAAATACAATTAAAAGTGTTTAGAAAAGAAAAATAGTATATTTTATAGTAAAATAATAATTTAAAAAATAACAAATGCAGCTATATATGAGGTGTTCTCTCTTCTTTGCGTGATAATGTCTGATGATGAAGTGGTAGATTTATAGAAAGTATAATTATAATACAGACATTAATTAAACAATTTATTTTGTGTATTAACTATCTAAGATTTAGTTGTAGCTTAATTTTCTCTGTCTTTTCTATTTATTTAATTATTTATTTTTTAACAATTAGCATTTATAGTCTTAATTTCAACGCATTCTGGCACTACAATAGAGTATTTCCATTTTTTGTGCCAGTAAGCTCCAAAATTTCATAAAATTAAAAGTTTCAAAACTTGGTGCGTTTCGGTCGTAGAAGAATGGAATTTTAACTGTTTTACTTACCATAGGATGAGAAAATGTTTTCAAAATATCACTCATAGGACCGAGGGACCGCATAAAAATTTACTTTTTGTATCATTAAAAAGAAAAAAAAATACTTTGCGTAAATGGATTTTGGTCTGATGAAGAACATCATTTCAAATATTTTTGCAATTGGAATTATACCTCTAAAACTCTTGGAATTATACCCTGGTTTAAGAATTAATTGATCAGCGATAAGAATGAGGGTTACCTGCATATTTTTTTCTCTAACATTTTTTATATATTTATATAATTATTTTTATATCAATTAAAAGTATGAAAACTCTGTATGTTTTGGTTGTAGAAGAATGGATTATTTGCTGTTTTACTTGTCAAAGCATGAAAAAATGTTTTCTAACTATAACTCATAGGACCCAGGGCCCGTATAATAATTTACTTTTTGTAACATTAAAAAAAAAAAAACATTTAAAGAACATTTCAAATATTTTTGCAATTGGAATTATACCTCTATGTCTAATGGTTTGGAATTAGCTATTGATCAAACGATAAGAATAAGGAATACCTGCATATATATTTTTCTATATTAATAATATTAATTTAAAAAAAAAATCTGTCCTTAAATGTGCACTTTCTATTTTTAAATGTACGATACAGCGCCAGACCTGCCAAGTCTCCGGCTTTTTGGATACCAGTAAATTAGTACAGAAAATGTTGTTTTATTTAATCGGAGCATTTTGCAATTTAAAAGAACAACATTTACTCAAAAAAATTACTGGTGTTCAAAAATCCGGAGACTTGGCAACTCTGCAGCGCCTTTAAAATAATTTTAAAAACCACATTTCTAGTAATTTCCTGCATAACGTTAATAATTGCAGAGAATTTATACTATTTGCTTACTTACGTTTAATTTACATTAAATTTCAAAGAATACCATCTCCAAGAAAACATTTTGCCGTCATTTATTAAAAGCTGATTTATCAGCTATTTTCAAGAATAAGTGCTTTTCAAATTCCAAAAGTGTCTCATTATCCGGGAAGATTTCTTATTTTTGACTTTTGAAAAGTCTAACCGCAGTATTTTATCGTGAAAAGATGGTTTGATTTTATCTGAATAAAGACGAAATTTCTCCTCGTGATTATTTCGATATTTCTTTCTTTCTTAAACTATTCAACCTTTTCTCATTTCATATGGCATACTTATCACAGAACCATCCAACAGGTAAATCGATAAATCACAGTATTAAACCTGATTTTTAAAGGCATGCAGATAAACATATTCATCATCTATTTTTGTACTGTATCTGTTCACTAGCATCTTTTATCCCGAAAGACACGTGCATGCATTTAAAAAAATTATTTTTAATCACTGAAAAAGACATTTAATATATTAATATGCTTTTTACATTCAAAAGCATTCCTAAACTTACATTATCTAATTGTTTATTTTTTATCCGAGTTTTAAAGCCTAATTTTACCTACTCAAACTAGGGGATTAACTAGGACTAACTATTAAAATATTTTAAAACTCGCTTTTAAAACTTTATTTTTAAAAGTAAAAATTCTTAGAAATTCATTTTTAAAATCACATTATAGCGCGAAGGAAGACATTTTAAAACACTGTGACTGAGTGTGCGTGAGAATTTATGCGGTTTGCACTGGAAATAACTAAAATGTGGTTTGATCCTTGTCAGGTTTCTGTTCTTCTGCGTCAAAGAGAAGTATATTTTATAAAAATTACTATATAATGAATGAACTTTATTTTCTATCATGATGTATTGGATTTAATTATATGGATTTTCTACGTAGTTGGGTTAAAGACGTATCCCATTATACACGTGTTTTAGCTAGATCTTTTGAAAGAAACTTCCAAAAGGTTATAATCCCCTGGAATGCGGGAGGATTAAAAAAGTGTATTTCGTAGGAGAAGAAAAAAATCATGAACAAAGTATCAAATAAATTACCACGCGACCAGGGTACAAGAGTGGCATGTGGGGTTGCTCGTGGAAATAGAGTAGGATGCCCTGTAGATTTGGTGTGAGAAAGGAAGAGAAGTACTTTTTCAGAGAAGATTGGAATCAGTTTATATTCGAGTGTGGTAGATGCTGTGTGCAGACCAAATATTGTACGAGAGTCAGTTCAATTTGAAACATGGGCTTGAGGGTTCAAAATGGGAGGTCGTATTAAATCGAATTTTTAAGAAAGATCGTGCGTTTAAGAAAGAATACGTGTTGTGTGCAGATCACAAACGTTTGTTTCCTAGAAGCGTCTAGTAAGAGAAAGCCTAAGGGCAGAATGTTATTTTCTAGGCCTGTGTGGCCGTTATATTGGATAAAGCTAGTAGTTCACGTCTAAAAGAGACAAGAACAGTGTTTTAATAGTGTTTAACTGAGTACGTAGCGAATATACTAAGTGTAATTTAATAGTGTGTAGAATCTGCTATATACTTGCCGGTAAATGTATAAATAATGTGTTTTGTTGTGAATGTTAAAATGTGCCGTTAATAAATGTTAATTTAATATTTATTAGAGGTGTCTTAGTCAAGTGAATTAGAACTTACATCGTGTCCGGTATCAAGCGTTTAAATCGGTGGTAACAGCATATCAATCAACAACAAAAAAATATATATTTATCTTCACGGTGGCGTTTGAAACGTGGAGTGTAAAATATCACAATCCTCTTAGAAAAATATATAAAAATATTTCGCTGTAGCAAACTTTTCATGTGCTTGAAAATACTAAAAAATTTTCATACACTAAAATGCAGTACATTCAAATTGGATGTCGATTGATGCATATATGCATGTAAATATAATTTAACTATATCGATGAATCATATATAGTATAGGCCAGACAATAACATTTATAGCAGAAAAATCTTCCGCGTTTGAAGTGCCTATAAATTGCTTTATCAGATTCAATTTGGTATTTAGTTTCAGTTGCAAATAGTAGAACATCCATTGGGAAAGAAACAGACGAAAATTTATTTTTATTTGTTAGTCATATACAAACTACCATACTGAACCCCTCTTTTCGGGAAACTGATTTGTATTCCGCAAGAATCTTTCTATCTAAATAAGCTGATTGTCATCTGTAATTTAAACACGTAGAACATTTGTAACGTGGATGACAAGCTTGTAATGAAGGAAGTCATTTCGAACAAGTATTAACCCTTGGAGCCCCGACGGTACATTAAAATACCATTATACATTTTTTTTGTATATAAAATTAAACACGTTAGTTGGCAGTAATACAATTTAGGATGAGTAACTGATATTTTACTTGAAAAAGTTGAAAAGTAATTATTCATTGTACAAAGCTAAAATTATTTTAAATAGATTTTAATGTGGTTCTCAAATTGTCTGCTCAACAACGCGAAACTTTCTGATACATTTTTTGACTCATTTTTAAACGTAAAGACATAAAATTGACAGGCGAAAGAAGAAGCCATTAGAAAAAAAGAATAGAAGAAGATTATAGAAGCGATTAAGAATCGAACAACTTTATCCGTTTTTTGATAAGTAAATTACTTATCGAGTTATAAGCGATTAATGCACCTGACGACGAGTTTTCCCCTTTCGCGCGCTGTCGCGTCGGGAATTCTGATCAATACACCTAATTTGACAGTATTTTCTGAAAGATTTTCAGACTTTACCAAAAAATGGAAAACGCTATTCGATTACATAGTTTCTGAATAAGAATACCAGCCAATTTCATACGTTTCCGAAAAAAAAATGTGATGACGTGACCACAGTTCTAGAAATGTTCAGTTATATATATATAGTATATATAATAAACTCTAAGATCATACATCTTTTGTATTTTGAAGCTCTTTATTAGAAAGATAATATTTAATTTCAATTAATAAAATGCAGTCACAACATCAGCATGAGTCATCTCACGCGTTCAAAACACACTTCGTGTCACTACTCCACACATCTCATCAGATCCTATCCTACTCAGAGTTCATGAAACAGGTTAATGTGCCCGCCCGTTCTGTATGTATGTACGTATCCGTTTTGCTTCAAATTTTGTTTACAGGTTCATTCTAATAAGGCGCTTCCCTGATTAGTTTTGGGAGTTCATTGGTTAAGTATGAAAGGGGGAAAGTGGGGCTAACTCCCCCTTAATTTAGATAAATGGGTTTTTTCATGCAGAAGTATCCGTTTTTCTTCAAATTTCGTATATAGATTCATTGTGATAAGGTGCTTCCCTGATTATTTTTGGGAGTTCATTAGTTAAGTATAAAGGGGGGAAACGGGGGCTACCCCCCTTAATTTAGATAAATGGGTTTTTCATGCAGAATTATCCGATTTTCTTCAAATTTTGTATATAGATTCATTGTGGTAAGGCGCTTGCCTGATTTGGGTTTTCATTTGTTAAGTATAAAGGGGGGAACGGGGGGGGGCTCACCTCCCTTAATTTAGATAAATGGGTTTTTCAAGCAAAATTATCCGATTTTTTTCAAATTTTGTGTATAAATTCATTGTGGTAAGGCGCTTGCCTGATTAGATTTTGGGGGTTTATTGGTTAAGTATAAAGGGTGGGAACGGGTGCTTATCCCCCCCCCCTTAATATATTGTCGATTTCTTTATTTTTCGAGTGGCATTATTCTTTGAAAAAATAGCATAATATACAATTAGTGTGAATAGCCTGTGAGCTCAATGACCTCAGTTTAACTGGGCAGTTTACTTTTTTTTTCTTCTTCTCCACTGTGCCGCAAGACTTCACAGTCCGTCCGTCCCTCTAGTCAAACTCCTTCTTCTCCCAGAAGGTAGCAAGAGTGAATGCCATCTTCATTGGTTCTTTATGATATCATTGAATTTGTAAGAAAGATCTACACAGTTCCCTAGATTTTAACTATATACAGAGCTACGCAAGAAACTGGATACATTAGCGTTTATGCTTGGTATCTGCTGGAAGTTCGTTTTTAGGTGGGGTATGTGATCTTTACCTGAGTTAAATTTCAGGTTAACATGTGATGTTTATAAAAATCTTTAGATAATATACAGGGTTGCACAAAAGTAATTCGAGTGCAGTTCCTCCTATTGGCAAAATTGGAATTAACGTGATTCTGATTATACTTAAATTATTTTGAACTGCCATAAGACGTGGTGATCGCCATATCTATTGCTGAAAGAATGCGTCATATGACAACCGACAAGTCATAATAAATATCGCTAAAATTTCGCGGTTGTATTTTTTTTTTTCAAAGTAGCTACCAAAATTTTTGAGTGGCAAACATTTCTTTATTCTTCCGTGATTAAATAAAACGAAGATAAATGTTAAAAATTCGGTAGATATTTTGTATTAAAAAAAACGCGTTAATCCAAACCATGCCATGGCGTTCAGATTTCCAATTAATAAATATATGAATAGCAGTTAACGTGTTAACACCTTCCCAAAAAGCTGCACGTACATGTGTCGTACAGTGTATACGAAATCCTTGAATTCAAACACCAGTATTTCTAGTTATAACAGAGTTCTTGAAATACCCAAGTCCAAGATTTTGCTTGTGGAAAGTAGAGTGAAATCCTTATTATTATTGTTAGTTTTTAAATTTTGCTCTGTATACCCGACTTATTCTTCGCACTATGACAAGAGGGAAAATTACAAAAGTCCAGTTAAATTATTAAAAATTGTTGTTTAATCACTCTTTTAAAGGACAATTATGCTTTCTTAAATTTTCAGAATAAAATGAGAAATCAAATTAATAATTACAATGTAACATATGTTTTCGAAATCGTTATAGTCTGGAATTCTTAAAATGGAAATAAAGATACGAAAATAGACGGAGGAAACATCCCTTAAAAACATTTATTCAAATAAATAATAGCTTTAAATAGAAGATAGCTTCCACTAATTTTTTTATTGTCGCTTTCACATTCTAATGTTTCCTCTAATTAAATCTAATGAACTCAAAAGCCGAAAATGACCGGAAATGTAAACTCAAAACCGGAAATGTAATTACCACTCGCTTATTATGCGTCAAAGATAAAGTCAGTAAATACTTTTGACCACAAAATAATAATAATAATAATTTCTCCGAGATAGTTCACATAATCTCAACAAAAATATCCAAAGCTCATGAAGTGATACATTTTGCTAATTGAAAATAGGGGTAAATCCTTATTATTATTATTGTTAGTTTGTAAAATTTTGCTCTGTATACCCGACTTATTGAAGTTTTTTGCAATGTCCATTTAGATTAAAACAATCTTGCATTTACTATTTAACAGAATGTCCACTTTCGAGCTCGCTATAAACCGCAGCCAATGAAAGAGACAGGGCACGTGACCACAATACTCCCCTACGCCCTCCAAGATAGGAGGGTTTCCAA
Source organism: Maratus michaelseni (assembly GCA_963931845.1). Lineage (NCBI taxonomy): Eukaryota > Metazoa > Arthropoda > Arachnida > Araneae > Salticidae > Maratus > Maratus michaelseni. Next base: position 421,949,301 of record OZ007586.1, read on the forward strand.
CAATTGTGGAATTTCCATTTGAACATGGTAGGCTGAAAAGCAGTTGAGATCCGTGGAGTACCTCTTTTGTTCGCCGCTTATAAGCGTGTTTCACTGTAAATTAATTTCCATTTACCTTTTGTTAAGCTAATAAAAAAGAGTAAAGTAATAAATATTCATTTAAAATGGGTAAATAAAAAATAAAATAAAATAAATACAATCATAGAGATACACATGTAAATATGCGAGTCTTTTAAAATTCATCTTCGTTCATCCCGCTTTAAATCATCGCATTACAAAGCATTTATTTCCTTTTATGATTTTTTGAAGTATATAAAAACATATTTTGTAATGTAAGGCATGCAATTGCTAGTAAATTTCTAAAACCATTTCATTACATTGTGAAAAACGAACAACTAAACCGATTTAAAAATCATAGTATTCATATCATTTAAAACCGTAATTTAATTTTAATTTATCTTTTTTTGAGGGATTAAGCAGAGTAAAATGATATTTTTTTTATTAAAAAATGTGTGAAATTGGTAAAAAGAATACATGCAATCGTCGAGATACGCTTGCAAGAATGAGAGCCTTTTTTAAATTAGTCTTCATTCATCAAATTTTGAATGATTGCATTACACAGTATTTCTTGCCTCTTATGATTTGTTATAGATTATTTTTTATTAAATGCCTACTTTGTAATTTAAAAAATGCAATCGCTAATGGATTTTTAAAACCATTTCATTGCAATATGAAACTAGTCGGATGTGTCAATCCCAAAACTTTCTTCGATCTCACACAGGTTTCTCATACACTAAAAAGAAACAGCACCCATTTATATCACGGTCTAACTGAATCTAAAGTTTTATTAAATTCCGTGTATTAGTTCTTGAGATATGACTATTGCTAAAATCGTGTAAATCCTGCAAAGTGCCGCATAGCAGCGCCACTTTTTGAGAGATTTAGATCAAAACCTAATCAATAACAACTTATGTCAACGTCTATCTGAATCTGAAGTTTGGTGAAAATCCGTGCATTAGTTCTTGAGATATAGTTATCGTGATAATAATGAAAAAAGTAGCATAGCAGTGCCCCCTGTTGGGAGATTTAGACCAAATCCTAATCAACAACAACTTACGTCAACGTGTAACTGAATCTGAAGTTTGATGAAATTCCGTGCATTAGTTCTTAAGATATATAGCTATCGTAAAAATCATGAAAAAAGTGGCATAGCAGCGCCACCTGTTGGGATATCTACATCCAAATATAATCAGCGTCTATTCATGTCAAGGTCTAACTGAATCTGAAGTTTGATGAAAATGAGTGCATTAGTTCTTGAGATATAGCTATTGCGGAAATTCCGAAAAAGGCAGCACAAGAGCGCCACCTGTTGGGATATCTACATCCAAACATAACCAGCGTCTATTCATGTCAAGGTCTAACTGAATCTGAAGTTTGATGAAAATGAGTGCATTAGTTCTTGAGATATAGCTATTGCGGAAATTCCGAAAAATGCAGCACAGCAGCGCTACCTGCCGGGCGATTTTTACCAAAGACTAATCAGCACCAATTTATATCATGGACTAACTGAATCTAAAGTTTTATTAAATTCCGAGCATTAGTTCTTGAGATAGAGCGCCCACAAAATTTGTGTCACATACAGACAGACAGACAGACAGACTCACAGACAGACATTTTCTAAAAATAGTCAAATCGTGTTCAGGACCTTCTAAAACGTATAAATCCGTCGAAAACCGGAAGTCGAAAATTTTCATGAATCCAATACTTTCTTCTTGTAAAGATAGAAGAAAGTAAAAAAAAGAAAAACGAAACCAATCAGAGTATTCATATTCATATAATTTAAAACCGCGATTTAATTTTCATTTATCTCTTTGTAAGCGACTAAGCAGATTAAAATAATAAATGATCATTAAAGGAAGGTGTGAGATTAGTAAAAAGAGGAAATGCAATCATTGAGATAAACTTGAAATTATAAGAGATTTTTAAAATTTTTCTTCATTCATCGCCTTTTAAATGATTGCATTACACAGTTTTTCTTATATCTGATGATTTGTTAAAAATTATTTTTTATTAAATGCCTTATTAAAAATGCAATCCCTAACTGAATTTTAAAACCATTTCACTGCAATATGAAAAAAAAAAAGAAAAAGAAAAACGAAACTAATCAGAGCATTCTTATAATTTACAACCGCGATTTAATTTTTATTTATCACTTTTTAAGTGACTAAGCAGAATAAAATAATAAATGTTCATTAAAAGAAGGTGGGAAATTAATAAAAAGAATAAATGCAATCATCGAAATACGCTTGAAAGTATGAGAGCCTTTTTAAATTCATCTTCATTCATCACCTTTTGAATGATTACATCACAAAGCATTTCTTGCCTCTGACGATCTGTTGAAGAGCAAGAGCAGCTGAAGAAAAGGATGCTGAAGAAATGACCCCCTCCCGTACTCTTCAGATGTTCTCTTGTGAATCGAAGCGCCATGTGACGTCAGAGCAATGCGACGACGGTAGCCATTAAGTAGTGCATGACGTCACAAACGGGGTTTCCTATGTACAGTCCACTATCGCTTCTTTGGCGTAAAATGAATTATTTATAGGAATCTAGCTAAAAAATAGGCGCGGGCAATGATCAGACGCAAAAATATAAATGCTAATATTCTTCTAAAGATTGTTTTTTCTTCTGGTTTATTTTTATAAAGAATGAATAACTTTTGTTTATTTTATTATTATATCAATATGAAAGTTTCAGAATTCTAAAATAGGTTCTTTTCTTTATTTAATTTATACTGGAGCAGCAAAGAAGGGGGAGGGGGGCAGGTGATTTAAGGATTAATAGCCCTTCCAGATCAATTTACAACAGATAAGATAATTATAAAATATATATTGTTATGATTAATAAAATGATATGCAAAAAAGTACAGAAGAATAAAATAAATTAAAATATATATCAAAATCATATTATTTCAATGCTCCGAAAAAGTCCCTTTCTGTGAATAATGAAACAAAGGAAAAAAAGAGAGAGAGATAAATAACACAAATACTCCTACTGTGCTGCCGTTGTTTGTCATTCTATTTTCCACTTCGCTCTAAAAAAGAGGGCTCCTTTATGAAGCATTGAATCAGTTTCAAGATTATTCTCCGGTTTTAAGTTAGATTTATTTTACCTGTCTGTTTTGTATGCTGGTTATTACACATCACATACTTAGAAAGGAAAGGAAGAAAATTTCATATACAAATAAAAAACGAAATTGTTCTTTAATAATGATTGCAAAACCTTTCCAAAGTAAAACCCCGGTTACGGACCTGAAATTTAGATTATTTTCCTTTTTATTAATACTAGCTGACCCGCCCGGCGTTGCCCGAGCCCGTGATAAAATTAAACAAACCTAAATTTTGTATGATTTTACATCTTTAACCCGATTTAGTCGGAAATTATTTATTTAAAAGTGCGGCGCACTCGAGGAAAATCCCTTATTTATACTTTCAGTCGATAGAGGTGAATTCTGGTATAAAACAACCTATGACACGTGTTCCCGCCGCCTGCAGCATCGTATAGTAGGCGTGCAGCGCACTCTCTGCAAAATCTTTTAGTTTTACCATCCGCCGTCAGGGGGACACTCTGTTCCAAACAAACCACCTTCCAAACGAATCTTCGACACTCGTCCCCGCTGCCTCCCGCATCGTATAGTCCCCGCACAAAATCCTTTAGTTCCACTTTCCACCACCAGGAGACGCAATTTGTACTATACGAATATTCAACATGAGTACCCATTGTACCAAGGGAGTTGAATGAACCAATTCCCGTCGAAATCGGGGTCATAGCATTGGCAGCATTGCCATTGGCAGTTCTGAGATACTTGAAGGAAGAGATAGAACAAAATCCTGAATCTTGACATAACTCACACGAAAAAAATCACATAGGAATAAGTCCAGTGAACAAGATGGCCAAGAAATAACTTTTGATCATCATCATTTCTACACTACAAAAGAAAATAAATAAATAAATAAATGTTAATTTTACAGTATAATACTGGCATCCCAGCTGCCAGTATTGTACCGTAAAATTAACAGTAATAAACAGTAAAATAATCAGTAATACGCTGCCACGCACAACAATTTTTTTTTGTGTACGCCCGATCTCTCTCTGCATAGTAAATTTTAGTTGATCCTTTCTGATATGAGTGCACATTGTACTGCAGCATATTTTGAACTTAAAGAATATCTATAAATTCCATTATTAATAGGTTTATTGATTGGTAGCTTTCTCCATAACACAGTAAAATTGAGATTAACTGAGAATTTTTTTTTTTTTTGGTTCAGTTGATGCAGTAATATTTAGCGTCACTAGTTTAGTCACGCAATCCCTTTTATTTATTTCCCTTTCTTAGTTTGCTCGCTTTTCAATTGATTCTTGTAGAAAAAAAAAAAAAAAAAAAAAAAACTTTATATGAAGTACAATTCAGATTTGCCTAACTAGATAATATATCCGTTTTATTATATTTACTCAAACGAAATTTTTCATACTCATTACAAAAAATCTAATTATGAAATATTTGTTTAACTGTAATTTTAAAAAAAATTATTCAAAAAAGAAAAACTTTTGTAATGGTTGCTTAAACTTTTAATGGTTATATAAACGTATAACCCATTGTAACAATATAAATGATATTGGGAAAAATATGTATTTTAAAGAAGCAGATTCTTTACGATGATAAATCTCTTTCGTGTTTAAAGTTTTTACAAATAATTTTCATTTGAAGAACATTTAATTATTACTGCAAACGAGATTTATTTGGTTAAAAGAACTTGTTTTAATTAGACTCATAATTAGTTGTTAAAAAGTTAAATACAGAAATATTTGATGATAAAAGACTTATTGCGTGCTAACTGGCAGCTTGAATGTGATGAAACAGCGAACATAAAAATCAGTAAGTAAATGTAATAACATAAATAAGCAAAGCATGAATAAAATCAGACATATGAATTGTACACATTTTCCTTTTATGGCTGTCCATCAGTCTGAGTAATTTTATCGAGTTAATTTGATATTCTGATTGATTTGGCATTAGAATTAAGAATACACCCATGCATAAGAAAAGCTGAACTCTTCATGCATTGAAAAAAAATGTAAACATTTTCTTTGGGCAAAAAAATATATAATGTATAACTATAAGCAGCAAGATCATAGTATAAATATACAGGGTGTTTATAAAATAAATACCCCTTTTTGGAGGCACCTGTAGCTAAATCTAACGAATGGACTGAGATCGTATTTTATATTCAGACCATTTAAAACTGGTGGAAATAAATAAAAGGGTAAAATTTGACATTGTCAGAGTCAAAAGAGTTAGGTATTTAAATTAATCGCTTGTAAAATAGATTATGCTTTTCTGCGTTAGAAAAAGCAGAACCAACAATTTCTCTAGAAAATAAATTGGGAACGTTGAGGCGAATAATTCAGTCCAATGACTGACAAATCGTGCTCATTTATGAGTTGAAATTTTCCAACTGAGTGAAAAAATGTCCTGGCTAGGAGTCGAACTCAAGATTTTGGCGCCAACGCTCTTCCAACTGATAGATACTACATTGAACGACTTTGGCCATTACAATTCAAAAGACTAAATCTCAAATGTAGTCGCATTCCGTGTACTAGGTTTAGGTACAAATGCCTCCAAATAGGGACAGGAATGGTACTAAAAATAAAAATAAGCGTTTTCCCATAAAACGTTGAAAATTCATAAAATATGCACATTTAATTTTGTATTTATATTTTTCAATATTTTTATTAATTCAATTATTTTTAATGTGCAGTTTTTGCTTTTTTAACACTTTCCAACATAGTTGAAAAGTGTTTATAGGAATTCGGTTTGTCTGCCGTCTGTCTGTCTGTCCGTGCTCTAACTCGCGTAAATATATTCGTATTGTCATGCAAATGATATATGTTATTGAGGTTGACTGTGGCATGTTCGGTATTGAAAATGAAGTGTTTAGCACGTATAGTTTTTTTTACAGGGATACTCAAAAGAATTCCGTTACATAACAGTCATTTATCTATGCTTGTCATTTATCTATTCTAGTCACATAACCTATGCTTGACGCATGATTTTTCGTTCTTGTTCCCTCTTAGTTTTTGTAATGCTTACTATCGAATCCAACATTTAAATAATGTCGATTTTTCTAGAATTAACAGTTATTATTTGCAAAGAGTTTTATTATATACAGTGACTCCTCCAATAACGGTCACTCTGAACAACGGTAACCTCTGAAGACCAATCATGTTTTGGTGGAACCGTATCTCTTTCATAGTAATAACGTTACACCTAACCTCTGAACCTTCCGAACAAAGGTCATTCGCAAGTAAAAAAATAAAAATTGTAAACGTTAAGTTTCAACTACAAGTGGGATTGGCGAGAAAGCAAAGGGGAGATATTTTAGTTTTAATTGGAATGCTGTACTTAAAATCAATCTCTGCACAAAATACAAGAAAAAAGTCCTTCCGGCCTGTACCGGGAGGAAAAAGTATTGTTCATAGTACATGTTTTTAAAAAATTCAACTCATTTTACTCAAACACCCGAAGCTAACATGCTTGGAACCTGATTATAGAAGATTCAATCCTGGTTTTCGTTAATAATAAATTTCAATGCGAATATCAGCATGAGAGTTACAGCATTACAAACATCAGATTGTTTCAAAATGTCCTAGAAATTCAAACTGCCATGTCTCTGCCATTTTTTAAGATAAAACCAAAAGAAAGAATGTTTCGGATCCTTGTATCACGATCTAACACTTAAAGGAAACAACTTTTTCAATTCATAATTTTTCATACATCTTTTTGAATAAAAAAAAAATAAATATTTAACTTGCCGCCATTTTGAAACAAGATGGCGCATTAAGTTGGCCAACAAACTCGATCGAGACATTTGTGGGTTCTGTACACATGATCAGTCACATTCCTATCGGTTCATAAATACGAGAGTTACAGCACAACAAATATCAGATTGTTTCAAAATCTCAGCCAGTCTAGAATTTCAAACTGCCATATCTCAGCCATTTTTTAAGATATAGCCAAAACAAAAAATGTTCGAGAATCCTTCTATCACTTTCAAACACTTAACAGAAACAATTTTTTCAATTTATAATTTCTTTAGATAAAGATACATGTTTAAAAACTAAAAAAATATTTCTTTAGTTTTCTAAATTAAAATTGTGTTACTAAAAAGTTAAGTTTTAAAATGTCGAACCTCTGAATAACAGCCACCTCTGAAGTACGTTAATTTTTTTTCACAATTCCAGTGGTGACCGCTATTCAGAGGTTTTACTATATATATATATTTAAAAATGAAAAAACGTGTGAAAAACAAAGAATGAGATATTATAAAAAGCAACGGAAAGGATACTGCAGGAATGAAACTTAATAAAACTAATAAAAAGCAAAAATTGGAAAACTATGAATATATTATGTAATTAGTAAATATATGATTTCAAAAGTATTATATATATATATGTGTGTGTGTGTGTGTGTGTGTATGTATGTGAACATGCATGAACGTCACCCAGACAAAACTAGTCTCGTTTTGGCACGTTCGGATATCAAACCTTTTAAAGAAACAGCGGTTTAGTTGTGGAATTTGGAATTGTACATTTTCTATAGTTGCATCCCCCATCGACCACCCTCCTTTAACAATTCATCATTCTTTGCACAGGTTCCAACAAGAAGTGAGCCACAAAAATTTGCCCATCACTGGAGGGCGGTAAAATTCGAAGGAGCAGTGGGAAGAAAAAAATACAAGAGGAGAAAGATGAAAGGAATACACACAACAGTTTCACAAACCCCACAGCCCAAACAAGAGTTTGGAAACAGGTTTGCGAGACTAAAAGAATTTGTTCAAAAGGAAATGGTATTTATTTCGTAAAGTATTTATTTTTGACATTGGGGCAAATATATCGATTATGTTTGATTATTTGCCTGGCATGTCTGTAAGTATCCTGTTTCCTAAGAAGGAAGGAGGATTTATAGCACGAATGCCTTGAATTCTAGTCGGGGGAAAAAATAAATGTTAAGTGGTGGATATTGAAAATCTTATATACAAATCAAATATGGTACCCCCTTTATATCACGTCTCGTTACATCGTTCATTCGGATATATCGCTATTTTTCCATATTCTTCCTGGATACAGAAAACATCTTCAACCTTAACCGTGCATTTTTAAGTAACTTTATCAATAGACCAATTATAATATGTATCTGTCGTTCATTTTCTTATGAAATATTTAATAGAAGTACAGAGTAAATTAACGTTTCAGAGGCAAATTGTACACATTTACATAAAGCTTATCATATTTCTTATTTTTTTTAATGCCTTCGTTTATCTTTCGGATATATTGCGATTTTTTTTTTTGTTGTTTTTCCCATTGTGAACGATATAATGCGGGACTCTTGTATTTGTTTCATACCATAAATTTCAAAGCACGCACACAATAATCGGTTATATGTTTGGCATATAATTAAAGTAGGTCGTTTCGAAACAGAAAGGACGGTTTATAATAAGCATGCCTTCAATTCTAATCGATGACAAATATTAAAATAAATAAATGATTAGTGGTGGATATTACTAATCAAATAGATAAGAAAAATATTACTTTTGGTTTCATATCACAAATTTAGTGTCACGTGTACTATAGTCACTAATATGTTAAAAAAGAAATTGTACTTATTTAGTAAAATATTTGTTTTTCATAGTGGAGCAAATATATCGATTATGCTTGACATGTCTGTAAATATCTTATTTAGAAAGAAGGAAGGAGGATTTATAGTACGCATGTCTTGAATTCTTTCTGAAAAATATATTAAAATAAATAATTGTCTAGTGATAGACATTGTTAATAAAATAAGTAAAATATATATAGTAATATCCGCGACATTATATCGCACATTCGGATATTTTGCTCTTATTTCCTGTTTCTTGAAAAATCTTGTAAAAAGTAAACTTTTCTGCATTTTTTAAGTAGCTGCCATATGTAATAACAATAACTGAACGTAATTCTCTTTTGGTAATTAGTTAAGAAATTTGTTGTATGCGTAGGGGAAGACGGGGTACAATGAAACAAGGGGTACAATGAAACATTACTTGTAAAATCAGTAAAATTTGTCACAGAATGTTGCAATTTATATATATGTTATACAACTGTATGTCTCAGTTACTGATGTGATTTGGATACATTCACACTTCTACAACATTAGCAATAAAATATTATTGGTTTTTCACCGTTGAAAGTAAGTTTCTTTACTAAAAGTAATTTTGTTTCTTTTTCGTTATTGTTATAAGTAATAATTATTTTTTTATACACTGTTATCTTTGGGTTGTTGTCTTCATACCTCCAAAAGTAAAATAAAAAAAATAAATATTATAAGTTTGTAAATAAATTTTTACTTAGTAACCTCAGTGCGGGGTACAATGAAACATGTTGGAATATGGCCTTTCAATAGAATAATTTTTTGTGAAGAAGATTATTTGTGTTTGTATGTGTCAGATAGCCCTTTCCCTTCTGAAAATTATTTCCATAGTCAGATTAATGAAACTGAAGAGCTGACTAATGAAGCTTCAGAGCAGACTAATGAAGCTGAAGACCATAGTGACAAAACCCAAGAATCAGAATCTTGCCATAGTCCAAATATAACAAATCATAGTTAAGTAGATCATTGCAGGTTGTTCAGCGACTGTTTGTACACAATGCACAAACTCTAATCTTGTGAGGAAATACATTTCTCCTCAAGAGATAAAATTTTAACCCAAGGCTGGTTCCAGAAAGGAAATAAAAGTAGTAAAACAGAACAAAAAGATTTTTTTTTCTAATCACACCAGTAAAAAATGCTCTTGTTAGGCCATTAAAAAGTAAAAAGAGGAAAAAAGCTAAGAAGGGATTGTTTTCAAAACAAATTCTGCCTACTACACTCTAACACTGACGATGATCCAGATTATTTTCCAGCTCAAGCTGATCATCAAAGTGCTAAAAATAAGATATCCACACAACATGTGTGACACAAGCAATATAATAATATTGCTGTATAAATGATTATGTTTTAATCAAGGGGGGTGAACTGAAACATAAGGAAATATATTTTGTTGGAGAAATCTTAAATTTAAATGAAGTCGAATGTGAAGTATACTTCACATAAAAATACTTCAACCCTTACTTTAAATTTCTGAATTCTGCAGAAACTAACAAAAAGTTTTTAAAAAAATCAGATTGTGCTGAAACTTTCACCCCCTATCCCTTCAGGAGCAACTAAAAGAGAACCAGAAATACTAATTTTTGAAACTGACTTGATTCAATTTAATATAAAATGAAAGATATTTTTTAAACTAATAGAATTTTTTTTTCATCTAGGACTATAATATCTATATCAAGTTCATTTTTTGTCTTTTAAAGAAGTTCCTATTTTGTATTTTAATCAAATTTCTTTTTTGTATTTTATTAATTAAGTTTTGTTTTTGTATTCAGCTAGTTCATAAAATAAACTATTATTGGGTGAAAATTGCTTGCATCATTTGGAATGTTTCATTGTACCCCAGTATGTGTTTCATTGTACCCCGGCATACGGGGTACAATGAAACACTGTAAGACATTTACTTTTTGTTATTTTTCCAGCATAAAAATATTGTTCAGAACCTAATAAAAATTTACATAGATGGGGAAAATACAAGATTAAAAGTATGCATTAATTATATATTTGTGCATGTAAAATTGTGGATAGGAAAAAAAATTGTGAATTTTGTTTCATTGTACCCTGTTTTCCCCTATAAAACTTGTAAACCGATGTAATCTTGAAGGCTAAAAAGTCTTTTTAACACTTTCCAACCTAGTTGAAAAGTGTTTATGACTTCGGTTTGTCTGTCCGTGCTTTAACTCCCGTAAATATTCTCGGATTGTCCTGCTAATATTATATGTTATTGTCGTTATCTATAGCATGTTCCCTATTTCAACTGAAGTGTGTAGCACTTATAGTTTTTTTACAGTGACACTCAAAAGAATTCCGTTACATTACGGTCTATCGGGAAAAATCATTTGCGTTTTATTTTAATGATGTTACACAATTTCAAACACATTGTAATTGATATATATCACTAAGGTGCATTACAAGAAGCTTAATATTTAATAGGGTGTGCATAGCACTTATAGTTACTTTACAGGGACAGTCAAAAGAAATCCGTTACATTACGTCTATGGAGAAAAATTGTTTGAGGTTTATTTAAATAATGTTTCACTATTTCAAACGCAGTGAAATTTATATATATCACTACACTGTTAAAACTACAGGTGACACATGGCACCCAAAAGGGGTGAAAGGCTTGTCTCACTGGTGACACCCCTAGGGGAGCCAAAATGGCACCCTTAACTAGGGTGAAAGGATGGCACCCCTAATACAGGGTGCCCCAAGGGGTGAAAGGATGGCACCCAGGGGAGAATAGTGGCACCTCTACTCTAAGGTGCCCAGCGGCACTCCACAAATGAAAGCATCTCCCCCCCCCCCGCCCTTGTCTAGCAATTATATTGAAAAGAGTTTGTAAATTCTCATACTTAAAAAAGAAAAGAAAAAGCTAAACATATATAATTATAATGCAATGTTTAACTTTAGCTGCAATAAACTGATCAATACTTCATTTTCTCTGTTGAAATTTATACAAAGTTAAAAGTTGATCATCTCATGTCAAGGGTCGATCCCGGCAAAATTTGGGGCCTATTCAGAGCTCCTTCACAAAAATCAATTTTATAAAATGGGCCCCTTCAGAAAAATCAATTTGATAAAATGACACCTTCCACAAAATTTCTTTTAATAAAGCAAATCCCTTCACAAAATTCCTTTTAATAAAATAGGTCTTTTCACAAAATTCTATTCCATAAAAACATACTATTTTTATTAATTATTTATTATTTTGTTATGTTTTAAAATGTGCAATTTGTAAACAATCAAGTTCACCAGAAAGGAAAACAAATAGGACTTTAAAAAGTTTTTGTTATGTTAATAAATGTTTGGTTCGAAAGATTGTTTTCAAATTACACATTTTAAAACATATCAAAATAATGAATAATTAATAAAAATAGTAAGTTTCTATGGAATAGAATTTTGTGAAAGGGCCTATTTTATTAAAAGGAATTTTCTCAAGATACCTGTTTTATTAAAAGGAATTTTGTGAAGGGATCAGTTTATGAAATAGATGTTACTGAAGGGGCCCAATTTATTAAATTGATTTTTGTGAAGGAGCCTGTTTTATTAAATAGATCTTTGTGAAGGAGCTCTGAAAAGGCCCAAAATTTTGCCTGGATCGACCCTTGACATGAGATGATCAACTTTTAACTTTGTATAAATTTCAGCAGAGAAAATGAAGTATTGATCATTTTATTGCTGAAAAGTTAAACATTGCATTATAATTATGTATGTATAGCCTTTTTTTTCTTTTTTAAGTATAAGAATTCTCAAATTCTTTTCAATACAATTGCTAGACAAGGGGGGGGGGAGGGAGGCATTTTGTGAAAAATATAATAAATTTCACAAAATGCCCCCCCCCCCCCCACACACAAAAAAAAAAAAAAAAAAAAAAAAAAAAAAAAAAAAAAAAAAAAAAACTTGCATCGACCCCTGCATGTGCAAGTTAATATCTATGAGAAATGTATTATATACATCATCAGGTCATTTTTGTTACCTTCAAAACCGGTTAGTATTTATTACCATATATATTAGTATTTATTACCATTTTAAGTTAGATGTAGTAGTACAGAGATATTTATTTATCATTATTATTTTAAGAGGGAAAAAAAAATCTTCTAGCTATGCGAGTTAAATATATTTACATAAATCACTCAATCATCTAAGCCATTCTTACATCCAGCCACACTACTGTGAAATGTTCCAGTGTTTTATTAATATGTTATAGTACAAGAGACTCACAAAACATTTTTCAAGAAGACACATGTATAAATGTCAAATATCAATTCAGGAATTACGATTTATTTATTTTGTTAATAATTTATAATATGTAATGAGGTATATTTTTAGTTCATTTCATCATCAAACACAAGCTCTAAAAATTTCGATAGTAAAAAGTATTTGATTAGTAAAAACATCTGCAGAAATTTATATTTTATCAAGTTTACTATTTCTTATGTTACAAAGTTTACTATTTCTTATGTTACAAAATTTATTATTTCTTATGTTACAAAGTTTACTATTTCATATTATCAAATCAACTAATTTAAAATTGTCAAATATTCAAATTAATACGTTTCAAGTTAGTAAAAATCAATTCCCTTTAAAACTTGTAAATTCTTTAATTGTTTACAAATTGTTTGTTTATATATCAGAAAAATAAGAAATTAAACTATTTTTTTTAAATATAACAACTTATGTTTCTCTCTCTATATTTTTTATTACTATAATAATGCATCATTAAATTTATTTCTAGATTGTAAACAACAAAAACTGTGCGAGAAAATTCATTAGATAAAAATATGAATAAAATGAAATTATTATAAGCTCTGCATAAATAATAATTTAAAAAACAAGCAAATAGGTGAGGCTACATCATTCTACTTTCACGAGATACAAATTTCAACTTTCCACATCAAGATTATAACTTAAAATGTCTGCTTGAAAATAATGTGTGGAGCCACTTGTAATACAACATAATATAAAATCTTTTTATAATAATAAAACATAATATACAAACAACACTGAAACATTTCACATACCTGTATATAAAGTGTGATTCTTTTTATTGACTCCCCTGGTTTATTTATTCTAAATAAATGTCGTTATTTAGTTATTATATTAATAACTATGCGGCAACGATTACGCAGCAGCGATGCACTGAAATTCAAAGTCAGCCATCTTGTTCGATCTCCCCTATGACTTGCGAAAAATGAGAGGAAACAAGTCAACAGCTCATGAAGAGGAAACGAATCAGCGCATGCGCAAGATACCAGTCGAATGGCGGGGTGAAAAAGTTCGAGCAATATGCATTGTACGGCACCCTAATTAGCTTCAATCACCCAGTGAGTGACCAAATGGCACCCTAATCACATTTTCAAGCCTGTACGGCACCCTAGCGTTTCAAACGGCACCAGAATTTCACCCCAGGTTCCCAAAAGGCACCGAATTGTCACCTGTAGTTTTAACAGTGTAAGGTGCATTACAAGAGGCTTACTACAGAATATTGTGTGTATAGCAGTCATCGTTCATTGACAGGGACACACAAAAGAATTCTCTACTGTTTGTTAACAATAATTCCTGGAAGTGCGTTTTAAGTTATTTTAAATTCAACTCAATTTTTGTCTATTACTTGGTGTGTACAAATTCTGTAGATCATATACAAGGCAGCACAAAAGTTCGCGAACACATTTCCGTTTATTGACAGAAACTCCAGAAGGAGAATTTTAAACTGTGCTACGCGTTTCCTAACTGAACTAAAATTTAGCATCCTATGTAGTATATATACAAATCTATATATCATATACAGGGTTGAATAAAAGTATTCGGATATTTTTCCGAATATTGTATATATTGGAAATTTCTGAAATTACGTTTTTAAATATGTTATGCGTTTTCCAAATTGTTTACTTAGATGTTATCTTTCAGCTTATTAACGGTAATGATTTGAAAATTATTCTGGAAGCGTTGGAAAGTGTTACATAATCTATGCTTGACGCATGATTTTTCGTTCTTGTTTTGATTTGGTTCGAAAACCTGATTTTTAATTACATATATATTTGAAATAAAAGGATTTCACAATTCTTCCTATCAGTCAACAGAATATGTAATCATCGAGATAGATTTATACCGTTAACGGTCCATTGTCGCAATACATGTGGCAAAGCACTTTTACTTATTTAGTTGACTGCCGCGTACATTACGTCATTGGACCGTTAGGGATTAGTCCAGAATTCCTTTACTTATGAAAACTACCCAGGCCCCAGTGGTAAGAATCTTAACCTGTTCGGGTCATACGTCCTATTAATAGGACATGTCTTTTCATTAAGTATTATTTTGTCTTAACAATTGTTTTTGTTATTATCTGTATGTAGTAATGATACTATATGTCTATGCATTTATTATTATGATTTCATTTATGTTTTAGCAGTTAGTAATAATAAGAATAATAATACAGTAGACTCTCCCATATTTGGACTGAATTTATTTTTCCTCAAAATTTATTACACGCTTGTAAATTCATTTTATTAAATTGTTTTTAGAATTATGCTTACATGTTAGAAGTGTTCATGAAAGATGTCCAGGCAAATGTTTTGCATCTTTTCAGCCCTAGCGCAATTAAATTTTGTAAATGAAAAGGAAATGTTTGTAAAAAAAAAGCAGTGATGATGTGTTTATATTACCTGTTGAAAAGAAGCGCGTTCGGAGGAAGCATTTCAAGCATTAGAGTTATGCATTTTTTTCTTTTCAAAAAATAATAAAGTTGACATTGAATTTTGTACATTTTTAATTCCTTTTTATAAAGTTTACTTTACGATTCGTAGAACAGCACAGCGAATCAACTCTTTCTGACCGGATTACTCAAAGTTCACATTAGTAGAGAGAAAATGGGGCTCCGGCCCCAGGAGGAGGTGTGAGGTGCGAGGAGGGAGGAGGGCTCCTCCTCCCGAACTGTCCTCCTCCTCCTCCTCCTCCTCACGAAGTGCTCTCCTCCTCCCGAACTGTCCTCCTCCTCCTCCTCCTCCTCACGAAGTGCTCTCCTCCTCACGAAGTGCCCTCCTCCTCCCAAAGTGCCCTCCTCCACCACCTAAGATAAGGGGATTAATTAAGGATTAGTGTTAATTAATTTTAATTGTAAGACTTAGAAATTTTTCGAAGCCATTTTTTTTTTTTTTTTTTTTGCGGAGAATTTTCTACTAGAATACGAGGTGTGTTTCAAGGGATTTATTTTAACGAATTAGAAATTTAATTAATTTTAATTGGGAAACTTTTTTTTTTTTTTTTTTTTTTTTTTTTAACGAGAGTATGCAGTTTGATTATGAGTGTATGCAGTAGAAGTGAATGATTAAGTAATTAAAAATATTAACTAAAAATAGTAATTAATTAATTTTAATTGCAGAACTTAAGAATTTTCGCGAGATTTTTTTTTTTTTTCAACGAGAGTAGGGTATTCGATATACATGTTAGAGGAGAATTTTAAAAGTCAATAATTGTTTAATTAAAAAGGGTCATTCATTAATTTTAATTAGGGAACTTAGAAATTTTTCGAAGCAATTTTTTTTTCAACTAGAGTATATAATAGCATGTAGAATTTTAGAGTTGAATGGAAAATAACAATACATTTTTGGTGCTGCCATCTATCGCTTGAATTTAGTACTTTTACGAAAAGTCTGGCTGAGGATCGAACCCTCACAAAATGAAATCATAGCACACTGATTTGCGTTATCTTAACCATTGTGCTATGATTTCATGTCTTAGAAAGTATTTTAAAAGAAGAGGTCTGTGATATCATCATATGCGCAGGTCATACGTTTTCAGTGTGCGAATTATTTTTGTAGATTATTAACCAATGATAACTATTTATTCACGAACCAATCACACAGGAGTTTTTATAATCATGCGCGCCCCCTAGATTGATATAAATTGATGTGAATCCTGTTCATTACATTATTCATTACATTGTCGTTGATGTGTAAGGTTGTATGATTTAAGTGGAACTCGATTTAAAAAAAATGTCTAGTGTAGAAAATCAAATATCCTTCCTGATACCCAAAGAAGAACCTCTAACGATGGACATTACCCCCAAAGAGGAACCTGTTTCGAGTATTGAAGTGAAACCGTCATCGTCAGGAGAGATCAAGTTACCCCATTTTTGTGAACTTTGCAAGAAAGGCTATTCTACAAAATTTGCGTTTAATAGGCATATGACTCATCACTCAGATGAAAAAGTTCTTACCTGTGGTGTTTGCGGAGAAACCTTCATTTGGAAATATGATTTACGAAATCATGCTAAGACTCATTCAAGGACATATAATTGTAAGCTGTGCAATATGGTGTTTCCACGATATTGTGATTTGTATAAACACAAGAAGATTCATAACACTTCCAAACCGAAGAAAACGACCAGGTCTTCCAAACAGCAAAAAGATGAACAGCGTAGAATACTGATTAATCGACTTTGTAATTTATTGCAGCAAGTATGCAATTCCTATGAGCAAACAAAGTAACTTATGACGTCATCTATTTTTCGAGTTATATGATTGGATTAAGCCTTTTAACTGTAACTGAGACTGATTTTTTAACCTATATAAGCAATGGATCCAAACACCTCAGCTAATTCTGTATAAACTTTAAAGAAGATTGTAACCAAGTATCATGGCAAAAAGAAATCACGAACAAGTGTTTTCGCCTAATAAACGTTCTTGTGTAGATTCACCTTTAGTATCAAGAATTGAACGTACTGAAGACCTTGTCTACATTGATGAAACAACCTCTTTTCCGGACACCTGTTGTGAGCCCACCAAGGATATATTGAATGAATTTTTCATTGACTTTAACTTTGCAAAACCTTCTACCCCAACGACATCCCATGAACTTATTCAAGAATCGTTACAAGAACCCATTCAAGAACCACTACAAGAATCGACTGCTCATGCTTCGAATGATGACTCATTTGTATTTTGGAAAGAACTTGGAAACTCAATCTTTTTAGGGTTCGAGTTACAGAATTCTGATTATTCTATCCATATAAGGGAATTTACGTCTGAAGGAATTCCCACCCAGAATGGAATTACTATGGACATCCAGACTTGGTATGAGTTCCAATATAAAATCGTTGCCTTTAATTTAAGATACAAAAGTTCCTCCTTCGTTAGCAATAACAAAATGTTAGTTTTAAATGAGGATAATTCTGTTATGTGTCTTAAAAGTTTAACGAACGATTCTCATATCAAATTAAACAATTATCAATTAGAACAATTAAAAGAAAAAGCCTATAAACTGAATAAGAAATTGATTCATCACCAGTATGAAAAACATTTACCTAACTTATTAAAGAAAAAATGTAAACAGGCTACAATGACACAAGAAAATGAATTTGTGTTATGGTCTAAACTAATTTTCTACATCGAGAATAATATTATAAGTATATTTAATGAAATTTATCAATGTACGGGATGTGTTTTTAGACATCCAAGTGTTAGCCTGCATTCGTGTTTTACATTTAACAACCGTGAAAAATTTAAACAGGTTGGAGATATAATTTTAATGCTGGTTAATTTTGATGATGTACTGTCCATGTTTTTAAAGAAAGTGGATTTTGTTAGCGATCACTTTTTATGTAACCTGAATGTACAAACTTTTAAAAGCGTATTGTTTGAATAAACTATCTTGATTTTACATCTGTGTCATTATTTCTATAAAATACATGTTTAAAATACAGGCAATAAACTTGATTAAAATATAATAAACTGAATGACTATACAAATGAATGAAAAAAAAAATACTTACACACCAGATTGAAGAAAACATGCCTTGTACTGATCACTGCTTAAACTGTTCATCTTATCTAATGGGGAATCCCCACAAGTGAGATCATCCTATCCTGTGCCTTCATGACATCACCTGGGATATCACTACACATGCGCGAGCTTATCTAATCAGTGATAAGATTATCAGATAACAACCCCTATATAAGGTCGAACATATCGTGAGGAATCATTGCTTAGCTGTTCCTACCTCGGTGTTCCTGCTTAGTTCGTGAATATTCCTTGACTTTCTTGCTCAGTGATTTTCAACGTGTAAAAATGTCTTCAATCATCTTTTCGGATAATGGCTTGAACGTCCAATATATAAGTGACTTTATAGAGAAAGCCCATGCTGATCGTTATTTGACGGAGTTAAAAACATTACCATTCTACAGACCTACTTTTCATTTGCGAGGAAAGGATGTAAAACCTAAGCGATTGGTTTTAGCTTATGGAGATCCCAATACCAGCTATGCCTTCAGTGGAACAAGTGTGCCCTCCAAACCTTGGACTTCACTTATGATTGAACTTCGTGATAAAGTGGAAAGAGAAACAGCCTGTACTTTTAACTATGTGCTACTTAATTTGTACCAGGATGGAACTACCTATATCAGTCACCACAAAGATAATGAATCCAGTTTAAATGCTATGTTCCCTATCACAGTACTCAGTTTTGGTGCTCAAAGAACTATTGAATTCAAGAGACCTAGTGTACCCTCGACATTTATCAAACTAGAACATGGATCCTTCTACAGCATGTTGCCACCTACCAACGAATTATTCACACACGGCATCGGAGCAGAACCTGCTATTAAAGACGTTCGAATTAGCCTCACTTTTCGACATTTAATAGTTCATCCTCTTGATTTGAAAAAGCCAAGACTGGACTTGATGAATGATCCTGAACTGAATTTAGACTTGTTTGCTGACTATGCTCCACCTACCACGTCTAAACATGTTTCACCATTAAACAGACCTGAAGAGAAACTGTCTACACATACATTTCATGAATCAGATGGATATTTCTCAATTCCTTGGAATCTTGAATGGAATACCTGTGCTCAAATTGAAATGGATAAAAACTGTAATTTGAAACTGCATATAAGAATTTTTAAAGAAGGTGCTCGCGGCGAATTATTTCCAACCAAAAATGGCATTGTAATGACACCTTTAACGTATGATCATTTCCAACAAAATATGATCAAGTTCAACTTTTATTCTGTGAAAGACAGTTACGTGTCCAATAATCAACTTTTAACAGCATTTTCCGATGAAGGACATTGCATATTACAACAGATTTTCAAGGCTAACCAACATAGCTTTCATTTTAAACCAGAAGGAATACGTTTATCTATAGATCAATTTTTAAAATTACGTGAAGCAATTCCTGAAATTACCGACTGCATGATTGATATGCTTCTTGTAAAAGCGATTCCTATGTCTGTATTACGAAAATCAAAAAAGTGTATTCAGACACACACTAATGAGGATAGTGCGAAGAAGCATTTCCTTTCTTGTTTTGACCAAGAATTAGAAAGATCTCTTAATCAAGTATATACTTGTTATGCCTGTACCATTAGCCAGTTATCGCAATTAGACCATGACTGCTTAAATACTTCATTAAGAGAAAAATTTGTTCTGTATAGAGATAGTGCATTATTAAATTTTAATGTCTATCAGTTTGTGAAGAATCTCACAGCAAACTGTCTTTGTCACTATACACCTGCATTTTTTGATACTTTGAATTCAAACTTTTATGTAAACTATTTAGAAACTGTGTTTGTAAATTCCCATGAAGTCTTTTAAAACTACAAAATGTTTGTAACATTTGCTTGAATAAATTTTTTTTTTTTTTCCCTAAATAATTTCTATGTGATTATTTCATATCTTTAAGTGTTTCTTTTTTTCAGATATGAGATATGTAGAAAACAGTTTACAGTTACGAAAAGTAGTTTTGAACTAAGAAAAAAAAAAAAAGTTTTAAATAATTTTTGAAAATATATTAATGAATACTCTACAAGAGTTATTTAAGAGAGAAAAGTTTTATTTATGAGAAAGTATTTATATTTTAAGAAAGTTTTAAGATTGTTCTCAGTTCAAAAAAAAAAAAAGTATACTTTCTGACACATTTTTAAATTTAATATTTATTCACAAATGTGTTAGAATTTTTCGCGTTGAGAACCATCTTAAAATAGTATCGGTTTATTAAAAAGCAATGATTCATTCTTCACTTGATTGAAACTTTATAAAGGAAAATGTTTTACGTGAAAAAGTTAAGCATATGAAGAAAAAAAAATTATTATTATTTCAGATACACTTACTCGTTAAAACTTTGTTTTTACACTCAAATAATTATTTTTTTGTTAATAATTAAACAAGAATTTAATTTACAATCACTCATTAAGATTTTGCTTTTAAACTCTAATAATTATTTTCAATAATAAATGTAGAAAAAAGATTACATACTTTCCAAAATCACCATTTCACGTAGAATGCTGAATTTAAAAGGGTATGAAAGAATGATTTTTTTTTTCCAAGTATTATAATTATAATTAAAATTTTAGTGAATACTATTTCTAATTAAACAAAGAGTACTTCTTAGTTAGAGAAAATTTCATATATGTTCATATCAGCTATGATTCCCCGATAAGCAATCGCTCGGAAAAACCTTATCAGATAACCGATAAGATGAATCACACAGCGCAGATAAAAACAGATCGCGGGCGAATTTTCAGTTATAGTTTTTTCCTACTTGTGTAGTGTTACAAGCTCTTGGATATACTTTTCTACTTGTGTGTTTCTAAAGACTATTATGGATTCAAGAACTCAGCAGCAAATGTCTTTAAACTTTGATAATGAAGTAAGTGTATTTTAATATATATATATTTTTTATTATATAATTTACTTTCAAAACTAATTTTAATTCAGCAAATTTATTAAATAATTTGTGAAATGACTTAGTCTAAAACAAGAATGATTTTTACCCGAGGGGTACATTTACTTAGCATAAAGCATACTAAAATCTATTTTCAAATTTTATGAAGGGACCTGTTTGTATATGCTATAAAATTACTATTCTAAGCTGTGATATTTTACTTAATATAAAGCATGAATAATTTTTACCCGAGGGGTATATTAAATAGAGGTACTTAACTAAAATTTTATGAAGGGTTTTGTATATGCTATAAAATTACTATTCTAAGCTGTGATATTATTATTTTTTTATATATTTTACTTGCCGTAAATCATGAATAATTTTTACCCGAGGGGTATATTAAATAGAGTTACTTAACTAAAATTTTATGAAGGGGTATCCGTATATTATAAAATTGATATTTTACGTATCGTAAAGCATACTAAAATCTATTTTTTAAATTTTATGAAGGGGAACCGTATATTCTAAAATTACTATTCTAAGCTGTGATATTATTATTTTTTTGATATATTTTACTTAGTATAACGCATGAATAATTTTTACCCGAGGGGTATATTAAATAGAGATACTTAACTAAATTAAAATTTTGTGAAGGGTTCTGTATATTCTAAAATTACTATTCTAAGCTGTGATCATTATTTAATGGTATATTTTACTGTAAAACATGATAAAATCTATTTTTCAAATTTTTATTAAGGGGATCTGTATATTCTAAAATTACTATTCTAAGCTGTGATCATTATTTAATGGTATATTTTACTGTAAAACATGATAAAATCTATTTTTCAAATTTTTATTAAGGGGATCCGTATATTCTAAAATTACTATTCTATGCTATGATTATTCATATATTTTACTATAATGCATGACAAAATCTATTTTTAAATTTTATGAAGGATTCTGTATATTCTAAAATTACTATTCTAAGCTGTGATCATTATTTAATGGTATATTTTACTGTAAAACATGATAAAATCTATTTTTCAAATTTTTATTAAGGGGATCCGTATATTCTAAAATTACTATTCTATGCTATGATTATTCATATATTTTACTATAATGCATGACAAAATCTATTTTTAAATTTTATGAAGGATTCTGTATATTCTAAAATTACTATTCTAAGCTGTGATATTTTACTTGCCGTAAATCATGAATAATTTTTACCCGAGGGGTATATTAAATAGAGATACTTAACTAAACTAAAATTTTATGAAGGGGTCCAGTATATTCTAAAATTATAAAGGTTTTATTTACGAGACAGGAGTATAATTTTTTGAAATATAAGATTGATTAAGTATAGCAATGATTTTATTAAGGGTAACTATTTTTAATACCTATTTAAACTATTTTTAATGTATATTTAAAATATTTCACCTTAGTAGTGTATATATCTTAATAATGCTACTTGTAATTTATTTTCATACCAGTATAATGTATTAGTTCTAAATAATTTGGAAATATATATCGAAATGATTTTATTCTGTGGAAATATATCTCAATATTTTTAAAAGTTTTGTGGAATGCTATTATTTATATGGAAAACTTTTAGGACTCTATATTTTTAAATTGTTAGTTTAAAAAGAACTTTGTATACATTTTAATACTTCTCACAAGTAAATATGTTTATTATAAAATTTATATGTAGTAGGGAAAAAGTTATTTGAAACAGTTTTTCTTCTTATTATAAATTTTTAATCCAATGTGTGGACCTTCATTAGAATATTGCAAAGTTAGTTTATAATGTCAGCCATGAATATTTAAAATAGATCCTTTTTATTTAAAGTTTTTACTTGAATATTTAAAACAGTATTCACATTTTTTTCAACTCGTTAAGTATTCTAATTAAACAATCTTCATTAATTAGTAGCGATATCTTGTAATGACTCATTGTGGGAAATCCCATGACGTCATACTTGGGAAAAACCGATGAGGTCATAGATAAGATTCTCTTATCTGATTAAATAGATAAGCGCGCTGAGGTGGATTCATTCTTATAGTAGTTGTCCTAGAGATTGTATGCTATAATTAGTGCTCCAAGCATTCTACATTATTAATCTTTGTGAAAAAGTAATAAACGATGAATTCAAAAATTCAAACTCAAGTAAGTTGAAAAACTGTTTAGTATCATCCTCTATTTTTTTATAAGATTATTTTCCTTTCTAAATGATTTTAACCTAAGAGTTTTCCATATGTTATTTGATTGCTAAACGATTTATTTTTGAAACTCTCTAAATGAATCTATTCAAATACCTATCTATTGTAATACTAATTTTCTTGAAAAACTTCTAATTAGAAAAAAAAAAAAATTGTTCTTTTAGAAAGATATGACTTTTCTGTTTTGATCTCGCTATTAATATCTGTATGTGTGCTAAATGTATAGTTATTTTAGTGAATGAAATTTTAACTTAATTTAAACTATAAACAAAGTCATTATTCCCTAGCACTATTCTATATGAATTTTTTTTATAACATGTTATTGATGAACCCTTTTCGAAAAATAATTTATGTTTTCTAATTTAGTGGGAAACTGATTTAAACATCAGTCCCAGAAAAATCGACGCCATAGAAATAAGAGTTCTGAAGGAAATGGCTGAAAAAACCCCAGCACCTTCAACGCAAGAGTCTTCTCTGGTATATTATTATTATTTTTATTTATTATTAGTGTGTAAAAATTTTAATAAATGTAGATTGTAAATAAGAATTTTCTTTTAAAGTGGGACATGGATTTTTCCCTCACACCTAACCAAACAAATCTTATGGATCAAGTTGAGAAGATGTATAGAAGTGAGAGAGAGAAAAAAAATCAAATGATGGAGTCTCTGAAGGTATTTTTTAAAACTTTATAAAACAACTAAAGTTTAAATTAATTTTTTTTTTTGGTAAAATCTTATAGGGGATATTCTTTTTTTTTTTTAGCGTAACCTGCCCAGTATGGTTCAACCAACCACATCAAAACCCCATTCTGATGTTCCTAAGGTATGTTTTCTTTAGTATATAATAATTATAAGTTGTTTTTAAATTACCTATTTCAAACTTGAAAAGATAAAGTTTAAATCTTGATAAGATAAAGTTTAATTCTTGATAACGCAAAATTTAATTCTTGATATCTCAAAGTTCAATTCTTAAAGCTTAAAGTTTAAATGTTGATAAAGTTTAATTCTTAAAGTTTAAATCTTGATATTACCTTTTTTTAGTAGGCATGTTTATAAAGCTAGGGTATGTATTTCTTTTCAGGATCAGCATGTGTGTGAATTTTGTAAAAAATCGTTTTCACGTAAGGACAACTTAAAGCGACACCAACTGATTCACACAAAACAAAGAGGAGCTCAATCTGATCTTAACCCTTCTGCCCCAGTCGCAGGCCCATCTAATGCCCGCCCTTCTATCGCAGGCCAGTCAAACGTGGAGTCCTCTAAGGTAATTCTTTAAATATATTTTTTGTCTTTTTTTTTAATGTTAGTCCTCGAGAAAGATTAAATAGTTTTAAAGAGTTTTTTTTTAATAGTATCATTTAGAAAATTGGGAGGGTTTCGAGAGACTGAAATACATTTTCTGTTTAACTTAGGTTTTGTTTAATAAAGCTTAATGAGGGGTTTTTTTAAATAAAAAATTAATTCTTTAAAAAAAAAATGTAAAAGTTTAATGAAGACTTAAATTTTAATGAAAATTAATTCTTTAAGAAAGTTAAATAAAATTTTAAATGAGGGTTTTTTCATCTTTTCAGGACGTTTACACATGCGATGTGTGCCAAAAATCTTTCTCCAATGCCTTCAGTTTGAGACGTCATCGTGCTACCCACACAAAATCATCTAACAGTCTGTTTACCTGCGAAATTTGTCAATCAACATTCACCAGAATCGACAATTTTCTTCGACACAAGAAGTCTCATTCAGAAGATGAAAGCTGTTTTAAGTGTGATATTTGTCAAGAAATGTTCACCCGGGCTGACAACTTAAAACGGCATTTAATATCACATGAAAACCCCCAATATAGATGTCCTGAATGTGGAGGAAAATTCCCAAGAAAAGAAAATTTAAATCAGCATATCCGCACGCAGCATAGTAGCACTTCTGAATACGTCTCGGTGAAGCGACCCAGGACAAACACACGATCCAGTACAAGACCTCGAAAAGAAACTACAGCCTTAAATGTTTTTAAAGTAGTCACGATTGATTCTGATGAGGACACTCACCATGACATCACAGTTTTCTTTGACTCTGCTCGTGAAGAATTAAGGGAGGCTCTGGAGGAAGCTGTTGCAGAAAGGGATGCAATCAAGTGGCATGTGATGATAAAGGTTATACTTGAAAAAATATCTGTAGAAGGCGAGCAGGAGCTACTCTCAACGTATTTCCACTCAGATACTTACGAACAATTTACGAATGATTCCATTGAAGAAAATTTAGAAGAAGCACATCGGAAAATTATCAGTTCATTCGAAAAATTTGTCCAAAGGGGGTCCGGATGGCTTCTCAAGGAAGTATCATATCTTGAACTTAAAATGGGAAAATATTCCCCTTTGAAAGGTAGCAGCTATATTCAACTCCCAAAAGACTTGAAAGGCAAAGAAGCCATACTTAATATCCAAAACTTCGAAGATCAGAAATGTTTTCTCTGGTGCGTCCTGGCACACCAATTAAACCTAAATTTTAAGGAACATCCCAACAGAGTCACCAAGTATCAACCGTTCGAAGATACAGTCAACATGAATGGCATATCCTATCCTGTACCATATCAGAAGATTCCTCTTATTGAGTCAATGAATGATTTAAGAATCAATGTTTTCGGGTACGAGGAGGGCGAAATTTACATCCTATATGTATCTAATAAAACGAACGAGGATGTGATTAACTTACTTCTTCTTTGTGATGGTGAAAATACCCATTACACCCTTATAAGGAACTTTTCAAGATTCATGTCACATCGAAGTGGTCATAAAAGTACTGCCTATTACTGCTATACCTGCTTACACGGATTCACAAGACCTGAATTACTAGAAGATCACAAGCCCTATTGCAGTAACCACACCCCGCAAGTAATTAAAATGCCAAAACCCGGTGAAAATATACTCTCATTTACAGGAATCCATTTGCAAGCTCCTATGCCCTACGTCATCTATGCAGATTTCGAATCCCTCCTCGTACCCATTCACACTACTGAACCCTCCAATAAGTCATCTTACCAAGTAAAGACTGCTCGTCACGAGGCTTGTGGGTTTGCGTTCGTTATTGTGGGCTCTGACGGACGCACCTATAAGAAGATAGAAGTGTATCGTGGTGAGAATGCTACAGAAGAATTTATTAAAGCCATCCTAAAATTCAAAGAAGAAATCACATCGAAATTATTAACCATCGCCCCGATGAATCTCAGTGACGAAGAGGAAGAAGCTTTCCAGCAAGCCACAGAATGTTGGATATGTCATAAGTCATTGGGCAAGGAACGCGTCAGGGATCACGATCACATTTCTTCAAAGTATAGGGGAGCTGCCCACCCCTCTTGTAATATTAACTTCAAGCAGAGTAAAGTGATTCCTGTCGTGTTTCACAATCTAAAAAAGTATGATGCACACCATATAATGCGTAAGCTAGGTTGCTTTAAACAGCTGAAAATAAGTGTGATTGCTGCCAATTTAGAAGACTACATCACATTCAAATTACAAGAATATCATTCCTCTATTCAATTCTCATTCATTGACTCACTGCTCTTCCTCCCGGCCTCCTTGGACAAGTTAACATCAAATCTGAAACAGTGCGACTTTAATATATTAAGAGAAAACTTTGCTCAAAATACAAGAACTGAACTACTATGTCGCAAAGGTATTTATCCCTACGAATATATGAATTCGTTTAAAAAATTTCAAGAAACCCAGCTTCCTCCACCCTCTGCTTTCCACAACACATTATCCAATCAAGATATCACAGAATCAGACTATGCACATGCGAAAAATGTATGGAATACTTTCAGAATAAACAATCTCGGGGAATATCACGATCTATACTTAAAGACCGATGTGCTTCTACTAGCCGATGTATTCGAAAATTTTAGACGTCTCTGCAGTCAATATTATAATATTGACCCATCCCACCTCGTCACTTCACCAGGCTTGTCTTGGCAGGCCTGTTTGAAAATGACTGAGGTGGAGTTGGAATTATTGACCGATGTGGACATGCTGCTGTTTATTGAAGAAGGCGTACGCGGGGGTGTGTCGCAGATCTCCCACAGGTTTGCGACCGCCAATAATAAAGATGTTCCAAATCATGTCCCCAGTGAAGAAACATCCCATATCATGTACTGGGATGCCAACAATCTTTACGGTTGGGCGATGTCCCAGTATATGCCCCATGGAGGGTTCCAGTGGTGTGATGGCTCCAACTTCACAGAAGAAAGCATATTACAGATACAAGATGACTCAAGTACTGGTTACATTTTCGAGGTGGACTTTGAGTACCCTGAATCCCTTCACGATGACCATAACGACTATCCTCTTGCCCCGCAAAGACTCACTGTACAGGAAGAAATGCTGTCTGATTACGCAAAGAATCTTCTACAGAAGGGGTTCAGAGGTACTCCGAAACTCATCCCCAACTTGATGAGAAAAGTCAAATATATTTCTCATTATAGAAACGTTAAATTATACATTGAATTGGGGTTAAAGCTAACGAAAATTCACAGAGTTCTCCAGTTCCAACAGTCCCCTTGGCTCAAACAATATATCGAATTTAACACGGAAAAACGCAAGCAAGCAACTAGTGCCTTTGAGAAGGATTTCTTCAAATTACTAAATAACAGCATTTATGGCAAGTGCATCGAAAATCTGAGAAAGAGGCGAAATATAGAGTTATCTAACCAAGAAAGAAGATGTGAGAAACTAGTCGCCTCTCCCTACTTCAAAAATTTCAAGATATTCGATGAGAATCTCGTAGCTGTTGAAAGGCAGAAGCCCAGTATCTTGATGAACCGGCCTATTTACGTCGGGTTTTCGATACTAGAGCTATCAAAGGTGCTCATGTACGAATTCCATTATAAATTTATCAAACAAATTTATCCTGGAAATCGTTCAATTCTGCTTTTCACGGATACTGATTCTTTAACCTATCTCATCACGACTGAAAACCTACAAAATGAGATGTATCTCAATAGGTCGCGATTTGATTTTTCAGATTACCCCCAAGAACACCCCCTTTATTCTAACACGAATAAGAAAGTCTTGGGGAAATTTAAAGACGAATTAAATGGTGTGCCTATTCATCAGTTTGTAGGTTTAAAGTCGAAAATGTATTCGATTAAATCCTCCAAAGAAGAAAAAAAGCGAGCCAAGGGGGTCTCAACATCTATAGTTAAAAATAAATTGAAACATGAAGATTATGTGAAATGTTTGGAAAGACAAGCTACAACCTTTGAAGAACAGTCAAGAATAGGGCAGCAATCACACATACTTTACACCCTTAAACAGAATAAAAAGTGTTTGTCACCCTTTGACGACAAGCGTTATCTGCTAGAAGATGGAGTAAGTAGCCTAGCTTACGGACATTATAAAATTCCAAGATAGTTAAAAAAAAAAAAAAAAAAAAAAAAATCAAATCTTTAGAAGAAAAAAAAAAAAAAAAAAAAAAAGGAAGATATCAAAATCTTCCAAACAAATTTTTGGGAATCGTTTGTGTGATCTACCTCCCCGCGGTGATTCCTGGGACCAGGAAGTTTTGACTCTAGGTCACTTCTAGCCAAAAGCTCACACCTTCAGGCAAAATTCATTTCAGTTGAGAGTTTATATCTTAGATTACTTTCAGCTGAAAATCCTACATTTGGCAACTTTTAAAACTAAAAATTCTATTTTTTGACAATTTTTAAAACTAAAAATCACAAAAATTTCTTAAGTTCTAGAATTGAAATTAATCACCATTTTTAATTAAACCATTACTAACTTTTAAAATTCACCTCTAACATGTATATCGAATAACCTACTCTAGTTTTAAAAAAAAATTGATTCGAAAAAATTCTAAGTTCCCCAATTAAAATTAATGATTGATCCTTTTTAATTACTATTTTTAAATACAATTCACAAACTGAAAAAATATTTCCCACCCTACTCTAGTTGAAAAAAAAATTGCTTCAAAAAAATTTCTAAGTTCCCCAATTAAAATTAATTAAAATTAAAATTAATTAAACTTCTAATTCGCTAAAATAAATCCCTTGAAACACACCTCATACTCTAGTAGGAAATTCTCCGCGAAAAAAAAAAAATTGCTTCAAAAAAATTTCTAAGTTCCCTAATTAAAATTAATTAACACTAATCCTTAATTAATCCCCTTATCTTAGGTGGTGGAGGAGGGCACTTCGGGAGGAGGAGGACACTTCGGGAGGAGGTGGGCACTTCGGAAGGAGGAGAGCACTTTGTGAGGAGGTGTGAGGTGCACTTTGGGAGGAGGAGGGCACTTCGTGAGGAGGAGCCCTCCTCCCTCCTCGCACCTCACACCTCCTCCTGGGGTCGGAGCCCCATTTTCTCTCTACTCACATTAGTTCGGTTATGGAAGAGTCTACTTAATTCTCTTTACAACGTTCGCGATTCTTTTATTTCAAACATATGTTTCATTCTATAAATTTAAAATAGAAACTACCTTTCCGAATGAATAACTTGTGATTAAACATAAAAAAAATAAAAATAAAAATAAAAATAAAATAAAAAGTTGTTATGTCCGTTTAATTCTGTTGTATGCGTAATTTTTCAAACGTTTTCAAAAATTCTTCCTTGGCCTGTTGTAATAACAGTACGAAAAATAACTACATTCGTTTAGATTTCAGTAAATGACATAATCGTTAACTTTCAGTAAATCTTAACAATTATGATTTGGATAGCTACTTTTAATATTATTAATGTAAAAGTTTTTTTTCTTCTTCAAAATTGGAAAAAAAAATCTGCCCCAAAAGGATTAACAGTACTTATGTTAAAGATTAAATCTGCTAGTTTTATATCTACCTGCAAACAGGCTTCTGTTAAAAATGAGATTGATAATTTTTTACCCGGATTTTATAAGTACTTAAAATATACTCAGAATCTGATTCAGTGGGATAATAAAAACTTCATTGTAAATTTTATTTTTTTTTATCTTATTTAATGCTAAAATAACTTTATACATACAACGTGTGCTGAAGCTATCACAAAACATTCATTAATATCATTCTAATGTATTACTTTAAATAGCGCAGTCACACACTAATAAACCATCATGAATATGAAATTTAGGATAGAGCAAGAGAATTGAGGGGTATGTTTTTCAAATTTTGAAACATCGGACCTATTTATTAAGGAAGAAAAAAACATGAATATACACCAATTTTTGTACTGAAATTTGACATCTAACATATATTGTTTTTTTTTTTTTCATTCTAAAGAAAAATATGTGATAACCACCATTTGCCCCAAGTGGGGTAATTGATAGGAATAGTGATAATTTTATTATTGTTTACTGATTTTCTTTTGTGTTAAATGGGTAATAATATTGAAACTCTAAACTAAATTTTGAACTTGGATTTAATATATATTTTTTTCACATAGTTACAGCAATTACATTTTTTGTAGATAATTTCAGAGATTTTTGTTTGTTTATGACTAACGAAAGCAAATCATTACAATTGCAAACTTGAAACTATATAACTATTGACAGATTAAAATGTTAAAAAAAAAAAAAAAAAAAAAAAAAAAAACATGAAAATAATATTTTTAACGTGACTATTTGCAAACGCACAAAACTTTCCATAAAAACGGCTTTCCTTCCAGATCATTCAATAACACTATTCCGGAATTCAATACCTTTCTTATAATTGGTACTTAACTTCTTGTAGAAAGTAATAAAGTCCTAATTAGCTATAGTTTAAAATTATTACTAGCAATATTATGAGGCAAGCCAGAGTAAAAACTGAATATTAGACCGCAACAGTAAAGAAAACTTATTTTTAATAACCAGAGAAAACAGTTCAAAAACACCTTAGCCATATATTTTAAACACATTTAACATGAAAATATTTAAGATAAAAAAAAAGTGTTTAAAAAAATACCGCACAGAGGGATAGGTGGAATGTAAAATTTCAGCCCCTTACACCCCAAAATGTGACAAGTTTGGAAATTAAAAAAGGTAAGTAGATAATAAATAGGGGTTCTACGCCAGTAGTGGAGATGGTGGTGACCTTCTGTGACTGTGAAGGTCACCGGAAGTCGCAGGTGCTGATAACAGGCATGTTTAGACAGGAAGTGATCTGGGAAGTGATCCTGAAACCGGAAGTAAGACCGGAGGGGAAAAGGAGATAAGGGCAGGTTGAGACGTTTTTTTTCTAAAAAAGGTTTTTGAACACGATAAAACAGGTTCTTTCTTGAGAGGGGAAAAATTTTAATTTGTTTAATTGTGTCGAAAATTTCGCCAATCCGGCACGTAAAAAGTATGAATTTTGTCGATGAGGTGCGTAAAAATTGTCGAGTTGAATGAATTAAAATGTATTAGATACCAATTAGTCTCTGAAAAAATTGCAAATTTCATCATTTGGCAGCATAAAAACCAAGAATTCCGTTGATCAATATGCAAAAATCATGAATTTCATCGATCGGCACAGAAAAAAACATGAATTTTGTCGATAGGGGAGAAAAGATCATAAATTTCGTCGAACAGGCGAGTAGATAATAATTGGGGGTTCTGCGCCAGCTGTAGGTGCTGTGGTGACCTTCTGTGACTGTGAAGGTCACCGGAAGTGGCAGGTGTTGACACCGGAAGTGGCAGGTTGGGAGAACAGGCATGTTGAGACAGGAAGTGATACCGGAAGTAAGACAGGAAGTGAACAGGAAGTGTAGACAGGAAGTTTAACCGGAAAGAAAGTAGGATAACGAAGTTGGGGAGAGCTTATTTTTGGAGGGGGCTTAATTTTTTTTGTTGGTTCTGATCCTTCTAGTCGAGTGAAGTTGAGTTGTAGGAATCCTGCTATAAGAATGAATTTATTTTGAAAGTAATATTAGCAGAATGTTCGAAAATTTTTTTTTTCACTTGAAATAAAAATTTTATTTGCTAACTAACACCTGTAATAAAAATGGAAATCTTTCTGACTTTGTTTTACATTCTAAAAGTTTTACATGAAATTTATTTTAAGACCGGAAACGCGACAGGAAATAAGACAGGAAACCGGATTAGACATGTTTTTTTCCAAAAAGGGTTTTCAGGATGTAGGTTGTTTGGGAGCTTGTTGGAACAGGAAAGGTGATTTGTAAGACCGGAAGTGATTAAGGTGTAAGAGATAAGGAAAGTACGGGATTATAAATGTAGATTTTGTTATCGTAGAGTGTGAAATTTTAGTTTATTTTTTATTTAAAGTGTTTTCATTTATTTTTTTTTTAATTTAATTTATTTAAAGCGTTTCAAATTATTTTTTATATTATTTTTTTATAGTGTTTTACGTATTATTTTAATTTTTAGTGACATTAGAACCTGCAGTGTTCTGTATCACACATGTCTTATCTAGTAAGTTACTAAGGATGTGTGTGTTGTTATCTCTTCATATGCAATCCATAGCAAGGGATTTCAGACCTACGTTTAATTATTTTTATCGCAGTTTCAATGAACTGCGGAAATTGTCTCATAATCGAAAAATTCGAGAGTTTTGGTTTAATATGAATGCTATTACATCTGTTTGTTTAATTTACAAACACATTTCTCTCTCACAACACTCATTCAACAGATCATTTCAATATTCGAAATAATAATTTAAAATACGAAATGTTATTTATAGAGATTGACGGAAATAGTACGCCTGAATTTTTCTTCTATTAACCTTATAATCATTTATATTAGAAATAGGTTTCTAGTTTTGTTACGAAAAATAACGTGTTTATACATTTTAAAAACGAAAGCAAAGTTATTTTTACCAATGTAAATATAAACTATACACTTACACATTTATGTTATTGCCTATAACGCAATGTTTAATATTGTATTCATCGTACTATTTTAGTACAAAAGCTGTTTCACAAACTTGTATACTGAAATTAATGTGTCATTTTTAGCGAAAAAAGTAGAGGCTAATCTTTTATAGGAAAAAAAGATTTCTTATACTTTCTCTTACATTATATATTCCGTTTTTTAAGTTAAGTTTTAGTTTACAAATTTGTGGAGTAACTTAAATAATCGTTTTTATGCTAATTAAACAAGATATTTTTTTAATTATATGTTTTTTTAATTGACTTGTAATAGCTAACGTTTTTTCTTAAAAGGGTACTGTAGAATAACTTATGTCACAATAAATACATCCTTCTTTAGTTAAATATATTTCACTTAAGACATGACAAAGTGCCATTTCATTTTGGAATTAAGTGATTAAACAAGAAAAATATTATTTATAAAAGCACAACACATAAGACTAGTGGCTGAGAGGTTCTACTCTCAAAGCTGATACTCTCTTAAAACGAAAGGGCCAAAATAACTCAAGTTGAGCCGAAATCCACTCATCTCACGATTTGAAAGTCAGCTTCGCATGAAGAGTTGAAACAACTCGAGTGAACGAGTTTTTTTTAAGCAACTCATGATTGGGTTATCTCTATTTTACTCATACTTGAGTGAAATCAAATCAATGAAGGTTAAATCCAGTAGCACTTGAGTGATTTATAACTAAGTCATACTTGAGTGAAATGAAGTCCTTTAAGACTAAATCCAGTAGCACTTGAGTGATTTATAATCAATTCAAACTTGAGTGAAATGAGGTCATTTCAGATTTAATCCAGTAATTCTTGAGCGATTGGTAACCAATTCATACATGAATGAAATCAACTCATTTAAGAGTTAATCCAAAACTCATTCTTGAGAGGAATCAACTCACTTAAAAATTACAAAAAAAAAAAAAAAAAAAAAAAAACCTTGAGGGATTTCTAATCAACTGACTAAATAAAATCAAGCCATTTAAAATGAAATTCAGTAACCTTTGATTTATTTTTATCAACGAAATTCAAAATAACACAGAATTCTTGCCACGTTTTCAAATAAAAATAATGATAAATAACTACCTTATTTTATACTCTATAAAAATTATATTTTATTATTTATACCTCTGATATATTTTATTATTTATAGCTTCCGAAATACAAGTTCTTTTCTAGAAAGGAGGGGGAAGGGAAATTGAAATTCATGGTAAAGATGTAATATTTTATTGTAAAATAATAAATTTCATAAACAGATACAAATTATTAAAAAAAAAAAAAAAAAAAAAAAAAAAAAGTAAGTTGCATGTTGAATGTATACATATATGTGTACATTCAACAATTAAGTGAAAAGTGTCATTTTATATTTATTTATTTTGTTGTTGTTTTTGAGCTGCTTGAAATACATACCCCCCCCCCCTCCCGATACAAAAAGAGAATTGTAAAGGAATACTTGAATAGATAAGAATTAATGCTGTTTTAAATACTTTAATCACGGTTTTTTTTTTAATATATATAATGATTATGTTTTCTATGCAATATTATTAGATATATTGCATGATATTTTTCAGTTTATATCAATATTATCATTAAATGTTTTAATCCTAATACTATTTAGGAATATTCACAGAGTGAATATACGGGAATGGAGATATTTACCTCATTTTTAACAACATATGATAAAAAAAATATGGGATTTATACAGCTTCACAAATCAAGTATATTTATTTTAAAATATTAGAAAAACAGTATATATACTAATAAAGCTACTTTTCAAAAGTTTTCGTCAACATGAAATAGATATTCTAAAGCTTTTCTTATATATTTAAGATACATTTCAAATAATCTAACTCTCAGCAACATAAAATGACTAAAACTTATGTATGCGCATTCGAAAAACAAGGCAGGTCAATAAAAATATCCAGGAAAAATTTCTTCAGACTGAGAATAAAATAAGAAATATAATTTGTTTACTTTAAAACAATATTTTTAAAGTCAGACAAGTCAATTTTCAATTTATAGTATTATGAAAGTTAGAGTTCTGAAACATCATTAAAAAAATATATTCAAACAAACGCACAGTACCGCAGAGACATTTTCTTTAAAAGATTAAATTGCTACTATATGCTATATATAAATCATATTTATTGAAACAACATTAAAAAAACTTAAAATGAGAGACAAAGGATTTGTATAATTATATTTTAGAGCATTTTTTAATATTTATCCTTCCAACTCAAAAGATCTCTAAATGTTCGTTCGTGTAAATAGTCCTAAATGTTAAGGTTAAGACATATTTGTTAAAAATATTGATATAAACTGAAAAATATCACGCCTTATACAAAATAACAATAAATATAAAACAGAATCATTATAAAAAACATGATTAGAGTATTTAAAACAGCAGAAAATCTTACCTTTTCAAGTATTCCTTCTTTAAAATTGCCCCTTTGAACAACGCGAATAATACTTCAACGGTCAACAACGTGCTGTAAAGGCGAAACGTTTGCCTCCACTGGATGACGTCACACGCCTGTCGTCTGCTCAGCAAATGGTCACGTCAGCCGCATTGGCATTTCCGCTCGTCAATGATTGCTTTTTTTATCGAGATGAGTTGTTTAGTATTCGCTCTTCTGGAGTGCATTAGAAAAATAAAAATTCAAATCAAGATGAGTGAAACGTTTAAAAATCAACTCATTCCGATCCAATAAATTACAGCTCTTTTCTGAGAAGCCAAATCCACTCTTTCGTTTAAAGAGAGTAGACGGAAGGTGTTAGGTTTAAACTTCTCTGGCGCTCGTCGACCTAACCATTCGGATTTTTCTTCGAACCTTGTCAATACGAGTTAGGATCCCTAAGAATGATCCCTAGAGTGACCTATATCCCAAACGTAGGTAATCGGTTTTAACACATAAGACATTTTAGATTATTACATTTAGTTAATAAGTGATTTGACGTGCAAAATATTATTTATAAAAACATACAATAAGAGAATTTTAAAGATTTTTTCCTTTTAAATGAAGAATTTTTAGTGACAATTTTTAGTGACTATTTAGTGAACTTATTAAAGAGAGCGGGTATTTTGTTTTGAGTTATATGATTAAAATAAATTTTCATTATATTTCATTTTACACAACCAACATTTAAAAAAAAAGAGAATGGAATCTAGGTTTTATAAGTTAACGTATTTCAATTTTACAAATACTTCACACCCCGTCTATTTCCCCCTCTTTTGGTAGACTTTATACACATAAGACATAAAAAGCGTTTTAGAATACATCATTTAGAAATTAAGTGATTTGATAAGTAAAATATTATTTATAAAAGCAATAGATACGAGAGTAATAAGGATTTTTACTTACAAATGTACGAACTTTTGATAGGTAAGACTTTCTAAATCATTGTACAATAATTAAATGGTTATTGAACTTATAACATTATATGATGAAATAATCACGTGGAGTATTTTTAAACCAATAAAATGTCAGTATTTTTAAACCAATAAAAAGTTAGCATTTTTACACGAGCGCCCTCTATCACTATAAGTATAAAAAAAAAGTATAAAAAAATAAGTATAAAAAAATATCACTATATTTTTAAAGAAACATATTTAAGTATTTTGAAAATATTTTAATTTAAACTTAAAATATTTTACTAAGTTTTTAAAACATGGTGAATCTTTTTAAATATGGTGAACCGTTTGTTGAGTATTGTAACCTTGTAAGATAATGTGTGTGTGTGTGTTTACATATAATTTTTTAATAACAAAAAAAAAGTGGACTAGTCTAACTTTTTCTTATATCATTCGTTCAGATATAATGCTTTACATTTCAAAATATTGTGTAAAGATACGTGATTAGAGAGTAAAACCTATGCGTTTTCGTTTAACACTGATTTTAGCTACATTGAAGGATTTTATCATCGGTCCGAACGAGTTAGCTATAAGTAATATTATTTTTACAAAGCTTGTATGTACAGGGTGTTTACAATATTTATTATTAGTGTTAAAATGTTACAATTTTGGGGAATTTTTTAATTAATCATTTATCTTAGACTCCGATTTAAAATCAGGCTTTACCATATTTTTGAACGAAAACATATTAAATGTATTAGAAAAATAAAAATTTTATACAATTTATAAATAATTAAAATTTTTATGAAAGTTTAAGTAAGTTGTGATAAGACTATTGTATTAAAGTTATTGGTATAAAATACATTTAAGCTATGACAAAAGACATGGAATGGTGGATACTAGACAAGTTCAAACAAGTAAAGCAAGATAAGCGAGTGATGACTTACCCAAATAGACGTGCCACATGAAAACAAGTTTGGACAAGTCAACCAAGATAAGCGAGTGATGACTCATCTAAATAGACGTACTGCATAAAAACAAGACTGGACAAGTTTAGACAAACACATGATGACGTCATTCAACAAGTTTAAACAACCAAACAATGATCCAGCAGCAAACGATTGTTACCAAGGTAGAGAGAAGCAAAAATGACTGAGCGAGTGTAAGTTGTATTTAAACTTTATTCTTATCACACACCGGAAGACAGCTAGTGCCTCTAGCGGTGATTGCAGCGCCCCCTAGCAAAGCTAAGGTAGAAACGTTAGTTGAGTGAAAGCAAGAACAAGAAGTTGACGTGTTTTTCGGTAGGTATTTAATTCTCACTGGTTGGTTGCAAGGATAAACAGTCAGATCATAGTCTCTCGATAGTTAAAACATTCAAACTTATATTTAAATAAAACTAAAAATTTAATTTCGATTAACTTGAAGATTTTCTAAAATTTTAATTTAAAAACTATATTTTTGTTTACTTTTCATTGTTTTCTTAACTTTTCAACATAACTTAATTTTTTTTTGTTAACTTTTAACATTTATAAACTTTATTTTTGTTAACTTTAATGTTTTTAAGCTGTTTTATTAACTTTATTTTATTTTATTTTATTTTATTTTTGTTAACCAATAATTTTTTCAAAATTTTTTTCTAACGTGAATATTTCTATTCAATAGTTTAATATTTTTTGCAATAGTTGAAATTTTTGAACTGGAATATATAAAAAAGTTAAATTACATCTTTTCACTTAAAAGTCCGACTAGATGAAAAACTAATAAATTCACACAGAGATACTTTGTAGAAATAAACACACACAGATCTTTAACAAAACAAATCATTTATTTTGTCTTAAACAATTCATTATAAACAGTTTGTTCATGAAGCTTATGTAAAAAGTTTTCACTAACACTATAAACTTCATTCAAAAACGTTGAAATTACATAATCGAAATCGATGAGCATTAACAAAGCTTCACCTAGTTGATTAAATTTTTCCTTATTATTAAATGTGAAGCATGAGTGAAGGCTTTGACTTGCATGTCGAAAAATACATCCAGCACATTCATACAACTGGTTAAGTATTGTTACCATATTATTCTCGATACACGTATTAAGTTTAGACCATAACACAGGTTCTTTTTCTGTGGATCTGTTACTTACCACACATTTCTGTTTAATGAGAAAGGGTAATAATTTTGTATACATATGTTGTAAAAGTACAGTATTTAAGTGTGAGGTACTTTCTTTTAATTTTTCCATTTGCTGTTCGACATGAAGTCAACATGAGAAAAATTCTTCAAATTTTTAATTCGCATCATAGAATCTTGATTTAACACTAAAATCGTGTTATTTGAAACAAATGATGCACTTTTGTATCTTAAATTAAATGCAATGATTTTATATTGAAACTCGTACCAGCTATGAATATCCATATTAACCCCGTTTTTGGTCGGGATTTCTTCATTAGTAGATACATTGCTTTTAAATTCTCGTATGTGTATACAGTATTTTTTATTTTTTAACTTCAAAGTTAAGTAGAAACAGTCAATTAGTTCTTTGGGAAATACATGGAAATTGTATAATTTGTCACTTTTAGTGGCAAATGTAGGTGTGGTGACGCTTTGTATTTCACCACTTGCTTGCGAAAGGCTGTTTGCTTGTAGTTCGTTCACCTCATGTTTAACAGTAGTTTGTAGGATATTATTCGTAGGATCTTGAAAGGGTTCATCCTTTAGCAAGGTTAAGGTGGTAGAACAATCTAAATTTTCAAAATTCATGTCTTTGAAAAATATATTTAAATAGTCCTGGGTAAAAATTGACTCTTGATGTGGATTCTCGAAAGATGTTGCATCATAACCACCAAAGTTCATCATAACCCCCGGTAAAGTTTGAAAAATTCATAGCGATCTCAGGTTTCACATCTGGTAAGTCCTCAGTAGAGGATATATCACGTGATATAGTTACACAGTCATTGTCTATTTCAGAAAGTTTTAATCTTGGGTCTTTTAACTCCTTCTCACAGGTATTTGAATTTTCCATAGCTTTTTCTAAGCTTTGAAGGTGGAAACACTTCTTCGTGGGATCGCATATTCATTTCATAAAATATTCTTATGCAGTTCAATCTGCATTCACTAACTGGTGTAATCTCGATAAAAGTCAGCAGAACACTGAACGTGTTTCATAAAAACGTTTACTTATCTAGATTTTAAAAACAGTCATGGTTATAGTTAATCATTTAAGTTATATGTAGGTTAAATATAAAAATTTACTTATCTAGGATAAACTCAGTGACGGTTTAAGTTAAAAATTTTCTTAACTAGGTTAAAAACAGTGATGTTGACTGTTGAGGGAAAATTATCAAAACATGCAGTGTCATTGTTTAAACGAAGAGAAAAATTCAACTTTCTTATCAATAAGTAAGATTAATACTTA
The DNA here is from genome assembly GCA_963931845.1 of Maratus michaelseni. Taxonomy (NCBI): domain Eukaryota; kingdom Metazoa; phylum Arthropoda; class Arachnida; order Araneae; family Salticidae; genus Maratus; species Maratus michaelseni. Next base: position 421,989,477 of record OZ007586.1, read on the forward strand.
TTCAAAGGAAAACCCATCGCTGATTCATAACGTCACGTCTTACCTTGTTAGTGATTAAAAGTATCATAGATTTAAAATAACACATTTCCAATCATTTCTCTTGTAGTTTAAGTAACATATAATAAATTCATCACATTCATTTCATCATGTTTTACATAATTTCAACAAATTCATTCCCATTTTGTTTAACACATTCAAAATGTTAAACAGTAGCTTATGTTGCATTGTCAAACTGTTCAAAGTAATTTACATAAACTAAAAAAAAAAAACTACACTTTTTCATATTAAAACTATTTATTAATCATTTAAAATAATACAAATCAAATAAGCCTTTCATATTGAGCTGTAATCAATTCTAATTTAAAAAATTTTTGTAATGTCCAATTAAACACTCGTTCTGTGAAATCTTCAAAGCCCTTGTACAACTTTAGAAAGGCATTCTCAACATGCACATGTATGTTTTGTTCTGTTAATTCCAGTTCACTTTTGGAAAGGAAAAAGGGGGTTGCTCTCTCTAAGTCACCATCCTGTGATTCACGGTAGACATCCACTTTAACGGCTGCATACCATTTTATTGACTTCTTCATTTGCAATTGATAATTTAATTCGTTTAAAACATCCGATCGAACACTGTTAAAAAATGAACAAAAGTCTTTTTGATTCATCTCATTGGACACAATGATAGTTTTAGTAAAAATATTTCGCACATCATTTTGTCTTTTAAAATGCTTCACTTTTTCAAATAACAAATCTTTTGAATAGGGTGATTTCACAACTTTATGAAAAGTATCACAATGTTGTACTAAATCTGAATCACAATCAAACATTTCGCTACACTTTGTACATGAATGTTGTTTACGAATCTTACGGATCTTCTTGTGTATTAATAAGTCAGCCATTCTTGAAAATATCTCGTTGCAATCACTACACTTGTATTGTTTGGGCGATTTGTGAATCTTTTGATGATTACGTAAACCACTCTTTTCTGAAAAAACTTCAGCACACACCTCACAGCAAAAAGATTTTTCCTTTAGATGACTTTTCATATGAAACACTAAGTTAACTTTTTGAGGAAATACTTTGTTACACATCTTACACACATGGGGAAACTTCTGTTTCTTTAGTCCTGATGAGGTGGGTTTCACTTCATAATTCGAAACGGGTCCTTCTTTGGATAAAATGTAGAATCCATCACTTGATTATTTAACTTTAGTGATGAGTGTTGACACTCCAAGTTGGTTACATCACCAACATAAGAATTCATAACTCGTTCCATAATAACTTAAATGAAAACTAACTTAACGAAAAATACAACCTATTACAGCGATATCAGGTCACAGTAGAATGTTATGAACTTGTTTCATTGAAATTTATATAGTGATAGAGGGCGCTCGTGTAAAAATGCTAAATTTTTATTGGTTAAAAATACTGACATTTTATTGGTTTAAAAATACGCCACGTGATTATTTCATCATATAATGTTATAAGTTCAATGACCACTTAATTCTTGCATAATGATTTAGAAAGTCTTACCTATCAAAAGTTCGTACATTTGTAAGTAAAAATCCTTATTACTCTCGTATCTATTGCTTTTATAAATAATATTTTACTTATCAAATCACTTAATTTCTAAATGATGTATTCTAAAACACTTTTTATGTCTTATGTGTATAAAGTCTACCAAAATAGGGGAAAAAAAGACGGGGTGTGAAGTATTTGTAAAATTGAAATACGTTAACTTATAAAAACTAGATTCCATTCTCTTTTTTTAAAATGTTGGTTGTGTAAAATCAAATATAATGAAAATTTATTTTAATCGTATAACTCAAAACAAAATACCCACTCTCTTTAATAAGTTAAATAGTCACTAAAATTGTTCATTTAAAAGGAAAAAATCTTTAAAATTATCATATGGTATGTTTTTATAAATAATATTTTGCACGTCAAATCACGTATTAACTAAATGTAATAATCTAAAATGTCTTATGTGTTAAAACCGATTACCTACGTTTGGAATATAGGTCACTCTAGGGATCATTCTTAGGGATCCTAACTCGTATTGACAAGGTTCGAAGAAAACTGCGAATGGTTAGGTCAACGAGCGCCAGAGAAGTTTAAACCTAACACCTTCCGTCTATCAACTTTGAGAGTAGAACCTCTCAGCCACTAGTTTTATGTGTTGTGCTTTTATAAATAATATTTTTCTTGTTTAATCACTTAATTCCAAAATGAAATGACACTTTGTCATGTCTTAAGTGAAACATATTTAACTAAAGAAGGATGTATTTATTGTGACATAAGTTATTCTACAGTACCCTTTTAAGAAAAAACGTTAGCTATTACAAGTCAATTAAAAAAACATATAATTAAAAAATATCTTGTTTAATTAGCATAAAAACGATTATTTAAGTTACTCCACAAATTTGTAAACTAAAACTTAACTTAAAAAAGGAATATATAATGTAAGAGAAAGTATAAGAAATCTTTTTTTCCTATAAAAGATTAGTCTCTAGTTTTTTCGCTAAAAATGACACATTAATTTCAGTATATAAGTTTGTGAAACAGCTTTTGTAGTAAAATAGTACGATGAATACAATATTAAACATTGCGTTATAGGCAATAACATAAATGTGTGGGTGTATAGTTTATATTTACATTGGTAAAAATAACTTTTTTTTTCGTTTTTAAAATGTATAAACACGTTATTTTTCGTACCAAAACTAGAAACCTATTTCTAATATAAATGATTATAAGGTTAATACAAGAAAGATTCAGGCGTACTATTTCCGTCAATCTCTATAAATAACATTTCTTTTTTTAAATTATTATTTCGAATACTGAAATGATCTGTTGACAGAGTGTTGTGAGAGAGAAATGTGTTTGTAAATTAAACAAACAGATGTAATAGCATTCATATTAAACCAAAACTCTCGAATTTTTCGATAATGAAAGAAAATTTTCCGCAGTTCATTGAAACTACGATGAAAATAATTTAACGTAGGTCTGAAATCCCTTGCTATGGATTGCATTTGAAGATATAACAACACACACATTCTTAGTAACTTACTAGATATGACATGTGATACAGAACATTGCAGGTTCTAATGTCACTAAAAATTAAAATAATACGTAAAACACTATAAAAAATAATATAAAAAATAATTTGAAACGCTTTAAATAAATTAAATAAAAAAAATAAATGAAAACACATTAAATAAAAAATAAAATAAAATTTCACCCTCTACAATGAACAAAATCTACATGTATAATCCCGTACTTTCCTTATATCTTACATCTTAATCATTTCCGGTCTTACAAATCACCTTTCCTGTTCCAACAAGCTCCCAAACAACCTACATCCTGAAAACCCTTTTTGGAAAAAAACATGTCTAATCCGGTTTCCTGTCTTATTTCCTGTCGCGTTTCCGGTCTTAAAATAAATTTCATGTAAAACTTTTAGAAAGTAAAACAAAGTCAGAAAGATTTCCATTTTTATTTCAGGTGTTAACAAATAAAATTTTTATTTCAAGTGGAAAAAAAAAAATTCTTCGAACATTCCGCTAATATTACTTTCAAACTAAATTCATTCTTATAGTTGGATTCCTACAACTCAACTCCACTCGACTAGAAGGATCAGAATCAACAAAAAAAATTAAGCCCTCTCCAAAAATAAGCCCTCCCCTACTTCGTTATCCTACTTCCTTTCCGGTTAAACTTCCTGTCTAAACATGCCTGTTATCAGCACCTGCGACTTCCGGTGACCTTCACAGTGACAGAAGGTCACCACCATCTCCACCACTGGCGTAGAACCCCTATTTATTATCTACTAAGGTACTCGAAAAATTTTGATATTTTCTTGTTTGATATTATTTTTGCATTAAATATAAATACTGGTATTAATTCCACATTGTCAGTTTTATGAAATATAATTTAAACATTCAGCCCCAAAACACGATTTTTTTCTTTTAAATACAACCTTTTTTTCATTTATGAAAAAAACCCTTAGAAGATAGTCTAAAACACCTTGATGTTGCTAAAAATGACCATTAATTTAGATTTTACAATCATATATACATGTATGAAACCTTCAGTAAGACCTTAAGTAAAACTTTTTAAGTTGACCCCCCCCCCTCCCTTCTATGTTTCCACCTGTCTATAAGTTACACTCCTAAATGCGGTTGGTTAGTCAGATCTCACATTCCCCTCAGTAATGTTAAACCTATGGGAGTGGCATACATTCTTATTTTTAAAATATCTCATAAGTAAATTAATATTTTTGACTTCTTTTTTCTGTGCACTCTTCTTAAAGAATGTTTTTTTATATATATAAAAAATATTTCTAAAATATACGCTTAATTTTATCTGAAGCGTTAAAATCTTACTCCCAGATCAGACGATTCTAACACATAAAATATTAAATTAAGCATATATTTTAGAAATTTTTTGACAGCTGAGTAAAAAAGGAAAACATTTAAAAAGAGTACGCGGAAAAAAAAGTCAAAAATATTAATTTCCTGAGGAAATATTGTGAAAATAAAAATGTATTGCACTCCCAAGCTCCCATTGGTTTAACATTAGCGAGGGGCGTTTGAGATATGACTGACCAACCCCCTTAAGGCTCTACTCAAATCCACATTTTCTGTTTTATGACACATTTCTGAATTCAATTTTATTCAAAAACGAATGAAATTTGCAGGTGCTGTTGCTCTTAAATTGTGTAATCGAACAGTTTTTCTTTTTCATTTTTCGGTAAAGGCAGATATTTCAAAAAATGCTGTCAAATAGTTGGCGATTTGAACAGAATTTCCGGATGCGACAACGCTGGAAAGAAAACTGTCATCATGAGAAAACAATCGCTTATAACTCAAGATGTAATTTATTTATCGAAAGGGGGAAATAAAACTGTTTGATTCCAAATAACTTCAATGATAATGTCTGCAAGCGTCATGCTTTTACCTTTAAAAAATATCGCTTATAACTCAAGAAGTAATTCATTTATCAAAAAGGAAATGAAACTGGTTGATTCCAAATAACTTCAATAATAATGTCTGCATGTGTCATGCGTTTACTTTTAAAAACAATCGCATATAACTCAAGATGTAATTCATTAATCGAAAAAGGAAATAAAACTGATTCCAAATAACTTCAGTAATAATGTCTGCAAACGTCATGTTTTTAATTTTAAAAACAATCGCATATAACTCAAGGTGTAATTCATTTATCGAAAAAGGAAATAAAACTGTTTGATTCCAAATAACTTCAATAATAATGTCTGCAAATGTTAGGATTTTACTTTTAAAAACGAGACCGCAAATGTGTCAGAAAGTTTTGTGTTTTTAAGCGGGGGGAAATATTTTTTGAGTACCGCCTTAAGAGTGCAACAATTTCGCAGTTTATAAATTTCGTATCTTTATAAGTTGCCCTGCTACCAGTCACCTTTCACAGTTTCCTCTGCATAACTTAATAAATTTTTAATAAAGAAGCATCAGTATTATTTACGAAAAATCCTTACAATATTCTGAAAAAACACCTTGATGTTGCTAAAAATTTTCACTAGTGGAAAAAAAAGTGAATACCCCAACTCTTCCGCAGATCATCGAATGAAAATATGACTGATAAACCTATTAGTAATATTGTCTACTGATTAATTCTATAATTCGGAGGGGTTGGCCCTCGGTTCTCAGGTTACATATTGAAATTGTAACAAACTTTAAAATGTTCAATACCAATACCTGATTTTGAAATTATATTTGTATTTTTCGGTAAATTTTACCTCCGGATATCAAACAGGAACATAGTTTAGTAATTATGCAGTTAGAAAGACTTAATGTTAAATTTGTTTTAACCCCTTAACAGATTTGCATGCTTGGTGTACGTGGAAGAAAAGTTTCCGTGTTCCGATACTCAAAGCTTTTGTATACCACTAATTTTTAATTATAAACTTCATTTTATTTAATGACAGAAATTTTTCGATTAAGTAATGCGAATATTTTAGTTAAAAAAGCGTGATGCTTTAATACTTTTTAATTTATTTAATTCAAAAAGTAATGGTAAAGCAAAGTAAATAAAAGTGGGGTTAATTATTGCAAAACAGATTGCAAAGCGGGTATTTTTACAAGCATAAACTCAAAAACTGTACTTGGAGAAATAAGTTGTAATTCTGAATTCGCATGTATGAAGCTTCTAGAAACAGATCCCAGTTAAAAGAATTGTAGGGTACAATTCATATATTATTTTCAAATTCTTTTCAAAATAATAAAAACGAATTTAACATTAAAAGTTTCAAAATTTACATCAGTATATTTCCCGCACCTTTTCGACAGAATGACTTTCCATTTGTATCCAAAGATAAAATTTGCCAAAGAAAGTTTTGCAATGTTGTCAAAATTAGGAGTTAGTGGTAAAAAATATAAAGTTTGTAACAATTTCAATTTGTAGACACTCCTGACGCATAATTTAAACATAGCATTAATTAGTAGACGTTATTACTAATCGGTTGTTAGCACTCACGTTTTACACGATGATTTGCATGAAGGTTAGAAAGTTAGCAGGGGCCCCCGTTCAGACCGGTTATTTAAGATATCTTAGACTGCCGAACAGAGTTCCCCTGAGAGAGTTCCACAAACTCTCACATTCTATGGCTAGATACAGCCACTGCCACTCACTTTGATTGATTGTGGAGGCCCGCTTTAACTGATTGGCTGTTGAGGCTGGATTTTACTTAAGCACATGCGCACATCTTATATTTGTTCAGATCTCAGACACAGTGCCGTTTAATGAGTTATCTTAGACGAATTTTGCAATGCGAACAAGTGCTTTAATTTCGGGATGTAGCACCTCAAAATTGGCGGTCTGAGGTATCTTAAATATACAGTATGAACAATAAAATATAATCTATTTCTATGGTCTGAACGGGGTATAAGTATTTTTATTTCACGACTGTACTTTTAGTTTAGCTATTACAACCAAATATATATATACCTAATAAAACTTTTTAAAACCTAGCATTTTCTGAGTGTGGATGTCTTCAAATTTCAGCATGGAGAAAATTCAAGGAAATAATCACCAACGAACCAACGAAACCATATTTAAAAACAGTATAATTGTTCCTTTAACTTTCATTTGCCAGTGGCTGAAACAAGTCGTAATTCTTTGGATTTCGTTACTATTAGAAGAAGTTCAATGAATATCAACCATACCCATTTTACAAAGGACTGCAATGGGTCCTTTAAATGTGATTCATTCTGTATTAAAAGTTCAAAGGGATGGTCGACATAAATTAAAATTTATTTCTTTTAATTTAAAAGCTCTGTAAACTAACTGACATGAAAAAAGCATTTCCTACGTAAATATAACATGTTAAAAAAAAAAGGGTTTTCTGCACAAAAATATGTTTTTCTAGAAAATAGTGTATGCGAAATTAATATTAAAAATGCTCCATTTGATTTCTAAAGGAACCAAAACAAAAAATTACTTTAAGCTCAGTTTCTAAAAGTTTTATATATAAAATTTTATTCCAGTTATATTTTCAGCCACACTGGGTAAGCTTTTTCATCTTTTCCTTTAATATTTATTGTATTTTTTAATTATAAATTTGGTACTCTTTTTTTTTTTTTACCACATGGATACCTATTTATTTGAAAAGTAAAACCGTTAATGAACTTGAAAAAATTGAAAGAGATTGGTGGATAAATAATTCACCTGGGGCACTGATTATTGGTTACAGCTAGTGTTGCCAGGTGATCCTATTTACGCGGGACGTCTCGATTCTCAGGTATTCCATGACCCGTCCCGCCAAAGCATTGCACGAGACGTAAAAGTCAAAAATTTTCATGATGCATAAATCCTTTTAACTTTTCGCTTTTACCGTGTTATTCATCAGTCTGCGTCGAATGGAATTTAATACAAAATAATAAAAAAAAATAACCAGTAAACAAATGAAACCTTTGAGCGAATTATTTTGTGGTACTTTTTAGTAAAAATAATTTAAATTAAGCATAATGTAAAAAATTTAAAAACAAAGCTTCATCACCATCACTTAACTACATTAATTTAAGCGATACAACCGAAGTAATTTAAATATAATTTGAAACAATGCCAGAAAAAAAAGTACATTGGGATAATTAAACATATAACCTTTTTTATATCAATCTCACTTAAAAAAACATAAGAGAAGAAAAGCATCATGAACTTTCTTTTAAATAACTTTTTTATAATGGAGATTCTTTTTCTTTTTACATTTTATGGTGGTTTACATTTTTAAAAGATTTGAACTCATACAGAATACAGTATTTCTCAGAGTATAAATTGTCCCCTAAATTCGGCAAAAATAACATGTTCTTTCATTTAATTGCTAGTATTTCCGCATAGAATCCTTCACCTGAAATAATAGCAAAAATTCACGAATTTTGCGATTTAAAAATGCGAAGAAAACTAATCTAAAATACTGGTATTCAAACTTAAGGACATGTTATTTCTTTCGAAATTTAGGGTTGACATATACACCTGAAAATGCGGTATATAAATATTATTGGAATGTAATTAGATATATAATTAAACAAAATCTTTTTGAATTGTAAGACTGAAAATTAAAAAAAAAAAAACGGAGCGAAAATTTTTTCTAGTGTATAATTTAGGTGTTTTCATTATATAAGGTAATTGAGTACATTTCCTGTATAAGGGCCTTGGTGGGATTGAGAAAGTGACCTTGGCAAGGGAAGGAAATTTGGTGTCTGCTTTTTAGACGTAAAAGTATGTAAATACGAGGGTGGTTTGATAAATTCTCGGCCTCACAGTGAAAGCACAAGATTTTTGACATAATTTCATATTATTTTTCAATCTAGTCCCCTTGCAACTTAATACATTTAAGACTCACTCTTGTGTGCAGCCCTGTATGAGGGTGATTCGAAAGTTCTCGGCCTAACAAAGAAAATACAAGATTTTTGACAATATTTCATTTTATTTTTCAACTTGCAACACAATACATTTCAGAACACTCTTGAGAAATGTTCATTCTTTGGCGTTTTTGGTCGACGTTCAGTAAATGCGGCATGCATCGAGCGGAAAGCTTTTTCATACCCAAAACATCATGTAAAATATAGTGGACACAGTCTGTCGAGATGTTTGCAATGTCAGCAAGTTGGCGTATCTTTAATCGGCGATAATTCAATACAGCATTGTGAATTTTTGAGACGATTTCATCGGTTATAGCGGTTTTTGGGCGTTCTGAGCGTTCATCATCGTGAATTGATTTCCTACCATGTTTAAATTCAGAAGCCCACCTTTTTATCGTCGAATATGAAGGACAAGAATCCTTTAAGGTGGAATGTAACTCTTTTTGTATGCCCGTGGGGGTTAAACTTTTTTTAACAAAGTATTTTATGACAGCTCGAAGTTCAATTTTTCCAAATTTAGAAAGTGTCAAAAGCTGTTTATTTTAATTTATCGACCAGCAGTAACCAATAATCTCAGGCGTCTGTAACTCGGCGGCATGTCATCTAAAGGATCATTCTTTACAAACATTATTGTCATTTGGTCATACTTGTTTCATCTCTGTGTCAGGCCGAGAACGTATGTTATGATTGAAAAATAAGGGTATTCAATAAATAGAGGTGTCTCCTTTTGGGACATGTCTTTATGGAGGTTTTACTTTCACAGCGGAGTGAAACCTCCATAACAGACACCTATATTTAGCGAACAACTTTTCAATTCACGATGCATACATATTTACATACTTCTAAAAAGCAGGCACCTCAGAATAGCGGACAAATGGAGAAGTTTTACTGTTTTTAAATTAAAATTTTTTTTTGTCAATTTCATCTTACTGTACGAATCTGTTTATTTATTTTTTTTCTACATTTTTCTGGATATTATTCAAACAGGTATGTGTTCATTTTTCATATTTTTTTCTTTCCACTATTGTTGTATGATGTTTCTGCGTTGTTTTTAACGGTTATATATATATATACGAGGGTCACACAGAAATTTTTGAGATACGTCTAAATGGCACAAGCTAAACTTATCAAATCTTAGGAGTGTTAAAATTAGTTCCCTAAAAGGTCAATGCACTTTTGTAGGCGAATTTTCCAAAGATTAAGTGCCTCCAGCCATCTATTTTTTGGCATAGATGAAAAACATTTTTTATAGCCTGATCAATTTTCTCTTCGGAATAAAAACGATGCCCACATATTTTTTTTTGGTTAAAAAAAATAGCCAAAAGTCGCACATAACAAGATCAGGAGAATAGGGTGGATATTCTATAACTTTGATGTTAATTTGTTCAAGAATTTCGACAGTAATCCTTGCTGAATGAGAAGATGCATTGTCATGGTGAAGCATGAGTCCCCAAACATTCACCTCTTGAAGAATTTCTAGAAGACACTTAATGGTGTACCAGTTATCTGTAACTCTCTTCTGTCCCTCTAGCTCAATGGCTTTGACCAGACCTGTACTTCTGAAGACCATGACATTTATCACTTTTTTCATTGCCAGTTGCCTTTTCACCATTGTTGGTTTGAGATCATCTTCAAAGACCCATACTTTACTTTCTTGACGGGTTGAAACATACAAAAAGGTATGTACGTCTCATCACCAGTTGTGATTTTAGAAATAATGCGGTGGCCACCCTCGTTAAGTAGTTTTAGGGTTTCTTTACTAATTCTCACATGCTCCGATTTTTGGTGTTCTTTTTAATTATGGGGGACCCAACGACAAACTAATTTTTTCATATACAGTTCATCATGAATAATTTTATGTATAGCTGCAGCTCATCATTTGGTAGGTACAGCGATTAACATCGATTAATATTTTTCGTACGGCCGACACATTTTCTGAGACTGCAGCTGACAATGGTCTTCCTGAGTGGTCTTCATCCAAAAGAGAATTTTGACTTTTTCTAAATTCTGTAAACCATCTGAATACTGAGGCACGAGATGGAGCAACATTTCCATATGCTGATTTTAGACGTTAAAGGCATTCTTCTTGATTTAGCCCAACTTTAAAATCGTAGAAAATCATAGCTCTATAATACATCGCCTACTCCAATTTTCTCTTCTTTCTAAATTTATTCTACGATAGTTAAATTGCAATTGTTGCAACAAATTTTTTTCTGCGGACATAAAAGTGTTCAAATTTACATATCCGAACAATATATATATATATATATATATATAATTATATATTGGCATATAACGTCTGCCCTGTCTCAAAAATTACAGAGTGACCCTCATATACGTATATATAATACCTTATAGAAATCAAAAGACAAACAAGAACGAAAAATCGTGCATCCAGCATAGATTATGAAACACTTTCCAACACATCCAGAAAACTGTAACGAAAATTCACCGTTAAATAAGGTAAAAGAAGATATGTAAGTAAACAGTTTAGAAAATATATACCACTTTGAAAAATACAGTTTTCGAAATTACCTTCCATTGCAAAAAATGTAGTCGAATTATTTTGTGCAGTCCTGTATATGATCTGTAGATTTGGATATATAATACGTAACATGATAAAATTTAGTTCAGTTTGAAAACTCACATTTAGGAATTACCGCCAATCGATGGAAATGCACTCGAAATATTTTGTACAGCCCTGTATATTAGCTAAAGACTTTTGTTCACATCACATATTAAGCTAGTTTTTAATTCAGATAAAAAACGCATAAGGCAACTTAACCCTCACTTCCAGTAATTACCAACCGTAAACGATAATTTATTTTTTTCTTTGCATAGCCCTGTATATGAATTTATTTATATTCCAGAAACTTATATTAGTCTACTAAATATAGTTTAGCAAGAAAATGCGTAATACAATTAAAAACTACCCTTAAGCAATTCACTCATTGCGCAATACCATACCATACCATACCATACCATACAATACTATACCATACAATGCCATACCATAGTGCGTAATACTTATGAATTTCCTTGTGGAGCCCTGTATATGATCAACCGAATTTATACACACCACGTAATATGAAAAAAAAAAATAGTTAAATTAAAAAACGCAAACCAAAGTTGAAAACGCACTTATCACACATAGACTGTAATTATCGCACGTATACTGTAACCGAATTCTTTAGTGTGTCCCTCTAAGTCTAAATGAACGATAAACGCAATACACACTATATATTTAATATTCAAGTTTTAAAAAAAAAAATTACAACCAAAATTATTATGATTGCTTTTTCCAAAACAGCTTATTTGTTAAGGCAGGGGCTTCAGTTAACTATGTGTAATATTTTTTGTGTAGTAGATTTTATTTTACTGAACTTATTGAATTTTAATAACCAAAACTCGTTCCACTTATCTCAAATTTATCTTTGATTATGATGGCATGTCTATTATAACGCAAAAACATGTCTGTGACAAACGCTGATGTCATATTGACGATGGCACCACTTCACCAATAAATTTCAATTTTACTGCAAATTTTTGAAAGTATGAACATCACGGAATTTCAATATTTAACACCGTAGAATAGGAACAGAATATTCTTTCAGGTGAAATTTGTTTAAAAACTGTCTCTCAATTTACTAATTTAAAAAAAAATAATTTTCAAGCATGATTTTCTCTTAAATCTCTCTATCGTGTGCAGCTCGATTACGAAAGATTAACCCGTTTTCAATTAAAACAATACAAATAGTTCAGATTTGTTTCCGGCTAATATTCCATAACGAAAGTGAAACTTCACCAATAAATAAATAAAATAAGAAAATAATATAAATAAAACACAAATTTGTGACCTAAACCTCTGAATTTAGGAGAATAAAAAGACTGCTGTAAGTTGCGAAATCTTTGGCGATTTCTTCCGCTATTAACTTCTGGCATGCGACTAATACGAAAGCATCACTTTTAATACACTTCAAAACTTTGATTGAAAACATTATTGATATTTTTCATATAAAAATGCTTTTTTGGTGTTAGTGGACAATATAAAAAAAATATATTAAATGTAAACAAATCTACTTGAGTTTTCAATAAAAAAAAATTCACCTGTAATTTAGAGAGCCTAACGTGAATCACTTAGTTATTCAGTAATAAATAAACCTTATACTTTTTAAAAGGATTCATGTTGCACTTTAATAATATGAAATGAAAACATATATATATATTGTCAGTTATTATATTTTTTACCCGAGCCTTTCAGTTTTCCAACATAAAAAAAAGACTTAGGACTATGTTATCTAGTTTCTTGAACACCTACTAATTTTTCAGCGGTTACTGGTTAGACTCAGATATCTAGGAAACAGTTGTCAGTGTACTGCTAAATTCCGAACTCAGCTGACAATGAGAAAAGAAAATGGATTAGATGAAAGCGATAAAGAATTCACGGAGTTAGGGAGAAGACATCCAGAATCAATATCAGAAGAAAAGTTGGAAAGAAAAAAAGAATACAAGAAATGAAGATATCGTTCGTGAAAGAATCCAGCAGAAAATACTATGAAATATGGAAAAAGAAAACAAAATGAATAAAAAAGTTCAACCTTTAATGCTTTTGAATTTGAAATAATCGTGATATTTTTATAGGAATTCTACCAATGGCAATTCTTCCACTATGACTGCAATAATGTTAGTGTAAAAGGTTGTCAACCAGCTGATTATAATCGAATTATTAATTGTCATCGCACTTAAATGCAATAGAAACGGAGAAACCGTTTTTATCTTATGAAAAAAAGAGTGAGAAAGTATTTTCTGTAAGTTGTTTTATAATGAATGCTCAATTAGCTCTTAACGTGATTTGAGACACCGGGACATAAACATTTTACATTTTTTTAAAGTAATGTTTCTTCATTTTTCCCCCTTAAAATGTATATTTATTTATATGTTTCATTTAAAAAATTAGTCGGATCTGCCAATCCTAAAACTTTCTTCTATCTCATACATGTTAATACTTCAAAATTAGCTATTACAGCGGAAATAAAATCAATATTTACCGTTATTCTGTTGTACGTCAGCTGCTTGCGAAGCGCCCGGATTACCTTCGCTGCACGAGCAGCCGATTTACAACAGAACTAAGAAAAATCGAGAAAATCGCTATCACAGCGCTTCCTTCCGTCAGAATATCCCCAAATATAATTGGGACCCGCTGGCAATGATAAAAAACGTACACATAAAATTTGGGCCAACTCTATGCATAACTTTATACACTTTCCGATGGTACAGTAATGAAAATGGTACAAAAGTTGCTATTACAGCGCCCCTTCCTGCGGAACACCTCCATATTCACGAAGGACTTCCTGACCATAGTCACAAACCTATGAAAAACATTGGTTTAATTCTATGCATATGCATAGCTTCGTACACTTTACGATGATACAATGAGGACAGACAGACATTTTGCATAAACATGTTTTTCGGGATCTTTGAACCCTAAAATGTGTAAATCCGTCGAAAACTGGAAGTCTAAAAAAATTTCGATTACAATATTTTCTTCTATTATAGATAAAATAAAGTAAAAAAATTAAAAAAAAAAAAAAATTGTCCATGTTTAAAATTTAATACATCTTCTGAAAAAATAACAAGTTATGCACAATTTTTTTTTCATTTTTAAGCATACAGAAACGAATAAATATTAATTCGTCTTTGGTATTTACAAAAATATTTACTTAAACAAACAATTATTTTTCATTTTATTATTATTATTATTATTATTATTATTATTATTATTATTTTATTATTATTTTTTTTTTTTTGACTACGGGAGCCGTATTTTAAAATATTTTTCCTCAAAACTAAAAATATTCTGAAGACAATTTAAGGAATATGTAACTGAAAAACATTTTAGAAAGTGCAGGAACTTAGTATTTATTGGAAATTTAAGTAATCAATCCAGATGTCATATATCTTGAAAAAATACATTCTGAGATAAATGCTTTTAAATCCTATAACAAAACGCAGAAACCAGACAGCGCTACATAAAAAGTATATCATATTTATATGAAGTTTACGTCATTTCATTTTAAAAGCTTCAGAGTATTTTTCTATCTAAAAAATAAAAATATGATTATTTTCGAGATTCTTGTGTATACCACTTTGAGAGTCTACTTCACTCACGCGAAACACGAGCTCGTTAATGTTTATCCTTAGGGAGAAATTTTAAAAATATCTCATTTGCATTTCAATATTTTTAAATGACTTTTTTTCATTGGATAGCTGAGGGCGATCTCTACAAAGGCCGTTTTATAATTTTTCGATTTTGTTTACAAGTTTTTTTTTTAGATACTTTCATTTTTTATATCATTTTCGCTTTCGAAAATGAAAGTATCTTCATAATAAAATCTGTATACAAAATCGAAAAAGTAAAACACTGCCTTCGAAGAGATCGACCTCAGCTATGGGTTGTGTTCTTCAAAGTTGTAAGTTCGTTTTGAATCTTTATAATTAGTATATTGAAGTTATATTCTGCTAAGTAAAGTTTCGGGAAAGTTGAATTACTTTGGATTAAGGAAAATTTAGTAGTGTTCTTTCTCAAATCCTTGCCCGATTAAGTTTTAATAAACTTGACCATTAAATTTTACATCTTGTGCACTCCTTTACGACTGAACAGCCTGGTTCACTCTCACTAACAGCAAATGGTTGTTACAAAGTTGGTGAAAGTTCCATGTTCCCCAGGAACTAACTTCTCGCCTGATCGTACGGGATGAATAGACGGCATGGCAGGGCCTATGGAGGCAGTTCCCGAGGCCCTCAACCATGGAGAATTTTAGCAGTACCTGTGGCTCGCGTTCCAGGCGCACTGGTTCAGGGGAGGTAGTACGCACCCCTGTGACATGCGAAGTCGGGCCCAATTCTGAAGATGTCATTGATTCAGGCTGCAATGCTATTGCCGAAAAAACGAAGATTGCAATACTCCTTAGTTTGCAAACTGCTAGAATATTTTGGGTAGTAACTGCAAGAATATTTTGGGGGATCCGAGGAAAAGGAGCCAACGACTGAAGAGAAGGCCGTTAGTTAGCGACTATTCAAGACAGTGAAGGGGATGATCGCAAAAGAATTTTTCCGGTCGCTCGATATTCTGTATGAGAGCAGCATCGACGAAAAGGAACTGATAAGTAATTTGGAAATAAATACGGACCCCACTTTCGACTATGAAGAACCTGCAAAAAAAAAGCAGACAGGAAGTGAAGGATTATCCGCAGAAATAATGGCGAAAGCAGTAGAAACGTATAAGAAGGTAAAGAAAAATAAACTAAAGGCTGTGCAACATATATGTAGGCAGGTAAAAGACCACAAGATGATTCAACGGTGGGGACAATACGTAGGGAAAGGTGGGAACATGCAGAGCAAAATGAAATTAATTTCCAAACACGCGTGGTCGCAGTTTTATCATCATCGCAGACAGTTAGTAGCCACCGTTCATGACAGGGACCTCAAAATGTGGGCCACTGACGAAACATTGGAGCTTGGAATTCCCTGATTAACAGAAATCTCACACTTCATCAAGAATTTCAAACAGGCACATAAAATAACAAGTCGGAAGGTAACATAAATCGTAACAAAAAGAGATTTGTTTCCAGAAGTGTCTCTGCAACCTGTTATCGACGGATTCCGGGAAAACGTGAAAAAAATGATTGAGCAACGAAAGTATCCACTGTCCAACGTCCTGAACACCAATCAAAGGGACTTCTAATACGAGATTGTATCTAGTAGAACTCTTGATATGAAGGGATCTAAAGACGTGGGTGCATCGGTAATCAGTAAAAACAAAACGACTCATTCCTATAGCGTGTAAATGTGTATTAACGCCAGTGGAAAATTTAAAGGAGCTTTACTACTTGTAACACAAGAATGTCAAGGGGGATTTCGTCCCAAAGTTATTGAAAATATACAGCGAATATCATACTCAAATTTGCTCATTGCATGCTTAAAAGGAAAGAGCACAAAACAAATAACTGCGGCATACTTCGATAAACTAAAAGAATCGATTGGTGATCGGGAAACAATCATGGTCCTGGTTAGTTGGAGTGGCCAAACGGATCTACGTTTATGCATAGAGAAATTTGGATTTAATGTGAAGCCTGTTTTTCTCCATCCGATCACGACAAAATGTCTTCACAATTAGACGTTTATTTCTTTCAACAATACAAGTACTTAATAAAGAGAGTAGTGGAATATTCAAAAACTCATCAGAGTGTTTGTGGAGATGTCGACATGGCCACTAGAGAAAGCATAATAAAATTGCATAAGTTGGCCTATAACCAATTTTCCTTGCCCACCTTCGATGACATGCGTCGGTATGCCTTTCAAAAGGCTTTAATTAGAGACACAATTCCCGTCTTTCGATCAGTTAAACAGGCATGCTTTAACTTAACTAATAACACATGTGACAACTGCGAAACACCCACTTTCATTGTGTGTACCTGCTGTTGGAAACACTAGTGCTTCAGCCATTTCTATTCGGAGACCACTGACCAGGCCCCTACCTACCGGGATTCGACCCGGTTTGACGGGTTTGAGTGCCTTAGCCATTTCTATTCAGAAATGCACTACCATCCGTGAAGTTACTTTTTCCACCAAGGGGATGGCCACCAAAACTGTCTTCTCTGTAATCTCTGTAATACTTCAACTCTCTTTTCTACCATACAGAATGTTTTCCTGCATAGCTCGCGACCTGGATATATCAATAAATGGCAGAAATACATCGGCCTATAACTGTTCACCAGTTGCATTCGGACGGATAGTTGTATACATTTCCTTGACCCCCTTGGTAAGAGGTTTCCAACGACACCACTCTCGACAAAATCCCGATCTGGCAGTTGTGGACCTTCCCTGGTTAGCCTGGTTGCAGCTACTATATTACGTTAAGTTAAAAATGAAAAAAAAAAGAAAAAGATGCCAATTATTAGTGTGTAATTGCGTGCATACAATTTTTGAAATATTCTGTATATTAAAAGGATGCTACAGGGATCATGTTTGGGGGCTCCTATATTGTAGGAAGAGCTAACTAGTCAGTGGATATTATACTAGAGAAAAGTGTACCTCTACGAGAAGAAATAGTTCTTTACTGAATTTGAAAGAAAAAGCACTTTAAATCTATATATTTTTTTTTAGATTTTTTCATTAAAAAACGATTTACTGATTAAACAAAATTGATTTAGCTTAATGTATAAGCATTTTTATGATAAATACCTACAATATTAACTTGTATCTCTTCACGAAATAAGTTTCTCGCGAAATTTTGGCGATTGAAATAAATCAATGTATAACACTAGGACCCCCGCAGTGTTAAGTGGCGTTGATCTGCGACAGAAAATTCTCCTGCAATTGTGGGAGATTTTAGATTTTTGATGTCCAATCAAATGTTTCATTTTTTGAACTATTGAAGATAGAGTAAAAATTTTGACTGATTTGAATTTTTCGGAAAATTTCAACTCAAGTACATATCAAACATATACATAAAATATGTAATATAACAAGAGTTTTCTTTTCTGAAAAATAAAACTTGTCATGAAAAAGTTCTTTATTTACGAACTTTCAACGTACGTCGGTATTCCCGCGTTCCTAAGTTAAAAGTATTCTTATTTTAATTACAAAGATATCAGCAGTTAATTTAATTTGTTTTTTGATATATGGTATAATTCAATATATCAACAGTATTTCAGACTCAGAAACTAACAAACAAACAAACAAACAAAAATTCACCAGTATCCACAGTTTATATTTTTGTTTTATACATAAATGTAAGTTAATTTGATAGGTTTAATTATAATTTAAATTGATATAAATCAATAATTTTATTTCCAATAACATAGAAAAGAGATAGTTACCATTTAAAAGTATTTAACAATAGTTTAGTGTCACATAATTAATGAATTCAACAGTAATGTTGTCTTTCTGCATATGCCCAAAGTAGAACTTCCTATCAACAAAACAAGTGGACAACATTCTTTTTCTTTCTTTACTAGTCTAGTAAACACAAGTATTATTTCAGATATATTTCGTACCTGGTTTCCCTATTAGCGAATTATGCGCATATAGCAGAAGAACAATAATGCCGAATATTGGGATATTCCATATTTTGGAATGGAATGATTTTATAATCACTTTATGGCTTTAAACCTTTAGCGGGCGGTGTCCACAAAAAAGGACACCTAATTTTAATTCCAAAACGGACAAACGGCACCAATAATATTTAATTATTTTTTTTCTTTTTATAAAGTACGGGAAAATAAGCTAGTTTTTATTCTCTAATGAATTCTTTTGTAAATGCTGGTGTCAGTCCATATTTTCATCATTTTAAAAACAGACTTATTCCGCGCCGGAAAGGGTTAATAATAACTTTATAAAAAATAAGATAAGACAAAATAAATAATATAAGAGATTGCTTTGATTTAAAGAAAAGTTTAAAAATATATTTGGTTGGATCAAAAAGAATAACGATATCCAGTGTGAATTCAGGGGGTGGCCCGGGGGTTGCCCCCCCCCCCCCGATATCAAGTGCCCGACACCCCCCCCCACCCTTCCCCCTAAAGTGATGACGTTATATATGCACAGCCCCTTTTTCTCTTTGTAGAATATCCAATTTAAAAAATATTCATACCATTTACCAATTTCCGTACCCTTAAGGCTGTTCTCAAATCCAAACTGGCTACTTTGACATAATTTTAATGCATTTTTGTTTGGAAGTGAAGGATATTGATAGGTGTGCTTATTCAGAAACTTTGTAATCGAAAGACGTTTTCCATTTTTTGATCAAAGCAGACATTTTTTCAGAAAATACTGTCAAAGCCGGCGTTTTGAACAAAATTTACAACGCCGCAGCGCGAGAAAGGAAAACATGTGTCGTAACGTGAGACGAATCGCTTATAACTCTATAAGCAACTTATTTATTAAAAAATGGAAAACTCATTTCGATGCTTCCACCTTTAGATGCTTCCAGTCTTTAGTTTAAAAAATGTAGTTTTCTTTACGCCTGTTTATCATTTTAAACTAACTAATTTCTAACATTTTCATGAAGTCCTTTTCATTCGTAAATGCATAAAATTTACAAAAATTCTCATTCAGATAGCAAAAAATCGAATAGTATTTCGCATCTTCCTATAAAAGCGAATAATCTTTCAGAAAATTGTTAAAAATTAGCGTTTTAACCTGATGAATGCCGAAAAACATTCATTGAAAAGAGAACAAAATTTACTATATTCATCTAGAAGATATAAACAGGATTCATTTTGCTCATGTGAAAAAATCACGCTAAAAATAGCATTAAAAATCGCGAAAATTCAAAAATTGCAGAAGAAAAAAAATTATTTTTTGGACTAAAAGACAAACAGGATTCTTTGTTTTCGAATGTGGAAAAACCACAAAAATTCTATAAATTCAAATAAAAATATTCGCATAAAATTCAAAAATGTACGTAACGAATTTTGAATAAACTTTATTGAAAAGGGGATACAATTTACTAAATTGTACTAAAAGTTTAAAACCGGATTTATATTTAATAATGTGGAAAAATCGCTGCGAAACGCAAAAAACACCGCAAAAAAGAAAATTCGCTAAAAATTTAAAAATCGCAGATGACAAAATTTTGTACAGTGGGTTAAAAGTTTGTAGAAATAATTCTTTAACGAATATCAAAAAATCGGCGCGGAACATGGCAGTAACTCTTGCAAATTTATTCCTCCAAACAACGATTCAAGAACTCGCGATTCAAGGATTTACATCAAAAGTAAACAAATCTATACTAATAAAAGAAAGTTTCGCTCTGTGTGGTGTGTGTCTGTGTGTCTGTGTGTGTGTCTGTTGGCGATGGCTAGGAAAATCTAGCCCACCTAGAAGGCTGCAAATTTAGATTTAGGTAGTCCAAACCCTCTCCTGGTGCACCATTACTTCAGAATTTTAATATTTTAATTATTTACAGAAATATTAATTAATATCCAGAAAGAACTCTCATAAAAAATACGCTTTTATTCTCTTGGGTTGGTTGGTTCACTGGTTGGTTGCACCGATTCTTCACAGAAGTAATTAAATAAACCAGAGTAGCGGGGCATAAATAAGGATTTCTAACTAAATAGTGTCAATATGGATTGAAGTTATTAGCGTAGAGCCATGCGACTGCCGCGCCACCTGTACATGACAAATTACACATACGTCCCACTGATTGAAATATTTTCCAGGGAAATTTTTCTTCATGACAATTAGTCGGGTTCTTTTTTTTTTTAACATGGCATTTATTATTATGATGGAAATTGTTAATACAGAAAACTTTATTTAACAGATTCTTTTTTATATTTGCGGGAATGAAGTGGGGCAAGGGTCTAATTACATTTAAGCTTCAAGGTGTATTTCTAGAAAGCAGTTACCACAATTTCCGAATAATAGTCAAAGCCAAATTTCAAATTAAGTTCCTAGCTTAACCAAATGAATCAATCTTTAAAGATGTATTGTGATCCTCCTAATTAGTTATTTGCTGAAAGCCACTTGAAAAACGCCCCCCCCCCTCCAGGCCCGTCCTTCAAGGTTTTTTCTCTGCTCCGTTTCCATATCTCAGCAACTATCTTTCCGATTTCAACGCAAGTGATTTCAAACATTATAATTAATTTAATAGTCACCCTTTATAACAATAAACTAAATTTATGAGTAGCGGTTACCACTATTTACGAATAACAGTTTAAGCCAAATTTGTAATTAAATTCAAAGCTTAAGGAAACGAACGAATTTTGAAAGATGCATAGTGGTCCTCCTAATTAGTCATTTGCTGAAGGGCACTTGAACATCCCCCCCCCCCCCCCGGGACCTCCTTCAAGGATTTTTCTCTAACTATGCTCCGTTTCCATATCTCAGCAACTATCTTTCCGATTTCAACGCAAGTGATTCCAAACATTATAATTAACTTAATAGTCACTCTTTATAACATTAAACTAAATTTATGAGTAGCGGTTACCACTATTTCCGAATAATTGGGTAAGCCAAATTTGTAATTAAGTTCCTAGCTTAAGCAAACGAACGAATTTCGAAAGATGCATAGTGCTCCTGTTAATTAGTCATTTGCTGAAGGGTACTTGAACGACCCCCCCCCCCCGGCTCCTCCTTCAAGGTTTTTCTCTAACTATGCCCCGTTTCTATTTCTCAGCAACTATCTTTCCGATTTCAACGCAAGTGATTCCAAACATTATATTTAACTTAATAGTCACCCTTTATAACATTAAATTAAATTTATGAGTAGTGGTTACCACTATTTACAAATAAGAGTTTAAGCCAACTTTGTAATTAAGTTTCTAGCTTAATAAAACGAACGAATTTTTATGCATGCATAGTGGGCCTCCTAATTAGTCATTTTCAGAAGGACACTCGAACATCCCCTCCTCTCGGCACCTCATTCAAGGTTATTTTCTCTAACTGTGCCTGATTGCAATAACTGGGCTAATAATGTTCCAATCTTCTCGAAACCAGCTCAATTTTGTAGTGCGCCTACTATGCAGTAACGTAGGCAGCGGGGACCTGTCTCAGAAGTTCGTTCGGAAAGAGGTTTGTTTAGAACAGAATGCTCCCCTGGCGGTGGTAGGGGGGAAATAACAGATTTTCTAGAGCGTACGAGCATGCCGGGTATACGGTTCCGAAGCCATTGTACACCGTGGCCAGAGTTTCATTTTTTAAGAGATTTAAGTTTATTACAAGGGCTCGGGCAACGCCGGGCGGGTCAGCTAGTATTATATAAAGTAAATCCGAAAAGGAATTTTCGCCAAATCATCGCTTATCTCCCAGTATGGCAATCTATTAGCGCCAAAGTAAGTGAACAGGTTTTCGTAGCTTTTCCTCCACTGCCAGGTTGCCTTTGCAGCGACATTAGTTTCTAATAAGGAAAGGGCATGTTTACAAACAAACAGTTCCATCAACCAATCGACCACTACATTTTTGTCATAGCTATCATTGCAGGAATCATCATGGCGAAGTAGACCTATCATATTGTAGACCAGATTAACATAGACCAATCAAATCTCCCCATCTCGTGTGTACAGTAGAAGTCGTAACGAACGAACAGGTTTATCTTACAAACCAACAGTAATTTGACCAACAATGTCGTCAAGTGCGAATACTAAAACACTAGCGAATTATGTATAAATGATTTTACAAACATCTAAAACCCTCTAAATTTAGCAATATAGAACAAAAATCAGAAGCTATCCTTTCTTAACATTATATAAATAAAAGCACCATTTTCATAGTATAATTTACATAAGATAAAAGGATTACCAGCAGAATTTCCGTTATTTCACAGATAATTGTTTAATATTATACTGGAGACACCTTATATGTGATTGACAAATTGCATAGCACTTTACGAAAAATAAATGTTATTTGTGTGAGCTTCTAATCCTTTTATTTCTTTTTCCGATTTATTTCGCCATGTTTAGAATACTCAGAAACTGCCACAGTAGAAGTTCAATTATTACAAAGAAAATGAAACATTTTCAATTCCAATTCCAAGTTCCAGATTAATCGATAAAAAGAGGAACTTTAATGAAAGACCAAGATCTAAAATAACCATTTTAAACAAAGGTGTTCTCTTTTTCGTGATTAGATTTCCGTGGGAACAGTCGACATAATGTTTTTTTAAATATACTTAAAATTTTAATTATATAACAATTTTTCAATCATCAGTGTTATTTTTACATTATGCCACGTTACCTTTAACTTGTCGATGTGATGTCACTGTGATATAATAAATGGTCACGGGTTTCTTCGTCAAAAGAGTGGACAAAATCTTATTCGCCATATTATAACTCACAGTTGACCGCCACTTCATAACTTCACTGTGAAGTCATCGTGATTTCATTTTAAATCAATTTCTATCACGTACAGCCCGATTACAAAAGCATAATCTATTTGCACATAAAACAATAAAATAGTTCAGCATTTGTTTCAGGCTAATATTCGATAACGAAATTGAAACATCATCGATAAATAAATTCAATAATAAAATAACATAACTAAAACTCAAATTTAACAGGCATGTAATCGGCAAGCGTTAAACCACTGCCTCCTTAATACTAAATGCCGATCGTAATCGTGTTTCCCCCATACAAACAGTCTCAAGTCAATTTTGTTGCAGAGTACAGTGCCATCTATCGGCGACAACTGACATATATCAATACGTATCAGTATCCTACCTCTGCAATGCATTAACGTATATATTACGGAAGTAGTGATCAGTAAATAACGTAAACAAAGGCTGTATTGAGAATTATTTATTTAGAAAGTTAAAAAATATAGCTTAAAAAATAAACTTTGTAATTAATTTCTAGAATTTCACAAACGTATTTATTATCTTTTCTTTTATAAATAACAATTTAAATTGCTGTAGTAACTAATGTTTATAATTTAAAATATTTGTTTTAAATATAAAAGTTCTTTTTTTAATTACTTATAATATATAAATTAATAACACTGATCTTTATTTATAAATAGATTTCCATAAAAAACAACACAAACAATGTTTATGGAGTGAAAATATTTATTAACACTATAAAATTTAATTAATAGATCAAAAACTATGAGCAAATTTTAAAAAGATTAATGCAAAATACCAAGTAGAGGATTAAATTAAAATTACTTGTAGCAATTGATAATACAAATGTGAAAGAAATGAAACAGTGGCTTTAATATTTTAAACACTAAATTAAAAGGAATTTAAAATGAAATTGCAGTGTGACGTTTGACCTGAAGACTTGCTAGTTTCATTATTACAATAAATGAAATTAATATTTTTAGTATTTATAGCTTAAAAGCTTTATAAATGATAAAGAGTATGAGACGGATCATTATTAGCTTTTCTATTGCTTAAGAGGCTACTTCACTCACGGTAAATCCAATTTCGCTCGCTAATGTTAATCCTATGGGACAATTATTTTACAATATCTCGTTTGTATTTCAATATTTTGAAATGATTTTCTTTTTTTTCACCGGATAGCTGAGGTGGATTTCTACACAGGCCGTTTTTTACTTTTTCGATTTCGGTTGCGGCTTTTTCATGAGGGTACTCTGCTACTTTCGAAAACGTTTCCGAAAGTGAAATTATCCTCATTAAAAAACTGTAAACAAAATCGAAAAAGTAAAAAATGGCCTTCATAGAGATCAATCTAAACTATCAAGTGCAGAAAAAAAAAATTATTTAAAAATTTTGAAATGCAAACGAGGTATTGTAAAATAACTGTCACATAGGATTATCCTGCCCCTTCACAAAATTCCCTTTAATAAAATAGCCCTCTTCACAAAATTCTATTCCATAAAAGCATACACTTTTTTATTATTTTTATATTGTTAGGTTTTAAAATGTGTTATTTGCAAACAAAACAAGTTCACCAGAAAGGAAAACTTCAGCAGGACTTAAAGAAATTATTAATTAGTAAATGTTTTCTCGAATTTGAATAACTGGAATTTAGATTATAAATTTCACAAAAATAATGGTTGCTTTTCACAAAATGGGCCCAAGAAAAAAAAACTTGCATCGAGCCCTGAACTACTTGATGAAATTTAATTAATGGGAAATACGATTCTATGCACAGATGTTTCAAGACATTTTTTCCCCATTTTTTTACTCCCCCCCACCCCCACTCCCATTGTCTCAATAATTTGATAGCTGTATTTCGCTTAAATTTCATATTTAAAATCTTCTATCTAGAATAATATATTATTGATCTTGTGATAATGAAAATAATTAATTTGGACAATTAATTATTCTCATAATTTTTTATTAATTGATATCCTAATTGTTTAATATATCTGAAAATGACTATTTGCTTCATTAGTATTCTTTAATTAAGTTCTGATTCTAAATACAATCATAAAAACAATTATCTATTACATTTTGTAAGGTACGTCTAGTACAGGAATATGGGGTGCTTTGATTTATTTCTGTTATTACAATTGCATATTGATTCACAATGAGAAATGTAATTATGAGATTGTTGAAATATTATTGATAGACTAAATAATGTTTAATAGAAACTGGAATATAATAATTATAACTATATTGTATTCATCTTTTACAAGGCAAATTTTTTTAAAGGGTTATTTTGCAAGTGCAATAGAAGACATTTAAATATATTTAATGTTACAGATTCAGTTTCATTCAGACAAGGCTTTGGATAATTGTTTGATAAAAATAAATAATTTCACCTAATATTTCTGTCACGTTTTTAATATTAATATTATTTCAGAACTAGTTTTAGATCAAAGCATCCTTTTACAGAATTGTAACCTAATAAAAAGATATCATATTAATAACAAATAGGCATTCAATTATTTGACGGCATTTTAAAAAGAAAACATTAGTTTTCGTTTACACGTGAACTTTCAATTAACAAAAAAATCAAGTATCACTTTAAAAAATAATAAAATTGTAGGTTTTAAAGACACTTCTATGAAGCTATCAATGTAAATTTTAGAACGGGAGGTCCCATACGGTAGCACCATCTATCAGCGTTAGTCGGCTTCCATTTTTGAATCGAAACCGTAAGGCATTTAGTATTAAGGCTGCTCGTCAGTAAACTTCTCGATTCCCCTCGCTAATGTTATTCCTATGAGCGTAGAACGCATTCGTATTTTTAAAATATATCCTCGGGAAATTAATATTTTTAACTTCTGTTTCCTGTGTACTGTTCTTAAAGAATGTCTCTTTTTTTCTTAGTTATCAAAATGTTTCTAAACTATGTGCTTAATTTATATTTTTATGTGTTAAAACCTTAGCGAAACTGAATACGATTTTAACATTTCATATAAAATTATGTATATATTTTAGAAAAAAATTGACAACTAAGAAAAAAAAGAGACATTCATTAAGAACAATACAAAGAAAACAGAAGTTAAAAATATTAATTTTCCGAGGAGATATTTTAAAAATACGAATGCATCCTACGCCCATAGGAATAACATTAGCGAGGAGAATCGGGAAGACGAGCAGCCTTAAGGAGGCAGTGGTTAAACCACTGAAATTATCAGAATAAAAAGGCTACTGCAAGTAGCGAAATCTTTGGCGATTCCTTCGGCTAACAACTTATATTATACGGCTAATACGAAAGTATCGCTTTTAATAAATAAAAACACTTTATTTGAATACATTAATATTTTCATGTAAAATGCTTTTTAGTTTTGTTAGTTAGCAATCTAAAAAAATATATAAAATGTAAAAATATAAGGTTTTCATTAAAAAAAATATATATAATTTTTTTCTGTAATATGGGAAGCCCGGCTAGGATTCCATAGTTTACATAAATGTAGAAGTTAATTCCAAGTTACCATTCTTCTTCGTTGGAATAAAACAAAATACTTAGATTTGTTAGTTTAATGGAAAAAATAACGGCCACTTGAAAGTAGTCTCATCGAAACAAATTGCAACCAAAATCGAAAAATTAAAAACTAGCCCGGTTAGAGATCGACCTCAGCTATCCTATGAAAAAAAAATCATTTAAAAATACCAAAATGCAAGTGAGATATTTGAAACTAACGTGCGAGTGTTTTCGAGTGACTAGTGTAGGCTCTTAAGAAAAAAAAAAAAAAAAAAAAAAAGAACATAGCACTTTTTTACTCAGAGATTGACATCTATCGAATTTTTAACATGCAAATCAATATTTATAAATTTATCAAAAATATAGAGCAAACCAACTGGAAAAGCCTAGAAAAAACTTTTTAAAACCAATACACATGCTTACGAAATAAAATCATAGTATAAAATAAATCAGACATGAACAACTCTTTTGAGTTCAAATAAGTTCTTTCATTTTCTTCTTCTTCTTCTTCTTTCTTTCTTTCTTTTTTTTCGCAACTGTTCACTGCATTTTTTTAATCCTTTTTGCAAAAAATAAATAAATAAATAAATAAATTAAAAAATAAATAAAGTGCCGAAGTTTTATTTTGTACTTTTGAATTATGTAATGTACAAAATAATTGGAGTAGAAAAAATATATCTATAATCAGAATTATAGGAATAATCTTGTTTTGAGTTTTCTTAAATGGCGCTTTTTATCCGTAATTATGACAATTAGTATAGATATTTCCGAATTTAAGATATTTGTGAAGGAACTGACATAATTTTCTAATGTGGAAAAGAACTCGTAGAATGAAAATTCTAATTGGGATTCTGTAAATAATTTTATTTTGAGTTGTTACAGATTTTACTCCTCATTATGACAGTTAATGGAGTTTATTTAATCTAGATTTTTTTTTTCATTCAATCGTAAATATATAAAAAAAAATTAAAAGTAATAATTATATCTATTACCATTTTGTATGTAAAAAGAATTATCCTAACAGTGTGAAAGAAATGCACGATATGCAAGAAAAGGTGAAAAAATTTAAATGACACAACCTCGTTATTACTGGATCAAATTTATCGATATCTTCAGAAAACTCAAACAAGGAGTGGAATTAACCCTTTCGCGACACACGTCCTTTGCAGAATTTGTAATCTTTTATCACTGGTTTTTCAATATATACATTTTTTAATAATATATATATAATATATATTTATATTTTTTAATCGCAGAAATATTGGGGGATGGCACTGACTAATATTTTTTTATTATTTAGTATACCATTTTTTTTAAACAGTAATCATTATGTTATATCTAATCGCCGAGGTAGATTATTATTTTTCAGAAAAAGTGATAAAAAATTATAATAATAAAAAAAATAGTCTCCCGTGGAAGCCCTCAGTAGTATTAAAATTTTGCAGAAAACTGTCCAGTCATTTGACCGTTTCTTTAGAAAACGGTTACATAGCAGTATAATTTTTCTCTATTTTGGAATTAATCCATTCAGTAGTCTCATCGAAACAAAGTGTAACCAAAATCGAAAAATTAAAGACTAGCCCGGTTAGAGATCGACCTCAGCTATCCTATGAAAAAAAATATCATTTAAAAATACTAAAATACAAGTGAGATATTTGAAACTAACGTGCGAGTGTTTTCATGTGACTGGTGTAGGATCTTAAGAACAAAAAAAATAGAACATAAGATTTTTTACTTAGAGATTGACATCTATCGAATTTTTAACATGCAAATCAATGTTTATAAATCTATCCAAAATATAGAGCAAACCAACTGGAAAAGCCTAGAGAAAAACTTTTTTAAACCAATACACATGCTTACAAAATAAAATCATAGTATAAAGTAAATCAGACATGAACAGTTCTTTTGAGTTCAAATAAGTTCTATCATTTTCTTCTTCTTCTTTTATTCGCAACTGTTCACTACATCTTTTTAATCCTTTTTGCAATAAATAAATAAATAAAAAATAAATAAAATAAAATAAAGTACCGAAGTTTTATTTTGTACTTTTGAATTATGTAATGCGTACAAAATAATTGGAGTGGAAAAAATATATCTATAATCAGGATTGTATACAAATAATCTTGTTTTGAGTTTTCATAAATGACGCTTTTTATGCGTAATTATGACAATTAGAATAGATATTTCCGAATTTAAGATATTTTTGAAGAAATTGACATAATTTTCTAATGTGAAAAATAACTCGTCGAAGGAAAATTCTAATTGGGATTCTGTAAATAATTTTATTTTGAGGTTTTGCAGATTTTACTCCTCATTATGAGAGTTAATGGAGTTTATTAATCTAGATATATTTGTTCATTCAATCCTAAATATATCAAAAATTTTAAAAGTAACAATTATATCTATTACCATTTTTTATGTAAAACCATAATTTTGTTACCATAAATTGACTATTGGTTGACCATAATTTGGTTAATAATATGGTCAGAGGCATTTTATAACATAGTCAAGTGAACGTTATCTTTAAAAACGGTCGAATGACTTGACAGTTTGCTTCAGATTTTTAACAGCACTGCGATTTTCCTGATCATTAGGCATTTCACATATCGCTATTACTACAAAAATTGCCTGTAATCATATTAAATTTGGAATTACTACTTGTCAAATGAAATCGCATAAATATTCGAGATTTTAAATATCAAAATTTTTCCTGATTGATTCTCAAATTTATGGGCATAATTTAAAGCTGAATACATATTGTGGTCAGAGAATTGGCCAAACCCGAATCAAAAGACATCAATCCTTTCGATTTGTTTTCGTCATGTTACTTAAACAAGGGTGGTTCTAGAGCTGAAACCTAAGACAGGAAAAGATATGATATTTTTCAATGACGGAAGTTTTACACAGTAAGACTTGCTAAGACGGAATCACAAGACGGAGAAAAATTCTCCTTAGACAGGTTTTCATTTTAGCACGTACACTGCACTACCGTAGTAATTCAAACATTATAGGAGGGGCTCAACTATTCATTTTCTAATAAATTAAACAATTAAGATAATCAGTAATTAATAAAATGTTTATGAGAATAATTAGTTGTTCAAGGTAATTATTACGAATTCAATATTTTAATTATTTTAGATAGAAAATTTAAGAGAATTGCTGTTATCAAATTATTAGAGAACGGGGGGTTGAGGGAAACGGACTCCCCTCTTATATAAGAAATTTTTTTCACAGAAAATAAACAGCCTTAAAGAATCCTTCATATTACCGTATATCCCGTTAGGAT
Organism: Maratus michaelseni; assembly: GCA_963931845.1. Taxonomy (NCBI): domain Eukaryota; kingdom Metazoa; phylum Arthropoda; class Arachnida; order Araneae; family Salticidae; genus Maratus; species Maratus michaelseni. Next base: position 422,019,995 of record OZ007586.1, read on the forward strand.
TCGTAATAATTAAATTCCTGAAACTGCTTGAAATTTTACTTGCAGTAATACTAATGTGAAAAAAAATTAAACTGCGCGTTGAAACTTTCCAAAATATTACATACAATGATTTCAAAATAAGAAAAACTAAGAATTTAAAAGATCTGAAATGTATAATGTAAGTAGAGGAAAAAAGGGAGTTCGATTGAGAAGGTGGAAATGTGGAGGGAGGTGGAGGTGGTGGGCGCGGTTAGAGAAAGATAGATGACAGGTGAATGATTAACAGAAGACAGATACAGGAGTGATTGACACATCAGATAAGAAGTTTGTTAAGGTTAATGAGGTTAATGAAGATGAAAGCGGTAAGATCGTAGGAAAAATATATTTACGGAAAACGGAGCGTCGCAGACATGACCTTCTCTCATAAAATCCAAGCACAGACTAAATGAGTTGAACAGTGTCACGAGGGTATATGGCATCATCGTCCTAGAGGCCGCTGCGATCGGTGTTCTGATTGGTCGAGAGCTTTCCCTGAGGGGGGGGGGGATGACAGTACCACGCTTCTGCGAGTAGGATGCACACGTGACATCCAAACTTAGTAATTTTTTGAATGGGAGTAGAAAATTTACTCCCCCTGTTTAAAAAAAATATTTAAATTACGACTGCAGGGGGAGTAAATTTTCTACCCCCATTCACCTGTCAATCAAACAGACGCTAGCTTGGTGCTAGCCTGGGGGTATTGCACACATGCATGATGACGTCATTCTAGCAAGTTTGGGTATGATAGTATCATGACGTCATACTAGCATTCTGAAACATAGGTTGTTTTTCTAGCACTCGCGTCAAAATTATTTTTTTGCTGTTGGCAACATACTGGTCGGCTTATCTCTGATCAAGATAAGAGATAACAGACCTGTTTGCACACGTCATTTGCTGACTAGCTCTGGTGAAGAAAGGTTGCATGATTCTAAGCTCTTGCTAGACACTCGACCACGCAGCTACCGGACCTTAAATGTTTTCCATGCGGTCATTTGTTGCATCTATCACGGCATGGGTTTTTTTGTTTTCTCGGTAAACTCATTTAAGCGGTAAGCCTAACTGCAGACTTGTCATGTTTTAAAATGAATTGTATTGGTGAAACAATTTAAACCATCCGTTAAAAGTATCGCTATTTAGCAGTAAAAAACATTAGTTTTTTTGGTAAACTATCATTTTTTTATAAGTTTTTTAGGTTTTGTTGAATAACTCAACTTGTCTTAGCTGCAAACAACAGATTCAAGCAACACGATTCTCCCATCAAACGGTATGTATTTGTTTATTCTTTTAATTCAAAAAATGTAACACATTCTTTCATTTTAAACAGAGTTTTCCACTTCTTTCAAAAAACACCCAAAGTTTTTGCTAAAATGTTACAAAACACATTTCTAGCATAACTTCAGAAAAAAAAATCGTTTTAAATTTACTACTTAAACTAACTTTTTAGAAATGTATGACACTTGTAGATTTTATCTTGCCTTGCTAACTTGTTCTGCTTATTTGTCTTTCTCGCTTTGACTTGTCTAATCTTGTCTAAACTTGTCTGAACCTGTTTAACCTTGTATAACCTTGACTAACCTTATCTCAAGGTCGCATCAGGTTAGACTTTTTTATTTTGGGGGATTGTTCTTTTAAAATCTTTGTTTAAATTTCTATCCTTAAAAGTAAATTCGCGTTATTTTGAGTAAAATTATTTCAAACATTCTTAGTTTACTAATATGTTTAGCTATGTGTATTGCTATCAACACAAGTTACTTAACAAAGGTTTCATTAATCACTGAAAAAAAAATTGTAAAGTTTAATATATTCAACGTTTCAATAAATTGTTTAAAACACTAGTATGCTTTAAAACAATTAACAATTAAAAATACTTAATGAGTATTGTTAATTAAAAATTATGATTCTAGTAAAAACATAAAAACACAAATTATATAAATAAACACACACGTTATAAAAAAAATATATATTTTTTTATTCACGGGTTTTAAACGGTACACTCTGAATAGTTCCCACATGAATATTAAAAGTGCAATCCATCTGACGAAATTGTCTTGCATGATCTAAAGTAATCAATTTATAGAGGGTGCTTGTTTCAGAATAATCATGTGATTAATTGCTTATCAGTGTCAAGAACTTAAACCACTTGACGACATTTTGGTGATATTTTACCAATCATTTAGAGATAGTTTAGTCATTTGGCTATATTCTGTCAATCATTTGACAGTATTTTTATGATAATATGTTTAAAAAGCTCTTTAGAATATATCTCATTCATGTCATGTTTAGTTGTTGACTTGGTTAGACATACAAGTAAAAAACTCCGTTTTTGTAAGTAAATATATTTTTTTAATAGAAATGTTAAAATACTGAGTGAAAGTTTAGCAATAACTTCATTAAAATATTCTGTTTTACCAACTAATAACTTTCATCCTGAAATTTCCTTCCATCACATCATTTTCTTTAAAACCGATGGATTGTTGAAGAATATTTTGTGATTTTACTGTTATACAATTATTTTTTGTTTAAAACATTTTTTAGTTATTAATGCACCTTTGTTCATTTCTTTGTGTTAAATTTTAAAAACAGTTTGATATTTCTTCTAAGGACTTGTTAACATACATATATGAAATATATGTATATTATTTAAACAGTTATCTAGTAATTTTTTATTATACTTATAATATTCGTTCAAAACATTTTTTAAATCTGTTTCTCTAATGTTTTTTTCTGTTACATGTAAAAAAGTATAATATTTTTGTTACATTTTTGAAAAAGTTCGATATATCCATATATTTTTTCGTTTAAAAAAGATTTTGATGTTTTTTTTAAGATTAAGTATATGTTTGAAACAAATACCTAATGTTTTTTCTGAAACATATAAAAAAGTTTGATATTTTTTCTAAAGACTTGTTAACATATGTATATTTTTAAAAAAGTTATCTAGTAATTTTTTTAACTTATAATATTCGTTCAAAACATTTTTGAATCTGTTTCTAAACGTTTAAAAATAATTCTGTTGATATTTTTTAATGAAAACAAAAAAAAAAGTTTAAACTGATAATTTTTTTTGACAAAATATTTCTTTAACACTCCCTAAAATCGGTTACATGCAAAAAAGTTTGTTATATTTTATAACATTTTAAAAGAGTTGGATATTTTCTGTTACATATAATAAAGTTTGATATATATATTTTTTATTGCATATAAAAAAATTTGATATTTTTTAAAGACTTGTTAACATATGTATGCAACATATGTTATATAACATGTATATTATGTATATCATGTATATAACATATGTATAAAACATGTGTAACATATGTATAAAACATATGTAACATATCTAACATATGTATGTAACATATGTATAAAACATATGTAACATATGTATGTAACATATCTAGCATATGTATGTAACATATCTAACATATGTATGTAACATATCTAACATATGTATGTAACATATGTAACATATGTATAAAACATATGTATTTTATGTATAAAACATATCTAACATATGCATGTTATGTATAAGCATGTGTATATAACATATATAACATATGTAACATATGTATGAAACATATATAAGATACATATAAAACATATATAACATATGTAACATATCTAACATATGTATAAACATATGTAACATGAATAAAACATATATAACATATGTATAAAACATATATAACGTATGTATAAAACATATGTAACATATGTATATTATCTATAAAACATATGTATATACAGTCTATAACGACAAATCGACTGCTCAAAACATGTTTTGAGCGGTCGTTATAACCATTTGAGCGGTCGTTATAAGTATTTGAGCGGTCGTTATAAGCATTGAGCGGTCGTTATAAGTATTTGAGCGGTCGTTATAAGCTTTGAGCGGTCTTTATAAAAAAATTTGAGCGGTCGTTATAAGCATTGAGTGGTCGTTATAAGCATTTTTATCCTTATAATTATATGCTGTGATCTATTAGAATACATATGTTTAGTCTATAACGACAAATTGACTGCTCAAAACATGTTTTGAGCGGTCGTTATAAGTATTTGAGCGGTCGTTATAAGTATTTGAGCGGTTGTTATAAGTATTTGAGCGGTTGTTATAAGCATTTGAGCGGTCGTTATAAGCATTGAGTGGTCGTTATAAGCATTTTTATCCTTATAATTATATGCTGTGATCTATTAGAATACACATGTTTAGTCTATAACGACAAATTGACTGCTCAAAACATGTTTTAAGCGGTCGTTATAAGTATTTGAGCGGTTGTTATAAGTATTTGAGCGGTTGCTATAAGCATTTGAGCGGTTGCTTTCTTGTTTGAGCGGTTGATTTGTCATTATAAACATATGGTGTGATCTATTGAAATACATATGTTTAGTCTATAACGACAAATCGACTGCTCAAAACATGTTTTGAGCGGTCGTTATAAATATTTGAGCGGTCGTTATAACTATTTGAGCGGTCGTTATAAGCATTTGAGCGGTCGTTATAGCATGTGAGCTGTTGTTATAGCATTTGAGCGGTCGTTGTAAACAAATGTCCTTTGTTTTTTTTACTACACATGATTAGAACGATAATTCGATGAACCAACCACTCGCTATCAAAACATTAATAGAAATTTTTTTGTTTTAAACTGTTTTTCTAAAAAAAATTATGAATCAGTTAGAGAAATGTTTCTAAACATTTTAAAATAACAAGTTAAAGTGATTCTGTAATTTTTTTTAAGAAAGTGTCTTTAAAAATATATGAAGTTATTTCTCAAAGTACTCGTTTACAAAATTCATATAATATTATTTTCTTTTAAAGTTGGAGCTAAATTCACTAGTTTAGTTTTTCTAACAATAGCATTAAATGGAAGTGAAATAAGGGTTAATGCATAAGGTAGCGGTTACAATGAGAACGCACTTTCATCATATGTATAGGGTTGGTGATGTCTTTGTTACAGAAATCCCGACAAGTTCACATACATTTAGACAAAATGTATAAACACATATATAACTTACATACTTAACATATAACTTATTTGAATGGTGAAACCTTTTCTATTACTTTCATAAAAAAATAAGTTATTTCAAAAAATATAATTATTTTACATATTGGTACAAAACCGGTTTTGAAAATTTATTAGTATCTGATAATTAAAACTTTTTTTGTAGCTGATTATTCCTTTTCAGCAAAACATTTCATTTAAAAAATAAACCTTCACTTAATTAATTAAAAATTTATGCATACAAAAATTAAAAAACGAATTGTTTTCTTAATTTTCAAAACTTTTGTTTCTATAAAACTTGTTCAACACCTTCGTTACAATTTACAAAAATCAAAACTTTAAAAAAACATGAAGTTATTTCTCAAAGTACTCGTTTACAAAATTCATATAGCAAATGTATAGTTCATATGCTATAAATATATAGTATTTAAGTGTTTTGTTCACTTAAATTATTATCATTACAGTAATCTATTTCTTAATTTCACGATATTTGAAAATTATTTTCAAAATAGTTGACAAAAGAAAGAAAAAGAATTAATTAATTAATTAATTAATTTTAAAAAAATTAAAAAATTACTTAATTAAAATTTCTTTATGACCTTAATGAACAGCACTAAGTTTGGATGTCACGTGTGCATCCTACTCGCAGAAGCGTGGTACTGTCATCCCCCACCCCTCAGGGAAAGCTCTCGACCAATCTGAAAACCGATCGCAGCGGCCTCTAGGACGATGATGCCATATACCCTCATGATACTGCTCAACTCATTTAGTCTGTCTCTGTGCTTGGATTTTATGAGAGAAGGTCATGTCTGCGACGCTCCGTTCTTCGTAAATATATTTTTCCTACGATCTTACCGCTTTCATCTTCATTAACCTCATTAACCTTAACAAACTTCTTATCTGATCTGTCAATCACTCCTGTATCTGTATTCTGTTAATCACTCACCTGTCATCTGTCTTTCTCTAAATGCGCCCACCACCTCCACCTCCTTCCACATTTCCACCTTCTCAATCGAACTCCCTTTTTTCCTCTACTAATGTAGGATTCTAAATAAAAATCTGGCTTGTAGAGGTGATACACCCTCCTGTAGGTCCCTGATTTGCAATTTATTAGTCAGGAATGTGATCAATATTTATTGTACTTCTTTATGTACAGAGTTTTTATTAGATATGTATTATTAAACATTGAAGGCAGAATATAATAATCTTCAGAACAGCTCACATGATTAAAAGAACTGTTTTTAATTCAGTGGGGAAGCTTGAACCCCTTCGCCCCTTTCCTCTGCCACTCCTACACCGTTCCTTACAATTGTATTGTAAGGAATATTGTAAGTATATTCTTACAAATGTATTGTTATACAATTCGCCTGTACCCTAACATTTTTCTTTTTAAGTCAAGATTCCATTATAGGCACATTTCATTTTGACAGGTTTTACTGTATATATATGTTCTTTACAAAATAAGGAAAACTACCTCGAATTTAAAAGATCTGAAATGTATTCCTCCTGGAAAACTGCGAATAGACGCAAAAAATTTTAAAGTTATTAACTGTTTCCAAGAAAGTTTAAATACTCTTCTTGTTATTAGCTTAGTTGAAAAAGGATTTTTCTTAAAAAGGATACAAAATTTCATTTAAAAATAATATTACTGAAGACCATGTAGTTCAACTGATTTTATCTTTTTTTTTTTCTTTCCCTGTTAGAATTTGCCATATATGAAGCGATCATTAAAATACAAGGTTTAACAGAAAAAAATTACTGTAAGTTTAAGTCCTAATTTTCCTATTCTAAAATATTTTTTTGTATAATAGAACTCAAACATTTTTTTGCAAATTATTAATGAAGCCTTATTCCAAATATATTATTTTCTTTCCTCTGAGTGTCATTAGCTTGTCCAGCCAATTCCAAAAATATATTATCCTGGACAATAAGAAATCTCTTTGATATTTCATACAATAATAATATGATATTTTTATTCAAATGGAAGTTTTTGAACTCTTTACGAAAAGAAATACTGGATAAGCGATTGTTTATACGCTAAATAAAAATAAATGGAATTGAATTTGTATCACATTGTTTCTAGCTGACAAACCCCAAAAAAATTTCCCGTTTATTTTTTTAATGACTTTTGCTGGTGTAGTATATTATTTCATGCATGAGATACTTCTCTAACGAGGTAAATGTTTTGAGACTCACTTCAGTTGTCTAACTGAAGAAAAATGTAACTTATAGAAAATAGATTGTTTTACTAAGTTTTATCTCTTTTATTTCACTCAAAACATTTGTCACGAGTTGCTTCGATTTTATTTGCTGCTAATAAAAATAGCAATTGTCATCATTCACAGGATTTTCGATTTTACGGAAACATTCCACTTCCCCGACTCGAAAAAAGTTTTGAACTGTCCCATCTGCGGGAAAGGTAATGATGACGCAGTTTTTGAACAGAGAAGTTTACGGGCAAACAGAGTTCATGTTGAAGGGTGGTTACGATTATTCAAATGGAATTTTTTGAACTCTCTATTAAAGGAAATACCAGATACGCGATTGTTTGTACGCTAAATAAATATAAATGGAATTGAATGTGATTTTCTTATTGTGAAACACTAAAACGATAGCGACAATCACTTATAAATCGACGGCCAGGTAAACTGACGAAAGAGATTGGCTCAAGCATTACAATACGACACGCATGCAGCAAAACAAACTTGCGAATATCTAATAAAATGCTTAGGGTGGGAAGTGTGGGATCCCCCTCCCCGCATAGCATGCACAGTCACAGTGACGTCATTGTGACGTCACTGTGAGTCACGTACGTCACGTCATCATATTATCCAACAGGTATCTTGTAGTAACACTCAGAAAAAGAAACTGATTAAAACTACAAAACATATTTTCTGAGTACATTTTGTTGTTTTAGCAAAATTGGAGTAAAATTGAACCATTTTACTTCAATTAACAAAACATTTTTGCCGACGATATAAAATTTTTTTTTTGGAATTGCAAAAAAAAATTTTTTTTGTTGATTCAAACAAAATTTTTATTGACCCATATTTAAACAAAAATTTTGTTTAAATATAGGTCAATGGAAATTTTGTTTGAATCAACAAAAAAAATTTTTTTGTTGAAAACCACTTTTTTTTGCAATTCCAAAAAAAATTTTCGTATCGTCAGCAAAAATGTTTTGTTAATTGAAGTAAAATGGTTCAATTTTACTCCAATTTTGCTAAAACAACCAAAATGTACTCAACAAAAATGTTTTGTAGTTTTAATCAATTCCTTTTTCTGAGTGAAGCCTCAGTAATGTACATTAGTTTCATTATATTTGAAATAGTGTAACATAATTAAAATACGCTGGCAAACAGTTTTCCCCCCCTAGACCATTATGTAACCGAATACTTTTGTGTGGCCGTGTAAATGAATGATAGATGCTTTACTCTCCATATTCTATACATAAAGCATGTTTTAGTGTACCTCATAAATTGATATAAATTTTTTCCCTATAAACTACTTATAAGTACTACATGTACCATATTCGAAAGTAAGTATCTTGTAGTGCACTTATTCAATGTATTTGAAATAGTGTAACATCACTGCAAAGGATTTTCCGCATAGACCATAATGAAACGGCATTCTTTTGAGTGCCCTATAAACGAAGTGTATAAGGACTACATACCTCATTTTCAAAACCGAACATTTCATTGCAAACCTCAATAACATATATCAATTACATGGCAATCCGAATATATTTACACGAGTTAGAGCACGGACAGACGGATAGACAGACAGGCGGTGAGACAAACCGAATTCATAAACACTTTTCAACTATGTTGGAAAGTATTAAAAAAGGAAAGAAAGAAATTCCCCGCCCTACAAAACTAAACTTTCTGACACATTTACAAACTCATTTTTATGCATAAAAGCGTGAAATTGCAGGTATTACTACATTGAGGTGATTTTGAATCAAATAAATTTTTCCATTTTTCGATAAATAATATTATAGCTTGAGTTATAAGCGATTTCTATATCAAAACACCTTTTCTCGAGTTATCGTATACGGAAATTCCGTTCAAAACACCAATTTAGACAGCATTTTGTGAAAAAAAAAATTGTCATTATGGAAAAGTGGAAAATGTCATTTCATTTTAAAATTTCTGAATTAAGAGCAACTGCTAATTTCACATGTCTAAGAATAAGAATGATTTCGCAAATGTGTTAGAAAGTCGCAAATTTGGATTTGAGAACAAACAACCTTAAAATGAAAATCCAGCCCTGACCTAATTCCACCGTTATAAAAGAACACAGTGTTTTCTTAAGGTTATTTTCAAATCATAACTGGCTACTTTATGATATATTTTTTAATTCATTTTCGCTCCAAAACACTTGAAATTGTGGCAGGTGTTCTTATGCAGAAAATATGTAATCGAAAGACGTTTTCCATTTTTTGGTAAAGGCAGAAGATCTTTCAGAAAATACTGTCAAAGTCGGCGTTTTGAACAGAATTTCTGACGCCGCAGCACGAGAAAGGGGAAAAACGTGCCATCACTTGACACGAATCACTTATAACTCGATAAGTAATTTATTTATCAAAAAAATGGAAAACTCATTTCGATTCCAAATTGCTTTCATAGTCAAGCCTGCGAATTTTATGTCTCTGCGTTTAAAAATGAGTCAGAAAATGTATCAGAAAGTTTCACATTGTTGAGCAGGTCATTTGTGAACCACCTTAAGAGAAAGTTAGGAAATACCACATTGCAATAAATTAAGACTTTGTTACGTGTAAGGTTACTTGCAAAATAACTGTTAACAAACACTTCCCTCTGAAGTATGCGTGTGACGGGTTTATGCGGTAATCCCTTGCATACCAGTAGTTTTGTGTAATACACATAACTGGCATCAACCGCTAGGATCTGCATCTCAAATATTTGCCCTCCCGGTAGAAAAAGAATGCAGGAAAATATCTCGAATCGGGGTAGCGCTGAAAAATGAGACAAGCCGTACCAGATGCGATCGCCGATAGGACCTCCCTGACAGTTGTTTGTCAGCGATGATTCCTGCGTTTGATGCGTTGATGCGTATTAAAAAGGAAATTTTCAAGCAACCTGAAGTAGATACCGGTGATATAGTTCCATTTACTGGGTCTGATAAAAGTCTAAGGCTGTTCGTCAGCGAACTTTCCGATTCCCCTCGCTAACATTAAACCTATGAGCGTAGGATGCTTTCGTATATTTAAAAATATCTTGTCAGGAAATTAATATTTTAAACTTCTGTTTTCTGTGTACACTTCTTAAAAGATGTCTCTTTTTTTTTTTTTTTTTTTTTTTTAGCTGTCAAAATTTTTCTAAAATATATACTTAATTTTATGTGAAGTGTTAAAATCTTATTCAGTTTCGCTAAGATTATAACACATAAAATTATAAATTCAGCACATATTTTAGAAATATTTTGATAAATAAGAAACTTTCTTTAAGAACAGTATGAAGAAAACAGAAGTTAAAAATATTAATTTCCTAAGGAGATATTTAAAATATACGAATGCATCCTACGCCCATAGATTTAACATTAGCGAGGGGAATTGGGAAGTTCACTGACGAACAGCCTTAAGGGGACAGCGGACTTACCAAATCACGGAATTCGACTGAAAAACAGATTTTTTTAAAATATAGATAATATGCTTAAGTGATACAAAGAGGAACACAAAAGGCTTATAAAAACCTTTTAATGATCGAGACATATCGAGCGCAGAAATATATGTCTCGATCATTAAAAGGTTTTTATAAGCCTTTATATGTTCCTCTTTGTATCACTTAAGCATTTTATCTATATTTTAATTATAATTAGTGATCTTATCATATGATTATCGATTTTTTTTATTATTATTATTTTTTTTTTAATTTTGTGAATTATGAAACTAAATGCTCAAATTCATATGGTGAAAAAAAAAAAAAATTCTGATTTTTCTTCGCAGCGATTATAAGCTTTTGTATTTGTAAACAAACTATACATTTAAACAGTCGTTTATACTGAAAATGCTGTTTTCTTAAAATTAGAAATTTTTTACATTTCTAAATTTTAAAATATTCCATGCGCATTCCTAAAATTCAGACTCTTTTAAAATTTATACTTTATATCCTCTATACAATAATAAACAAATGTTAGCATAAAAAGTTGCATTTCAAGAGTATTTTAGTGTTAAAATTTATGTGCATACGGAAATATATAGCTATCTTTTTAAAGAAAAACAAAGCATAATTAAGAAAATATTTTTGTTCTTCTTATGCATTCAGTGAACTTTTACAATTCATGCAACACCCATTGTAATATATGAAAAGTATTTCAAAAATAAATATTGTCATATTTTACGCAAAGAAACACTCATGGAACATTTTGAAATATGTCATTATTTTTTTGTGGTATTAAAATATTGAAAATGCATTAACTAAAAATATTTTTAATATTTTAATTTCAAATTTTGTGCATAAGTATTTTAACCTGCTCTTAATAATTCTGCCAAATTTCAAGTGAATTCATTGAAAATTTAAAAATTTAGTTTTCAAAGGCTACTCGTCAGTGAACGTCCCGATTCCCTTCGCTAATGTTAATCCTATATGGCATAGGTTGCATTCGTATATTTAAACTATCTCCTCAGGAAATTAATATTTTTAACTTCTGTTTTTTTTTCTTTCTACTGTGCTTAAAAGATGTCTCTTTTCATTTCTTAGTCATCAAAATATTTCTAAAATTTGTGCTTAATGTATAATTTTATGTATTAAAATCTTAGTGAAACTGAATAAGATTTTAACACTTCACATAAAATTAAATATATATTTTAGAAAAATTTTGACAACTAAGAAAAAAAGAGACATACTATAAGAAGTATACACAGAAAACAGAAGTTAAAAGTATTAATTTCCTGAGGAGATATTTTAAATATACGAATGCATCCTACGCCCATAGGATTAACATTAGCGAGGGGAATCGGGACGTTCACTGTGAAGCAGTCTTAAGTCTCTTCATCAGTAAGATTTCAAATTCCCCTCGCTAATGTTAAACCTATGGGAGTATCATGCATTGGTACTTTTAAAATATCTGCTTAGGAAATTAATATTTTTAACCTCTTTTTGAGTGTACAATTCTTAAAGGATGTCTTTTTCTTTCTTAGTCGTCAAAATATTTCTAAAATATATACTAAATTTATAATTTTATATGTTAAAATCTTAGCGAAACTGAGTAAGATTTTAACACTTCACATAAAATTAAGTTATATATTTTTTCACAACTAAAAAAAGGGATACATTCTTGAAGAAGAGTACACAGAAAAAGAAAAGTTAAAAATATTAATTTACTGAGGAGATATTTTATAAAAACGAATGCATAACATAGCCATAGGTTTAACATTAGCGAGGGGAATTTGAAATCTCACTGGTGAAGAACCTTAAACTCCCTTAATTTCTTTTTGCCACACTGAAAAAAAAGTCAAATGTTTCTTAACCTACGAAAATATAATATAATCAGGAACAAAAATGTAAAATAGAATCATCGGAGCAATTTATGATTCCGAAAAGCGTTCCAGAAACCTCAGAAACCAATATATTTTCGAGATTTAAAGAAGCATTTAGAAAACAAGGTTTCTTTTGCTGCGACTGATTTTAGGAAACGTTTCCATTTTTTTTTTTTTTTTTTTTGCGTATTAATCCGTTTTCTCAACCCGGAATATGAGTTTTTAGGATGCTATCATTTTTCAATTAAACATTTTCAGCTGCATAATTTAATAAATTTTAATTTTCTTAATTTGACGTGTTAATACTCTTAATTTATCGTGCATAATATTAATGCTCTTAATTTATCGTGTCTCTCTGTAAAACATATTTGTTGAACCTGAAAATGCTTACTTGAGAATTGACAGCATCAAAGCCTCTATTTCGGACTGAGAAAACGGATTAATAAACTATAAAAACGACTCGGCAACGTTTTCGAAAATAAGTGGCAGCAAAAGAAACTTTCATTTTATAAATGCTTCTTTAAATCTCGAAAATATATTGGTTTATGATGTTAAAGATAAATAACGCTTTTCAGAATAGGGGGGGGGGGGGGGTAGCTCGGAAGATTTTATTGTATATTTCCGTTCATGGTTATATTATATTTTCCTAGATTAAGAACATTTGTCTTTTTTACAGTGCATAAATTTTTAAAGACTTAACGTTTCAATTTTTAAAAAATCTACATATTTTCTTTTTAATTCTTAAAACAATATTTAACCCCTTAACAGTTTTGTCCGAATGCCGGTCGCTCGGGCAAGAAGAGTTTGCTTACTTCGTTTCTAAAAGCTTTTGGATACCACTCATTTTGTCCCTATATTTTTAGCTTATTGTGTCGAAAAAACCGAAACTGTTAAGGGGTTAATGGAATTTTACTTCCATGTGAAATAAAATTAATAATAAAGTTGATTATTGCACTAGGCACTTACTTATAGATAAAGCATTTTATGCGTAATATACTGCAAAAAAAGACAAATGTTTCCTAATCTACGAAAATATAACATAATAGCGAAAGAAAATATACAATAACTTCTTCCGAGTTACCCACGATTCCGAAAAGCGTTCTTTATCTTTAGAATCCTCGGAACTTCAAGATTTAAAGAAATATTTATAAAAACAAAGTTAATTTTGCTGCCACTGATATTCGGAAGCGTTTCCGAATACTTTTTAATGTGCATTAATCAGTTTTCTCAAATCGAAATATGAGTTTTCAGGATGTCATCAATTCCCAATTAAAAATCTTCAGCTTTATTTCTGCGTAATTGAATTTATACATGTAAGAGTAACAAAATAATGTTAATTTTAATACTAATGCTGCTTATATTTCTCGTGTTTGTCTGTAAAACATTTCTGTTGAACATGAAAATATGTTTACTTGAGAATTGATAGCAACCGAAAAACCTTATATTCCGGGTTGAGAAAACTGATTAACACATTCTAAAATTATTCAGAAACGTTTCCGAAAATTTGTGGCAGCGAAAGAATTTCTAAAGATAAAAAACGCTTTTCGGAATCGTGGGTAACTCGGAAGAAGTTTTTGTATATTTTCATTCGAGGTTATATTATATTTTTCTCGATTGAGAAACATTTCTCTTCTTTTTTTTTATAGTGTATAGACAATTCGTTTAATTTACATAACTTTGAGCCAAAATTTGTATTCGTATTTGTATTTGTAATTTCGAGATTTCTTTTGCTGCCACAGATTTTTGGAAACGTTTCTGAATAATTTTAGAGTGTATTAATCAGTTTTCTCAACCGGAAGTATAGGTTTTACGGTTGCTATCAATTTGTTTAACAAAAATGTTTTACACACAAATATGATAAATTAACAGAATTAACATTAAAATTAAAATTAATTCGTTACTCTTGCATGTATAAATTCAATTAATTATTTATTGTAATCCACTTACTTTTAGGTTTGTCCCTCAGCGCATTGAAATATTTCGATTATAATTGTTGCTGTATTTTGTCTTAAGTATCGATATTTTGCTTTATGTGCTGAGTTGTTTTATATAATTGCAGTTATGAGATTTATGTGGTGAATTTTTAAATGGCGAATTCTGGTAATTTAATTGATATTTTCAAATAGCATAAAGTTTCTTAAGAAATCGAGTTTTAATGTAGTTATTAACTGAAGTCGAATAAAACTAATAATGTATCTAAGACTCTAGTAGTCTACGGCCAATCAACTTTTACACGAGCTCGACTCCTCAATATAAGTACTGTTCACAAATTAAAAGTTGTTTTATCTTCTAATGCAAAATTTTTCGGTAATTCAAATACCACTTTTAAATTAAAATCATAAATAAAGATAACATCACCAAAGAGCAACACACTATATTAAAATGTATTGAGCCAAAATGCTTCAAATATAATTAAATAAAATATTTATACTATAATAAAAAAAAAAGCCGTTCATTTTCGTAAAAATAAGTAAATAAACAAATAAACAAAAATTACTTTCCAAAAAGCCCCATACCATTGATGTTACTTGTTCTTTTAATTTTGAAAAGAAGCAAATTCTCAAAAACTCACGCATAGAATACGGATAAAATGTCGGGAAAGATGTACTTATGTCTTATTTACCCACGGGCGCTTTTGATTGCACTTCGTGCAGATGGGGTTGGGAACATCATATTACAGGATTCTATCCGAATTGGGCTAAAATCTCCCGTGGTGTAAATCTCTCCATCATTATCAATCAAGTACTTAATCTATCCCTAAGGAAGTACTTTCCTTCGATGTATTTTAGTATTAAAAATACCAAACCGCCATTTTGATGCTTAGTATTTGTAACCGGTGAACATGGAAACTGAGCCCCCGTAAACATAAAATCCATTTGCGAAAGCAAACAGGAAATGAACAGCCATTAAATAGGTGAACGTTTCAAATCAACAATCAATCTTTTCTCCTTTTTTTTTTTTTTTTTTTTTTTCTTCTTGTAAAAAGGATTTCGCATTTCTCTAACTATTTATATAAAGAATTATAAAAAAAAAAAGCTGAAACTGGTTTGCTTTCTTTTTGAAGTAAAATATGGTTAAGAATTTTTAACATAAAAATAGTCAGTTATATAAAATAAAATAACGTTTTATGTATTACAAATATTTTTCTGTCTCAACAATGCTAAATTTTCTGATATGTTCTCTGTTTTTGTTTTTATAAGTAAAAGCACGAAATTTGCAGACATAACTATGCAAGTGATTTGGAATCAAATAGTTATTTTCAGTTACCGATAAATTTATTCCATCTTGAGTTATAATCGATCGAAAATCGACTTTCATACTATTTTGTGAACGGTAATTTGTCTTTATAAAAAAAAAAAAATGAAAATCGGTATTGGCATATATAACTCGGCTTTAAAACTTTGGGGGGGGGGGGGGGAGTCTTGAGGCCTTTTTGTAAAAAATTATAGCCCTCTCCTTAAATAAAAATTTGTCGGTATAATTTTAGCTTAAGTATTTTAAAATTGATATTGTCCTTGAATTTCAAAAGTTTTGAACTGTACCTCTTCACACCATTTCAACTGAAGAAAGACTGGAACGAAAACTCGTGCATGGGTTATAGATTATGAAACATTTTCCAACATTATTTGAATGCTGTTAAGAAATTTCCTTCTTTCATATAATGTAATGAGACATCCAAATAAACAATTTAAAAACACAGAACGCAGTTAAAAATCCATTTTCAAGAATTGCTGTCCATAGCAGTTAATGTATGAGAATTCTTTCGTGTAAACCTGTATATGATCTAACAGAATTTTAAACATACTACATAATGAAACTAAAATTTCAATGAGCTGGATAACGTATAGAGCAACTAAAAAAGTTTTTTTTTTTTTTAAGAGAAATGCTACTAATACTAAATGATTATGTATCAGTATTCTTTAGAGCAGCCATGTGTATGAATGATACAGCAAAATTTGGTTGAGCTAAAAGAACATGTAAACCGGTTAAAAGTGCATTTTCAGAAAAACCTTCAATATGATTTTTTTTTTTTTTTTTGGGGGGGGGGGTAAACTTGTATCTTATACGTGTTATACACATCACGTAATATACTAATATTTAATTCTTGAAAACTAAAAATGCACTTACAGCAATTACAATCCATAAGTGGAAATATATCTAAATTATTTTACGCAGCCATATGAATTTATTTCTATTCTACAAGAACCTTTTAGCATAATAAAATATAGCTCAGCTGGAAATGCTTAACACAGTTAAAAACACACTTGAGGAATTCACTCCCATAAACTGAAATGCTTATGATTTCTTTCGTGCAGCTCTGCATATGATCTATAGAATTCATACTCACACCACGTAATGCACTAAAATTTAGTTACATTTAAAAATGCATACAAGAGCTGAAAACGCACATCCAACAATTATGCTTCATAGTTCTATAAACGAATTACATGTATGCTTACTTACTTCATACTCTATAATAGAAAGCATACTGTTGCCCACGTCAGGGACACATACCAATTACATCATATTTGATGTTTCATAACATCACTAAAATGTACTGCAAATGATTTTTTTTCCACAGACCATAATGTAATCGAAAACTTTTGTCTATCCCTGTAAACGAGCTATAAAAGCTACCTACCTCATTTTGAATATCAATAGGGAATATGTAGCGTCGAAAACGTATATTTAAATCGTGGTCAACATAAAAAAAGTACATACTATACCAAGACTTTCATGCTTTAACAAATTAAATTACATTTAAATAATTGTAATAAAAAATAATAAGAAGAAATTAATTTTTTACAAATTTTTTATGAAATTTCTAAATAATTTAAAAATAATGATTATCATAAGGCAGTTCTCAAAAAAATATTTTTCCCGCTCAACAACGCAAAACTTGTGACACACCTACCGACTTATTTTACATACTTGCATAATGATATTTGCAAGTATGTTTATTAAAATGGTTTGTAATCAAACAGTTTTTATAATTTTCCGATAAGTGAATTACATCTTGAGCTATTATTGTCTCAGGACGGGTAGTTTGTTTTCGTTCCTGCGCTGCATTTTCTGAAAAATCTTTTGCCTTTATCGAAATGAAAAACAAGTTCGATTAGATAGTTACTTAATAAGAGCACTTGCCAGTTTGATATGTTTGCGAACAAAAATGAATTTAAAAATGCTTCCGAAAGAATCCAGTTTGGATTTGAGAACAGCCTTAATAAAAATCATGCTCCTAAAAGTACACATATATATGTATTCGTTTTGATGTATTTCAATTATTATTTAGAATTATAAGATACGTTTTCCGTAAATTGGGCGACCTTTCTTGATATTTTCCGTTAATATTGCATTTGATAAGTATAACTTTGATACATATTCCTTGTGTTTCATATGGATATCTATTTATTTTTAGACAATGAAGAAGTTAACATACTTGAGAAATATGGAAGGAGTTGAAAGCAGAAATTATTTGTGTCCTATAATTTAAAACACTAAAAAAAAAAAAAAAGTGTGTGTGTGTGTGGGGGGGGGGGGGGGATACTGTAATCAGTTGTTCTAAAAAATTGGTTTTATATAAAAAAAAAAAAAAAAAAAAAAGCGGGGATGGGGGTACTGTAATTAGAGTTGTTCTAAAACATTGGTTTTATTAAGAAGAAAAAAAAAGAAGAAGAAAAGTTGATTTAAGTTATATCGAGCATAAAGTATGAGGTACCTTCTAATAATTAGCAGTATATGAATTACAACTCTTAGACCTGATCCTGTTACTATTAAAATATTACACTCTTCGTAATACCATTATTATGCGCGAAACAATTCTGATAATAGCTATTTGTACACTGATATATCAGTAATATATTAGTATATGCTACTTAATTTTTTTTTTTTTTTTTTTTTTTGCAAATGCTTTGCACTAGAATTTGAAAGTCTATACAATACTATAACACTTAAGGTGTTTACAAAAATATTTCCCCCAACTCAGCAAATCAAGAAAAATATTCACGGACAACTTTTTTTTAATAAATGTTAAATAAAATGTTTAATAATTTGCAGTCACGACAGTTAAAGTAATTTGAAATCGAATAGCATTTCGCGTTTTCGATTACTGTATATCATATTGAATTAGAATTTATTGTTGTCTCAAGACGACCTTTCCCGTGCTATAAAATCCCGAAAATTGACTTAAAGCGTCAACTTGGACAGAATTTTCTGAACGATTTTTTGTCATAGTCAAAATATGGAAAATGCTATTCGATTCCTTAGTTTAGGAAAAAGGGATACACACACCTATTATAAAATTCTAAGCGAAATTTTGAGAGATGCATAATACAATTAATACTTAAATATAGTTACTTAAAAAAAATCCGGAGTGGCTCCACTCGACTTTTCGAATATTTTACAGAATACTGTGAGTTCAAATAAATAGTAATATAACAATAAATTTAAAAAAAATGTTCCTAACTTTACAAAGGTAAGAGCTCTGGGGACCAGAAAACGCGAGAAAAATTTAATATACACGCAATCATCCACACATACATATGAAATTTTGTGGGAAAACTTCACTTATGTTTTAGTAAAGTATCTTATATTTTAAAAGGAGCTTGTAACACTTATTTGCTGAAAAAAGTACAATTTCCGGGAATATTAATAGTTTGGGAGCTATAATTAACTGATAAGAAACAGTTTCTCTTTGATCACTTAATGGTTTTAGAAATGTCAACCGGACATCGTTAAATGTAATTACCGGTCACATCGTTTTCAAGGGAGAATCTTTTTTTTTTTTTTATAAACAGCTCAAAAATGGCGTATTTTTGGAGATCAGCTTTTGGGATCAATGTTTAACTTTCACCGTACTTGTCAACCTTGTTACATCGATTATCTACCGTTGGTTAATAGGGGTCACGATGGGAGATTTTAGCTGAATCAGGATTTCCCCATATTACAGCGCCTAGATTTGTACTACAGGTGTCTTACGTCATACCGAATTGATGTCATCTTCTCTTTCATAAGTGCACCCCTACACGCACACATTTTAACATTTTGCGGTGTAATTTATAAAGAAAAACTATTTGATACTATCTGGATGGTGTAAAAAATAAGGAAATTTTTTTAAGGCTGCAAGGTGATGCAATCCGGTTAACCCCTAAAAGAGATGCTCGATATGCTGCCTGGTGTTCAGAACGTTAGGCGAAAATCATTGAGGCTACTTCAATCACGCGAAATCACCCGCTCGCTAATGTTAATCCCATGGAAGATTTTTTTTTAAATATCTTGTTTGGATTTCATTTTTTTTTTTTTTTTTTTTTTTGCGTTGGAATAGCTGAGAAAACCTTTTTTTACTTTTTCGATTTTGTTTGCAGTTTTTATTACTATTATTATTAATGGGGTACTTTCACTTTCGAAACCGATTCCGAAAGGGAAAGTATCTTAATTAAAATTAAAAATCGAAAAAGTAAAAACGGCTTTTGTAGAGATCTACCTCAGCTATCCAATGCAAAAAAAAAAAAAAAAAAAAAAAAAAAAAAACACATTAAAACATATGGAAATGCAAACTAGATATTTAAAAAAGTTCTCCCGTAGGATTAAGATTAGAGAGCAGGTGTTTTCGCGTGAGTAAAGTTGCCCCTTAATTGAAAACTCTAATAGATTCTTTACATTTAGTGTATTTTCTTAGATTGTCCACCAACTACATCAGAAAGCATGTTTGTTACTTTCGTATGAGCCGCATGCCAGTGGTTAATCGCGAAAGGTTTCTGTATTTATAGCAACATTTTTTATTTGAATTGTCTCAGTATTTAAGCACGTAGTTCGATTACATATCTATCAAATTCGTGTTTTATTTAATTATTTTGTTTGGCAATTTAGTTATGGAATATAAGACAGAAACAAACAAATGCTAAATTATTTACATTGTTTTAAGTGCAAACGGGTTAATCTTTCATAATCAGGTTGCAAGTTCATTTTTCGGATGGATTTAAAATTTGAGATAGATATTATTATTGGAATTTTAAAACCCATAATAAACCAGTAAATTGAAATACAGTTTTCAAAGTTATTACTTTTGAAAGAACATTATTTTTTTAATTCGACGGTGTAAAAGTTCAAATTGTGCGATGTTCAGAAGTCACAAAATTTGAGATTTTTCACATCTCTGATCTCCAGTTATATTATTGCTTGTTGTCATCTATCATACTATCATTCTTTTTTTTTCTATTGTTCAATATTTAGCATAATACTGTCATCCAGTACACTATATCGCTTACATAGTGCTCTAAAATGTGTAGCTGAAATGATAATTAATACATAGATAGTACCCGTCAAAATTTGACGATAAACAAACAACTTGAGAGTTCCATAGAGAAAAAGATCTATAGAATTCATACTCATACCACGTAATGCACTAAAATTTAGTTACATTTAAAAATGCATACAAGAGCTGAAAACGCACATCCAACAATTATGCTTCATAGTTCTATAAACGAATTACATGTATGCTTACTTACTTCATACTCTATAATAGAAAGCATACTGTTGCCCACGTCAGGGACACATACCAATTACATCATATTTGATGTTTCATAACATCACTAAAATGTACTGCAAATGATTTTTTTTCCACAGACCATAATGTAATCGAAAACTTTTGTCTATCCCTGTAAACGAGCTATAAAAGCTACCTACCTCATTTTGAATATCAATAGGGAATATGTAGCGTCGAAAACGTATATTTAAATCGTGGAAATTCAAGTCTATTTACGAGAGTCAGAGTGCGGACAAACCGCCAAAAAGATGGAGGGACAAAGATAAGTCATAAATACTTTTAAATTATGTTGAAAAGTGTTAAAAACTATATTGATTATATTTCTTTTTTAAACTTTATATTATCAAACATTACCTAATGTTTCTTGAAACACAATATTATGAGTTTTATTAACAAGATAAGTTAATTTTTTTATAAAACAGCTTAATTTGGTTTCCAAAAACAGTTACTTCATAAGCTTTAAATCTAAACAGTTTCAAATATTATTTGGTTTAGTAAGCAACATAAAAAAATACATACTATACCAAGACTTTCATGCTTTAACAAATTAAATTACATTTAAATAATTGTAATAAAAAATAATAAGAAGAAATTAATTTTTTACAAATTTTTCATGAAATTTCTAAATAATTTTAAAATAATGATTATCATAAGGCAGTTCTCAAAAAAACATTTTTCCCTCTCAACAACGCAAAACTTGTGACACACCTACCGACTTATTTTACATACTTGCATAATGATATTTGCAAGTATGTTTATTAAAATGGTTTGTAATCAAACAGTTTTTATAATTTTCCGATAAGTGAATTACATCTTGAGCTATTATTGTCTCAGGACGGGTAGTTTGTTTTCGTTCCTGCGCTGCATTTTCTGAAAAATCTTTTGCCTTTATCGAAATGAAAAACAAGTTCGATTAGATAGTTACTTAATAAGAGCACTTGCCAGTTTGATATGTTTGCGAACAAAAATGAATTTAAAAATGCTTCCGAAAGAATCCAGTTTGGATTTGAGAACAGCCTTAATAAAAATCATGCTCCTAAAAGTACACATATGTATATGTATTCGTTTTGATGTATTTCAATTATTATTTAGAATTATAAGATACGTTTTCCGTAAATTGGGCGACCTTTCTTGATATTTTCCGTTAATATTGCATTTAATAAGTATAACTTTGATACATATTCCTTGTGTTTCATATGGATATCTATTTATTTTTAGACAATGAAGAAGTTAACATACTTGAGAAATATGGAAGGAGTTGAAAGTAGAAATTATTTGTGTCCTATAATTTAAAACACTAAAAAAAAAAAAAAAAAGTGTGTGTGTGTGTGTGGGGGGGGGGGGGGGGGGGTAGAGTGTGTGTGTGTGGGAATACTGTAATCAGTTGTTCTAAAAAATTGGTTTTATAAAAAAAAAAAGCGGGGAGGGGGGTACTGTAATTAGAGTTGTTCTAAAACATTGGTTTTATTAAGAAGAAAAAAAAAAGAAGAAGAAGAAGAAAAGTTGATTTAAGTTATATCGAGCATAAAGTATGAGGTACCTTCTAATAATTAGCAGTATATGAATTACAACTCTTAGACCGGATCCTGTTACTATTAAAATATTACACTCTTCGTAATACCATTATTATGCACGAAACAATTCTGATAATAGCTATTTGTACACTGATATATCAGTAATATATTAGTATATGCTACTTAAAAAAAAATTTTTTTTGCAAATGCTTTGCACTAGAATTTGAAAGTCTATACAATACTATAACACTTAAGGTGTTTACAAAAATATTTCCCCCAACTCAGCAAATCAAGAAAAATATTCACGGACAACTTTTTTTTAATAAATGTTAAATAAAATGTTTAATAATTTGCAGTCACGACTGTTAAAGTAATTTGAAATCGAATAGCATTTTGCGTTTTCGATTACTGTATATCATATTGAATTAGAATTTATTGTTGTCTCAAGACGACCTTTCCCGTGCTATAAAATCCCGAAAATTGACTTAAAGCGTCAACTTGGACAGAATTTTCTGAACGATTTTTTGTCATAGTCAAAATATGGAAAATGCTATTCGATTCCTTAGTTTAGGAAAAAGGAAGTTGCATATTTTGGGCATTTAAAAATAATAATAACTTCGTGAATATGCCAGAAAGCAACCAATCTGTATTTCACTCTTTCAGTAATTTTTCATTTTTTTAAATAATGTTTCATTTCCCTAAAAATATATTCTCTGTATCACCTCGCATTTAATAACCTTAGGAAAATGAAATTAATTGCAATGAAAATTTGATGAGAACGAGACTTAATTTGCTTTGTGCGAAATTCGATAACATATAGGAAAGTGCTAGAAATTTTCACTTTCCGCGCACAAACAGCAGGAACGGACCAGTCCAAACTGAACATTGTTGCTATTTTATGTTGTATCACTGATTAAATTATTGTGCTTTTCCAGCATTTTTCGTGATTTAGATTTCAAACAAAGTAACACTTGTTTCATATTTTCAGTACAATATATTCACTATTATTAATTATTTAATAAAAATTTCTTCAGTTTTTTTTTCTAATAAAATTATTTAGACCTTTTTCTATAAATTTCTTTAAATACCAATAAATGCATGAAAATTAGCAATTTGGAAACTTTTTTTTTTTTTTTTTTTTTTTTTTTTAACACTATTTATATTTACAGTATTTACAGTAATTGTTGCAAAATGAGATTTCAACAATAACCTATAATTTATTTTCCATTATAGAATTTAAAATATGAAAAATCAAAATGGTTGTTTAATATATATATGACAGCTACTTATTCGAAGTTTTTATATGAAAACATTTATAATTGTTCCAAGTTAAGATCCACCCATACTTTTATTTGAAAGAGTGCATTTGTTTGGATTCAGATATGATTTTCAACAAACAAAAATAAAATAAATACACACCAATCCTTGTTTTCTGTTTCACTACTCAATTATTGGCCTCTACTCAATCACAGCCGAATCACCTTACATTTAAATATAGATAACATTTATCTAGAACGCCCGGCTTTAGATCGAATTTATGTTCTTTTAAATTATTTTATGACGTGTTTTATTGTTATTATTAATGCCATTTTTTTATTATTATTATTATATGACGTTATAAAAACGATAAATTCTGTTAAAATGTTTACTTGATAATAAGCACTAATTTAAACTTCTCTAAAGTAGGCATACATAAAAACTGCTATTTAAAAAATAATTTCATCGTTAAGTATTTATTAGATATGTATAAAATGTTCAGTAAGCTTAAAAATATATATTTCTTATTGTAAATATGAAACACACATCTGACAGTAAGACCGATTTTTTGCATTCGTTGTTTTTTCTAGAAACGTGTCATTAATTGAAATTTTTTTCAGCATTTATTTAATCTGAAGAAAATAATATGAATAATAATAATTATAAATAATAATAATTATAATGCTAAAATTCATTTCAGCTTATAAGACGCATAGCATATAGCTAAAAACTTACTTCCGACAATCTCCATCCATAGACGGTAATATGTCCAATTTATTCAGAGCAAGCATATATACATATATATGAGTTTATTTAGATTTTACAAACACTTCTTAGAATAATATAATATAGTTTGGCTGAAAAGTAAATAACACAGTTCAAAACACCATTTAACCATCAAATTTATTATGTTTGAAGTAGAGTAATATCATTAAGATATACTGCAAACATTCCATAATGTAACGGAATTTGTTTGCGTGTCCCTGTTTACGAACTGTACAAACTGCTACAAACTGCATTTTCAATTGAGGATGTCCAATATCAGATCCCAATATCATGTACCAACTACACGAAAATACAAATAAAGTATATTTACGAATATCAGAGAACGGCCAGATAATAGAGAGAAATTAACTGAAATGACTGTAAAAAAATGCCCCTTGCAGTCGTTTCTTTTCTCTTAAAAATTATTTGTTTAGAACAATTTCCAGATTCAGTTTTCAGTTTATCTTTCATTCTTTTTCTTTCCCTTTTTTTTGTACTAGCTTGAACTTGAAGGTAGTTTAAATAACTTTTTTTTTCTTTTTCCTGCTGCTCTATATTAAAAAAGAAACAGAGCAAAAATTATAATTCTTTTAAATAAATTCACTAGCTTGCGCTTTATACCATGCTTTAAAAAGCTGTGAGTTTTCCATAATCGGGTTCGGTGCTCACGGCAAAGTAACGTACTGTATAGGATTTCTTTTGGAAAAATCATGAATTGCAGTCATGAAAACTTCTTTATAGAAAATGTAGCTAACTGCAACTACAACTACTTTATTTAAAAAGTAGCGCCTACAAACCACTTTTCAAAAGTAGTCACTACTTCGTTACTTTCGGATTTTGCCAAAAGATTCTATTTATACGCGAAATTAAAGGCACGGATTAAATAATACAGTGACCTTTTGTTATATCGCGTCTGCCCGGATACAATTAAAGAAGTGCGATATAATTTGGTCAATTAAAATTTTAAGAAAGATAACATGCAAAAAAAGTTTTGTGTTTGCCTCCAAAATGTTAGCTTATACACACACCTATTATAAAATTCTAAGCGAAATTTTGAGAGATGCATAATACAATTAATACTTAAATATAGTTACTTAAAAAAAATCCGGAGTGGCTCCACTCGACTTTTCGAATATTTTACAGAATACTGTGAGTTCAAATAAATAGTAATATAACAATAAATTTAAAAAAAATGTTCCTAACTTTACAAAGGTAAGAGCTCTGGGGACCAGAAAACGCGAGAAAAATTTAATATACACGCAATCATCCACACATACATATGAAATTTTGTGGGAAAACTTCACTTATGTTTTAGTAAAGTATCTTATATTTTAAAAGGAGCTTGTAACACTTATTTGCTGAAAAAAGTACAATTTCCGGGAATATTAATAGTTTGGGAGCTATAATTAACTGATAAGAAACAGTTTCTCTTTGATCACTTAATGGTTTTAGAAATGTCAACCGGACATCGTTAAATGTAATTACCGGTCACATCGTTTTCAAGGGAGAATCTTTTTTTTTTTTTTATAAACAGCTCAAAAATGGCGTATTTTTGGAGATCAGCTTTTGGGATCAATGTTTAACTTTCACCGTACTTGTCAACCTTGTTACATCGATTATCTACCGTTGGTTAATAGGGGTCACGATGGGAGATTTTAGCTGAATCAGGATTTCCCCATATTACAGCGCCTAGATTTGTACTACAGGTGTCTTACGTCATACCGAATTGATGTCATCTTCTCTTTCATAAGTGCACCCCTACACGCACACATTTTAACATTTTGCGGTGTAATTTATAAAGAAAAACTATTTGATACTATCTGGATGGTGTAAAAAATAAGGAAATTTTTTTAAGGCTGCAAGGTGATGCAATCCGGTTAACCCCTAAAAGAGATGCTCGATATGCTGCCTGGTGTTCAGAACGTTAGGCGAAAATCATTGAGGCTACTTCAATCACGCGAAATCACCCGCTCGCTAATGTTAATCCCATGGAAGATTTTTTTTTAAATATCTTGTTTGGATTTCATTTTTTTTTTTTTTTTTTTTTTTTTTTTTTTTTTTTTTGCGTTGGAATAGCTGAGAAAACCTTTTTTTACTTTTTCGATTTTGTTTGCAGTTTTTATTACTATTATTATTAATGGGGTACTTTCACTTTCGAAACCGATTCCGAAAGGGAAAGTATCTTAATTAAAATTAAAAATCGAAAAAGTAAAAACGGCTTTTGTAGAGATCTACCTCAGCTATCCAATGCCAAAAAAAAAAAAAAAAAAAACATTAAAACATATGGAAATGCAAACGAGATATTTAAAAAAGTTCTCCCGGAGGATTAAGATTAGAGAGCAGGTGTTTTCGCGTGAGTAAAGTTGCCCCTTAATTGAAAACTCTAATAGATTCTTTACATTTAGTGTATTTTCTTAGATTGTCCACCAACTACATCAGAAAGCATGTTTGGTACTTTCGTATGAGCCGCATGCCAGTGGTTAATCGCGAAAGGTTTCTGTATTTATAGCAACATTTTTTATTTGAATTGTCTCAGTATTTAAGCACGTAGTTCGATTACATATCTATCAAATTCGTGTTTTATTTAATTATTTTGTTTGGCAATTTAGTTATGGAATATAAGACAGAAACAAACAAATGCTAAATTATTTACATTGTTTTAAGTGCAAACGGGTTAATCTTTCATAATCAGGTTGCAAGTTCATTTTTCGGATAGATTTAAAATTTGAGATAGATATTATTATTGGAATTTTAAAACCCATAATAAACCAGTAAATTGAAATACAGTTTTCAAAGTTATTACTTTTGAAAGAACATTATTTTTTTAATTCGACGGTGTAAAAGTTCAAATTGTGCGATGTTCAGAAGTCACAAAATTTGAGATTTTGCACAACTCTGATCTCCAGTTATATTATTGCTTGTTGTCATCTACCATACTATCATTCTTTTTTTTTTCTATTGTTCAATATTTAGCATAATACTGTCATCCAGTACACTATATCGCTTACATAGTGCTCTAAAATGTGTAGCTGAAATGATATTTAATACATAGATAGTACCCGTCAAAATTTGACGATAAACAAACAACTTGAGAGTTCCATAGAGAAAAAGGTTCGATTTTTTTATTAGTCCTTTTTTTAGATAATTAAGTTCTGAAAACTTTTTTATAGTTCTTATATAACTATTTTCCTTTCTTTCTGTTTTCTCTTCTTTTCTTTTTTTTCTTTTTTTTTTCTTTTTTTTTTTTTTTTACGGAAAATAATCATCTAGTTTTCTTAGTATTTATGTCTCCTTGATCACTATCATAAAAAATATATTAAAAATTGCAGATCAGTTCAATTTACTTAATCGATAATTACATGTCGAAGCTTTTAATTAAAATATTTTTATACAAAATCAGTAATTGTTTTTGAAATAATGCTGAGTGGAAAGTTTTACTTAATAATTATTATGAAACATTCGGATAAGGAAAATACAAATCCTCTAACACGATAACTGTTTATGCTGAAATAAAATATTTAATTGATATTATTGAAACTAATTATCTGAAAACCCATAATATCACAGAGTTATCGTTTCCCATTTGCTGAGTTCGAACACACGTTCTCTATCAAGAATAAAAATTCAAATCTGGCGCCTCAGATAAGATCACTCAGCTATCCTGGCATCGTTCAACTTTCCTCTAAAACGAAAAATGTGCATGCGCAGAATTCGCCAATTTTTGTCTTAAAAAATACCTTTGTGGTTTAATAATATAGATGATTGCTTCAGATGTGGAACAAGAATCACATGGTGTAAATGTATGACACATTGGGGAGATTTATTGGTGTATTTCCTATATGATACAAAATGCAGTGAAGAAATGATATAAATTGACAAGAAACACTCGTTATTGGTTAAATTTTATGATAATGATAATGATAGTTCAACGTTCAGAGGGTGATAAATGTAAATATTTTTGCCGTAGCTTTCAAACTTATTGATATATATTTAGAAGCACATAAATTATATAATCCTGCTTGCGAAATTTTTTTGCATCTATATTATTTTAGGATTTTTTTTTTTTTTTTAATCTTATCTGATAAAAATAATCTTGAGATCATTTTATAATAAAACCTAATAAGACATCACAAGGGCCAGGATAAAATCCATTTTAGAAAGGACACCATCCTTTATAATTGTATTTTTTTCTTCCAGAACCATGATATTTTTCCATTTCAACCATTCGCTGCCAATCACGAGTATACTCGTGGTTTTTCAATCTAAAATTATGAATTCACACCGGAAATTTCGAATTTTTTTTATTTTATGTAATCACGAAATGTCTGTAATTAAATAAAGTAAATATTGCTATTAGTATTTTCTGGTATGAATTAGAACTTACTAAATAAAATAAAATTCCGGTAATTTGAACAGTGTTTTGAACATCCGGCAGTGAACGTGTTAAGGCAAGATTCCGTTATACACAGGTTCCGTTTCTTGTATCTGATAATTTTCAAATAACTTATTTTGTTAGTTTAGAATATAATCTTTAAAAACTTCTTAACGATTCGATCTATATTAGTTATTTTTTTAACAGCATGTGTTCACGAAAGATTACTCGCTACAAAACGCGTCAATTCTAATTGAGGAAAAGAAAAATTAAAAACAAATTACAAAAATGCAAATAAAAATAATAGCATTAAATGGTATTACCTGGATATGAGTATAAAAATATTTAATAAATAAAAAATAAGTTGATTTGATTTGTAGAACTTATTGTATTCACGCTCGTTGAAGAGGGAAAATTATTATGGAAGCAATTATTTTTCCGACGTATATAATGAGAATCTTGTTTGAAACCTGTTTATTTACGAGGTTGACAATTTCAGAATAATTATCTAGGAAAGCTTTGTTTAATGATTTCCGGATTGGTGGGAGGTAAAAAAAAAAAACGAATTTAAAAGATTGAAGCGGATAAAAACAATTGTTAATGAATAAGACACTGAATTACAGGATAAGAATAATTTGATTTTAAATAATAGTTGAAAGGGATTTTTGTTTTATGAATTTAGATTTGTGTGTTTATATTTTTCTTTCCCTATATTTCAACTGTTCTATTTGTATACAGGTTATTCACAAACTGTTTCAGCAAAATAAAAGTGGTATTAGTAAATTGGAAGTATGCAAACAAAAGGAATAAGTTTGTGAAAAAATGAAAAATTTTACATACAGAAGTATGTAAAATAAAGGGAAATTTTTGTGAAAAAATGGAACAATAGTTTTTTTTATTATTTTTTTTTTTATTAAAGATATTTTACAGCAAAATAGCAGAATGAAAACTTCTAAAAAATGCAGAAGATATCTGTTATAAAACGGATATTTTAGAAATCATGAAAATTTACCTCTAATTTACAGGGTTTTTTTTCCAACGTTAATGTAATAGAAATAGTACTGGTGTTACGATTGCCAGTGCAATTTCCGTACTTTAAAATGAATTTTTAAACATCAAGACGAACAATCTTTATATAGGAAATCATGCTTCGTAAAAGCAATCTTTGTTATAAATGTGATTGTTTCTTGTGCCATAATTTTAGAAATAGCCCTTCCCGATTCCAAATGTTATGCACCTAACTAATGTTTCAGCGTTTTTGTGTTTAAAAATTATCACACAAAGTATGAACCTATTTCTATATATGTTTTCTTTTTAATCAAAACGTATTAAGTCGTTGAATGCCGGAATGTTTTTATTGAAAAATGTGGGCATCGAAAAGGTCCATCTTTGTTTAGATTTGTGAATTTTGTAAAAAGTTTTTCATTAAAAATGTAATTTTGTACGAATGTTTTTTTTTTTTTTTTTTTTTTTTTTAACTATATAGGCTATAAAAAGTTAAAAATCATTGTTTAATGCTTGTAATTGTTGTGGTTTGCTTTCTTATTTCTTAAAAAAAAAAATATATATATATATATGCAGAAATAAAAAAAAAAATGCAGTTTTTCTAGTTATGTAAAACGAATTATTAAAAATGTGCAGAATGTAATTTAGAGTTTTAATATAACTACCCATTTAACCAAGAAGAAAAACAATGAATATCAATAGGATAATTAATCTACCCAACAATTACCCCCACATGGGGTATTTGGAAGGTAATACATAATTCATTTATTTATTTAGTCATTTATTTATGTATTTATCTATTTATTTATTTTAGACTGAAAATAAATTTAAAAAAAAAATAAGAATATAGTGTCTAGATGAAATATTTCTGTACAAAATCTAGTGTGTACTGAAATTTTGTCATTTTTAATAAAAGTTCGCATGCATCAATATTTCAAAAACATGCCTCCCAATTCCCCCGCTCGATCCTAATTGAAAGAAGTTTCTTTTTTAGAAAGCACACACTCAAAAATGTAGCATGAGCTTAAAAGAACCCTCTAAAAATTCCTTGTTAATAAAAGCGTGAGACGTGGTTGCTATTGATTTCAGAGCAACAACAATACATTCGATGATTCAATGTCTCCTTGAACTATTGAGGAATGGAGGAAAGGTGTCAACTCTAGGTAGATCTAGTAGAATGTAAACTCACCAGAGCCATAAAAACGTCAAAATAACATTGCATTTGAGATTATTTATATGGTGTTCTCGTTGTAACAGTTTCTTTTTTTGCTATTGCTATGGATATTTCTCTGTGTCCACAACAATATTTTGACAATTTTCTAGACTTATTTGAACTATATCGAATACTAGTTTGTAATTTATTGAATAATAGGATATAAAATAGTTAACATATGAACAGAGTAAAATCTACTTTAGGAAACTATCGTAAAGTTTTGAAAATGATCAAATGTCTATAAAATAATTACCGTAACGTCATAATTATTGTTGAAATATTATAAAAGAACTTGATTGACAAATAAACAAGCACGGATGATGTTTAACAAGTTAATACACGGTGTCTTATCTCTTATCGTTGTGCAATAGTTAATTATAAACCGTTCAATCTAGAGGTATATAGTTCCAATTGAAAAATGTTTCAAAAGTTTTCTCCATTATATTAAGAGCCATTTAGGTTAAAATACTTAATTTTGAGAACTTAACGAAATTTAAATTTTTATACGGTTCTTTGGTCCTATAAGTTATATTTAGAAAAAATTTCTTCGTGCTCTAATAAATAAAACAAAAAAATCATTATTCTGTCACAAAAACCTTTCGCGTTATGAAACTCTGAATTTCATGAAAATACATTGTTTTCCACCGCTAAAATTGAGGCATCCGTACTTAGTGCCAGAAAAGGTGTAACATTAAATTCAAAGTATCATAACTCGGTAAGTTTCGGTCATACAAATAGGGAAAAAATGTTGTTTGTTTTACTTAACAGAGTATGGAGAATTTTTTTCTAATTAAAAATAATAGGACCCACGAACCGTATAAAATTTTAAGTTTTGTAATTTTTACAAAAATAACTATTTTGACGCAAATGGCTTTAAAAAAGATGGAGAACAACATTTGAAACTTGTTTATAATTGGAACTATATCTCTAACATTAACGGATTAAAATTAGGTAGTCTACAACAGTAAGAGGGGACACCTTATATGTCCTCCCTGAGAGCAACTTTATCATACTTTAAGTACGTTAATTTATTATAAACAGAAAATCATAAAAAGTTTGCTTTTTGTTTACTGAAAAAGATATTACACTAGAATTCAACAAAAGAAAATACATCAAAAAATTGTCAAACGACCACAAAGAAGAAAGAGAAAAAACAATTTCAAAATTGAGTTTTGTCAATCTCGGTTATAAAGAGGATGAAAGAACAATTTACTCATTATAACACAATTTTTTCAATTTTAAATAACAAAGTTGAAGGCTTCATATATGTAAGAAAATAAGTAAAAATTCAGTTAAATTATTAAAACTTATAGAATGATTACTCCTAAGGGAGTTTTACAATTATGATTTATCACGAATAAATTAAATTAGATTAACATTGGTAACAAACTAATGTAACTTGCCCTTCACTTCAATATTTTTTCAATTCGGAATTTATGAATAAAAAACAAAACTAGTCGTTGGGGGCCACCGTAATACTTACCCATCAAGGATATGCATAATATAAAATATGAAAACAAAACATGTGTAAACTATTTATAAATTGCATTGCAATTCCAATTTAAAATTTAAACGTATTATTAAATATTTTTTTAAAAATTATTCATATAAATAATTATACAAATCTGTACACTTAAAAATCACCGAACATTCAATTTCTAAACTAATATTTAAACAAATGAACAACAATAACAGACAATATACAACATATAATCTTACATATATACTGAATTGCGTAAAAGAAACATCCTTATAACTCCAAAAATGATAATCACATTAACTAACAGTTTACTGCGTAAGATTAAATATCTCATTTCCAATTAAAATAGATCTTTGAATTAAAATTTGAATGAAATACAGTGTCACAAAAAATCGAAGAGCGTGGAAAATATGACTACAAATATATCGGCAACTAATTATCCGATCGACTTCATTCTTTATGCAAAATTTATGTTTTTTTTATTGTCTTTTATATTCACTCCTTAAAATAAACAATTTCGAAATTTTTTATATACCTTTTATCTGAACGAGTATAATAGTTTAGTAGTTGATAATATAATAGCTTTTACGAATATTTCGAGAGTCCAAAAATATAGTTCCGGATAATCGAGGATACTGAAATTTAATAGGCTTCTTCTCATTATTAAATATTAAGTACATGCCAAATTTCAAGTCTCTATCACAATTTGCACGGGAGATAGAGCATTTACACACACAAACAGGCGGACGGCAATCACCCCCCCCCCCCCCTAAAAATATGTTTTTTGGAATCAACAGTGTCTGAAACGTGTAAATCCGTCAATTTTTTTCCCCATTTTTAAAACGATTACAAGACTTACCCTGTACTACGTATGATGGGTAAGTAAAAAATCCATCATAGTAAGAAATCTGGTTTGCCATTTATTCATTAAGTTAAATAAAAGTTTAAAATAAATTATTTTTCTTTAAGGATATTTTATTTAATTTGTTTATTTTAGTTTCCTTTTTGTGGGCCTCGTTCACTTCGTGTGATATTTTCCCTGTTTATTTAATTCAGTAAACTCAGAAAAGAAAAGTGTTGTTTGGTTTGTTGTAAAGAAGCTAAATAATTTAAGGGGACTCGGTACCAAAAGAAAAAATATTCTGTAAATAACACATATATTAAAGTTTTTGGGGTCATGTTTCAATAAAAAATAATCATTACAGAAAAAAAGCCTTAAATTGCTAATAAATTAATAATGTTTTTAAAAAATATTATTAAAAAAATAATAACAATTTTAAAATTATTTTTCTTTTCCAATTTTGGTATTTCAAACTAGATTTTTTTTTTCATCTTATACTCAAGGTATTTTTTCTAAAAATCTAAGTATCGGATTTTTGATGCAAAGATAATATCCGAAGAAGAAAAAAAAAAAAGATGTATATAGAAAAAACCTATGAAAGTCGCATCTATTTAAGTTCAGATTTTTTTTTAAACAAAAATTTCAAATATATAAAAAAAATCGATACTAGCTATATCACATAGAATCTAAAGATACAATTTCAGACAATTTGCTCAATTATTGTGGAAGCCTTAGCATTTTTATTACATAGAGAATAGGGAAAACTACGAACTGAGAAAAATGAGTTTAAGCATTGCATTTACAAACAAGAGCTATTAAATTCCATCTAAATGTATTAACCATTCCTTCTTTACTATTTATCAGATTGTTAAGAAATTTGGGCACAATGTTCTAGGGATGTTAAGGTTAATTTTAGGATAAAAATCTGAAATTCGACATTTTGTCCTTTTTTTTTTTTTTTTTTGTCAAAATGAGAGGTACTAAGTCCACTTAAGAAGAATAATTGCATAAATGACAACCTCTTCGATGTTTTTATCCAATTTAATTAAAAGTGCTGAAAAGCCATTAAAAATTTTGGGAAAAGTTAAGGCAAATCAGTAATTATATTATAATCATACAAAAATTTGCTCGTTATATCTCAGTTTTCTGCAATTTATTTTTATACTAAACCAACACCATTTCACTCCCCTTTTAACCAACTTCTATCAAAGTAGGTTACATACAAATCGTTTGTATTTTTTTATGTATGTCCACGCAAGGACTGATCCACAGGCAGGCCCCGATCATGACTAATTGGGGCCCTGGGCAAAGAAAAATTAGGGGGGGGCATTCGAAGCGTTGCAACATTATTAATGGTCATATTCATGGTATAGATGGTCAGTCATATTTGTAATGCCTAAACAATATTTCGCACCTTGGATTTTAAGTAGTCCGCCAATTCTAATTTAAGTACCTTAATTAATAAAAATACTCTTTTTTTTCTTGGTATAGAACTAAACTATTTTATATAACTTTAGCAAACTTGTTATATTACTTTAAGGTGAAATTAATAATAACTTCAACTTATGGAATAGTGTCAAATACTCTAAATATGAGTTAATCAAGTTCCTTTTTTTGTACATCTTTTTAAGTTGTGCTACACACAACATAATATCTAATCAAATGGATTCTACTTCAAATCAAATCGATTCTACTTCACAAGTAGAAAGTGTTTTTTCAATAAATCTAAAAAGATGATAATTTAGCTAATAAAGCTTATAGCTATTATGTTCTATGTTCTGTGTCTACAGCCAAAGCTGAGCGGTACTTTGCTACTGAGTGGTTGAGGTTAGCTTTGCGAAAGCACTTAGCTCTGTGAGTTCAAAATGAAATTTGTTTTTCAGAAAGTTTAATAGAATCGTTTAAAGATGAAATTTGTATTTTGTATTTGAAAATTTTCAGAATTGGAACTAGGCGGAGAGAAAAAAGTAAATATTTTATAAATTAATATATGGATTTGGGGGCCCCTGGGCAAAGTCCCGATTTGCCCATGCGATAATAAGGGCCTGTCCACAGGGTAGATCACTAGGGCATGACCCCCCCCCCCAACCCCTTCTCTAAACGAAGAAAATTTTAAGACAAAAATGCGTTATTTAATGCAAGTCCATATTAAGGTCGTTTACGAAAGAAAAAAAATCGCATTCAACGCCACAAATATTTCTGACTCAAGGAAAAGTAATTATAATGGAAATGCATGCAAATTGCTGACATTGCTCTTTAAGCGCCAAATTTTTTTTTTCATTTTCTTATGTTATGTGATACATCAATTATTACTAATTGCTTCCTTATGATTATCTTTACGTAACTGTCGTGTCGTCAAAATCAACTGAAAATGCCAGCTTCCACAATAAAAAAAATTCTGCACAATCCTGTGGAAAAAAACAGAAAATGGGAAATTGTTCGATTTCTTAGTATCTAAAAAGAACTTGGAAATTTTATACAATTATAGATATATCTATATATTTTATGCATTTATGGAAATATAACTTTGTTAATGTGTCATAACACAGTCAATTTTGTGTTGTGGACAAACTGAAAAAAAATATATTACGCCCCTACAAAAAGAGACATGACCGCCCCCCTCGAAGTGAAATGATGTTTGAACGGATGGTCAAATTTTCATTTCTGAATTAATTTTTTGTTGGAAATGAGTTTATTATGTTGGTGGAACCGTTAAATTTTCATCATTATCCAAAAATAAGATGTCGCCAGTGAATTTCACAATGTTGTTTAGTTACACAGTACTGTTTTATATTTTTAAAATAGTGGTCATATGGAAATAGATTTTACAAAAACAGCTAAAAAAATTCAATATATGATCGTCTAATGAGCATCCAATAGCAGGAATGGGATTTTAAGGGAATATGGATAACAATAATTGCTTGCCACAAAATTATGTGTTGTGCACATTACTAAAGTACACCAAATAGCTTTCTTTCTACAGGCTAATCTGGGTGTAATAAGGTATGAGACAATCTCTTGAAGTCGGTTTTATTTTTTCCCCACAAAAAATACTTCTGCTCGCCAAAACCTAGTTCTCATACCATTCGAACTCGTTATAACCGAGTTCGACTATGTTTTTACTAATTTCTGGATAAAATTATGATAATGGTTTTATAAAAAGACGAGTGTTCTCATGTAAAATATGAATTGTTTTGACTCGTGTATGATATTACACATGCAAAAGACTATACTGAAGATGATCGCATTCTGGAAAAGAAATTTGAGTCGACACAGCTGCAAGTTCCGAGACCGGCGGTAAACGATTTGCTTCAAATGCAATGGGGGAATGTGTCAGAAAGTCCAGACCGCGATAATGTGCTCCCATAAAGTATGTGTTTTATGTGACAACACAAACAAAACTCGCATAGGTCTCACATTTAAAGCTGGGGAAACACCTTGGTCGATCGAGAAGGGGTGTGAAGACACAACTGCTTTCGCTCCGAAGAGCATTCCACCGCTGCGAAATATTAGGTGTTGATGAATTTTTGGATATGTTTATTGGAGATAGGTTAAAATCGTCCCTTGAGGTTAAAATCTGAATCCACCCCTTGGGAAATATACTGGATAAGGGAAAAAGTGACTCATCACAATTTTGTCGGTATTTTTTTTTTTTTTTTTGCGGAATCTGCTGTAAGAAAAAGGGTGCTAGAAAACAGTATGTTTATCTCTTTGACTTGTATTCCGTTGCATTTGTTTCCGATAATAATAAAAATTCTTGGAGAAAAAAAAAAGATCTTAGAACAGTTTTTTTTTTTCGTTATTGTGTCATTAATAGAAACAGTACATTTTTAACGCGCCAAAAACACACAATGTCGACCAGAAATTTAATATGAAACCTGTGTTTTCGACAGCTTAATTTCTAAAATAATTATTCTCGAAAATATTTCATGTGACACTTTTAAGCATATGAGATTAGTTTGAATTATTTTTGACATATTTTCAAAATATTCAACCATTCAAATGTATTTTCTCCCCCATCCCCCTTTATTTTTTGTTTGTGAATTTCTTAATGTATACTTTACATTTTACCACAATTTTCCAAATTTTGCCTATATTTTAAAAAATAAGTCACCATACAATAATTTTTTTTTTTTTTGAAACTTGAATTACAGCAAAAGAACTTTCCAAACGATAGAGGTAAAGCAGAAGTTATTGCAGAAAACGTCCGAAAACGCATATTTGCGCGTATTGTACTTATTTAATGACTGCACAAATCTAACGTATTTTCAAAAATTCAGAAGAAAAGGGAAGTTGAAGTTTTCATTAATTGATAATTTGGGATCTAAAATGTAAGGTATGTGCATCAGTTAATAAGCCATGTGCCTATAATCATAGACCTAGCCTATTTTTGCTCTGAGTCTATAATGGACCACCTGCTTTGATAAATAAAACAAAAAAAAAAGAAAACTCATCCGTCACGCATATATTTTGAAACACTTCCCAGCACTTCTAGAATACTATAAAATAAATCGGTCAAGTGCGAGTATAACTTGCGTTGATCGAGTTGACACGTTATTCGAGTGCATTTCCGTCTATTGACGGAAATTGCTGAAGGTACATTCTCGACTGTGCTATGATGCATTTTGCAACTAAGCTAAATTTTAGGACACTATGTTGTGTTTATACAAATCATTTACAGCATGCACAATAGAATACTAGTACCTTTCCGGCTACGGACAGTAAGTGACAAAATCTGGTTTTCAAATAAGTTTTTCTTTCTTTATTCTTTATTTAGATGTATTTTTTCGCTCTTTTAAACGATTAAGTTTTGTTGCAGTATTCTGGAAGTTTTGGAAAGTGTCTGATAATCTATGCTTCACGCATAATTTTTCTTTCTTGTTAGCTTTTGGGAAATATGTTATTTACAGGTATAGAGCACACTCGTGAGAAAAGTATAAAAAATACTGTTTTAAAAAGTTCAAAATTGTAGGAGAAATGTGGTTCTAAAATTTTGTTAAATTAAAAAGAAAAAAATCAAATTTCTAAAATTTTAGCAGAAGAATGACATTTGTTTCTTAATTTGTCTTTG
This sequence comes from Maratus michaelseni, assembly GCA_963931845.1. Classification (NCBI taxonomy): domain Eukaryota; kingdom Metazoa; phylum Arthropoda; class Arachnida; order Araneae; family Salticidae; genus Maratus; species Maratus michaelseni. The sequence goes on from OZ007586.1 coordinate 422,058,571, forward strand.
TCGTTTTCCTTCATAAAAACATTTAATTATATGTAAAAAAGTATTATAAATTACACAAATGAAAAAAATATTCAAAGGACATTGAGTCCCTTTAAGCAAGAGACTACATACTTTTCAAAATATACAAAACATTTAAAAATTATATCATACTTACTTATCTTTCTTCTTATTCACTCATCAAAATAGATAAACTTTTTTCTTTTCATTTGTCAAAGCAGGTGGCCAATTATAGGTAAATGACCCATTTCCAGAACACTTACCTTATCAAAAAATATTCGAAGTTTTTATTTATATAAAAAAATAATGAGCATTAGCTCTTTCTGTATTCAAATCGATCATGCAGAAAATTTTAACCTCCGAAAAATACATCTGTATTATCGCTGCATGGAGAAAAATAATAATCTACTATTAGCAAAAATAACACTTGAGTAAACCTACACCTTCAATCTTAAAGATACGCATTTTCTTTTAAACCTACACCTTCATCTTTATTACCATCCAAAGGATATACCTTCGCAAAAAGTTTAAATTAAGTAGTTATAGTTAATAATAACAATTTACGTTCTTTTCAAGTCGGAATCCTTGTAAAATTTCAGCTTGAACGATACGCCTTTCTTTCTATAACTGCAATTCCCATTACATTTTTGAACGGTTTGGTTCTTGTTAGAGGCTTTAAAAATGCGCACTTTTGAAAATATTTTTTTTAATTTTGAACCTTGTTCTTTAGCCACGTTTCTTTCCTATGCGCATTTACTATTAATTTTATATATTAAATTCGGTTTTTACCATTAGAATGGTAAGAAGAGGTGGTTTTAGAAGATCCGCTTCAGGGTTAGCGAATTCATTTAATTCCAGTTATATATGTTAACAAGCTACATCAGATAAAATACCGCTCACCATAACAAAAAAATTGTGAATCCACACCAATCTGTTGAGTGATAATGAAGAGAAAAATATTTTATACATATATTATATACCTTTATATTCGCAATTATGAAAGAATTTCCTCCGCCCCACTTTTTTCCATGCAAAATAGTTATGTATGAGGTTAGCAAAACAATTCATGTGATCACTTATATGCGAAAGATTTCTCCATATTCCAGGTATTTTACAAGTCTGCAATTTCAGTAATGAGCTTTCACTATTATACTGAGTTTTGAAATTTTTCATTCGCAGTAAATTTTTTATTTAAGGTTTTCAGAAGCCATATTTCATTTTAAGGTGGTTGACTGCATTCGGCACCAATTATGTTTTCTAAAGATTATGGAGTGCGTAGTATTTATCGTTTATTACAAATACACACAAAATAATTAATTTATAGGCTGACTATGATTGCTGGAAGTGCGTTTTCCGCTGTCATATGCATTTTTAAATTAATCTAATTTTTAGTGTATTTACGTAGTGTGTATAAATTCTATAGATCGATACAAGGCTGCACGAAAGAATTCGCACACAATACCGAATATGGACAAAAAATGCCGAAAATGGATTTTTTCTGAGTTATAAGATTCTTTATAATTGCTTATTTAGGTATCTCATTTCATTCTATGAAAAAATGAAATTTCTTAATAATAGTCTGTTATTGTTGGAAAGTGCTTCATAATCTATGCATGATGCATGATTTTTTGTTCTTGTTTATTTCTTTTTAGAATTTGTGATAAAATACTTAATAAAAACATGAAATTTTACGAACAATTAATTATTAATATCATACTTTTTGAAAACAATGATTGATTTCAAGTAAATTTGAGTGAAATTTGGCCAAAATGGTTATTGCTACTAAAAATTCAAATGAGAGGTCTCAATTTATTTTATACACAGAACTTGATTATCAAAAGGGCAAACGAAGCAGATATCCTCGAATCCTATTTGTGAGGGGCTCCTTAAAGCCATAAACCAGCTTTTTTTTTAATGGATACAAATTGCGACTGCAAAAACGTCATAAAAATTCTCAACTGAACTACGTCGGGTTAATTGGACGCTACATGCACAAGGTACATATAATATTTTTCAAATTTAACTAAAATCTAAGAAAATTTTTAAATGTACAGAAAATTCACGTGATTGTAAACACTAATAATCTATTTCTTCTTTAAAATGTCGTCTATTTTTCGAACAAAAACATTTACAACTATGAAATCTGTATAAAATCTTTTAGTTGACAGTAACATCTAAAATCTTTTCTGAAAATTTTATTAAAATATCTTGAGTTTCACTTGAGATATCATGATAATGGTAAACATACATTTCAAAAAATTATATTTTTAGAAAATTGCATTTAGTTATTGTAAAAACATAACAAACAATGTGTTAAAAAAGCTGTATTTCTATTTTTAACTCATGTAAAAGCATTTGAAATTTTTTTTTGGAAACAGAAAAGTTTGAATAACAAGATTTTCACATAAAAAATGTTCCAAGCAGTCAAAAATCGAAAGTTCGTATACGTAAAAAGTAAATTTAAAAACGAATGAATGTCAAATTACTATGGCATCTTGGTTTTTGAACTCAATTCGTTCCAATGATTTGTTTGGGGACAAAATCAATTTTTACCATAAGAAATAACAAAGATACCATTAATTGGTTCCCACCTTCCAAGTTACCCCTTGTATTTAATGATTTCAAACAATACACTGAGGAGTACAATAAAATAAAATATAAAAACACATTGTAGTACTGTATATCACATGAGACAATGACAATTTCATAACATTTTAATAAAAGTTTAACAAAAACCGTACTCAAACCTTTATTGGAGAAACTTTCAATGATATGAGATTGAACCAAAGGAAGGAAGTTTACATTCTTATAATTTTTTTATCTATAGAACCACTAGCATGTAGAATGGGTTAGATGTTATATTATCAATGGAATGAATTAAACCAAGTATGCCCATCTTTTTTGCCTAAAAAGAGTTTGTCATCCCTATTTCCAGATAAAAATATTCGCTTTATTAAAAATTCTATATGAAAATAGTGGTAGATCTGAGCAGGTTGGTCACCCCTGAATTATAACGATTTTATTGAGAGTTTTCTTTGTGTAAGAGTTTTGTTTGAAAAAAAAGTTGAATTTTTTTTTAATTAACATATTATTTTGTACAATGACCTGCATGCTTTTTTTTCATTTTAAAATATCATATAGGTATTTATTTATTCACTTTTAAGAATATGGTCCGCATGTACCGTGTGTATAAAGAAAATTGACATAGGCGCATTTGAATCTCTTACAGTATATAGCCATTTTGGTCAAATTTTACTAAAATTTATTTGAAAGAACTCATTTGATATTATAATAATTAGTAATGATATTATTGATTATTGATAGTGTACGATGTTAATAATTAATTACGATTATAATTTATAGTTATTTTATTATTCATAAATTAAATTTCTTTAAATTCATGTTTTTATTTAGCATTCTAATCTAATAACCTTGAAAAGAAAAAAAATAAACTAGTATGTTCTGGCCATCACAAAACATTCTTCTGTATAAATCAAATCGATTAAATGGTTTAAATAATGTAAGAAATTACATCGATTTAGCAAATAGTTTTTTTTTTCTTTTACATATAAACGATGTATGTTAGCGCGATAACTCTCGAACTGTTGAAGGTAACAAGCTCATATTTGGACATTTGACAGATAATTTAATTTTCAAGAACTAATTAGATCGTGGGATTTAAACTAGTGCTCCCGATGCGATACGTATTTCAGTTATACGTTTAACCGATATACGTATATACGTATAATACGTATTTAAGAAATACGTATACCTTAAACTATACGTTTAAACGTATCCAAATACGTATAAGCGTATATCGGTTAAACGTATAATTCAAGTATACGTTTAATTCAAGTATACGTATATTTCAAGTATCGTATTTACTTTTAATGCTAATGGATCTCATCAGTGTCACGTCATTGAACGGAGAACAAGTTGGAAATCGGTGGCGTTACTTCTGTATAACATGTTTCATACATAGAATCTTGTTATTTTTCCCTATAAACGATTATCTATATACATAAAAGCCGTTCTTGGTATATATGTTCCTTATAAAAATCTACAGTTTTTGTCCGATTTGAACGAAACTTCATGTACATACGTTTTAGAACACGAGTCAAATCACTGTCAACTATAAAAATTTCTCAGACGAATCATTACCACTTTTTTCAAACATCTCCCATGTCATTACAGAAATCCTTTTTTTCTCAATTTCTAATGCAATTTCTTTCCCGTTGTCATTCAAAGGAACTGCGTCTGGACAACATTTTTATAAACCAATTTCAGATTAACTCGCTATAATTTGAAATCTGAAACTGAGTTCAATTTTGGCAGATGTGATTTTTTCGCATATTACAAAGATTACTATAAGTGCTTTAAACGACATAGTACATATATTTAAATGTGTTTGTAGAAAAATAAATAACTTAGCTCCTAATTTTACAAAGGCAAATTGTTTCCACTGGTTTGTTAATATTAAAGTAAATTTTCTAAGGAATAAAGACATATTTTTGCGCATTCAAACTTCATGATTCAATTTATTCTACATAGTCAAAAATCGTCTGTCAAATATTGACATTTTGCAATCATTACAGCGTAACTTTTTTCAGCTTGAGCCTCAACCAAGGAGGCATATTTAAATTCCTTAGATGCAGGTGGACAGTAGATGCCCTATTAATAAAAACTGGATTTAAAGAAAACAATACGGTATTTTCCATTATTTTTTTCTTCAAAAATGGGTATTAAAATAAATGGGATTAAAAGTAAAATGGTTTATCGGGAAAAAAAATTAAATGCATTTTTTAAAATATAAAACATTTATTTTAATTTTTAAAATTGATATATTTTTTGTAAGTTCGACAACGTGGCGGCATTTTTATTTCACCAGCTTCGAAATTATTATTCAATTCTTAAAATAACACTATATTTTTGAAAAATAATGTTTTGCATCAAAAATAACATAATTTCAAAACGCAATTTTAGCAAATTCTGTTTAAATTACATTGTAAATATAATTTCGGGGTTAAATTCAGTATTTAATAATATTGTTTAAAATTTTTCTATGAGTATGGTAGTATTGGATTTCTTTAATCGCTTTCATGTTTTAAATACAAATGTGCATGTGATATCACGCACTCAAGTAAATTCGCTTTTCTCAATTAACTGTAGGCGAAAAGTAACAATTCTTGCGGAGTTAGTAATTCATAATGTAATATTACCTACACATAATATAATGTATTTTAATTATTTGAAAATTACGAGAAACTTCAAAACGTTTTGCTTATGTTAAGTTGACTAACATGCACATTATATATAAATATAAATGCATATTTGTACATGATTCATGAAGTGAAAGAATTTGCTTTAACTAGACACGTATCGGTTCAGAGGAAAATCTATCCCGGTAAAAGTGTTGTGATATTTTAAATCATGTGCCTGTTTTCATTCACAAAATATTAGTATTTTATAGCAATTACACAAAGTAGCGTAATTTGCACAGAATGTATTGGTCACCAAAGTATAAGTTTAACATCCTTTTTCCGTACAATTTTCAAGAATATTAAATTACTTTAAAATTACTTTAAAATCCATAAAACATCAGTAAATTGAAATACGCTTTTCAAACGAATAACATTGAGAGTACATTTATTTTATTCGACAGCATAAAAATTGATTGTGCTATGTTTTGAAATAAATGTCTTTACTTTATAAAGATCAAATAAGTTAATCTTTCGTAATTTTATTGGACACAGATTTAAAAATATACATGCTTTAAAATTACTTTAAAATCCATAAAAAATTAGTAAATTGAGATAAACATTCAAACTACATTTGAAAGTGTATTTTTTTCTAATTGATAGTTTAAAAAATGAAATTATGCGATATTTAGTAGTTACAAATATGCAGTACAAGCAAAATTTAATGGGTAAGTCGTTTCTACCGTCAATATGATGTCCACATTACTCACGGATATGTTTTTGTTTTATAATATAGATAGATGCCATATGAAAGCGTATTTCATAAAATGTTACGACATTTGGTAATTTGTTTTTAATTTTCAAGAAAATCGTATATTTTTATATTGTATGCGCAAAGAAAACGCGCATTTTCATTTATAAAGCTGAAAAATTTTACTATGGTTGAGTTAAAGTAACGCTTTTTTTTCTAATTGTCTTTTTTATCGATTAATGGTTGAGTATGCACAAATCATATTGTCGTCATTGTTATTGTCATATTATTATATTTTAATTTATGTTAACCCGGGCAAAGCCGGGTGGTTCTGCTAGTTGTAAATATATAACGAAAGTAAAAAGACTTTTTGAGCAAATAAGGAGAATATACACGTTTTAGATTTATTGTTAATCTATATTAAGTATATTCTTTCTTTTTTAATTAAAACAAATATATATTTATTTATTTTTGTGTGCGTATACTCAAATTGCGGGGGGAGGGGGGGGGGGTTAAATATTGTTCTTTCCACGGTGCTAATGTTTTCTACTCTGTGTTAATGTATAACGCAATTTCATTTTTTTAACCATGACACTCGTGGTATTTTTTATACAAAGTGTACGTGCAATACAAGATATTACACTTTAAGGATTGTTGTTAATCTTGACAAATTTCCTTTTTGTGTTAGTACCTATAAATTTCGATTACTTATAGCCTGACAAATAATCGTCACTACAGGTAAAATAATGCAATCACACAAGCTTAAAATGACTTGCCTTCTCTTTGCTTTTTTGCAGTGAAACGTATTTTCAAAATATTTTTAATATAGAAAAAAGTATTCTTAAATAAAATAAAAGTATGTTTGTTATTTGTTACGGCCGATTATCGTCACTAGGGATATAGGCCGGTGGGGGGAGTGCCCTCTGTGGGGGTCTTTAAAATAAAAATAAGATTATGAAACTTCCCAGGAGTTGGATTGATCAGTGTCAATATAAAATATGAAGTCAATGTAAGTTTATGCTCTGCAATACTAATGTTTCGGGCGAAATGTCCACGCCATAAATCAAAATAAGCTATGTGCATGTGTTACAGATATGCGAAAGGTAAATCATTTCATAGTAAATCATTTAATAATCAATAGTTTAGATTTGAGGGTAAAAAAAAACAAAATCTAAACTGAGGATAAAATATTCCGATTTTTTTTTCTTTTGCAAGTACCGACTGCACAGGACACAGCGGGTATTTATCAAAGTCTCTGATCCACAGACCAGCAGGAGAAAGGCATAATTTTTTAAGCAATGAACGAAAACCGTTTGAACGTTGATACGCTTAACCGCTGGTGTAAGATCCGTATATACGATGCACAGTATATGCTGTTTCGTATAATACGTATAACCGCCTTGGTCGTATCATACGTATCCAAAATCTGCACCCCGTATAATACGTATTATACGTATACTCGTATAAACGTTTAATAGGGAGCACTAATTTAAACGCTACGTCATCGCGTCGTGTGAATTTAAAATGGAGATATAGGCATCTCATATTTCAAACAAATCATCGAATTTCGGCACCCTCTCTTAGAAGTCTGCTACCAAAATTAAATGACAACCTATTCCCATATTCAGGATGCTAAGCGTGAAGTTTCGTTTGGATTCTCTGCATTTAAACTGGTGATATAAGCATCGCATATTTTGAACAAATCGACGACTTTCGGCACTTTCTGTCATGAGAATTCTAAATTTGACGTTTCTTTCAATTCTGTGCACATAAATTGGTGATAAAAGCATCACATAAATCGAACAAATCATCGATTTGCAGCAACCCCTCTTGGGGGATTTTGCCCAAAACTAATCAGCATCAATTCACATAAGGATAGAAATTCATATGAAATTCCATCCCATTCTACGCAATAGTTCGTGAGTTAGAGCACCAGCAAAATTTTTGTCACAAAAAGACAGACACACAAACTCAAGGACAAACATTTTCGAAAAACAGTCAAATCGTGTTCAGGACCTTCTAAAAATTCCTATTCCCGGTTTTTGACGTGATTTATACAATCACATCAAAAACCGAGAATAGGAATTTTTCACGAATCCAATACTTTATCCTTGTACAGATAGAAGAAAGTAAAAATAACTTATTTGAAAAGAGTGTTTCTGAAGGTTGTTAAGACCCTAAGTATTTAACTTACTTATTACAAAGAAGGATAAATTTCCACGCGCCCATGCAAATCATGAAGCTCTGGGGTCACATTTATATTATTTCTACTTGAATCTACGTTTTGTCTTCACGTTGTTGAAAATATTAGATTCAAGTATTATTAGTAAAATACTTGGGGCTCCAATGAAGCTTAAAAAGTACGCCAAAGGAATGAAATATTTTCCCCGTTTTCTTTAAAAGTTCATTGCATGAATCAAAACTATCTCGAACCTTGGAAAGAAATTTGAAAAAATAGCTTATTTCAAAAGAGTGGTTACGAACGTAACCTCAAGTTTTGAGCGCACTTGTTAAAAAGAAGGATACATATTTATGTGCCCATGCAAATTATGAAGTTCTGGGGTCACATTTATATTGAGTTCTACTTGAATCTAATAGTCTTCACCTTGTTGAAAAAACTAGATTTAAGTAGTGAAATGCATAGGGGCCCAATGAAGCTTAAAAGTGCGCCAAAGGAATGAAACATTTCCCCCCTTTTCTTTAGAGGGTCATGTCATGAATCACATTCGTCCACCACCTCAGGTAGTTGCAAGCTTTTATGTGAAGGCTGTCCATCCTCTGTTCAGGTATACAGGGAAGGGATTTTTCTAACAATACATTCCTTTAAGTGATGTCGGACAATGGAAGGCATGTGCTTGTTGAAGCCGAAAGCACATCAGAAAGTACACTGATAGCACGTTTTCTTGAACCATAACTGTGAATTTATGGTGCCGCCTAGAGGCACAGTCCTAGATGTGATCATAATTTTCAATAAAAATAGAAATAGCTGTAAGGTTCCACCCGATAAGGGGGAGTTGAGAAACATGTCTCTCTTCTTGGGAGGTGAGGGATCCAAAACTTTCATTATGAATGAAAATCCCTTTCATTTTATTAGGATAACAGATGTTAAAGAAATAAGTTTTGAAAGGATAAGATGACTTTGAGAAAAACTAAAGGAAAATAAAAAAAAATGTGATACATTTTTATAAATTGTGAGAAATGTTCTATTAGAGAAAATTATTTTAAGATAGCAAAAGCAAGTAAAAAATTGGGGTTTGATTTTTCTAGTAACCACTGCAAGTCTTTTAATGTCTTCCAAATTTCTGGTTACGGTAAATAGACAAAATCCGTCCAACAGTGGCGTAGCAATTGAACAATTATGAGACGCACTTAAGTGGTCATTTTAAAATAAATTGAGTAAGTAGGATTATTAATAATCGATAAAATATTTACGAGAAGAATTAATCGTTCAAATTAACTATTTATGTCATCCTCACAAAAAGATAGTGAAGTCTATAGAGTTACTATTATCAAATTAATGAGACAATAAAGGGTAGGAGCAACTTTGATATAATAAAACAAATCTCACAAAATGTAGATAGCCTAGTGTACGTAATCGTATTTCGCAAGAGCAAAAAATATTTAGTAATACTAATATGAAAGAAACGATACTATATGTTGAGAGTTTACACAATTAATTGAAACGAGATCAACGTAAATATGCGATTTGCAGAGCTGACATTAATGCTCCTCATCATCTGCAGATTCACACTTTAAAAATAATAGTAGTAATCAATATTGAGAAAGTAGCTCTATGTGCACAGTCTTTTTTTTTTCTTTTCGGAAATAAATTATGAAACATTGAAGACAAAAAAAAAATTATAGTCTTTTGGGCAGCTCATGTGACTTTAAAAAATTGTCTTCATTTGCCTGAAGGGAGAGGGGTTTCTTGAGCTTCATTAGTCCCTCCATTTCATGTAACCATTCATACTCTAGTCATTTCATTTCTAAAATAACTTTTTATCCTTTTCAAACAGGAAAACGTCTCTCAATTGAACTCGTTGTAGCGAGGGGGGTATTTAAATTTCCAAGTAAATAGTTAATAATTGGAAAGAAATTTGCGCCAGTTTTAATGTTCTTACAAACTGGCAGCACAGCGTCATCTATTAGCGAAAATACCAACCCTTTTTTTAATTACTCTGTCTATACGTACTTTTCAATTTTATCTTTATTATTGTCAGTAAATTATTGAATTTTTAAATGCGGTGTAATTGTTTCCGAATATCCTGTATTTTTGTGCAAGGAAATTTATAAAAAATAAATAAATAAAATACATAAGTAAATATAAATATAAATATGTTTGTAATAAATATGTAATTCATAAATTTAGTTCATAAAGCTTTATTGTTTCATTTATTCTTTAATATTCAATTTAGTATTTTAGCTTCAATCTGTACATATTTGAGCCCCACCAGTGGCTGAGAGGTTCTGCTCTCGAAGCTTGTAGACGGGAGGTGCTGGGTTCATACCCCTGTCGCGCTCGTCGACCTAACCGTTCGGAATTTTCCGTGGTTTTCTTCGAACCTTGCGTAAATACGGGTTAGGATCCCTTAGAAAGACCTCCACGGAGGGCACTCCCTCCAGGGCCTATATCCCTCGTGTTGATAATTGGCCGTCATAAATCAACCCAACCTGTACATATTTGACACTCCATAAAATAAGAAAAAAAAAGATATCAATGGTTTGTTGTATAAAGTTCTAAATGTAAGGAAGTAGTTATTTATTTTAGCAAAAAAGGAATTCCGAAACCTATGGATTGGCTGTTGCAGTTCTATAATATTGGCCATTTAAATCACAAGTTATCACCCTGTGTGATAGCGCTGCGTGTCGGTTATAGCTAGCTCGAACATAACGAGAACCCGGTTTTAGCGAGACAAAGGAAAGAAAATGTTCTAATAGAAAAAATATATAATTATTTTGCACATTTTACTGTTATTTATGTGATTATTATGAAGTATAATATTAAAAAACACATTGTAAAAAGAACTCCGATATAATTAGCGAAATTTTAAAAAGTCGTAAAATTTCTACGTTATCCCTGCTATTCTACACTTTTCCTGAAATTAGGGTAAGTATTTAGAATTGAAGGCATTTTCTTTTCTGAACTCATTTATTAGGGTTCCGTTCATCTCACGACGGTTGTCTGTCCGTCACAGAGCCATTCTCAGAAACTATGTAACTTACAGGGTTGAAACTTTGTGTATATATATCTGAAAACCAGCTATGAAACTCAAAATATTAAAATTTGAAAAAATCGTATTATTTTAATAAATAGAGATAAAAAACCAAAATTCTAACAGCCTTTTCCTATTCAATTTAAACATTTTTCTTTATAGCAGTTGCGAAAAATTAAATATCCACAATGAAATTATTTCTACAATAATTAATTTTCTATTGAACGATTTCCACGTGAAAAATGAAAATGAAATAAAAAGTTTCACCAATTGAAAAGAAAAAAAAAAAAAAAGATTAGTATGAAATAAAAAGGATTGACGTCATAGTGGTAATAAAATGGAAATTTTCAGAGATTTCTCAATAATACAAAGAGTATGAGTATGTGTAATATGTACGCAAAGCAGATTAATAAGCAATTAAATATCCACAATGAAATTCTTTCTACAATAATTAGTTTTCTATTGAACGATTTCCACGTGAAAAATGAAAATGAAATAAAAAGTTTCACCAATTGAAAAAAAAAAAAAAGATTAGTATGAAATAAAAAGGATTGACGTCATAGTGGTAATAAAATGGAAATTTTCAGAGATTTCTCAATAATACAAAGAGTATGAGTATGTGTAATATGTACGCAAAGCAGATTAATAAGCAATTAAATATCCACAATGAAATTCTTTCTACAATAATTAGTTTTCTATTGAACGATTTCCACGTGAAAAATGAAAATGAAATAAAAAGTTTCACCAATTGAAAAAAAAAAAGATTAGTATGAAATAAAAAGGATTGACGTCATAGTGGTAATAAAATGGAAATTTTCAAAGATTTCTCAATAATACAAGGAGTATGAGTATGTGTAATATGTACGCAAAGCAGATCAATATCGCGTCATTAGAGAATAAAAAAGAAAATTTGACGTCATATTGGAAGTTTAACGAATTTTTCAAATGTTTGAGAATAATACAAAGCGAGTATTAATATGAGTAATAGAGAACAGTAAATATATGAGTTTGAGAAACATATGGAATCCTGATAAAAATCCTATTATGGAAATATTCGAATATTTTAGCATTTTGAAGGTGTACAACATGTTTAATTTTGAAATTATTTTTTTAAATACCGCATTTAGTACGCATGACAGATATTATTATGACAGAATATAATAGCCGGGCTGGTTTAGATATTAAAAAAAAAGAAAAAATAGACCGGTAAATTGTTACTTTATAAAAAACACAACTTTTTTTTTTTTTTGAATGAAATGAAATTTATTTGGATTTATTAAAGAAAGGATAAAGCGTTTTGAAAGGAATATTAAACGAAACCCTTTGAGCGATCTTCGATCACACTTACCCACTTGTTTAATTTTAGTAGCTCTTTAATTTTGTAGCTCTTTAAAAATGAAACAAACATTTTTTTTTTTCAGCTTCAGTCAAGAGGTCTGCACGGGCAGAAATATCCAGGCCCGGGCCCGGCCCGAATCCTGCAAAAAGATTTGGCCCGGCTTGGTATAAAAATAAAAGTTCGGCCAGAGATCTGACCGGAACGTACAAAAATTTTATTGGACCGACCTGGTCCGGTATAGAAGGAAAAAATTCGGTCCGATAGATAATGTTTTGGCCCGGCCCGGTATAAAAGATAAAATCTTGGTCCGAGCCCGGCCTGTTATAAAAGCCAACAGTTCGTCCCGAGTCTGGCCCGGCCCGACTGAATTTCTACAGAACATGCCGATATTTCTGAAGCAACATTATCCTACAATTAAAATTATTCAAATAGTACATTTATTTATGCATAGATTTTATTTCCAGATTATGTTCGATATGCATAGAATACAAAATATCAACAATATTAATGACGACTTAGACAATTACGTACACTGATTTAAAATATTGACTTAGACAATTACACTGAAATGCAGATTCGGGAAGAAAAGAAAAATCCTTTATAGACAGGTTCCATTATCAGCAAGTACATCATCTGTTGTATATGTATTATATTTTTTTCGCATGGATTATTATATTCATTTTGCACGGATCAAGACATTTTTCCATTTAAGTCACGTTTTTGTCATAGACAGGATCTATTTCACAGGTTTTACTGTACTTTAACCTTCTGATTACGAGCCAGGACTGGTGACTATTTTTATATTTAACTGTACCCCTTTTTACAGAAAAAAAAAATCTTTGTGGTAGATATCTCTTGAAAATATCCTAATATAATTGTATGGCACATATTTTTTTTCAAAAAGTGGTACAAATAGACTTAAAAAAATAGTCGCTGTGACGTACGGCGTCCAAAACCCATAATCAAAAGGGTAATTTTTTTTTTCGCCTAGAAATGCATGAACTATTCCTTAAAAATAATTTTAATGGAGGAATAATGGCCATTTGAAAATCAATGCATGCAAAAATTGCTGTACCACGCCACCTTTTACTGATTTTTGCACGGGTCAGGACGGTATGGACAAATGATTTTCATACGAGCTGGGTCGGGACAGGACCTGAAAATTTCGGCTCCTGCAGACATCTAGGAAGAATGAAGTCCAAGCCCAACTTGGCCCGGAAAAAAGAAGTCTAGTCTGGCCCACCCCGGTAAGAGAGATGTCTAGGCCCGGCTCAATTCCCGTGAATGAAAATTGGCCCGGGCCCGTGCAGACCTTTAATTATGTCTTATAAGAAGATATGATGTAAAGGTGAAGAGCAAAACAATTTATTTAAAAAACTTAAATGAAAAGCGTGATTTCTTCAGCAATATTTGTTTGTTCATTTTCTGAAATAAATATTCAAAATTGAAAATAATCTTCATTTATAATTAGTAATTTAGTTTCACTTTGTCAATGAATAAAAATGCGCCTCTCTAAGAGTGAAGAGCATTCGCGGTTAATTTCGAGCGTAAGGCACGAGTCCCATGCAACGGTGCGATAATCAGGCACTGGTTATTCAACTGATCATATATAATTTGAGGATTCCTCTAATCTAGGGACCATGACCAAATGCCCGGTTTGCCCATGCGGAAATATGGGACTGGTAGAAACACCAATCATTAGTACGAAAAATTTGTATGGACGAAAATTTGAATGTACGAAAAATTTAATATGCCTTAATAATCCAGTATGATATTTTACATTCCGGAGTGGGATGTGAATACGGAGAAAAATTACTACACATTTTGTGAATTTTGTAAAAGGAATAAAGGAACTAAGCATGTTCCCCCTTCATAAAGTTTGTTTTTCTTTTCAAAAAGAGTTTTTATTATTTTTATTTTTTTACAGCAATCTTATTGCTAGAGAGAACGAACGGAGGGGTTAATCCTTTACTGAACCATAACACCGCACCAAACAGAAACCAGAAAACACCCGCAAAAACTAAGCCGGCAAAAATTGTTTGGCGCTTTTGGCGATCAATGACGTTCAGGTAACCCTTGCGGAACGTAGTGTGAAACCGTACGGGAGCTTTCGTCCCGCAAGTATAGCAGACGGTCGAAAACGGCCCTACTAGCATTGGTGTGTGTGTGATCGCGGAGTGCGGATGTATTGTTAACATGATGGCTTCAGGGAACGTAGTTGTTGTGATCTTCGCGGGATGCCTGCTTCTGTGCGCCGCTGTCTCTCTGCAACCCAACGGCACAGATTGCGCTGAAGTGCGCCGGACTTTTGTTGTTAAAGGGATTGGTCAATCCCAACTTGTACCTGAAACATGGACCAAAGGTAGGCACAAAAGACAATTTTCTATATGAATGCATACATGGAAAAATTTGTGTTTGCGTAGAATTAGTATAACTGTGTATGCAGAGCCGTCTTCTTTTGTGGGCCCCTCTTGCCCCTAAACATTATTTTCCTTTGCTTGTTTTTTTCTGTTAAAAACGAATGATCTTCAGTAGAAATAAAATCATTATTGGAATAAAGAATAAAACCTAATTAAATATTCTTAAATTTTTAAATGCAATAGAAAAGTTATTCGTTGAAATTCAGTTAAATTTACATTCATTTCACTCATTTTTTTTTTCAATGAAATCTTCATCGATTTCACATAAAGTCAATATTCTATACGTATGCATACACGTATAATTTTGTATTTGTGTAGAATTAGTATACATGTGTATGCCCTTTATACATTAAATGGCCCTAGGCAAAATTTCTTTTTGTTTACCCCCTTAACCTCTGTATATTAACTTCATTGCTTTCTCATATATAATAGAAAACTTTAATCTTTCGTTCATTTAGTTTTAACGAAAATTAAAAGAAAAAAATTAAAAGTTATTATTCTAATTAAGTAAAAGTTCGCAATTAATTATATTAGACTACTTTTAAAAATGTAAAAATTCTTACATTTGTATTAGAAAAGTATCTCATATAGCTTTTTTATTCATAAATATTTTATCAAAGCTGTAGTAGAAGTAATATTTAATATTTTCATATCTTTAATATTAAACTTCTATATCCAGAAATATTTCATTCATCGTTTATACTTTAATCTTTCGTTCATTTAGTTTTAACGAAAATTAAAAGAAAGAAATTAAAAGTTATTATTCTAATTAAGTAAAAGTTCGCAAATAATTATATTAGACTACTTTAAAAAATGTAAAAATTCTTACATTTGTATTAGAAAAGCATCTCATATAGCTTTTTATTCATAAATATTTTATCAAAGCTGTAGTAGAAGTAATATTTAATATTTTCATATATTTAATATTAAACTTCTATATCCAGAAATATTTCATTCATCGTTTGTATATCGCTTTTTTCTGTATATATGATCAAAATTCCAGTACATTATTAGTCTACAAAATAGAAATTAAAGATACGTAAGAAATGTTAAAAAATAATTGCTCATTAAAAATAACGAAACGTACGATAACGATTAAAATTTTCATGCGATAACAAAAATTTTAAATACAGGTTTCTTAATGGATCCATTTAACTATTAAATGCATGTAGTTCTAATTAGATTTTTAACTTTAAGATTGAATATATGAATTAGTTTTATAATCGGAACTACCTTGGTCTGGATAGGTTCCCTGGAGCCAGGCCCGCTATCCCACACATTAAGACGGTGCACTCTGTATGTATGTGTATATGTATGTTTATGTATGAATTAATTTATATTTTAAAGATCTTAGAATATATTGTTGAAATATCTTATAAAAATACAGGCAAAATTTGGGGGCCTATTTAGGGCACCTTCACAAAAACCCGTTTAATAAAACAAATCCCTTCACAAAATTCCTTTTAATAAAACAAATCCCTTCACAAAATTCCTTTTAATAAAACAAAACCCTTCACAAAATTCTTTTTAATAAAATAGCCCCTTTCACAAAATTCTATACCATAAATACACTCTTCATTTAATTATTTGTATTCCGTTAGATTTTAAAATGTTTAATTTGAAAACAAAATAAGTTCACCAGAAAGGAAAACTTTAGCAGGAAGACTTGAAGAAGTTACTATTAATAAATGCTTGGTTCAAATTTGAGTAACTGGATATCATCTTTCGTTATAAAATGTTATTTAGCACAAAAATAACTTTTTCTTTCACAAAATGGGCCCCAAGAATAAAAACATGCATCGACCCCTACATATGCATAAAGCATAATATCTTATAAATCTACAAACTTTTGTTCTCACTTAATTAGTTATTAGAGCTAATATGAATATCATTTAGCATTAAGAGATAACAGATTGTTTGATTTTTTTTTTAATTATTTCTATTTATCTATTTATTTATCTATTTTGCTGAAACACACATTTGAAATTTCTTTCTGTATGTGTGCGTCTCTTCTTAAGTATTCAATCATGAGAAAATTGCTTTAATTTATTTTTTAATGTTTATGCTCATGCATTATGCAAATAAAATTATGACACGCGAAAATTCTTTTGTAATTTTAACAATTTCGGAAACGATGTTTTCGTAAACGCTAAGAAAATAAAATAAATAAACGCTAAGAAAGAAAAAAATAATTTGTTAAGTATCCGAATAAATTGATATCACATGTAAGCAATACTAGTAAAACCTATTTGGAAATTTAAAAAAATGTAATAAAAGTATTTAAAATTTTGCTTAATGCATCATTCTGTAATTATTTCCACTAAAAATGGCTTCCAGCGACGCAGCAACTCTATTTGGCATCTGGTTAATTTTTCTTTACTTTATACCGATCATAGGTACATCGGTAGAGATAACTAACGCTGCTGATGAAGCCCCTACCAGTCTTGTGGCCAAGACACTGTCCGCACCACCTTTGCTGCGGCACTGGAGTTTAATTTTTAAATGAATTTCAGAAATCTTGACGTTATACATTATGTTTATTGCTGAATAAACCTGTAAAACTGGTTGTATATTAAACAGAGCATCTGATATACAATAGTATAATATGTGCTACGATTAGCCGGTCTTTAAAATCAGCCGCTTTTGTAAATCAAATATTTAAAAGAAATTTTTGTTATGCATTGGAATCAATTACGTAATTCAAACATACTTTCATTCACAAACTTGATTGATCGAAGCCGTATCAACTGCATATTTTTTTCGCTCATTTAATTACTTAGAATATTATTTTAAATGTATTACACAATTCTCTATTATAGATCTTTTTAATATTCGTTACAAATATCTGAAAATCAGTAACCTCCCACCTTATTTTTGAAGCTTTATTAAAAACTTATGCATTTCATATTATTTTTTCAAATGCTAAATATTATTCAGTGAATATACGCTGTGGATGAATGCATATTCGTTTCACTTTTTAACATTTTTTCTTTGAGGAGTTTCATGCGCAAATACAGGATCCGATTACCGTAGGGCCAATCTCCGACCAGTGTTTTAGTATATAATTTTTCGCCTTATTTAATTGCAGAATTTCTGCTTTAAATAATAATTTCTATATATTGTGTTTCTCCAGCAATATTACACGATGATCCTTTACCATAGATTTGTTTAATATTTGTTCAAATTTTCTGAAAAACGCTAACAATTTTTAATACTTTCCAACATACTTGAAAAGCGTTTATGACTCTGGTTTGTCTGTCTGACCATGCTCTAACTCACTTAAATATATTCGGATTGTCATGCAATTGATATATGTTATTGAAGTTTATGGCTTGTTCGGTATTGACACTCAAAATAATTCCGTTCTCAAAATAATACGGACACTCAAAATAATTCCGTTACATTACGGTCTATGGAGAAAAATCATTTAAATAATTTTGCACTATTTCAAACATATTGAAATTAATATATATGACTGAGGTACACTAAAAGAAGCTTACTTTAGAATAAGGTGTACATAATATTCATTGTTCATTTACACATAAAAGGATTCGGTTACAGTACTAGTACAGTATATCAATAATAATTGAATAATAATTGCTGGCAGTGTGTTTTCATTTCTGGTACGTGTTTTTAAATTTTTTGAACATTACTTGGCCTGTATAACTTCTATAGATACTATACAGTGCTGCACAAAATATCTGGAGTACATTTCCGTTTATTGGCGGAATTTGCTGTAAAGGAATTTTCAACTGTAGTATCCGCTTCCCAATTGAAGTAAATTTTAGAATACTATGTAGTATATATAGAAATATATAGATCCCATACAAGGTTGCACAAAATAGTTCGGATATTTTTCCGATTATTGGCGGTAATTGCTTTCGTTGGATTTTCAAAAGGGTTATACCATGCATATTCCAAATTATTTACTTAGGCATCATCTTTCACCGTATTATACAGTGAAGTTCTGTTACAGTATTTTAAGTGTGTTTGATAGTGTTTCAGAATCTATGTTTAACGCATGATTTTTGAAATTTTCTTTACCTTCGGCATTCCCCGTTCCGCCCTTTTTTAAAAGTATTATTAAAAAGTTAGAGTACTTATGCATTTCATATTATTATTATAAATGCTCAATTTCGCTCAATGAATACTTTGTGGAGATTGCATATTTCTTTAAATTTTTTAACATTTTCACTTTGAGGAATTTCATTCACAAGTAGGGTTCACAGAAGCAGTACCTGTGTATTATATTTCTCCCGTAGTTAGTTACATGTAATGCTGTTTAAAATATTACATGATCCTCTGCTGCAGATTTCTTTAATATTTGGTTAAATTTTCTAAATAACATTAATATTTTTCTTTTTTAATTTAATTTAATTTTTTTGTAGCATTATTAAATTAGAAAACCTACGCAATTCATATTATTTTTATAGATTCTAAATTTTATTCAGTGGACACTCTGTATAAAAATGCATTCTCCCCCCCCCCCCCCCCATTTTGCAACATTTTTACTCTAAGCAAGGGCTTCTGTCTAGATTTTTCTTACTGGGTCCTCTTTTTGTAAAATTGTAAAAAGTTTTTTTTTTGTATATTTGTGAAAAACCTACGCCATAATTTAGTGAATTTGAAATTAACGTTATATCGTTGTTCCTGTTTATTATTAACAAGATCTTGTATGCCTGTCTTAAATACTAAATAATAGGTTATTCGTCAACTTTAGATGTTTTATGAAGATAAGATTTTATTTAAGAATGATTATATTTGTGAAAAGTTCAGTTAGTTTTATGAAAAGTCTACATTAAGACAAAGAATTTTGTGAAGGATATTGCCTTAAGGTGAAAAGATTTGTGAATGGCCCTTTTAAGAATCCAAATTTCTCCTAAACAGACCCCTGCTTTAAGTAAATATATATGTATTTCTTCTTAAACATGCGTTTTATATAATTCCATATTTATTTATTTATGTACTATTCTTTTTCTTATTTTGATGAAATTTTCTCATGTGTTAGCTATCAAAAATATTATATACGTTGTTTTCGTTTTCCTCTTATTTTTCTAATTAAAATTTTTAAATTAGTTAAATATTGTTCCTATAAATGTTAAATGTTATTCAATGAATACTTTGTGGTTGAATTTTTATATATTTTTTCTTTCTGCAGCATTTTCACTCAAGGAATTTTCTCTTAAACATTATTTTTTCCCCTATTTTTATTTCATTTTATTTTTTTTGCGCTGAAAAACTTTGATCTTTTTTCTAGTTATCAAGCATATTTACACATATATTATTTACGCTTTCCTCTTTGGCAAATTTTGTTATTTTCTTAATTCATTTTTTTAAATTTTCATATTCCTTTTAAAAATGTCAAATGTTATTCAATTAAATAGTTTGTGAAAGAATGCATATTATTTTTAATTTTATAACCTTTTCACTTTCGCGAATTTTCCTCATTTTCAAACATATTTGCAATTATATAACTTTAACTTTCCTCTTTGGCGAATTTGGTTCTTTTTTAAGCTTTAAAATTACAGTAAAACCTGCTAAGACGGAATCTTAAGCGACAAGGAAAATTCTGTTACAGACAGGTTTCAGGTACAATGTCTGTTATATAGTGGTATTCCATTCTTTTCGACGGGAGGAGGAAAATTTTCTTTTATGCAGGATTCCGTTATAGGCAGGTTACGTTTTCAGAAGTTTTACTGCATTTACGCACTGTTTTGTTTTTGTCACTTTGACTATATATTATCTTTATTTAGTTTTTTAACATAATTACAGAACAACATGAAATGTATGTACTATTGGTATAACTGCATTACATGAGTTGGAAAATTAATACTATATATTATTATATTATATCTCAGGCGATATTTCTATTCTGTCTCATCACACAACAATATGCAATCAATGATTATGTAATTTATAGAACCCACAATACTGATCACAAAGTTTTTTCATTAATCGCACAAATCCATTGAATTGTATTTATATTATTCTTAATCTTATTCTATATGTACGTTGCTGTCTCTCAACATTTTAAATCAATTGTGAAATATTTGCTGTATTATTTAATACTTTCTTTATCAAATGTCTTTTGCTGTGTGTGAGGGGGAGGGATAGAGGGAAACCGTAATATCCATTTAAGGTAGTCCAGAACACAAAATTATAATTTTTTTATTTATGAAAATCTCTCTTTTTCTTGAAAAGTATGTTTATATACATTACTTTTCACATGTAACGTAATATATATATATATATATATATATATATATATATATATATATATATAATTTTACTTATGTTTAAAATTTTATACCTTTTGCTTCATAACATGGGTGCAAGACCTTCAGTCTCAGGACTGATTTCAGTCCTGGAGAGATTCGTGACTGATACTAAATTCTACTTTATATACTAAAATAATAGCAATTATACTAGCAAAAACTTTTTAATAACTTCTTTTAATCACTTTCAGTCTTGGCTTGGATGGACTTTTTGCACCCATGCTTCATAATTTCTGAGTACAGAAAACCATAAATAGTAATTTGTCTCTAAGATTAAAACAAAAAATATTTATTTTAAAACGTTTATTAATTTTAAAAAGATAAAATGGCTTACTCTTTACAACGAGAATTACATTTTCAAATCGCACCCCACCCCTCAAAATCAAAATTTTCGAAGGCAATTTAATAGAACTTACAACTGGAAAACGCTGCAAAAACTTAAATAGCCTTATCTTTCATATATATTGACATATATCGAGTTAAATATGAGAAATCTTGAAAAAATACTTTTTGAGATAAATTTATTTAAATCCTGTAAGAATGCTCGAAAACAAAAGAAAGTACAACTTGGTTTGATCAGCCCCTGCGTAAAGATAACATCAGTGTATATTAATATTGAAAATTTTAGTTATATGCTGATAGAAGTAAAGAAAACGTTGTTTCGAAATGTTGAATCAATTATTTCTATTCTTCCTGTTATTAATTATGGTATGATGTACAAATTTTCTTCGATTTTTCTAAATTAGCAAAGTTTCTTTTTTCTCCGTCTATACATTTTTTAAAAATAAATTCAGATTTTTTGTAAAATGTGAATCCGAATAAATAAATAAATAAACTAACCATTATTTCTTCCAAGAAATCGTTCTCGTTTTTTTTGCCCTTTTTTATCTACTTTATCACTCGAACGTTGCACAAGCACATTGTCTCTATATACTGGCAGCTGGGGTGCCAGTATTAAAATTAGCAATTTTTTTCAGTTTATCTGAGCATCTGAACCTGAACACTGCATATGATCACTTGCATATTTTACATTAACATGCGATTTTAATATTATAGAGCCTAATACATGTATTAGATGTTTTATTTATTTTTTATGTATTTTGATTTGTATGATGTTTTATGTATTTTTTAATATCTTAGAATTTTCTATTGCATTATTTTTTTATCATCCTTTTACCAAAGGTATGGTTGTAGACTGATTAAAAATTATTGGTGTACGAACATTACTATTGGCTCTTGAAACCAACATACTTTTAAATTTACATTATTGACGTGATTGTAGACTTACTATTATTGCTTTAAAAAATATCTTCAATTTTCTTTCATTTCGGATTGCAGGTCGATGAAACTACTTTGGTTTGGTTCGGGTAGGATTTCGGGTTAAAGAATATTATTTTGTCGGATATGGGTCAGGTTTCAGATTGATTTGAAGTGGAACTGTCGTGTTTGGGCCCGGTTGTTCTCGATCCGTGCAGGCTCTTATTCCAATAAAAATGGTCAGCTTTTTGTTTTATAGTAATCGGTACGAAAATTTGTATTTTGCCTTTTAAAAGGAAAATAACACATCTCATGTTACGTATGATTTATGACCCTTTTAAATTTTTCGCCTTCCTGGTTACTTTCAGACGATTATGATAAAAAATAATCATTCATGGTCATGGATGATAACGAATTACAAAATATCAGTACAAAAGTCTTAGCTATTGACTAGAGATATTTATTTCAGTATAAAAATCAGTAAGTTTGAGCTTGAAAATAAATCTTTATTAATTGTATATAGTTTAAAATTGTAATACAAACTAAAATTGTTGAGAGTTAAAATTTTCTAATATTTTAATTTATAATAATCTTAAATTCTCAAGTAACAGACATAAATTGTTGTGTTGATTATTTTTATAGAGAACTTTCTAGAGTCTATATCAAATCTATTTTTTTAATTTTACACTATAAAACCATGATAAGATATTATAAACCATAAAAAGCGTAATTCAATTTACAATTATTGATTTTTTTTTTTTTTTTCTGAGATTGCCAGTGTGCTCGACATTCTGTCGGGTACATTTCATTCTTCATACACTCTATGTGCCGGGCCTGCCAGTAGTTCCACATTAGTAGTAAAATTTGATTTTAAATTAGTTTTAAGACGGTCGTGTCTGCTTAGCTTATTTGCGGTATTATCACTGGGATCTATTTAGAAAGAAATTGGGTCCTTTAAAGGATCTTTCACAATTTTTTTCATTTCAAAACAGGATCCTTCATCAAATTTTTTGTCTTAAAAATAGACCTTTCACAAAACATTTTCCTCTCCAGACTGAACTTTTCACGAATTTATTCATTTAAAAGTAAAATCTGACTATGACTTTTACGTATATGAAAAAATATGTGTATTTTACATTCATATATATCTTCTTGAAAATGTATAAATGAGAACCTGAATATAACGATCATTTCAAATTCACAAAATTATGACTAGATATTTCACAAATGTTAAAAGCTGTTCACAATTTCACGAAAACAGGACCTGGGGAGAAAAGACTGGACAGGCCCCTGCAGCACCTTCAGTGAGTTTTTCTGTAAAGCATCCAATATTGCGCAGAACGCTTTATCTCTCTCCTAAACTGCAAGCGATCATACATCTATTTGCTTTTAAAATATGAATTTATTAACACAATTTGTTAGTTAATATGTTATTAAAAATTGTTTCATTTATTTATAATGGATTTTTTCTGTATTACATATTTGCATGTTTTATTAAATACGGTAAAACCCAATATATTTTTTTTCGACAAAATATTATTTTTTAAAAAGCAGAAAAAAAATACACTTAAAGACATAAAGAAACTATCTTTTAAACATATTCTCTCAATCTAATCACTAAATCTGTATTTACATTTGTTCAAACATGCTATTAAATGTCAGTCAGTATTCCATTCAACCTCATTTAACTTTCAAATATTTCACGCGATGCAAGTGCATTAGGTTAAGCTGATAATGTATTGATTAGTAATTAAAATATCGCGCACGGAAATTTTTTATAAGAAATGACTAGCATATAAATAAACTTTCGTGTAAAAGAGAAAGATATCAACATGAAAGAGGTATGTTTTAAGAAAACTGTTCATCGGTCAATCGTCTTACCATAAAGGTAAAAATTAAGAAATTTGGTTAGTAGCCAGTGACCAGTAGGCTTAAATTTTTCAATCGTCGTTTTTTAAAAAGAGGGAACACATTTTTAAGCGCTTATAGTCGCATTGTTATTGTTTTAAAATATGCAATGCATTACATATTACAACTACTTATATATATATAAAGATCTGTGGGGAATTTAACCATTATTCTTTGATCACAACGAAATAAGACATCTTAAGAGGTTGGTCAGTCAGTTCTCAAATTGCCCTCGCTAATGTTAAACCTGTGGGAGTGAAATGTATTCAATTTTAAAATATTACCGATTAGGGAAATTCATTTGTTTTTCACGTTATAAATTAATAATTTTCAGATTTTTTTTTCTTTTAAATGTGCTATAAGAGCTTCTTTCTATAGGTGAAAACTGGGAAATTTAGTTAGTTGCCAGTGGCCGGTAGACTCAGTTTCATTAGTGGCCACTTTTTAAAGTTAGTAGCCACTATTAAGTTTCAAACTTTCTTGACATCTAGATAAATTATAATCGTTGTATATAAACATATTTTTCTATAAGAATTGTATACCTATTGTATGAGTATGAGTGTATTTCGCATGATTAAACAGTATCTCTTAAAGAAAAATAATCCAACTGGTGAGCATGTGTCAGGAGTCGAAATATTGAAAATACTGAAATGTCCTTAAAACCCACTTATATCCAGTAGAGAAAAAAGGAATCAATTACTTGAAATGCATGTGGAATCAAAGCTGATGAATATATTTTGCAGAATAAAACTGTATTTCTTGAAAAAATAATCCAACAAAAGAGTAATCATAACATGCACGTAAGAGCAGATGAGAAAAATCCGAAATATTGAAAATACAGCTAAGTCGTTGAAATCTGTTTGCATCTGGTAGGAAAAAGAATTAACCAGTTCTCTAATTAGATGTAATCAATGTAGAGATGCATATTTCCATGAAAAATGGAGTATTTCACTTGGCGATCGATAACAGATTTTTTAATCGCCACTTGGCGAGTGGCGACTAGGGTGGCGATCGATGGCTGATTTTTTAATCGCCACTTTTTAAACTTTAATCGCCACGTGGCGAGTGGCGACCGCTAATTTTCACCTATACTTCTTTCGTGCCAAATTTAAGATTCTAGGTCAACCTGGAGTGCCCTATAGGTTTTACTGCCAAACGGTTGACCAAGAACCTTGAAATTTGGCACGAAAGAAGAAGTTTTATAATCGTAAAAGAAATAAACCGAAAAACATTAATTTATAATTTTTTAATATGGCCAGTATTCCAGATTATGGGAATCCATGCGTTTGTCACGTAATAAATCGCGACATAGATTTATAAATTAATGATTTTCGGATTTTTTCCTTTACATGTGCTGTATGACCTTCCTTCGTGCCAAACCTCAATGTCAACCGAAAGTACTCTATACGTTTTACTCTCAATTTATATTTCTATGTCGATTTATTACGTGATTTTCCATAATAGGATATCGGGCTTTTCAAAGCGAGACTATAAGGGTTTGAGTTTATTCCTTTTCAGGGACGGAACCCCAAAAATGTGAAAAATAGTCAAGTTTGCCCACCAAAACTGATTTTTTAAACAATTGCGGTGTTCCAAAATATATAAGGCTGAATAAATATAATTAGCAATAAAAATATATATAATAAAATTTCTTAAAAGAAGTTTCATGTTCATCTTTAAAAAAAACCACTTTCATAGTCTTATCGACCTTAGTCCTCTACTGATCTCCTAAAGTATTTGTATAGTCATATTTTTCTTCTTTTTCACTAAACTTGATTGCCATAATCAATAATTGTCTCTTAGAAATAAATCCCTCGTCTTTACAAAAAGATACATGGAATTTTTTGGTTGGATAGAAAATATTGTTGTTTGGGACAGCTGGAGAATGAATTTCATAATCCATTGGTTGTCTAGATAAAGACAGTGACTGAGTGGGTAACTGACACCATGAAAGAAAAAGAAAAAACTAGGTTCACGATTCATTAAAATATCCTTTCTGCCGACATTGTTGATGCTAGTAAGAGTGGAAACACGTGTTTATTGCGCTAACGTACTTTTTTAGACTGAATGTAATTCAAGAAAAATTACGATGTTGCAATAGTGATGAATGAAAAGTTCAACATGAAAAAAAATTCTTGGTTGAAGCACAAATTATAAAACGTTTTCCAATTTTTCTGGCGCATTGCAATGCTTCTTAATTTTTAACACTTTCCAACCTAGTTGAAAAGTGTTTATGACTTCGGTTTGTCTGGCCGGATGGCCGTCTGCCGTCTGCCGTCTGTCCGTCCTCTAACTCCCGTAAATATGCTCGGATTGCTCTGCAATTTTTATGTTATTGTCGTTATCTGTAGCATGTTCCCTATTTCAACGGAAGTGTGTAGCACTAATAGATTTTTTACAGGGACACTCAAAAGAATTCCGTTAAATTACGTCTATGGAGAAAAATCGTCTGAGATTTATTTAAATAATGTTTCACTATTTTAAACGCATTGGAATTTATATATATCACTAAGGTGCATGACAAGAAGCTTACTACAGAATATTGTGTGTATAGCAGTCATCGTTCATTTACAGGGACACACAAAACAATTCTCTACTGTCTGTTAACAATAATTCCTGGAGGTGCGTTTTAAGTTGCTGAACGCGATTTTAATTTTAACTCACTTTTTGTCTATTACGTGGTGTGTATAAATTCTGTAGATCCTATACAGGGAAGCACAAAAGTTCGCGAACACATTTCCGTTTATTGGCAGAAACTCCAGACGGAGAATTTTAAACTGTGCTACGCGTTTCCTAACTGAACTAAAATTTAGCATCCTATGTAGTATATATATAGAAATCTATAGATTCTATACAGGGCTGAATAAAAGTATTCGGATATTTTTCCGAATATTGTATATGTTGGAAATTCCTGAAATTACGTTTTTAAATATGTTATGCGTTTTCCAAAAAGTTTACTTAGATGTTATCTTTTAGCTTATTAAACGGTATGATTTGTAAAACTATTTTGGAAGCGTTGGAAAGTGTTACATAATCTATGCTTGACGCATGATTTTTCGTTCTTGTTATATATAAATAAAGTAAAATAAGCCTCTTTCTATAATAAACATTTTATGTTCCAATGGGACCTTTTAAGTCCCAATAAAGAAAATGTGATATAAAATTTATTTAATCAGTGTAATAATAACAGCAGGATTTATAGTTCATGCAATATGTTTTCTTTACCATTTTTAGAACGCTCAGGCAATTTTACGAATCTAAATATTTTGCCATGGTGTTAAGATATTAACATTCCATTAAAATGTAAAAATATTTAAAAAAATCCCTGACGGCTCGGCCTACAGGCACAGGTAGATTTCGAAGACGCAGACCGTGGGGCGCCTGTTTTTTGGGAATTGCAGAAGAAATTACCTTCATGCAATGATGCGTCAGTTGGAACCGCCCACTTCGAAACCTAACTTGTTTGCAGGTGGAGCCGGGAGGATTTTTTTGTTTTGTTTTGTTTTTATTTATTTATTTATTTTATTTTTTACCGTAAGAGTTTGTCCTATAAAAAACTTGTCAGTATAAAAGTTGTAGATAATATTAAGAAGATTTATAATAAATTCAAGCGGATTTGATATCTTGGGAATTGACGAAGTTATGATTTTTTTTTTCTGAAACCCCTATTCCCCCCCCCCCTCCTCCTCCTTGGGGGCATTTTTAATTAAATCAAAAATCTGTCATACAAAATTTTTGGCCCTTTTCCTAGAAGTAATAATAACTTTAAACGGATTCGATATGTATAAAAATTAAGAAGTTATGGGTTTTTTTCTGTTTTCCCGTCTGCTTGTAGGCGGAGCCAGCAGGGATTTTTTTTTTTTAATTTTTTTTTTTTTTTTTTTGCCGTAAGAGTTGGTCCTATAAAAAACTTGTCAATATAAAAGTTGTAGATAATTTTAAGGAGATTTACAATAAATTTAAGCGGATTTGATATCTTGGGAATTGACGGAGTTATGAATTTTTTTTTTGAAACCCCCCTTCCCCCCCCCCCCCCCCTTGGAGCCATTTTTAATGATATCAAAAATCTGTCATACATAACTTTTCGGCCCTTTTCCTAGAAGTAATAATAACTTTAAACGGATTCGATACGTATCATAATTAAGATATTATGGTTTTTTTTTCTGTTTTCACAAAAAGCCCCTCCATTACCCCCCCCCCCCCTGGTTCGATTATGCCCATTAACAAACTTGACCGAGATTTTATGCCCCTTGATTTTATGTATCAGTTTGGAAAAGATTTGTGCAGAATTATTGGAGTTATCGTGTCCATAAAAAAGTGACATAGATAGATAGATAGATAGATAAAGTTTTGAATTGGGGGTTGTTTTGGGTTCTGGGAATCATAATCGGCGCAGATCTGCAAAATTTTTTCAAAAATTCCAACTTAGGGGAGAATGTAATAGGTAGTATCTACCTAAAATGTAACATCAAGAAAATAAAAGAAAGTCCTTTGGTCTTTTGGTAATAAAATAAAATACAAAAATAAAAATAAATAAATAAATAAATAAATATTTGTGGTAGATTTCCCCTTAAAATTATCCCAGTATAAGTCTACGGCAGAGATTATTTTTCAAAAAGTGGTACGAATAGAATAAGGAAATAGTCGCTGGGAAGACATATGTCCCAACCCCGTAATCAGAGGGTTAATGAGTCTTTATGCACGTTGTTTAAGTGATCATTAATATTGTTATTCCATATTCCATGGCTTTCTGAAATGCGGTACTTTAACATTTTTACATAAATATGTATGCAATAAAAGAGTTTTAAATGTCGTATAACGTTGATTACGAAACACCAACTTTTGTTGTAGAAATTAATTCATACAAGCGGGCCAGGAACCACAAAAACTCAACGGACTTGTCCAGTCCAAGATAGCTTTATTCCGGGCCTGAAAATGTCGGCCCGTATAGACATCTAATACACACACCACGCGCGCTCACATACACGCACACACAGACACACACACACACAAATCTTTATACTATACATGTTGTAATGATTAACACGGTATAGTCGAGCATCTAAATTCCCAGGTTTGATCGTTGAAATTCTCCACGCAACAGGATGATTTCATTATTCAGTGTTGAACTCTGTTGTACTTATTTTCAATATATATATATCTTATTACCCCCTGTTTATGTCTATATAAAAAATGCTTAATTACCAACAGGTTGTGCAAACTCACAAAAAAGGGAACTTTTTTAAACTTAAATTCGTTTCCTCAAAAATGAATTATGTTCGCGCTCAAATTTTGAACTTATAAAACGAATCAACTCAATTCTAGCTGATTTTTTAAAAAAGAGTGAAACTCATTAGGTATTCCTTTAAAAAAAGAAATAAGAAAAATAAAATCAGAAGTAAAAAAGAAAAAAAAATACTTAATTTTATGAACTTTCTATATTGGTAGTAAAATCTTTTTAATTGATTTAGTATTTTAATAAGACTTAAAATATTCCGGTGTAGTTGAAATATTGTAGTTAATAATATAATTAATTTTTAAATTTCGTAAAATTTTTTGAGTAGTTTTTAGTGTAAAATTCTCAGGGTAATTTTTTCTGAAAAAGATGACTTACCATTACGAACATTAAATAAGTATATATTTTAATTTTTTTTTTAGTTTAATTGCTATCATGTCTTTCTTACTTAATGAAATTAGAAATAGTTATCAACTAAGAAGCTTATTAAATAGTTTTAAGAAATTATAAGAAATAAAAGAAGTAAACCTAAGCGGGTCCATTTCCCGAGTGCGCCGATGTTCTTCAAGTGAATCTTATCATTTCTGATATACGTCTTTCTTTTCTTTCTAAAACAAACATTAATAATACTATATACAGATTTCATATTTCTAAAGATTCTACTTTTGTTATCTTTGTTATGAGATGTAAGAGTCAGTATTATGTTTCATTATTAATTATTGCATGCTAAAATTTGTGTTGAAAATCACACTCATTACAATAGTAAAGTTCCGAAATAACAATAACGTTAAAAAATGCTACAACTATTAATTTAATCATATTTAAGTTATATTAATTACGCAAAATGATAAAAATGTCCATGAACAACTTTTAACTATTATTAATCAAACTTAAAAATGAAATAATTTGGGAATGCTAGTATGAAATTAGCTACCAATTTAGATACATAGTGTTTGATGAAAGGTAAGAAGATAAACAGATCTTGACAAACCATTGTGTTAATTTATGTTTTTGTATTTATCTGTATAAAAATAATATATTAAAAATATATTTTATTTGTTAAAACAAGTGTGAAGAAAAACGACAATGAGCAAGATTTTTCCGCAACTTTATACGTTTGTTTTAACTCCGTTTAATTTACGGAGCCTATTTTCAACACAGCTCTGCAGGCAAGTACACGTTTGCCGCTTTGTCTTCCATTACTTTCTTACAAAATTCGAATAACGTGGCGGCCAACGTGTTAATGCCTAGATTTCATTAGTACTATCGATTACAAAGAAGGTGTCTTGTAAAAATTTTTAAGGTACTCAGAGGGGGGGGGGGGGTGGGATCACTACAGAGAGTGACTGTTGAGAAACTATAAACATATTCCCGCACACAAATTTTACCTCCCATGTTTTCTACACGCGAGTTCCGCTACATTCTCAAAAGAATCCGGGAATTAAAAGTTTTTTTTTTACTACTTTTTGTTGTTGTTCGTTAAAACACGAACATTTCCACTTTGATCTGTCCATTTCCCACAAAATGCAAAAAAATTCACCAATATAACGCAAAAATTACCTGAAATCATCCAATTTAAAGTTGCATGTATTTCGTCAAATCCAGGGGTCGATGTAGGTTTTTCTTTTTTCTTCGGGCCCATTTTGTGAAAAGTAAAGGTTATTTTTGTGAATTTTTTTATATTTTTGTAAAATATAACATTTTGTAACGAAAGTTGAAATCCATTTACTCAAATTCGATTCGAGCATTTATTAACAAAAACTTTTTTAAATCCTTTTGCTGAAGTTTTTCAATCTGGTGAACGTGTTTGTTTACAAATTACACATTTCAAAACATCACAAAATAATAAATAATTAATAAATAGTAAGTTTGTATGAAATAGAATTTTGTGAAAGGGCCTATTTTATTAAAAGGAATTTTGTGATGGGGCCTGTTTTATTATAAAGAATTTTGTAAAAGGGTGCATTTTATTAAATTGATTTTTGTGAAAGGACTCATTTTATTAAATTGATTTTTGTGAAGGAGTCTGTTTTGTTAAATAGATTTTTGTGAAAGGGCCCTAAACCCTAAATAGGCCCCAAATTTTGCCTGGATCGACCCTTGAAATCACACAAGTGTTCCGGCAACTGTGCTTCGTGTTACTTTTCGTATTAGAAACCGACGTTTTTACGTATGCCCTTTTCCCTAAAAACACGAAAAATTCGTGAACCGAAGCTCAAAATTTCCTAAAATTCTTCAGTCAAAAGAGGGAAATTTCTTCAAATAACAGAAAAACATCATCCAATCGTAGGAGTGTTCCGGTAACTTGATGCCTTGTACTTTTTACGTTTTTTGGCGAAATATTTTTGATAATGTGGTTTGTGTGAACGGGCATTTAAAGGAAATAAATCCGCGCTTTTAATAGCGAGAAAAATTTTCAAGTAATTGTAGAAAAAAAAGAACGTGTTTAAGCTGTAATTTTGACTCAAAATCACGGATTTTTTGGGTCTAACTCAACTCACTATCATTTTTCAATAAACAAATCAAATTTAACTCAAAACTCTCAAGTTTCAACTCAGTGAGTTTGGTTCTGCACAGCAGGAAGAAAGAAAAAAAACGAAGCATGGCAATACTCTAAACAAACAAGACAAAATAAAATTCATATTTCTGTCAGCAACCCATTTACAATCCTCATCGAAAACTTATGTATATATATTTCTTCAAAGTGCAGTAAAAACAGAAAACTCTAAAAACAAACAAGAAAAGAGAGTGGAAAAGACAAAATATGTAATGTTTCCCAAATTCTCATCGTAATTCAAAGCAGCCTGTCCTTAAATAAGTATTATTTTAAAAGGGTGTGGGTGAAGAAAGTTAAGTTTCAAATAAAGCAAATGTTTTCAAAACTGCTTTTGATCATTGATTTATTTTTCACACCCACATAGATTTCTAAAAGTGCAGCTAATTCTTTTTTATTTGTCGAACGAATTTTCTCTGCTTAGTTGTTTGGTTTTACATTTATTCCTTCTGAAACCTATTTAAATGTTATATAAAATCACAACAGAAAGGTATTTCTATTAGACATAATACACGATGTACGTATAAATGTATTTATTTGCAACATCTGCGTATGACAGAGGGTCAAAGCGTTCCTATGTCTAACAATGTTAAAATATTTATTTATCACATCAGATTTTAATTTATCTTTCTTTTATACGCCGCTGTAAAAAAGCCTGTTTTATATGAGAAAAATAATGGTGGTTTCATTACACAAATTGTGACTTTTTGTTTTTTCTAACAAACACCTATGGGATAATAATAAAAAAAAATAGAACCCAAGAAACGTTAAGTTTTGTATATACTGAATTTAACTTAGCCATACCTAGCCTGCGGCCCGTCGACCAAAAAAGGGTAATTAATAAAGGAAGATAACAAAGAAAGTTTAACCATGCAATATAAAGAAATTAATATAATCGGCATTAACTATATAATTAGCATAAAACAAAATTAAAATAATCGGTATTAACTATAAAATTAGCATAAAACGTAATAATATTACTAATCCGAAATTACCAAGTTCTAAAGATAAAAAATCAAGAGATTGTCTTTAATTTTAGCTTTAGCCCAATGCAGAGGAAGATATCTCGATGTGTAATCCAAGACACACAATCATTAATCCATATTTGTAAAAATTTGAAATGCCCATAAAAGATATTTAAAACCATTATTATTATTTAATACATTTTTTATGGAAAATTTTAAAACAAAATCTACCTTGTTATTTAAATTAATTTAAAATATATTAAAACACTTTAAATATCATTTGCTTGTTCGAAAGTTCTTTTTACATGCAATTCTATTTCTGTTACAGTGGTATATATTTTTAAAAAAATCATCACTAATCAAGCATCATTTAAGAGATAAAAAGCCTCTGCATTGAGCAAAAGCCCAAAATGTTAAAGAAAATTTGTTGATTTTTTATCTTTAGAACTTTGTAATTTTGCAATAGTATATTATTACGTTTTATACTAATTATATATTTAATACCGATTATATTAACCCATTTTCGGCCAAAGGTGCGTAAACGCACCATTTCAATAAATATTTTTTTATTAACACTGTGACGTATATTTTTTGCTAATTTTATTTTTCTGCTATTTTTAAGGGTTCTGGAGACATCTATAAAATATTATAGTAATTCAACTGAAGTAATCACTTTCTGTTGAGAAATTTTCAAAATACGCTGGTTTTTTACTTGAAACGGTTATTGACAAATTTGACTTTTTGAAAATGTATAATTATTCCACTTGAGATTAATCATATCATATATTCTAATACGAGCAAATCTTGTGTGTATATATATTTTTTTTTCCAAAAAAATTCATATATTCTTTAATATATAATTAGTACTTATATGATCTATACAACTAAATTAACACATGCGTTAAAAATGTATAAAAAAAACATATAATATTAAAAAAATTAATTAATTAATTAATTAATTTATTATAATAGGACGGCTGGGAGGGTAGATGTTGGATTGAGGAGGTGTGTGGCGGAGTTGTATGGAAAAAACGCATGGTTAATTTATTTTACAAAAAAAAAAAAAAAAAAAAAAAATGAGGGCATTTTGATTTACACATACGCTTACTAATACAATTTTTGTAATGGACTTTGATGTAGTACTTTTATATGTGAATTACCGTAGTTATATTTAAATCTTCATTAATTAATTTAAATGTATTATTCACTACTATTAAGAATGTTTATTGATTAATTGTATTTACTTTAATGCCCATATTGGACAATATCATATTCTAATATAATGTAATACTTTATTAAACGCTAATATAATATATATTAATTCAAATTAATTTTCTTCCCTAACAACTTATATCATGTGTATTTAAATTTTAACTTTGTATGCAAAAACATAATTTGTTACTATAAATTTCAATATTTAATTAATATTGTTTTTAAATTCATAGTATCTTAATTCACATAATTTAGTATTTTAATTTGCTCATGGAGAGCAATATCATATTCTAATATAATGTAATACTTTATTAAATGCTAAAATTATATGTATTAATTTAAATTAATGTTATTCCCTAACCTATTGTATCATATGTTTAATATTAAATTTATCTCCATAGCATCTTTATTCACTTTTAGTATTTTAATTAATCAATACTACATCCAATTTTACTTTAATGTTATTGGATTTATTATTCATTTTATATTTAATTTCATATATATTTATTATTAAATATTATTTATTTTATTTTTATTTCATTTATATTTATTAACTAATTACTACCACTTAAGATAGAATGAATTCATTTTTAATATTGATTATTCCATTGTATATTCACTACATATTCTGCTCATAGATGGCAGCACCATGGCTTGGTTGCTTTAAAAAATTCAATATATCCATGTAGTTCATTTTCAAAATCATAGATGGCAGCACCATGGTTTGTGATGCTTTTAAAAAATTCCATAAATTCAAGTAATTCATTTTCTAAATTGGCAACAGGGTCTGTAATCATCTAAAACTGTTTTTGGCAACATTTAGTAAATTATTTTTTGCAATTCATTGCCTTTATTGGTCTTCATGTATCAGGTTAGTGTTGTGAGTAGGAATCCATGTTCATCGTGTAGATTATGGCATTTTGTGATCTATTATCAAGTTCTTCTCTTATAATTCTGAGTAAGGTTTCTCTCTTTTTAAGTATTGTATTTGATTTATGAATTTTAAGTATTTTTTAACTAGATGGTTATTGTCATTGAGTGGTCGTCCCAAATTCATATTCTTTAGCAATTTTAATGCTAATATGAAGATGAAACCACTCATTTTATTTGTGGAATTTATGCATTTGGGACTTGATAATTCTGTATAAATTCCACAAATTTCATTCATTCTATTTAATTCAATTTTTAATTTAATTTCTACTTCTTTTATATTAGTATTTAATATCTAGATTCATTGTGCTAGGGTTACAATTTCGTTGTCAATAAATTATTACTTCCTAACTCATAATTTCAAGTTTCAGGTGGTGTTATGGTAATGTTTCATTAATGGTTATATATATATATGCAAATTTTATCTTAAAAACGGCTCTAACGATTTTGACGAAATTTTGTATCTTACCGTTTTGGAGCACCAGAAAACCATTGGGCTAGGTCACGTGTTCGAGAAAATTCGATTAGTGGGTCATTTTGGGTCATGGTCTAGCTAATTGTATCTAAAAAACGGTTCAAACGATTTTGACGAAATTTTGTATCCGACCATTTTCGGGCACGAGAAGACTATTGGGCTGGGTCACATGTTCGAGAACTTTCGATTAGTGCGTCATTTTTGGGTCAAAGCGGGTCAAATTAATTTTATCTAAAAAACGGCTCTAACGATTTTGATTAAATTTTGTATCCTACGAGTTTCGGGCACGCAAAAATCATTGGGCTAGGTCACATGTTCGAGAAAATTCGATTAGTGGGTCATTTCTGGGTCATTGTGGGTCAAGATCTAAAAAGTGGCTCAATTTACACTAAATTTTGCATCCAATGGTTTTCGAGCACGAGAAGACTGTTGGGCTAGGTCACATGTTCGAGAAAATTCAATTAGTGGGTCATTTTGGTCATGGGTCATTATGGGTCAAGCTATTTTATCTTAAAAACGGTTCAGAGGATTTGAAATAAATTTAGCACCCTACAGGTTTAGGGAAGACTATTAGGCTACGTCACATGTTCGAGAAATTTCGATTAGTGGGTCATTTTGGTCATGAGTCATTATGGGTCAAGCTATTTTATCTTAAAAATGGCTCAGACTATTTACACCTTTGTACTATTTTGCATCCTATGGTTTTCGGGCACGAGAAGACTGTTGGGCTAAGTCACATTTTCGAGAAAATTCAATTAGTGGGTCATTTTGGTCATGGGTCATGATATTTGAACTCAAATTTAATTTTGACCGAGCATAGCTCGGCCTTCCCTGCTCGTGTTTTTATAATGAAATAAAGTTGCAAGTTCTGTAAATAAAATAAAAATAAAACAAATGCCATAAGAAAACTTAAAATTTTTTATTTAAATTTAATGGTAAATTAATAATAATAAATTAATAATGGTAACGTCAAATAAAATAAAATATTATTTTTCATGCCTGAAACTTTTTTGATGTCTTAATGAATGTAATTTAAGCAAATTTCAATGCAAATAATACCACATTTTATAAATTTTCTATGCTTGGCCTAAAATGGGTTAATTTCGTTATATTGCTTGGTTAAACTTTCTTTGTTATCGTACTTTTTTAATTACCCCCTTTTTTTTACATTATTATATAAGTTGTGGCCCACATAATAATAGCAAGTATGCAATTCCGACACGTTAGAAGAAAAGGTTGAGCATGTGGCATGGTATAGTGTCAAACAAGAAACTGCATAGTTTTGAAACAATGTGCGTTAGAGTATTAGTAGGTCTTTAACATTTAAAATATTTTCAATTCTTATTTAAAAATGCATAAAAGTCGCTCATTTTGATGTTTTTTAAATCCTGGATGTTACAAATTTTCGTGCAGGAATAGTAAAACGAATTTATAATAGCGAACCATTTACCGAATTCAAACTACATAGGCATAGTCGATCAAAATTCTAAGAGAAACTCAACATTATTCAAAGTAGAGCACTAATTAATAACATCCAGAAATGCGATAGCTAGGTAA
The DNA here is from genome assembly GCA_963931845.1 of Maratus michaelseni. Taxonomy (NCBI): domain Eukaryota; kingdom Metazoa; phylum Arthropoda; class Arachnida; order Araneae; family Salticidae; genus Maratus; species Maratus michaelseni. Next base: position 422,095,858 of record OZ007586.1, read on the forward strand.
TTTTCAATAAATCGATAGATTATATCGCGTTAACAGAGTTGTATAATAAATCTGCTTGATAATGCGTGTCCAGCATCTCTTGTATTTTGAATACTTCCAAAAATCATTTTGATCATGTACATGAATACATTTTTCAGTTTGTGTATTATCTATAAGCAAAATTTGTATACATTGCAATATTCATGTATTATTATGCAACATTGTATGTTATACCTTGTAATGTTTATGAATTATAACTTAAAATATTTTAAAAGAAAATAGAAATTCAGGGTCTTCTCCCCTGGAGAGATTTCTCAGCTCACCCGAGACTTTCCTAAGGGGGTGAGGGGTGGGTGATTTTTGTGAATATGCTGGAATAAATATCAAAATTGAAATTTCAACTAATAATAATAAAATATATAAATGGAAGCCTTATTACATACCTAAATATTGAAGTAGAATAATGCAGAATAGTGAAGTAGAAGATTATTTCATTTTCTAAAGATATATATTTAATGTACAAAGGAATTGTAGGTATTAAGTTAAATAAAAACAGTTTTTATAGATCAGAAAAATATCTTTCAGGTTTCTTTTAAAAACATGCTATTTACTTTCTTTAAAAATATGTTGTGACAGCAGTTGTTTTCCATAACAATTCCTTACCGCAGCAATATGTTTAATATTTTGCTGGTAGATATATAAATAAAAAAAATAAGATTTCTTTAATCCAAAAACGAACTTATATATATATATATATAGTAACTTTGAAATAAAAAAACATTTGACAAGTTCGTATAACAAAATTGACCCATTCTCAAATTTAAAGATGGCATGTAATAATAATATGCATCAATTATTTAGTAAAAAATAAATGCATGGAAAATATTTCAATAACTATAACCTACCAGGAAATCTCAATATATTAAGAATTATAAACATTTTAAAGATAGCATATAACTTAATTTTGCCAAGGAGGCTGAAGACTGCGGGGACTGAAAAATCACACTTATGAGATATCGTTATGATTTATTTAATTGGTTTGCACCAAATTTTCTCCATTTTGGATGTAATTAGTATTTTATAATAAATGAATTATAATAACTAATGTATAAAAAAAAGTCAGTTTTTTTTTTTTTTTTTTAGCCACGTTTTAATTTTCGAATTTGCTGCAATGGGGAAAATACCTCAATTGGATTTGTGTTTCTCTTTTTACTTACGCTTACTCGACAACCACTCTCTCACTCATACGTTTATAAAATAGGAATTTATTATTATTCGTAAACGTAAAATCAATAATTCAGACTATTCAGAAATTGTAGGCATGGGGGAAGAAATAGCATCACGTGATTTTCGTAATGTGTTGTCAATGAGAATCTAAAATTTCATAGTGCCGCACCTGAATGTGCTTTTTATTTTACGTGATGCGTAATAATATGGAAATTATATTGATCTAATACATTCACATAGGTTACAGCAGTAATATAAACTCTTTAGTGTTGAGAAAACATTATGTAATATTGTATAAATCTTTATATGGAAGGTATCTGTAGAAGTTAAATGAAATTAATGTAACCGCTAAAAACTACATTCGCGTGTTTTTAAGTGGTGTATTGTACTTCAATGGGGAAAATACAGGGTGAACCAAAAAGATTGAAACACACTCTAATTTTTTACTTGTTGGAAATACGTAGGCAATGTAAATTGTAAAAGTGTTCAAAATAAGATTATAATTAAGTTTATGTTGATAAAATAATCCTGCCATAAAATTTTTAAAAGTTACACTCTTTAAATTTTTATGCACTCCATGGGCCCTATAAGTTATAATTAGAAAAATATTTCTCCGTGCTCTGACGAGTAAAATAGTAAAAATTCCATTCTTCTACGACCAAAACACACTGAGTTATGATACTTTAATATTATGAAATTTCTGAGTTTAAAAAATCACCTGTCCGTTTTTAATGTTGTAAAGCTCCGAAATTTCATAAGATTCAAAGTATCATAACTCGGTGAGTTTTGGCCGTAGAAAAAGGCAATTTTTACTGTTTTAACTGCCAGAAATGAATGAAAAGTTTTTCCAAATTTAACCTTTTGAAAATTAATGGCAGAACTATTTCATCAACATAACCTACTTTATTTTCAACTCTTTTGTAATATACATTGTGTACCTATATCTTCACCAAATAAAAAATCAAAAGGGCGTTCCAATCTTTTGTGACACCCTGTATAAACTCTTTTCATCGTACTTTTAAATTTAAGTCGAAAGTCTGAAACTGTTAAAGAAAATACAATATATTGACAAAACAAAATTGATTTATATCTGATTTCTGATGTTAAACTATGAAAATAAGTAAAATTTTATTTATATTTATCTTTTTTTTTTTTTTTAAGTTTTCAATTTTCATCAGAAATTGGGTATTTTTTTTACATTTACGCCTAAATGCATACACAATTCTACTTTGCGTATTTTAATTTCCTTTTAACAGAATTCCCATGAAATGAACTAAAAGTTTTGAATTATTTCAAGAAATGATTGACATACGTATACTATTGTTTAAAAAGCCAAAATTTTCGTTAAAAAACTTGTTTATTTTTGTTTGAATTTTTATAAATTAAATTATTTTGAAGATAATGATTAACATTAACCCTTTGTACCACAGCGGTTCATATATGCAATATACCCAAAAGTTAATGTTACTTATACAGTGGGCTTTAACCCCTTGAAGGGCGGTGGGATATAATTTATCCCACTTAGTTTTAATTACCAAACAGCACAATCGCACCGGAATTTTGGAATCAAATTTTGCTTTTGTATTATACGTGAAGAAAAGTTTTTAGCTAATTTCAAATAAATTTGTTGATAAATCCCTGTGTGATTCAATGATTTCAACATGTTAGAAACATCTTTGCCTCTGAAAGGGTTAAAAGACGATTTTATTATTACTGCTATCTCCCAACACAGCAATTAATATAAATTGTTCACAGAATTCTCAACAGACGGCGACACTGAGTTAATTTTTCATACCAAAGTTTTATTTAGCATTTGAGCAGTTTCACATCGTTATTGCTAAAATAATATTCGTAAATTTTGTAAAATTAAAAGGCTGAAGACGACCCAAAATAGATTTTTTTCAAAGGTAAGTCCGTATACTTTACAATTCTGTATTAGAAAATGTAAATATTTATGAGAAGTATGTAATTTTCTGTTTATTGCAGATCTAAAAAAAGTACATTTTATTCAATATTTTTTTTTTATGTTCTAAATTATTTGAATTATTTTTTCATGTTTAATTGATGTAATATATATGATGGGATATCTGAGACCATTTTTTTTTTTTCAAATTGGAGTTGTTGAGTCACAAAGTGTTAAGTTCATTGCACAGATAGAAAATGTATAAATAAATATGGGAAATTTTCATAAGAATATCTGTGAATATTTTTGAGTTATCAATGTTACCGCAATACAAACATACCAAAAACATGCTTAAACAAGAACGAAAAATCATGCGTCAAGCATAGATTATGTAACACTTTCCAACGCTTCCAAAATAATTTTACAAATCATACCGTTTAATAAGCTGAAAGATAACATCTAAGTAAACAATTTGGAAAACGCATAACATATTTAAAAACATAATTTCAGGAATTTCCAACATATACAATATTCGGAAAAATATCAGAAAACTTTTATTCAGCCCAGTATATGATCTATAGATTTGTATATATACTACATACACTATATTGCCAAAGGTGATTGGGCACTTGCAATTTTAGACGTTCTGTTAACTATCTAGAAAAATACATGAGGAATTAACTTGAAACTGGAAGTGTGTAAACAGTATAGTATAGGTTATATATTTCCGCGAAGATTTTTTTCCCGAAACCCCATAGGGGACTGTCGACAAATTGAAAAAAACGAATATCTTTTGAATTACCCTGTAAAAACTAATGTAGCAAAAGCGTTCAAACTCCAGATTATTAATAAGTGGCTTATTATAATATACTGCGTTCATTTTTATGAGGATAGCATGTATACTTGTAGAGAAATTAAGGTTTTTATAAAAGCAGTCCCAAATTTCGCCAAGTTTTTTGCTTATAATTTGCAGAGTTCTTAATATAAAAAAAAGTTACTTTGAGAAAATATGTCAAACAACATTGTACATAATACTCTGCAATCAGAATTAAAAAATAATAATAATTAGATGAAAAATGAGCAGGTTTACTAAAAAATGTTTCACTGGGCAAGCGCGAATGCAATCAAAATATAATATGCATAATGTATTAGCTAAGTATATAGAGCAACTTTTGTGAAAGTCTCAAAATCATAGCTTGAAAATTCTGAAAATTATCGTCGATAGAATAAGTTCGAAATCCGTTGTTCCCAAAAAGAAGCAAAAAGATGAGGGGTTGTATCAAATATCTGTTGATTAGTGCCAAGATAGCGTACACAATATTGCACGTACTACTGTATTTGGATACAAACCCTCATCTTTTTGCTTCCTTTTGGGAACAACGGATTTCGAGCTTATTCTATCGACGATAATTTTCAGAATTTTCAAGCTATGATTTTGAGACTTTCACAAAAGTTGCTCTATATACTTAGCTAATACATTATGCATATTATATTTTGATTGCATTCGCGCATAGGCAGTGAAACATTTTTTAGTAAACCTGCTCATTTTTCATCCAATTTTTATTATTTTTTAATTATGATTGCAGAGTATTATGTACAATGTTATTTTACATATTTTCTCATAGTAACTTTTTTTTTATATTAAGAACTCTGCAAATTATAAGCAAAAAACTTGGCGAAATTTCGGACTGCTTTTATAAAAACCTTAATTTCTCTACAAGTATACATGCTATCCTCATAAAAATGAACACAGTATATTACAATAAGCCACTTATTAATAATCTCGAGTTTGAACGCTTTTGCTACATTAGGTTTTACAGGGTATTTAAGATATTCGTTCTTCTTCAATTTGTTGACAGTCACTTGGGATTTCGGGAAAAAATCTTCGCGGGAATATATAACCTATACTATACTGTTTACACACCTTCAGTTTCAGGTTAATTCCTCATGTATTTTTCTAGATAGTTAACAAAACGTCTAAAATCGCAAGTGCCCAATCACCTTTGGCAATATAGTGTAGGATGCTAAATTTTAATACAGTTAGGAAACGCGTAGCACAATTTAAAATTCTCCTTCTGGAGTTTCTGTCAATAAACGGAAATGTGTTCGTGAACTTTTGTGCTTCCCTGTATATGATCTACAGAATTTATACACACCACGTAATAGACAAAAAGTGAGTTAAATTTAAAATCGCGTTCAGTAACTTAAAACGCACTTCCAAGAATTATTGTTAACAGACAGTAGAGAATTCTTTTGTGTGTCCCTGTAAATGAACGATGACTGCTATACACACAATATTCTGTAGTAAGCCTCTTGTAATGCACCTTAGTGCGTTGAAATATATATATAAATTTCAATGCGTTTAAGATAGTGAAAAATTATTTAAATAAACCGCAGACGATTTTTCTCCATAGACGTAATGTAACGGAATTCTTTTGACTGTCCTTGTAAATTAACTATAAGTGCTATGCACACCCTATTCCATATTAAGCTTCTTGTAATATACCTTAGTGATATATATCAATTACAATGTGTTTGCAAATGTGTAACATCATTAAAATAAACCGCAAATGATTTTTCCCCCTTGACCGTAATGTAACGGAATTCTTTTGAGTGTCCCTGTAAAAAAAACTATAAGTGCTACACACTTCCGTTGAAATAGGGAACATGCTATAGATAACGGCAATAATATATAAAAATTGCAGAGCAAGTCGAGCATATTTGCGGGAGTTAGAGCACGGACAGACGGCCATCCGGCCAAACAAACCGAAGTCATAAACACTTTTCAACTAGGTTGGAAAGTGTTAAAAAGCATTTAAGGTTAAGTTTTCACCCAATAATTAAACCTATCAGGAATTAAATATTATTTTAAGTATTTTTTCTAATATTTAAATCTGAATAAATATTTTTAAAAATCTGTAATGCTTATTCTTTCTGTCTTTTTAACACTTTCCAACCTAGTTGAAAAGTGTTTATGACTTCGGTTTGTCTGGCCGGATGGCCGTCTGCCGTATGGCCGTCTGTCCGTGCTCTAACTCCCGTAAATATGCTCGGATTGCTCTGCAATTTTTATATGTTATTGTCGTTATCTATAGCATGTTCCCTATTTCAACGGAAGTATGTAGCACTTATAGTTTTTTTTACAGGGACACTCAAAATAATTCCGTTACATTGCGGTCTATGGGGAAAAATCATTTGCGGTTTATTTAAATAATGTTTCACTATTTTAAACGCATTAAAATTTATATATATCACTAAGGTGCATGACAAGAGGCTTACTACAGAATATTGTGTGTATAGCAGTCATCGTTTATTTACAGGGACACACAAAAGAATTCTCTATTGTCTGTTAACAATAATTCCTGGAAGTGCGTTTTAAGTTACTGAACGCGATTTTAATTTTGACTCGCTTTTTGTCTATTAGGTGGTGTGTATAAATTCTGTAGATCATATACAGGGAAGCACAAAAGTTCGCGAACACATTTCCGTTTATTGACAGAAACTCCAGACGGAGAATTTTAAACTGTGCTACGCGTTTCCTAACTGAACTAAAATTTAGCATCCTATGTAGTATATATACAAATCTATAGATCCTATACAGGACTAAATAAAAGCATTCGGATATTTTTCCGAATATTGTATATATTGGAAATTCCTGAAATTACGTTTTTAAATATGTTATGCGTTTTCCAAATTGTTTACTTAGATGTTATCTTTTAGCTTATTAAACGGTATGATTTGTAAAATTATTTTGGAAGCATTGGAAAGTGTTACATAATCTATGCTTGACGCATGATTTTTCGTTCTTGTTAAATATGATTTTCGGTTTTCAGTTTCATCGAGTTCATTTCCGGTTTACCAAGTAGCTTTATCTTCGCAACTACTAGACGTAAAGGTAAAAATAAATCCTTTTTGGAATCACAAATGTCATCTAAACAAAACGAATAATATTAGAAATTTTGAAAATTTACCTGAAAATTGTAAATTTAAAATAGAGAGATAATTCCATTCTCATTATTATAATTTTTTTCTGAACAAAAGCCGAATTATAAGTTAAAGAAATAGAAAGATAATAAAAACAATAAAAGAAAAAAAAAGAAAAGAAAATAAAAAAAGCAAGAAGAAAAAGAAAAGAAAAGAAGAAAAGGAAGAAGAAAAAAGAAAAGAAAGTAAGAAAAAATAAATTTCAAACACACAAATAAAAACAAAAGCTTACAATTCTATTCATTTTTAGATTTGTAAATAATCTGGGCCTTCTAAATTTTATTTGAACAGAAACGTGCAGAGTTTAAAAGTTATTAAACGACTACGCTAGTAGCACGCGACAAAGACGATACTCGCAAGCTAATGTTAAAGTTATGGGAGCATTCTTTTTAAATGTCTCATTTGCATTTCAATTTTTTTTTTTTTTTTTTTTTTTTTTTCTGCACAGGATAGCTGAGGTCGATCTCTAACCGCCTTCTTTACTTTTTCAATCTTAGTTGCTGATTTTGTTTTCTTTTTTTAAGTTAAAACCGCTATTATTAATTCATATAGTAAAATATCAATAACACCAATAACGTGCTTGTGGCATTGGGAGCTAAATTGTCTAGAAAACAATTTAATCGTAAATTCCGGTTAATATACAATCAGTATTTTTTACAAAAATGAGAAACAGATGCCTGAAAAAGTTTTGATATCTGAGATTTCGTCGTGTTGGCACTTTTATTCTTACTGTTTATACATTACATAGATTTCGAAGTACTTCACGTGACACTCTTCTCTCATTTAAAGGTACAAACTCTGCCTATCGTAGCTAGGCTGCGTTGCGCTCAGTTCTCAGAACACCTACTAGCCTGTATTTGGACCTTCTCCCCTATATGTATATTAATTCAAGATATGAAAAAAAGTGTTTATTTCACTTTAAAACCGCAAGATTGGTGGCCATGCTTATATGATAAGTAGAAAATCATAGTCATAAGGTAGGTTGAATGAAAATTACGTGACTCTGATGCAATTATAGTAACAGGTTGCAGTTTTCATGATGAAAATGCACATTTTAAATGACGTCATGATAACAAGTGAAATAATTTGTCTTTTGAAAACTTTAGTCTCCAATTTCGCAGCCAGTAGAACAAAACGTTTCTAAAAATTATGTTATTTTGACGCAATTATAGACAAATATTTCAGTTTTATAAATTAATATCCACTTTTTCTTTTACAAATTCCCAATATGCCGGTTTCATTTTTAGGAGTCTTAAAAAAAAAAAAAATCTTAATCACCAGTTGTTTTTTCTTTAAAATTTTAATTTATACAGAAAGTGACATAAATGAAGACCTAGTAATCTTCATTATTTTCCCCTATCTTCTTTTTTTTCCCTGCACAAAATGGAATAACGAATTGTCACTTTTTTTTTTTCAAAGGGTAACATATCAGAAATAATTGTTATAATCGTAATATAATAATCGTAAATAACAAAGTATCAAGAACTGCCTCGAATCCTTCAAAATAACTGATCTTCATTCAAGTTCCCATTTCGTCATATACTATGAGGAGGAATTGTGAAAACCATACATACAATCAGATTTTAATATATATATATAAGATTAATTAACAATATTTAACAATAAATCAAGCTTAAACATTATAATATATGGCATTTTAAATACCCGGGAATTCCATATTTATTCATCTGGTAAACATATATCAGATTAAAACAAATCGAGTCACTAAAATAATAAAAAAAGCAGGTATTTATTAGAAATCCAAACGCAATATTTTATTTAAAAATACACAATACGCAATATTTTATTTCAAGATTATTTTATAATTTATCAGATTTTCACTTTTATTTTCTATAAAACTCGAATACAAAGTTTTTAATTTAAATATATATATATATATATATATATATATATATATATATATATATAACAAAAAATAAATAATGACAATTAAAAAAGAACCAATAATGATGAATTTATATGTACGAATTTTATAATTATTTAAATCCTTTAAAGTTTTAAGTTTTTCATAAACGATTATTTTTAAGAAAATCAGTTCAAAAATTAAAGATTTCTCGATGCTTCGGACAATTTTGCTTCGGGAAAAAAAAGAGAATTATTTTGTTGCTTTGAATTAATTATATCACTCAAGGTTAATTAATTCTGAGTTATTTAGAAATTCTAAGAAAATTAATGAATTAATTTAGCTATTTAAGCAGACAAAGGAGAAACAATAGTTCATTGGATGTTTTCAAACTAATTAAGGAGTATCGGAGAAACGTGGTGCAGTTTTTATCAGTGTAATTTTATTATCATATGCGTAAACATTTTTTTTTTCATCTGCTTGAAGGCGTGTAGAAGAAATAGTTTTATTTAGCACTTAGAAAATTAATGAAGTAGACATTCGAAAAAAGACTTTTCATTATAGATATCCTTCTGTTATAACGACCTGTCCAGAGAGTTCCAAACAATTGTTCAATCTCGCAATTTTATTTTAACACCCACTATAACGATCAATCACACCAAACTTTTCAATATGGCAACCCTTTCTAGTTTTTATACTAATATTTATTTGAGATAACTTACATTTAAAGTTTAAAACTGTAAGTAACGTTTAAAAATGTTTTAGCATATTTCCGTTTTCAGTGCCAGAAAAAACTAAAAAGTCATAAAATTTAAAGTATCATAACTCGGTAAGTTTTCGTTGTAAAATAATGGGTTTTTTTAATTTACTTCACATTTACATTTATTTTTTAATTGGCAACATTTTTCGAAATATAAGTTTTAGAAAAAATGGGGCCCTATATAAAATTAAATTTCGTATTTTAATACAGCCATACATACAGGGTGGCCATAATTATAGTGTACGTGTTTGAAGGGCTCTACAACGTAAATTATTTGGAATATTTTTTAAATAGAAATATATAGAAAATTCCATATAATATGAACGTCAAATTCACCTTATGAAACATATAAAACACAAAGTAAACACATTGATAATTTTTGTTACTGAATAAGTGCAATAATTTAAATCACAGTTTTAAAACATTAAAACTATTAGATGTCAAAATACATGAGCTTTCGGCTAAACATTAGCCTTCCTCAGATGATAAAAATCAGTCTAATGTTTAGCCGAAAGCTCAAATATTTTGACATCTAATAGTTTTAATGTTTTAAAACTGTGATTTAAATTATTGCACCTATTCAGTAACACAAATCATCAATGTGTTTAGATTGTGTTTTATATATTCTTTAAATATTTGGTATTTCTATTTATACTGTTTAGAGCATGCGAAAACAAGCTTTGCAATAAAAAAAAAATTAATTAAAATTTTTTCCAATAGATGGCGCTGCATATCATTAAAATAAAAAAGAAAACAAAAATTCAGAATTTACTAGCTAACTTTTAAAACTTTTAATCGCAAATCTCATATGATTCTAACTTAAGGTTTTAGCCATGAAGAATAGTCTTATAAGCACTAAAATATTAGCCAAAAAAAAAAAAAAGCCGTGCTCTGTCAATAATTTTTTTTTTTATCAAAATGATGATAATTATAGCGCTGCCATGAAAGAATATCGTCGTCTAAAAAGATATTGATTTAGAATGAGTTATTTTTTTTTAAATATTTGCTAATAAAACATTCATAAGCGCTATCTATTGGTAAAATTTCGAATTGATCATTTTTATTGCATAACTCGTTTCCGCATATTCTAAATAGTATAAATACCAAACCTTTTAATAATATTCCAAACAGTTTATCTTGTAGAGACCTTCAAACACGTGCACTTTAATTATGGCCATCCCGTATATAAAGCCATTTGTAAAACAAATATCTAAAAGTTGTACTTTTGTAATTGAAAACGTGTTTATATATCATCAGGGATTTAAAAGATAATCACCATTGCATCTATTTTGAATGAGCCGGTATAATTATATTTATTTTAACTAATTACCCGAGTTTTATATTTTATCTAACAGTTTCATCTTCTTTTTCTTCTTTTTAATTTCATATTCTGTGTAATGCTGTAAGTAAATATTGGATGAACAATTCTTCAATTTAGTTGCCCTTTGTTTCAGATGAATAAACTCCAACTCTGGAATGAATAAGGTGAAACATCCGTTTTACAGCATTAAGGAATAACTTAATTTCAATCGATTACCTTGTTGTCAAAACAACTCTTATGCCCTTTGTAATTTTGCAATCGTTGAGACTTAAAGATGTGCAACTTCATACATCCAATCAATATTACCAGTATTTTCATTATTGCATAGTCCCAAAAATTCAAAAAGGTTGTTTAATTACGCGAATTGTTATCTGAAAATTAACGTACAAACTTCTTAGAGAATAACATAAGTTTAATTGTTTATATCCGTAGCAGAAGGGGGATTTTCAGAAAATCTTACCAGCAAGCAAGAAGGAACGTATACTTGAAAACTGTTATGACAGGATTTACACAACTGCAAAAATAATTTATTACTTTTACTACAATATATTTTCGTATATATTTTATTAGGTGCGTTCGTAATTATATAAATACGTAGCACCTATTGTCGTCGCTTGGTCCGTCCGTCTGTCCGTCCGTCTGTCTGTCCGTCCGTCCGCATATAACAATGCAAAAACTACCCAACCGAATGGTTTGAAATTTCAGATATATTATCTTTGCAGAATTTTGTCGAGACATTTCAAATTTTATAAAAATCGAATCAAAACTTTAGGAGATATTAATAAAAATATTTATTAAGAAATGTGAATTAAAAAAAAAAAAATCGGTGCTTTCTTGTAATAGGAGCTTCCGAAGTTTAATCGTCAACGAACGAGATACTTATTTTAGGACAGAAATTAATCTGCAGACGATATAATTCATTTCACAGAATTAAAAATCATCAAGATCTGAATATTTATATAACTAGCTATGGTACGAACGCACCTCATTTGTTACGTTTGACGTACAATTTCCAACTTGTTTTGTATAAAATTAAGAAATATATACCACAGAGGAAAGTTAAGTATAGGATAGAACTTAGTACCATATTTATATCGCAAAATTTGGAGAGTAATAAACAAGTAATAAACACATCTTCTATGGCCCGCAGTTTTTAAAAGACTGCTTAACAATTCACTCGCCCTGTCAGAAAATCCACTCGCCAGTGGCGAGTAAAATGGTGTAACTTCCCACCCCTGGTTATAGGGGCGCCCACTTTGAGCAAATATTGTCTCCATCGGAAATGGTTCTATTGAAATACCACTGCTAGTTAAATATTGGCTTTACATTGAAAGTATTTGTAATGAAATGCCACTATTACAGGAATATTGGCTTTACATTTGAAATATTTTTAATAAAATACCAGAAATGCAGAAACATTGGCTTTACATTTGAAAGTATTTGTAATGAAATTCCACTATTACACTTCAAATATTTTTAATGAAATACCAGAACTGCAGAAACATTGGCTTCACATAAGAAATATTTGTAATGAAATTCCACAAATACACAAAAAATGGTTTTACATTGGAAATATTTGCGATGAAATGCCCCTTTAACCAAAGTTGTTGGCTTTACATTGAAAATATCAGCAATTATTGAATACCACTATTACAGAAATCGGCTTTATATTAGAATTACTTGCAGTGAAACGCCACTATGGAAAAATGTCGCTTTCGAATTGGAAATATTGGCAATAAATATTTCTTTCCGATTTTGCATCAGTATGGGCAAAATGTTTCTTGCCAATATCGGTACAATATCTGAAAAATGTAAACACCCAATTTTCGGGCAATATTTCATGACAATATTGGCCAAAATTTAGACAATACAAACAATATTTGCTGAATTTTATTTTGCGTCCAGAAATATCTTAAATACTTTGAATGAATATCTAGCTCAAAAAATAAGTAAATACACAAGTATTCACCCTATTTCTTTCTGCGCATTTCATTCAGATATTTTCTGAAAGCTATTTAGAGATTGTGAAAAATGGCTTTGACTGAACAAAAATAAGATGAAGGTAACATTTATTTCACAGAAAAAAATTATATGTTAACATTAAATCAGGGAGAACGAATTGATATATTTCATATAATTGTAACAAGAAACAACGAAGCACATTAATAAAGAATGACATTTATATAAAATGATGATATATCAGTAAAATATATGTGATGTATAAGTAATATTTTAATGTACGTTTCCTTAGGTATTCCAAAAGATTGTATCAGTCACATGTCAGAAAAAAAATATTTAAATTGATTAATCAGCTATGCTAATTGTCACGTATCATCAATCATATATATATATATATATATATAATCATTTATTATTGTATGGTATAATTTTTATTATTATTATTACAAATTAGTAAATACCAACATTCACTTTATCAGTTGTGTAATCTAATTTTATAATTAAATGTAGAAAATAACGTAGAATAGAAAAAAAAATGAAGTGAAATATATCAAACATACAACGTATAAATATTATAAATTAAGACGATGATGCATATCAATTAGTGAACAGAATATTACGTAAAATAAATGTATTAACGTTTTTAGACTATTTTCTTTTTTACGACACGGATGTTCCTTTTCTGGGAAAGTAAATAAATATTTGAATATTATTATTATTTTTAATTACATTCGATTAAAAACTTACAAATATAATTATAAAATCTTACTATAATTTTCCTTGATAACTGAAACAAAGTTTATAGACCAAATAGTCTATAAACTTTCTGAAATTCTTAATGCTAATGACTACAAATAATTTGCAAGTATACACATTGTTCTAGTATATGCATAATATTTTGAAACCACACATTCCATTTCATACCTTTTAGTGTTATTTATTTATTTATTTATTCTAATTCATAAGTTCTTTTCAGTATTACGTTTCATCTCAGTAAATAGTGACATTCTGTTTTTCCTTCGTATCTTTTATGATCATTATCTAGTTATATCTTATGTCTGTAAATTATTAGAAATGATATGCGTGTGCTTAGGTATAAAGGTATACGTGATTTGGTTAGTAAGTAGTGAAAATATATATCTTCTAGAACGTAATGGTGCTACAAAAATCATTACATAGGTTTGATGAGAAAAAGGAATTTGAAATAATCCGTTTAAGGACATAAACACTTTAGTTGGGCCTTGAGAAAATAGGGAGATAATATATGAGTGAATAGTTATTTAATAATCTTTGAAATCTAATTTATGTTACTGCATAATAATAATATTAATGCTTAGAAAATGTTCAGTGAACACGGAATATGAGTATCTGGTTAGTATATAGTTTGATTAAGGGTGCAGGTTACGTTGAGCAGTCTGGAAATGATGTTATTTAAAGCAGTACGAAAAACTGTTTCCAAGTCTGTGAATGAAAAACAACAATTTTTGCATGTATCTTCCTACGTTTCTATAGTTTGAAAAACGTACTGAAATATACACGTATAATATAAAAATATACAAATAAATATATAAAAATACACAAAATTAATCCTTTAAATATTTGCGACAAGAATAGCTTTTAAACACCTGAATACTAAAACAGGCAAAAAAAGAAAAACAAATGAACATTCTCTTGCAATATCGGATATACTCGAACTCAATCCACAAAAACTAAAATCCAACTAGACCAGAATACGATTCATAGCAAAAAATAGAGTTTTATTATACTCGCAAGCAGGGGTCGGAAAAACTACTTTTTGTTTGTAGCGAGCTACAACTACTTTATAAAAAATGTAGTTAACTACAACTACAACTACTTGTTTTAAAAAGTAGCGACTACAAACTACTTTTCAAAAGTAGTCACTACTTCGCTACTTTTCGCTACTTTAGTTATCATCGCTAATTAAATACACCGCAGACGATTTTTCCCTATAGACCATATTGTAACAGAATTCTTTTGAATGTCCCTGTAAGCGAGAAATAAATGCTACACACTTCATTTTCCATACTGAACATTCATTGGTAAACTTCAATAACATATAAAACTTTCATGGCAATCTGAGTATATTTACGAGAGTTAGAGCACGGACAGACGCACAAAGCGAATTCACAAATACTTTTTAATTATGTTGAAAAGTGTTAAAAAGAGGAAATTTGAAAACAAAATTGTAATAATCTTACAAATGTATGATAGTGATATAGCCCAGTAACGCTTAAGGTAGTTCTCAAATTCCTTACTCAACAACGCGAAACTTTCTGATACGTTATCTGACTTATTTTTAAACACAAAGGCATAAAATTGGCAGGTCTGACTATTGAAGCGATTTGGAATCGAAATGAGTTTTTCTTTTTTGATAAATAAATTACTTATCGGGTTATAAGCGATTCGTGTCACGTTTTTTCCGTTTTCCCTGCTGCAGTATTGGAAATGCGGTTGAAAACGCCGACTTTGACAGTGTTTTCTGAAAAATCTTCTGTCTTACCAAAAAATTAAATAAAATAAAGAATAGTGGAAAACGTCTTTCGGTTACAAATTTTCTGAATAAGGACACCTGCATTTTCATACGTTTCCGAACAAAAGTGAATTAAAGAATATGTCATAAAGTAGCCAGTTTGAATTTGAGAACAACCTTAAGAGCGGATAGCTCTTGGTAAATTTGAATATATATTATTTTTTTTAAATAGAGCTAAATAGTCCCATTTATTTACAATTTAAATATAGTTCCTGAAAGCAATTTAAAAATTGAACACGATCATACAGACTTGCATAAATTAAAGCCTACCTTTTCTTTTCCTTTCTATCTCTTTTTGTTTGTGTCCCTTTGAAACCCCGAATTTCAACATACTGGGCTTTAGATTCATTCTGAAGACAAAGATAAAGACATTTCATTAAAACACCAAGCTATCCAATATCAAATCAAATATAAAACATTATAAGTAAATTATTTTAGCGATAAAAAACCTGTGCAGCTAAAGTAAAAATAAATAGCCATAAAAATCAAATTAAGCATTCTTAGGTATTTTTTAAATAATATATTTTTATTTTCTACCACCTTTGTTTTATCTATTGGAATCTTCAAAAAGAAATATGCAATAAATTAATTTGTATGCATATATTGGACAAATATTGCACAACGATCAAAAGACGTATTAATAAAATATTTTTTTGCGATAATAAACAGTTCGATAAGATTATTTTCTGAACCAGGGATCTTAATTCGAAAATACTCTTTTTAATGATTTATGAATTTTAGTGAATAACGATTTATATATTCAGTGCGAGATGCGATCCAGTAATTATTATTAATAAAGAAAATGCTAACTCACCTCTATATTCCACTTCAAGTTGTAAGAAGATGATTTTGATACCGATAAATTCTTATTAATTGTACAAAGTTTACATGTTACAGAATAATTACCAATTTCTTGTTGTTCTATAATTTCAAAATATTCATTATATGCCGAGCAGGGCAGTTCTATACTATTTTTGTCGGTCATTCTATTACATTAAAAGAAGCATCCCCACTTACTCATTATTCTTACTCATCCACCATTTACTCAAAAGAAGCATCCCCACATTAAAACACAAGATCTAATAATGAGTAAGAAGACAAAGTGTTCCCAGCAAGATTTTTTTTTTTTTTTTTTTTTTTTTTTTTTTGATGAGTGAGTACTTTGAGGTTTTATCAGCAAATACAGCAAATATTAGATCACGGGCATGCTGAAACTTTACGTTGTGTAACTACTGCAAATGAGATTTGTCGCTGACGTTCGCAAATAGTTGCAGAGAACATATTTCGCACAAAAGAAACGAGTTATGATGATCAAGTAATTTGAAGATTGGCACTTTTTTTTCTCCCTCCTAAAGTAGCGTCAAAAGTAGCGTCGATGCTCGCTACAAACTACTGATATTTTGTATCGCTACTCGCTACACTACACTTTTTTTAATGTAGCGCGCTACACTCCAAACTACTGGAAAAATTAGCGGCTACTGTAGTTTCGCTACTTGTAGCGCTCTACTTCCGAGCCCTGCTCGCAAGTCAGGTCGAGTTTGGATAAAAATGAGATGTTTGCTACGATGCAGGATTATATATTCGGTTAACGGAGATTTTCGCTACGATGCAGGATTAAATATTCGGTTAACGGAGATTTTCGCAAACGAATGTGATTTCCGAACGAGTTATCTTCGTTAATTCATATCCGAGGTCAGGGGTCGATCGATGAAGGGTATTTTTTTTCCCCTTGGGGCCCATTTTGTGCAAAATAAAAGTTTGTTTTGGGAAATTTATTATATTTTTGTGAAAAATAACATTTTGTGACGAGAGATGAAATCCAGTTACTCAAAGTTGAACCAAACATCTATTAATAATAACTTCTTAACGTCATTCTGCAAAAATTTTCCTTTCTGGTGAATTTCTTTTGTCTGCAAATTACACATTTTAAAACCTAACAAAATAAAAATAAATAATGAAGAGTATGTTTTTATGAAATAGAATTTTGTGAAGGGACCCTGTTTTATTAAAAGGAATTTTGTGAAGGGCCTGGAGGTATCACTGTACATATTTTCAAGAACATAACATTACACATTAATTGTACATTATGCCGAAACGTTAATTTATGCAACATTAATTTCTTGCGATCATCTAGCATATAAAAGAATAGTATACTTAATATTAAATAGTAACTAAGAAAAAAGAACGGTTCTAAATACATCAGCACACTTACATTAATGTCTACTGACACACGTACTATGTTGAATAAGCTATTATTAATCGACAGACACGAGATGTAACTGATAGACGATACAAGGTCTCGTATTCACCCAACCGTGCTGTATTTATAAAGATAATGTGCAGTCGGCCAAAAAAAAGAGAGCACCCCATACATTTTAATATCCAAATTGTCACAAAGAAAACGAAAATAGTCGGTTGATTAAGAATTACGTCGTCTTTCAATTTATGAATATAAAAATGGCTGAAGGGTCCGTCTTCATGGTGAAATTGTACCAAACTTTGAAATTTTCAATACGGGCACAGACATTTTAATTAGATATTTTGGAAATTTTTTATCCTAGGATACCAAATGGGAAGTCATTCCGTTAAATAGTTTAGGAATTCTGAAGATAAAAGTTTGGAACTCCTAATGTTATATTCATTTTTAATAGTTGTAAAACAAACGGCAAGTCGTGTAGCTTTTAAAGTATAACTCTATTAAAATTACTAGGGGAAATGAGCTGTAATTTTAGATTCGCATATTTAAAGCTTCTAGAAATCCATTTCTGTTAAAAAAAATTTATATGTTACAATATTACAATAGGTTACATAATTCCTTCGAATATTTATTTCATATTTTATATATATTTAATTCTATATTCGAAAAGAATGCGTATTGTAGCTTATGAAATTTTTAACACACCGATTTCTAGAAGCTTTAAACATGCTAATCCGAAATTGCAGCTCATTCCGCTAAGTAGCTTTAGAGTTATGATTAAAAAACTACATGCATTGCAGTTTGTTTCACAAATAGTGAAAATGAAATTATCAGGAGTTCAAAATTTTAAAACTGCATAATTCATGAACAACTTGACAGAATGACTTTCGGTTTTATATCCTAGGGTAAAAATTAGGGTCAAATATGATGCCAAAATTAGGTGTTCGTATTGAAATTTTCAAACTTTGGTACAACCAATCTATGAAGTCGGTCCCTAAGCATTTTTATATCGTAATTTGTAAGACATGACATAATTCCCAATCGAATGGATTTTTTCGTTTTACTCTGCGACAATTTAGTAATTAAAATATATGAGGTGTTCTTTTTTTTCTTTTTTTTTTAATTCTTTCTTTTTTTTTTCTTTTTTGCTGACTGTACAATGCACATCAGACCGAATCGTTTGTAAAGTAGAGAAGTTTATCACGATAAAAATAACTTCGTGTTATACGCTTGTAAACATAATCTTGTTACATACGTGTAATAAGGATTTTTTACATAAAATTGTATATGTAGGTGATACATGTTAATTTATTCTTCAAATGTTAGGCGTACTAAATATGTCTAAAGTAAGCTTTCACTTACATAAAACTAACATTTTAAGGCCATATTCTATTTACTATATATTAACTCTAATTTTTTGTTATCAACTGTCATTTATTTACTGAATAATATTAAAAAATAAACAAATGCATAAATAACTTTCTTCTTGAATTAATGTAAACGTTATCAGCTTTTGACAGTTATGTATGACGTAAGTGTTATCAGTTCAAAAGAGTTAGATTAGCATTTATTAAAAGAAAAAAAATCTAGCCTAAGCTTTATAGAAGATAGCCTTGCATTTGTTCTAAAAAAAATCATCTCATTGTCAAGTCGTTAATCTAAAAAAAAAAAAAAAAAAAAATAATTAGAATTAAAATCCAATAATTAGAATAAATATTTTTCTCGATATACAAAAATAAATTGAAAGACTGTCATATAATATTTCACCAGTCCGATGTAATAAAATTGCTCTTATTATTTTTTAAATGTTTAATGGTGTAAATAATGTACAGTTTATTTTTCCTTCCCACTTTCAACTTTATTTCTAAGCAGAAAATTTATTTCCATTATAACAATAAACTAATTAAGAGGCCACTTTGCTCACGCGAAAACACTCGCTAATGTTAATCCTATGGGGGAAATATTTTAAAATATCTCGTTCGCATTTCTATATTTTTTAATGATTTTTTTTTTCATTGGATAACTCTATGCAGGCCCTTTTGTACTTTTTCGATTTTGGTTACAAGTTTTTTTTATTAAGAAACTTTCACTTTCGCAACCGGTTTTGAAAGTGAATGTATACTCAATCAAAAGAACTTGTAATCAAAATCGAAAAAGTACAAAATTTCCTGCATAGAAATCGACCTCAACTATCCAATGCGAAAAAAAAATCATTTAAAAATATAGAAATAAATGCGTACGAGATATCTTTAAATATTTCCCTCATAGGATTAACATTAGCGAGCGGGTGTTTTCGCGTGAGTGAAGTAGCCTCTTAAGTTTTAGTAATCCTACTTTTTAATTTTTCAATGACGCGAAACGACAAAATTAATAATGATACCGTTACAAATGCATGCTTGCGATTACATTTCTTTTAAATTCTCCGTTAGTCATGTTTTATTTTCTTACGCTACTAATACTCTTAATCTTCAAAATTAATGTTGGATTCTGCTTGAAATGTTCGATAAATAAATTAGTTATACAAAGGCAATAAAATAAAGTTCTTATCTCTATACAACTGAATGTGATTCTCTTCTTATTGGTTCAGTTTGCTCAACACAGGTAAAACCACTTTTTAAGAACTGAAAATGATTAACAATTCTTGTTTGGAATTTTATTTGAAAATTTAACAAAAACGAAAAATCATGCGTCAAGCATAGGTTATTAAACACTTCCCAACACATTCAGAATATTATACAAAAAAATCTTCCCCGTTTAATAAGGTGAAAGATGATGTCTAATTAAGCAATTTGGAAAACGCATGACACATTTGAAAACCCAATGTGAGAAAATACCGTTAATAGTTGAAAAAGCATACGAATTATTTTGTGCAGTCCTGTATAGGATCTATATAATTGTATATATACTACGTAGATTTCCACAATTTACTTAATTTAGAAAACGCATACCACAGTTGAAAATTCTCCTACAGCAAATTCCGAAAATAAACGGAAATGTACTCAAGATCTTTTTTGTAACCCTGTAAACTATCGTTAGAATTTATATACACCCAGTAATAAGCCCCCTCCCCCCAAAAAAAAGTAAATTTAAAAACGCGTGCCACAAATGAAAACCGGATGCACAGTTCATTAAATATTCATCAGTAAATATTCTGTGCATTTTGTAATAATGTACAATATTATTAATAATGCACAGTTCATTTTGCATTTCCACATTCAGCTATTTATCTGAGCAAGAAAGTTTGAATTCATTTGAACATTAAATTTTAACTTATCTAAGTTTTAGTAATCCTATTTTTTAATTTTTAATGACGGGGTGTGACAAAATTATTAATACCAATACAAAAGTATATCTTGGGATTACAATTCTTTTCAATTCTCCGTTTATCATCTTTTATTTTCGAAAACTAATAATACATTTAGAATAAAGAAAATGAATGTTTCATTCTTTTTAAAATACTAGATAAATGAATTAGTTCTACAAAAATAGTAAAATAAAATAAAAGTTCTTATCTCTTTATAACTGAATGTGACTTTTTTCTTGTTAGTTTAGTTTGCTCAACACAGGTAAAACCGCATTTTAAGAACAGGAAATGCTTAACAATTCTTGTCTGGCAATTTATTTGAAAGAGAAAAAGGAAAAAAAGAAAGGGGATATTCTGTGTATTTTCTTCTTTGAAAAAATATGTGTTCAGTGGCGTTCGTTGCAGGATATTTTGTATTGGTCTATCCTAAGAGAAAGAGAGGGCGAGATCGATATAATTGTATTCCTCTTTCCGGAGATCAAGAATTTCAATGCACTGTTTCTCTGCATGACACTACAAATTCTCCTGGTAAAATCCGATACACTAAATTTCGAAATATTGAATTATTCTGCAATTATAAATCTGCTACAGCTACTAAATTATACAGAGGTCTGTCCATGCTTTTCTCAAAATATCCTGTTTTTATGAAATTGTGAAGCTTTTTTCTTTTAATCCCTTAAATAACCAAGCTCTATTTTTTTTTTAATTTGAAATTAGTGTTATATTCAGGTTTCTGTTTAAACATCCTGTTTATTCCTGTTTTATTGAACTACATGTAAAATAAAGTACGTAAATTTATATGTATGGCTAGGTTATTATAATAGATTATTTGCCATCAATAACTGATCTGTAAGAGGTTCGGTTTTCTTTTAAGTTGTTTGGTCTGTTGAATGATTGAGTGCACTACGGTCATCTTTCGCACACAAGGACTAAACAGACCGGGACCTCCGTTTAAACTGGAATCCCACCTCCTTCAAACATCCATGCCTGAGTTGGGATTCGAACCCAGCTCCCTTTGCCTAGTAACCAGCGCCCTAAGCACTAGGCAAGCAGATGGGTAGTTTTCAACCTTTGTGGCTCAAACTCTGATTTGAAAAAATATTTAATTAGATGTTATAATACACCATTTTAAGCATGTAAAATATATTAAAAAAATTAGAATACAAAAATAAAAAATAATTGACTAAAAGATGGATTTTTCACATCTGCAATAAACAGAAAATTACATAATTTTCTTCAATTTTCTAATAGAAAATTGTAAAGTATTTACGAACTTACCTTTCTAAAATATATAGTTTTGGACGTCTCCAGCCTTTTAAATTTCACAAAATTTACGAAGTTTATTTTGGCAATAACGATTTGAAACTGCTCAAATGTTAAATAAACTTTGGCATGAAAAATTAACTAAGTATCGCCGCCTGCTATGAATTCGATGAACAATTTATATTATCTGGTGTGTTGGAAGAAATCAGTAATAAATGAAATAATTTTTTAAGGCCCACTGTATAAGTAACATTGACTTTTGGGTATGTTGCAGATATGCAACGCGGTAATACAAAGGGTTAAGATGATTAAATTTGTGACGGATTCATTTTGGTGACGGAAGAATTTTGTAAAGCGCCCTGTTTTAAGAGAAAATAAATTATGGAGGATTCTGTTTTTAAATGAAAAAATTTGAAGGGTCCTTTTTTAGGATTTAAAAAAGAAAATGTGAAGGGTCCTTTAAAAGATATAAATTCTTACTTAACAGAGCCCTGAATTACAATTATTTCTATCAGAATAATTCATCTAACGCGATTCGCAGGATGTATTCGAACATTATTCATGAAATTTGATTTTAAATTCAATCACCCCCTCACCCCCAGATCAATCATCTAAAAAATTAAAATAATTTTGAAAAAAAATTTCATGAAATTTTCTGTTTTTTTTTTTTTTTTTTTAAGTTTTGAAGTAGGAATGTAAGTGTGTGTTATCTCCGTCTAGATAAATGCACTTACTTTACATACTTGATAGAAAAATGGAATATTTTCAGGGATATAAGGGATACAGTTTAAAGCTATATTGTATCCTCATATCTAACCCAAGAAAATAAAAAAAAGCGCGCGAGATCGATATAACTGTAATGCTCTTTCCAGAGATTAAGAATTTCAATGCACTGTTTCTCAGCATAGCACTACAAATTCTCTCGATAAATTCCAATACTTAATTAACTCTACACTGCACGATATATATATATATATATATATATATATATATATATATATACATATATATATTTCATGAGAAAAAATATAGGCGTTTTCATTCATGTCCTTGATCGTAGTATCGGAAAAGTATTTAAAAAATTTAAAAAAAAAATAGTTTGGTTGAAAAAATAGTTTGGATATTGCATTTTATATGTATTTTGTTTGCGTTCCACTATGTATTATTACTAAATTGACATTAAAAATACGAAAAAGATATTTGCATATTTAGCACGCAGTTTTCCCAGCATATAACAGCATATATATATATATTTTAACTAGGGGGCTCAGCCCCTTACTTGCTAACGCTCGCCAACCCCCTCCCCCTGAATTGCGAATCAATTCACATTAAGATCTCTACGCGGTCACAAGCAATTCTAGCCGGAATGAGTACTACCATAATTTAGTTTAACATGTGAAATTCCCAATTTTTTTAATGTAAAAAAAGTAATTGAAAACTTCGTTGAAAACACAATTAAAAATGCATTTATACTGGTGCTACCAATGGACATAAATCATTTAAATACTATTATAAAAGGATCATGGAAACACTATTAGGTTAAAACTCATTGCACCTATAATATTGTACAGCACGGCTTAAATTCATTAAAAAAAACACTACGTGATAGGAAGATAGTTTATATATAACATCAATTATTGTTTAAATTTCGTTCGACATTGTACTGTTCTAAATGATTACAGACTTTTTGGAAATCGGTCTTCATCAAGACAGCAAGAGATGGCAGCAGGTGCAATGAGTGAAATTCGTAAATAAATTCTAAATAAGAGTTGTGAATTCATTTGGAATTAACAATATTACTTATAATTAAAATGAGGAATCGCCTGAAACGCTTTGGATTACGTACATGTTATTTTATTCTTAATAATTACTAGTTTGAGTTTCACTGCTCTCACAATGGCCGCCATATTGGAGGCAGAAGCTGAGCTCTGGAAACTACTGTTGTTGCCAAACAATAAGCTAGACTTTCAGCCTTATTTCCCCGCCATGTAAGAGAAATACATATATATAGATTCCGCACAATTGGTTTTTATAGAAATTTAAATTTTGTAAGCAAGTACTGCACAGCGATAAAAAGAAAAATTCGAACATATTATCCAGTGGTTGCAGCAAGGCTAATATCTAGCAATTTTCATTTCTACTAAAATATTTCCACATTGTTCGACTTTCCTACGATACATTTAGACTAAATAGCTTTGCCTTTCTCTTATTTATTACTGTAATGTAGACAAACATTTTGATTGTTTTCCATAAGACACCGTGTGCAATGTAGGGTTAAATTCTGAAACAGTATAATAGCTTGCAATATTCTGATACAGCTATTAAATTACATTATTTTCTATCATAATCTGAATAAATGAGCTAAAATACCAAATTTGTCGAGAGGGTCAATACTTAAAAATGCACTTGAGCCTTATTTATGAGACTTTAATTTAAGTCTAATCAGCCATAATATAAAAGAACAAATAAAATTAAATCGAAAGCTGAAAGAGATTCTGTTAAAAAACAGACAAACTATTCAGTAACTTTACCGTAAATTCAATAAATTTACATGCATAAAAATAATGATGACTTTGTAATTTTACTTAAGTAAAAAAGTAAAGACGGTATTGTTTTAATTGTTAAAATTTTGAGTAAATTATAACACATTGTATGGGGGCGTTTTGTGCCGGTGCGGGGCATTGTAGCAGAAGTAAGTCATTTTTCAAAAAATATGTGAGAAATTTACTGTCACACAAATTGCAATAAGATTGAAAACTACTATACTATAGTTGTAAATTGAAATGAATTTGACTGCACTTCCTGTCTTTCTCTGTACAAAGGGCACGGATTTTTTACAACAATCTCTAAAAAATGTGTAAATTAATGATCGAAAATCTTGATTGAATGCTTTTTTTTTTTTTTTTTAAGTAGTATACGTTTAACAAGAATATATTATTATTTTCTGTGTTTTTATAGACATTTTCAATAGTCTGATTGAAGGTGTTAAAAAGTGTCTTTCATCGTAACGAACGATCTTCTATAGTAATCCTTGAAAAAAAAAAACCCTTCTATATAACGTTGTTATATTGCCTTAAATTCGGTTATTTTACAGCTTTATGCATAACAGATGTATAATTTTGGAGAATATTCCATTGATTTACTTTTCAAAAACCCTACATGAAACGTAGTTTTAGTTCATCGTCGAACGCTACTTTAAATTTATTGATTTATTGTGTTCTCGTAGAGCATTGTTTAGAGTGTGGGATCTTAACTTATGAGCGCGTTTAATGCATTAGCTGTAGGTTCATTAAATTAAATTTGATGAAGTCATACAGTTGTTGTAACTAATTTAATACGAAAATTTTAATTACGCTGTCATTGAAATGTGTAATAGTTCAGATGATAGCTAATTATTAATTTAATTTTAATTCAATATTTACCTTAAAAATTATTAGATTAGAACTTGCTCTAAAATTAAAAATCTGCGAGTTAAATTAACTCGCTGCCTGTAATAGTGTGAGTCAAATTTAAGGGGGGAAATGAAAATTATTTTGGAATGACATATATATTATATTTTAAAGGGGACCAGGGATGTTTGACATGACGAAAATTGACTGAAGTTTAATCGTGGATTAGGAAGCTTGTAATTAATTTAGACTATTACTTTTTTTGCGTTTATTTATTTATGTTTCATATAGAAAAATATATAGATATACGTGTCGTAACCCGTCAAATTGGACAAATGACAATGTTTAAAAGAGCAGTTAGATTGGAAAAAAAATAATTACAACAAAAAATCAATCTTATACATTGGCTGGCTTAACTCTTAAAAAAATATTATTTTAAACTAAAGCAACCAAAAGTGCTATTTCCATTAACTCCAACTTTTGAAATTATTGAATATTCCTATAAGTAATCAGTAAAATGTAATCAAGATATAAGTAATTATCAATTTAGCTTTGATTTTTGGTATTACGGAATGAAAAATCAGCACAAATTGCCCCACTTTTAGACAATCATACTTTTATATTCAACGAAATCTAAACATAACGTCATTATCATTATTGCAAAATTTATATGAGTATTTTACTTTTCATGTTCATGTCTACTATTTAAAAAATATTTTAACGTGCAATAGGTTATTAATAAATATATTACTAAACTTGATGTCACGTTTGCCAGCTACAACTTCGCATGTCAACATTTGCAATCTTGACTTGAGGTTCTATTCTCCGTACCGGCGAGATTTATTCTTTTAGACGCATTCGTAGAAAAACATTTAGTTTTATTAAGAAAATACTCATTTCCTTTTTACTATGACATCATTTTCATTCACTGAAGCATTTGGCCTCCCTCTGAGATTAGCGTCTCAAACTCAGTATCAGCGGAATGAAAAAAATATTAAAATGTAACAGATTTATGCGAGAAAATGTGTGTCAATTTCTGTTTACATTAAAACAAATTTATATATTTTTAATAGTAATGAGGAAATGGAGCAGTAAAGAGCTAGTAATTCCCATTATTTCCTTTTCTCAGTAACTATGGACGAAGCCCAATTGCCATCACTGTGAAGAAATTTCATAAAAAAAACTTAAATTACAATTAAAATTAAAAATGGGAATATAAAAAATAGCTAGTGCGGGCACATATATAAACGAACACCTTTCATTTAAAAATATAATTAGCAAAATTTGTTCAGTAGAAAGTTCAGGGCAGATGACTAAATAAACAGCCTTGTGTTTTAAATACATAGATATTTTTTGTTAAATTGTAAAAAACAACAACGAAAGTTTTAATACTGTCCGATAAAATGAATCTTGCAAAATTAGTTTTGCCACGATTTTGTCCATATTTTTGAATCATCAATTCTTCTTTACACATGCTTATTGTGTTGTTACTCGATTATATCTTAAAGACAAACAGAAATATTTAAAAAAATATATATATACAGAAAAATTCAAAATGCTTAAAAATTTATCATATTTGTTGTAACTTGAAAAAAAAATGGTTTGTTTGTTTTTCAGGTATAATCGAGAGACAACGTAATAAGTAATATCAAGAAGCAATAGCGATTCGAAAATATGGAACCTCTGGACTCCCCGATTTCAAAATCGCGGTAAAACTAGTATTTAAGATAGATTTGTCGTACAATATTATTACTTTTCTGATTTTTTTTTTTTTTTTTAGAATTTAACAAAAAAAAATTATTTCTATAGAGCATAAATAGATAAATGCAAAATGAAATAATAGCCTCCTAAATTAATTACAAGCTTTCTAATCCAGGATCAAACTTCAGTCAATTTTCGTCATTTCAAACCTTCCTGGTCCCCTTAATTAATCCTGGATATTCTTTATTTTACCTATATCACTAATGATTCTTCTTCCTAACTTTTCAATTTTTTTTTTAGGACGGAATAACAGAATTTTTCCTCAATTAAGAAAACAAGTAAATATCAATTACGCAGAAAAAAAAAACTATCATATACATTCATACATTCATATCACATACATTTATATCACAACATCTATCATATACATTCATTTCATATACAGTGTGTTCTAAAATAGATTGAAGGTTGAAGGTTTTTAAAAAGGTGACTGGTTACACGTGAATGGTATCAGCAATTAAAGTTATTCTTGCTGGAGATATGTTTATAATATAGATATTAATTAATATTGTTTCACGCATAATTTTTCTTTGGGGTGCTACGGTCATATTTTACAGACGAGGGCTAAACAGTCCAGGAGGTGGAATTCGAACTACAGTTCTAAACGCAGGTCGGGTTGTATTCAACCGCAACCCAAAAATTTTGCTTAAAGTCAACCGAAAACCTGACCAAAACTCGACATAAAAAATTTCGTCAATCCCCCCCCCCCCCCCAAAACTCGACACATTGCAACCCGAGATTTCTAAACCCGAACCAGAAATGAAAGGAAATTAATCCATATTTTAATACTGTTATGGAAAAAAGTAGTCTACAATTCTATCTCTAATATCAATTTTATCTTTTTTGTATAAAAAGAAACTTATATATAATTATTAATATTCAAATATATATTTTTTCAATTGAAAAATATTCAGGATTTTCTTTTGAAAAATCGGATCAACGGGAACCCGGATCGAATGATTCAAATCCCAACCCGACACGAACTTGACCCGCAACAAAAAATATTAGCGTAAAAAAAATTAGCGTTCGAACTACGGGCCGCGTTGGGTCGGGTTCGTGTAAAATCGGGTTACCCGACTCGATGCGGATTTCTGTTTCAAATCTGGCAGTCTTAGCGAGTAGACAGCATTGTAATTACCGGAAAACGCGGGTGTATTTTCGCTTTTATTTCTTTGGGCATTGAATTTGAACTCAAATGATCAATTTAACAAGGAAGAATGCTAAAAAAAACTCCTGAATTCACACATTAACCCCATATAAAAATAATTTTAATAGCTGTCACCGACTACTTGCTATTTCGTTTTAAAAACTGTCAGTCCGTTTTAGGATATCCTGTATCTTGAATTATGATACATATACGTGGAGTTAAAATTCACTGCGCAAAAGAAAACAAGAACGAAAAATCATGCGTCAAGCATAGATTATATAGCACTTTCCAACGCTTCCAAAATAATTTTACAAATCATACCGTTTAATAAGCTAAAAGCTAACATCTAAGTAAACAATTTAGAATACGCATAACATATTTAAAAACATAATTTCAGGAATTTCCAACATATACAATATTCGGAAAAATATCCGAATACTTTTATTCAGCCCTGTATAGGATCTATAGATTTGTATATATACTACATAGGATGATAATTTTAGTTCAGTTAGCGCGTAGCACAGTTTAAAATTCTCCGTCTGGAGTTTGTCAATAAACAGAAATGTGTTCGCGAACTTTTGTGCTGCCCTGTATAGGATCTACAGAATTTATACACACCACTTAATAGACAAAAAGCAAGTTAAAATTAAAATCGCGTTCAATAACTTAAAACGCACTTCCAGGAATTATTGTTAACAGACAGTAGATAATTCTTTTGCGTGTCCCTGTAAATGAACGATGACTGCTATACACAGAATATTCCGTAGTAAGTCTCTTGTAATGCACCTTAGCGATCTATATAAATTCCAATGCGTTTAAAATAGTGAAACATTATTTAAATAAACCGCAGACGATTTTTCTCCATAGACGTAATGTAACGGAATTCTTTTGACTGTCCCTGTAAAATAACTATAAGTGCTATGCACACCCTGTTCCATATTAAGCATCTTCTAATGCACCTTAGTGATATATATAGATTTCAATGCGTTTAAAGTAGTGAAACATTATTTAAATAAACCGCAAATGATTTTTCCCCATAGACCGCAATGTAACGGAATTCTTTTGAGTGTCCCTGTAAAAAAACTATAAGTGCTACACACTTCCGTTGAAATAGGGAACATGCCATAGATAACGACAATAACATATAAAAATTGCAGAGCAATCCGAGCATATTTACGGGAGTTACAGCACGGGCAGACGGCAGACGGCCAGACGGCAGACGGCCATACGGCCAGACAAACCGAAGTCATTGCTAAAAAGCCAAAATGTCCCTGCATTTTCTAGTAATTACAGCGCTGCCTAATCGTCAAGATGTGGTCTACATTAAACGGAGAACCCAATGGTTAACCTTTGTGTTCAAAATATGATCGTAGCGCCCCAAATTAAGCAAAAAAATTGTGAAACTATATTACATTAAATGCATTAATGAGTAATCAATTCAACATATAAATTATTTGGAATTAATATACAAATTACACATTTAATTTTTAGTATGAATATAACTTTTCACGAAAACAGTACAAAATCATAAAAAGGGAAAATAATTAAAAAAAAAAACATTTCAGCAAAATAAGCTCAAAGAACTTTTCTGTGTTATTTTACCATCTACGCAGTATTATTTCTCCCTTTTTGTTTCAGTTGCCAAACAACCCGTTTGAAATAGCGATCAATCACAATTTTCATTTCATTTAAAACTAAAAATTTCAATAAAATTATAAAAAAATTTGATAAAACACCTCGCGTCTGGTACTATTATATTCTGGAGCAACATCCTGTTTATGGTGTCTGGTTAAATATTTTTGTATTTTATTGAATATATATCTTGTTTACACCAATGTTCTTACAAAACAAAAAGTTATTCGTCTTAAGGAATTGAAATTACAGATATAAGCAAATCGTTTCGGATTACATGCTGTCAAAGATCTTGAGGGATGTGAGCTATCTATCTTAATGGAATCTTGTTTGGTAGCTTATTTCAATACACATTTTTAAATGCAACGGATAGGTATGACGAATGTGATGATAATACTCTCTGCTTTAAGCTAATATTCATAAGTTTTCTCCCATTAAAAATGCTTTCAAAGGCATTTACTTATCATTTACATGAACTCTTCTTTAATTATGTAAGCTGATTGAAGAAAACTGACAAGTTATGACTTTTGAAGATTATTAGGATATTTGTTTAGATGGGTGCCAGTAACAATAAAGATAACATCTTTGTATTTCTGGGAAAATTCATTTTAGGCTATTGACATTTATCAGATCCTTTAGTGATTTACATGAATTTTATCACGTAAAACATTTCATTTGATACATTGATTTTTCAATTTTGTTTAATTTAGTGTTTCTACCCATTCTGAGGAAAAAAAAATATTTGTAACTATTTTTTCATATTGTATTTGGTGGCTTATTTCAATATGAACTTTTAAGTGCAACGGTTAGATTTGACGAATGTAGTGATAATACTATTTACGTGAAGTTACCTATTCTGAAGAACACACACACAAAAAAGTTATACTGTGTTTTCGTAGCATATTTGGTAGTTTATTTCAGTATGGATTTTTCAATGGAACGGATCTGTTTGGAGAATGTGATGATAGTATCTACATGAAGCCAATACTAAGTTTTCTCCCATTAAAAAAAAAATCCTTTTGAGTCTTTTTACCATTTACATGAACTCATCTCTAATTATATCTGCACAGTCGGGCAAATCTGTAATTGCAATTTAATTGTATGTAATAGATTACAGTTACACACATTCAAGCACAGACATTTCGTTATGGGAGGGGGCGGTTCAGACTACAGTGCTACAAGAACTTTTTACGGCATGTAATTGTAACTATAATTAATTATGTACAATTAAATTGTAATTACAATGCAGATAGTTGCAATTACGAATTTGCCCAACTCTGGTATGAGTTGACCTAACGGCCTTAAAATTCGAGGACGTCCTCAGTAGGCTACTTTTTAGGGTTTCGTTCATCTCACGAAACCCTATTCGTCTCACTTCTCTGACTGTCTGTCGGTCCGTCACAGCATTCGTACTCGGAAAGTGTATAAGTTAGAGACTTGAAATTTTGTGTACTTACAGCTGAATACCTCTTGTCACACGACAAATCGTAAACGTTTGAGTACTACGTTAATTAGCGGATATATTAATTAAAATTCATTAAAGAAACCTAAAAAGTACATTCTCGTTTAGATTCGTACCCTCCGTCGCGAGATTTCTTTCACCGCGACCTCGAGAGATGCTATCAATTTCACACTCAAAATGATAAAAACAGCAAACAAGTAGGGTATTTTCGGGTTCTATGAAATTATTAAAAATATTGCTTTTACCGATTTGAAATTTACACTATGCATAGATCTGAACGCTTTACAAATTTTAAAACTATATAACTACGGATTTGAAATTTGGTATTTATACGCAAAATCATATGCCGATTAAGAATTTCTAAAAATGGCATCGAACAATCTAAATTTTAAAAAGTAGCCGACTGGCAGCACTGTCCTCAAATTCGGGGATTGTAGTTCAAATTGAAAATTATTTTAAGAAAATCATAAATTCATGGGACACAAAAACAAAACAAAACTTAAAACTTTGTAAATTTGAAAGTTGTGAAATTCTTAAAAAAGTCCTGTTATAAAATCGTTATAAAATTTAGTCACACTAATTATGTCAGCTATTTGAAGAAAACTGGACAAATTATGGTTTTTGAATTATTAGGATATTTGTTTAGATGGGTGTCTTTAACAATAATGATAACATCTTTGAATTTCTGGTTAAATAATTCCTCTTAAGCTATTAGAGTTTGTCAGTTTCTTTAGTGATTAACAGAAATTTGATCCCTTAAAGCATTTCAATTGGAACTTTCATATTTCCATTTAGTTCAGTTTTGTATATCTAACCCCGAGAACCAAAATAATATTTTACATTTTTGATAACGTGTTTAGAAACTTATTTCAATCAGGTCCTGATTATCGGCGGGGGAAAATTCCATCAGTAAAAACAAATAGAATTTTTTGCCTTATTTTTGACATAAATTCCGCATGAACAAGGCGTTCGAATAAGCCAAACATTTCTATTTAAATTTACTGGTGGAAGTTTGCAAGTAATCTGCACTGATTTCAGTATGAATTTTCTAATGCAACGGATAGGTTAGACAAATGTGATAATAATACCTCAATAAATGAGACTACCTTTTCCATTTTTTCTCAAGAAAAAATAATTCATTGTTAAATTGTTTTTGATAACGTGATTAGTAGCTTATTTCAATAGGAAATTTCTAATGCAATGGGTAGTTTTGACGAATGTGATAATAGTCGCTACGTTCATATATATATATATGTTCATATATATATATATATATATATATATATATATATTGCCATTAAAAAATGCCTTCGAAGTCATTTATTTATCATTTGTATAAGCTCCTCTTTAATTATGCCAGTAAATTTACAAATTATGACTTTTGAAAAGTATTAGGATATTTGTTTAGATAGGTGTCAGTAGCAATAAAGATAACAGCGTAAAATTTCTGGGAAAATAATTTATTTTATGCTATTGACATTTGGCAGTTTTGACCTTTAGTGATTTAAAGGGACTATATCACTTAGAACATATCCTTTGGAATTTTGGCGCTTCCATTTAGTTTAATTTAGTGTTTCTACCCATTCTCAATAACAAAAAAACTATTTCTGAAGTGTTTTTGATAACATATTGTGTAGCTTATTTCAATATGAATTTCCGAATGCAACGTTTAGGTTTGATGAACGTGATGATAATGAAGTGATACTCAAATTTTCCGCCTTTAAAAAAAAAGGCTTTCGAATTCTTTTTTTTTTTTTATCATTTCCATTAACTCTTCTTTAATTATGTCAACCGTTTGAAGAAAACTCACAAGTTATGACTTTTGAAAAGTATTAGTATATTTATTTAGATGGGTGTCAGTAACAATCAAGATAACAATCTTTGAATTTCTCGGAAAATAATTCCTCTTAGGATATTGACATTTGTCAGTTCTCTTAGTAATTTGAAGAAGTTTTATCATGTGAAACACTTTATTTGATGTCTTGGTGTTGTCAATTAATCTAAGTTAATGCTACCCATTGAGATTTTTAACTGTTTTCAGATAGTAAAATTATAAGAAAAATTTTAAAGAGTTAACTTTCATTACGAGTTTGTTAGTATAATGCTAAGCTAACAAAACTATTTTACCAAGTTTAACGCAACGTAAAAAATTATGAATAAGGGATTTGATTTATTATCTTTCTGAATATTTTAAATTTCAATTTCACTACTATGCACCGAAGAAAAATGACACTTAATAATCAAGCAGGGCGGTCGCTCTGCCAAGCCAAGCTATAAAAAAAAAAAAAAAAAAAAAAAAAAATACGCCAAACAAACAACGCCAAGAACTGGACGACAAACCGCTACTGCTTACTTACAGGAAGACACTTCGCAATGTTAAATCGACCAAACATGCCAGATTAAAATATCAGACATCAAATGAACCAAGCGTCACAGAAAAAAAAAAACGAAAACTAAAAGAATCTAATGAAGAAGTTCTTCAATTTGAGACCAAAATCATCTTCATAAGTGATTTATAAACAGAGATATAGATTTTTTTAAAAACGTCGAGTTACTTAAAATGATCACTTTTTTCTTCGTCAAACTTTTTTTTTTTTTTCAAACAACCTACAGGCAAAAATATAGGGCAGAAAGGAAAAAAGATTGCACTTTTGGACAAGTAATAACCTAATCTACGTGCTTTTATAAAATACAGTGAAAAAATAAATAAATTTCTATCCTTAATTAGCAAAAATCTGTTAATTAACTTGGCAACTAAAAAATTATGCCAAAACAGAGATAAAACTCTGCCAACAACCGTGTACCATCTATATTATAATAGCACAAATCAGTTACGGGTTAATCATATCAAATTTCATCTGCAAGTCAGCCATTTTTTCTGAAGATATTTTTTTAAATAAAACTTCATAATTATAAGAACACACATTTTATCAGGTAATTAAATGTGACGCAAATTGTGACTGTTTCCAACAGGAATAAGAATGAGAAATTGCCGGTTTAGGATATCGGTCTGGGTGGTTGAGTGGCGAAGCGTTAGCACGGTACGCTGAAGGTCCCAGGTTCGAGACCTGGCGCAGGTCAATTTTTCACTCATGTTGGTTTGGTGCATTTAACTGTCTGATAAAATGTGTGTTCTTATAATATTGTAAAATAAAGTAATCAGACGCAGTGTTCATGCTTTAATATATATATAACTTCATAAAATTTACATTTTTAGAAAGATCTTTAAAAATAAAATAATTTTTGAGAGAAGAGGTTTCACTTCTAATATGTATACATTAAGAGTTATCGGCATTTAAAATTTCTTTCCAAACGTAAACAAACTTTTCGAAAAGGAATTAAATGTGATTAATTTATTTCTCTAAAACCATGGTAAAGGATAAGCATTTCGTTCGCAGGCTGAGAATTCTTTGACATCATTTTTCTATAAATTAATGGAATGCAGTTGTTAAATTGTTTTGTTTTAGAAGTGAAGTTTCCATTTAAATTTATTGTAAGAGTACAGTGTTTAATTGAATAAAATAATGTAAGTTTAAGAAATTGCTAAGATATTTTGTTACTTATCACCATTAACTACATTTTATAAAGATTCGCCAATCAATGTGATTTAACGCTAATAATAAAAGAGCATGATATCACGTTTGATTTCAAAAGCAGCGCTGACGCGCTATGTACATATTCCATTTTTACTAATCTCATGGATTAGGCAGTGATATTTTTTAACGAAAGATAACAAGTATTATAACAAGCCACATTTAATATGTTGTTTTTAAGGGTGTAATTAGTTTAATTGAAAAATCTACTGGTATTTCTAGTTAACCCTTTAAACAATTACTGAAAGTAAAATGTAATTTTACATAACATTCTCATGTTAATTTCATAGAGTAGATTATTTAAATTATGTATAATCTATTTTTAAAAAAAGAAATGATATTTACAAAAAGTAACTTTTCAAAAGTAAAAAACAGCCAAGCTAAAAAAAAAAAAAATAAAACGAAAGTTGTGGCTAAAAAATGGTGTGATATAAATTTCCAAGCTTTTATTATAGTACTTATTTAACTTTTTTCCATTAAAGAATTTATCATATATATAAGTCGAGTGCTACGTATATGTTAATAAAAATCGTTTTCTTCTGTACTAAATACATCCTAACGTGTTTCTGAAAATTCATTTTTTTTTCAAATTATGCATGATGGGCTTGGCGGCCATCTTTCCATATTTCTAAAGTAAAAGCGTAATATGTTTGCAATGTAATTTGTTTATAAGAATGTCGAACTTCAGATTTTAACTACGAACAGATAAATTGAGGAAGACTAATATTTTGATAAACGAAAACGAAACGATTAAAATATTTGCTTAAGTTACAATTTTAAACTTCGGATTTTAACTACGGATATGTATACTTAGAATTTTGTGTATAATATGGAAAGATGGCCGCCAAGCCCATCATGCATAATTTGAAAAAAAATTGAATTTTCAGAAACACGATAGGATGTATTTAGTACAGGAGAAAACGATTTCTATTAACATATACGTAGCACTCGACTTATATATATAACTTCTTTAATGGAAAAAAGTTTAAATAAGTACTACAATAAAAGCTTGGAAATTTGATATCACACCATTTTTAGCCACAACTTTCGTTTTTTTTTTTTTTTTTTTTTTTCAAGCTTGGCTGTTTTTTTACTTTTGAAAAGTTATTTTTTGTAGATACTTAATAAGAAGATTATGTTTAAATTTTTCTATGGAATTATCATATTCTCTGAAAATATATTTCCGTGTAAATCCTGGAATGGTTTAAAATAGTTTTATTTGTTATTAATGTTTTTAGTTTTATATGTCACACCTTTATATGCTATATTAATCAATTTAAAAACATAAGATGAAATCAAGATGTAAACATTCCTGATATAAATTTCTGTATTTATCTTTTAAACGGCAGTGTTTCGCATTAATTATCGATCGAGTGATTTAAATTTTTTTTTTATCGATTAAACAATTTTAGTGTAAATTCATATTTAATACTTGGAAAATTTTTCAGAGCAAATTATATGCTATGGAAATAATTTAAGCAACTAAGCAATGAAATTAAGCAATGACGCCTATTAAGCAATGAAAATTTGAATACAATTTTAGTGTATTAAGGATATTTCGATTATTTACAAGCACCTTCTTTAAATAATCCTTTTAAAAAATCGTGTAAATATTAAAACTAATTATCGGTAAAATTATTAGAATAAATCATTTCTATTTGAATTTTCAACACATTGAACTCGGATGCATGTTTTTATATGCAAGTTATGTATTGAAATTTTATGTTAAATTTTATGGGATACACTGTTGTTTTATTACTTAAAACAAAAGTAAATGAAAATTTTATTTTTATCTTCTTATATGGCGAGAGTACAAAATATACAATATTTATTTATCTTTTAATCCTACCAGAAAGTTCCAGAGAATAGATCCAGAAGTTTACTAAATATCTCTAAAATTATTTGAAAGAAATACATTCTAATTAAATTCTTAACATATACAGTCCCTGGCCAAATTATTAGGCGCAATTGTTTTTTTTTAAATAATTTATTAAATATCTGGAAAGATACATGAGGAATTATCCTGAAACTTCAGGAGTATAAACAACATAATAAACGTCATATATTTCCGCGAAGATTTTTTCCCGAAACCCCATAAGGGGCCGTCAACAAATTGAAGAAAAACGAATATCTTTTGGATAACCCTGTAAAAACTAATGTTGCAAAAAGCATTCAAACTGTAGATTATGATTAAGTGGCTTATTGTAATAATTTGGGTTCATTTGTATGAAGATAGCATGTATAATCGAAGAGAAAATCACGTTTTTATAAAAACAGTCCCAAATTTTACCAAGTTTTTTGCTTATAATTTGCAGAGTTTTTAATATAAAAACAAGTTATTTTCAGAAAATATGACAAACAAAATTATACACAATACCCTGCAATCAGAATTAAAAAATAATAATAATTGCATGAAAAATGAGCAGGTTTACTAAATATTGTTTCACTGCGCATGCGCGAATTCAATCAAAATATACTGTGCATAATATATTATCTTAATGTATAGACCAACTTTTATGAAAGTCTCAAAAACATAGCTTGAAAATTCTGATAGTAGTCGTCGGTAGAATAAGCTCGAAATTCGCTGTTCCCAAAAGGAAGCAAAAAGATAAGGGGTTGTATCCAAATATACAATGAGAGACACTTCATTCTTATTATATCAACTTTCATAAGCTAGTATATTTGGATACAGCCCCTTATCTTTTTGCTTCCTTTTGGGAACAGCGAATTTCGAGCTTATTCTATCGACGACTACTATCAGAATTTTCAAGTTATGTTTTTGAGACTTTCATAAAAGTTGGTCTATACATTAAGCTAATATATTATGCACAGTATATTTTGATTGAATTCGCGCATGCGCAGTGAAACAATATTTAGTAAATCTGCTCATTTTTCATACAATTTTTATTATTTTTTAATTCTGATTGCAGTGTATTGTGTATAATTTTGTTTGTCATATTTTCTGAAAATAACTTGTTTTTATATTAAAAATTCTGCAAATTATAAGCAAAAAACTTGGTAAAATTTGGGACTGTTTTTATAAAAACGTGAATTTCTCTTCGATTATACATGCTATCTTCATAAAAATGAACCCACATTATTACAATAAGCCACTTAATCATAATCTACAGTTTGAATGCTTTTTGCAACATTAGTTTTTACAGGGTTATCCAAAAGATATTCTTTTTTCTTCAATTTGTTGACGGCCCCTTATGGGGTTTCGGGAAAAAATCTTCGCGGAAATATATGACGTTTATTATGTTGTTTACACTCCTGAAGTTTTAGGATAATTCCTCATGTATCTTTCCAGATATTTAATAAATTATAATAAAAACAACTGCGTCTAATAATTTGGCCAGGGACTGTACAACGTTATTATGACGTTAAGCATTAAATTTTATACATTCATACAATACACTGAGCTGTTTTATTTGTTATTTACAAAACAAATTAAATGGATTCTTTTTTCTCATCTCAAAAAGCGAGAATAAGAAAATTACAAAGATTCCAATTTTCCGAACATAAAGAAATTAATAATGTTAATTAAAATGATCATATGACTCATTTAATTCACATATTTAAGAGCTTTCATTTTTTTTATCTCTTTCTTGCAGTAATTATGGAGCTGAGAGTTGTTTTGTAGCTATTGTGTGAGGAAAATAAAACGCTAAAGTTGTAATTGTTTTACATTGATTACCATTCGAGTGACTTGTAATTTAACAATTTAAAAATATATAAATATTTGAAATCCTATTTCAGGCAGTTCAATTATTTTTTTAAACTGTCCTCATTTTTTAAAATATTTTCTATAAAAGTTTACTAAGCATCTCTAAATTTATTAGAAATAATTTTTTAAATTGAATTTTGAGCACATTCTGTTCGAACACATGTATCATTATACCTTTATGTATTTAACTTTTATGTGTATACAATACAATGCTATTTTATTAATTATTTACGAACCAAGTTAAGAGAAAACGTCTTCTTTCTCTTCTTAAAAGGCAGTGCTATCAAAATTACACATTATATATGAAAAGTTAAAAGCATAAAAAAAATTCATGATGTTAATTGCAATAGTTGTATTGACAGTTTCAAAAAGTTTATAAATCTTTAAAGTGACATTTAAGATAGTTACACTATTTACAAAAACGCTTCTTAAGCATTTAGTTTGAAATTTTATCATTTAAATGTTTACTAAATATAATTAAAATTATTAGAAAGGGATTCTTTCTAATTAAATTTTGAACACATTCAACTAGTACCTATGTATCATTATAACTTTATGCAATTTGCATTACTTGTTAATAATTTACGTGACAAATGAAATCTTTTTCTATCTCCTTTTTAAAAATCGACAGTACAAAAGTACAAAGTGTCCAATTTACCGGACAGGAAGAAATTCATTATGTTAATTACAATGATTATATGTCTCATTTAATTCATATATCTACGAGTTTTAAAATGCTCTGATATTTTTTTTTCAGCATTTATTAAGCTGAGAGCTGTTTTCTTACTATTGTGTGAAGTAAATTAACCGCTAATTGCAAGATTTTTTCAAAAAAAGTTTTAATTGTTTGCTAAATTTTCTAGAGCTTTAGATTAATGTATATTGTTATTAGAGGATAAAAGTGTTATTTTCTGCTATTCTCGCATTTAAAATTTCTGAAGATAGATTATTAATAGCCATTTCATACAGATTCTAAAACTGTTGTTACCGTTTTATTTTCTAAATCTCTTATTTTCTGCTATTTTCTGACCTAAAAATCTCGAAGATGAGTTAATGATAGTCATTTCATTGAAATTCTGAAGTAAACTCCATACAATCCAATAAAGACTTGGTATTATTAAAGAGAAATTCTTCCTAATTAAATTTTAAACACGTGAAACTAGCATCTATGTATCATTATAACTTTATTCATTTAATATTTATATCTATACAAAAAAAAAAAAAAAAAAAAAAAAAAAAATTGCTGCTTTTTTACTTATTTACGAAACAAATTAAATGAAAATTTATTATTTTTCTACTTAAAATGCAACAGCACAAAAAGTAAAAAAAAAAGTATCCAATTTACCGCAGAATGTTAATTACAATTGTTATATGACTCATTTAATTTATATATGTAGTAGCTTTTAAAAACTCTTTCTTTCAGTTTTTATTAAGCTGAGAGCTGTAACTATTGTGTTACGAAAATTAAACACTAATGGCATGATTTTTTAAAAGAAGTTTTCCTCTTCTTCTTCTTCTTTTTTATTTATTTTTTCGCTTTATCCTCTAGAGTCCGTGAATATATGTCAATATTGTCATTATGAAACAATGTTTTTTTCTGCTTTTTTTCTTATTTAGACGATAGATTAATAATAGACATTTCATTTAAATTTTAAAATTATATTTGTATGCTGCAATAAAGACATGGAAAAATTGCCGTCCCTGAATTAAAGAACTTGATAGTAAAACCAATTTAAAATTAAGAAAAATATTTTGATTCATAATACTAAAATATATTTTGTGTTACTTCTTTCCTCTTTTAGTAACCTGGAAATGTAAGTGAAGGCTTATAAATTTAAATACTAATTTCATTCATATATATATTTTTACTATTATCCTGAAAATTCCATTATCATCAGGGGTGCTCATTTCCGCGGATTTCCATTTTTTTTTTTATTAATCCGCAATTTCCAGTAAAAAAAATTAAATAATAATAATGATAATAATAATTAGCCTCTGTGTGCGCCACGTTTGAACTCGTGACGCAATAAGTCGGCGGTGCAGAAAAATTCCGGCTTGCTGGTTTTTAGATAAGAGTAATTTTAAGTCACACTCATTAAAATTGGAGTCAATGCTGGATGGGATGCACTATAGCGCAAAATCGCGAGCCCTGGGATTAAAATAAAAATATAAAGTTTTAATCTGCAATTTCTAAACATCGACAAACAAAACAAGTGGGAGAGTATGATCGAAGATCGCACAAAGGGTTTCGTTTAATATTCCTTTCAAAACACTTTATCCTTTAATTAATAGATCCAAATAAATTTCATTTTCCATTAAAAAAAATCAGGTTTCTTATAAAATAAAAATTTACCGGTCGACTTTTTTCGATTTTTAAAATTTCTTAAATAGAATATGATTTTGCGTATATATAGCAATTTTCAAATCCCTATCTTACACAGTTTTATAAGTTTGCATGCATTAACATGCGTTAAAATTTGTGAGTGAGGTATTTAATTATCCTCAGGTATCTTTATCTTTCGAAATTTGGCACGAAGGGCAATCTTATAGCACATGTAAAGGAAAGAATCTGAAAAACATTAATGTATACAGGGTGATTCATAAAAGATGGGCAGAACTTTAAGGGGTTATAGTACACTTAAAGACAAATAATATTAAATAGGAGACTAAGGGTCCCAGACGTATTCCCAAGGAGATAGGGGGCATTAAAGTTTAGGGTCCGAAATTTCAAATGATTATAAAACATGGAAAAATTGGTCGATTCGTTTGCGGTTTTTGCAAAAAATTTTCTTTATGCCAGTATTTTCTTGAAATAAAATTTTAAAGTTCAATTTCAAAAAATGCCGATAGGGGGCGCTTTAGACTTTGGAGTAACAAACAACTATTTTTTAACGTTATTTTATGTATTTCTTTAAATGATTTCGAAAGCTTAGACTTAAACTTAAATTTTGATCTAAAAATCTGAGTCCTAACGAGTAGTTAAGTAGCGTAAACTGAAATTTGAAATTTGAAACCCTTCTCCCCCCAGAACAAAAATCAGTTATTCCCGATCTTTGTGTCGTAGATTAGGCTCTAACTACTGCCGCGTTTTGCTAAAATTATTCTTTATGTCAGTATTTTCTTGAAAATAAATTTTAAAGAAAATTTTCAAAAAATTCCGATAGAGGGCGCTTTAGACTTTGGAGTAACGAACAACTATTTTATACCGTTATTTTTTGTGTCTCATTAAATGCTTTCTAAAGCTTAGACTTAAACTTAAATTTTCAGCTCAAAATCTGAATCGCTGAGCGTGGTTCAGTAGCGAGGGGAGGGGGTTCAAATTTCAACTTCTGAACATAGTTCAGTTTGCACTACTTAACCATGCCCAACGATTCTGTGCTGTGATACGAGGCAAAAATACAACTTTCGTCAAGGACTGCATAGTCGGAATTCACTCATAAAGGCACTGGCACAGTTGGAAACGTCGCTCATGCAAACGTTAAAGCTCCATTCCTGACGCTAGTCACCGGGTGAAGAAGGAAACAGAAAGTATGCAAATGTCAAATGGGGAAGAAGAAGAACACGTATGCAAAATTTCGACACGATTCAGGCATAAAAACCACTGAACGGTGAGTCAAGTGTAAGTCGCTGTAGTAATGAATCGGAAGATGGTGCCCTTCACGAATAAGGAAAAGGCTGAGATGCATTTAATTTACGGAGCGGCAGATGGAAATGGTGCAGAGGCACAACGAATGTACGGAGAGCGATTTCCTAACAGGCGGTTGCCTAACCGCAAAACTTTCGAGCGCTTGCACAGACAGTTGTGTGAGACGGGATCATTTCTCGCTTCCCGGTCGAATGCAGGTCGTGCAAAAAAGGACGAATCAGTAGTTGTTGCAGAAGCCATTCTGGATGTAGTAGCGGCGCAGCCAAGTACAAGTACACGAACAGTGGCTAGCCAGGTGGATACCTCACAGTCCACGACTTGGAGGGTACTGAAGGATGAACATTTGCTCCCGTTTCATGTGCAACGAGTCCAGAAACTGTCTCCAGGGGATTATCCAAATCGTATTGAATTCGCCCGCTGGTTTCTGCAGCAGAACGCGCTAAATCCACATTTTGGACGAACTGTGCTTTTCACCGATGAATGTACCTTCACACGTGAAGGTACATTTAACACACACAATGCACATGTATGGGCGGATGTCAATCCACATGCTACGTATCCACATGCTCATCAGAGACGCTTTTCCATCAATGTTTGGGCAGGAATCCTCGGAGACCACCTAATCGGACCGTACCTTCTTCCTGAACGCCTCAACGGTAAAACATACCTCACATTTCTGCAACATGTGCTGCCAGACCTGTTAAACGTTGTTCCTCCACGCATCCGGCGGGTCATGTGGTTCCAGCACGATGGAGCGCCAGCCCATTACGTACGAGACGTCCGCAACTATCTGGACATCACATTTCCGAACAGATGGATTGGTCGAGGTGGTCCTGTTGCTTGGCCTGCTCGCTCGCCAGATCTTTCACCCCTCGATTTCTTTTTTTGGGGACGATTGAAGGCTCTTATGTATGAGACACCCATTGAATCCCCCGAGGAACTGGTCGCCAGACTTTCCGCCGCTGTAGGGGAAGTGCTCGAAAAGCCTGATGTTTTCGCGAATGTTCGCCGTTCCATTCGTCGCCGTTGTTCTGCGTGCAAAACCTCTGGTGGTCACAATTTTGAACATTTATTGTGATTACATGTTAATAAATATGCTTTGGTAACATAATCCTAATTTGTGTCTTTTTACCTCGTATCACAGCACACAATGTGTGGACATGGTAAACTGAACTGTGCTCAGGAGTAGAAATTTCAAACCCCTCTCCCCAGAAACTTAACCACGTCTAACGATTCAGATTTTGGGCTGAAAATTTAAGTCTAAGCTTTAGAAAGCATTTAATGAGACACAAAAAATAACGGTATAAAATAGTTGTTCGTTACTCCAAAGTCTAAAGCGCCCTCTATCGGAATTTTTTGAAAATTTTCTTTAAAATTTATTTTCAAGAAAATACTGACATAAAGAATAATTTTAGCAAAACGCGGCAGTAGTTAGAGCCTAATCTACGACACAAAGATCGGGAATAACTGATTTTTGTTCTGGGGGGAGAAGGGTTTCAAATTTCAAATTTCAGTTTACGCTACTTAACTACTCGTTAGGACTCAGATTTTTAGATCAAAATTTAAGTTTAAGTCTAAGCTTTCGAAATCATTTAAAGAAATACAAAAAATAACGTTAAAAAATAGTTGTTTGTTACTCCAAAGTCTAAAGCGCCCCCTATCGGCATTTTTTGAAATTGAACTTTAAAATTTTATTTCAAGAAAATACTGGCATAAAGAAAATTTTTTGCAAAAACCGCAAACGAATCGACCAATTTTTCCATGTTTTATAATCATTTGAAATTTCGGACCCTAAACTTTAATGCCCCCTATCTCCTTGGGAATACGTCTGGGACCCTTAGTCTCCTATTTAATATTATTTGTCTTTAAGTGTACTATAACCCCTTAAAGTTCTGCCCATCTTTTATGAATCACCCTGTATATCTATGTCGATTTATTACGTGGCAAACTCGCG
Organism: Maratus michaelseni; assembly: GCA_963931845.1. Classification (NCBI taxonomy): domain Eukaryota; kingdom Metazoa; phylum Arthropoda; class Arachnida; order Araneae; family Salticidae; genus Maratus; species Maratus michaelseni. Next base: position 422,140,481 of record OZ007586.1, read on the forward strand.
AATTCCCATAATCGGAAATACTGATCATTCATGTATATATATAAACATACTGAATATTAATGCGAACAAATATATATAATATAATATATATATATATATATATATAATTACATAATATATATATATGTAATAATAATGATATATATATATATATATATATATATATATATATATATATATCATCATCATCATCAACCGTTTCCAATCCACTGCTGGATGTAGGTCTCCCCCAGATTTTTCCATTGTTGCCTGTCTAGTGCTTTAGTCATCCAATTAACACCGGCCATTTTTCTGATTTCGTCACTCCATCTTACTTGAGGTCGTCTTCTTGGTCGTTTTACATCTCTGGGATACCACTGTAGGGTGTTTGTGCTTCATCTATTGTCTTGTCTTCTTGCAATGTGCCCAGCCCATTTCCATTTTAGCCGTTTAATTCTCTCGATGATGTCAAAAACTTTCGTCTGACTTCTTATCCACGTTATTCTCTTTCTGTCTCTTCTGGTTATGCCTAGCATACATCTTTCCATACTTCGCTGTGTTGTTTGTAATCTTTGTACCATCCGTTTTGTTAGTGTCCAAGTTTCTGCTCCATGAGTTAGTGCAGGCAAAACACATTGGTTAAACATATATATATATATATATATATATATATATATATATATTATTATTTTTTTTTTTCAATATAAAGATATAATTGATAATAGACGTAAAATTATAGACTATATTTTCGTAGCTCCATGTTTTTTTAATGATTAATTTTCTTTCCTGTAATGTTTCGGTTGTGTCTGTTTTCGTGTCGACGAAAATTACACAGTCAGGGCCGGTTCAGGTTTCGGTTTATTAAATATTGAATGGAAGTACTTGCAATGAGATGCAACGATTTCCGAAATATTGGCTTTACATTTGAAATATATTGGCTTTACATTTGAAATATATTTGCTGTAAAATGGCAATATTGAAGATATAGGCTTTCCGTAATGACCAAGATATAAAACCAACCTGCGCCGTCAGGCGCCCACGGGGGTTGCCGACGCGCGTAAACGACCATCGCACCCAAGCCTCTGAAGGGCTTATATCGCACCAGGGCTTTGTCTCGCCCGCCATCGGCCTGAGGCCGCTCCCCAACTGCGGACCCCCAGGTCATTTTACCAAGGTTGGTGACATAGGTCGTCACGTTAGTAACCCCACATCTCGGAGGAAACTTCCGCAGAGACGAAACCTTGATGAACCGCCATGGAACCCCCGACGACTTCGTTCGCGAAACCCCATAGGGGGAGACGGTCGCTAGGTCATATGTCGAGCTACCACGACGGCTCTTGCTTTACCACAGCTCGAGGGGTGTGAGCAACCTAAATACAAACAATGTTGGCCAATACTGTTTTGCAACTAAATTTTTAATCCCATTAACATTGTAGTAATATTGTTATACTGTTACGGTATTTTATAAATTTACGCAGTTATCCGTATTTGTTATTGGCTTATATTGCTTTTGAAATTTATTTCGATATTTTAAGTAATTTTCCTGGCAGTTTCCTGTGACGGCCGATTAAAAAATGTATATCATTAGTACTCTAAATGCTCTACTATCCTATAAATGTTATGCTGATAAATTACTAAGTTAATGAAAGGTTCGTATTTTTATGACTCTCTTCTGGATAACGAACCTTTTCCAAGAACTGACATTTTTAAATGATCTACTTTTTTTTTTAACAAATTCAATTTTCTAAAGGACCTTTTGAATAACGAATGCATTTTAATCTTTCCAAAAAATACTAATGGCAACCTTGTTATTCAGCCTCTGTTTTCAAAGGAAAAATCTGTAATGGAAATGTTTTTCTCTATTCAGATTTTTATTTCTTTTTATAATGCTATGATGGTTATGATGATAAATTCCACAGTTAATGCAAGATTTGAATTTTTATGATTCACTCTAGATAACGGACTTTTTCTAAGAAACTACATTTTTAAATAACCTATAAATTATTTATCAAATATTTGCAAATTTCTATGGGATTTTTGAATAACGAATGCATTTTAATCTTTCCAAGAAAATTTACTGCTGTCAACTTTTTATTCAGCCGGTATATTTAATTGAACACTGCTGAACGGAAAAAAATGTTCATTGCAAGTCTAACTGGATTTTTTGCTCTTTTCTAAATACTGACAGTTTCAAGTGAACTATAAATTATTTATTAAATAATTCCAATTTTTGGGGGGGATTTTTGAATAACGAATGCATTGCAATCTTTTCTATAAAAGTTAATGCTTTTTTTTTTTTTTTTTAGTCCACATACTCAATTGACAATATCTGAACAGAAACAGTTTTTTGCAATGCAAGTCTATCTGGAATTTTTTCTCTATTCATATTTTTTATTTCATTGTGTTCTTTCTTTTGTGAAAATCGAAGTTACACTTGTTCAAAAACAAATATGATCTTTGTCACATGACATTTTCTCTGCCAGAAATTGACTCGATTGTCTACTGTTTCAACACCATAGTATTACTTGTCATTCTAAATGGTGTGATGGGTATTCTTAAGAGAACTATTTTGCCTTTACTTCTGGAGAAAAACGTTTTTATATTACCATAGTTTATGTAGCTTAGGTGATTTATTAAAATGAAATAAAATAATAACATCCCTTAGACGATAGTCTATTCGAAGTATGTTGTACAATTACCAATGATCTACTTAAAGCACGGACTGACAGGCATTGAGCCTACAGATTTTTCGGACCCCCAAACTTTGTATGTTTTTTTCAAAGTTTACGCATTTAAAATAAAAAGTTAAGTTTTAAAGCAGTATGTTTTGAAATTTTAATGATGATTTAAAATAATGATTTAAAAGGAAAATAATCATAATGTTGCTTATTTCACTCAATTTGAACTCAGTTATTTACTGTACTCCCGTAACTCTTTTCATTCTACTCTTCAAAGAATACTTTAATACAAAAGATAAATATGCTTATATGTTAATTATACGTATTCTAAAGTATCGAGAATATTTATTTATTTATTATGTGTGTAGAAACGGGGGGGGGGGTAGGGAGTAGAAGACCAAATGGGCACCAGGCCCCGACTTTGAATTGAATGGGCTCTGCAATTACTTTTTTTAATAGTAAAAATATTGTTGCCCCCCCCTCCCTAGATAATATATTAAAATGTTGTAGTGGTATGAGTTTTTCTTCCACAAAATAGAGCGCGTGCGGATAGACGGACCACTATCATACCAACAAAAGGTGAAAGACGGAAAAATTGGGCAGACAGACAAATTCATACTCGTATTTCAACTATGATGAATACTGTATAAGGAAAATAATTAATCTATATATATATATATATAATGAAATCACATGTGTGAAAAACAAAGGAAGAGATATTATAAAAAGCAATGGTAAGGATTCTGCAAATCTTAAACTTAATAAAAAGAAAAATCAAGAATGGAATACTATGAATATCTCATGGATTCTTCAGAGGAGCATCATAAGAATAATTCATAGTAAATATATGTTATTTCCTCAAATATTGTCGGCATGTCTAAAAATGACAATATTATGCCCCTTATAACATATAGAGAAACCAATGAACTTGAACAATGAACACAATGAACTTGATGACTAAATAACTTCGCCTCTCTGGCCTGGGAGCGGAATATTACAATCCTCCTCAGATTTCCTTTTCGGGTTTTTTATGGGCAGACGGACTAACCAAGGTCTGATATCGGAAGGCGCGTTACAGCCTATAAACTGCGGCAGAATCATCCCCTTTCCCCTGTATATAATTTGTATGTATCCTGTAAATTGAATTATGTCTTACTACAGATATTAAAACCGTATTGTTTCTACAAAAGCTAGTCTTCAATTATCAACACTAATTACCTGAAAGTAATTATTACATATATATATATATATATATATATATATATATATATATATATATATATATGTGTGTGTGTGTGTGTGTGTGTGTGTGTGTGTGTGTGTGTGTGTGTGTGTGTGTATTTGTGAAAAACTGCCTCATCTACTTTATTAAAGATAAATTTAATAGCTCAAAATTGTTTTCCTGAATATTATTTTTATATATATAGATAGATAAAAAAGAAGAAAAAAATGATGAATACATCTTAGAACATAGAATACCTAGAGCCCTTAGTCCTTTTTAATAAATTTAAATAAATCATTTCATGCATTTTGCATAAATTAAATAAAATCATTTTTAATTAAAGGGACTTGTTTTTTTATTAAATTAATTTGAAGGTTGAAATAAATCTTTCAGTATGAAAAACTCGTTTTAACGGAGTCAAACTGTGAATAAGAGAAACATTATTTTGGGCAACATGCTCATAATTTGCATAAAACTTTTAATTCATTACACACAAATCGAACAAAAACATTTTTATCAAAAGAGACTATTTTTTATTGCATTTATTTTAATGTTTTAATAAGTTTTTCAATATATTACTTTTAAATGCTAAAGGTGTAAACTTAACAACTATAATATAAATTAAAATAACTTTTACTAGTTGTTTTACATGTTTCGACTCTTCTGAGTCATTTTCAAAAACAAAATGAGAATATTCTAAAGCTGCACGGGCTTTGAAGTTATTATTTACACGTACTTTTTAGAAAAATTACGCACGTTATCTATTATTTTTTACTTGATTGTTTATTTTCATATCTTTGAGCATGGAGTAATTCTAGCCACAGTTTCGGTAAATTAAAAGATGCCGCATCGTTACATATTTCAGTTTTTCAATGTAAAAAACTCCAAACAGGGAATGAGTGGAATATTATGTTTGGCAATATTCTCACAATTTGAACAAGAGTTTTGTGCATTACAGTTAAATTCGATAAAATCAATTTTAGTGAAATAGACTTATTTTCTCTGATATATTTACTTTATAGTTATGATATATTTTTTTTAATTTTTAAAATAATTTAATCAAACTGTAGAGGAGAGAGGTGTTCTCATAATTTGCAAAAAACAAGCAGGCAGTTTTTTCTTATTATATTTAATACAAAAATTCACGCATTACTCATAAATCAAATCAAATAAATTTAAGGAAAAAGGCAATTTTTATCTATTACACTCATTTTATTGTTATAATATTTTTTTATTGTAAAAAATGTCCTTTCATGGAGTCAAGATGTGAATGAAACGGGTATTATGCTTTGGGTATCATTCTCATAGTTTTCATGAAACTGTTCCTACATTAGAAATGAAATAAAACCATTTTTAGTCAAAATAAACGTTTGTATTACACATTTGTATTATACATGTATTACATTTGTATTTTATTGTTATAATATTTTTTCCGCTTGATAAACACACTTTAACAGGGTCAAACTGTAAATGAGTGGATTATTTATGTTGGGCTCCATTCTCATTATTTACATAAATGTGGCAGGTTATTATTTTTTTTAATCAAATTTAAATTAGTTAATTCTTGCATGACTCATGAATAAAGAAAAATATATAAATGGCAAATGTTTATTTTATTGTTATAATAAATTTTTCATTGTAAAAAACCTCATTTAACGAGTTGAGATGTGAATGATAAGAATATTATGTTAAGCATCATTCTCGCAATATTTATAAAACTGGCAAATTCGTTTATTTTTATTAAATTAAAAAAAATAGTTTTTACACTGCACATAAAACAAATAAAGACGTTTTTATTAAAATATTTTTTTATATATTGCATCTAAAAAAATTGTTTTAACAATATTTTCACTGTGAAACCTTATTTTAACGGAGTCAATTGTGAAAAAAGAGGACTATTATGTTGAGTATTATTCTCATTATTTACATAAAAGTGGCTAACTGATTATTTTTTCTATAATGAGAGAAAGATTATATTGCACATCATTCTCACAATATTTATAAAACTAGCAGTTTCGTTCATTTTTATTAAATTAAAATAAATGAGTCACTGAATTGCACATAAAATAAATAAAACCCCTTTTATTAAAATACTGTTTTTTATCTATTGCATTTTTAAAAATTGTTATAACAATTTTTTCACTGTGAAAACCCCACTTAAGTGGAGTCAACTGTGAAAAAAGTGGAGTATTATGTTGGGCATCATTCTCATTATTTAAATAAAAGTGGCTGATTGATTATTTTTTTTTTATTAAATTTAAATTAGTCAATTCTTGTATTACGCATAAATAAAAAAATGTAGAAGTATTAATTTTATTTTATTACATTTATTTTAATGTTATAATATTTTTTTCATTGTAAAAAAAAAAAAAAAACTTGATTTAACGGAGTCAAGATGTGAATGAGAGGAGTTTGGGCATCATTCTCATAATATTTATAAAACTGGGATTTTATTATGTTAGGATTAAATAAAAGCCCAATAATTGGGCTTTTATTATGTTGGACATCATTCTCATCATATTTAGAAAACTTGCAGATTCAAAATAAATTAGTCCATGAATTGCACATAAAACAAATAAAACTATTTTTATTAAAATACTATTTTTTATCGCACTTTTTTTATTCATATATCAATTTTTTCAAAGTAAAAACCTCACTTTAACGGAGTCAACTGTGAAATAAGAGGAGTATTATGTTGGGCATCATTCTCATAATTTGCATAAAACTGGCAGACACTTCCTTCTTATCTTAATTATAGTTCTAATTGGTAAATTTATTACTCAAGCCTGTACTTGTAGCAAATAACCGTCTGTTCATTCTCAAATGATTCGTACTTAATCAGTCCACTTTACAACCCTACAGTTAATAGTTAAGATTTATTTTGTTTTAAAAGGATACCCTATTAGCTATCCTATTCGTTAACAAGATAAAAATAGTGCCCGGTATAACTCTTGGCTGCATGCCAACCGACTCGAAATTCATTTGTGAAACGAAGAAAAAAGTATGAAAAATTTTGTTCCTGTTTATAAGGGTCGGGAAAAGGCGTGATTCGTATCTAGTTTTAAAAATTTCCCGTGTATAGTACCAGTTCAATGAATGAATGGATGCGCTATTCTAAACACCTGCGGGTACGTGTAAAGCAAGTTTTCCCACATCTGACTTGCGCGACCCGGAGTGATGCATCGTCTGTTGAATCGATTGTAATTATAATTTTGTAGTTCACCTTCAAAAAAATTATGGTTATACAAAATTTATTCTTTCGTTTATCAAAGCATCGTCTTAAACTATTAGAAAGAAAAAATGGTAATCTTTAAGTTTTTTTTTTTTTTTTTTTTTTTTAAGTAAGTAGATTTTTATTAAGCCACTGCATGGGGTCGGATTGGCGCTAATATTTTCATTGCGGGTTGGGTTCGGGTCCGGTTCAACTCGAATTGTTTCGAGTTCCCGTTAACCCAATTTTTCAGTAGAAAGTTTCAGATTGTATTGTTCAGATAATATTGTTTCAATTTTTTTTTTTTTTTTTTTTTTTTTTTTTTTTAAGAAACTATATATTTAAATATAAATTAGTAGATATATGTTCATTTTTAAACTTAAGTTATAAAATTGCTATTAGAAATATAATTACAGAGCATCTTTTCATAATTGCTTTAAAATATGGATAAATTTTCTTTCATTTCGGGTTTTGTGTTGAGTTCGGTTCGGGTCAATTAAAATTATTTTCTCCGGCTCGATTGAACGAAACATTTTTTCGGGTTGACTGCAAATAGAATTTGTAGGTTTTAGTCGACTTAAATCCGACCATACAGGACTCTAAGTAGGTTCATTCAGAATTTTTCCTGTGTGGGTCAGTTTCGGGTTAGATTTTCGTTGTTGCAGGTTCGGGGTACGACGGATCCAAGGGAGTGGTGACAGGGGTCATGACCACACCCCGTCCTCTGAACGTACAGTTTTTATACAACTATACATTCTTTAAAATTAAATGCACATTAAGAGTGTTTTTAAAAAGAAATAATAAAAAAAAGAATTTCCAACGCACATATTTTTTATACTCTAAAAGTCCTTTAAAACAGAATTTTTTTTTTTCATTTTCTTACATATATATGATACACATTCAATTATAACAAATTGCTCGTTCATATTTATCGTTCCGCTACTGCCGACTGCCGAATCCCAAAAATTAGCTTTAAATTACAACTTCGACAACGTATGAGAAATTGTTCAATTGCTTATTATCTGAATAAAACTTGCAAATTATACATTTTTTGAAAATATTTTTCATTACTAATGAAAATGTCTTCGTGGATGTGTCATTTGAAAACAGTGAATTTGAAGTTGTGAACAAACTTAAGATATAAAAATTGTACTTGAAGAGATGTGAACCCCCACCTTTCGAAAACAATAACAACCAACCAAACAGATACATGCCCTCTCCCTCCTAATTGGAAGGCTGACTTCGCCCCTGAGTTCGGTCCTCGTATACCCGATTTTTTAGAAGAAAGAGCAAAATATTGTTTCAGACAAAGAAGAAAATTTCTTTATATATATTTGATTATAAATAACTATATCTATTCATTTTTTATCTTTAAAAATAAAAGTAATATTATAGACATGATTTTTTTTTTCACAATTCCAGTAAAAAATGGCAACAATTTTCTTTATTTCTGGTTTCGGGTCGGATTGCGGATTAATTATTTGGTCAGGTTCGGAGAAGGTTTCTGATTGATGAAAATTATTTTGTCAGGTTTGGATTGACCTGGACACCAATTTTCATTAAATAATATTACTGAATAATTTATGAGAATCACCGCGGAATATCCCGTCCGTGTTCGAAAAGAACCCCAACTACGGAAGAATAACAGGAAATCCGAACGGAGAATGCACTGGAAAAATTTAACAAAATATATTCTTTAAGTAAAAGATATAGCTCCCTGTGTACCGCAGCGGCACCGCAACGACATCAAGCCCATTCATTGCTCTCGGTGGTGGGCGAAAGAGGGCAAGTGGATCACAGCCGTTGCGGAATGCCCCCCGACTACGAAAGCCTACCGGAAAATTAAAAAAATATATATTCGTTACAAGTCAGTAAAGTGGGAGGGAAGTGCCGGGGCGAACAAACTAGTGCGGCCAAAACCGCAGCGGCTTCGAGCTCACTCATTGAGCCATTACAATTCAACAAAACACAAATTGGACATGTTAACCATGATGGTATTTAACATGGTATTTAACATGATTGGGTGAAAACAATAACTGAATCATTAATCGAAAAATAAAGAAAAAACGACTTACACTTAGAAACACTAAAGAAAAAACGCCTCTTTACTAAGGCCAAAAGGAAAGACATATTATCATACAATAGGTTAAAAAATGACTGGTCTATCTTGGCATATCTTCTTACTATATGAGATGAAGGGGTACCAATTCGTTATTTTGCTGTTACTATCTTATCATCAAGTTCCGCTATGAAATTTTATCATGTTATATCTATCTGTTATTACAGTACAAATATTTCTCTCTGCTTCGTGATACCTTTGTACGATACGAGTAGAAAGGGGTGCCAATTGTTTTGTTTAGTGTTACAATTACGCATCCGATTTCGGAATGAAATTTAATAAGTTATAGATACCGAGCTGTACAAAACAAATATTTTAGTCTGACTCGTGATATATTGATATTATATAAGCAGTAAGGAGCGCAAATTATTCATTTTGGCGTTATTATGATATCATAGAGTTTCGGCATAAAATAGTTACTAGCTGACCCCCGCCCGACGTTGCCCGGGCCCATTTGGCACCAATTTCATATCGAAACTCGAAAACTTGTACCTCCAAAATCACGAATTGGTGCCTACAGCTGCTGATATCATACCAAGATATTTCGAGACAGACGAGTCATTCTTTCATTTGCTGTTAATATATTTTCCTACACCATAACTCCTTAACTGGATGACGTAGTCATTTTTGTCGTCGCCGCCCGCTCTAATTTATTTTAATATAGATTAGTAAATGTAGTCATTTTTCTCTTAAAAAAATAAAAAAAGATAACGTTACTATTAGAAACATGAATATAGAATATTTTCTCATAATTACTTTAAAACATGACATTAATCTTCTTTTATTTCGCGTTTCGTAACGGGTTCAGGTTTAGATATGTCGGGTTCGGTTTGGTTTCGGATTGAAGTGTGTCGACTGTCGAGTTCGAGTTGGGTTTCGGATCAACTAGAATTACTTTGTCGCGTTGATTTTGACTTGGAGGGATTTTTAAGAATTGATTCGGGTGCAATAAGACCTTGTGTCCCGTATTGTAGTTGCAAATACACCGGAGGGTATACGCTATAGGCAGAGGATATACGCTTGATCATGAACGTTCATGATTAGAATTAGATTATTCCAGGGTTCATACGCTTTTACCACAATTTTTTAATAGAATTTTTCGCCTTTTTTGTATACAGAAAAGTATTACAAATCCTGAAATTAAACGAGACGGTTACAATTTTTACTAATTTAAATGTTAAATAGAAAATTTTTATTAAAAAATTGTGGTAAAAACGTGGTATACACTATAGCTTTATTTGAGAAACAGAGGATATATAGCTTCTTAAAATATCCAGAATTTATATGGCGTATACCTCCGTATACCCTCCACTACACCCCTGCTTGTACCGGTCTCGAACCCGGACTGCTGTGCTTAATGGAAAATCTGGCCCTGGGTATACATGAAAATAAATATGTGTTCATATCTTTTTTAGCTTAATGAGGATAATCCTTATTAGAAATTGGGTCCTTTAAACAATTAGCCATATCGCAGACACTTTGGCTATGTGCCAGAAGACTTGATTTCAAACACTCGCACTATCGGCAGGGCTTTCTGGAGGGGAAACGAAGGCGAGGGTTTTATTCGCAGTCAAACCAAATCTTTTTATCGGCTATACGGCAAAATAAGGGCTTAGCTATACAAAAGACATTTTTTTCTAGAGTAGGGAAAAATTCAAATTCTTTGCCTTGGTTCTTGATACTGAAAGATTAAAGTGGTCGTTAAATGCAAATGTAGGGAAAATATCGATTGTTTTTCTTTTGCTATAAACTGAAGATTTAAGAATTCTGTTTCTGACAAATAAGAGGTTGTGAAAACCTCCTGAATTTTTTTTTTCTTATTTACGTTTGAATTCCAGATTAAATTTGGAAAATTTTTATTATGTTAGTATTTTTTCTTATACATTTAATAATTATTATTCTGTATTTATGAATAAAAGTAATAAAATTTAAAAATTATTCAACAAGATCAAGTTTTGCCATTCTTGTTTGTTGCACACTTCTAAAATGTCAGGTTATGGCTAATATATAGGGTAGGCTAGTAGAATTGCGACAGACGATTCGGATCCGGGGTTCATATGGCAAAGACTGTAAAGATTCCGATAAATGCAAACTGTTTTAAATGAAAATTATCAAGAATTTATGTAAATCCTCACTCCTCGATCGGATGAGAGGCAATAATTTATTCGTATGAAATCACACCGGGATCCTAGCAGAAGAAATTTTTGCGCAAGTCTACAATAGATTTTTTCACGTCAAAACTGTGCTTATATGGCTGAGAAAATTGGTTGGAAAAATTGTGAACTTTTTTATACTTGTGAAAACCTATTTGTGTACTTTTTATACTTGTGAAATTTTTAAAATGGTCCTGTTTTAATGAGGAAATGCATATAACTGCATTAAATTTGGGTATATATATATATATAACCATTAAATAGCCGTTACAACCACCAATAAAAACTGTGAAATTATGAATAAAAGTAAAATAACTAATTGACAACAAAACAGATCCCCCCAACAAACTGAACATAGATACAAAAAAAAAAAAAAAAAAAAAAAAAGAGCAGAAATTGAATAATGGAAATTTGTGGAATTTAGACAGAATCTTCAGGTCCCAAATGCCTAAATTTCCACAGATAAAATGTGTGGTTTCGTCTTCATATTAGCCATAAAATAGCTAAAGAATATGAATTTGGGACAACCACACCCAGAGTGTAGAGAAATACACAATGAAACAACAATTAAGTTCAAAATAAAACATGATTAAAAAGGAGATAGGGAAAAATAAAATAAAAACGTGAAATTACCCCATTTGAAAGCAAAATCCAAACTTGAGTCAGTATATATTACAAGAATTGGAGTTTTAAGCATATGTTGCCAAAAGAAAGGAAAAAAAAGTTATTTAAAAATTGATGGACCATGGATCAAGGAACATCATGTAATGCATAGCCAAGCACATACCCCAATATATAAAACCAGCACCCTCTATAGAAAATTTAAAATTGAACTCCACCATAAACTCAAAAGAATAAATCAATGAGGTGCTGCCATCTATTGGTAAATATATACAATTATATAATAATTTATAACATTACTGGATGATGTTTCAAAACAAATACTGTCTTAAGACAGATAATTGAACAAAATTATGTTAATAAATTTATTGTATTAGAATAATGAATAAAATATGTATTAAAAAATAAAACAATAAATAAAATTAAAAAATAAATGAAACTTATGATTATTGATTAATGTATCACATAAATATTTGTAATTAGCGATGACATATCACCATTTATATTACTGTGACGCATTGCATCATATCTTAAGTTAATTTATAATTAATTAAAAAAATGTATATAATAAAGATGCTAAGGAACTAATATTAATAATTAAATTTTGTAATTAATTAATTACATTTAATGTGTCTACAAACTTTCTTAAAAATTAAATACACATGATATAAGGGGAGAGGGTAAAATTAAAATTAATACATGCAATGTATTCTCATTTAAGAAAATAAACTATGCATTAGAAGCTAATATGATGTTGTCCGCAGTGGGCTAGAATTTAAATACAAGTAATCGTAAAATTATTACTGATTATGAATACATTTAATATGAATAAATAAATGTACAAATATAACTAAACCAATATGCATATAAAAAATCGAAACAAAGTCCATTACAAAATGTGTAATTGCATCGTAGTTCTAAATCAAATGCCCCTTTCCATTTTTTTGGTTAAATTAACCAATGCGTATTATTCAGACAACTCCACCACATCTCCTTAATCTATCATCTACCCACCCATCCGTCCTATTATAATTTTTTATTATTATTTTACATTTTAAATTTTTTATAATTATGTTCTTATTTTATATTTTTTTTATAAATTTTTTTACGCATGTGTTAATTTGATTTTTTAAGATCATTTATGTACTAATTATGTATTAAAGAATATATGAATTTTTTTGGAAAACTATGTTTTAATGCATCATAAATTAGATTTTTAAGATTGTTGTTAATTAGATGAGAAGAACATAAACACTTTATTCTATATATATGATTAAAGAGTATATTACGATATACAGAATTATGAAGACAAGATTTAAAATTAGTAAATGTATTAACTTTGAATTTAAATTTTATTTTAGTGTAATTTTAAGATCTAAAAAGTTAATTGTATTGTTAGATAGGAGATTTTCCGTTAATTCTAAATTACTAGGATAATCTACTGGAAATTGAGAAATATTGGTTTGATCAGTGGCAATTAAAATTATGTCATCAATATAACGATATAAGTCTACATTACTATTTAATAAAAGTACGTTCATAGTGATATAAGTATAAGTCTAAAAATAAACTGGATGTACAACCACCTTGTGGTATACCGACTATCTGTAAATATAATGGGTTATCATGCATTATAAAATTATTATATATAATTAAATTTGTTAGAGTTTTAAAATAAGCTTTATCTATATGCAATGGTAAATTCAGTTTATGATGATACTTTTTAAATAATTTATTTATTATATTATGTAGATCTAATAAATCTATATTATTAAAAATATCTTTAATATCATATGTCGTTATATTGTTTATACTTTTAAGATTTTTCATAATATTGACCAGTTGATAGCTATTTTTTATATAATGTGTATTATCAGTGGTTGTTGTCAGTGTATATATTTGATTGAGAATTTTTAATAAAAATTTATTGGCAATATTATTATATGTATTACAACCAATAGTTACAGTCCTAAATTTAATTGGCTTCTTATGAAATTTGGGTATAAGAACTAAATAAGGATAATTAAAGTTAGAGGAAATATTTAATAGTTTATAATAACTACTAGCCGGTCTTCGCCCGTCTAGCCGGTTGTTCCCGAGTGGGGCCCAAATACATAGTGCAGCGTGATAATAGCAAAAGCCTAGTTAAATTGTTATTTTCACTAAGTATGTAGGCTAAATTTTTATTTTTACACTGAAAAAAAATTCTGCATTTATTTTACCAGTATAATTTCCGTGCTTTTGCGCAATTTTTAACAGTGTATTCTTAGAAATAATTCCTACCCAGCATTACTGAAAATAACAATTTAACTAAGCTTTTAACACTATTATTTGTCAAGGATTATTCAAATGCATTTTCAAATGCATAAAAATATTCACTATTTTCTGGCGCACTCACGAAATCACTTTTACGAAAAATAAATAAATAAGTAAATAAAATCCACAAAGATATGAAAATTGTGCGGGTAAATATGAATTTTTTCTTTGCAGTGTAAAATTTAAATTATTTAGAAATACACCACGAGTTTCTTATTTGTGTTGCAGGAGATAAATCATTCGCATAATTAAATGAAGTCAATATGAAGAGAACTTCGCAGAAGTGGTGGCTAAACACATTAATGAGCTTTAATTTCTAAACAGAGATGAGTTTCTTCAATTTTTTTTTGTTTTACTTATAAACTAATCTTAATAAAATTTTTACCTTCAAAATAACTGAGTAATTACGTAGCAGCAAAGTTGTGCAATTAAGTTTGAGCGAATCAATTTAATTAATATAATTTGTGAAATATTAATATGTGGTTATAAGAATTTACTAAATGTGATCGAAAGCCCTTACATGTGTTCAATTAAATAAATTTCTGTCAGAATAATTGATGACAATCCGTGGAATCCACATGACGTGACTTGCGTGATAAAAGGAAATATTGGGGTGAGGGGAGACTCAACTTGACTAATTTTCATCGTCTAAAATAGACTGAAATGATGAAAGAGTTTAACTTAACACGAACAATTCGTTTTCACGGTTAGTTTTCTAATCTTTTAAAATTGAATAAAAGTGAAAGCCTAATATTACCCAATATTTTATTTTCATTTTAATTTAGAAAACAAACTTTTGCTGAATGTAATTGAATTCATAGCGATTTGGAATTTTGGAATTAATCTTACATAATAAAATATGTGTTCATGCATATCCTCCTCTAATAATATAAGAAATTGGCGAATATCGATTATTTTTAAGGAACTTTGTCATTATAAATCATGAAATTTCGAAATTTTAATTAATTTTCTAGAGATGATATATACCTTTTAATTTTTAATGAAATTTCTATAAATTGTGGTAATTTTGGGTTATTTCACAGTTGTGGAAAAAGGGAAAATATTGAGTATGTGACATTAAAATTTAAAAGAATATTTTTTATTTGAGCAGATAATATTCTCAGGTGTCATAAAAGTGACATCATTTTTCATGTTAAAATAACACTTAGAAAGAACAAATTAATTTTTATACGAAACACAGAAATATTTTTCAATAATTCCGTCAAGATGAAGTCATTTTCAGATGCTTTTCATTCCATTCACTCCAAAATTGAAGATCATTATATCTTTAAACAACGAAATGCTTTCACCTGGGAAATTGTTATCCTTGAAAACGAGCATTTTCACTGAGAAAACTGCTACATTTTACTAACGTAAAACATATAGTAAATAGCATCGTAATTACGTAATTTGTGTAATTTTAATTTAACCTTACATTGTTAATAGGATTTCTTACTTATTATAAGAAATTTAGTAAAATTAATATTATATATATTTTTCTAAATGTAGTATAAATTTATACATTTTTTTTTTCTCCTGAAACTGAAAGATATACAGCCAATGTAAATACAAAACCTCGGATACTCAACTATTAATCTAAAGTCATATGATGAAGCAAATAAATGTGGTTAATTTATAAAAAAAAAATATTCTTATAAAATTGACGTCATGCATATAATTATTACAACTTTTAAATTGCATTCAAACCACCAGATACTATCATTACCGTGAATAAAATTAATTCCAGAACATCCAAGTTTGATTTCTAGTAGGTATTTACCCAGTTATTTTCACGAATGTTCCCATATTGCTATTTTTTATGAATCTGTTAGTATATTTTGAGGATACCGATAATTTTCGACTATTTTCGTTTTAATTTATGTAAGAAACACCTAGAGAAATATAATTACATTTATAGTATCTTGGATTTCATAATATAATGTCATATGGAGAACTAAATCAATAAGACTTATTTATTAAAAAAAAGATTCGTAATTAATTTCATGTATCAAATTAAATTACAATTTTTAAAAAATATTTGAAACCACTAAATACCTTTCAGTCTCATGAATAATATTATTTCAAGAATATAAAAATTTGAAATTCTACTTTCAAGCAGGCATCTGCTGAGCTCTTTTCACAAATTTCCCAATATTGTTATTTTGTTTAATCCAATCCGTACATAGTTTTTTTAATAACGATAATTTTCTGTCTTGAGAATTTGATTTGCTTATTATGTATGAATTCAAGATGAGATGAAGCTGTACAATGTGTAGTCTAACAGAATGAAATTGGCTAAGTCTGAAGCAAATAGAAATTCATTTAAGAATTGTCATGGCTTTAAACAGTTATATTAATGTAAGGATGACTAAACTGGAGGATCTATTTAACTAAAAATATCATAATTTGAAACTACATATTAATTTGCATATCATTATGACCCATACAGTTACAGTACCCTGAATAAGCCTCTAAGTATGGGAAAAATTTATACGCTCCTGTACGTTAAAATTTTAATTGCATGTTATACAATATTGTTGATCATTTGTAGCTACATCTTCCATAAAACTCTTTCTTATGCATTTTTATTTTATCCATTTTCAGTATTATTCATATCTATAGAAAGAGTTGGGGAGATTGGCTGTAATTTTATTATACGGGTCGAGTTCGGGTCAGTTTGACTCTAATTATTTCAGTTTTCTGTCAGTTTCGGGTTTACTTTTAGTTCTTGCGATTTTGGATTCGAATTGGTTTCGAGTTAGTGTTCCTGGTTCGAGTTAGTTTGAAAGTCAACAATTTATTTTGAGGGGTTCGGGATGGGTTTCCCTGTCAAAGAAAATCATTTTGCTTTGTTCACACGGGTTACAACACACTGACCCGTGTAGGACTCTAGTTCCAAATCAAAATTCTCTTAAATCTATCCGTCTTTTTTAAATTTTAGAATCTAACTTCAAAATTAAACTATAGTCACTTTTTGTTTCAATAGTTAAATCACGCAAAAGAACTGAATAACTTGAAAATGCAGTTTAAAGTAAACATCTTCCTAAGAAAGTGGGTCGCTTAAGCGAAAGAAAAGAAAAATAAGCAATTCGTCCATGATTCTGGGTTTCCCCTTTGCAACCGTATTCAAATGAGATGGCTGTCGTTAACGGGAAGAGACTGGCGAAGTATTTCGGGGATATCCCATAAGCATGCAAATGAACCCATGTTATGGAATTTCGTTCAGCTAATGCCTGGCCGTATGAATAAGTCCTATAATGGTGGTGTTTTGTCAACGGTACTGCAATTTATTTGCGATTTTCCCTTACATCTCACACAGGATGCTCTCTATTATCAAATCAGTTTAGAATCAAGGGAGTAAAAGGAGTTGCTCCTTTAGGGGAGTTGGAAATTTGTTTTCGTGCAGGAGAAAAGGCAGATTTATTCATCAAATCTAATTTGTAATCTAATCCACTTTAAGCTTTTAAACAATGAAATAACTCGTGATTAGCTAAATGAACAAGCTTCAATTGTTGATCGTTATTTTAAAATACAACGAAGAGAACTAAACTTAGTAATTTTCTATTCCGAAGTTTGACTGTCTCTCATTAAGGAGATATGGTGACTGTATTTCAGAGATTATGGGGCAAGAAACACATGCCTGTTACATATTTTTCATACTTTTTATGCTATAAATTTATTTACTTGCTCTTAATAAAAATAATTTATTTGTCTCAATTAACTGATTAATTCGCAATAATTTTTAACTCACTATATTGGTGAAAACAGAATAAATATAACTGGTGAACTGGTGACATGTTGTGTAATTTCGTTCTACAAATAGGCTTATATGAATAATTCCTATAATGTTCGTGTTTTGCCAACGGTACTGCGATTCAATTCCGATTTTCCCTTATATGTCGCACAACATGCTCTCAATTCCTGTCAAATCAATTTAGAATCAAGGGATTAAAATTAGTTGCTCCTTTAAAGGAGTTGAGATTTTTTTTTCCTGCTGGAGAAAAAATAAATTTATTCATCGAAACTAATTGGAAGCATAATCCACTTTAATCTTTAAAAAAATAAAATAACTCGTGATTGACTAAATGAACATGCTCAGCATAGAGATTTCAATTGTTTCTTATTTTAAAATAATCGACAAAAACGTAAACTTATTTCGTTGTAATTCTTTATTCAGAATTTTGACTGTCTCTCATTATAAAATATAGTGAATATCAGGGTTAGAAAGTAGCAGGAAATAATCAACCGTCAATAGCACCTAATCTTCTATTTTCATAGTTGTGAAAATGTTTTTCTTAGGCGCAATTTTGAAATTATTTATTTGCTTATATTGTATGCATATAAATAAACAGTATATTCAGGGCCGTAACCAGTCGGCAAAGTAAGAGGCAGCTTTCAAATATTTAACCTCTACTTTAATTATATTTAAATATAGACATAAGTAGAGGGTTCTTCCTGTCATAAAACTTTTGATTACAAAGTTTTAATTATTTTTTTTAATTTAATATAGATATTAGTATCGAAAGATTATGAAGTCTAGAGAGGTTCAAGAAGTTGCTAGGAGGAGGGGGCGGGGACCCAGCTCTCGTCTGGTTACGGACCTGAGTGTAATGCGTTATAATAATAAACTAATTCATTTTAAAATTCATGAAGAAAATTTAACATGATTTTTTTAATGTGACATGTTCTACTGTATTCTACGTTTCTCTATCCCCACTTTGAAAGAATTCCAGGCGTTGGTCAAGCCTGAATCCATACAGTTTAACTGAAAAAAGTAGCAGACAAATTTTTGTTTATCTTTAAATTAAAATTGAATAATTAAAATCTTCTCTCATATTCAAATGTACAGTCGGCCAGAATTAATTTCGAAATCATATACTTTTTATAAATTAATTTTCGAAGACAATATGAATGGCAACCTATAATTTTTTTAAGAGATATTAATTTCTAAAAGCTTCAAAACAACGAATCGTAAATTACGGCTCATTCCATCAATTAGTTCTTTAGTTATGCTTAAAAGTACTGGTATTGCACTATGTTTTGCAACGATTACAAATGAATTTAACATTCGGGGTTCCAAACTTTAAACCTTCATAATTCCCAAACTACTGGACCGAATGACTTCTTGTTTGGTATCCCACGATGCAATTTACCAAAAAAGTCAAATATAATGTCAAACGGAGGTGTTCCTAATAAAAATTTTAGATTTTGGTACAATTTAACAGTGAGTACGACCCTCTAAGCTGTTTTATAAAAATAAATTGAAAGAACACATAATATTTTGTGGAAAGGCTTTTTCCGTTTTTCACTGTGATAATTTAGAGATTCATTTAGAGATTCTCTCTTTTATCAGCCCACTGTACCTAAATTAAAAAACATTATAAAATGAAATATTTTTCTTACATACAGTAATGACAAAGACTTAATGGAGTGGATAACGTGTATCGGTTACATTATTACTAAATATTCAGTCAGAAAAAGCAAATTTACATCTTACAAACCAGGGTTGGCTTTTTGCCGGGAAAAATGTATTTTTGTCAGGACAGTGGCAAAAAGTGGAAAAAACCAGGCAAAAATTGGCAAAAATGGAAAAAAAGTGGCAAAATGGAAAAAATGAGGAAGAGTAGAAAAATAAAATTAGCATGACACTATATATTTTATTTTGCCCCCTTGACATTTTGCACCTTAATTATTATTTTTGTTGAAGATTTTTTAACTTAAAAAGTATTTATAATTAATCAATTAATAATAAATTATATGAGTAACCATAAAAATAAAACTACAAATTTACATAATAACATTTAATAAAGTAAAACATCTAAAGAAAGTCATATTTGAAAGTCAAACAGAGCACAAAATTACTGAATTAGTCTTTTTTTTAACATTGCATAGCAAATTATAAGTTTTGTGGAAGTTTTCAGAGAAAGTTTTTCTCTGATATCAGAATGAATAAAAGGAAAATTTGAAAATGTTCTTTCAACAGCAGCAGAACTTGGGTAACAAATTTGCAAGTGAGTAATTAGTTCACAAAAATTCTTTCATATGTCACAAACAGGTGAAATACTTTCCCACCATTTGTGAGCTGTAACTGATTCAACAACAGCAGCAGTAAAGTTATTGATTAGCAGTAAAGTATGTTTTTGGGGCGATTCTTTCATGTCAAATTTTATAGCAAGAAGTACATAGTCAGGATCTATTTCTTGCAACCACTTTCGAGCTTTCTCCTTTTGTTCATAATTCAATAATTCCCCTCTGTATTTCGGGTGCAATAAATATGTCACTAAATGATATGGTAGAACTGCTTAATTGAAATGTTTCTTGACTATGGCAATATGACTTTGCAAAACAGGATTCTGTACTAAAGAACAAGAACACCACAAATGACAAGCATCTGCTAATGTTGAACTATTTTTAGAAGTGCAAAAAAATTAAGTTAATTGTTGATGTTAAAAATTTTATTTAAAGAAATTTTAGAATGCGTTTTTTAATGATTTACAAAATAAATAATTGATCAAGATTGTAATTTAAATCACTGATTTTAATCATGTAATTAAAATAAAATCCTTAAAACCCTGTTTTAAAATATTAGTAATTTTTGCCAGCGGCAAAAATTGTGGCAAAAAGTATTTTTGCCGGGACGGTTATTTCCGCGGTTTTTATTATGGTTTTTTCCACCTAGGCAAAAATTGGCCAACTCTGTTACAAACAAAGGAAAACTTAAACGTCGCACGTACAAAATGACGACTGAGTGTAAAATCACAATCGTCAAACAGAAATAAAATACTTTAAAAATTAAATACAAATAAATTAAATTAAATACTTTATATATTATTAATTTTATAAGCCCAGCAACAACTAAACCAAATTAACATAAAAGTCACATCATATGTATATATTATTTTCAAGTTTACAACTTTTGTGTTGTACACATTTGGCGTTTTATATTTTTGTGTGGTAATATTTATTAATATGCACACATATAATCGCAGTTGGAAAAAAATACCAATATCAAAATATATTTTAAGATTCATCTAGACTAATAAGACTTTCAAGTGAAAATTTGAGAACTAGCTATTCCAATTTTTGCTGTTTTTTAAATACATTTTAAAGAAAAATATCAACATTCAATAACTTAAGATTTGATAACAATAAATTATGTAGTATATTTTGTGTGGTATATTTATAGTATTTTTTTTATTTATTTATTTAGCCATTTTTTTTCAAACTTTTGTGACTGTTATATTAAAATAAAATTTTGCCGAAAAATATAGTTTTGAAAGGAAAAGTTTTGGCCTGATGTGCTTGTATAAACCATGGCTTTTACCATAGTGTCCAAAACCTTGCAACCATGGATTTTACTCTCTTTTCCCCTTTTCCTACTAATTTTACTGAATCTTGTTTTATAATAAAACACAGCCGGATCGCCACATATTAAAAATCATAGTGCTATCACTGTGCTGCGCTGGTTTACGATTTTAACTTTACTTCTTTCCTTTGCATTTTACTGATTTACAGTTTTCATACTTTTTAACACTTTCCAACCTAGTTGAAAAGTGTTTATGACTTCGGTTTGTCTGGCCGTCTGCCGTCTGTCCGTGCTCTAACTCCCGTAAATATGCTCGGATTGCCTTGCAATTTTTATATGTTATTGTCGTTATCTATTAGCACGTTCCCTATTTCAACTGAAGTGTGTAGCACTTATAGTTTTTTTACAGGGACACTCAAAAGAATTCCATTACATTACGTCTATGGAGAAAAATCGTCTGCGGTTTACTTAAATAATGTTTCACTATTTTAAACGCATTGAAATTTATATATATATACATATATATATATATATATAGTGTGTGTACAGCAGTCATCGTTCATTTACAGGAACACACAAAAGAATTCTCTGCTGTCTGTTAACAATAATTCTTGGAAGTACGTTTTAAGTTACTGAACGCAATTTTAAATTGAACTCACTTTTTGTTTATTACGTGTTATGTATAAATTCTGTAGATCATTTACAGGGAAGCACAAAAGTTCGCGAACACATTTCCGTTTATTGACAGAAACTCCAGACGGAGAATTTTAAACTGTGCTACGCGTTTCTTAACTGAACTAAAATTTAGCATCCTATGTAGTAAATATACAAATCTATAGATCATATACAGGGCTGAATAAAAGAATTCGGATATTTTTCCGAATATTGTATACGTTGGAAATTCCTCAAATTATGTTTTTAAATATGTTATGCGTTTCTCAAATTGTTTACTTAGATGTTATCTTCCAGCTTATTAAACGGTATGATTTGTAAAATTATTTTGGAAGCATTGGAAAGTGTTACATAATCTGTGCTTGACGCATGATTTTTCGTTCTTGTTTAATTACGTGACGAAATATTTTCGGACACATTACGACTGTAAAGTAACCACTCTTAAAACAATAATAATAAAGATGCATTTGGTACAAATTCTTTAAATTGACAGAAACATTTTCCGTGAAATTTTAATAAAGTTATTAATACTGATGATTAAATACGTAATTGCTGTGATATAAAAAGTTTTTAACGTAAATCCGGTATATTTTGTAAGTAACTACTTGAGATAAGTTTCATTAACCAAGTCTTTCTGATATGTATATTTTCCCTTTAACATTTCAACAAATAAATACTCACGTTTTTAAACTTTTAAAACACGAATAATTTAATATTTCTTATAACCTTTAATATTTGTTTCTTCTCTTTTATATTTGAAAAGTTCGTATGCAAATTTTATTTGTTCTATTTTATTTGCTAATTTTATTTATTCTAAAATTTCTATTTGTTTTTACTGGTGGAAGTTTGTCCCGCCGGCAATCAGGCCCTGAATGATAATAAATTACAGAAAAAAGAGGTGTATGTTTAAAATACCAGGAATCTGTAGAAATATTTCTCGTAACAAATGGGTTCATACTTTTTTTACATTATACAATCTTCATACTTTTCTAATATATTTTACAAGATCATAAAAGCTTTTCAATAATACAAAAATGTCTTTTTAAAAATAATTTGTTGTTCTTTCATATAATTGGTAAAAATATGATTATTTTTATACTGAATCTGTTTTTTAAATAATAAAATTTAAATAGTATCCCATAACAATGAATTTTTCTTATATATACAAGAGGTATAATTTTTATAACTTTAGGGTACAAATCACAATTTTAATGTTTTCCGGGACTCAAATATCATTAAATAACTGGAAAAAAGTAATACTTAAGAGGAATTTTATTGCTTTGTCTTCAGGCAGAATATTTTTCGTTAATCGAGTCATTTTCTTTCAAAATAAGGTTTTTATTTTTCGTTTTAAAATGCGTCTATATTTTTGATTTAAAGATATTTTTTAAAATTTCTACTGAATTAAATTTTGAAAAAAAAATCATGTTTAATAGTTTTGCATTACATAGTCATCGCAATTTTTTTATTTCTTAGAAATCACCAATTTTACATGTACATGGCGTTTAAATTAGAAGCTTTTCAATGACATAATTGTAATTGTTTTCCAAAATAATTTATTTTTTATATTAAATGTAAAATATACACACACATATAGATCCAGGACTGATTTAAAGCACTTTTTTTGTTTACAGTTCAATGACCCTAGGGTCCAACTACCCAATTTACGGTGCTAATTCAGATTTTTAAATAACAAACTTTAAAAATAGTTTTTCGCAACATTTTTTTTTATACAGAAGCTATGTAATTTCTATGAATCTCAATTTTACCTTTCCCGAAAATCAAAAATCATTAAATAACTCCAAAAACGAGTAATTTATTAAAATAAATTTTCTGCTTTGTCTTCGGACAAAATATGTTTGTTTACATGTGTGGCTTTCATTAAAAATAAGATTTTTATTAGGTAGCTTTCAATACAAAAAAGTATATAGCTACCTATTGCAGCCGTTCGGAGGAAAGCAGTTCCGGAAAATTTCGATATATTTTCACCGATCATGACCCCCAGACCCCAAAACCACCCTCCGTTCAAATGTTGATTTATGAATGACATGAAATTATGATTTTATGAAATTATGAAATTATGATTTATGTATGACATAGGTCAGATATATATATATATATATATATATATATATATATGGATATATATATATATATATATATATATATATATATATATATATGTATATATATATTATGACATAGGTGAGATATATATATATATATATATATATATCCATATATATATATATCTGACCTATGTCATACGATAACGCTCATATTTATAAATCAATTTTGATGAAACTAATTGTGTGTATTAAGCTTACCAATGTCTCGACCGAGTTCGTTGGCCAGCTTGGTCCGCCATTTTGTTTAAAGATGGCAGCCACTTAAAAATTTAAAACTAAAATAAATATACAAAAAATTTAAAAATTCAAATTTATTTTTTAATTAAGTGTTAGGCCTTGATACGAGGATTCCAGAGCATTTTTTGGTTTACCTCTATCTTAAAAAATGGCTGAGATAGAGCAGTTTGAAATTCTAGGTTGGCTGACATTTTGAAACAAAACAGCACATTAACACGATTACTCGCAAATTATTTTTTTTCATTGTTGTAATAATTTTCCCAATCATACGCATAAAACTATATATTCATATCCTATAGCGCCAAATTCTCGCCAAAATTGGCGACATTTGGCGAAATATCGAAAAATTTGGCGACCAAAATAAGTCTTCATAAATGAAGCCAATTTAGCTATTGCTCAATAATTTGGCGAATTTCTCATTCAAATTCAGTGTTAACGAATCTTTTGTAAACGTTTTTTTGCATTTTAACTTGCTGTTTTCGTGTAATATTAGCTAAAATTTTAAAACGAAGATATAGGAAAGCTACCTTTTCCTCCCGGTACAGGCTTTTTTAAGTTTAAGCAGCATCCGTTGTTTTAGAAATAAGTGAATTTTTTTTATTTTTTTATTTACAGAATCTTAAAACTGCAATGCGAAAAAAAAAAGTTTCTTTATTTAGTTCTTATCTTTTTTAAGATGTACGAAAATACAATATAATTTGTTCCGAGATAACAATTCCGAAAAGCGTTCCTTGATTTTCAGAACCCCCAGAAACATTTGCGAGATATAAATGTGCATTTCAGAAACAAATGTTTATTTTGCTACCAATAATTTTCGGAAGCGTTTCCGAGTAGTTTTTACAGTGTATTAATCCTTTTTTCCAACCCAATATATCGGTTTTTGGGATGCTATCTATTCTATAGTAAACATTTTCATGTTTAACAAATACGGTAAATTAACAGACATAACATTAACATTCAAATTAATAGCATTAAAATGAACATTATTTTGTTGCATATATACATTCTGTTACGCAGCTGAAAATGTTTACTTGAGAATTCATAGTCAGGGGTCTATGCAGGTTTTTTTTCTTGGGGCCCATTTTGTGAAAAGTAAAGGTTATTTTTGTGAAATTTATTATATTTTTGAGAAAAATAATGTTTTGTATCGAAAGTTGAAAACCAGTTACTCAAATTCGAACCAAGCATTTATTAACAAAAACTTTTTAAAATCCCTTTGCTGAATTTTTCCTCTGTGGTAAACATGTTTGTTAACAAAATAATAAAAAAATAATAAAATAGTAAGTTTTTATGGAATAGAAGTTTGTGAAAGGGCCTCTTTGATTATGCAGAATTTCGTGAAGGGAATCCCCCCCTTTTTTTTTAATTGATTTTTGCGAAGGGACTTTTTTTTATTAAATTGATTTTTGTGAAGGGACCTGTTTATTAAATAGATTTTTGTGAAGGGATCCTAAATAAGCCCCAAATTTTTCCTGGATCAACCCCATTCGAAAAACCTATATTCTAGGTAGAGATAATTGATGAATACACTGTAAAAAGTACTCAGAAACGTTTAAGGAAATTACCGGCAGAAAATATAACTTTTCTTTCAGAAATGCTTCTTTAAATCTCGGAAAACTATCAACTTCAGAGGTTACGAATGATAAAAACGACATATTTCGGAAACGTGAGTAACTCGGAAGAGGTTATATTATATTTACGCAAAAGAGAATAGCTACATTAAGAAACCTTTGTCCTTTTATACTGTGTAGAAATTATTATTTGAAATTAAAAAATGAATCATGCTTAATGTTTTTACAGTTTTCATACTTTTTAACACTTTCCAACATAGTTGAAAAGTGTTTATGAATTCGGTTTGTCTGTCTGTCCGTCTGTCTACCGACTGTCCGTGCTCCTAGAAGTAATAATAACTTCAAACGGATTCGATACGTATCATAATTAAGAAATTATGGGGTTTTTTCTGTTTTCACAAAAAGTCCCCCCATCCCCCCCCCCTTGGTTCGATTTTGCCCATTAACGAACTTGACCGAGATTTTATGCCCCTTGATTTTATGTATCAGTTTCGAAAAGATGCTGGAGTTGGAACCGCCTACTTCGAAAAATAACTTGTTTGCAGGCGGAGCCAGCAAGGATTTTTTTGTTTTTAATTTTTTTTTTTTTGCTATAACGGTTGGTCCTATAAAAAACTTGTCAATAAAAAAGTTTTAGATAATATTAAGAGGATTTATAATAAATTTAAGCGGATTTGAAAGCTTGGGAACTGACGAAGTTATGAATTTTTTTCTTCTAAACCCCCCTTCCCTCCCCCCCTTAAGGCAATTTTTAATTATATCAAAAATCTGTCATACATAAGTTTTTGGCCCTGTTCCTAGAAGTAATAATAACTTTAAACGGATTCGATACGTATCATAATTAAGAAATTATGTGTTTTTTTCTGTTTTCACAAAAAGCTCCCCCATCCCCCCCCCCCCCTTGGTTCGATTTTGCCCATTAACGAACTTGACCGAGATTTTATGCCCCTTGATTTTATGTATCAGTTTCGAAAAGATGCGGGAGTTGGAACCGCCTACTTCGAAAAATAAGTTGTTTGCAGGCGGAGCCGGTAGGGATTTTTTTTGTTTTTAATTTTTTTTTGCTATAACGGTTGGTCCTATAAAAAACTTGTCAATATAAAAGTTTTAGATAATACTAAGAGGATTAATAATAAATTTATGCGGATTTGATATCTTCTGAATTGACGAAGCTATGATTTTTTTTCTTCTAAAACCCTCCTTTTTTCCCCCCCTTGGGGACATTTTTAATTATATCAAAAATCTGTCATACATAAATTTTCGGCCCTCTTCCTAGAAGTAATAATAACTTTAAACGGATTCGATACGTATAATAATAAAGAAATTATGAGGGTTTTTCTGTTTTCACAAAAAGCCCCCCCATTTTCCCCCCCTTGGTTCGATTTTGCCCATTAACGAACTTGACCGAGATTTTATGACCCTTGATTTTATGTATCAGTTTGGAAGAGATTTCTGCAGAATTTTTCCAGTTATCGTGGTCAGAAAAAAGTGACATAGATAGATAGATAGATAGATAGATAGATAGATAGATAGATAAACTTTTGAACTGGGGGTGGTTTTGGGTTCTGGGAGTCATGATCGGCGTAGATCTGCAAAAATTTTTCAAAATTTCCAACTTAGGTGAGAATGTAATAGGTAGTATTTCTTACGAAATCTACCTAAATGAAGTGTGAAGCACTTATACTTCGGGTACAGGGGCACTCAAAAGAATGTCGTTACATTATGATCTATGGGGAAAAATCGTTTGCAGTGTATTTTAATGATGTCCACACTGTTTCAAATATATTGAAATTGACATATATTACTGAAGTGCACTACAACTACAAGGTGCTTACTATCGAATATAGCACGTGTAGCACTTATAATTAGTTTACAGGATAACTCAAAAGAATTCCGTTATATAATGGTATGTGGGAAAAAATCGTTTGTGGTGCATATTAATCATGTTACACTCTTAGAAAAATATTGAAATTGATGTAATTTTCTAAATTGCACTAAAACATGATTTCTGTAGACTATGGAGTGTAAAGCATTTATCAATCATTTACAGGGCCACACAAAGTATTCGGTTACATAATGTTTTACGGGGGGGGGGACTGCTTGCAGCGTCATACATTACTGATATTTACTATAAGATACTTGTTGAATAATATGGTGTGTATAGCATTTATCGTTCATGTACAGGGACACCCAAAATATTTCGAATACAGTACGGTATCCGAAGTATTATCTATAAGCGATAATTGCTGAAAGTGAAATTTCAGTTAGGTATGCGTTTAACTAAATTTTTGCTTACTATGTGGTATGTATAAATGCCATACATCATATACACGGCTACACAAAATAATTCGTAAGCATTACTGTTTGGGGATCATTCCATGTCAAATCAACCAAAAATTTTCAATATTCAACCTGACCATTTCAGATTTTAATGAAACCTTCAGGAATCATTTTCCCTGATGATAAAAATGAGAATATACTTTTATAATTTTTTTATCTTAGTAAATTTTCATACAACTAATTTTTTAAATTTCGAAAAATCATCAGCAAGGTAAACATACAAACATACAAATGAATTATATAATCTATTTTGTTGGAAGTCGACTTAAAAAGTCAGCGTTCTGGATCAAAAGAGGGGGGGGGGGGGATTAGCAGTTTTTTTTTTTTTTTTTTTTTTGATAAAATACAGTCAGCCATTTTAAAGCAAATCTGAAACACTGTTTGAATCTCCGAATAAAATCTTGAATAAATTTTACGGAATGTGATTTTAGGGGTAAAATTTGTCAAACGTGATTATTTGACGCTCGCTAGAGTAGCTGAGTCTTAGAATAAAACGATTACAAAAAGTGTAAAATAAATAGAACTATTAAAGTTAAATTTGCATGAATGAAAAATATTACCGTATGCACTGCAAACAGGTTTTCTCGTAAAGAAATTAGTTAAGAGATTGTGAGGGGTAAAAAGTAAAGAAAAAACAAGAATTTAATTTTACGTGAACGTAAACATTTTTAAATTGATTGTATGTCATCACGAACATAAGTTTATTTTCTATGCAGTAAAATGTGTTTGGCTGCACCGTGGAAAAATTTACATTTATTTTGTTGTTCCCTGACACATTTATCGCGAAGTCAATAAAATATTTATATAGATTTTTTTTTCAGTAGTGAGTTCGAAATATTTTATATAAAAGCGGAATTTAAAAAGGAAATAATAGTTTTTGATTGTATTTTGATCATTATAATTTGTTTCTGTGGCATATTTATTAGTGTAAAGATGTAATATTTATAAAGAAGTTAATAAAACATTTGTGCAGTACTTTTAATTAGTAAGTAGATTTTTTTTTATATATATATAACAGTGCAATTTCTAAAAGGAAATAATAATATTTGCCAAAATTAACTTTTACGTTTTAGAAAAAGTATTACGTATCATCATTATATATTTTTTTTCTGCGAAAAATGTTCTTTCGCTGATAATGATAGTTATTAGTGCAAAAATAATATTTTTTCAGAGAAATTAAAAGAAATTTAGTCAAATTAGTCAAATTTTTTGTGTTATATCTTTAATGATATGTGTAAACTTTTACTAAATGTAAATATAGGGATTGGGAAACCGTATAAAAAGTTAGATTTCTTATTTTTTTATTAAATTATTTTTTACTTTAAACAATGCCAAAACATGAATATTTACCGCATTTGAAACGTTTTTGTAATTGGAACTATATGTCTATGGCCAACGGTTGAGAAATTAAAAATCGACGATAGATAATATAGGAAAGTTGTTAAATATTAAAATCTCATTTTAAATCCCAAATTTTAATCAATTTCAAATTAAATATGTTATAACTCTTAATATCTAATTCTTAAACTGCCCCTATTAAGTTTGTTTCTCTACTCAGCATTTAATACTCTCAGATATTACATTTTAACGAACTTTAAGATTCAAAATGCAAACGTTAACGCAATTTGCAAGTGCTAATGGTTAGTGATGCAACCAGACTTGGCCAAACCTTTCTTACTTCACAGACCTGGGCATTCATTATAAGCTATTTAACCAATTAAGTTTAAGTTCCCTCCCAATTCGGCATCTTTTCCCTCTGTTGGAAAATATTGCAAGCGCTGATCAAAAAGAGAAAACGCGCGCAACAATGTCACATTTTTGGTAGTTTTGAGTTGTTGTACTGACATAGTGATAATATTATTCAATAATTATACGGTTCTCGAGGCCTCCATAGCAAATTTTCCATTGAAGTTCGTTCAGTTAGCGAGCTTCCTAGTCAGTTAATTTAATAAAGGCAAAGATTCTACAATAAACCCTAAATTTTACATATATATAAAATAAAGTAATGTTAATAACATAAATGTTTTTGCACAATTGCAAAACAAGTCGTGGATAAAAAAAGAGTCATTTGAAGTCGCTTTCATTTTTTGTTTCAAAATTACTTGTTTTAAGTAGTAAGTGGAATTTGTTTTATATACAGTGGTGGCCAAAAGTTCGGACATTTTTTTAAAGTTTCATGTTTTTTAACTTTGTGTGCTTGTAGAATATATTAATTTTCACTTAAATACAAACGTTTATATA
Organism: Maratus michaelseni; assembly: GCA_963931845.1. NCBI lineage: Eukaryota > Metazoa > Arthropoda > Arachnida > Araneae > Salticidae > Maratus > Maratus michaelseni. The sequence continues at coordinate 422,171,276 of OZ007586.1, forward strand.
TCCAATTGAAGGTAATTTAATGTAATTTAATGTAAAATTTAATAATAAAAACAGTATTGCAATATCTGTATTACAAAAAAAGTTATGCTCATTTTAGTAGAAAACACAAACACAAATCGTTTTGAATAAGGACGTGTTTTGTAATAAAAGCGTACTAGCCAATCACAAACACTGTTCAGAGGACCAATCAAATGTCTGTAACTATAGTTTAGGTTATTTGGATGGTAAAAGAGTTATTGTTGTGGAAATATTTTGCGGAATGATGCATACTAGTACAATTAAATAGAGTATTGCTGTTTTTGAATATTTAAAGTCCTTTTTTTTAATTAAACTAAGATTAAACAATGTCATCAACAAGAAGAACTAATTGGACATCTACAAAAAGAAGCCGAATTGTCATATTGAGTGAAAATGGCCTCTCTTATGCTGAAATTGCAAGTTGGTGGTTCAGTGACGTGTTCTGGTGTACGAAAGTTCTGTTTACGTTATAAAAAACGAAATCAGTGGAAAATAAGGCCAAATCAAGCCGAAAAAAATGCACAAGTTCTACTGCCGATAGAAAAATTAAACGGCTATGCCTTCAAGATAGAAAAATTTCATCAGATGCCATTAGATGTGAAATGAATGCAGCGGGTATTGCAGTAAGTTCAAGAACAATAAGAAGAAGGTTATCAGGATTTGGACTACAAGCTAGAATTCCAACGAAAAAACCATATTTAAATCAAAAGCAACGCAAAAAACGAGTTAAGTGGGCAAAAGAACACATTAAATGGTCAGAAAATGAATGGAAGCAAGTAATCTGGAGCGATGAGAGTAAAATATCGCTCTTTGGTAGTGATGGTAGAAAATACGTAGGAAAAGCACTTCATCCTGATTGCATTGAAGCAACTACAAAAAACCCAACAAATGTCATGATTTGGGCATGTATGTCTGCAGATGGTGTGGGCCGAATTCAAGTGATTGATGGCATCCTGAATGCCAAAAAATACATCGAAACTGTCCTGGAACCAAAATTGATACCTTCCATCAGGGATCTCTTCCCCAACAACGCACCATTTATTTTTCAGCAGGATTCAGCTCCATGCCACACAGCAAAAGTATGCAAAGCATGGTTTCAAAATAAAGGCATAGATATATTAGCATGAACAGGAAACAGCCCTGATCTCAATCCAATTGAAAATTTGTGGCGACGTTTGAAAATTCTTGTACGAAAACAACGTCCATCCAATAAAAGACAACTTATTGAAGCTATAATTGATTCTTGGCACCATGTGATTACGAAAGATGAACTCCAAACACTCGTTCACTGGATGAAAAGACGCTGTGAAGCTGTCTTAAAAAATAAGGGTTATCCTTCTAAGTACTAATTGTGTAAGTATCATTTTAAAAAAATGCAAATCTAAGATTTATCTTACTATTAGTTGCATAACTTTTTTTGTGTAAAGATATTGTAATACTGTTTTTATTATTAAATTCTACATTAAATTACCTTCAATTTGACATATAAACGTTTGTGTTTAAGTGAAAATTAATATATTCTACAAGCACACAAATTTGAAAATCATGAAACTTTCAAAAAATGTCCACACTTTTGGCCACCACTGTAAGTATTGAATTTTACAAAAGGGAATATTGATTTTTAAAAAGTAGTTTTATGTTTCATAAAGAGTTCTGCATTTTCATGGTTAAAATTTGTTTCTGTGAAATGTGTTACGTAGTTAGTTATTAGGGCAAAAATACGGTAAAATGATTAAGGCTAAAACGAATTTGCATAAGAAAAAAAAAATACTTTGGATAAAAACTACATTTATAATTGAAAAAGTCATATTTATTTTCTTGTTTCTTGACCATTTAACGCGATGTTAATAAAATATTTGTAAGGATATTATTAAGTAGTAAATTTAAATTGCTTCATATAAAGGCGGAATTTTAAAAGGAAATAACACTTTTTGAAAAGTATTTTTTTTTTTTACAAGGAACATTGCATTTTAATAAATATAATTTTTTTTCTGCACAATGTGTTTATTAGGACAAAAGTTCGATGAAATGATTGAGGTTAAAATGTGTCTGTGCAAGGAAAAAAATCTACTCCGAGTGAAAACCACATTTATACTTTGGTGTTTGAAGCATAGTTAAAAAAAGTTAAAGAAAAACATTTATATCTTTGTTTTTATGACACATTTATCGCGAAGTCAATAAAATATTTTTTCTTTCTTTTTTTTTTTCTTAACTAGTAAATTGAAATTGTTTTATATAAAAGTGGAAATTCAAAAGAATTTAATGATTTTTGAAAACAAAATTTGTTTCACAAGGAGTATAGCATTTTGATCATTATAATTTGTTTCTGCAGAGTGTGTTATATTCTTATTTATTAGGACAAAACTTCGGTGAAATATTTGAGGTTAAAATGTGTTTGCGCAAGGAAAAAAAAACACGCTCGGTGAAAACTGCATTTATAGTTTAGTGTTTAAAGCACATTAAATATATATATATATTCTTGTTTTTATGACACATTTATCGCCTTGTTAATAAAACATCTTTTTTTTTCTTAAGCAGTAAATTGAAACTGTTTTATATAAGCGGAATTAAAAAAAATTGCAATGATTTTTGAAAAAATAGCTTTATGTTTCATAACGAGTACAGACAGGCATTATGACCAATATAATTTGCTTCTGCGGAAAGTGATACATATATTTTTTTATTAGTGCAAATATGTGACATTTGCACATAAGTTAATACAATTTTTCTGCATTTTTTTTTTATTACAAAGTTAAAAAATCATTTTATATGTCAGCGGAATTTCAAAAGAAAATAATGATTTAAAGAAAATAGTTTTATGTTTCATAAAGAGTATTGGATTTTGTTCATTATAATATATTTCTGCGAAATGTCTTACATACTTTTTTATTAGGACAAAAATGATGTGAAATAATTGAAGCTAAGATGAATTTGCGTGATAAAAATGATATGCTTTCAGTGAAAATAGCATTTATACTTTAGGATACTCGTAACTCATATTTTTTTTTTTTTGTTTCTTGACACATTTTTTACGAAGTAAATGAATTATTTGCTCCTATATATTTTTTTCATCTTAAAGTAGCAAGTTGAACTTGTTGTGTAGAAAAGCATAATTTCAGAGAGATTGCTACATTTGAAATGAGAATGCTATATATTTTTTTCTACCCTTTAGAATAACTTTAAAAAAAACTTTAGTCATATAGAAGTCATGTGTAGTGCAGTGTGTGATGTAGTGATAATATTATTTAATAATTATACGGTTGTCGAGGCCTCCATAACAAACTTTCCATTCTGTGGATGTACTGCCTAACTGGTCAATAAAAAGAAGTTCGTTCAATTAGTGAGCTTCCGAGTCAGTTAATTGAATGTACAATAAGGCCAAGATTCTATAATAATCCCTAAATTTTACATATATATATAGAATAATGTAATGTTAATAACATAAATGTTTTTGCACAATTTTAGTGCAAATTTTCTCGACCATCACTCCAATTTTTCGTCATCATCTGACATATTGCAATTACTATGAATTTTTGCCTTCTTTTATTTTTAGCCATAATCGAAGGAAGTTGTATCAAATTTGACATAAGAATGATTTTCAAATATTAGTCATTATTAGTTTTTCTCGCCCACCCCTCCAACTTTTTGTCTTTTAACCTACTAGAAAAATTTAGAAGTGTAATCTTTACTCATTATCAGCCATAATTGAAAAAGTGGTATCCAAATTTGAAAATGCTACATTAAAATTTTTCTACACATTAAAGTAAATTTCAAATATTAGTCATGTTGGAAATGTAGTGCGATTTTTAGTCTAACTTTTCGTCTTCTGACCTATTGCAATACTCTTTTACAAGATACAGAACCGATCAGTTTACAAGGAGAAATAAGAGAAAATCCGTGCTTGAATCCATTTAATGCTTTCGTAGAGTCTTATTCCACTTCTCAATTATTCATATTGCTGGTTATCTTCCAAATGGCTCATTTAGATATAAGTACGCCGTCTCGGTAGTTAGAAAGATTTGAAGCTAAATGCATGAAAATTCTTCGAATGACTTTTATGATATTTCATAAAGACAATCGTTAGAATGGAATGTCGGTAGTTTCTTTTGAATCGTTTTTCATATGATTTCACAAAAAAGTACTTTATGATCACATCTTATATACTTTTTAATGAATAAATAATGGAACTGTGTAATGCGTTAGCATAAAATCTTAAATGAGGTTTTAGTTCATTAAAGAAAATTTAGAGCATGTTATAGATGCAAATTTTATTTCGTATTTGCGCAAGTGCATTACAATGTTAACTTAACAATTTTTATCGTCCCCCCCTCCCCCCCCCCCAAAAAAAAAAGAATACTGACATCATTGTAAAAAGATAATTTCGATGTATATTGTTGAAAAGATTGTCTTAAGTTTGTAAAACTCATTATTATGAATGGAGTATTTATTACCTGCGTTTTTACTAATTTAATAACTCATTCTTTTCATTAATACGAATATCTTTAAAATGACAGTATCAAAGGCAATTTTTTAAAAATGTGTTTTTTAAATATATGGGATTAAGTTAGTTATATATATTTAAATATTAAGATTTATTTCTTTTCTGTGCATGTACACTACCGTGTTTGCTTAGCACATTCTGTAATATTGGAAAAGAACTTTTCGTTGAATTTTGTCAAAGAGATTATTTTAAATTTGTAAAACTCGTTAATATAAATGTAATATTAAATGCGTTTTTACTAATTGTTCATTATTTTTGTAAATGCGAGTGCCTTTACGAATACTCGGTACCCTTCAGTTTGAGAAGAATTAACAAATATATCAATTTTGTAATTTTTTCCTAAAAATTAATTTAGACATCCGTAGTACATTCGGACGTTAGTTTCGTAAAGATCCGAAAGTTAAAAGTATGTAATATGGAAAGAGCTTTTTACTCCATCCATTTCCCTTAAATGATTCAGAATTGCAGTTTTTAAATTAACCTTTTTCAGTTTGTGATTTTTCAGTGTATCAGTATTATTAAAATGCTAAAACTTCAATTACTTTGATGGATTCCATATTTAAAGGACGATTCTTATAGTGCATTTCATAAAATTAACCCTCCGTCTACCAGACGGGTCCGTGCATTCAAAATGATTATTCGAACCAGAAGTTTTTCACAAAATAAGTTAAGTATAAACCGCAGATAACTAAAGTAAATAAATGAGTTAAAAGTTTTTAAATAAAAATTCTGGTGTGAAATATTTTTATCAAGGATGAGCAAAATTTTTGGTAGTTCTATTGTTAAGGATAGGATTTTCAGTAATAGAAATTTTTTGTCTTTAAAACATAAGAAGCTTAATTAAATAGTCATTTTTATTGCATTTTTACGTATGTCATAACATTCTATCTATTTTTTCTTAAAGTAGTTAGCTTTTCTTAGCTTTGTGGAAATCTGATCTTTACATACACCACATTTGTACGGAAAATATGAAAACAAGTGTTGGAAATAGTTTAAAATTGTAAAAGAAGTGTTTTTTTTTTTTTTTTTTCGAAATTTGACATATGAAATGCATTTTTTTTTTTTTTTTTTTTTTTTTTGATTAAAACATTTAATAATACTTCAAAAATGTATAATAAGATACTGTAAAAAAGAAAATAAAAAAAAAGGAAAAGGAAAAATAGTTCAAAAGGTACCGAGTGCCCTTAAATTGATAGTATCAAATGCCAAATTTTATAAACAAAAATAGGAAAAGTAGCTTATGTTATTATAAAAATTAATTTCGTTTCTCTTTTTAAGATTGTCTAAAATTTGTAAAACACATTATCACGAATGTAATTTTACATTTGTTTTTACTAATTTAACAATTCATTCTTTCCATTAATACACTGAACAAAAAATATTTCGTCATCTACGAAAATGTAATGTAACCACGAACAAAAATATAATGTAAATATTCCGAGTTATCACCGATTCAGAAAAGCGTTATTTTATCTTTAGAAATCAATAGATTTTCGAGATTTAAAGATACATTTATAAAAATAACTTTTTTTTCTATTTTGATGCCCGTAATGTTCGGAAACTTTTCCAGGTAGCTTTTAACCCCTTGAAGGGCACCGGTATATTATATATACCACTTAATTTTAATACCAAAATGCCACAATGACACCAGAATTTTATAATCAAATTTTGAATTTATAAGGATAAATATATACTTATTTTAAAAGAAATTCGTTCGTGAATCCTGGTGTCAATCAATCATTTAAACATTTTAGCTACAAGAGTACTTTGCCCCTGAAGGGGTTAAAGTGTGTATCAATCAGATTTCTCTAAACAGAAAATCGTTTTTTCGGATGCTAACAATTCTCCAGTAAACATCTTCGTCCGCGTAACTGAATTTATAAATGCAAGAGCAGCAAAATATATTAACTTTAATCTTAATGTTAATGTTATTAATTTATCATATTTCCATGTTAAATATGTTTGTTTAACAAGAAGTTATTTACTTGAGAATAGATATCACGCGAAAAACTTATATTCCGGGTTGAGAAAATTGATTAATGCACTGTAAAAACTACTCGAAAACGTTTCCGAAAATTACGTGCAGCAAAAGAAAGTTTGTTTTTAAAAATGCTTCTTTTAATGTCGACAATTCATTGATTTCTAACGATAAAGAATCGATCTTCGGAGTCGTGGTATCTCGGAAGTGGTTATATTATAGTTTGATTTGTGGTTATATTATATTTTCCCATATTAAAAAATATTTTATCAATTTTTACAGTGTACGAGTGCCCTTAAAACATGAATTGCCAATATTTAAAATATATTTTAATAGATGGGAATGTCTGTGACATAATTTCGAGATTGATATATTTAAGTTTTTGTGCACGCCTAATCACTACGATGATTTAGAGTTTTATAACCTTTTCTAAAGCATTAAAAAACATCGTGCTTCAAATTGTTAAATTTTACGTAAAAATTCTTTTTTCATTTGGGATGAGCTCGTTAAAATTATTGTTTAATGGATGCATAGAATAATTAGTACAAATGGTATAATTAAAATTTATTCAAAAACAGTTGCAGAACTTAATGAAAGAACATATTATGGTACATTTTCTCAAAAATTGTTTTATTTTAAAACAAGGTGTGATGATGCATTCTGTCCTACGGTGAAGCTTAAATTCTAAGATTCTAATTATTCTTGAAGATCGGAGATATTATTTAAGATATTATTTTGTCAAACCTGTACCTTGGCTTGCCGTGACATTGCTCTTCCTACTGAGAAATACCCTAATACTGGGCTAGGTTATCGTAAACAAAATCATGTTTCAGAATTATTTTATAAACTACAACAAAATCAATACATTGAAATACAATTTTAAAACAAATTGCATTTAAAAGTACATTTTAATTTGACGGTGTGAAAACTTAAATTGTGTGATGTTTAGAAGTTTAAAATATTGTATTTAAAGCAAAATTTATTTTTCAGGTCGTTGCCACTGTCGAATTGACGTCACCGTTACTCACGAACATGACTTGCTATATAATATACATTTAAAAATCATTAAAAAAAATCATTAAATTATAATACAGGTTTTAAACAAATTAAATTTCAAAGTACTTTTTTCCGAATAGGCGGTGTAAAAATGGAAATTGTGCGATGTTTAGAAGTTTAAAAAATTGCAATAAAAGCAAAATTTATTTTTCATGGCGTTATCAGTGTTGATATGACGTCAGCGTTACTCGCGGACATATTTTTGCTTTATACTATTAATGTTTAATATTTTAATATTTAATAATTTAAATAATATTTGAAAATTAAATGTCAAAAAAAAAAAAAAAAACCAGGGGATCTTTCCCGGATTACAGAACATAAGTGACAACCATTTTAATTGAAAACTCTAATTGATTTCTTCCATTTAATATATTTTTTAAGATTGCCCACCAACACCAAAAAGCATTTGTTTATGAAAAAAATCAATTATGCATGCAAATAAGAACGTTTTGAAATGTAGTAAAAATGGCACTTTCGTATTGACCGCATGCCAGAAGATTTTGCTATTTACAACAGTCTTTTTCGGTTACTTATCAGTTAATTTCATGTTTTATTTAAATTATTTTATTTAGTTATTCATTTATTGATGAAATTTTAATTTTTTTATGGAACATTAGACAGAGACAAATGCTGAACTATTTACATTGTATTCAACGGTTGGAGTGTCATAGTTCAGGTTTATTCCAAGAGAGTGAAAAAAGCAGGGCCAGAGGACTCAAACCTGTACCTTGGCTTGCCGTGACATTGCTCTTCCTACTGAGAAATACCCTAATACTGGGCTAGGTTATCGTAAACAAAATCATGTTTCAGAATTATTTTATAAACTACAACAAAATCAATACATTGAAATACAATTTTAAAACAAATTGCATTTAAAAGTACATTTTAATTTGACGGTGTGAAAACTTAAATTGTGTGATGTTTAGAAGTTTAAAATATTGTATTTAAAGCAAAATTTATTTTTCAGGTCGTTGCCACTGTCGAATTGACGTCACCGTTACTCACGAACATGACTTGCTATATAATATACATTTAAAAATCATTAAAAAAAATCATTAAATTATAATACAGGTTTTAAACAAATTAAATTTCAAAGTACTTTTTTCCGAATAGGCGGTGTAAAAATGGAAATTGTGCGATGTTTAGAAGTTTAAAAAATTGCAATAAAAGCAAAATTTATTTTTCATGGCGTTATCAGTGTTGATATGACGTCAGCGTTACTCGCGGACATATTTTTGCTTTATACTATTAATGTTTAATATTTTAATATTTAATAATTTAAATAATATTTGAAAATTAAATGTCAAAAAAAAAAAAAAAAAACCAGGGGATCTTTCCCGGATTACAGAACATAAGTGACAACCATTTTAATTGAAAACTCTAATTGATTTCTTCCATTTAATATATTTTTTAAGATTGCCCACCAACACCAAAAAGCATTTGTTTATGAAAAAAATCAATTATGCATGCAAATAAGAACGTTTTGAAATGTAGTAAAAATGGCACTTTCGTATTGACCGCATGCCAGAAGATTTTGCTATTTAAAACAGTCTTTTTCGGTTACTTATCAGTTAATTTCATGTTTTATTTAAATTATTTTATTTAGTTATTCATTTATTGATGAAATTTTAATTTTTTTATGGAACATTAGACAGAGACAAATGCTGAACTATTTACATTGTATTCAACGGTTGGAGTGTCATAGTTCAGGTTTATTCCAAGAGAGTGAAAAAAGCAGGGCCAGAGGACTCAAACCTGTACCTTGGCTTGCCGTGACATTGCTCTTCCTACTGAGAAATACCCTAATACTGGGCTAGGTTATCGTAAACAAAATCATGTTTCAGAATTATTTTATAAACTACAACAAAATCAATACATTGAAATACAATTTTAAAACAAATTGCATTTAAAAGTACATTTTAATTTGACGGTGTGAAAACTTAAATTGTGTGATGTTTAGAAGTTTAAAATATTGTATTTAAAGCAAAATTTATTTTTCAGGTCGTTGCCACTGTCGAATTGACGTCACCGTTACTCACGAACATGACTTGCTATATAATATACATTTAAAAATCATTAAAAAAAATCATTAAATTATAATACAGGTTTTAAACAAATTAAATTTCAAAGTACTTTTTTCCGAATAGGCGGTGTAAAAATGGAAATTGTGCGATGTTTAGAAGTTTAAAAAATTGCAATAAAAGCAAAATTTATTTTTCATGGCGTTATCAGTGTTGATATGACGTCAGCGTTACTCGCGGACATATTTTTGCTTTATACTATTAATGTTTAATATTTTAATATTTAATAATTTAAATAATATTTGAAAATTAAATGTCAAAAAAAAAAAAAAAAAAACCAGGGGATCTTTCCCGGATTACAGAACATAAGTGACAACCATTTTAATTGAAAACTCTAATTGATTTCTTCCATTTAATATATTTTTTAAGATTGCCCACCAACACCAAAAAGCATTTGTTTATGAAAAAAATCAATTATGCATGCAAATAAGAACGTTTTGAAATGTAGTAAAAATGGCACTTTCGTATTGACCGCATGCCAGAAGATTTTGCTATTTACAACAGTCTTTTTCGGTTACTTATCAGTTAATTTCATGTTTTATTTAAATTATTTTATTTAGTTATTCATTTATTGATGAAATTTTAATTTTTTTATGGAACATTAGACAGAGACAAATGCTGAACTATTTACATTGTATTCAACGGTTGGAGTGTCATAGTTCAGGTTTATTCCAAGAGAGTGAAAAAAGCAGGGCCAGAGGACTCAAACCTGTACCTTGGCTTGCCGTGACATTGCTCTTCCTACTGAGAAATACCCTAATACTGGGCTAGGTTATCGTAAACAAAATCATGTTTCAGAATTATTTTATAAACTACAACAAAATCAATACATTGAAATACAATTTTAAAACAAATTGCATTTAAAAGTACATTTTAATTTGACGGTGTGAAAACTTAAATTGTGTGATGTTTAGAAGTTTAAAATATTGTATTTAAAGCAAAATTTATTTTTCAGGTCGTTGCCACTGTCGAATTGACGTCACCGTTACTCACGAACATGACTTGCTATATAATATACATTTAAAAATCATTAAAAAAAATCATTAAATTATAATACAGGTTTTAAACAAATTAAATTTCAAAGTACTTTTTTCCGAATAGGCGGTGTAAAAATGGAAATTGTGCGATGTTTAGAAGTTTAAAAAATTGCAATAAAAGCAAAATTTATTTTTCATGGCGTTATCAGTGTTGATATGACGTCAGCGTTACTCGCGGACATATTTTTGCTTTATACTATTAATTTTCTGAGAGAGTTTAGTACCACCTGTTAACATACTAAACATATGCTACCAAAAAGAAAAAAAATCAATAAAATTTACAACGAAATGTTTTCACTTCAATTTTCTCAAAATTTATTTTTTTTCTACATAACATCTTTGTCCACTAACAAGGAATCCTACCCAAAAGGTACATCCCGATTTCGATAAAACTTTTATCATAGAGAGTACTCGTGATATGATGAAGAATGATACCAATTTTATCGATCATCGTCGAGGTTTAGTATTTTTAAAATATTTGTAAAGTATCTATGGTGTAGCAAAAGAAAATTGCTAAATATTTTATTCAAAAATATTCAAATAATTTTAAACAACGTAATCGTCACAGAAATGATAATTAGTAAAGAAATGAGTAAAACACAATCAATTTTTGCATTATCCACAAATTATAATGTGAAAATTATTACATTCAGGACATTCGGCTCCATTACTTGTGAAACAAAAATCAACTGAATTCTGAATACCAAATTGATTTTCCATTACTCATTTCTTTAATAATTATCATTTCTGTGAAGATTACGTTGTTTGAAATTATTGGAATATTTTTTAATACATCATTTAGCAATTTTCATTAGTTGCATCATAGATATTTTACAAATATTTAAAAAATACTAAACTTTGACGATGGCCGATAAAATTGTTATAATTCTTCATTATATCATGAGTACTCTCTATGATAAAATTTTCATTGAAATCGGGGTGTACTTTTTGGGTAGGGTCCCTTATAAGATGTATATTTTCAAATAGAAAAATGTCATTCGTGAAATGATCCATATGTTACAAATATACGCATGAATTTTGTACATTAGTTTCCTAATACTGAAAAGTTTACGTATTTTGAAAGATGCATTAACGTCAATATTAAATATTATTAAAGAGAATCAAAGTGGGATGTTAGTGTAATTAAGTTATTTTAGTTATCATTATTTATAAGTTTACTTTCGATTTTGTTACAAAAGATTGAAACTTTTTGTAGTGTTTGAAACTTTGAGTGCTACAGATTGAACGTGACATAATATGGAAAGAAGCCCAAGATCCTGATTAACAATCTTGATCATTATCGCTTTAATCCTTATAATAGGATGCGAACTTGTTAAAATGCAAGTCGCGCAGAATCATCATCTTTGTTCTATTGTTTCAGAAGGTGATTACGAAACTAGAAGACATCTGTAACTTTCAAAAATTTGTTCTTTGAGCAATGGCGCATTTGATTTTAATATTTAATCAAAGCACATTAAATTTTACGTCTTGTTATGCCCAGTATTCTTAGCAATTTTGAAATGTCGGAATTCATTTTACATTGAATTTTATCACTGGAATACAAAATATTATTTTAGACATATGAAATCTTTTGAAAGCTAGCTAGGGGTCATATATTAATAACATCCCATTTCAAGAGGAAGGAAGGGAGGGCTCCGTAAAGTGCGACACAGTGTGATAGGGTTAGTGAGTAGATTAACTTAACTCGTTCTGACGTCATATCTAAATTATGAAAATAACTATAGGTAGGTATTATTTCCAAGCAGTATAATAAAGTTCATTAAAACTATATATGTTTTTATTTAGTATTAGATATATTTTCTATTTTCATTGAATTGCAATAGCTTGAAGTAAAAGCATAGAAAATATTAACGGGTTTATAGTATTTATATCTGTTAATAACAGATCGTATATAACTTTCATTGCATCAATTTAGTTGTAAAAATATGACGTCACAAAAAGTGGGCGAGAGTTTCATTCGAGTGTGACAACCTGTGGTGACGTACGGCTGGGGGGGGGGGTAAAAACCCTACGAAATATGTTTAATTAACAGATTACCCTTATTTGGTTTGTTGATTGTGTTTCCCAACTAATAACCACATGACTACTAATTACTCCAAAGAACTGTAAGATGAGAATAAAGAATAAAGAATCACCAAGAATAAATAAAACTAAGAACGGTAGCTTTAAAAACTTTGTTCTCTGTGCCATGCAAAGCTTAAATTTATTTTTTAATCAGCACGTGTTAAATATGACGTTCTGTTACACCCTGTATTATAAGTAATTATGAAATACTGGTTATAACATATTGATTAATAATTATAGATAATTTTATAAGAAAATAACTTATCGTTAAACTAATGATGCATTTCCTTAAAATGATAAGCAGTACACAGAAAGGCTTATAGTAAATACCTTTCAATATATAGATCGACTTGTTTCATACATTCAAACGGCGACATTTTCAAGATCGATAATGATAAATAAACTATTCTCGCAAGTTTTTGAAAATGAACTTGATAAACATATACCACGAGATTACATGTATAATGAAAGCACGTGATTAAAATGGTCAGCTGTAAACGTGAAAATTATTATGTTTCCTATTGTAGTTTTAATTTGTAGAGCATCTCGTCTAAATTTTAGGTAACTCAAAAGATGCTGATTCAATGCATATTAATTTGTGTTTTCATTCTTTCCAACTCTTCTCATTTCGACACGGAACTCCTGAGTTTTTGCTTATTTTCCCCACTCCTGATTTTTGACATATTTCTCCTGACTTTTAGTATTTTACTTGTATAATATTATATTATCTGTATGGATTTTGGGTGTTATGATATCTGATCTCTTTCATATGATTTTTCACTTTTTTAATAGGTGATGAATTAGAGCTTTGCCCTTCATCGCAAACGTGTTGCTCGAAGTCCATGGAAGAACAATATCAAGAAGCCGTAAAAAAAGATTTTAAAAGTATGATACAACGTGCTGGCGCATATTTAAAGACTTTAATTTCAACTAGCGCATCAAAATTTAGAGGTAAGATTTATTTGAGTGGATCAGTAACTTTCTATTAACCCTTTGTGATTCAACAAATCCAATTTGGAAAATATTTACTCAGATGTTAGAATACATCATTTTAATCATGTAAAAAATAATTAAAAAAATTTTAAAATATAAAAATAAAAAATTATTGACTAAAAGGTTCTTTTTTTTTTCATATTTGCAATAAACAAAAAATTACACACTTATCATAAATATTGTCAACTTTCTAATACAAAATTGTAAAGATACAAACTTACCATTGTAAAAAAAAAAAAAAAAAAAAAAAAAAAAAAAAATGTTTTGGAACATCTCCAGCTTTTTTAATTTTACGAAATTTGCGAAGTCCGTTTTAGCAATAGCGATGTAAAAATACTCAAATGATACATAAAACTTTGGTATGAAAAATTAACTCAGTATGGCCGTATGTTGAGAATTCTATGAACAATTTAGATTAACTGCTGTGTTGCAAGATAGCAGCAATAAATAGAATCGTCTTTGAAGCCCACTATATAAGTAAGTAACTTCGACTTTTGCGTATGTTGCAGATATGCAACATGGTGGTATTAAGAGTCTTCTTTTCACTACGACATAACATATATTTATCCATTCGCGCCATGGTATTTTTATATCAGTATAACAACCGATCGGAACAAACTTTTCAATATAACAACCCTTTTCAGCATTTCTACGTATACTATGTGTTTCAGACTGCCTGGATGCAAAAAACAAAGCTGAATATATTTTAGAATATTGCGAAAAAAGAAGAAATTCCCGTTTCCTTCTTAAAAGTAATGGTTTATTGTCTATATATCGGGGAAAAGTTTTGCAAAGTGTTTGTCATCTGTACCTGTTCTGGATCTTTTGTGTCTAGATTTATCGTAATAGATATTTGACATCGAAATGTATTTATAAGGATAGAATACTATGAGAAAGTTATATGTTTTAGCATCTAGTAAAGTATTATTAATTGTTGTAATGTTGTAAAAAGTTTAGAGTTGCATCTTGATTCACTAAGCATTACCCGTGTTTGTGTGCTTCTTACACTTTTTCTTCAGTCACTCAAAAATTATGTTCTTCAGATATCTCACACTTCTTACGTAAAAAGAAGTATTTCTTATTTTGAAAATAAGAAATAAATGTTGTTTATAATGAATTTTTCTGAGATTTCTGGTTTTTATTATTGAATATGTATCCCAAGCATTTCAGTTAAAAAATATTAAATTTTATTCACAATTACTTTAGAATATATGATTTTTTTTTTATATAGAATAATTATTTCAGTTTTAGTTTATTAGTTTTTACTTTTTCGATTTTGGTTCCAGTTTTTGTATATAAGGTTCTTTCAATTTCAGAACCGGTTCCAACTGGTTCTAAAATTGAAAATGTCTGCTTATAAAAAAAAACTGTAACCAAAATCAAAAAAGTAAAAACTAACAACGTTAGAGATCGACCTCAGCTATTCTATGCAAAAAAATTATTTAAAACTATTAAAATGCGAGCGAAAAATTTTAAAATAGACTTAACATTAGCTTGCGCGTTTCTTCGCAGGACTCGTGTAGGCTCTTAAATAGTAGAATAATAATATAAATTTGTAAGCATTATAAAAGACTAGGACAGTTATTTTTCACACTGTAAACAAACTGAAACAGAAATAAAAATTAAAAAGAGCATTTAATTTACTAGATTAAAATAATAATAATAATAAGAAGAAGAAGAAGAAGAAGTCAGTGAATAGAAAAAGAACAATACCAGTGTTACTGGCTAATTTAGACCGAATTAAAACCACTTTACCTAGAAGAGTAACTATTAAAATATCCTTTAAGTATAACTCTGTATCCTATGCAAATGATCCAATTCATATAAAATAAACGTGAGTTTACTTTATTTACATAAATTAGCAAAAACATATCTTTAAAATACCTGAAAATTTTCAACACTATCATATTTTGCAAAAACGTGAAAAATGCAGTTGGACAACCTCCAAGTATTATAAACCAAATACAGTCCTAGTTAATACTCCCCCCCCCCTCCCCCCCACACACACGCGCGCAAAAAGAGGTAAAAAATGTGTTACTAATGTTACTAATACATTATGTATCCCAAAATGTTCAGATTTTGTGAGTTAAATTGACATCCTGGAGGGATCATAATTTATTTGTGAATATTTATTTGTCAAGTTTTCGTAATTCGTAGTAATTTATGAAATATAAAACAATATTCTTGTCTCCTTATGTAAAAATATTTTCTCTGTTTTATTATTATTATTTGGTCTATGTTTTAACAATGACTCAACTTAAAGAATTAGGATTTGAATAACTGATATGATTTCAGAAACATTTCTATACAATATGAGAAAGAAAAAAAATGAAACTTAACATCATATGGGGATTGCCATTTTTGCAAAGTTAGTATAAAAATGCCACTTCTTTTAAAGAACAGACAATGCCCAAATTAAGTTGCTGTAGTATTCGCATTTAGAATCCTTTCGTGGTTATATGTACAGGGAATTACAGTCGAGTCGAATTGTGCCCAACACAAAAAGGTAAATTTCATTTGAAGTCTATCCAAGACCATCCCGACAAAATATTTTTTATCAACGAAAATCCAGTCCCAAACCCGACAAAAAATATTTCGTTAATCCTATACTCAATATACTTCAACCCGAAACCAACCTGAACCCAGAATACTTAAACCGATGTCAAAAGGAATACTCACTCGTATTAAAGTATACTGTTTTTGATCTGGTCTTTCTACTAGCCTTTCTTTTGGATAGTCGGGCATACCAAATTCCGACCCCGTAGAAACAAAACCCAACTCAAAACCGACCTAAATCAGGAAACACTAATGTCAACCTGACAAGATGCTGGAATTTGCAGGGACTCATATATTTAACTCTTCATGAATCTAGTATTCCAGATTAAAATCTCAAAGAAATATTTTTACTCAAATAATCTCTTAATCTTAATAATAACACTTCCGTTTACGCAAAATACAATGACATAAAATTATAAATGTAAAGGCTAACATAACTTTCACTGCTTCAAAATTTCAATTAAGTACTTTTTATATACACGAAAGTCATATATTATTAGTTAGAAATCATTATCGAAAGTGAAAGGGCATTTTGGAGCTGTAGACGTAGAGCGCGCCACAGTAACGAAAACTCGAAACACCCTTTCCTCAGAGCAGCAATTTCAAGATAGGTGGCTTTTTTGAAAATTAATCGTCACTGGTGTTGTTGTTTTTGTTTATTACGGCGATTATCTATGCGAGGGATATAGGCCGAAGGGGGTGTGCCCTTCGCGGGTAGGGGGGCCTTTCTAAGGGAACCTAACCCGTATTTACGCAAGGTTACCCAAAGTTTTTAGAAAACCACGCAAAACTCCGAACGATTAGGCCGACGGGTGCTATTAGGTTCGAAACCAGTACCTCCCGTAGGGATGCAATGATTATTCGGCCGAAGCCGAATATTCAGCCCATTCGGCCTATCTGCCGAATATTCGGCTTCGGCCGAATAACACTGTAAGAAATGTTTTTATATTTACACAGTAAAACTTTAATTTGACAATTTGTATTCATCATGTATAATGAAAATTTTATTTGAAATGTAACATCTTTTTTCCCTCTTAACTTTCATACCCTGTATGGGTTTTATCTACCCATTTTTATATAAGAGGGTAATTTCGGAATCATGTTAAAATTTTTATGCTGTATCAATAAGTACAAAAAGTATCTGTAATAAGCTAACGTAATCTGCTAAATTTAAAATTAATCTATTCAAAATTTTCCTAATAGAGCAGTACAAGCAAATTCTAATTTTTTAAAGCATAATATTTATCCCCTGTTACACAAAAAAAATATTTATTTCAATAATATTTTTAATTATACCTATAAAGAACATAAATATATACGATAGATTAGATATAGATGTATTGTATGTATAACATAGATATTTAAGTCGTATATGCTGCAATACTTCGTTTTTTTTTTTTTTGCGTAAAATACGTTTAAAAGTTAAATATAATTTAAGTGATTTTTTTAAGCGTGTTAGTATTTCTTATTAAATAATGAAAGAAATATAAATAGTAAATTCTTTTATTTAGTATGTATGAATGTTTTACATAATATTTTCAAGAACATCATCGTAATGTTTAAATGTATATTTGCCTTAAAAATACAAAGTTAAAATGTTTTTAATAAACGAAGATTGTGATGCAGAAATAATAATAATTCAGCATTTTCAGGTGATAGTCTATTTCTTTTTCTTTCTTTTTAGGCGTCTCTCTAAATACGTAGCACCTATAGTCGTCGTCTGGTCCGTCCGTCTGTCTGTGTGTCTGTCCTTCCCTCCGTCTGTCTGTCTGTCCGTCTGTCCGCATATAACAGCGCAAAAACTATTCAACCAAATGATTTGAAATTTAATATATATAATCTTTGCAGAATTTTGTCAAGACATTTCAAATTTTATGAAAATCAAATCAGAACTTTAGAAGATATTAATAAAAATATTTATTAAGAAATTTGAATTTAAAAAAAAATCGGTGCTTTCTTGTTATAGGAGCTTCTGAGGTTTAATCGTCAAGCGACCGAGATACTTATTTTATTACAGAAATTAATCTGCAGACGATATAATTCATTTCACTGAATTAAAAATCATCAAGATCTGAATATTTATATAACTAGCTATAGTACGAACGCACCTCGTTTGTCGCGTTTGACGTACAATTTTCAACTTGTTATAATTTTTTATCATGTGTTATAAACTATCTTAAATTTTTAAACAGATCGCATTGTTAGATTTCCTACTTTAAATGAAATCGCGGTCTGTTAGTTCCACATTCCACAACAGCACGTGACTGCCTTTTAAAATAAGCATATTAATATAAATAAACCATTTAGTGAAATAATAATTAATAATACCTCTGCTTGTAATTAAGATATACAAATAATTTTTAAAATTATGAAAGCTGATTTTTTTTTTTTTTTTTTTTTTTTGCGTCGCCCTGTGCAAGTTTGGAATGTTTACGCTCCTTAGATTCTGAGATGGGGGCCCCTTTTAAAAATGCGAGTATAAAAAGTCACGTGACACATGCTTAATGTCGACTAAGTGTCCCGTAAGCTTTTGGTCCTGTCGTCTAAATGTCCTGTCGGCTAATTGCCCTGTCGACTAATTGCCCTGTCGGCTAAATGTCTTGTCGGCTAATTGCCCTGTCGGCTAAATGTTCTGTCAGCTAATTGTCCTGTCGGCTAATTGTCCCTGTCGGCTAATTGACTGTCGTCTAATTGTCTGTCGGTTAAATGTACCTTTCGGCTAATTGTCCTGTCGGCTAATTGTCATGTCGTCTAAATGTCGCTATCGGCTAATTGTCTTGTCTGCTAAATGTACTTGTCGACTAAATGTCCTGTCGGCTAATTGCTGTCTGCTAAATGTCTTGTCGGCTATTTGATTTTTTGCTAAATGTCTGCGACCGATTTCTTACACTGGGTTCGATCCCAATCGCGCCCGTCGGCCTAATCGTTCGGAGTTTCCGTGGTTTTCTTCGAGCCGTGGATTTATCCATGCGTAAATACGGTTAGGTTCCCTCAGAAAGACCCCCACGAAGGGCACTCCCCCCCCCCCGGGCCTATATCCCAAGTGCAGATAATTGGCCGTCAATAATCAACCCAACCCAACCCGATTTCTTACAAAATCTACCTAAAAAGCGGGGCAAACTTATTAAAAGTTTTTATGAAGAAAAATGATTTAGTGAAAAAAAAAAAAAAAAAATCCAATTCTTATGATAGAATTAAGAGCATTTTAAAGCCACACTTCTTTTACAATTTTGAACTTTTTACAACAATTTTTTTACGATTTTCTTAGAAGTGTGCTCTGTAATCCTCAGGATCAGATTTCCAGAAAGTTAATGAGTTTAAGAAAAAATAAATAAAATTCCATGACATATGCAAAAATGCATTAAAATGACTATGTATACTTAGCACTTTTTTTTTTAAATAAACTGTTTATATTACTAAAAATGTGGTTTTAAATTTTATGAAATGCACCATAAGGATGAGCCATTCAAAAATTGAGTCAGTTGAAAATATGTCATACGTTACAGTTTTAGCATTTTGATCATGCCGACATATTAAAAAAAACACTAAGAGAAATAGATGCAGTAAAAAAACATTTTTCGTTTATTTGAAACTATAGGATCTTAGCGAAATTTCACCAGAATACACTACAAATGTCTAAACTCATTTTAAGCAAACAATTGGAACATTGATATTTTCGCCACTTTTTCGCAAAATGAAAGGTACTGAGTCCCCTTAAAGGTATCTATCTTAATTCCCCCCTCCCTCTAAATGCGCATAAACTAATTCTTAAGTTTGTTTATTCCCCACACCCACACACAGCAAAGGAACAGATAAAAAAAAAAATTCTTTAGTGTTAGGGGAGAGAGGGGGTAATATGCAATACTTTCAAAAAAAAAAAAAAAAAAAAAAAGGCTAAAATAGGAAAATTTAGGCAGTGTTGCCAGTAGGCTACTTTTTTAAAATTCAGATTGTTTGATTCCCACCATTTTTTAAAAATAATGTAATTGGCCTTATTCTCGCATTATTATTATTTTTTTTTCATAAATATTAACTGCTTCTGAAAATAATCGCTCACTATATATGGTACTTCCTGATGCATTAATGCACTTTTTGGCTAATTGTGAAAGATTTGGAAAGTCTTTCGAATTGTTCGTCCACCACTCCAACGGACACTGTTGTCTTTCTAGTGGCTGGGAAAAGAAATTACTAATGCCTGTTTTGAGAGCAGAACCTCTCAGCCGTAGGCGAGGCAATTAATACAATTTTTCTGTATATTGCAAACAACCGTAATTGCAATGAAAATTTGATTCGGAAAAAATCATGTAAGTGGCACGTACTCTAATAAAGACATTTCATCAATTTTTATTTCATTGATTTATAACTTTACTATTAATTTAACATATATTTTATAATAATCCATGTTGCATTCAAAAGTATAGTAATAATTTATTAAAGATATTTTTGTTGTTGTACATTTGGCAGAGAATGCTGTATACCTGGTTCAAATTTTATTAATATAATGGCAAAATTGAATCCACCTCTTTTTTTTATTGCATTGGCTCTCGTGTGAAATTCATTTGAAGAAATAAAGCCTTTAAATGCATACAGAAAGATAAAGTAGTTACTTGCCAAAAACTCAGCATAGCATCACAGAAAAAAAAAAATTCTAATGTGTTAATTCATGCCAAAAAAAAAAAAAAAAAAAAGAAAAAAGAAAGAAAGAAAACAGAAAAATAAAAAAATAAAAGAACACTTTTTGTGTTAGTCTGTAACGGTTAAACAAAATTATTTATTATAACAGACAGAAAAAATTAATTTTATCTATATTGATTGTACAAGTTGAAAATTTCTCAACTGAGTGAAAAAGTGTAAAAGCCGATAATCGAATCCAGAAACTTTTGGCTTAAATTGGCAATGTTCTTCCAATTGAGCTACTTGGAGCGACAGCCGACCGACACAATTCAATCAGATAACCTTTTGGCAATAGCATTCGGTCTGTTACGTAGTTCAACAGAGTAAGGAAAGGAAACCCACTAAACGATTGAAACATAGCTTCATTATTTTAACACAAATTCTTTATTATTTTAACATAATAATATGGATTGATAAAGATATCATACAAGTTAAAAAAAATTCCAATTGAGTGAAAAGTATCCAGGCAAGGAATCGAGAAACTTTGGTTTAAATTACCAATGCTCAATGTTGGCTGGTGTGCGTTCAAGGTAGCTCAATCCTAAGAGCATTGACAATTTAAGCCAAAGGTTCTTGGTTCGATTTTCGGCGTCGACTCTTTTTTACTTAATTGGAAAATTTTGACTTGTATTATACCTTTACAAATCAGTATGATTGTGGTAAAATAATAACGTTATCTACGTTTCCGCCATATTATGGGGGATCCTTTACCTGCGTCTTATTCTCTTGAGCTGTCTACATGACAGACCAGATGCTATTGCCAAAAGGTTATTTGACTGAATTGTGTCAGCTGATTGTCAGTTCAGCTAGCTCAATTGGAAGAGCAGTGCCAATCTACGCCAAAGGTTTTGGGTTTGATTTCCGCACTAGACACTTTTCCACTCAGTTCGAAAATTTTCAACCTACATGGTATATTTACCAATAAGTATTATTGTGTTAAAATAATAAAGTGTATATTGATTATCAAATTAAAATTTTTCACGTGCCAAAGAAATTGACCGTATGTGCCACTTTGGGCGCGTGCCATATGTTCGCCATCCCTGTTATAGGTAAGTCTACGATACGTTATCGTGTTCGTCGCTTGACCCTCTTTTCTCGAAGCGCTGCACCCATTATCTGTCAAACCCGATATTTTTTAATATATCAACTCGAACAAAATATATATTCATACAATTTTCAACTTTAATATATGTATAATAATTTAATGCATTAATATATTAATTCGTAAATGGATTTTTATAAGCATTTAACTTCCTTTAAAACAAATTGCAAAAGCCTTAAATTTCAGGGCGTCAAAGTTGTGTTACCCCTCAAGCGAAATTTAAGGCTGCATTCAATTCTAACTTTAATTGTTACAATTAAAAGGAAAACGAAAGTTGACAATTTAATTATCTTATTTCCATAAAGGAAAGAACACGCTTTAAACGCTTTATATTTCAGCATGAAAAAATTGTACCACATCTGCCAACTTTTGATTTTTCTCCAAGTCAAAGAAACATGTTTTGAATTTTAAAAAAGGCTACTTTTTATAGGTCTATTGTAATTTAAGCTAGACATATTTTCTAGCGGAACTCTATACACTCAAAAGAAGTCCGTTAAGAGACGTGTACATTTTAGACAATTATATTCGTTAATTATCGAATATTTTCCGTTTTGATGTGTACAGTTTTCCCTCAAAACACTGAAACTTCAACAATCTAAACTAAAAATTACCTGAAATCCTCCAATTTAAGCAGCATTTTCGTCAAATCTCAGGATTGTTCTTGCAACTGTGCTGCAAACACTTTTTCGTTTCAGAAACGAAACGGAATTTTTATGTATGTCTCAGAAAGTTCCCTATACTAAGCTCAAAATTCCCCTCAACATTCAGCTCAAAATTCCCCAAACGTAAATTTTGACAAATAATAGAAAAATATCTGCAAATGACGGGTCCATCAATTGCGCTTTACGGTTTTTTTGACGAACGTTTTTTATTTATTTATTTTTCTTTTTTTAGAGTGTATATAGGAGAAAAAATTCTCCAAATCACGGGGGTGTTCCAGCAATTGTATATTTTATATTTTTTGTAGAGCGTTTTTTAAGACTGTATATAAGAATTAAGCGTTTTGTCTTAAGGATTTCCCAAATATGAGTACCTTTAATATTACATTTCCTATGTCTTGCGTAATGGGCTATCTGCCAAACATTCTTTTCTCCGATCTGCATCTTTTTATAATCTGAATATGACTGTCACGCTGAAACGAGCGCATATCTTTATTTATCTTAATTCCGGCGTTTAAACTAAAATGTTACGTATGCCTTCCTTGAAAACCGAATAACGAATATTCAGCCAAGATTAAAGCTTAATATTTGGTTATATAGCCGACGAATAAAAACCCATTTTTGCTTAAATTTAAGTATAATATACACTCTGCTCAAAATTCTTATATATTGTACAGTTGAAATATATTTTTAAAAATCCGATTTAAACAGCAAATTTTAATTGTTTAAAATCCTTAATTTATACTTAACAAAGTATTAGACAATATATCGTTCATATATTATGAAAAGGACGTTTTCCTAGTAAAGTTTCTTCAGAATCAAAATTATTTTATATAAGTTTTTATGATAATACTTTGTTTCATACGGTTCATTCATTAGTTTACGAAAAGCCGGAACCAAATTACAAAAGAAACAATGGTAATATTTATTGTCAAAATCAATCGGATTAAGAAAGATTAATTGTAGAATTGCTTCAATCAATTATCATCTTTAAATATAAAAAAAATAGATTTCCACCATATACAAGTATTATCGATGACAGAAAAATTGGCAGTATTTTGAAGAAAAGAAGCTATTCTCGAAAAGTGTGGAAAAAAAACAATGAAGATTTTTAAATGCATAAATATTAAAATGAAAAAGTATATATTTTTAAAATATCAATTATACATGATGAATATGAATTTTTAATTTAAAAAGTATTAATGCGCAAATGTGAGTATATTTCTAACAGTATTATTCGGCATGGGATGGGATGGGGGTTTTGTTAAGAACCGGGAAGGGCTTTTGAAGGGAAAGTGATCCAAATTATCGTTTTCGCACAAGGAAATCTTTGAAAATCTTACACAGTCACCTAGCCCAGACCGCGCTGGTTTCGAACCTACGAACATCGGCCCAAGCTCCTCATTTTGGGGCCAGTATGCTAACCAATGGCTCGAGTGTCCACCCCTAATCCTTATTACTATTCGGCATTGTCTATATTAATTTGATATTCATCTGAAACCACACTATTCGGCAGATAAACCTAATAAGCCCAATACCGAATAGAAACCGAATATTCCTTGCAACTCTAAAATGTATCCTATATCAAAATATGAGTTATAATACTTACATTTTTCAAATATGATATCGTCAGGTAATCCTAAATACAGCAATATAATGTTAAATTGATCTCGATCTCGATTTAAATCTACCTACTGAACATTATGATAAAATTATACCACTTTTCATAGCACTTAATGGAGTGGAATGTATAATTAATACCACTCTTTTCATGTCTCAGGTACAAAGTGGTTAAAAAAATGTAAATCCCTTTATTATTCATCTATAAAATTTTCTCTCAATGAACTCACATTTAAATGGCTAAAGAATTCCCTTTTCTTCTTTTGAGCCATGTTTCATGCATAATCAGTTCTTTTCCCTTCCAGATGAATACAATACTTTAATTTCACTTAACATTCATTATTGCAACTTCAAACGCCTTTTATGAGACAGACGTAATTTTTTTCTCCCAGCTTTTATTAGCAAAGATCTTTTATCGCTTTTCATTTAAAAAGAAATTGAGACAAATGAAAGTTTGCGAAAGTGAGCGAATGTTTGGAATTTTTGCTGCGTACAAAGATAAGTATTGGAAACCGCTCTTACATCTTAGGTTTCTCATCTTTCAAAAAACAAATAGGTTTAAATGAAGTGGTGGTTAATAAATTGTGTTTTGGGTTAATTCAGTTAATGCTCCTATGACCTTGTCTGCTTCGAAGATTTTTCTGATGTTGGATTTAAATCTGAAAAAAAAAGTGTCAATTATGAGGCCTCAAGTTGTTATAAAGCATAAAAATACCATGGCCGGATTTATGAAATTAAGGTACCTTATTACAAATGCTGTAAAGGTCTATATATATATATATATATATATATATATATATATTAGCCCTTTACAACATCTGTGCCTAGGTACCCTAATTTCATAAATCTGGCTTTGGTATATATATTAGCCCTTTACAGCATTTGTGCCACTGTACTCTAATTTCATAAATCCGGCTGTCGGATTCCACTTCTCCGTCCACACAACTTCGAAATAAATCCGGTCTTTTGATATGCTGCCACCACCGATATGAAAACGTGATATCGGGCACGATACTTGACGTATATTCAAGAAAAACCTAACTCTTTCAATTAAAGTTAAAGTAACAATTTATTAACACTATTTACATTTAAACTCGGATGTAAATTATCCGGTTTAACACTAAATCAAAACAATTACAGAAAACGCTCTACGTGTACCGCTAGACTACGTTCATTTATTCAGAACCGAGATTTCTATTAATCTCACACACTCCAATCCTGCGTTCGAACTCACTCCGGTCTCAGCGCTCCTACTCTGAACGACCTTACACCTTCGCTTCCTACGTTAGAACTAACTTTCTCTCTCTCGTAAATTGTAGAACACCCTCCTTTCTACGGGGTTTCTCCTCTGTTTCCAAGGGTCCTTGGACAACCCTTCCTCCCTCTTGACGGATCTGTCTTCCTGAACAAAAGAGTGCAATCGCTTTCTTATCTCTGAAAGACCACATTGCAATGGAAATACTTCCTTCATTCTGTTCCACTCGCCACCCTTCGGATTAAGATTTTCTAAAGGACGCCTTTAACGGTACACCAGATACATATACAATACATACAATATGCTAATCCCTTAAGAATAGCTTTCAACTATTGCAGCTGTCAAAGAAGAACCTGACACCCCCCACCTTAGCGGAAAATATGCCTTTTAGGGGCTAATTTTCCTCAAACTATGTAATGTCTGAGAAGAGTTCAACAGTTCCTTGATAGGTTTCTTCATTACTACAATTACATAAATATTTCAAGGTGTCTGAAAATTTAACTACTGACATCTCTAATGAACCATATACTAATGTGATAACTACAGAAAAAAATACACAAAATACTAATACACTGTTATAAACACAAGATGCAAATACAATTATAAATACACAAAAAAATAACGTTACACTAGTATTATGTCATTTCAATGTCAGTCCTTAGGCTGAGATTGCTGGAGGCGGTACTACCTTTTCCTTCCAGTCTTTCCTCGTTACCTTAATTGGTACATCCCTTTCCGCAATGCACCCGCTTGAATGGCTGACTTCTCCCTTTGATGTCCTAATTAAATTTTCCTCTAGCCAATCAGGCACTTGCCTGTCCAAGTCCTCTTTGTACGTAATAAAGACATTGTACAATTTCTGCCTTATCTTACCCCTCTCCGGTTTACGACCAATCCAATTTTTTCTCCATTTCTACCAGTTCGATAGGACCATATAAATAATTTCTTATTTTTCCTTAAGATTGAATTTATGTCCCCAACTTGAATATTTGTTAACCCTTTTATCTCAAATCCCTTCCTGTCTTTATTTTCCGGTTGTTCTCGGTCTAACAACAGATCTTTCCTACAGTCTTCAAACTCCCCGTCACTATCCAAGACAATATCGACTACTTTATTTTTAGCCATAAATGCTCTCATTTCATCTTGATACACCAGTTTCTTACTTCCGTCCCCTAACTCAACTATAACTGCAGGTCGACCTATTTCCTCTTTCTCCTTATTACTCACATTCATTTCCTTCGTTAATCGACATTCTACACATGATTCACAATATATTTTAGCTTCCTTCGCCATATTTTACCAATAAAATGAATGCTCGATTCTTTCTAACATTTTCTTAACCGCGTGATGTTCTCCATATAAGGAAATATGCGCTAGTTTTAGAATTTCCTCCCTTCTAATTTTAGGTAATACTAATTGAGATACAGTTTCATCTACTAATTTCTCTTTATGATACAATAACCCATTTACAACATAGTAAGACCCTTTCTCATTTTCAGCCAATTCCCAAGCTTTCTCTAAATCTTTACAACTCATTTGGGATTCCTGAAATACATTTGAACTACTTTCCGTAACTTGATTAATCTTACTCTTCTCTACCTCGGCTTTTTCCTTCTCATGACTTTGCAAATTTACCGATCTCGTTTCTACGACATAACGGCTATTATTATCATTTCTAATCCTTTCCCTTTCTTTCACTTTATTCCTACTATCTTCCTTACATTCCCTTTCTACCGATTCTCTTAATGATTTCTCGTTGTTTAACCCTGACAATTCATTAGCCACATCAGGATGTAAAATTACCTGTTCCTTACTATTATCAATTATCGCGCAAAGTACATCCTGATGAATTACATTAGTTTGACCACGTTTTGGAATAGCTAAATGTAATTGAATTAACGGCGATTTAACTGCCTTACCAAATATCCCTTGTAAATAGATGCTACCAGCCCCTCTTAGTTTCTCTGCTGGTACTAAATCTTTATGAACGACGCTAATTTGGCAACCAGAATCCACCAATCTTTTTGTTATCTTCCCATTTACACTAACTTCCACTTTCTCGAGATTATTTAACTTCTCTCCAATAACTTTAGCTCTCCAATTCCCTCTTGCTCCGATTCTTGCCATACTCGCTCCCCTTGGTAATTCTTTAATCCCTCGCACTGAGACATTATTGATACTAGCCCTTGGTTCTTGTCGGTTATTAATTTGATTACTTCCCTCATTATTTCCTTTTGTACAAAATCGCTGAACATGTCCTCGTTGACCACACTTGAAGCAGGTAGGCATCGCATCGTTAGGCTTCTTATATTCCGGTTTTCTACCCAAAAATGGACTAACCTCATTTTTCCCACTTTGTCTCCAATTACTACTAAATCCCTCATCTTTTGCCCTTCTAGAATCTTCATTATTCACATACCTTTCTTTACCTTTATAACCCTTATAAGTTACCGCATAAGATTTTTGTTTAGCATCAAAGAAATTATCACATTCCTTGGCAATTTTAGAAACTTCTAACCAATTACTGTGCTGAGTTAATCCAACATGCGTCGCGGTTTCCTCATCTAGAGTAGTTAACAACTTATCCGTGACAATCAACTGATTAACCTTCTCATACGTATCTGCACCTCTAATCTTACAGTAATTTTCCCACGTTGCTATTAAACGTGACACAAATAATACATGAGTTTCATTTTGATTCCTTCTAGCCTTCTTGAAATTTTCCAAACACGCCTTCGGTGTCGGCTCGTGTTCCCTTAGAACTAATTCCTTTAACTTCTCATAACTCTCAATTTGTTCCCGAGTAGTGTATATTAGCAAGTTATCGGCCTTATCTCCTAACATATTTAGCAGAATTTCGGCCTGCTGGGTTTCCGGTACATTTTTTGTTTGGAATGCCCGTTCTAAACTGCTAAAAAATAGATTCCATCCCTCAGTCCCTTCTGGAACCTTGATAGACAAAGTTTTAACACTTTTAATCAATTTCTCTAGGCTACTCTCATTATTATATTCTCTAGACCCATTAGAATTATTTGCCGAACTTTGAATTTTTATCCTTTCCAACTCTAACTCATGTTCCAATCTCAATTTTTCAGACCTTTCTTCTCTATCTAACTTTTCACGGTCTAACTCCCTTTCTAACTTTTCTTGTTCTAACCGTTCCGTAACAATAGTGTTAGATAATTCCATAACGGCTCCCTCTTCATATTCGTCGCTCTCCACTATATTTTTCTTAAGCTTAAACCTGGTATCATCTTCCGAGACCTCAATTCCTAACTCTCCATATATCGCCTGAAGATCCACCCTTTTTAATTTTAGTAAGAAAGCCATACCTTCTACCGATAATTATTTCCACCCTACAACAATACTTAATCACAATATCAAATTAATACTTCCTCAAATCCTACCCTCATAAGTTACCTCCACATATTATACTAAGTAATAATACAATAATAAATTTCCTTAAACAATGATACCCCACAATTTGCTTCCAATAACAAAGTAACAATAATCTCAATTTGACTATTATGCAATACAGATTTTAAATTTATCATAAATAATAAAATACAATTTACACAATAATACTGATACGTTGCAATTTGAATAAAACACTGATGCCAATCACTACATAAAAATATCCACCTAACAAAAATTTGCATGAAATACACATAAATTCCTAAATTTAATCTCAATAAAATATTTCAATTTCAAAATTAGTTCTCACATTGAAAAGTAAATAACAGCACTTTTTTTTTCTCTGGGCCTTCAGTTCTTCCTTGAAGGTTATTTCAATTTAATTTAAATTCTACACAAATTTCCTATCCTCATTTACTATCAATATTTCAAACTTAAAGCAAACAATATCACTTAATTTAAATATTACTTTAATAATAATTTAAATTTAAGAAATTTCAATTATTCCTTCCAACTATTAACACAATGCATTAATTTTAATCATTAATCTTATCCGTTTAAAACAATTAGAAAATCACTTCTAGTAATTAATATAAGATCCTTTTCTTAAAACAATAGTGTAAAATGGTTGTTAATATCTCATTTGATTTAGACCAATTATTATATTGCACATAGATTATTATAAATTAACCACAACAAATTACCATCAATTGTACACAATAAAAAAAAATAGGTTCGAGAATGTCAGTAGAGTAAAATGATCAAAACACCTTACCTCGTACTTCATCCGCTGGGGCAATTCTCTGCTCACTTTTCCACAGGGTAAATCTTGCACTCTCGGGCCACAATCACTGTACCTTGCTTCACAATGCACAAAAAACACTACGCAGAACACTACACTAACACAGCACTACCACTAATTCACTTCACTGTAATGACGATAGACTAGCTGGCCCTGGTCTACGACGATAGAGCACACACACTTCCGCTAGACGATCCGGCATAAACTGACTTAATACGGCTAACTGGCGCTGGTCTTCGACGATAGAGCACAAACACTTCCTCTAGACGATCCGGCACAAACTCTCAGTAACATGGCTAACTGGCACTGGTCTTCGGTGATTCAATCCCGTCGCTGCCAACATTGTCGGATTCCACTTCTCCGTCCACACAACTTCGAAATAAATCCGGTCTTTTGATATGCTGCCACCACCGATATGAAAACGTGATATCGGGCACGATACTTGACGTATATTCAAGAAAAACCTAACTCTTTCAATTAAAGTTAAAGTAACAATTTATTAACACTATTTACATTTAAACTCGGATGTAAATTATCCGGTTTAACACTAAATCAAAACAATTACAGAAAACGCTCTACGTGTACCGCTAGACTACGTTCATTTATTCAGAACCGAGATTTCTATTAATCTCACACACTCCAATCCTGCGTTCGAACTCACTCCGGTCTCAGCGCTCCTACTCTGAACGACCTTACACCTTCGCTTCCTACGTTAGAACTAACTTTCTCTCTCTCGTAAATTGTAGAACACCCTCCTTTCTACGGGGTTTCTCCTCTGTTTCCAAGGGTCCTTGGACAACCCTTCCTCCCTCTTGACGGATCTGTCTTCCTGAACAAAAGAGTGCAATCGCTTTCTTATCTCTGAAAGACCACATTGCAATGGAAATACTTCCTTCATTCTGTTCCACTCGCCACCCTTCGGATTAAGATTTTCTAAAGGACGCCTTTAACGGTACACCAGATACATATACAATACAAACAATATGCTAATCCCTTAAGAATAGCTTTCAACTATTGCAGCTGTCAAAGAAGAACCTGACACCGGCCATGGTATTTTTATGCCTTAACAACTTGAGGCCTCATAATTGACACTTTTTTTCTGATTAAAATCCAACATCAGAAAAACCTTCGAAGCAGACAAGGTCATAGAAGCATTAACTGAATTAACCCAAAACCCAATTTATTAATCACTCCATTTAAACATATTTGTTTTTTGAAAGATGAGACACCTAAGAGGGATATATATATAATTATAATATCATTGAATTTCAAAAAACATATCAAGTTCTTGTAACATTCTAATTAAATCTTTATATATATATATATATATGTAACCATTAAATGAACTTTACAACCACCAACAAAAACTTTGAAATTATGAATAAAATTAAAATAACTAATTTACAACAAAACAGATCCCCCCAACAAACTGAACATAGATACCAAAAACATAGTATAAAAAAAACAGAAGCAGGAATTGAATAATAGAAATTTGTGGAATTTAGACAGAATCTTCAGGCCCCAAATGACTAAATTTCCACAAATATTATGTGTGGTTTCATCTTCATATTAGCCATAAAATCGCTTATATAGATATATATACCGGGTGATCCAAAAGTCAGGACGAACTTTAAAAATGAATAATTCGAAAACGAATGAAGATACAAAGATACGGTTTGCACCAAACGGATGGAAAAGAAACCGGGTTTTGTGTGGCAACGAAATAAAAAATGGTTATGTTGGCGACCAACAGAGGGCGCTGTCGGATTTCTGATGTATCATTATGCAAAGCAACAAACGATACAAAAAGGAACAACTGCAGCAGGTAATGGTAGTCGAAGCTTGTATGCATCGAAATGCTGTCCATAGTTGAGAAAGACCTCTTAGTTAAACTGTATTATAAGAATTCGGAAAGTGCCATTGCGGCATTACGAGCATATCGCTACATGAAGGGTATGGAGATAGCAGAGGACCAATAATGTATTCTGCATTGAACAAAATGATGAAGAAATTTGAAGCTACAGGTTCTTTGGCGTCACGTCAAAGAAGTGGACGTCCCTCAACAGCCGCTGCTGTTGCCACGACAGTGGATCAGACGGTGCAATCCATGTCGGCGGTTGCTGCACATAGGGAGTGCAGTGCTCGAGCAGTTTCGAGGCAGACAGGAGTGTCGTACGGAAGTGTCTGGAGAGCACTGTGAATAACTTTGCAACGGTATCCCTACAAGTTGCAACATAACCAAGAACTGAAACCTTCTAACTTCGACTCTCGCCGATATTGTGGAATTTGGTATTTAATAAGATGGGAGAGCAGCAAGACTGGCTTCACACTGTGCTTTTGGACAGACGAAACGCATTTAACACTCTCTGGCGCTGTTAACACCCACAATTGAGGAGTGTGGACCACAGAAAATCCACATGCATTTGTTGAGGTACCCTTGCAACAGCCTAAAGTGACAGTCTGGTGTGGCTTCACTGCTGATTTCATAATTGGTCCATTTTTTTTTCGAGGAAATGACACAGACGGGTTTCAAAATAGTTTCTGTCACTGGTCAGCGATATGTAGCACTGTTACAGAACAACATTATTCCTGAACTGCAAACGCGACAGGCACTCCAAACAGTCACCTTTATGCATGATGGAGAAGCACCTCATATTTCTCTGCCTGTGCATTGCCTGCTACGCTCAACATTTGGGGAGAATCGCATTATCAGTCGCTACTTTAATCACACATGGCCTCCAAGATCTCTCGATCTGACACCCTGTGACTTTTGGGGATTCTTGAAGTCAAAAGTGTACCGCGACCAACCGGCATCACTAGCAGTACTGAAAGATGCCATCCGCCAAAATGTGTCTGTCATAACGCAAGACATGCTACTAAATGCTGTGAACGGTGTGGTGCCTCGTCTCACAGCAGTACTTCTGAAGGATGGACAGCACATTGAACATTTACTGTAGTACTTACTAACTGTAACTAAGCTGACTTGTAAGTTGTCAACATTTTTTCATTTATAAATCATCTTTTGGTGCAATAAAACACTATAGCGCCATCTGTTGGTCGCCAACAGAACTATTTTTTTTTCGTTGCCACACAAAACCCGGTTTCTTTTAAATCCGTTTGGTGCAAACCGTATCTTTGTATCTTCATTCGTTTTCAAATTATTCATTTTTAAAGTTCGTCCTGACTTTTGGATCACCCGGTATATATATATATATATATATATATATATATATATATATATATATATATATATATATAATTCTATATTTTTCCCCATTTAATTTACCTATTCCCACCTTAAATTACTTTTCTCTTCGTTCCCTAGCTCAAAATTCAATTGTTTCTATGCTTGGTATATTAGCATCTTAGCTTTTCCGTCAAAATTCATTCCAATTTAGAATATACTATTTCTGTCATAAGCCTCGTTTTTACATTCAAAGGGATGCGTTCCAGTATTCCAGAGTTTTCGCGCTGATTTCAGTACCTTATTACATAAAATTTTCCCATACGCCATTAAAGAGTTCCGGCAAGCACGTTGATTGGTCGAAGCCATCTGATGTAATGCAATTTTTCCGTGTCTGTGTGTTCTTATGCACTGACCGATAAAAATGTATGCACGCCCTCAGTGAGAAAATTTTTGCTGCTTTTCCTTGTTATTCACATCCACGCAATCATCAGCTAGCTCTGGAATATATATATTTTTTTTATGTTTGCTATGGAGAAATTATAAATTATGAAGATTATAGTGAAAATATTTACAATACTTTAATATGTTGAAGTGAAATATTTTTCTTGTGACTGATAGTTTTCCGTCAAGCTTGTAGATGTGACTACTCAAATAATTGATTTGGAGTGAACTATCTGCTTTTCTATCATTTTGAGCAAATTTACTATGGATTATCTTCGATTTTCGACTCGACTCACGATTTGCTTCTTCATAAACGACTGCAATACACTATCTACCAATAAGTATTTGGACACCTGTGATCGAAAAGAAAATCAACATTTATTCACATTCAATAGTTAGTAGAGCCTCCACGATAAGCAATTACAGCCGCAACCCCCCTGGGCATGCTTTCTACAAGTCCTTGTATGATAGGTAGTAGTATTTTTTCCCATTTGGCTTGGAAATGAAGGGTAAGTTCCTTCACTGATTTTGGACGGTTGTCGCCTTCTTTAATTCGAAGATCCAACTCGTCCCAGAGGTTTTCGATTGGATTCATGTCTGGGCTCTGGGCAGGCCAGTCCAGTCGATCAACCTCATTGTCAGCATACCAATCCATGGTGGACCTCGCAACATGACAGCTGGCGTTGTCATCCTGTAAGTAACATGGGTTCAACCCGTAGAACTGCCACAAAGTAGGAAGCACACTGTCCAGGCTTCGGTGTTGAGCTTAACATGAATTTGGACCAAGGGTCCCAGACCAAGCCAGAAAAAACATCCCCAGACCATAATTCCTCCTCCGCTGTGGGCACAATGCATTCTGGCAAGAGGCGTTCTCCAGGCAGACGCCACCCAGATCCTTCCATCCGAACGATAGAGAGTGAACCTTGATTCATCACTCCAGAGAACCCGTTTCCACTGCTGTAGGGTCCACTGTCGACGTGCTTTGCACCACCTTATCTGAGCAGCGCGGCTGGACTTGGTGATCAAAGGCTTATGGGCGGCAGCACGACCATGAAATACAAACAGAGGAGCTTCCTTACGGATGGTATTCATCAAAACAACACACCCGGTTGCCTGTTGAAACTCTTAGCGTATATGTGCCATTGGTTGGGTGCAGTTCTTCCGAATTCCTCTGCACAGCACCCGTCGGTCTCTATCTCCCAGTTTCGTGGGTCTGCTGACTCTACGCATATTCCGACAATCACCACTCACCTTCCACTTCTGAATCACATAGGCCACAGTCGATTCTCGGTAATTCAGCTCGCTAGATATGTCCCTTAAGTATCGGCCATTTCTGTGGTACCCTATGGTTACACCTTTCTTGAAATAAGATAATTCTGTACTTCGTGGCATCTTGCATGCGACTGATTCCAATGTTGTTTTCGACAGCATATTTAACGATGGAGAGCGTGACGTGTATCACTACCACAGATTTCGGCATTTGCATAGGTGTCTAGTTACTTATTGGTAGATAGTGTATAGCACTCATAATAACGAGTTATATTCTTCAACTATGATAAAACTTTTTTCAAGTTAAACGCCATAGCCTAAAAAACAGCACAGTCGGGACATAATCAATCAAAGTGTCACATACATGTATATATACCCATGAAATTATGTTATAAGCATACATTTTTACACGTGTAAACATAGCGAATTATTAAATAATGGAAAAAGCTTTGCAAATAGGAAATATTTTTTACTGCAATAAAATATTAATCAGGTTTTTAACATGAAACAAAATTGAAGATTCGAGGGACATTCAAAATTTAGGCAACCCTAGAAACGGGTCAGCTGCACTTAACGGAAAATGATTAAAACAAATTATAAGTTTTCAATTTGAATTAGGGCATTTTGCTATGAGTCTGTGCTTACAAAATTATAAATAATCTTAAATTCATTTCACATTTTATTTTTTATGAGACAGATGTATTTTTTTCTCTTGGCTTCTTTTAACAGATATCTTTTATCACTTTTTACTTAAAAAGAAATTTAGACTAATGAAATTTTGCGAAGAGAGCGACTGTTTAAATTTTTTGCTGCGTACAGAGCTGGACTTAATGAAAGAGAAATCTTGGAAACCCCTCAAAGTTTTCTCATCTTTCAAAAAACAAATATATTAAAATAGAGTGATTAATAAATTATATTTTGTGTTAACTCAGTTAATGCTCCGATGACCTTGTCTTCTTCGAGGATCAAGGTTGCATAATGTCTGTAAAGGAAAAAATTTGTAATTTATTTGCATCGTTATAAAAAGAGAAAAAAATCCAAACTTTCGACTCGCACAAGGCGTAACCTTCATTTAATCTGGCTTTTGCAGAGAATGGAACATTGTATCACATATAGAGAAACAAATGTTCTACAAGTTATCGTGCTTATTGTATCGAATCTGATTTTTTAATTCATTTCCTGGGAATTTTGATTTTATCTTTATTTTTGTAAAAAATAATGCTGTACTGTAAAAATAAAAATATACATGTAAAATAAAATGTATAATAAAAGGATAAGTATTTTATGCCATTAAAAAATAAAATAAAATAAGACAGCAACCGTAAGGATTGTTTTACCAAATTTTATATATTATTAATTTTTTTATATTATATAGTTTTTAAAATAACCTTTCCTGTTATTATCGTATTTTAGATCTACACTATTTGAAAAAAAAATCAGGTACATGAAAAAAAAATTAGTATGGTAAGGTGAATTAAAATGGGTAGGAAAAATACTATTTTTCAATTCTGTACTCAATTTAGTATAAAAAATAATAAAAACATTAAACAAAATTAAAGTGTTTATGCTATGAGATCATTATTACCATAATTAAAGTATTTGATTACTTATATTTTAATGTTAAAACTTTTAAACTTTTTCTTGTTTTTTATACCTTAGGGTAAAATGGATTGTAGGTGGGATAAAGTGGGTAGTGGTAAAATGACAATTATAACTACCTCAAATTTTATGCAAATTATTTTTTTTTTTTACCAGAAAGAAATTTAATTATATGTATGAGGTAAAATTTACATTAAAAAATATAAGTCCCACGTTTGTTATGTTAAAGCTCCTTTAATATTTTAGGAATTTGATATTTCGAAACTGCACAAGCGTCATCATTTTCTGAAACTGTATTTTAATTACAAAACGGCAATTTGCTAACGAATTTCACAATGAAATCTTCATCATCTCTGTCTGTAATCTTCTCAATAAATATTTTAATTGAGTTTTCTTCCCTGCGTATTCAGTTATGGCCCAAATTGCCTCGCAATATCTCAGGCAAACTTGAAACTGGGGTTGGTTTAGCTTTGTCTAATGTTCCTTAAGTAAAAATAGATTAAATGGATCATGTCGTTTTAAAAAATAATAGTGAAATGCTATCAGTTCTACCAAGAGATTTCTCATAAGAAACTTTGCCTTAGCAGATTACTAGGTGCGCAACTAATTTCGGGGTTTCACACATAGCTGGTGATAATGGCCCATGTAGTCGACATACATGTCTAAAGTTGTGTTTTTCTAATAACTTGGATATATATTAACAATAATCAGTCGTAATAACAACACATATTGAAACGCAAAAATATTTGTTCTAACAACGAAAATGTCGAGTTTTGTGCCAAATAAACAGCATTTGTGGGAAGCTTTGCTTTTCTGCTTTAACTTGAAAAAAAAAAATGCAGCTGAAGCACGTCGTTTGCTTGAGGAGGCCTACGGCGAACATGCACCATCGAAAACTACCTGTGAAAGTTGGTTTAAACGCTTCAGAAATGGCGATTTCGACACTGAGGACAAGGAGCGCTCCGGAAAACCAAAAACAATTGAGGACGCTGATCTGCAAGCGTTATTGGATGAAGATGATACGCAAACACAAGAACAACTTGCAGCGGCATTAAACATGACTCGCCAAGGTATTTCCAAACGTTTACATGCCATGGGAAAAATTCAAAATGAAGGAAAATGGGTGCCGCATGAGTTGACTGAGAGACAGATGAAAAATCGAAGAGCCACTTCCGAAATTTTGCTTTTGCGGCATGAAAGAAAGAGTTTCCTGCATCGAATTGTTACTGGCGATGAGAAGTGGATATATTTCGAGAATCCCAAACGCAAATAATCGTGGGTTTCACCTGGCGAAGCATCAACATCGAAGGCACGGCCAAATCTCTTCGTAAAGAAGACAATGCTCTGCGTTTGGTGGGACCAAAAAGAAATCGTGTACTGCACCGTGTCCCAAAAGTTTAGACAATCAATAAAATTTGCATTAACATAAAAAGTAATAAAGTACAATTAAAATTCGTGAGATAGGTAATAAATAAAAGTAGTTTTGCTGAAAGTATAGACACCTGTATTATTTTTGGTTTTACGTTTATAAAAGTAACTAAAAACTTACTTTTAATATTTGGTTGTATTGCAAGGACACTTTATAACATCAAATACACGTTGTTCCATAAAATTAACTAAGCATTGCATTACAGAAGGAGGTATTTTATATCACGCTTTGTCAATTGCAATTTTTAAGTCATTTACACAGGCATATTGCTTTCCATTTTCATATGTTTTACGTATGTTCTCCATGGGAGTCAAATTTGGACTAAGTGCTGGCCAGTCTAATAGTGTGATATTGTTTTGCCTAAACCATGTTTTCGATGATGTGGAGGTATGGATGGATGCCCCATCTTGTTGAAAAACACAGTCCGGTCCTGCTAGCAAATCCATAAATGGCAGTAAATTGGTACGTAAAATATCCTGATAATCCTCTGATTTCATATTTCTGTCTATAAATCCTAGAAATGTTTGGCCGTTGAAAGAAAACCCTCCCTAGGTCATTACGGATCCTCCGCCTTGTTGCCTGCTGAAACATTTCTTGGGTTCTTTTCTTAGGTCATACCAGTAAAATATATGACCATCAGGGCCGTCTAAATTCCATTTCTTTTCATCACTGAAGATGACAGAAATTCATTTTTCACCGTATGACATATGCTTTCTAGCCCACTTTAGACGTGCATCTTTATGTCTCTGCTTTAAGCAAGGTTTTGCTTTCATTCTCCTGTAAACAATATTTGTTGAAGCTTTAATTCTTCTGTGTACAGTACTTTTTGAAATTCTGGAAATTGATGCGATTTCACGCACAGATAAATTATCAACTGAAGTCATTTTTAATAACATTCTATCATCACGTAACATTGTTTTCTTTGGTCTTCCGACTCGTTTTCTTGTACTCCATGTTCCACCTGATCTCAAAACTCTATAAATACTGCTCAAGGATCTCTTTATGCTTCTCGATATTTGTACAGGATTTTGTCCTTGAGCTTTTAAATGTAAAATCTTAATAATTTCATCTTTAGACATTTCTTTAGAACGTGGCATTTTTATTAGAATACGCAGGAAATGTCTTTTCCGAATCACAAACAAAACAATACATTGAACTTATTTGATTCCACAAAATTTCAATAAATTATTATGCTAAAAATACAGCAGATGATATTTCAATTAAAAGGAAAAATTATTCTGCATTTATAGAAGCAGACGAAAATAAAAATATTTTATTTTGGGAACAAAAATGTAAAAGAAAACATGTAATGCTGTATTGTGTCTATACTTTTGGGACAGCACTTTGTTATATAATTTAATGTATATTTTAAAATTTCAAACCTTTGATCATAATTTATATGTGTATATCAGCAAAACTGCTTTTATTTATTACCTATCTCACGAATTTTAATTTACCTTATTACTTTTTATGTTAATGCAAATTTTATTGATCGTCTAAACTTTTGGGTCACGGTGTATGAGCTGCTGAAACCGGGCGAAACTGTTAATGGGAATCGCTACCGACAACAACTGAATAATTTGAACCATGCATTGCTCGAAAAACGGCCAGAATGGGACACGAGACACGAACGAGTGATATTGCAGCACGACAACGTTCCGTGCCATCGCACTTTCATCGTCCAGGAACACTGAAATGGGATCTGCTACTCCACCCGCCGTATTCACCAGACCTGGCCCCTTCCGATTATCACTTGTTCCAGTCGATGGCGCATGGCTTGGCTGGGCTACACTTGGCCAATTTCGAAGAAGTGCAAAATTGGTTGGATGAATGGGTTCAGTCCAAAGACGCGTCTTTTTATCATCGCGGTATTCATGCATTGCCAGAGAGATGGCAAAAATGTGTAGCTAGCGATGGACGACACTTTGAATAAATCATTTTTTGCATTTCCCTTAATTTTTTGCATTTTTTATAGATTAAAAAAAAACCCGGAAACTTAGTTGCGCACCTGATAGTTCTAAATTAGAGCATGTGTCCAAGATTTTGCAAGAATCACGGGCCCTCCTGTTTCCGCTCTAAAAACATAGAACATTATTGAATCATGTCGTACATTTTATTTATAATTCATTAAATTATTTGAAATTCATTCTACTTAATTTAGCATATCTAAATGTTACACAATGTTTGTCATTGTCACTAAAGAAAATGACTTTTCTGCTGAATAATGTTATTTTCTAATGAACTTCCCTGCTTAAATAATGCAGCACTTCTTAGTCACTAGCACTCTGCCCTTTTTAACACTTTCCAATCTAGTTGAAAAGTGTTTATGACTTCGGTTTATCTGGCCGTCTGCCGTCTGTCCGTGCTCTAACTCGCGTAAATATCATCCATAAAATTACTAAATGTGAATATTTTAATAGAACTAAATTTTATCATGCTATATATCCACATCTATTGATCATATACAGGGCTGCACAAATTAATTCGACTACTTTTTTGACACTGGTAGGTAATTTCGCAAACTGTATTTTTCAATGTGGTGTATGTTTTTAAAACTGTTTATACTTACATATCTTATTTCAGCTTATTTAAAGGTGAAGTTTCGTTACAGTTTTCTTGCTGTGTTGGAAAGTGTTTCATAATCTATGCTTGACGCATGATTTTTCGTTCTTGTTAATTGTAGTATGAATACTAGTTTGCCCATCATTTGATTTTGATACAGAAATAATTATCTTATTTTGAGTTGATCCATGAATGCATTTTTGTTTGCTGCGCACTATATTAGAAGATTCTTTCCTATTAAGCGATCTGCTTCTTCAAGTAGAATGCGTTCTATTGAATCCGATTAAATTCATCACTTCTCCAGCCTTATTTGAAACTTGCTTGCTTTTTGTTTAGCATTTTCCAAAGATTTTTTGCTCCTTCTAACAAATCTGTTAAGTGGAAATTGTTTTAAGTATAGCATATTTCTGATCTTTGTATGGAGAAGAAGTAACAGAAGTGAAAGAAACACTTGAAGTGTATGTTCAAGAAGTTTATCTGCAGTAGTTGAAATTGAACGTTGAGTTACATCAGTTGTGTTTTTTCCAGCTGTCATATATCTGTGTGCTACAGCACTTTTACCAAAAGCGCTTTTGCAAAGACCAGATCCTTTATAACGTTTCAACGATATGTTGACCCTTCAAAATTTTAAGGAGTTGTTTCAGTTTCAAAGGTTCAACAGCTTTGGATATTTGCTGAATATGGTTATCTTTGTACCATGCCTTCAGAACATGGGTGCAAGACCTTCAGTCCCAGGACTGATTTCTGTCTTGGTGAGATTTTGACTGATAGTCAATTATACTATATATATTTTAATAAAAGCAATTTTACAAGCAAAAATTTTTAATAACTTTCTTTTATTGTAAAAGATTAATTTTTAGCCATAATGTAAACCAAATAGAAAACTTCTAGCCCATCTCCATTTGGTTATACGTAATAGAAAAGTTTTTATTCTTGGCTTGAATGGACTTATTGCATCCATGCTTCAGAATTTTTCTCCAGGATTGCTTCTGTGGTTTTAAAACCCTAACACCCAAAGGTTGTACCACGTGACTTGTGTTTGTCAAAAGACAAAGAATGATAATTTTATTGTCTGTTGCTTTCTTTATCGTTTTGTATGTCAGGTGGCTGCCATGAGCATTAGATGTTAGAAAAATTGGTTTTTCTATTTGTTTTTAGATGCTTGGCTTCAATGTTTTAAGTAGAAATTTGACGTATTCTAGATGGAGTACGTGTGAAATACAAACAAACGCACTTTTAATATATAAAATTAACATATTCCCAAATTCAAACAGAACTAATTCAAATTATAATATTATTTCTTTTCAGATCAGTTATTCATTAATTACGTCACGCAAATTTCGGGTTTTTCTTGCAACCCTGTAATCGCAGGTTGTCACATTCGAGTGATACCCTCCACCCTGTTGCGACGTCACAGGTTCTGAAACTATTAATTTAGAACTACTTTTATGCAAAAAAGTTACATACTTTCTATTACCTACTGATATAAATACAATAAAATCATCAAGATCTTGCGTGCTTTTATTTCAAGCTGTTGAATTACAAAGAAAAAAGGGAATAATTTACGTGAATAAAAGTACATAATTCTTTATGTACTTTATTATGTTTCTTTAAAGCAATGCCTACCTAATTGTTTTCATATTTTACATGCA
Source organism: Maratus michaelseni (assembly GCA_963931845.1). Taxonomy (NCBI): domain Eukaryota; kingdom Metazoa; phylum Arthropoda; class Arachnida; order Araneae; family Salticidae; genus Maratus; species Maratus michaelseni. The sequence continues at coordinate 422,213,246 of OZ007586.1, forward strand.
ACGTCCCAACGTGTTAACTTACCCCCCCCCCCCTTTCCACGCCTCCCTGTTACCCTGTATTACACTTAATTAATGGTTGGACATAATTAATGGACATAATTAATGGTTGATCCCCAAAGAAGTAAGTAAAAATGCCACCAAATTTAAAATAAATATGTAACTATTAAACATTTTACACTAAAATTCCATTTAAAATCATTTTTATTCCTTAATATTCGTAAAATTTCCAATGAAATTTTAAGTCTAACTGATACCCATTTTCCCCCATTACATAAAAATACTCACCAAACAAGAAGCATTCAAAATATTTTTTACCTGTTTTTGACAAACTGCAGTTCAGAATCTCTTTCCGCCGAATAAAAGGTAAAAAATATTCACAAACTAAAAAAAATTATAATTTTTTGGAAGTTTTTAGGAGAACAATAAAAAAGAAGCTATTCTTTAAAAAGAAATAATGTTGTATATATTGGCCAGATTTAAATTGGCACACTTACTTACGGAATATAAATCTCCCTATAAATGTCTGAAAATATTTTACGAAGTTAAAACTTAGTTTTTAAAGCACAATATATGTTCAATTCATAAGTTTTAAAAATTTACCCATTTTACCCCACCTTACCCTATTTTAATAACGAAATATTACAGATAAACTTTACTATGGATTGAAGCCTATCCAAAATGGTTAGGCACTACTAACTAGTAGTTTCTAGCTTAGATATTTATCATGATTTAAAGCCGACTTTAGTATTTAGATCCTGGTTATTTAGGACTCAAGTTTAGTTTTCCCCAGACAGTTTCAAGAGTGCGCTGCGGCTTACCCACCTTTGTTTAAAAAATAGCACCCTTCTTACCCTTCATTCAAAAAATATCGCCCTAATTGTCTTTTGTATCAATGCCTTAAAATGAAACTGTGAAAGATTGGTGAAACAGTGTGGCATTTAAAATAAAATCATTAGAAAAATAAAAAGTTTTTTTCTTTTTAACGAAACTTTTATTTTTTTAATGCGTTTTTCCATTTTAATTCTTGACAAATTAACCTATAAACATTTTGCTAATGCCTTGTATTATAATGGCTAAGCTATATATCTATACATTAAATATGTAATTAACCATTTCTTTAAAAAAAAATCCAAGCTTTCTAAGGTCTACTTAAAAGTGCGGTATAAAGACAAACATATAATAAATGAAACTATTGTACATGACCACTAACATACGTAGCTAAAAAACAAAGGTATGACAAGTTAAAACTAAAAAAAAAAAATATACATATATTGCTTTCATGATATAACTTATTCGTTAATCTGTATCGTGAAACGAGAGTCCTGACTTTTAACACAAGAAGTACCCTGTCTCTTTTTAAACCTGGGAAGTGTCAGTAGTCCGTCAAAACCAAACTAGTTAACACACTTTGGAAAAGTTTCATTTAATACGAAATTCTATTTAAATAATCGAAAACATTAACTCAACTCAGACCCAGAAAACAACAAACATACACAAAAATATTTCAGTAATTTATAAAACCAATTTTTAAATTGCATATTATGAACTGTGTTTCCAACAGGTTGATGTTAACTTGAGACAAAACTGTGAAAACTAAACTTTTTCATGAGAAGCTCAGGCACCTTCTCCACTAAACCAGGGTTGCCAGTTTGGCCTCCTTTTTTATTCAGAAATTACGAATAGTAATTTTTGCTTTAATTAATGACAAACATTTCATGATTACATAAAGTAAAAATTCTTCTCTCGGAATTTCCCGTGTGAATTCCGAATAAAAAAGGAGGCCAAACTGGCAGCCCTGAACTAAACTTATACACAACCATGCATGAAGCCGAGTATTATATAGCCATATTATATAGCCATAAACAAGAAATAGCTACCATAGGAATGATTTCAAACAAAAATATAAGTGATATTTTCTAAAATATCACAAACCAATAATAAAATTATTTTCACAATTATTCATTTCATAAAAACAAAAATAAAATAAAAATAAATTAATTTTTAAAAAATTGGAAAAAATCTTAACTAATTATTTGATAACTTTATCTCTTTCTCTCTCTCTCTGTATATATATATATATATATATATAATATGCACGCACACACTCTTTAAACCTCAAAATTGTTATAATGGATAATGAAGCTCATCTTTAATAATAAATATAACTTAAAAGGCGTAAACATATCAAATGCTTTTTTAAAAGTGCATTTAAAGAAATAATGTTTTATGAAATCCTTTGTACAAGTTTACAGTCATTTTTTAAATCCACTTTACGATAGTATATTTCATTTTACAGGCCAAAACACTTTTTATAAATTTTTGTTAACACGTCTAATAAACATCCTGAGTATCTCCAAGAGTTTGACAAGGCGAAACCATGAACTTAACCTGTGTGACTATTTTACTAATTGACCTTATCAGCAAGGCTGTGCGGTCTGTCGACCTGAAACAAGTAGCCATATCGCAATCCGTAAAAATGGTAAAAATGTCATCATAAAGAAAAGAATGGTATTTTATTTTGATTTTTGTTTCATCCTTAAACTCGTACAAAAAAAGAAGTATAAAAAGGCAACCCATCGTGCAACAGGATTGGCGATAGCTTTGCGCCCTTTTAAGGAAGGAAGGTGGGCCGTCAAGCAACGACGCCCGGCGAATGAGCACGGCTTTGTGTTTATTTTGGTCGTCGAATTTTTCATTTGACAGGGCGACATTCCATCACACCCAACCAAAAAGTAAGTAAAAAAGTTTCACCAACCTGTTTGCCCTTCAGCCACCGAAATATCCCTTCGGATGGGGTCATTAATCCAATTTCCCCCTTTGCATTTCCCGACACACGATAACTTGTCGCCAGTGCCCACCTTCATTTTGAAAAAATCTCCAGTCAAGTTTAAAAAGTTATTTAAATTTGTCACACGACATTTTAAAGTCGATATTAGGAATTGAAAGAAAACTTCTTTCATTATCCAAACGGAAGATATAATTGTAAGATTCAACTTTAATAAGACATGCTAATGCATTTTTTTTCTGATATTAGATTTTAATTAAGAATACGAATGTCAATTCATCAAGATAGGAGATTTTATTACGAAATTACCTTCGCATGGTGTCATTAATGTAATTTCCATCAAGTTTGTTCTTTTCTTGCGATATATATATATTTCATACTATAACTTTAACAAACCATAAAAGGCACGGAAATATTCCGAAATTAAAAGAATAAAATATTGTATTGCCTGTGAACTACCAAACAAAATTACGCGTACATTTTCACATATCGTCGCTACCATGTCAAACTATCGAATGTGAAAAAATGCATTTTTCATTACTTTTAAAAATGGTCCCATTGTCACCACTAAATTTTAATAGTATACATAAAGTAAAAAGTATTTTCTCAAATTTTCCGGTAGGAATTCGGCATCTCTGAAACAAAAAAGGAGGCCGAATTGACAACCCTGTTCTTCACATAACTTTTATTAGTATTTTTACTAGGCGAAGATTTCTAATAAAATTTAGTGGTGACTAAATTTAGTATAATGTTAACTTATTAATTACTAAATTAATGTTTGAGCCTCTTGGTTTTGTTTTCACCAGTTATGTGATTTGTTTTGAACAATAGACAAAGAGACTCTAGTTTTTGTCTCACCAAATTCAATTCCCACATTTCTCTTTTGCTTTTCATTTAATTTTCTCCTGAATATTTTAGTTCTCGTAAGTGGGATGTCAAGCGAGAAAGTAAAATTGCAGAATAAATTATGAATGATTTCAATGCATACATAAATCATAACTTATATTTATTACAGCAAATATTCACAATTTTTGAAACATAAGTACTAAAAACTAATAACTTGTTTTAGTGAATACATAAATAACTATTATTAATATTTGACTTGGTCTACTGTAATGTTTAGAGATAGTTTCAAAATTTAGCAGATGCTAAGATGCTAAAAAGTAGTAAATGATTTTAAAAATTCTGTACGTGTATAAAATGTTACCTAAAAAAAAAGAAAAAAAAGAAAAAAGAAAAATGAAAACCTCTTTTTTATCTTCGTAGATTTCTTAATAGAACTTTGAAATATGTTTACTCTTATTTGAATAGGCTAGGATTGAGGGAAGAGAAGTAAAAGATAAATGAAATTTTGACTCTTCCACGCTCATCCCTGGTTTGAGTGGTGTAAAAAAGTCAATTTTCTTTGATTTATTGATTGTTAAGCATTTTTTCAAAGATGATAGCACCACTGGTAAACAATGTTTTTTAAAGGAAATGTAATCAGGTAATTACAGAAGTCATCGAAACAATTAAAAACATTTGCAGTATAATTCGGGAAAGGCAGCGTATACGGTGTACAAATTTTTACGGCAAGATCAGGGATGAGATTTCTCCGCTTTTTTGCATACCAGTATAATCTTAGAGAAAACGTTGTTCTTTTGAATCGCGGAATGTTCCAATTAAATAAAAATACATTTTCTGTAAGATTATACTGGTATGCAAAAAAGCGGAGAAATCTCATCCCTGGGCAAGATCTACACTTGGGATGCGCTAGAATGGTAATTTTTTTCCGCCTGAGCTCAGCTCGGGTAAAGCCAGGTAGGGGTTAATATAGATTATAATCAGCGATTCTAAATTATAAAATTCAAAAATAATTTAATGTTTTACTCGATTAGTCGAGGCGCAGCTGAGCCACTCTCATGACACGCTCGTGTGTCGCGGCGCACATGTTGAGGAATAATGTTTTAAAATATGGTATTAATCATTTACATTACACACTAACACATTTTGTTCCTTCTTTATAATTTTTTACCATTTACAGCAGGTTAATATCCCAGTTTTGAAATTCTGCTTACAATTTCTGTCTATGCTTTGGAAAATAATTGTTACAGTTTTTTTTGCAAGTGGCACTAAAATTTTAAGAGTGTGGGATTTTATCTATCATTTATTATAATCTAAAAGTTTTAGAAAATGTAAGAGTTCATCTCAAAATCTTGTTATCGAATCTTGTCCAGAAAATCCGATCTTACTAAAACGAGTCTAACAATCATCTTTCAAACCAAACCAGTGTCATTTTTTTTTTTATAGTTATACGTGAGTGAAATAATGAAAAGTTTATCTTATAAAAGAGATATACTTGAATTGTTAGGTTCATCCTTTCCAAGAGCATTAGTTTGTGATAAGAGACAAAACATATATTTGCCTCGTGGCATTTTAGAATACCTGATCTGTTTCTAGTTATCCAAAATAAAAGTTAATTAGTAGAAGAGAATAATTTATTCACTTTTGCAGAATTTTAGCAATTTCAGTATTTCAAATTACACTTATAAATATTCTGTTGCGCGTGAAATTTTGTTCGATTTCAATAAAATGTTTTTTAAACTTTTAAAAATTTCATGGAGCTTTTCGTTTTAATGTATCATTTCGCTAAAAGGAAAAAAAATGGCCTTCCTTTATGGCACATTGCGTTTTGGTTTTCGGAACTGGAGTATGTAGCTACTGTGCATCTACTGCAAATAACACTTTAAAGAACTGACGCGCAGACCCATCATGTATTCAAAATATCAAAATGACTGATTTTGTTGTACGGGATTTAAAGAATGACTGTAAAATAAATTGAAAAGTATATAATAGGATAGAATTCTTCTATGCATATAAAAAATTGTTGACCATGATTATTGCAATTGGAAATCTTATTATAATTAAAGTATGTGTATTTTATGTGCAAGGATCGATATAAGGAAAATTTGGGGCCTATTTAGGGCCCTTCACAAAAATACATTTAATAAAACAAGTCCCTTCACAAAACTCCTCTTGATAAAACAGGCCCAGTCACAAAATTATTTTTAATAAAACAGGTCTCTTCATGAAACCCCTCTTAATAAAATAGGACCCTCTCAAAATTCCATTCCATAAAAACATACTTTTCATCAATTATTTTTATTTTGTTAGGTTTTAAAATGTGTAATTTGCAAACAAAACAAGTTCACCAGAAACGAAATCTTTAGCAGAAAAGACTTACAGAAGTTATCATTAATAAATGCTTAGTATGAATTTGAATAACTGAATTCTATCTTCTGTTACAAAATGTTATTTCTCCCCAAAAAATAATAAATTTCACAAAAAAAACTTTTACTTTTCACAAAATGGGACCCAAGAAAAATCACTGCATCGACCTCTGATGTGTCTTTAAAAAAATGCAGATTAATATGTGCCTTAAGTACACATTCAGTAAATAATTAACATCTTTAACCGAGCGAACTTTACTAAAACGTATAGTACTGGATCGTGTATTAATTGATTAATTTATTTGATTCAAAAGAAGTAGCTATTAAATTAGAAACAAAATACTTAACACTTTAATTTTACAATTTAAATTAGAAAATCTAGGGATTTGTCCATTATCACGTTCACTACCGGGTTAAAATTAACCCTTCTTTGCATGAGTTTTTCTTTTACAATTGTTTTTTATACATATATTAAATATTAGACACCAGAAATTTTAAGATAGATTTTTAAATTTGTTCAGCAACATAGTTCACGGGAAATTTACTACATTAATATTTCTATATAAATATAGTGGTGGCGAAGAAGTTGATTTATTTATTAAAAGTTAAATAAACAGTGATGGAAATTTCCATCACAATGCAAAGAAGGGTTAATGTATTTTTTTTTTTATTCAGAAATGTCGAATTCATACCAGAAAATACTAATAGCAATATTTTCTTTATTTAATGACAGACATTTTGTAATTACATAAAATAAAAATTCTTCTTTCAAAATTTTTGGTACGCATTCGTAATTTTGGATTAAAAATGAAATGTTAAATGAATGACCAAGCGACGCCTTCGGTAACGAACGTATTAATTTACAAAAATAAATGTATGAATATTGTTCAAGTAACATTTATTGTCTCACCATTTATCATTAGTTAAACTGATTTCCATAATTAAGCAATTATTTTATTTTTAAATGAAATTTTTCTGGCTGTAAACATAAACTCATTTTTTTTCTTCCTAAAACTTACAATTACTTTTACTTCAAAATAATTGTATTTAAATATTTACACTAAATGTAAAAACTTATTCAGTACCTTTTTATCCACTGATATTTTTCCTTAAGGGAACATCATATCTCCATTCAAGACCTTTTGTTCCGTGGTAGAGCCTTTGTTTCGTTTTTACCAGAAAAATCGGAAAACAATATTATCTTCTGATCGACAACGAAAAGTAATTAACAGCCTTAGACTTCCTTGGGGAATGTTTGACGCAGAATTTTTTGTGTGCATTTTCCTTTTTGCGGTTTCCATGATAAAATAATATGTTACTAAAATAAAATAAGCGTCAATTAAAACAATATGTACGTATTGAATTCTTGCAATGTGAAAATAAAAATAAGTTGAAATAAGAATTTGTTTTTCAAGTGAAACAATAGTAAGTGTAATTTTACTCTTTCATCAGCAATATTATTTTGTTTTATAGTTTCCTTTGTTGATATTTCAATTAATTCTAAAGTGCACTTTTGTTGTAGGTATGTTTTAGCATGTAGTATGCAAGATTTGCCAGTTCTTTAAATACATGTTCATATTTCCATTAATGTATGTCTGCCGATGTACATATGGGTGTGTATTAATCAATGTGTGAAGTATTTGCGTGTATGTACACTACAAAGTATAACTGTACTGTACACTCGGGGGTAAAAAGAAAAAAAAAAGAAAAGATAAATATATATATATATATATATATATATATAGAGAGAGAGAGAGAGAGAGAGAGAGAGAACCACATGCATTTTAATTACCAAATTGTCCCAAAGGAAAAGGAAAATATGTGTCCGATTAGGAAATACTATGTATTCTTTAAATTTATGTTAATAATATAAACTGAAAGGTCCGCATTTAAAATAGCTATAAACTTTCAACTTTCCAATAATAATTCTCTAATTTGACCAAAATATTTTGATTCCAAAGTGGAGTTTAGCTTTAGATACCAAATTTATTATTATTCGGTGGATAAATTTAAGAATTTATGCAAAATTTTGACCTGATTAAATTAATTTTATTTATATTTCCTGTAATAATTATTTTTGATGTTGTTTTTTTCTGCTATATTAGTATTAAATATCCATAACATAATTATTGGATCTCCGTGCTTTTTTTTTTTTTTACTATTTTTATATATGAAATATGAAATTAATATTTTAAAAAATCATGTGCTATAAACCATCAATAATTTAACAGAAATCGTTTTCTTTAAGATTCTAACATGCGTATACAAAATTTCGATAACTAGTTTTTGAGTTATCCTAAAAAAAAAAGAAAAAGAAGCACCAATGTTTAAATATTTATAGTAACAAGCAACCCGCTCCGGCTTCGCACGGGTGCCACGATGTTTTAAAGATCTAAATCAGTTATCTATAAAGTTCAAACTCAACATCATTTTTAATTTTGCTCAAATAAAGAGTTACAGATTACATTTGATTTTTTATTTTTTATTTTAATTCTATCAAGTAAAAACACTGCCGATGTCATACATAAAAATTCAACTGGAAATGCAAAAATAGTCTGTAAATGAGAGAGAAAATATACGATACATATAAAAAATATTTTTAAAAAATCGGCTGCTGCGACTGTCACGACTTTTTCATAAAGCAAGAGACCCTAAAAGTACATGTTTTCTTATCCAGGCGCCAAATATAGGCAACAAAAGTGATAAATTGCCAAATATTGTTTCAATGGCCGCCTTTGACATTGAGTATTTCTTTTAAGCCGTACAAGTATTCCTTTCATATTTAAATTAAATATCTTCGTTTTATAATATTATTTCTCATTAAAGCTTTCTTATTTGTATTTTAAATAAAATCAGTAATAGTTTATTTTATTTTATTTTTCGAGGTGTTTGTATTTTTTTCCTTTTTTAAAAAATCTCTAATTGATAAAGCCATTTCCCAAAGAACATTAACCAAACAATAGCATAATGTACCGTCGCCAAGATGAAAAAAATATACCAATGGCAACCTTTTCGTCCAAAATAAGGATAAAATACCAAATTTTATTATAAAAAATCCTGGTTATATCAGTATATTATATACATCATAATTGACCGCGGGAATTTTTTCTATCTGATCGATGGTGCAAACCGTATCGGATAGTTTTTGAAATTCCCCCGACATAATTACCCTGGACAGTTTTAGGGCTTTTAGCTTTATAATATATATGATTGAAAAAGTATTTAATTTCATGAAAAGTTTTTATAAGTGTAACAGTAATATGAATTATATGATAGAATACATAAATGAATTAATCCGCGTTTTTCTAACATTTATTGATATTTCCTATTGTAAAAATGTTAATAAGATTTCTAATAAATCGAACCTTATATTAAAGAATCCCGCCTCTTCCCAAATTAGGCCAGTTTACAAATTGAATATCTTCAGAACATTCACACAGCCCACCTGTTTGACTAGTGGTTAGGAAGCTATTGGTCAAACGATGATGGGTTCTGATTTCTGACTCAGGCATGGATGTTTGTAGTGGGTCGGATTTACATGGAGGCCCCGGTCTGTTTAGCCTTCGTGTTCAAAAGATGACAATAGCTGCCCTAAACAAGCCAAATTAAACCAGAACTATTCATAAAAACTTCATTGAAATTTATTTTTAGAATATTTTCAGAGTCTAGATTCCTACTGAGGTATCTAAATTAGGTGTTCGTATTGAAAATCGAGACTGCTCTCAAAGCTTTTGATTTATATATATATATAAATTTAAAGAAGTTATAATTATCAATCGAGCGGCTTTTACTGTTTTAATTTGTAATAATTTGGCGATTAATATATATGCTCTCTCTCTTTTTTTTACTTGAACTTGAAGATATAGAGATCCACATTTAGTGCTCTTTATATTGGGGTTGAACAAACTGAATGCATTTGAGCTTAATCTAACTATGGAGAAAGTGAAACGCAAATATCTACAAATTCATGTGGTCCAATTGACTGTATTAATTTATGCATGTATATTTTTATATAATAAGAGATGACATGAATGCATTTGCATCATTTCATAAGTTATTACTATAAATGCGGTTTTGGATCAATTTATGAGCTTACATGTTCAAACGCAAGAATCCTACGAAATGCCCCTTAGTATATAAAATTCTGGACTCTCTCCGTTTCGAAAAAAAAAGAAGACAATCAAGAAGGCAAAGAAATGTTACTAACGAAATGACATCTTGCACTATCTCACAGCAAATTCAAAAGCCTCGTGGTCTTATATATTAAGGAATAAGCGTTAATGAGGTATTTAAAAAATTAGATTTCTCAGATTTTATTTTCTATAGCATAAAATATCACTTTAATGAAGAGATATCTAGCTACAAAGTACGATTTTTTCACCGCCAAAAGTTAACTTTAGATTAAAAGAGTTTTTATGTTTTGCAATCATGACTGCTAATGACATAATCTTTTTTTTATTGTGTAATAGTTCTATTTCATTTTGAATTATTAATAATATTTTGGAAGTTATTAAAAAAGTTTGAGAATCTCTTAATATACTTAAATAAACTTCGATACATGTCGCTTTTATGCCATGCACTGTAAAATAGTTACAGAAAAGCCACCATAATATAGAAGAAACGTTTGCAAAAAAAATAGTGTAACCTTGTCGTTGCGCAGAATTCCCGAAACCGTTTCATTATCTTCAGAAAACATTTGAAGAAAGACCAATCAGAAGCACCAGAAAACTATAGACTTCCGAGGTTTAAAGAAACGTTTAAGAGATAATAGGGGCTCTTTGCTGATGCTTCTGTTAATTTCAGGAATATACTTGTTTCTGGGGATTTAAATGGTTCTTTTCAGAGCCAGATAATTGCACAGGCTCACGGGGCACAGACCCCAGTAAAATAATACAACTAATTGTAACTTATCGCCTTGTTTAAATGCATAATTTCTGACATAAAATAGGAGAACATTTTTATTCGAAAATACTAGCGAGTGTATGTTCTGATTCCCAAGACTGCTTAACAAGGACATGGCTATTCTCCAAAAGGTTTCTGTAGATAAAGGGAAACTTTCAATAACAGTTGGTTTTACAAAGGTACACTCAATTTCCGTAAACGTCTCTTCCAATTAAGGAAACGATTCAGTAATATTTTACAGTGTGTTTTATTGATATTCAAAATTTCTTGTATTCCTTTTTATTGATTTGATAATCTTAAAACTTTATTTTTCTTCAGATCAGAAGTTTAAATATTGTGTACCATTAACTAAATTTGCGGCAAAGTCTTTCCTGACGTGTCTGTCATATTCTGGAGGGATTGTGTGGCCTCATAATGGAGCCGACACCCACGAACGTTTGCGTTGAAGATTGTTTGCCCGACATGATGGTTGAAACTTCAGAGAAACTTCTATCAAAATACAGTATCTAAGAAAAAAATATTGCACAGGTATCTAAATCGTTAATTAACGTATATAGTTCAGTCAAAATAAGAAAGGAAAAACAGTAAGTCTAATAATTAATCGTTTATAATCAATTTTTAAATCAGTTATTTCTCAAACTTTTAAATGACTTCCAAATTTTCCTTAAGTAAATTGGATTTAGCTTAATAATAATTTTAGTCGAATTCTCTTGTTATAAAACTCTTTCCCTTTTCACTTAGATATCATGTTCAATGAGATATTTTCATTGAACATTACTATCAAACTATTCGACATTCTATGAGTAATACTTACATGTAAATGAATTTGTGGAATTGAATTCATGGGTGCTTAAGTACAGGAAATTTAAAGAAATATAAAATTTTTCTCTTGAATACTCTTTTCTAAACACTTCGAAAAAGCCATCAAACATTTCGTTTTCTACCGTTCTTCAACACCTATCAAATTTACTTCAGGTATGTTTTTCTTTACATATCTTGCCCCAATTTTCAACTATTCAGTACACTGATACATTAAAGGTTTGTACTTTAAAGTAAGTATTATTATTTATTTCTAATAATGTAATTTTTCCCTTTAAAAAAAAATAAATTTGCACATTTTTTTTCACCATCAGAATTAAATTAAGTATAGTTTATTCAGTTAATGGTATCTGAATTTTCAGTAAGTAAAGCAGTGATTCTTCAATTGATTTAAATAGAGGTATTTATATGATATTTATACATCAATGTTTTTTTTTTTTTTTTTTTTTTTTTTTTCAGAGTAATTTTAAGCATGTTGTGATCCTTGAAAAGTCAGATTATTTTGCTTCTGATATTTTTAATTGCTTTAAATTGAAGTATTTATATGATTTTTTGATACTTCACTGGATTTTTGCAAAATAATGTTCAGAATGTTTGGTCTGTTAAAAAGTTGGATCGTTTTATTTGTGACGTTTCTATTGCATTAAATAAAACTAAATGGAAGTATTTATATGAGCTTCCATACTGTAATGTATTTTTGAAAATTAATTTTAAGAATGTTTGAATCATTAACAATGTGTGCATAAAATAAATATTAAAGGAACGTGCAACTGTCTAACAATAATGAATAGTGATTTATTCTTATTTAATAATGTCTAACGATTCAAATACAGTACGAACAGTATATTACAGTGAATATGAAACAACTAATATGTTTAACAACATGAGTTCGATATGTCTGATAAGGACTTGAATATGAAGTGAACAATAAGTAATGCGCATAATAGAATGTACAGTAAAACGTATTATTAAATTTTAGAGTACAAATATGCTCTGTGCCTGTTTAAAAGTTGAATTTTTGTAAGAAAATCTCCCGTTATACAGCCTTAAATATAGACGATCTGGACTCATTTCTTTTTTTTTCTTTCTTCCTTTTAAGTTTTTTTTTTAAACATTCTATTATAATAATAAATATTACCACTATTACTAATGTTTGTATATTTAAAAATCATTAACAAGAAATAAAATTATTCGTAACTTCTGTTTTTCCTTAAATATTTTGGGTAGTATACATCTTTGAAGATTCTTTAGTTCTAATATTTAACGATTTTCCACATAAGGTCATTGTATATAAATGAGATGCGATTTCCCATATTTTTGTCATATTTAGGGTATATTTGGCATTTATTAAATAAATATGTATTTTATTAAGTCGAAAAAGATTGAATATTAGGCTTTCAATTTAAACTAACTTGTTTTTTGGAAATAAAATCATTATCTGTAATCTAAGCAAACAATATATGATTGTCGCATTTAGGTCATTTTTGTTACATTTACAGTAGTTAAAACCTAAATGACACGTCTAAAGTATCTAAATGTGACATTGCATTTTGTGCATGTCAGTTCATCCTAAAATATTCATTTAAATGCTATTAATTATTGAATACTTAATGAAGAGTTGGAATAAAATAAAAAGAAAACTGCCCAGTTAAACTAAGGGCATTGAGCTCACAGGCTATTCACACTAATTGTATATTATACTCTTATTTCAAAGAATTTGAAATATGCCCCTCGAAAAATAAAGAAATCAACAATATATTAAGGGGGGTCATTCCCCCGTTACCCCCCTCATAGTTAACTAATGAACCCCTTAAACTAATCAGGGAAGTCTCTAATTACAATGAATATATATACAAAATTTGAAGAAAATCGGATAATTCTGCATGAAAAACCCATTTATCTAAATTAGGGGGGTTATCCCCCCCTTTCCCCCTTTATACTTAACCAATGAACCCCCAAAACTATTGACAGAAGCGCATTATCAAAATGAACCTATATACAAAATTTGAAGAAAATGGGATAATTCTGCATGAAAAACCCATTTATCTAAATTTAGGAGGGATTAGCCCCCCCTTTCCCCCTTTACACTTAACCAATGAACCCCCAAAACTATTCACAGAAGCGCATTATCACAATGAACCTATATACAAAATTTGAAGAAAATCGGATAATTCTGCATGAAAAACTCATTTATCTAAATTAGGGGGGGGGGGTTATCCCCTCTTTCCCCCTTTATACTTAACCAATGAACCCCCAAAACCATTGACAGAAGCACATTATCAAAATGAACCTATATACAAAATTTGAAGAATATGGGATAATTCTGCATGAAAAACCCATTTATCTAAATTATGGGGGGTTAGCCCCCTGTTCCCCCTTTATGCTTAACCAATGAACCTCCAAAACTAATCAGGGAAGCTCCTTATCACAAGGAACCTATAAACAAAATTTAAAGTAAAACGGTTAGTTCTATCAAGAGTTATCGCGTTACGTACATACATACGTACGTACATACAGAACCGGCGGGCACATAAGCTCTCAGGCTTTGATAGCCTGTGAGCTAAAAAATGAAAGTTGAACCACTTCCTTATGAACTATTCAATATACTAATAACTTAATTTAACAATAGCTTAAATAATAAAAAAAAATAACTTTGATATACATAATATTGAATATATTATAAATAAATAATGAATAATTCATCATTCATACTTTAAACACTTTTAACTTTGACCATGTAAAAAATAAGAGGTAACTAATGAATGACCTGTACAGCATAAATTTTACAAAAGCATTGTCTGTTACTGTATAGTATAAGCAATGCTTTTCAGTATGCCTTTAACTCATTTTTAACACTTTCCAACCTAGTTGAAAAGTGTTTATGACTTCGGTTTGTCTGGGCGTCTGCCGTCTGGCCATCTGTCCGTGCTCTAACTCCCGTAAATATGCTCGGATTGCCCTGCAATTTTTATATGTTATAATCGTTATCTATAGCATGTTCCCTATTTCAACGGAAGTGTGTATCACTTATAGTTTTTTTACAGGGGCTCTCAAAAGAATTCCGTTAACATTGCGGTCTATGGGGAAAACCATTTGCGGTTTACTTAAATAATGTTTCACTATTTTAAACGCATTGAAATTTATATATATCACTAAGGTGCATTAGAAGAAGCTTAATATGGAATAGGGTGTGCATAGCACTTATACTTACTTTACAGGGACAGTCAAAAGAATTCCGTTACATTACGTCTATGGAGAAAAATCGTCTGCGGTTTATTTAAATAATGTTTCACTATTTTAAACGCATTGAAATTTATATAAGGTTCATTACAAAAGACTTACTACAGAATATTGTGTGTATAGCAGTCATCGTTCATTTACAGGGACACACAAAAGAATTCTCTACTGTATGTTAACAATAATTCCTGCAAGTGCGTTTTAAGTTACTGAATGCGATTTTAATTTTAAATCGCTTTTTGTATATTACGTGGTGTGTATAAACTCTGTAGATCCTATACAGGGAAGCACAAAAGTTCGGGAACACATTTCCGTATTATTTAACTCCAGACGGAGAATTTTAAACTGTGCTACGTGTTTCCTAACTGAACTAAAATTTAGCATCCTATGTAGTATATATACAAATCTATAGATCCTATATAGGGCTGAATAAAAGTATTCGGATTACTTAGATGTTATCTTTTAGCTTATTAAAGAGTATGATTCGTAAAATTATTTTGGAAGCGTTGGAAAGTGTTACATAATCTATGCTTGACGCATGATTTTTCGTTCTTGTTTGCTTTTCATCTTCCTTGTAGGCTTCAATATTTTCTTTTTGATTTTTGGAAGGTATGGATATTGATAATTTTGAGGTTTTCTTCATATCTTCTATTTCGTTGTACCTTTACTCAAGATTGTCTTATTGACTGACTTCGTAATTTTGCTTAATTCTGTTTTTGTAACGCTTTTTTTTTTTTTTTTTTTTTTTTTTTTTTATTACAGACTGGGTAGTTCTTTTTTTTCAAAGTTTTGTGTCTTTTTTTTGTTCTTTCACCTTTTTCTCCTGTTTATATATATATATATTTCAGTTTTTAACCCTTCAAAATTTTATCCTACTGCTTTTCCTTTTTTGGCTGGATTTCTATTTGTTGGTAAAACTGTTTAACAAACAGCTTTCAAAAGCATGAGGTGGATCAGCTTCAGGAAAATATATTTGTGAGTGTAATTTTTTTTTGCATTCCAGACTGTTCTTGAGAAGAATATAACCTGTTTTTGCCGCTAGATTTTTGTTTTTGTTTTTGTTTTTTAATATGCATTTATTATATGCAAAAATTCAAAATCTTCATCACTTATATTTCTATACAATGTGTGTTTGGATAGACACATCACACATTATTGAAAAAGTTGTATTACTACCTTCGTGGTGCTCAATTTGAAAACTTGTGCCGGCAGAACAGTCTTCATTAGTTGTTAGGTCCTCATTAGCCATCGTTATTAAGTCATCGTTAACGTCAGAATCAGGAGAAATATTGTCCTCTTTAGCTAGCAGGAAGATCATCACTAATGGTTGACTTATTAACATGAAAATCATCGGTAAAAATCAATTTAATGCCAAGAAACATGTCAATTCAGAAATCATCGTTAATAGCTAAACTCTCATGAGTCAAGTCATTGATTGGTGTATCTCATGTAGAAGTGTTTAATTCATTTAATTCATCTTTCTGGATGTGTAATTTTTGATAGTGCTGAAGGGCATTGGGATCCAAAGATAAATCTGGAACGTCACACCGACTGAATGGAAAAATGCCATATTTTAAAAATCTATTTTAAATTTAATAAAAGTTTTATTTATTTTAATAAAGTTTAAATTAATTAAAGTTTTTCAATCTTAACAAGAATTTTCTCATCTTCAATCATATAAGATTATTGAATAATATAATGATCATATGTCTTTATTCTTTGCTAAAATATACGCCACTATTATTACGTAATACTTTTGATTACAAATTTTAAAGGCATATATTTTTCCATTTTTGATGATTTGTAACACATATTTAACTACCCAATCAAAGAAAGACATCAATGCATGATCATGTGTAAATCCCTAAATTATTAACTAAACGAAGCTTAATTATTCACAATTTCTGCTTTAAACATAATTTTAATTCAAAATATGAAAATAACACAAAAACTTACCTCAGTAAATCTCTTGAAAGCCTCTCTACATTTGACGGATCCAACGTTTCAATGCAGGGATATGTTTCGCATTTTATTCCCGAAGTTCAGTTATTTCATTATATAGCATTTCTATAAGATTCTTGCGTTAATGTTTTAAGTACAAGAACATTGTCGCATTTATGGTCCGTCACATTTAAGTACCATGACCTAACATTAAAAAATTATTTGAATTTAACACCACATCTGTATTTAAAAAAAAAATAATAACGTGATCTATGATAACATTTTTTAAGGCTGCTCGTCAGTAAACTTCCCGATTCCCCTAGCTAATGATAAACCTATCGGTGTAGGATGCATTTGTATATTTAAAATAACTCCTCAGGAAATTAATATTTTTTTTAACTTCTGTTTTCTTTGTACTGTTCTTAAAGGATGCCTCTTTTTTTTCTTAGTTATCAAAATATTTCAAACAATTGTGCTTAATTTATTAATTGTATGTGTTAAAACCTTAGAGAAAATGAATAAGATTTTAACACTTCACATAAAATTAAGTATATATTTTAGAAAATGCTGACAACTAAGAAAAAAAAGAGACATCCTTTAAGAACAGTAGAAAGAAAACAGAAGTTAAAATATTATTTTTCTGAGGAGATATTTTAAACATACAATGCATCCTACTCCCGTAGGATTAACATTTGCGAGGGGAATCGGGAATTTACTGACGAGCAGTCTTAAGTATATATCGAGTAACTAACTACCTTCTAAAATTGGAATGTTTTTAATCTTTAATAGTTCTCAATTTACATTAAAAAGATGCTTACATTTAAGAACACATCTATATTAAAAAAAAAAAAAATAATAAAAGCATAATAAATCGAACACATTGATGACATAAAAATTAATAAATTATTCTTAGTATATTTTTTAAAAAGGAATATTTTAATCACCGCTTAAATATGGACAAATACATTACGAAATGATGTGATAGTATTTCTCTAATCACAGTGTGACACATATGACCTCTATCGACAATCGATCCCTAAACTTTCAGTGATTTTACCTTTAGTAAGTTTGTTTTACTTTTTAAAAGCTAATTTCAGATTCCGATTATTATTTTTTTTATATTTGGGAAAAATACTGGAATAAAAATTTATTTCTAAAGATAAAGTGCGTGTACATATTAAAATGCTGATTTTCGATAAAAATTGGTGTCTGTTTATTAGGTAATTAATAAATTTCTTCTTTTAGTTATTGTTAGAGTTAATAAATAGCAAGTAATGAAAACAAATTAATTAATTTTATTTTATTTTATTATTTATTTATTTATTGCAATATGATATTATTCAAAATGCTTTGCCAAAATGCAAAAAATACGCTGTTTTTTAATCAATTTCTTTTTTAATCATTCCATTAACAGCAACTGCTTTTTTTTCTCACTTCTTTGCTTATAAAATCAGTTTACCCACTAAGTCATTACCCGTGTGTCATCAGTTTGGAAGGATAGTGAATAATAAATGCTGTAACGGTGCAATAATCGAAATTTCAGAAAGCAAGAATGCACTTATGGTGAAATTGTATAGTTTTACCAATGTGCAAAACTCTCGAAATCAACTTTTTCGATTTAATTCCTTTCGCTTGTAAGCCGATTAGTTAATTCTCTCAAAACTTAGGACAAAGTTTTTAAAAAGTTGAAAATATTAATCATTAACATTAATTGTGAAAATATTTACAAAATAATTAATAAGCCGCTCCAAGTGTACAACATTTCCTTCAAGATAATTTACTGATGAAGACTTATAAAAACGTGGCTGCAAAATCATTACCACTAATCAGTTAATAACTAAATTTTAATGTTCTTTGTGATTCTTTTTTGTTGTTGTTGTTTCTGATTAATTCATCTTCATGAAGGCACGAAGTTGATTTAGTTAGTTGTTGTTGTTTTTTTGTTAGACTTATATAGAGGGAAAGGGGTTCAGCTTTTGCATAACTTATGATAAATTTAATCTGAATATTTTGCAATGTATATATTGAATTTTCTTTTTTGTTGTTGTTTTCTCTTCCATTGTATCATTTTTCATAAAGTATACTTAATCTTTTCTTTTTAAACTCATTTTCTATGAGGCTTTTTGTTTTTCGTGGAGCTAGCAAGAAATCGTTATTCGGAGTTAAATAAATTCAAATGGCTTATTTGTAACGTACACTTTTCTGCGCATAGAAGAGCTAAATATTCACATTACACATAACAAGAGTGGAAGTACAAAAGTAGATCTTAGAATAACCATTAAAAAAGCTGCAGAGCAAATACAAAAGAAGCTACTGAAAATACAGGGTAGACGCAAATTAATTGTAATATTTTAGCTGAGTGTAAAATCATCCAGGCCAGGATTTGAACCAGGGACCTTTGACTTAAGCCGCCGACGCTCGACCAACTGAGCTATTCTGGACAACAAATCAGGCAGACACAATTCACTCTTTCAACTTTTTAATAATGACATCTGGTCTGTTATCTGAAACAGTTCAACAAAATAAAACGCAGATAATGGAACTCCAAAAAATAAAAATTAATAGATAATTACAATTCATTAATGTAACACAATTATTCTAATCGGCAAATAAATCATGCAATTTTCCAACTGAGTGAAAATTACCCCTCTTATGACTTATTTGCCAATTGGAATAATTGTGTTAAATTATTGAAGACAAATTAGTTGGTAAATTTCATAAGTGAATAATTTACCAAATATTAATTGTAATAAATAAAAAATTAATATTTAATAAATTAATATTTAATAAATAATTATTAATAAATAGTTAATATTTATTTAATATTTAATAATTATTCACTTATTATTTAATAATTATTTAAAAATTATTAAAAAAATTAATACAACGTTGTTTAATGAATGGCATGTTACTAATTTTGTATCAAAAGTTTGAGTATATACTTCTTACCTCAAGTGATGAAATATTAGTTTGGATTGTTCGCAGAGAAGTTATTCTGTGCTCTCCACGATCACCCTCTAAATTTCAGTGTATGAATTTATTAAAGATCAGATTTACAGTCTTTAATGAATCCATACAACATCGCACTTGGATTGATAGACGTGAACTTCCTGAGAAATATAGGGAAAGAACTGATTTACTAATATTACATTTGCAGAATAACAAAAGACAGCCACATTGAACATTTGAAAAAAAAAGTAAACTTTGTGTGTTCTACCATCTAATATTCATATGTAATGATAATCTCATGTTTGGTTGCATAACCACGCATAATAAACTTTTTTTTTTTTTTTTTTTTTTTTTTTTGCACAACTCATTATTGTCTACCCTGAAAATCGGGTTTCTTTATGACTACATTTAAAATTTATCAACCAGAGAGAAAGTCTCGAAACTCGCTTGTGTCGAAACTGGTACGCGGAAGAATATTTTCAGTATTTCTCCCGAAATCATCATAATATATACATACACTAAATGACCATTCGTCCCCGGCCACTTTCAATTTTAGACATTTTGTCGAATATTTAAAGATATGCTTGACGGATTCTTCTGGAACTTCAGGATTATAAAGAATTTGTTTGGCCTCATATTTATCAATGACGATTTGATTAGGTGGATGATTAGAGGGCAAACAAAAAATAAAGGAAGAATAATAGTATTTGGAATCACCCTGTAAAATGAAATGCTCGAAATGATCTATAACTACAGCACACGAATATGTGGATATTGTGCAAAATGTGTATTCATTTGTGTAAGAATAGCACGTATCTTCATGGAGATTTAGAGATTTCTTAAGTTCAAAAAATTCTTGCGTGTTTTTTGTTTATATCATGCAGGGTTTTCAACCAAATTTAACACCAGTTTCAGAAAACTTGACAAAATGTAGTATGAAATATGAGCAGTTGTATGAAATATTTTTTATCTGCGCATGCGTGAACGATAACAAAGATATTTTTCATTATTTAATAAACTCTATAGAGCAACTCATATAAAAAAAAAGCCAGTCAAATATCGTGAAAATTCAGAATGATATCGGCGATAGAGTGAGCTGGTTTTTAGTTGCTCTCTAAAAGTAACTTAATGATAAGGGATTTTCCACAAATCGTCATGTTTAATTTTTATACTATTTTTCATTTTTTATTGATATTTTAGTTGTCCTTGGAAAATCTTATTGTACCAGGTTAAAATAGTTTTGGAACGGATCCTTTGATTTTGATAATTCTTTTTTTTTTTTCGTTCAAAGAGGCTCGTTAGAGTAGTTAGAGAGCAAATAAAAATCAGCTCACTCTATCTCTGATATCTTTCTGAATTTTCATGATATTTGACTAGTTTTTTTATGTGAGTTGCTATATAGAGTTGACTATTATATCGTGAAAAAAATCTTTGTTATCGTTCGCGCATGCGCATATAAAACGTATTTCTTACAACTGCTCATATTTCATCAAATGTTTAATATGTTTGTATTCCAATAACACTAGAATATTTCTGCTACATTTTGGCAAGTTTTCTGAAACTAGCGTTAAATTTGGTTGAAAACCCTGCATAATATAAACAAAAAAACATGCAAGAATTATTTGAACTTTAAAACAATAATCGCTATATGTCCGAGAATATACGTGCTATTCTTACACAAATGAATACACATATTGTACAATATCCACATATTCGTGTGCTGTAGCGATAGATCATTTTGTGCATTTTACTTTACAGGGTGATCCCAAATATTATCGTTTGTCTTCGATTTTTTATTGGCCCCCTCATTGCCCTCCTGTTCAAATCGTCGTTGATAAATATGAGGTCAAACATATTCTTTATAATCCTGAAGTTTTAGAAGAATTCGACATATATATCTTTAAATATTCGACAAAATGTATAAAATTGAAACTGTCCGGTGACGAATGGCCATATTGTTATATGAAACATCCTTCACTCTGAAGGAAACCAAATGATCGCAGGCATGTGTAATTTATTGTCTTAGGTTTAAAATCATAATGATTTTGAGGCTTCAAATTTTACTTCACATATCATGCCTGCTGTACGCGTAAATAAGATCTAATTTTACACAAAAGGCTCGAATCTCGTCTACTTCTCTAATCCCGACATCCGTTAAATCATAATTGCATGGAGTAAACGTAAAGAGGAGGAGAAAATTACACCGAGTTTTACAGTTAAGCGACAACGTGGGATTATTAAACATCATGGTAGAGCGAGAACTGCTTAGCTAATCACTGACTGTCATATCTTAATAATAGATTATTTGGCCGTATATGGACTCGTGAACTTTCTTGGTGGTTTAGAAAGAAATTTGAGTGATTAATTTTCTGCCTCCGATATAAAAATATTTTGTTTATTACGTGTAGGTTAGTGTCTTACTACTTACATATTATCTCATTTGTTAGACTGAAATTTATTTTTAAAAATTCACTATCATTCTTTAAAATTTATTATTGTTTTATTGTGCCGTATATGGGACACATGAAGTTTTTTGGTGATTTAGAAAAAAATTGTGTGATTTATTTTCTTTTTCAACATACAAATATTTCGCCTATTAAGAGCAAATTAGTGTCTCACTACTTACGTATTTTCTCATTTATTAGTTACAAATTTATTTTTATATATCTTAAAAAATCATTAACATTCTTTAAAATTTGATATTGTTATATTTTGCTGTATATGGACTCGTCTTAATATTTTTAAAGATAGAACTTTAAATCTTTCCGTAACTTTTGACATTTCAAAGCGTTTGCCTCCTTTAGTGGCATCGAAGCCACATTATTTATTCTGAATGACCATAGGACAGTAACTGAGACAAAAAAATTAACAACTTGAATTAAAATAATTTAGAAATAGAAAAAAAAAGGTCTTCAAATTTCGTTTCAATTTAAGATCTTTTTACTAAATCATCTTCTCATTCTTCATTATAATATTTCACCTACAGCTGTTGAGAATTCGTTTGCATATGAACATAAATTGAAAGTTCAAACCCTTTCAAAAATGCAGATTTTTAGAAAGCAAATTTTAGCTATAACCATTGCCTGAAAATATGTAAATATGCAGTTTAATTTCAATAACAAATGTACTTTTCATTTAAAGTAGCACCCATTAAATTCAACGTAAACGAATTTTTATAAATTATTCATAGCACGGAAATTTTTACAGTAACCCATATATTACAACATTAAAGGAGATTCGGGATTTATTGTTTTTTTTTCTTTCTTTATTTTTCTTTCTCATTGTGCTAATAATGATAAAAATGTTTTTCGTTTTGCTACTTTTTGTTCTTATTAAATGCTTGTCATATTTAATGGCTTGGTTATTAGAAGATATCACACATGACGCATTTTAGCAATAATTCTAAAGCAGTGAAAATGATATTTTTCACTGAGTAAGAAAGAGGAGGCATGAGTGGGACAGCAGGAGGAGTAAAACAACATTAATTTTTCTTAACCCCGTTCGGGTCTGGCGTCCTATTAATAGGACATGTATTTTCATTGAGCATTATTTTGTCCTGACAAATATTTTTTATTATTATTGTCTGCATATAGTAATGATAGAATACGTTTAAGTTAAGCTTAAAAATGCAGTATCGTTAATGTTGTAAGTCACAACCTGAAGGGAAAATGGGACACTGTCAGATAGAAGACAAGTAGGGGACATGTTCCATTTCGTTGTTCTGTGTCCCCAAACAGCTACAAATACTTAATTTCATAATTTTAAATCTTTTTTTTTTGTAATATTTATTTTCAAATAATTGTCAAAATCAATTTCAAAATAGAATTCACTACTTGCTTTTGATCTATAAAAATGATATTTTTCCACTGAAATGTTTAATATTTCACTTGCAATTTTTATAGAACATATTGTAATAAATAAAGCCAAATCATGCTTTAGATCTGTGAAAGTATGATATTCTTTAAATTCAAATATCCTCAGTTCCACTTTTCCCGCATTTAATGGAGAAGTGAGAATTTTCAAGTTATCTGGAAATTAAATTTTTCAAAAATTTGACTTATTATAGTTTTTAGTTTCGGATAACACTAAACATTGTTATAGCATAATGGTATTCAAAACTGGAAGAATGTATTGAGGATATAGCTATCGCAGAAATCGTGAAAAACAGAGCACATCGGCGACGCCTGTTGGCGGTACACATCCAAACCTAATAAGGGTCTATTTATGTCAAGGTCTAACAGAGTATGAAGTTTGGTAAAACTCCGTTGATTAGTTCTTGAGATATAGCTATCGTGGAAATCGTGCAAAATGCAGTATAACAGCGCCACCTGTTGGGCGATTTACACCAAGACCCAATCAGCTCCAATTTATGGCAAGGTCTAACTGAATATGAAGTTTTATTAAGTTCTGTACATCGGTTATTGAGTTAGATCGTCCACAAAATTTGTGTCACACTGACAGACAAACACATTGAAATACTCACGGACAGACATTTTTCTAAAAACAGTCAAATCGTGTTCGGGATCTTCTAAAACGTATAAATTCGTTGAAAATTGGAAGTCGAAATTTTCCATGAATCTAATACTTTAGTCTTGTAAAGAAAGAAAATAATAAAAGGTTGTTATAACATATTTTTATTTTTATGGAGGCATCTGTAACTAAAATTAATGTTAGTGAGATCATATTTTATACTTAGACTTTTGTAAGTACGAGGAGATGAATGCCATAAAAAAATTATTATTATTATTATTATTAGTGTTAAAAGTTTCTGATATTTCCTGAAATATATCTGAAATACATGTGTTTCTCTAAAGTTGAATTTGATAGAAATGGATAAATGTTTATTTAGTATCTTAATTTCCTTATAAATCTTAGATTTATTTGCATATATAACACATACTTCGACACCTAACAGGAAAATCAAAAGGGGAAAAAAACATGATTGATTAGACAGAGGCTCTAAAGGTAATTTGCTGTGTTATCCGTTCGTTAGTTTCAATCTACTCCTTCATCATTTTGAAATGAAAACTGCTGATAAATTTCATACAAGGTGTTTCCATATATTTCGGGAACATAATGACATCAGATTAGTTCTTCTAAAGGTTTCGAGAGACATGGGAAAGATATTCAGAATCGTGAGTAACTATAGGGTTACGTTCTATAGAGATTGACACCCAAATACACATAACCAGAATCGATGCATTTACGTAACAGTTATGAGTGACCGAACGTATAATAAAATGTTTATTAAAATATATATTAAACTATAAAATTGTCTAAATTTCATTATAAATCTAGGAACCGTTTGCTTATGTGGAACATATTTCTCCCTATAACAGTAAAATCAAAAGGGAAAAAAAAATATGATTGATTAGACAGAGGCTCTAAAAGTAATTTGCAGTCCTATCCTTTCGTCAGTTTTAATCTACTACTTCATCATTTAGAAATGAAAAGACTGGACTTTTTCTTCCGAGAAAGAATGTTGCGAAGTTGAAACCGGATGCGGCCTCTAAGGTCAGGGTACAAAAGGGGAATAGGTGGTATTGTCTTCGGAATACATATTAAAATACCATAAAACACTCGTGTATTTTTCAATGAAATCACTTTTTGTAGGATATTTTTCCTAACTCGCTTGTATCAGTAATCTTATTTTGTATTGTGGAACATGAAGAAAAGTCCTCTTCCGTATGCCTCTTCCGTAAGATTTACGATTATTATGTTTAGGATTTTAAGATTTAAGAATATTATGATGTAAATGTTATGTAATAGACCACATGAACGCTGAAATGTTTTATTTTCATATTAGCTGAATTCTTTTTTAACGAATTTTCTGAAAAAGTTAAAAGTTGCATAGCCTAAGAAATATTTATTTAAAATATCAGGAGTTGTAGTAAAACTCATTGGAAAAGGAATTTCTTTTTCTTCTTCTTCTTCTCTTTTTTAAATTTAAAATTTTGCAATAAATTTATGTATGTATACACATTAAAAAACCATGAAACGTTAGTAATGTAAGATTTTATAAGGCGTTTTTCCTAACTTAATTGTACCAGTAATCTTATTTTATATTGTACCACCTGTTGTAATAAAACAAAAAGAATACTCCCGGTTCGTCTGCTAATAAGATTTACTGAACATGATGTAAATGATTTAGGAAAAAGCATGTAAACACTAAAAAGTTGTTTTCAAGAAATATCAGAGAATAATTCTTATTATTTTAAAGAATTTTTGAAAGTTGAAAGTTTCATAGCTATAATATATTTCTTGATAAAATTTGTTGTTGCAGTAAAGCCAGGGTTTCGAAACGGAACCGAACTGATAACCGAAAAGCGGAAAAAACTGTAATATCTGTTGCAACAAAAACCGGAACAGGTCGCAAATTACTCTTTTCAGTTCAGGAGCTAAACGACAATTATTCTGCTTCGAAGCGGAATTGTAAAAATATTTTCATTTTTAACTGCCATCCAACCAAGGAGATTATATGATTGATTTGTATTTATTTGTATGTGTTCTTTTTTTTTTCTCTGCGTCTTTACTCCTAACACCTGAACGAATGTTCCCATTTTCATTTTTATTTCTGAAAGGTCTTGACTTCCTGGTGGTCTCTTAGTCCTGTTTCGATTTCATTCTAATCTAAAAGTGACATTCATAAAAATTGACCAATCGTTAAGATTTTGAGCAGGGTGTTGAGGTACACACTTAATTTGCGCTTTTAAAATAGTCGTCGTATCGTGTAGTTTTTTTTTTCTTTGTATAGAAAAACATCAAAAAGTCAATATATCATCGTCTACTACTCGTCGAAATGAGTGGTATTGACCAATATGAGAATGTGTATTACATTTTTGCATCGGTTTTTCCGAATGCAACTCGAATGGGTTCTAGTTGAATTGTCGGTATTGTTTTCGTTGTGGTTCGAATTCGGATCGGGTTGGCTCTATAGTTGTTTCGGATTCGCGTTGGCTTCGGGATGGGTTTGTTCTCTTGTTGTTTCAAACGATAGTCAGGGAAATTGGAAATTGGACTAATAAGTCAGGGAAAAGTCAGAGAGTTTCAATAGTTTACCAAAATCTGGAAAAGTTAGGGAATTGAATAAAATACATGGGATCAGAAGTGTTCGTTATCTGAACTTTGGATTGCAAGGCACAGCAAATTTTTAATTGAGGCTTGTGAATAGGAACCTCGACTTCCGAATGATAAAAAATTGATGAGCTGTACGTTTTCTACTGTGAGAACAGTTGCAGATGAGCTCGACTTCATCGTGGTCAGACAAACAGCCAGGGAGTGTTTATTTAAGGATTATTTAGCGAGGAGTCATTTAGCTTTTAAGCGATTAGACGGGTCGCATAATCTTTAAGCCTAGCAAATCGATAGACGGTCGAAATATCTTTACTTAATTGGCAATATCGTTGTAAATATTTAATATGTTATATTTACTCAAGAACTATTAAAATTCTGTGTGATCTAATCATGAAAACAGTCTGGACTAATTGTTGAACCTAGACACCGACACCTTAATTTATTTCATCTTATTATACTACTTGACTTCTTATATTTTCGCATTTAAACGAATGGACACAACCAAAATCCTACATACATGGGAGTTACCAAATAAGTGCGAGCTTTTTGCCATGATATGTGAGAAAAATCTTCCATGTTTTCAGATTCCAGTTTTAGTTTTCTTTAGAAATTTCATCTAAATCACCTTGCTCATCAGAATCTATACTTCCTATTCTTGCAACCCCTACACACAGTTTAAGATTTTTTTAACTCATTAATGTACTTTTTTTTTCTGCAATATTTATTATTTTGAAGTGACGATTAATATAACTAATACATCATTTCAAGTCTCCTGAATATTCACCTTGAAATGCCTGCTTCCCTTCCCCTTTGTCTAATGTTGGACTTAGTGACTTTCTAATAGTTGCTGAAGTGAACTATGGATCAATACAAAAATAGTGTACTGCTTTTTATTATTCCTTTTCCGTTTAGAGAACAATCATAATTTATTAAGGAAAGGAATTCCTATTACAGCCCTAGAAGTAAGTTTTTCGGGATGCATAAGGGAAAATTTCTATCAATATCTATAGTTGGAAAAATTTATATAGTTTCAAGTGACAAA
Source organism: Maratus michaelseni (assembly GCA_963931845.1). Lineage (NCBI taxonomy): Eukaryota > Metazoa > Arthropoda > Arachnida > Araneae > Salticidae > Maratus > Maratus michaelseni. Next base: position 422,241,204 of record OZ007586.1, read on the forward strand.
AAAATTATTTTACTTTCGGCGTGTACAGAGACCACTAGACAGAAGAGGCTACACCACTAGACAGAAAATGTCTTAAAATACACCTGGAAAAGTCAGGGAATTTCATCCTCCTATATGAGTAGCAACCCTGGATAGTCTACAATATTATTTCAAATTTAAAAAACAAAACAAAAAAAACACATATAAATTAGTATGTATATATTTACATTTATTTACATTTCTACATAAACGATAAAATTGATCTTAGAGATATAGATTATTTTTCCATAATTGCATTCGATATGGAATAAAATTATCTTTCATTTCGGAATTCGAGATGAAGCACGTCGCTTTCGGCTCTGGTTTCGGGTTAACTTCAAATATAATTTTCGCAACCAGACCCCGTGCAGAACTCTAACGTGGATAACAATAAAAGGTTGTGATAAAAACACGAATGTGAGAAACAACGCATTGAAGTCATTTCCCATTTTTCTTCAAAAGTACTTGTTAAAAATTTCGTTTATATTATAAATTTAAATTATCTAGAAGATAAATGAAAAGAAAACTGATTGCTATCATTTACTTCTGATCGCTTTTAAGATAAGGCACGCCGTAATATAAAAAAAAGCAAATGTTTCTTAATTTACAAAAATATAATATAACCACAAACGAAAATATACAATAACTTCTTCCAAGTTTACCCACGATTCCGGAAAGTGTTCTTTATTCTTAGAAACCTCAGAAACCAATATATTTTCGAGGTTTAAAAACAATATTTATAAAAACAAAGTTTCTTTTGCGGTTACCGATTTTCGGGAAATTATAAGATTTCTCAAACCGGAATATCGGTCTTTAGATTGCTATCAATTCTCAATTACACATTTTCAGCTGCGTAATTGAATTTATACATACAAGAGTAACAAAATAATATTACTTTTAATGTTAAAATTAATGCTGTTCATTTATCACGTTTGTCTGTAAAGCATGCTTTTTTAACATGAAAATGTTTACTTGAGAATTGATAGCAATCTAAAAATATACATTCCTGGTCATAAAAAATTATTAATGCACTATAAAAGCTATTCGGACTTTCGGACACGCTTCCGAAAATCAGTGGCACCAAAAGAAACTTGGTTTTTATAAATGTTTCTTTAAATCTCGAAAATATATTCGTTTCTGAGGTTTCTAAACATATAAAAATCTTTTCGGAATCGTGGGTAACTCGTAAGTGTTTACTATATATTTTTTTCGTTCGTGGTTATATTATATTTTCCTAGGTTAAGAAACATCTGTCTTTTTTTCTTACAGTGCATGTTAAATGTTAAATCAGAAATCCATCTATACTGAAACCACTTATATTGTCGAAAATGAAAATATTTCTTAACTAAGGTATTGAAATAAATACAGCTAATTTAAGGGACCGCTCATAGACCTTACAATAAATATAGTAGATTATTTCTCTGAGGGACCGCTTCACTGACACTCCCCGATCACGAAATCCCATGTTAATCTACGGGAAAACTGAAAAGCTCGATTACTCATTACCTAATGTACTAAATATTAAAATGTGGTTTTCACCATCAGAAAGTGGACGTCAGATGCCGACGATGTGCTTTTTAAAAATTGTCTCAGGAAATTTGAAGTATTTTTAAGAAGACGATAAAATTTCATCAAGTGGAAATTTCTAAGTTTATAGGTATTTTTCAAGTACTTAAAATGTACGCAGACAATTTTTAAAAACGCACATCGTCGGCATCTGACGTGCACTTTCTCATTGTGAAACCGCATTTTAATAATTATATTAGGTAATCAGTGTAATTGCGCTTTTAAGTTTTCCCATAAGTTAACATGGGATTTCGCGATCAGGCCGGACAAAACCACTGTTTCTACTGAAACAAAAACTATAGAACTAAACTAAAAACTGTTATTTTTAAGGAAACAAAGAGCGGGTTGGGTTGGGTTGGGTTGATTATTGACGGCCAATTATTTACACTAGGGATATAGGCCCGGGGGGAGTGCCCTTCGTGGGGGTCTTTCTAAGGGAACCTAATCCGTATTTACGCATAGATAAATCCACGGCTCGAAGAAAACCACGAAAAACTCCGAACGATTAGGCCGACGGGCGCGATTGGGATCGAACCCAGCACCTCCCGTCTACCAGCTTCGAGAGCACAATCTCTCAGCCACTGGTGGGGCCTGAAACAAAGAGCGGAATCGAAACTTCATTTCAATTGAATCTGAACCAAAAATATTAAAATTTTGAGGCCCAGGGTAAAACTTATTGCATGTTTTCATTTTTTCTTTCTTTTTTGGTTCTACTCAAAATGTATATACTGATAGTCATCCAACTAATAGTTTTTTTATTTTTATTTTCAGTAATAATTATTAACAACTTAATTATTTTCAATTGCATGAATTTGCTTAAATTTTGCAACAAATTTCTACGTGTAAACAAAAAGCTAAAATGTTTCGGGATTTATTTTATGAAATATTTATTACGGCAGGTAAAACAACGTTTTAAACACCAGAAAATATTTCGGCACTGATGACGGTATGCTGAATGCAGACAGAACTAAGTTTGCAATTAGTTAAAAAGTTCTGATGCTTAAAACGTTGTTTTATCTTCCTATATTGCTCTGCGCCAAGTAACATCTTAATCTTTATTTATTACGGTTTAAAAATTAAATGCAATTTCCTTAACGCGTGCGAATTTTACATTATTGTGTGCGTGCGTGAAAAAATTGAAACAAAATATTTTTTAAAATCTTGATTTATTTATTTCCTAAAATTCTAATGTCCATGTGGAAAATATTAAGTTTAAAATGAGAATAAGTCCCTGTGATTTTAAAAACTGATATATTCTGGTCACGGATAAAGTTTTAAGATTTCTATCAAAATTTGACAAAAAATAAAACGAATGAAATCATATTAGCTGCTGTTAAAAATGTGTCACAACTGCGACTAGTTTTTCGAATTTAATAATATAATAAATGATGATCGGACTCTATAACTGACTTGAACTCGAAATTTCCAATTGAAGTGTCAACACGACCCGAAACCGAAAAAAAATATTTTTGTCGATCTGTAATTATGGATGTGCACAGGGGTCGTTAGGGGGGGGGGGGGAGTGTTTACCTCCGAAAATCCACGGAAATCAGTTAAAATTTGTAATGAAATTTTTTTAAAGAAAAGTATCGTACAATAAAATCACAATCATTAAATTATCATTTCAATAACAATTACAAAGAAACTTTTTACTCGTATATTTACTTTTCTTCATACTTTTCTTTAAATTCTTAATTTTTCAGATTTAGGGCACCTGCCCTGTCTCCTCCCCCCTCTGCGTACGCCCATACTTGCAATTCGACCCGAACTAACAAATTTCAGTTTTAAATACCTAAATCCGAATCCCCCTGAAACCCTGAATGAATGAAAATTGATGCCGTACTTTATGGGAATTATGAAAAAACTGCCTATAATCATACCTCTAATATTATTTTTACTTGTTATTTAGAATAATAATAATAATAATGAATAGATATACACATTCATATTAAAACGCGTATATTGTTTTTTCACCCGAAAGTGTACTCGTGTACTGCTTTTGAAAATCCGATATTCCCGACCTCGAAACCATAATAAGTATATCGAGTCAACCCGACTGGCAAACAAACATTAGAGCCATTTCGAGTCGTACTTGAGTGAAATCGGGTTATCCGACCCGACGGATGACTGGACTGTACACCAAAAGAGAAAAGCGGCAAAATATAAACACGGGAACTAGATCATCAAAAAATCAATGTTTAAGTGACGCTGGCAGATGAATTATTTGATTATTTAATTCCTATGCTTATATTTATTGTGCTACAGTAGCCCCCTGCGTTGGTTTTCCGTACAAAGGCGATTCCGTGGTGGCCCAGACCTGTTCCGTCGGCATTTTCGCCGCATTAACCTTGGCATCGGGGTAAGATCTCCCAATGTCATTGACCAAAGAGATCAACGTGTTGGGCGTTTTTCCCCTCCTGTTTCAGACTTAGGCGATCTGATGAATTAGCTGGTCGATCGAATGTGAAAAGAATACCCCCCCCCTTTTTTTTTCCGATGTCGTCATTTTCATAGAGGAATCTCTTTATTTATCTCTCGATTTATATATTTGTTTTGATTGCTTTCCTTATCCCTAGATTTCTGAAGTCTGGTCACGAAAAAGCCACAGATAAGAAAATTTGGTGAATTTCTTAGAAGAATTTGTCGTCATTTGTTTATTTTTTAATATTTCTCTTATTCTATTTCATTTAGTTTTTATTCGAAAAGGAGAATGATAGGTAATTTGTTTTCAAAATATTTTATTTTTTTATGAGTTTTAATTACGGACAAACCACAGATAAGCAAGTTCGGTGATTTTCTCACTAGAATTTCTTGTTATTTGTTTAATTTTATCGTGTTTCTTCTTCTATTTTTTCTTTATTTTAAAAGGAAAAAGCAAGGAATGTAATCTATTTTCAACAGATTTTTATTTTCTATCAGCTTCATTTACGGACAAATCATAGATAAGCAAACTTGGTGAATTTTTAAAAAGAATCTGTGGTTATTATTTTTTCAAAAATATTTGCTGTTCTGTTTTATTTTACTCGCTATTTGGGAAAATAGGGTATTGTAGTTAATTTGTTTGAAAGAGATTTTCTTTCTTGTCAACTTTACTTATTGATAAACCAATAGATAAGCAGATTTGGGTAATTTTTTAGAAGAATTTTTGTCATTTATTTTTTAAATGTTTTCCTTGATCCTTTTTTTTAAATTTAGCCCGCGAATCGAAAGGAAAGGAAGAAAGAAATGCGGGTAATTTTTTTTTTCAACAGATGTTCTTTCCTATCAGCTTTGCTTATGGATAAACGAAACCATAGATAAGCAACTTTGATTAGTTTCTTCGAACTCTTTTTCGTTATTTGTTTATTTTTTAATATTTTCCTTATTCCTTAAATAAATATTTTCCTTATTTTTATTTTTTTTAAGTGAATTGTAGGTAACTTGTTTAAAACGAATTTTCTTTTCTATCAATTTCACTTACAAATAAATTATAAATAAGTAAATTTGGGGAATTTCTTGGAAAAATTCCTCCACATTTATTATTATTATTTTTTTAAATAATTTTCTTTTGCTGTATAATGTGAATATTTATTTGAAACAAAAAGAATGGTTGATAATTCGTTTTCAATAATTTTTCTTTGCTATTAGCTTTACTATTTTTTAGACACATTGTATATATTTCAGTTAATGATTTGAAGGCTGTTAATTAGAATTGATTTTTTTAATTAGCGAAAGTGTTTTCGTTAATTATAAAAATCCATAAGATATAATTACTTTTAGTTGTCAAAAAGGTATTTATTATAATATTCTATTTCCAAATCGGATGCTGCAAAATAATCAATAATTATTTAAAGGACTAGCTTGTCAAGTATTCAAAAATTACTTAGTTAAGCCGATCTTATTTGTTATGTTAAATAATTATTTTAACACAGTATATTGATACTGATATTCATCCAACTAATAGCTTTTTATTTTTATTATTAATACTAATTATTAACATCTTAATTATTTACAATTACATGAAATTGCTTAAATTTTGCACCACATTCCTACGTGTAAACGAAAAACTAAAAAACAACAAAATTTCCCCTCGTGTGATGTATAATCATACTAAAACGAAACTCTTGTTAGTGTACATATATATTTTTTCATTAAATATGCAATACAAATATTTTTTTTTTAATATTCCATGATATTATCACTTTTCTGGTTAGTTGTGGTGTTTTGCTTTTTAGAATTCATACTTTATTTTCATGATTCAGCTACTCTTAATGAAACGACATAATTTTTTACAAATTTCTTGTGTTATAGCGCCCACAAAATTTGTGTAACAGAGAGAGAAACATATACATTGGTTGAAATAATTTCTTTTTTAGAAAAGTGTTACTACTATATTTCTCGCTACATGGCGCTTCTGATCTCTTGTTGGTTTCAATATCCAGAAATTCCTCCAAATACAATGCAGAAAAACCATAATACGGACAAAAGTTTTCTACATTTTTCAGACTTCTTCATGGCATTTCACATTCTGACTTTGTTTTATGGTATTCATTTGAAGACTGGCAAAGGTGAAGTTTTTTTGCATTATAGTATTTTATAGAATTTCATTTTGCAATTTTCTTGAAAGGTGCATGAATTTTCTCCTGGGAAAAGAGTATGAAAGTTTTATCACGATATAAATTTCTGTTTTTTTTTTCCTTTTTAATATCTGCTTGTTATTTAAAGCAGATTTTGTGTATGCCCGTTTGGTCATGGAATTTTTTTGGATTTGGTCAGGGAAAATCATGGAAAGTCAGAGAAATTGCCAGACATGTTTTGCTGTAATACGAGTTTATGACCAACTGCTGCATATCAAATGTGAGTGATGCTAGCAATTATAATACCTTTACAAATAAGAGTGAGGTGACACATGACCAATAAAGTTTGATTAGTCAACAAGATTTTGTACAAAAACTTGGCAAGCTGTCCGTTATCGCCAAAATAATGTTTGTTGACATGTCTTACACGTCTAATTGAATTTGTCTAGGAAAGTAGTGCCAAGTTCTGGAATGTAAGTTGCTATAGTTTTTTTGCTAAATTTTTATTTATAAAGGCACTCTGTTGGCAACAACGTAGATTAAATTGAATTTGGATAACAATAAAGGGTTATCACAAAACACACTCTGTTGGGCCAAACTACTCTCGCTCATATACTGCAAATGCTGAGCAGAAGGGGAAAAAGAGACAATGTTAAAAACAACAATTACTGTTAAAACAGAGTCAGTTTTAAACAATAGTCCCACAACAACTCAGTAAAAGTCTCTTTTACTTATTTTATTTTATATTTTAAATAACTTGTTGAAGTTTTTTTTTTTAAACTCTCGATTGAAAATTAAAAAAAAAAAATAATTAAGGGATGAGACATTTAAAATACTATAATGCATTGCATGATCATAAATTTAACATTGAAGAGATGAATTTGAGATCTCGTTGGTAAGGAACCGTGAAGGCACGGAAGACAGAAAATGTTGACACTTTTCGAGTTTTCAATTTTGAGTTGAAAAAATAAGGCAGATATTAATGATTCAGTAAATCACATATGACAATTCCACAAATGCATAACTGATATAGTAGCTATTAGGTTATATATTTAGGTGTGAATATAGCACGTATACTATATCACGCATTCTATACGTATATAGCACATATAGAATAAGAAAGTCCCAAATCAAGAAAGTCTCAGAAGCAGCCATGTTACGTAACAATTACATGGTTTAACTAAATGTCCACACTAAATAAAATTATGTGTGTAGCATGACTTTTTTGTGTTATATATAAAATAAAATGTATCTATTTTAAAAGAATAAAATAATTTGCAGGTATATTTATAACCTAATTACATGATTATAAAAATAATGCTTAATTTGTTCTGCTCATATTGTCGAGGTGTCACGTGTGTCCTTAAATCAGATAGCAAATGGCATGTTAAAACATTCAATTGCGGTTATAGAACTTGCCGTAATACATTCGTACCATATTTTATCTCTTTATCAATGAAACGAAGAATAAGTAGGGTTACTAAGTTTTAATTTTATTATTCCAAAACTAATTATATTTAATATTTATTATTCCTTTTTACAGGTAACTCGATGCTACTTAATTTGTAATACCATATTTTTTTCATGTTTTCTCTTTATTTCAAAATATCAGCCGAAAGGAAAATGAAGCATTTGCAAAACGTGTTGTACAATACTGGGGGGAAAATGCTGGAAGAGATAAAACAACGACCGTTAACTATTTTCAGAATGAACAAATAAAATGTTGTATTACGAAACAATAATACTTGAATTACCTGTAAATTTCTGTAAGTATTAGATATGATTAATTTGATAATAATAAAATTAAAATTTTAGTAACCTTACTTCTTGACACCCTGATTTTTCACTAATTCTTCAAGTATTTTAGAGCAGGTTTTTTTTTTCCTTTTCTTTTTAGCAAAACATCTAATTTCCATCCTATTTTCTTTTTAATATACAGTAAACATATAACCTTATTAATTATTTTTCGGGTGGAAATAGAAGAGATTTTCTTGAAAAGATTCTCTTTGCAAAGGATTTCCGGTGTAGATTTGGATAGTATACGACCTTTAGGTTTTTTGAATTCTGCTGTTTTATTTTTTCAAATCTCTTAAATATTCGATAAATCGCTACTTTTCCCCCATAATTTTAAAAAGGTTAATAGTCATTTTTTTATATCTTCCAGCAATGTTCTCCCATAACTGGACAACACGTATTGTAAATGCTTCATTGTCTTTTCGGCTGACGATTTAAAATCAAGAACAAAAAATCATGCTTCAACCATAGATTATGCAACACTTTCCAACACTTTCAAAATCATTTTACAAATCTTTACCGTTTAATAAGGTGAAAGATGATATCTAAGTAAACAATTTGGAAAACGCATAACATATTTAAAAACCAAATTTCATAAATTACCAACAATATTCGGAAAAATATCCGAATTCTTTTCTGCAGCCGTGTAATGATCTATACTTTTGTATGTATACGACATGGAATGTTGAGTTTTAGTTCAATTAGGAAACGTGTAGCACAGTTTAATATGGAATTTCTGTCAATAAACGGAAATGTAGCTCGAGCACTTTTGTGCTGCCCTGTATATGATCTAAGGAAATATAAATGACCATATAAGTGATCATAAACACACCATATTCTATAGTAAGCCACTTGTTGTGCACCTCATTGACATATATCAATTTCTATATGTTTGAAATTGTTTAACAGCATTAAAAAAAACAAATGATTTTTTCCCCATAGACCGTAATTTAATGAAATTCTTTTGAGTGTCCCTGTAAAAAAACTATTAGTGCTACACACTTCATTTTCAATACCGAACATGCCATAGTAAACCTCAATAACATATAACAGTTGCATGACAACCCGAATATATTTACGCGAGCTACAGCACGGTCAAACAGACAAACCGAATTCATAAACATTTTCCAACTATGTTGGATAATGTTAAAAAGAGCAAACACAAAAACAATATTTTATTCATAGGCGTAGAGTTGTATGGGGTCGTGGGGCACGAGCCCCACCAATAATTGCTATGGAGTTTTTAATGACTCTTTTTCTGGCAGATAGTTTTTTTTTTGAATTTTGCCATTTTCCCCTCTTTTTCTTTTGTTTCAGAGATAAACAACAATTATTATAGAAATTATTTCTCCTTTAGGTTCTATTTTTTTAAATTAAAATACTAAACTTTCAACTTTTGTAGTCAAAAGGTCATACAAATAATAAAAATAGGCAAGAAGTAGCCATACTCCGAAAAAAAAAAAAAAAAACGTTAGTCTATGTCAATTTTCGTTGTATACTTTTATTATAAATGATTCGCTTATAATAACGAGTATATCATTTTATAAATGGGACTGTACATTCGAATTTTTACATTATCATACATTTTTATTTAACTTGGGATTTCTTTAACAATATAAGGTTATGTTCAATTTCTTTAAAAGAAAATTTACAAAAAGCAACATTAAATTGATAAACAATCTCTATTATACACACATACGCGTATTTGTGTGGAAAAGAGTTATATTCGAGTTGAGCCCCACCAATAATTTTCAGAAATCATCGCCTAGAGTTGTATTACGAATAAAGCAATAAGTCTTAGATGTAATTAATTTCGGAATAATAAAATTAAAACTTTAGTAACCCTTCTTCTTGTTCAAACCTTATTTAATCTTTTACTGTTTTTCTTGGAACAATAAGATTCTAACTAATGCTATTCTCCTACATCTTTCTCTCATAATCTACTAAACAAATGAAACAAATGAACATTTTTCTACTGTTTTCCTTGTCGTCAGCTACAATACGAAAGAAGATTTACTTCTCGTGGGGGATAGTAATTTCGGGGGCTAAAGAGTTCACTTTTTTTCCTGAAATTCTTTGCTGAACGTCTAATTGGAAAGCTGAGAAATTTTGTCTGCGTGCGAAATCTATATTGGGAGACTCAGTTTAACAGTCTCAGGATCCAGTTTGGCCGCCAGCCATGATGCTTCCGGGACTATTCTTCGTTCCCAAAACCATTGGCTGAAAATTTTAAAGGAGTTACTAAACTGATATTCTCCTAACTTCATCCAATTTGTTTTCAGAAGAGAATAATGGGATTGGGGGCGAAGGAATGCGTACATACATACATACATACATATATACTTTTAACTCTATCACTCACGAATTATTTTTGAAAAAAAATATTCTTTAAATGTGTAATTAAAATGTTACTCTAGATTGTGTATAAATATATATATATATATATATATATATATATATATATATATTTATACACAATCTTTCCGCCGTAAAATTCTTTAAAATCGATCAATTAGTTCTCGAATTTTTGAGGAAAGATTGGTTGATTAATTCTTTCTCAAAAATTATTTTAGATATCAGAATGCGACAAACTACAGACTGTAGCCCGAAACTTTCTGTATCTGCACCTGATAAATTTACCGTTTGTTATGCAACTGTTTTTCAGCCTTTTCCGGGCAAACAGTGAGACAGACAATTGTTTTAAATGCTATTTTTGACTATATGTCGTCTAAATAGTCGAATTAACTTTGAAATAGGCGTTTGCCTGAAAATCACAGACATACACTCCAATATTATATATATATATATATATATATATATATATATATATATATATATATATTTGTATAGCTAACGGAGTTTTGTTTTAAAAATATTTTCATATTCTAATTGATTAAATTTTGACATATAAATAAAGATAATGAGCAATGTAACCCAAGGTTATTAGAGAATTAGAAAATATAAAGTCTTATAAACTTATTCTTCAGTTATTTCATTCCTAATTGTCTGAAAACTTTTAACTATTCTGCGGACGCACTAAAAAGTTTCGCATGAGCGGGCGCGCGTCGTACTTTTTACCATACAAGTGTTTTGTTACGTTACACTGTTGCAAATGCAAGATATTTCGTAACAGTAATAAAGAGTTAGACATATAAATGGAGAACATTATATTTTAATTACATTTACGAGCAGAAAAACAGATCCAGAAATATACTTTTACAGAAAAAAAGGACCACTTATTAATGATGAAACAACAAGATTATTTCATAAAACATCAAGCATGATTTAATGGAATGAGACAAAGATAAGAAATTTTATTATTTTCAGAACATACCTGTTGTTTAAAGAAAAGATCCAATTTTACTTCCTACCTTCCTTTTACTTCCTTCCTTCTTTTTCTTAAATTGTATAAGCCAGAAAGAATGATTGCAATCTGCCGCTTTTAGGTTTTACAGCTTTTGGCATTTTTTTTACGCCATTTTGTAGTTTTATCTTTACCAATATAAACATATTTATCTTCAACTGATTCTTCTGGATTGCCCTGAATATCTATATGATATTGAATATCTCCCAATTAAAAAAAAAATGTTTTACATATTCAAACAAAAAATATTTAGTAGATTTTTTAGAGTAAAAGCAAACAATTAATAACTCAGGGTAACACATATCAATTACATTATTACTGAAATAAAACTGTAAACGTGAAATAATTAATTAATATGGTTACTTGCTACAGCGTCCGTGTGAATCAAATTTGTCAAAGACACGCAAAAGTGCATTAGAATTCAGAAAAATCAATTTTAATCCGAAGGTAAAAGTTCAATTTAGGAATAACAATGACCTTCAGATAGCTTCAGTGTCGTATTTGAGAACAGTTTAAGAAATATATTTTTTGTCGTACAATTTGCGCCCACGCTGAACGGTAAAAGGCGTTACCAAACTAATTATTCCCATAAATTCATTCAATTAGTTAAGAAAATATTTTGTTAAGAAAGTTATTTGTTAAGAAAATATGCATTGCTTAATTTATGCTTTACATATTTAGATATTAAGATGTTTTCTACGGAGGATATTTAGATATTAATATATTAAAATATTAAAATAATTAGATTGGAGGCTCGTCATATTTTTTTTGTAATATTCTAGATTTTTGTTTCCAAAGTACTTAAACATTCTATTTTAAATTTATTAATTTCCACTTAATATAAAATGATAGTAAGCAATGTAATCCAAGGATATTAGAAAATACAAATTGCTTATTTTATACTTTATATATTATATTACCAAAACCATTGGCTGAAAATATTAAAGGACTGATATTCTCCTAACTTTCAATTTGTTAAAATGTTTTCAGAAGAGGATTGAATTCTCAGCAATGTTTACATATGTTTTTTTTTTTTTTTTTTTTTTTTTTTTTTTCTAGTTTTAACATTGCTATCCACATTGCTTGAACAGTCATATAACATTTAAAATATTCTAAATTTTTGCTTTAACACGTTATGTAGCAAATTATTTAAAAAAAAAATACGACATTCGACATCAGTAATTTTTCTCCTTGCTATCTCATGCTCTAGATTACAAAATTTTATAGTAATAATATGAAATTATAATTCATTTATTTTAACCATTTACGTATATAGCTTTTATGCGATTGAAAGATATTTAGTTGAAAATTTTACACTAAAAATATCTATATCTTATTGACAGCTAATACCAGAATTTACTGAATTTATTGTTTTATGAAACTAAGTATATTCCGGTAAAATAAATATATTATCTGCCAATTCTAGATTTTTTTCTTCTTTTTCTGTAAAATTTCCAGTAAACATCTATGGATAGAATAAGAGCTATTCATACATAATTACTTGAGAAAATATCCATCTTTAAAAATATTTAGCTTCGTAAATTTGGCTGTACTTCTAAGCATGGCAATGCAACGTATTTTGCATAAAACGTAAAATTTTCGGTTTTTAATAAACATATTAAATAAATTTTATATCAAATTTTCTTTAATATTAATTTAAAGTCCAGTAAAAGCATAAAGGGTTAAACGGTTAATATTTACTTGCAATAATCAACATTGTTGTTTTAGAAACATCTTAAATTTATTAATTTTGATTTATTGTAAAATGACAATAAGCAATGAATTCCAAAGATATTAGAAAATAAAAATACTTTCATTTATACTTTACGTAGATAGCATTAAATATATTACGAAGACAGTTATGGTTGATGAACTTTGCTTAAAAATATGCTCCATGGGGATATAAAAGAGAAATGTCAAACTTTTGAATCGCTCGGATTTATTATGTATCTCACGGATATTTGATATATGTTAGACTCATCACTGTATTGTTCCTTTTTTATTTATTAATTTTTTTTTGTTTAAAAAATTTGCATCTATTTTTTTCTTCAAAAATGAAAGCTCAAACTATATTTTATAAAATGACCGAATTCTTTTTTGGCATGTTTATCTCCTTGAATAAAATTGCAGGAATAGATCGTGCTCATTAAATTTCATCATATGCTTGTCAGATAACTTAACGGGTACTGACTAAAGAAACTCGATACACTTCATTATACAAAAGACGCAATAATCGGTTCAGATATGCATATATTTGACTTTTTTTTAAAATCAGTTATAATCATTTAAGTATATACTGAACATTATAAAAAAGATGACATGAAAAATCTCCATAATTACGTTGGTTATGACTAAAAATATGTTTGGTACTCTCTGAAAACAGTGGTTAAAATAATAATTCAAAGTGATTTAACTCAAACTATGCCTTTTTTAAACTGTGCGCAAAATATCGCTTGAACTGCGTAATATTTTTATAGGAAATTTCTACAAATTACAGATCACATCTATATTTAAAGACTGAATCTCAATTTGTTTATTATTTTAACCACAAAATATTATGCATATGCATAGATAAATTCTGAATTCTTTTGAAAAAGAAATAAGCTATACTTTCAACTTTATTTTAAAAATACAAATTTTACTAAAAAACATCCAAATTTAGTTTCCAAATGTTCTAAAGTTCATCGGTCTTACAAATGCAAGACATTTCTTAATTGCAATAAAAGAAGTAAGTTAGAAAAACCATGAAGTATATCAATAGAAAAAATTAAATTTTAATAATATTACAAGCAGAAAAACATATCGAGAAATATATGTTTAACATGGTAAGTACTAAAATGCATAAAGATACAACTAAATCTAAATATATTGCTTGAAGGTGCGTAAAAACATACATAAAACATTTAAAAGCACATTAAAGTCCTTTAAAAAAATTCCAAAACGTTTTCAACCCTTTCTTTTTTATTATTCTTTTACGTTTTTCCAAAACGTTTTCAAAGGTTGAAAACGTTTTGGAATTTTTTTAAAGGACTTTAATGTGCTTTTAAATGTTTTATGTATGTTTTTACGCATCTTCAAGCAATATATTTACATTTAGTTGTATCTTTATGCATTTTAGTTATTAAACAAGGTGAATTTGCACTGAAATTTTAACTTTTTATTGATGGTAAGTACTATTTATTAATGATGAAACAGTTCGATTATTTCATAAAGAAATATCAAGCATGATTTAATGCAACGAAATAAAGATAAGAAATTTTATTATTTTCTAGAAAGGTCTAATATTATTAAAAGAAAAAATCCAATTTCATCCCCTATATCTTTCGAAACTTTTTACGCAGAAAGCAATGTACAACTTTTTTATTTTTTGAGCTCTTGGCATATATTTTTACACCTTTGTAGTTTTGTCTTTATCAATGTAATGTTTATTTTCAACTTATTCTTCTTGCTTTTAGTCAGATATATATTGAATACCTTCCAATTTTACATGTTTTGACGTCATAATTTTAAAATTCTACTAAATATTTTTCCTTGACTATGTAAAACAAAATTTTAACTCAGCGTAACACATAGCAATTACATTATTACATAAATAAATTTTAAAATAAGAAATAATTAATATATCTATTTGCTAGAGTGACCCCCCGCTAGCTAATTTTATCAGGCACAATGTTGAATCGGAAAAAAGAAGTTTTACTTCAAATTTAAGAGTTGACTTGAGGAATACCAATGATTTTCAGTTTCGGAGCTGCATTTGAGAATGATTTGAGAAATATTACTTTTGTCGTAAAATTTGCGCCGCCTGCTGAACTAATAAAAGCGTTTTAGGTAGCTTTCATTACAAAAAGCTACCTATTGCAGCCGTTCGGAAGACAGCAATTCCAAAAAATTTTGGTATATTTTCACCGATCATGACCCCCAGACCCCCAAACCACCCTCCGTTCAAAAGTTCATTTATACATACATATATAACTATTAATACATCATATTATACACATACACATGTTCTGTAATAATTACCTCTGTGTTTGTGTGCGATGAACATAATACAGCACATAATACATTACAAAACAAATATAAAGGACTCTTATTGTGGTGGTTGGTCATTTTGTACATTTTATATAGTTCATGGTGAAAATGCATCCGCCGATCACCTTTTTATTAAGTGATACAAATGATCAATTATAATAAAATGTATTTTAAATTAATTGCTCGATCGTGATATAAGGATACCGAAACATTTTTTGTTTTGGCTATATATATATATATATATATATATATATATATATATATATTATACCGCTAACCAGGCCCCTACCTGCCCGGCAGGAATGCCTAGCTTAACGGGTTAGTACCTGGGTGCGGGGCGGAAATCGCCTGATCACAGCATGGCTGTGATCCACCTGACTATTGATTTGTTAACATCGCTGCTGTGCTTGCTCTCTTGTGATTTGCTACCGTTATCTTTGTTTGCCGGTTCTAGGTTTTGGCTATATCTTAAAAAATGACTGAGATAGGGCATTTTGAAATTTTATAGTGGCTGAGATTTTGAAACAATCTGATATTTGTTATGCTGTAACTCTCGTATTTATGAAACGATATGAATGTGACTGATCATGTGTACATAACATAATAATGTCTCGACCGAGTTCGTTGACCAGCTTCATGCGCCATCTTGTTTTAAAATGGCGGCAAGTGAAAATTTTTAATTAAAAAAATAAATTACAAAAAATGTACAAAAAATTATAAATTGAAAACTTTGCTTCCATTAAGCGTTAGATCGTGATACAAGGATTCCGGAACATTTTTTGTTTTGGCTTTATCTTAAAAAATGACAGAGATATGGCAGTTTGAAATTCTAGGGTGGCTAACATTTCGAAACAATCTGATTTTTGTGATACTGTAACTCTCATGCTGAAATCCGCATTCAAATTCAGTATTAACGAAAACCGGGATTGAATCTTCTATAATCGGGTTCCAAGCAATTTAGCTTCGGGTGTTTCAGTAAAATAAGTTGAATTTTTAAAAACATGGACCATGAAAGCTACCCTTTCCTCCCGGTACAGGCCGGAAGGACTTTTTACTTTTATTTTCGACTTCTAACAGTCGTATGATCCCTTAAGGTAACGTTTGGGAAATGACTATATTTTTGTCTAAAACAGTTACAGTTCAGAAATACTATTCTAAAAGACTAGTTAAAAAGGACTATCAAAATGCCCCCTTTCAAGTAAAAACATAAAAGTTTCTGCTTTCTTTTCTTTTTTTCTTTTTTTTGTAAATTATTAATTGTTTATTATATCTATTCAATATAATGTAATGTTTAGATTCACTGAATTTCTTAAAAGAATCTTTTTTGGTGGCCAAAATTCACTTTTAAAAAGTATTTTTATTGTATTTTTTAAACATTTTACCTACTTATTCCTCAAAGAATAAACGAAGTTACCATTTTTAGTTATATATATATATACACATATATATATGTAGGGATATAAGACTTCATAAAACATTGAAATAAAATTAATACCTCAATTATCTCATACTTGTAAAAAACCTTTTTCGTTTTGAAGATATGTATATTTATTTTTTGCATATTTATTTTTAATATTTATACATTTATATAAAATTATATTTCTGTAATACAAATAAATTTTATTTTTGTAGTGTCCATAGGTAAATTATTTTATTCCAGTATCAGTTTATATTAAGTCACTTTTAATAGATATTATATATTATAAACTTAACGTCTTTAAGAAAAATTTTAATTAATTATTGCTAGTTAATAGTTGTATGGTATACTTTAAAATTTAAATGAATGCCGAAGGGGCCACTTCTATAGTCTTATCGACCTTTCTGAAATTTTGATCTTTTCATTCCTTATCTCAGCATTTTCTGTGTCTGCAGGGTCGATCCAGGCAATTTTTGAAGCCTATTTCGGGCTCACAGAATTCATCTAACTCTTCATCTAACTGTTGATTCATCTAACTGTTGATTCATCTAACTGTGTGATTCATCTAACTGTTGTGATAGAAATTGTAGCATAACTACTGTGAGCGGTCTCTGAGACCGCTTGATCGAAACATGAATAAAAGGCTCGATTAACTCATAGGATGCTGTTTCTGTACTAAACTTTATGTATAGAACTTTTATAATTAAAATACATCGATTTAGAAGTCTCTAGCGATAGTACTAAGGCTCCAAATGAAAAAAAAATTCAATATATCTAGTATCTATAGTTAAACCGAAAATTACAAATTAAACTGTGAAAATTGAAATAAGAACAGCAATATGTAAGACCACTAACAGCAGTTAAGGGTTAATAAAGCAGGAACCCTTCACAAAATTCCTGTTAATAAAAAATTCCAAATCACAAAATACTATTCAATAAAAGCAAACGTTACATTAATTCATTTTACTTTATTAGGATTTAAGATGTATAAATTTGCAAACAAAAGAAGTCCAACAGAACAACTTTAGCAGGAGGATTTGATCTTTCATTACAATATTTTATTTTTCACAAAAATGTAATAAATTTTACAAAAATAACTTTTATTTTCAAAGAATGGGGAACCAAGAGAGAAAAAAACAAATGCATAGACCCCTGGTCTGATTTCTAAAATAAATTATATATATATATCCATTCGCCTTGACCGAAGTCTACGGAGCACTGTTCCTGTAACGCAGCACGCCTTATGCGTGAGAAGTTGCTAGTGCATCTCCGAATGCCAGACTGCTACTACTAAATCATTCAGAGGAGCATCATTCGGAAGATCACTCTTTGCTCTAGCTGATTTTTTTTTCCTCCTTCGAACTAACATTCTGCTTCAAATATCTGACGTGTTGCTGTTCGTAGCGGCTTCATTTAAACGTGTCTGAAGATATTTCTGCAAAAATTTTGTGTGATCAAACATTATCAAATAAATACCGTATTTTCTGGTGGTCCTCAAAATGTAACACTTTTTTAAAGAACATTAAACCTGGAAGTAAAATAATGACAATACTTTGATTACGGGGACGGATTACATTAAACCTTTGATTGGGACATATGCCGTCCCAGCGAATATTTTCTTTTATTCTACTCGCATCACTTTTTCAAAAATAATCTCTGCCATACACTTATATACTTCTGCCATGCACTTATACTAGTATACTTTCAAGGGAAATCTACCACAAAGGAATTTTTTTTTGTAAATTGTGGTACGAGTTAATATAAAAATAGTCGCCCGTAAGCAAAAGGTTAATTTAAAAATAAAAATATTTATAGCAAGTATGAAATATTTATTTAAATGTAATAAAAATGTCTTAAAATTACATTTACCAGTTGTTTTACGTTAGAAATTCGGTAACACACAAGTATCTAAATAGCAGAACTAATCTGTGAAAGTATACAACATTTTCTAAAATTAAGTATGATTCTTCATATATAAATTACGCTACACTGTAAAAAAAAAAAATATTCTGTGAAAAAACAGAAACTATAGTGACAGCAAAGTTGCTGTGTATTCTCCTGTTTTCAAGATGGAAATTTTCCGCTATTCAAGACGGAAAACTTCTGTTTTTAGAAAGAAATATGAGCAATAGCGCAATATTAAAAATAAAAAAAAATTCTAAATAATAATTATATGTACCGATGAATATTTACAAGGAACATGTATTTAGATCGAATATTACCACTTCTGTTTTTTATTACTTTGCTTTCCTCTGGATTCGAACCTCGGCATTCGCCAATTGAGTATATAAATGCTCTGTCACCTACACCAACTGGCCACATCCAATGACTTGCTTATAGTCCAAAACATAAATTACGAAGATTTAACTGGATATTTTCCGTTTTCTCTCAATTAAAAGGCACGTTTCTGTTTGTCTGTCGCGTAAGGAACATTTCTGATTTTCAATATTCAACGAGTAGAGATAAAAAGGAAATTTACCGTTTATACCGAGAAAATTTACGATTTCCACTCAAATTAGAAAGTTTCCGTTAAATATTGAAATTCCACATATAATCACCCGTATGTATTAACGACACACGAATTTATTTATTACATCGCACACACACATTATTATGCATACGAAATAATTTTTTACATTGTAGTCAAAGTAACTAATTAATTAATTTTATTTATTTATCGTTCTTTATATTTTTTCTTCATATTTTTCTTTTTTTCTTTCTTTCTTTACTTTACTTTTCTTTTCTTTTTTTTTTTTTTTTTTTTTCATTTTGAAATAAACTTCTAACAAAATCTTAATGTACGTTGTATATTACTATATACAAACGTAAAAACATGAGAAATACCAAAGGATCTTTACCTTCATTGTATACGACCGTAGGTGTCAAGGGATTCGGATTTTAAATACCACTATTTTTTTTCTATTCTATGCGATATTTAATCACAGATTTTTGCGTCGACGTAATAACGAGTAAATAGACAAATGTTGCCAGCAAAAACGTAATTCCTATGATGGGTTAGTATATGATTTTAGCAGCAAGTGTCGATGGGAAAAATGTACGATTTCATGCGGTGCATTGCTAATACACTGCAGCTGAGATTTACCGTGAGATTCTCAAATTCTTGAGCAGAATAAATTTTGCGCAAAAGAAGCAAGTTTTGGCTACGTGATTTGCAGAATGGCACTTTTTTTTATTCCTCCTGAAGTAGTGTTAAATTTAGCGACGGTTCTCGCTACAAACTACTGATTTTTTGTATAGCGCTACTCTCTACACTACATCCTTCAAAATGTAGGGCACTACACTAGAAACTACTGTAAAAAGTAGCAACTACTGTAGTTTCTGTAGTCTCGCTACTTGTAGCGCGCTAGTTCCGACCCCTGATTGTAACCAATAAATTTTTTAACATAAATCTATTTCTAGAAGCTTCAAATATGCGATTCCAAAATTACAACTCATTCCGCCAAGCAGTTCTTGAGTTATTCTTAATAACTATACTCGCACTGCAAACTGTTTTGCAATGATTATAAATGAATTTAACTTTAGGTGTTCCAAGCTTTAACGCTTCCCAATTCCCAAACTACTTGATCGACTGATATCTCGTTTGTTATCATAAAGCAAAATTTACCAAAAAAGCCATATATGATGTCAAAATTAGGTTTTCGTATTGAAAACCTAATAACTTTGACAACCTAATTGGACTAATTTTGTATTGTTTGGTACATTTCTGTGTAAAAATGACCCACGAAGCTTATTTTTGTTTTAAATAAAATGAAAAAAAAAAAAACAATTTTCTATTGAATGGCTCTATTTATTATTATTATTTTTATTATTATTATTAATCTTACTATTTGTAGATTAAAATGTATGGTGGGTTATTTTTTTTAATATATATATATATATATATTATATGGCGTTAACACAAGGTTATGCGGTAAGTTTCTGTCCGACCTAACATACAAATTTATTAGAAATAAAGGTTATAGTGACGAATTGTTAGGAGTGTTCAATACGAGCGATGTTTTGTTGATGTGATAATTGCGGGAGTGTCGGTGTAGTGGGTTGTTTACCGTGTTGTAAGTTGAGAACTTGATAGTGTAGTCTGGCTTTAGTTTGTCGGTGTCGAGGGTTGTTTGCCGTGATGTAAGTTGAGAACTTGATGGAGTAGTCTAGCTATAGTTTGTTGGTGTAGTGGGATGTTTGCCTTGCTGTAAGTTGAGAACTTGATGGTGTAGTCTGGTTATAGTTTGTCGGTGTAGTGGGATGTTTGCCGTGATGTAAGTTGAGAACTTGATGATGTAGTCTAGTTATAGTTTGTTGGTGTAGTGGGTTGTTTACTGTAGTGTAAATCGAGAATTTGTTGGTGTAGTCTGGCTTTAGTTTGCTTCCTTTCGTTATGTCAGTTTCATTCATTTTCAGTCTGTACTTGTCAGGTATGGGGGAGTGTTGCATGCGTAAAACTAGTTTAACCCAGCAGTGCATATCTCAAGCCATGCCACCTGACACAGGTTGTTTTAGCTTTTCTTTGTTGTTTATTGGCTTTTTTAATTTTTGCTGCAATTTGTTGTGTTCTTTTGTTATGAGTTTAAGTAGTTAGTTACGTTTTCTGGTTCGGTATAAATGTAGTTTGTTTAGTTTTGTTTTTCTAGTATTGAATTTATGTGGTTTATAGATTTTGGTTGGCTTTTGTGATAATGGTTCTGCAAGTGATTTTCCATTGGAGTTTATTATATATATATATATATATATTGACTGTACGATATACTTATTGTAATTGCTGATTGATTAAATTTTGATTTCGTCACTCTAAAAGGGGTCTTTTGTTATGGGGTGTTATGTTATGCTTATTGCGGTGAACGATATAGCTATCTCAGTTACTATTGGATAGAACTCACTAAACTGTATATTTCAGGTAAATAATATAAATATATAGATCGATCCAAAGCTTCAAAATACTCGACAAGTGTCACAATTCTGATAATAACATGATTCTGTTATTTGAATTAATATATTAGAATCATATAGAACAATTTTTTGCGATGGCTACAGTATACTAGATTTCCAGTAAAGTTCGGTTATTTTTTAAATCGCAACAGAAATTGCCTACATTTAAAAACACACATTTATTTTTAACTTTATTTTCTGGTTTTAAATATTTTGTAGATAGGTACACAAAGAAAGTTTAAAATTTAATTATTTATTTATTCAGAAACACCCGGTATGTCTCAAAATCTTAGCTTCAATTTTTTTTTCTCAATTCAAAATCGTATTTTCTTTTATTAACGCATTCTTTCTTAACGTTTCTTTTATTAACTGATATTTTTATTAATGCACCACTAGCTCAATGTAACGCGTCTTACATGTGATAAATTACTACTATTATTTGTAAACCTTGAGTATCATTAAATTATTCATAGAATTTTCGTTCATAAAACTGTGCTATGCGTGTTTCGAAAATAACTTTTATTTATTTTCGAAGCTCATGGAAATACTGCAACGCTTTTTCTTGTAAATATTTTTAAATTACAGCGAGAGTAATTTTTTTCAACTTGAATAATTTTACATTTTTATTTATTTATATTGCTTTTTGTCAATCAAAATTTTCCAAGTAATGAAAATATCAAAGTTATTTTTGAAAAGTACGCCTCGATAAATAAATGGGAAGTGAGGTATAAAATAGCTTTTGCTAGTGATCTTTATTTATAAGGGTGGATAAAATGTAAACGGAACAGTGGTTATAATTTGGTTAATTTTTGTATGAGTGTGGTGAAACTTTGTGTAGAGGCAGAGTAGGGGTTAAGGAAGGCAACCGCTACTGTGGAAATGGACCTGCCCTAAGTAGTCACACAGAAACACGTAATATGCATTGGCGGTCGGCCAACAGTAGCGTCCGGCAGACAATTGGTTGTTGTTGTTATTCATCTGCGTCTGCGGAACATTTACGAGTAAAAAAGAGCA
Source organism: Maratus michaelseni (assembly GCA_963931845.1). Lineage (NCBI taxonomy): Eukaryota > Metazoa > Arthropoda > Arachnida > Araneae > Salticidae > Maratus > Maratus michaelseni. Next base: position 422,263,903 of record OZ007586.1, read on the forward strand.
ACGTAGTGTTATTCGTTATTTAGTGTGCAGGATGAACACAAACACTTCCGCGAGGGAATATGGTGAAGTTCCTGTAGACAATATTGTAATGCCCACCGTATAGCCTGAATCTTTCTCCATATGATTTTCTCATCTGTGGTCCGCTAAAAAAACATTGAAGAGTTACCGTTTTTCATCGGACAGCGAAGTCATGGACAATGTTCGAAACTGTTTCCGATTTCAGCCAAAGGACTTCTACAGTGGTGGAAATTGATTTATGAAAACACGTTTTTTTGAAAAAAAAACTTCTATAATATTCATTAAAAATGAATGAAATTTCATGGGATATACATAGTACGTATGACAAATCCGTTACAAAAACAAATGTTCACACATAATGTTAAACATAAACAAAAAGTCAAAAATTAAATTTTCGTAATATGAGAACATGGAAATTGATTTATGAAATATCACATTTCATTGGTTATTCCGAAGCAATATGACAAAAAGTTGCATAAAACAAGGTAACGTGACCTGCAAAGTAGACATAAAAAGCGTTGTACAGTGAAAGCAATACGTTTCATTTACAATTTTCGCGATGGGTAAACGAAAGATTTTGTCTGAGGAAAAAAGAGGTAAAATCGACGCATATTTAGAATGTGGAAAGTCTGTCCCGGAAATTAGTAGATTAATTAAAATATCTGTTGGTGTGATATATAACTATAGAAAAGATCTAGCAAATTATGGCAAAAATTTTAACAAAAAAGGTAATCCACGTTTAAGCAAGAGACAGAAAAGGGGGATTCTTCAACTTGCATCGAAAGCTGGTCACAGTTCAAAGCAGATTTGTGCAAATCTATTCCTGCCTGTTACTTCTAGAAGAGTTAGGCAAATTTTACACTCTTCACGGAGCTTGAAATGGTCGAAAATGAAGCCGTGTCTAAAGTTACTTCTGCGTCACAAGCAGATGCGTTTGCAATATTGCGAGAAGTACATGGCAATGGGTGACAATTGGAAGAAAGTCATTTTCTCTGACGAAAAAAGATTTAATTTGGATGGCCCAGATGGTTTGAGGTATTATTGGAGAGATCTCCGAAAAGTACCGAAATCTACATTCAGCAGAAATTTTGGTGGCGGAAGTTTGATGATTTGGTTAGCGATTGCTTATGATGGCAAAAGTGAAATTGTATTTTTAAACGGTCGTCAGAACTCTTTTGATTATGGTTTAGTTTTAGAAAATTAACTTCTTCCATTTGCATGGCAATATTATGGTTTAGATTATATCTTCATGCAAGATAATACAAGTATTCACATTTCAAATACAATGAAATATTGGTTTGACGAACAGAATATTGTTCTTTTAGATCATCCACCTATTAGTCCTGATCTGAACCCCATCGAAAACGTTTGGGCACAGCTTGTTCGGATGGTTTATGCAAATGGGATGCAGTACAAATCACTTGTAGATTTGAAAGCTTCAATCTGTCAAAACTGAAAACTAATTGATCAGAAATGCATCCAAAAGCTTGTTTTATCAATGCCATCTAGAATAAAAGAAACTCTAACGAATAAAGGCGGCTTTACTAATTATTAATTTCAATTCAATGTGACATTTCATAAATCAATTTCCATATTTTTATGTTACTAAAACCTAATTTTTGATGTTATGTTTTAGTTTATTAATTTGTATGAAATTTTATTTTTCTAAATTATTTGTTGTACATAGCATGTATAACGTATGAAAATTCATTCATTTTTAGTTAATATTATAAATGTTTTGATTAAAAAACAGTGTTTTCATAATTTAATTTCCACCAGTGTATGAGTAAGGTTAGCACAACTTGTGAAACAGTGGGACAAGTGCTTGTGTAGCTTTGGAAGTTATGTTTGAAATAAACTATGTCATTTCATTCTGTGGCTCCTGTGGCAAGATGCGAACAAATCCCCTGGATCTAACTTCTACCACGGTTTTATACAGCTAGACGACCACAGAAACCTAATTAACATATCGTTGAGCAAAATAACCGTGAAAATCAGATTCCTGAAGATTCAGACACACTTTTCGAAAATTAAAGAGACGATAGGATAGTGGTTGTGGCTCGTTCGCGCAAAAATGTTAGATTCAGGACACGTTTACGCACAAAACTCAAAAATCCATTTGACTGTACACTACCTTCATAAGAGTGTAGCTAGGCACTTATGCTACAGAGTTAAGTGGTTTTTATTTATTTATTAATTAATTTTACTTTTCAGCTACTAAATGTTTTGTATTTTACATCTCCATAGTTAATGCCATTTCTTATCGCAACCTTTAATAATTTCGTAAGCAGCAATATTTTTATAGTACTATGCCTAAAAGATCACCAGTGTGTTAGACACGTTTCTTTTTATTAATTATTATTAATAATACTAGTTCAAATAAAATTGAATCAGTCATTTCAAAATCTACGTAAAGCCCTTTTTTCAGGAACGACGTGAAGAAGTTATCTTTTTTTCCATTTTAATTACCAGAAACAAATAGTGGATAACTAATTTACAAACTTAAAAACATAACAAATATAATGAGTAATAAAAGTATAAAATGTATAGAATTGTCGTGTAGCAAAGTTCTAATTGATTCATGAAGAAAATAATAAACCTGTGATTTAAGTAGCTTTTGGAAGGATTGATTCAATTGTGAATGCAAAGCGTGCGTGAAGTCTTTTTTTGCATTATTTGAAACGAAAATGTATTATGTTATTTTACCTTTAACAGGGGCTTTGACGAGGTTGAGAAAATGACCTTGGCAAGAGAAAAAAAATCACGTTTATTTTACTGCAGCCTGTTCACTGTTTCATACACTTTTGCAGTTTGTTCAATATTTACATTATTTTTTTAATATACATATTTACATACAAAAACCGCTTAACTTTTATTATGTGCAAACAAACCTAACTTATCTTTTTTAAAACATACACGAAAAACCATAATATAGTTTATCAGTTTTTATAACTGTTTATATCATTTGACAGAAAAGCTCCCATTCTTAAACCAGAACTGCGCCAAAGCCTCAACGTAAAGGAAGTACCGTATAATACTATTTCATAGCTTTTTTGTTTTCTTTCTTAATCTTCTGTTATTCATTATTATTTCTCTTTCAGATACATTCCTTGACATGGTCGAGATTGCTGAAAACAGTACTTACGCATTATTTGCGGAAGTCTACAAAGCTTTGGAGAGTGAAGCCCGTATTCCTTTAAGCCAATTGTTTGCAGACTTATTAGCCTACTTGAGTGGACAACCAGTAGATTTAGAAGAACGTGTGAACTCTTTTTTTGATTCTTTATTTCCACTGGCATATCGCCATTCTTTGAATAGCAATCAAGAATTCAGTGACGCATTTAAGGAATGCTTAAGGGATGGACAAGCAGAGATAAGACCTTTTTCTGATCTTCCGGAGAAGATAGCTCTGCAAATTTCGCGCTCATTTGAAACTGCCAGGACGTTCCTGCAAGCTCTTAATTTGGCTGTTGAAGTTATTAACACTACTGAACATATGGATTTTGGTCCCGAGTGTCGAAAGGCCTTTGTTCGTCTTAGTTACTGTCCACATTGTCAAGGTCTAATACACGCAAGACCCTGTGCAGGAATGTGCCTCAATGTTATCCGAGGCTGCCTTTCCAGTGTATCGGAGTTGGACTCCGCTTGGAGCGAGTATGTTAGTGCATTAGAAAGGCTGACTTCAGGAATGGTAGGCATATATAACATTGAGCAAGTCCTTAGCAATTTTGACAATAAAATCTCAGAAACTATAATGTATGTCAACGAAAATGCTGTTGAAATCTCAAAAAGGGTAAGTTTATATTCCTCTATCTTTATTTTATTGTAATTTTGTGTTTGTGGTTTGTGTTTGTACTTTTCTTTAACTATTAGAGTCGAACTTGGTTATAACAAAGTTGCAAAGAGCAAGGCAACTGCTTGCACAGCTGCCAAACCTACCTGTTTGTTTTAGTTTTGTGTTTTATTTATTTAGTTGTTTTGTAAGCCAAATAACCATATTTTGAACCAGAATATTTTAAAAATAAAGTGTGTCTTATTTCTATGTGGCACTTATTTGATTTCATCCATTAAGTAAAGTATCTGTTCCAAAATATGTTTATTTGACTTGAAAAAAACCTGGAAAGTTCCAGCAATGTGCTCGTTATAATAAAATTATCTCAACAGCCAAGTTTAAAATGTAATATTATGAAAAATGAAGAAATTGGAATAAGTAAAATCATATTATTATTATTATATTTTTGTAGAGTCACTCCCATAGGAACAATTTTACATTCTAAATTGGTAGAATGAAGTATCAGTTTTATTATATCTGTAATACTATACTTTGCTCAGAAATGTTTTTTGCTGGGTAGTAAAATTCTATATTAGTAAAATGAAAATGTATAGTTTGCCTTTTTTAAATTTTTATAAACTATTATTTGGGCATCCATTTTTGACGTCTAAGTTACTCTTTTGGCAACTACTTTGGTGATTTTAGGCTACAGCAGCAATTTATTATTTTTGTTGTACTTTTTGTGGAGCAATCTTGAATCGTTATCTGTAATGATTGTTTTGTTTGCTATTATTTCAATTTCACGATTCGTTCCTTATCACGAACATTTTTCTTTTGAATTAAAAAGAATTTTCTTTAATTTTTATACTCCAACTATTACGGCTGTATCATTTAAAATAATGATGTTTGTTTGTTAAATTCTGTATTATTATTTTAAAAGTAGTTTGTTTTTTAAAATTAACGAGCTTAAAATATAGTTGTACCATTATCTTTAAAGAGAGTTATAATTCACATACTTCCATTTTGGGGATTCGTTTCTCATTCTAAATTATTTTCATTAAAAAAATGTTTTCATGTATGCATAATATATTTCTATTTTTCTAAAAGTCTGAATGGTGTGTGGATAAGTATTTGCATACAAGGATACAGCTTCTTACTTATTCCCAGTAACCATTACAGTTTTTAACTAGAGATGCAACCTTTAGAACTTCCCTTTTTCACTAATAACGCCTATAATGTTCGGATATTTTTGTGTAATCACTCAATGTTGTGCAGTTATTGATCGCTAAAAACCAATGGGTTTACTGAGAATCCTTAATAAAGAGCACCATAAAACTATTAATATTTGAAAAAAAAATGGAAGGAATCGGAATAATTTAATGTGGTTTGCGGGAAACGTACTCGGACGATAATGGGGGATTTTTTTTAATGGTATAAAATGAAAATCGTCATTTTTGAGATTTTTTTTTTCTGAAATACCATAAACATAACGTTATGATTTCAGAAGTATCGTAGCTATAGGGTAGCTGTGGTGGCAAAGGCCAAGGGCTCTATTCTCCTTTTTTTTTATGTTTGCAGCATAAGGAAATGGGACACAATATGCAATTTTGCCATTTCTTCCATTAACGTAGTTACCCAAATGGATTTTAGCAACTATCACTTGCACTGAAGATACACATGAATTTTTGTTCAAAATGCAAAATAGTAGCATCATCTCTTGGAAATGTTATTAGCGATTTGGATTAGGCGCAATGTTCTAAAAATAAAACATGAATAAAATCGATATTTAAAACGGCAATTTCACGGTTATTTTTTATGTATATCTTCAACACGATCATGTAAAGTGATAATAAAGTATCTTATATATTAAAATCTGACTGGTAATGTGTGTATTTCACGTACATTCATCTGCAAATTTGACGACTTGAGTTGAAACCAACATCAATTATTCGTACGACCCCAAGGATGTTGTAATAGCTTTCGAAATTTCATTTCTGAGGTATTAATTTTTAATGAAATATCTCTAATCAATCCAAATGGTGGCAATTAAGTTATTCCATTTTGTTAAAGAAAGGAAGTAAAAGAGGAATAATGTGGATTATTAAGTTTTTATTGATGCCATTTTCTCATTAAAATTTAACAAACAAAATTTTTAGTTTGAATAGGTGTTGTTTGACTGTTTCCAATGGACTTAAAAAAAAGAGTAGTTTCGCTGTTAAAAATGACATCATTTAAAAAGGAATGCATGGATTTTAATTTATAAAAATATATTTTCATGATTGCTTCAAAATAACGTCTTTTTCAGAATTTTTTTTTTGCCTCCAGCTTCAATAAGTTCAAAAGATATTATGCTTTCACTTGTGAAAATGACATCATAGAAAACGTGCATTTTCATTGTGAAAACTGCAAAGATTTATTATAATCTCATCAAAATCACGAAATATTAAAAATGTCATTTTCGATAATTCGATTTAATTGTAAATATGTTTCCTACATATAATGAATTTAATATTATAAATATTTTCTAAACGTTAAATAAAGTTAGATTACCTCCGGACCCCCCCCCCCCCCCCCCCTCCTTCGCTCCCAGTTCAAAATATCCCATACAATGCAAATCCAATAATACATCGAATTGACACTTAGCTACTCTCTATAGTTAAAGAAGACAATTTCAAAATTTCAGCTAACATCATTATTTGTTTGTCTGTTTGCATAAATACAAAATCATGTTGAAACAATTATTTAAATATTATTTCTATGCCCGGAAACAAAACAAAAATACAGCACATTCATACGCAATGGAAATAAATGTAATGCATCGCAAAGCCTAAATGCTATAAGAATAAAAAATTCTCAACTAAACGCTCATACTTCTTCGTTTGTTTGTGTAAAAGCAAAGTCGCGTTAAAATGTGCATTTAAATATTATCTCTGTGCCCAAAACCAAAACCAAAATATCGCACATTCATACGTAATGGAAATAAATTTAATGCCTGACAAAGCCAAAATGTTATGACAAAAGAAAATTCTCAACTAACACTCATACTTGTTTGTTTGTTTGCTTAAATGAAAAGTCATGCTAAAATGAGTAATTAAATATTATTTCTATACCTGAAAACAAAACAAAAATATTGCACATTCATACGTAATGGAAATAAATTTAATATATCACAAAGCCAAAATGCTATATCTTGCGTAACAATATATCGGTAAAAGAGCGAGATATAAGTAAATACCACTATCTTCAACTAAATAGCTAAGGAATTTAATATATTATCTTTATTCTTTCAAGCGCAAAACGTCAGTTAGGAATCAAATAACTCTGTTGACTCACGTATTTCCAATGTATTTGACGTTCTATTTGAATTGTCTGCCGGCGAAATTGAATCATATACCATCTGATCAGAAAATGATATCACGTAGACTATTCAAAGTAACTTATTGAAGATTTTATTTCAATTTTTTTTATATTTTTGGATTGGAAATTTTTATGTATCTAAGACTACGAACCTATTATTTTTAAAGCATGTACCTTTAGTTGTAGACTTTATATCTATCACAAAATTTACTATCGGCTATAGATATATATTGAAATGCATTTTGGCTTCCGCTGAATTAAGATTCCGTGAATTCAAATATATATATATATTTTAAATGTTTTCCAACACGAAAAATAATCACAGAAATGTCAGATACATTGCCATAATTGGTTGTAAAAAATAAAATACTGTAAATATTAACTATAACAGGATACGAAAAGTTTCTTTTCACTATGGAAAAAATATTGAAAATTAGATAATTTTTATATAAACAAATAATACATTTTCATATTTTCTTATCGGTTATATAACATTAAAATAATTAAATTAAATTACAAAGAATTTGTTAGAGATTTGTAGAAGCATTTTGAAATCATTTCTGTTATTTTTAACGCGTGATAGTTCCCATTTTCTAACGCGTAATTATTTAAATTTTATTTTGGTTTAAAAAAAAAAATCTTTAAATCAGAGAGGTTAAAAAAAAAATTTATAGCATATTTGTTCTGATTGTGTTTAGTGTATCTTGATTACAAGGAAAAACAGATTAAAATATTTAGAAACGTGTAAAATAATGAAGAGAAAGCATATAAAGGCATGTAAACAAATGCGTTTGAATATAATTTATTGATATTACTATGAAAAACAGGATGCTTTAGGAAGAATATTATTAATAAGGTTTACGGCAGTAAGCCTTCGAAACGTCACAAATGATACAATAATATGAATATATGTCAGTTGACAAAATACTATCCGGTCTTTAAAATTTGCTTTTAACATGTACAGTAAGAAAAAAAAAAAAAAAAAAAACCTCAGGATAAAGCCTTTTGCACTAACGATTTTCTACTGTTATAGTTACATTTTTTTAAGGAACTGTATACGTGTTTATTTTTATACGAAATTTCAAAATATCAACAAATGTGTGTATATATTTTCCCTTTCATTCGATTTGTCATGCATCTTTTACTCCAAATATAAATTTCTATTTTTCTATCTTACAGAACATGCTACGTAATGACTTAAAATGTGGCCAGGGACTGGGTTAGTATTAGTATTGAGAAATGCACTTTGAGGATTGGGTGATATTGCGGCTCAAACCATTATAATAATTATATAAATATTATAGTGTTGACGAGAGTAACGATACTCATCTGTAAAACCATAAATGTGTCCTTCAATTCCTAGAGTTGAAGTTTAATCTAAAGAATGTTTCCTCAATGTTACCGATTTTACATATTTGCTGATAACTTGCTAAATAATTGTCAGAAAAAAACAAACATTTATTTTGAGGAGTGTGGATTTTACAATACGAAATGCATATATTTCTATTTATGACTATTTAATAATCACATTATTAATTAAATGCACAAACTGTTTAATTAAAATGCGCATGTGCGTCACGTTTGGGTTTTACAATACATCATGCGTTATGTGAGTGACTCTTGATGGCAAAATAGTAATTTTCATATAGGAATTTTCAATTTATTTACACTGTTAATATTTTTGTTCTGGTTTGAACCAACTTTAGGTGCTGAAATAGCTGCAAATATAAAATGGCGTAATCTCTTTCCAACATTTGGAGCTATGGTTCAAACGGAAAGCGTTTTCACCATCTTATGACTGCAACTACTGCAGCATCAAAATATTGTTGAACTCAGGACAAAATTTTTAACAGTGCATTGTATGCAGAATTTTGCAATTAAAAATCACGAAAAAAGTAACAAAAAATAAACTGGAAACTGCACATGAAACTACTTATCGTGTTCTTATTTTATTTATTTATTTATTTATTTACTTTAAAATTGGTCGGGGACATAAAAATCTCGAAAATATGTTTTCTTACCTTGTCTTTTTTTTTTTTTTTTTTTTTTTTTGTTTAAAAAATACTCTGGATTTTCAGCATAGACTCGCGCAAACCTTAAGTATAGATCAAAATTATAACTCAGGTTCATGTTTGTAGTTGTCTAAGTCTAAGAAGTACTTAACAAAGGAAAACTATAAGGAGTACTTAACATTAACAAGATAAATTGAATTCCATTTATCTCAAAATCTAGTTTTTCAAGATTCGCCATATTTAAATTGATATATGGAAATTTATATGAAAGAAAATGCTATGACACTTCGTACAATTATAGTTTTATAGTGATTAAATTGTCTTTAGGAATTTATGTTTTAAGAGTTCCTAAGTTTTGAAAATAGGATTCTCGTAGTAAAAAGCACATATGAAAAATACCTGTTTTCTTAAAATTATTTTCTATAAGAATTTTTTTTATAAAGATTTATTTTTTTATTTTTATATATTTTTTGTAATTCCTAAAAATATTTATTCTTTTCTGTACTGCAAAATGAAAAATGTATGCAAAAATCGTTTTTTTTTTTCTGAAGACATAACAATTTTTAAATAAGATTAAAATTAAAGTTTAGTTTTTTAAAGCAATTTACATTTAAAAAAGAATGTATGCAGGGGGATCACAGTACTTTGAATACCGGGAACCACTTTTTTATAGTACTATTTACCTTATTTAATCCGTAATTTTGATGTTTATATGATTGAGTCGATGGATGAAAAGTCACTGATTATCATTCGGAAATAGTGGTATTCAAATTCAAATAATAAATGTGAATCGTGACAATGCTGTATATATGAATATTTCAAGGAAAAGAAGCCTTTAAAATATTTATAAATAAAAAGGGAACAAAATTTTGTATCTCTTAAGTGTATAACACCTTAAAGTGTATATCAAAAACTGACTGTCTTGAATACATTTATCCTCAAAATATGTAAACTATCTTAACTGGGTACTATCATCCATTGAAAAATAATTAAATTCTCAAACATAGGTCACACAACGAAGTGGGTTAAATACTTAGAGTCAAATCCAAAAATCTATTTAACTTTTTCAAAAGAGGCCACAATTTTTCAAATTCTTTCAACCATTTTCAATGTATTTTTTTTTTTCTAACTAAAGGATGATGTATTTCTGTTAATATTTATGGTTATTTTAAAAATACGTTCTAAAAGGTAACGAATTTAGAATTCGAATAGAAAGACCATAGTTTTCAGACCAGTAATGCAATATTTTTTAAAGAAAAAGTTCTTTATCAGTCTTCAACTGGTTTAAGAACCTGATGTCGGCTTATTGTCAAAAATCTTTCTTCTGATTAGTTTCTGATTGGAAAGGTTTTGTCATTTTGGTTTGATATTGACGTCTAATCCAAACTACAAGTCGATAAACCTTTCACCAGTGAAATGAGTTTTATAATTTTCTAAGTTAAAACCGAAAAGAAAACATAGTTTTGGAATTAAATTAACATTTCTTTTTTTCAAATTTCAGCTATTTCTTAACTTTTTTATTGTTTTAATAGTAAACCACCACTTTATTAGTATTTTTTTATACGCAACAATTATTTTTCTATTACGAACAGACTATGTAATTTTCTTATAGGTGCCTCCAATCCAAGAAATTTACTTTATAACCTACATGTAGTCTGGGGATTCATGGGATCGTTATGCTAATTAATAACACAGTTACCAGAATGTGACAAATTTGAAAGCACCGTGACACAAGTACAAATCTTGCTGCGAGTCACTGCAACGTCAATTGATGACGAGTTGCAAGTGGCGTTGTTTTTTAGTCAGCTTGTGACGCGTAACTCAAAAATTAGTCACAATGACTTCACAGTTAAGCTACGAATTGACGGTCACCTGAGAGTACCAATGTGACGAAGTAAAGATTTCACGCATTATTCGCTGTTGTGACTGTGAGATTTGTAACCATCTGTGATGTCCCAGTGACGCCACATCGAACAGCTGTGCTATTAATTACTCTTTGTTCGTAAGCTGTGAAAAATCGTTTAATTTTTTTCAAGTCATTTCATGCTTACACGCAGATATTTATGACATAATCTCACAATAAAATAAGCAAAAATATAATACAGGGTCATTTATAATTCCCTCCGGGGTTTCGAAACGTTATAGTAAAAAAACGAAGACGAATATGAAAAAAAGAAACATATGAAATTATTCCGAAACTATTCAAGTTTTACTTACATACATTACAGGTGTTCTATGTGTGAACCCTTGGTCACACGGCATACATCCATGCGATAGTCCAGTTCCTGCCATACTCCGTTTCTTTAAATTTCCGGTACCACACATGAATTGTTTTGTCAGTTGGTCCCTGTTTTCGATATTTATTACGAAAGGCCCGTTGAACTGACACCACTGATTCAGATTTAAAGAAACGGAGTATGGCAGGAACTGGACTATCGCATGGATGTATGCCGTGTGACCAAGGGTTCACACATAGAACACCTGTAATGTATGTAAGTAAAACTTGAATAGTTTCGGAATAATTTCATATGTTTCTTTTTTTCATATTCGTCTTCGTTTTTTTACTATAACGTTTCGAAACCCCGGAGGGAATTATGAATGACCCTGTATTTTGGACGAGAGTAAAGAAGACGTGTACTTTCCCATCTGATTTGAACTAAGACATAGTCCCAGATCACGTTAATAACAGCCTACTGTTTTGAAGGTTATGCAGACGAATAGACATCTCTCTATGGTTCAACCTCTCCGAAAGTTGTGAAGGAATGCTGACAAGCAATAACTGTCTGCAAAGTGAATTATAAAATAGACATATAAGGTATATTAAACCATGGCATAGAATTAAAATGATTTGCAGACTAGAAATATAAAGTCAGACTGACAACAGCCTACAGGTTTCTAGATGATAAAAAACAAACTGACATCTGTTTGTGATAAAGCTTTCCTGAATTTGTTATGCAAGATTTTTTTTAGATAAAACTGTGATACGCGATAATTATCTGCTAGTTTTATTCTAAAACTAATGATACTAGATGGAGGGGGTTGAAAAGATGACTGATGGATTTAACGCCATTTACAGACAGGGTGTCAAGTGATCCGCAAGAATAAAAGATTCTCTTCAAAATTGTAGCTCGTAGTTACTAATTTTGCATTTACTCTTATTCACATATTAGATGTGGAAGCTACTGGCATGATTCCACAGTTTTCAGCGTGTATCTGGTCTCTTATACAATGAATGATAGAGTGTCAAAGATCAAATGGATCACTATTTAATTGCAGATTCGGGGGTTTTCTGCGCAAACATGGCTCTTTGACGTTCGTTTCCGCAAGCAAAGCTTATAAATACTAATGTATGGTAACGTCAAGGGAATTATTTAATAGTGATTAATGTAAAATGAGACTATATGGCATTAATACGTTACGGAAAAACGCGTAGACTATTTTTTTAAAAAGATTTTTTTAAGATTCGTCTTCTTTAATAATACGATTTATTAATTTAATTATAAATTCGATTTTCTGAATAATTACTTTCACTATGATCAAGTATTTCTTCTATCATTTCAAATATATGTTGATGTACATCGGCAATATTTTGGAATGATTACGATGAACCAATATGATTAATATAATTATAAAGTACTTTGTTTAAAAAACACCGTACACATTTATAGATCACGGAATGACTTGCGCCATCTTTTTTGCTTCGCCGTTTTTTCCTTTTTCCAATAAATCACCCATTAAATAAATAGCTTCTTCAAAAGTTTTAAGCATCTTTTTTCCCTTTTTGGATTGGTCGGTTTATGTGTTTTAGTACTTTTGAAAATCCCGTGTTTTACGAAACAAGAACTCAAGTGGGATGCCGGGATTCTAAAAGATCCCGAATCCTGGTATTTTATTTTCTAGATTATGGTTTCATGTTTTTTTCTCGTCTTTATAAGTGTATTTATTACTTGACAGTTTTAACAAATTGGGAAAAAATTTATTCATAATCAAAATTAAGTAAAGAGTTTTAACGAATATTTGAAATTTAGCTTTAATAAAGAATACGTGAAATCAATTGTAAGAGGTACAAACATATGCCAAGAAAAAGGAAATCTATATATATATTTTTTCTAAATACTTCCTATAGCTTGAAAAAAAAACGTGGGAATATCAAGATATGTTTTTCTAACGAAACTTTGTGTTTTACTTAATTTGTGTTAGGCTTTAGTACTTTTTTCTCTGAGAAAGTAATAGTTAAGACTTATAACTACATTCATTCAATTTGATTCTTTCAGATTCTGTTAAAAGAAATAACTCGAAAGAACATATTTTCGTACACAAACAAATGTTAGTTTTATGTTTTCCTTGTACATCTAATTTTTTTTTTCGTCTCTTATGTATCAAGTTAATTCATATTTGTATCATATTGCAAAAATTTATGAAATATTGTTTTTTTATTAAAATAAAAATGAAGCCTTTTAATTTCAGTGGTTACATTTTCATTAAGGATATTGCTATATTTTTCTAGTAATAATATGTGAATAGTAATAGTAAAATAAAATCAGACAATTTATTTTACCGAACATGTTTTCGACTGCTAATTATCACTACTGATTACGAACATATAAATAACTCTCAATATTTTAAAATAAATTTTATGAATAAAAATTATTTTTAAGCACTGCATTTTTGGTCTGGGGTGATGCAGAAATACATTTAACCTTAAACATTTCGTAAATCTAACAAAAGAAAATTTAAATTTAAAATTTTTGGAATAACTAACTGTGATTATTTACGCAAGTTTTATGCATAGTTTATTGCTAAGAAAAAGCTTGTAAATTTAATTCACTAAGGAAAGTTGTTACTTTCTTCTATTTTTACAAAAAGAAAGTATTAGGTTCATGAAAATTTTCGACTTCCGGTTTTCGACGCATTTGTACATTTTAGAAGGTCCTGAACACGATTTGACTGTTTTAGAAAATTTTTGTCTGTGAACCTGTCTGTGTGTCTGTCTATGTGTATGGAACACAAAGTCTGTGGGCGCTCTATCTTAAGAACTAATGCATGGAATTTAATCAAACTTCAGATTAAGTTAGACCTTGTGATAGATTGGTACTGATTAGGTTTTGGTTTAAATTGTCTGACATGTAGCATTGCTATACTGCATTTTTCCCGATTTCCTCGATAGCGATATCTCAATAACTAATCCATGGAGTTTCACCAAACTTCATATTCTGTTAGTCCTTGACATAAATAGATCCTTATAAGGTTTGGATGTGTACCACCCAACAGGTGTCGCTGCTATGCTCTGTTTTTCGCGATAGCTATATCTCACGAACGAATAGATTGTCATTTAATTTTGGTCGCAGACGATTTGATTTATCTAGAAGAAAGTTTTGTCATGGCCACAACATACTTACTGTTGGAGTTTCTTTTGGAGTGGATTTTTTTTTTTTTCTTTTGAGCATTTAAATTTCCGCGGAAATCGCTTGCATATAATGTAGAATCGTTTGAGTGCAAACAAGTATAAATATGTCTACAGCTTCATTGAGCTGAAATCGCTCAACGATGATTCGCTAAAAGGGTTATTTTCTTGAATCGAAATAAAAGTACCCCTGATTTTTTTCTTTAGAAAAAAACGCACAGTATAATAGCGTCTGTTTAATTGAAAAATTGAGATTTTTCCAAAAAAAAAATTCTGATCTGCCGAATTTTGTTTTATTTACTGAATTTATAACAGTTAAATTTTTATACCCTCACGGTACTTTAAAGTACCATTAAAAAAACTTGTCAAATTTATTTAACACATCGATTGACAGTAATACAAAGTAGGATGAATTAGAAATATTTTACTTATCACGTACCAAAAGCATTATTGGTTATATAAGGTATATTTTTTTATGGATAATTTCTTTTCCAATTATAACAATTCAAATTTTGAAAGACAGAGTGGAACGTTTCAGTTTTGAAAATTTTATATATTGCGAGACCATTATATTTTTTCACATATTCTATTTCTATAAAATGCTAAAAACAATATTTTAAAGAAATGATTTGAGTAGAGTTGTAAATATTTCTCAAATCCCCAGGTTATTAATTTTAATAGACGAAATATTTCTAAAATTTATTTAATGACCGCACAGATTTTCTAAAGTATTTTTTAAAAAATTAAGAAAAATTCTTCGGAACGGAAAATTTTCATTAGTTCATAACTTTGGACATAAAGTGTTTTTTAAATTCCGTTAAATTAAGAATTAAGAATTACGTTTAAACTTTGTTTAAAAATTTATTTTCGATGTTATATTTTTAAGTATTTTGTTATGATTTCGACTCTCAGGTTTGCTCGATGCGTTGCAGTCGTAATTAGTTGTCAATAAAAATTCACCAAAACGAACAGAGTCTCCCATTTCAAACTGCATCAGGTTGGCCAGGTGGAAATAATTCTCAGTTCACTCAAACTGGAGTTGAAAGTAAAGTCTTTATTAACATTTTTGAAGACATCACTTCAGGGGGATGGTCGATGAATCAAAATTATCCCGAAGAATTAATACATTCCATTGCTACAGTCTGCATGCTCCAGAAATCTCCTCTTAGATAACTCGCTAATTTTATTTAGTTTAGTTGGACGTATCAATTTGACACTAAGCACCCATAAAGATATTGTAGAACGTTACCTCACTGCATTATAAAGTACGTTTGAGGATATTAGACGCCCAGAAAAAACTTTCTCGCTTTCCTTCAGCTACCGCCCATCGTCGAAATCTCTCTCGGAATCAGAACGTGCGAGTAGTTTTAACCTAGCTTGCGTAAGAACACAAAACACGTCACGTGACTGACTTTTATCGAATCATAAGGTTTTTAACGGAATTTCATTGGTATTTACGGCGCAGTAATTTTTAAGAAAATCAATTTCCTGGCGGTAAAAAATGTTCTATCGGCTTCCATACTCTTGCTCCCAGATGCATGCCGTATAAACAAACCAAAGTCTCTGCTTTGAGATTGTGGTTAAAACTTCGAATTTAATTTTAGCATAAAGAAAAAAAAAAGAAAATGAATCTTTGATGTAAAAAAAAAGAACGAAAGCTTTTTGGAAATATTTTAATAGACATTTAATATTTAATTATAGAATGTTTTTTTTTTTTTTTAAGAATTAAGTTATTTTGAGCGGAATAATTTAAAATATATGCTATTTTAGCATTTAAATAAATACTTTATAGCAATTTGACTACACGGGAATAATAATAATGAATTTTAATAGTGGATTAAAAAATAAAGATGTTCTATTTAAAGAATAAATTTCAGTGGCTATCGCCATATAGTCTTTTAGTATCCATATGTAAAGCCATTTTGTCCTAATCCACTTAATAATATTTATTCCAAAGTTAAATACTTTGGAATAAATATTATTAAGTGGATTAGGACAAAATGGCTTTACATATGGATACTAAAAGACTATTTTAAGAATAAGAATTATTTTAATAAGCCGGGGTTATATACGGAGCATTACTAAATGGAAAAATTTTACAGTATAATTTAGCAGATTGCGGAAAAAATTAAATTTTGTAGATGGAGGCCAAAGTTGAATAAATTTTCTCCAGGGAAGCCAGGATTTCAACCTGGGACCTTGGCTATACGCGCCAATACTCTTAACCACTGAGCAACCCAGACGATATCCAGCCAGACATAATTCCCGTTGGTAGCATCTTATCTGCTACTTCAGCAGCTTTTTACCGATAAAAATACGTACACACGAAACACCATAATACATTGTATAATAATTACACTATATATACGTATGAATTTTCAACCTGAAATACTATATTCGTTGTAGGTGGAGGTAAAATTCAAATACATTTCCTCCAACAGAATGAAAAGTATCTAGGCCAGGATTCGGACCTGGGACCTTGGCTATACGCATCAATGCTCTAATTGTGTGTTTATGTTTTTTTTCCCTATTCCTTGTCCAATGAATCTTCAGAAGTGTAAAACTGACTTTATAACTGAGAACCTTAAAAATTTGACAATTGATCAAATAAGTACATGAAAGGTCGGAGAATTTCAATATTTTAACCAAAATCTGGAAAAATCAGGGAATTCGATAAAATTTCATTGCGTTCTCCACATAAATGTGATCTTCAGACCACCCAGGTAAGATTCTGATTAAGAAAAAAAAAATTATGTCTAAATTACCCTTCTTCCAAAATTTCTACTTCTCCCTACTCCCTTTCCCACCATCACCATAGCACACAGTTTAAAATTTTTAAAATGCATTAATGCCCATTTTAAAATATTTGAGTAGTATTTTTTAATTTGAAATAACAATAAATAATCACCTCGAACTTACGTCTCTCCAGTAAAATGTCTGCTTCCTCTCCTCCTTTGGCTGAGTTTATCTGAACTTTGTGATTTTGTGATATAGTTTCGGAAGTTAATGGTGGCTCAGTATACAAATACTGTACAGCTAGTTTTTATAATTTGGAGAAAACTTCATTTGAAAGTTTGCAATGATCATCAGTTTTTACAGAGAGCATTTCTTATTGTACACTTGAGAGCAAGTTTTTGGTTGAATTCACAAAAAAGGTTTTAAACAATGTTATCTGAATTTAGAAAATTTTAGTATTTTTGAGCAATACAACATTTATTCTATCTCCATATGCCCAGTACGCACTACATACTAGGCTGGAAATTTCTTAAAATACACCTGAAAAAGTCAGGGAATTTCATTCTCCTGTATGAGTAGAAACCCTGATTACTTTATTTACATTAGAAAGCTTCCTTAAATCAAGTTGATGTATTTGTGAAACCTATTATTTTTGAAATACTTCAATTATTGTTTCTATGTAAAAAATTTTTGAAAATATCGCTTTCTATGAAAAGTACTGTCAATCAAAATCATATTAGTAGAGTTTGAAAAGTAAATGATTTGTTTTATCTGATCTTGATAAACCGCGCTCAGATTTAGCCGTAATACCTTTCCTTATTATGCTGAAACTCGATCAAGAAACCAGATGAAGAAGACTTGCATTGTAACCTTGATTTCACTTACTTCTTCAAAGTGCATGTTTATTTTTAATGAAAATTTTTTTCGCGCTATTTCAGTGTTTTATATCCTGTTATTATCCCTCCTTAGTTTTCAAATTCTTTATTGTATTTTCTTTTGTGGCATGAATTTTTATTACGCCTGTTTCGAAAAACAGAAATAATAAAAATGTAGTATGCTATGGTCAAGATAAAATTTTCTTCTGTATCATTCTCATATATTAAGTTAAATAGCCCTGTTATGCTGGATAGTTAGTTATATTAATAACTTCAAATATCTCTACTCAATAGGAACTTAGATACAGATATAATTTGTGTCGCCTAAAGTAAAACACAGCAGCACCTCCTGTTGCGTCAGCCCCTAAAAATGAAATGGTTTTTATTTGGGGGTAATCCTTTATAAAAGAATGCATGTATTGTAATTCATAAAACTGAAATATTTTAAGTTCGCCGAGTTGACGAAATTTTTATTTCATCGACTCCGGAATCCAAATCTTTAAAGGACGAAATGTTTTTGACCCGTAAGTACCTTTTCATTTGAAAACCCCTCGTATAATTGCAACAAAATCGTCCAATTTTCAAAATATATAATTCTGACTTTCGTTTAACTTACATTGTGAAATATGATTTCCTGTTTATTAAAAAAAATGTAATAAAATTAATATTATAAATATTTTATAAATGAATACTTTCTAAATGCAGAATAAAATATTTTTTCTCTCCCATTGCAAACGCCAAACATCATTTCAATCCCTTCCTGCCAAATTATCGTAAGTGACAAAATATCTTTTGTATCGTAAGCGACAAAATATTTTTTATCGTAAGTGACAAAATATATGAAGCAAAAATTTTAATAAAATGTTATTGTGGCAGTGGATTGGTTAATATTGTAGGATACTACTTTAAAATTCTTATTTACTGTTGTTTGTTTTGTTTAACGCTTTTATAGTCATTCAAATATCTTCTATAAATTTTGCATTATACTTCATTTATAATGACATAATCTATACTAATAAAAGAAAGTTTCGCTCTGTGTGTCTCTCTCTCTCTCTGTGTGTGTGTGTCTGTTGGCGACGGCTAGGAAAATTTAGCGCACCTAGAAGTCTGTAAATTTAGATTTAGGTAGTCCAAACCCTTTCCTGGTGTACCTGAGCCTCAGAATTTTTAAAATTTTGAAAATTAGAGTAGTTATTAATTAAAAACTCATCAAGGATCACAAATAAACAAGTCATTTTTCCAAAACTAGCTCGCGCATGCTCAGAAACCAATATCCCTATCTTCGGGAATAGAAGAAAAAAAAACAAGTCATCCCGTTTTCCTTTTTAAGTTTTTTCTAAATTTGCCATGGCGAACGGCTAGAAATACGGAAAAACCGTTTACATATTCTAAAAGAACATACTTTTACGTCTCAAACGATCTGGTTGGTTTGAGAAAATTTTACATTTAACCATTTCAAAAAAAAAAAAATAATCAAAAAGCATCGAATTCTTTTTTTTATTTTTTCCTGTATTCTGAGCCTTGCATCAACCGGAATACAAAATATACGGAAAAACGAAGGTCACCAAATTAAAGAACTGAGTTTGTCCTTTTCAAAGCCACTATTGGTTTTTAAAAATATGAAAATTAACCCTTCAAAAAAGTATATGTTCTGTATGTCGTTTTGCGATTTTTGCGATTTTGACAATTTTTAAAAATTTGCATCGGCGATTCAGAGAAAGGTACGAAAAACTAAAAATATCAGACAATATTTACTTTTCAATACTTTACAATATTCCTTTTTCGACATCTGTATTTGTTTTTGAAAAATATGAATATTAACCCTTCAAAAAAAATTGCGCGCAGGACTCTCTTTTGCAAATTCCGATTTTCTGCGACATATAAAATCTGGCATCGGCTCTCTAAAATAACCAAACAAAAAACAAACACACCTAAAGACATCTACGTTCTATCGGGTTTAGGTAGAAACCTTTAGTTTAAAAAACAATCACGTTAACCCTTTCGAAAACGTTTTTTACCGTATGTCAATTTCGCTTTTTTAACTATTTCTCCTATATTTAAAAATCCGAATTGGCGTTTATAAACAAGATACGGAAAACTAAAAATACCGCCCCTAATCTATATCCCTTTGTTTTTTAAAATCTGGTATCCGTTTTGAAAAATTTTAATTTTTACCCTCCGAAAAAAAATCCTTTCCGTAACTCACTCACACGATTTTCGTTTTTCGGTCCAGGTTTAAAAATCAGCATCGACTCGGGAAACGCGAGTACGGACAAACAGTAGACTCCAGATCATAGACACATTCATTTTCTTCAAAACGCAGGGTTGGGTTTAAAAAATATCTACATTAACCTTTCAGAAACCGATCGTTTACGTAACCCACTTTCGCGATTTTCGGTATTTTGGCAATGTTTACCCGTGGTTAAATTTGAATTCTAGGAAATTTGGTTGGGTCGAGTGTTCTGAAAAAGGTCTCTTCCAGAACAGATTGCGCCCCCTGGCTGTGGAAGGTGGAACTATAAGAGTATATCTGGTTCTATGGGCCAGATTACGACGGGGTTTGGCTCATTCGACTTGATATCTATAGCCTTAAATATTTTAGTTGCACTTTCAACCACCAGGATGCGCTTTCCAATCTTGGGTTTTATTAGCCCGATTACGACGGGGTTTTCCTCATTCTACTTGATTTCGATAGCCTTACAGATTTCAGTCATATTCGTATAAGAACAGATTATTAATATTTCGGGGTCGGGCAACGGTGGGCGGGTTAGCTAGTTTAAAATAAAATATCATTTTCTAAAAAAATGTGTCTTATTATATTTTGGTGGAAAGGGCTCGATATTGCCCTTTGGCTAGTTGATATTAAAATTCGGAATATTACAATTACATTTTACGGGCTTCTCATAAGTACTCTAAACATAAATTGATCAATTATTTTATGTATTCTTCTTCTTCGTTATTATTATTATTATTATTATTATTATTTGAATATTGCAGGTAATTATACTCTGATATTAATCGCAATAGTGATGAACATATATATGCCTGCTAAAATTAATCGAGTCATAAATTTTCATGCAGGGCTTGATCAACTCTATGTGGGACCCGGGGCACACCCTCCCTTTCTTCAGAAAATTGCTTTATAAACATGACAAATAATATATGCAGTTTTACAATTTAAACCATAGTTACATGCAGGGTGTTCTAGAAAGAACCCCCCCCCCCCCCAACTTTGAAATGACATAACTTCGAAACAGTGAGAGATAGAAATGTGAAACAAGTTAAATGTTAGACAGATAGGTCTGGAATTTTTTATACATCAATTAAAAAAAATAGTTCCAATATTGGACACGAGAGGGCACTGCAATCACAAAGCTGTGTCTTTGAAATAGTTCCTGAAAGTGAGCTGTTTGAACTGAGATAAAAATCACATTACAATGGTTTCGATAGGGTTACCTTTTTTTGCAACAACATGACGCAACCTACAGGTAAAGTTCGAAATCACTTGTTGCAATACTTCTATTGAAATGGACGCACATGCCTCACAGGTGAATTGTTCAAGCTGTTCCAACGTTTGGGTATTCTTAGAATAAACAGCGTCCTTCAAGTAACCCCTTAAAAAGAAGTCGCATGGATTCAGATCCGGGGAATATGGTGGCCAATCCATACCAATATCTGTCACTTTGAGATAATTAAAAGCAATGACTCTCTCACTGAAGTATTCCTCGAGGAACTCAAACACTGCAGTAGTACGGTGCGGTCGGGCCCCATCCTGCATAAACCATGAAATCTCTGGTGCATCCTCTAGAGCTTGAAATGTTCCATTAAACTGCTGTAAAATTTCAATATATCGAGATGCGTTAATCGTTTCCCTCCTAAAAAAGGGCCCAATGATTCCTTTACGGACAGTCCTGCCCACACTGTAATTTTTGCTGAGTGCAGTGGTTTTGAAAGACACACAAACGGGTTTTCAGTGCCCCATATTCGACAGTTTTGTTTGTTCACATATCCCTCTAAATGAAAATGGGCCTCATCGGTGAACCATACATGACCGACATCAATTTTATTTTCATCAATCATCTGCAGTAACTCATTTGCAAAAACTTCTCTTTGTTGTAGAGCTGTATTTGTGATCACTTGATGGCACTGTATTTTATAGGGAAACAGCTTCAGGCCTTTTAGCATTATACTGTGCTTAGTGGTGTTTGACAATCCTGCTTCAGCAGCGACTCGCCTTATGGATTTTCGAGGACAACGTCTAACAATTTCTTCGACTGCTTGCACATTTTCAGGTGTCAGGACTGATCGACTGCATCCCACATTTCCGCCTAAATCATCGGCCACACTGCCCGTCCGTTCAAACTTGTTGAATAAATTGCGAATTGTTTTCAAGTCTGTACCTTTTTTAACATTAAATTTTGTTTTTAAACTTCGCTTTGTCATCGTCGGACTTCGATTTAATCGATGGTATTCAAATACAATAAAAATTCGTTGTTCCAAGGAATACGGCATGATATTCTTGAATTCCGAATTATTCTCTAATTATATACAACTTTTTTACACGTGTCAGCAATGAAACAGACGCATGAATGAAATTTCTGTACTTCTGAGTACCATTTAAAGTTCCATGTGCTTGCGCTGCCACCTATTATCCAATATTGGAACTATTTTTTCATATTCGTGTATAACAAATTCCAGACCTATCTGTTTAACATTCAACTTGTTTCACATTTCTATCGCTCACTGTTTCGAAGTTATGTCATTTCAAAGTTGGGGAGTCCTTTCTAGAACACCCTTTATATATATATATAAATATATATATATATATATATATATATATTGCGTATACATATAAAAATGCATTAAAAAATTATGGGAATTTAAAATCTTCTGCAGTATATGCTATTTAGAGAGAGTAAAACTCTAAACTTATGGGTTTGCATGAAATATGTTTGATATCCGTTCTTCTCGGAATTTCGAAGTTTACATTACATTACATTTCATCGTCGTGAATGAAGAGATACTAAGTTATACTGAGTTACACTGAGGTAGTTTAGCTTACATGAATGGGAAAAAAAAAAAAAAATTTCTATGAACTGTAAATGGAAATTTGAATTAATTTGTATCTTAGAAGAGTGGACAAAATGCACTTTGCGGGCCCAAAAATGGGGATCTGAGTGAATAAAAAAAAATTCGACAAAACATAAAAGACTGAAAATTATACAAAACGTTATTTGTTCTTTGTTGTGCACCGCAAAATCGGGTAGCTTTTAAGATAAGTTGGTGCATGAAGTGATGAAAGGTCATCTTATGTTTATCGTAGCGCAAAAGAAAGCCGATGACTTGTGCGTCTGATTTGAAACCTTTAATCCAAAATAGAGATTTTAACAGTGATCACTTGACTTTCATTTAAAGAATACAGTAGCTTTTAGATAAAGGCTTATCGTATGCTGAGTATTTTGCTATGCTGACCGAATGCGACAAAAGCACGTATGGCAATTGATAATCTATGTTGAATCAAAGAACAAAAAATATTTTTGTATTTGAATATTTTAGAAACAGTTTAAAAAATCAATTCAAAAATTCAAATAAATTTATAATATTAGTTTTTTTCTACTTTATTAAGGGGGTTCTCAAATGACCTGTTCAACAACGCGAAACTTTGTGACACGTTTTCTCACTCATTTTTAAACACAATGGCATAAAATTGGAAGGTCTGATTATTGAAACGATTTGGAATCGAAATGAGATTTTCATTTTTTGATAAATAAATTACTTATCGAGTTATAAGCTATTCGTACCAGGTGACAACACGTTTTCTCCTCCTCTTGCTGTCACGAGCGGACACAATTAGATTAAAAAAATACTAATAAGATTAATAATCTTTACTTAATTATTAATTTTCTTTAGCTTTTTCAATACTATCGGATCCTGATAGAACGAGCTTCATAGGACAGTTAACATTTGTTCGCTATAATGAAATTTGTCACAACGGAGTCTTTTTTAAATTTTATACTTTTATTTTTCATTTTGCGTGAATCATTTTAATGCAAAACTCTTCTAAGTTAACATATAAATTAAGTAAGATTATTTTGTGAAATTAGTTACGTACCATAATTTATACCAGTTTAATTCAGTAGTAGGTTTCATTTTGTTATGCATTCCTTAAATGTTAATTTTGCTGCCTATTACAAAAAATTTCGTTATAGTGGGTATTTTGCTGTAGCAGAATTCAGCTTAATTTTTTTTTCATCTATTCTTTATTGAAGGTTGCAGTAAAAAGAGTGATTTTATCTCTGCTAGCTCTTTTATTTTAATAACGTAACATACAGCGCAGTGTGCATAACATAGGTGAAAACCATTTTTAATTAGAAACTTTAATGTAGAATTTTTACATTTAATATACTTTTTGTTGCCCACTAACAACACTAAAAACCATTTTTATAGAAAAATATCAATTATTCAAAGCCCCACCAGTGACTGATAGGTTCACGGAAAAAAAATAAGTTCTCAAAATTGAGTGAACAGTACTCAATTTTAAATATGTCACATACTCAAAATAGCTCCGATCCAAATGTTCTCAAAATTGAGAAACATGTGTACTTATTTTTGACTTCATGGATGTGTTCAAATATGAACCGTTATGTGCTCATTTTCGATCTAATGGATGTATTCAAATATTAAGTTTTGCCCGAACGCTGCTCGCTCAAGAAGAATTTGCTTTCATCTTTACTTAAAGCTACCTCTAATTGTTAACTGTAATATTCGTTTAATTAATTGGCAGACATTCTTCGATTATATAAGGCAAATATTATTGTACGGAAGAAGTGGTGTCTAGCCCCTATTTTTAGTTTATTGTGTCAAAAAAAAAAAAAAAAAAACTGTTAAGGGGTTAAGCGTGTACTATGCTTATTAACTCTGGTCACTTTCTAAATCCGTTGCGACTCACCAGTTTTCAACTTTCAAAAATCTATTTTTTGTTTTTGATATATATATATGTACAATTCTGAATCAGACAAAACAAACCGCATGAAAATATTCATATTAGAGCCAGGTCAATTTGAAGTTCATAATGTGTACGTTAACAGAAACTCCAAGTGATTTTTAATTTTACACGCATTTTTCTCAAATCGTGTTTATTTGTACGTGCGCAAACTGTATTTAAAAAAAAAAAATAGCTTGCAGAAAGATAGTTTCTTTTGCATAAATATGTATAAATTGAGTATATCTACAATCTCCACCTAATTTGTTGTAAATTTAAACGATGTAAATTTGTTGCGATTAGAATGTGCACTTAAAAAGCGCTTCAAAAGTCGAAAAAAATGCCAAAAGTGCATATTTTTCGCCATTTATCTAGTAAATCACATACCAAGTAAAGCACTAGTAAAATAACACATATATATATATATATATATATATATATATATATATATATATATATATATATATATTTTATAATGAAAGAGGTTTGTTTTATAGTTGAGTTTAAAATAGAAAATGTATTTTTGTTCGAGAGTTAGAAACAATTACTAAATTTTTGTTGAAAAAAGGTATGTGGAAACATGCGCACATTGAATTTCCAAAATATCTTAAATTTAAGAGAAAAATTCTTCTTTAGCAACATACTTCAGGCACGCCAGCACTTTCTAAACGTAAATTTCTATATATTTTAGCAAAATATCTATTTTTAAAATAAAGTTGAATGCCTTGTATATTTTTATAAAGCAATTTAAGTTTTCACATGAATTTTTTACTTTTGGGTATTGAAATCGTAAACAAATTTAGGTTCATTCTTAAAATAGAGGTATAATCAGAAAAAAAAAAAGTCATACAAAATTATTAAGTAGTGCAAAAGATATCTTGCGCGCAATTTAAATCACCAAGTATATTATTATTATTATTATATTATTACAGTTTACAAAGAACACGTGATACATTTTTTGTCATGACTAGAATAATTTTAAGTATTATTTATGTATTTTGTAATGCTCAAAAAATATTGTTTCTTCAAATTTTTTTTTCCAAAAAATCGAATTGATAAAAGATTTCGCTATCCCATGACTCCTTAAATTAATTAAAAATAAAACCTGGTCTCAATACTTTGATTCTATGTTGTAATCCAATAAATAATTTATCTTTAGAATTTTGAAAATAAATTACGGCATTAATTAGTCATAGGAGAAAATTTTCAAGCATTGTCTTTCTCATACAATTTTCTCTTTGAATCAATGTCCAAAACTTGGAGCTTCTTTACTTACACTGATTCTTCTCTCAGTTTGCTGTGTCGTGGTTGCTTCTTAACCGAAAAATCAATAAAACCTAGAAGTTCCAATGGTACTAGTCAGCCCCTATCTGCGACGGCAAAAACCTCCGTGTCTTTCAAATATACTTCTCTATCTTAGAATTAATGACTCTTCAGGTATTACATGCTATCATTATGTAAATAAATAAAATTTTATGTGATGCATATTTTAAATTCAAGGGGATTACGTTTACTTTTTAAAACATTCGATTTTTAAAAAAAAAATGTAATTTGTTTCTTAAGTAAGAGAGACTGCTCTGTAATTATGAAAAGGTAAGCAAACATTTGGGCTGTATTTGGAGAACATAAGAGCTTGAAAAATGAATGAAATATGTCGAAACAGGTTTTAAAATGAACTTCTGTATTAATAATTTTTTCTAAATTAATTATGTTTTTATAATAATAAATTGTTCTTCCACTGGTTAGTCAACCCCCATCCCTGCGATGTCAAAAACCCCAGTGTCTTTCAAATGTAGTTCTTTATCTAATCACTCTTCAAATTAATCACTCTTCAAATATTACATTCTATCATGTAAAAAAATAAAATTTTATGGGATGCATAATTTTAAATTCAAGGGGATTAAAGTTTCTTTTCAAAACATTAAATATTTGAAAAAAAAAAAAAGTATTTCATTTCTTAAGTAAGAGGGACTGCTTTGTAATTATGAAAGGTAAATTTTAAATCAATAGTTTGGAAAAAATAAGAGATTTAAAAAAGAATGAAATATATCAAAACTGGTTTTAAAATGTACTTCTATATTAATAAAATGTTCTCTAATTATTCTGTTTCTATAATAATGAATTGTTCTTACACTGGTGCTAGTCAAAATCCATCTGCGATGGCAAAAACCTCAGGGCTTTTCAAGTATAGTTCTTTATCGTAGACTTAATGACTCTTCAAGGATCCCAAGCTATCATTAAGCAAATCAATAAAATTTTATGCGACGCATATTTTAAAATTCAGTATATTTTAATGGGATTACAGTTACTTTTTAAAATATTTGAATTTCGAAAAAAAGATGCTATTTTTAAAAAACAGGTTTCATAACCTTTTCACCAGCAAAATATCTCTGCTGCTAGAGCGTTGAAATGATTAACTGCCACCAGAATTTACAAAAAAATTGATTTGAAAAGAAATAAATGTTTTTCTTCCCTTGCATTATAAAAACTATGTTTTCAAAAATTCAGATACAATTTCGGCAGTCAAGAATATAAATTAAGTGAAAAATGTACCCCCCCCCCCTACCTTTGAAAGGGTTAAATAAGAGAAACTGATCTTTATAATTGTGAACAGATAAGATTTAAGATTTTGAGCGATTGTTAGGAGAAAAAAATGTACGTGAAAAAAAATAAATAAATAAATATGTCAAAAAATGTTTTTAAAACGTCTCTCTGTTTTTGTTTAAAAGTTATTTTCTATATATATTTCTTCATTTTTGCAATGTGAAGTAGAAAAAGTTTATTTACGAGCGAAAATCATTTAAAAAAATAAACAAATTTATTTCAAGGGGATAATAGTTCCTTTTAAGATGTTCGTTTTTTGGAAAAATATATAATTTGTTTTTTAAGTAAAAGAGATTGTGCTTTGTAATTATGAAAATGTAAAATTTAAGAATCTGAGCAATAATCCTTTCGAAAAAGAAAAAGAATTATCAAAATTGGAGCAACCGTTCAAAAGTTATGCAAGGATATACATAAAATATAGACTGTTAAAAATTTTCAGCAAACTGTCCAGTCATTCGACCGTTTTTATAGAAAATGGTTACATAATCGTAATTTATCTCTATTTTGACTGCAATAGGGTCAATAATATGATTAAGTACGCTTCGTAATATGGTCAAGTAACTATCATCTTTGAAAACTGTTGAATGAATGGACAATTTGTTGCAGATTTTTAACAATGTACAAATGAATTGAAGTACCTCTTTCGTTGGAAGTCGCTTAAAAAATAGATGCATCAGTAAATTCTATTCCAGAAAATCCCGGGAATTTGTCCAAGCAGTTCCGAAATCCAGAGAGGAAATTAGCCTTGGATTTGCATTCCCTATTTTCAAGAAGATATTTTCTTGAGCCCTTATATATGTTGGTTAGAATGTAAATTCCTAATTAATTCTTTTTTTTCCCCCAGTTTTGACATACATTTTCAGTTTTTCTTCTTAATCAATCATTCAATAATTCTTTGCAGACATGAATAATATATTCAAATTTCATGACCATTGTCCAACATTTACAAAAGTTAGGGCCTATAAATTAGAAAAAAAAAAATTAAAACAGACAGAAAACAAACATGATTTTGGATCCAACTAAAATTGAACCACCAGAACTTTTCCAACAAAAAGCTAAATATGAGATTTGGAACACCCGTTCAAAAGTTAGGCTCGGCCATACATTCGGTTAGAAATTAATAAAAATTAAATATATTTATTTTTTAAAAAATCAAAACATTAAGCTTGTGTAAATATTCCTTTAAAGTTTTGTACATGTATGTGTCTAATAACAAGCTTTAAAGTTTCTGTAACTTTTCGCATTGTAAATGTGCCCGACTCCTAAAAAAAGCTTTTGAAGTGCTAAATAATTTGTTTTGGGAATAAATTTTTTTCTACGCTGTTAAAGAACTCATAAAACACACATTATGCATAATTCGATTACATAGATAGTGTGGAATAACTAAATGATACGAATAACAAATTTATGCATTTATTTTCCATTTTTTTAAAAATAAATGCAACTTAGAATTTCAACTTCGCTGCATTTAATCTTTTAGTTTGTGTACTAACTTTTATTTTAAAGAATAACAGAATTGCAAAGCGCACATTAAATTTAATTATTATACAAATATACTGGATAAAAAAAGATGCTGAAAAAAAATTTACAATTCAAAATCTTTTATCGTTATCATTATTTGGTTTTGTGTAGCAGCCGACCGTGAAAAAGTGATTGTATTCGAAAATTGAAATGCATTAACAAGCTTCTCTGCAGCAAACATTTCGTGGGAAAAGGAAAATACATTATTTCATTGATTTTTTTTTTTTTTTTTTTTTTTTTTTCTGATGCGTTAAAATATTATTTGAAGAAAAATACTCTTATCTACAGAATTTCTACTAGGAACGGAAAAAAGTATCTTTTAAAAATTGGCTGCTAACTTTTGAAGATTTGGAATAAAGTTTTCTGTGTGCATTTAAATGTTATTTTTATGTTATTAAGAAATCTGTTTTATACATTCAGGCAATGTATCAATAGAAAGATTTAACAAGCCATGATGGGGCCAGAAGGAATTTAAATAAAGATTTGCATGGAATGAGATGAGTTTTGGAACTTACTTATGTTGAGAATGCATACTTATTGACTGGTGTTAACGTTTGAACTCAATGAGAAAATTTCTTTTTAACACTTTCCAACATAGTTGAAAAGTATTTATGAATTCGGTTTGACTGTCTGTCTGTCTGCTGTGTGCCGTCTGTCTGTCTGTTCGTGCTCCAACTCTCGTAAATATACTCAGATTGCCATGAACTGATTATATGTTATTGAGATTTACTATAGAATTTTTGGTAGCGAAAATAAAGTGCATAGCGTTTATAATTCATTTACAGGGACACACAAAATAATTCCGTTACATTATGGCCTATGGAGAAAAATCGTTTGCCGTGCATTCTATTGATGTTACGTCATTTCAAACATAATGAGATTGATTAGCATCACTGGGATGAACTACAACATGCTTTTTCTGGAGTATAGAATAAGTAGCATTTATATTTCGTATGCAAAGACGCACAAAAGAATTTCATTACATTATGATCTATCAGGGGGAAATCGTTTGCGGTGCATTTTAATGATGTTATAATCTTTCAAACATGAAGAAATCATTCAAGTCAGGCATTCAAGCAGCAGGTTTTTTTTTTTTTTTTTTTTTTTTTTTTTTTGTAGCTTACGAAGTGTATAGCATTTATCATTAATTTACAAAGACATGCAAAAGAATTCGAACACTTGACTGACTAAGAGACTAAGATAGATAATTGCTGGAAGTGCGTTTTCCGGTGTAGTATACATTCTTTTTTTAACTTATCTACACTGTTAAAAATTTGCAGCAAACTGTCCAATCATTTGACCGTTTTCTATAAAAACGGTCACATAACCGTAATTTAACACCCTTCTGACCATAATATAGGCAATAATATGGTCAGAATATACTTACATTACAGTTATGTAACCGTTTTCTATAAAAACTGTCAAATGACTGGACAGTTTGCTGCAAATTTTTAACAGTGTAATTTTTTTAGTGTATTAGGTGATGAGAATAAATTCTATCGATATCATACAGGGCTACAGGAAAGAACTCGCACATATTACCGGATCTGGACAGCAATTGATGAACATGGACTTTTACTGAGTTATGTATTTCTTTATTTCGATATCCCATTTCATTCTGGGAAAAAAGGAAATTTCTTAATAATATTCAGTTAGTGTTGGAAACTGTTTCATAATCTATGCCTGATGCATGATTTTTTGTTCTTGTTAAATAATTGTTTGGTTATTCATTGTTTGGAAACTATTTGTTGTAACTATCTATTATTTTTTTGGTACGGATTGTTTGGTTTAGTGTAACAGCAGACTGTGAAAAAGTTATTCCATTCGAAAATTAAAATGCATTATAAGCCTCTCCGTCGTTAACATTTCAAAATGAAAAATACATCATTTCATTCATTTTTTTTCCTGATACGTTTACATAATTTTTTCTAGGAAGAGAAAATTGAAGATGCGGGATAAAATTTTCTGTGCGCATTTAAATGTTATTTTTAAGGTATTAAGAAATTTGTTTTATACATCCAGGCAATGTACCATGCAGCTAATAGAAGGATTTAACTTGCGATGATAGAGTCAGAATGCATTTCAAAAAGATTTGTATGGATACGAGATCAGTTTTGAATTTACTTATTTTGTGAATGGATATTATTCGACTAGTGTAAACTTTCGAAACGAGATTTTTCGAACGATACCCTACACAATACATAAAAGTAAAGTTTTTATTTCAAGTAATTTAATCGAACAATATCGACTAATTACCGACCATTTTTTTTTCAAAACCATTATCAAATATCCTTGGATGATTCTGCGTCGATAGATACCTCGAGTGCCCGTCAACTCACCCGCTGAAAACCGAAAAGTAAAATTTGTGTGTAACAGAAAAATGCATTCTTCTCAAAAACTATGTCACCTAGGAAAATCGCTATAGTTTTCCTGCAAGGTTTAAATAAATTCTTACTAACCCTAATTTTTCATAATTTTGGTTTCAGAAGATTCGGAAATAGAAAGAGGGAGCATATTTTTGCGGTGCATTTTAGACGATATCTCTGAAATTATAATACCTAAAATTAAAAGAAATATATTTATGAGTTCGATATTACGAGGTCTTTCACACGATACCCCACATGATATACGAAAAGAAAACTTTTTTTTTTTTCAAGTAACTTAATTAGCCCCTTAAAATTTTCCTAAACATATTTGTGAATGGCTAATAATCTGAAAATATGTGGGTAAAATGACTTTATAACTGTCCCAAGTTTGAACTTTCCAAGTCCCATAGTTTACACGAGAAAAACGACTGTGAAAGACTGGCGGGCAGACAGACACACGAGTGATCTTATAATGGTTCCGTTTTTACTTTTTAAATACGGACCACTAAAAATGAAAAAAAATGGATTCCGAAATTTTTGGAATTATAGACATAGATACTTTACGAATATTTTAAAAATACTAAAATTTGAAGATGGCCGCTAAAATTGGTGTCATTCTTCATCATATCAGGAGTACTCTCTAATGATAAAAGTTTCATCGAAATCGGGGTGTATACCTTTTGGGTAGGGTCCCTTGTTGCACAAAGAAAAATGTATAAAAATATCGGTAAGTCAAAAATGATAAATTTAGGAATTTTTACATGAGTGACTAGTAGTCTGCTTCATATTTACAGGGTGAGTACAGTGTTACCACAGCTTTCGAATAGGATTTTTCGCCTTATTTAATCGCAGAAATATGTTATAAATTCTGGGATTTATCGCGGAAAGTTTTTTAATCTCTAGTAAAGTATTAAACAAAGTTTTCTAATATGATACAATGGTGACATTCTTCTTGGAAATTCCAATGAGTATACGAACCTTGTTGTTTATTATTAGTCACCTTCAATAAAATATAAAGAGAAGAAATATCCTATTTATATATCCATCTGAGTATGACCCAGTGATCCACTTTATCCGAAAAAAAAAATTAGACTTCTCGATTTCCGCAACAAAATAACAATAATTGATAAATGAGGCTGTGTCACATCAAATATCCATGTCTGTTACTCCGATTGCACAGTTCTTGACATAACCATGCAAATAAAATATAAAATTTATTACACAACGCGAACAAAAGATGAATCAAAATCATTTATCCAATTAAATTATTAAGATCTTACTTTATTCAGTTATTGCAAGATTGCCATTTTCTAAGACTCGCATATATATCGGAATCCGAAAAATTTAGGAATTCACTTTTTACACGAGAGATATGGCTTGTAGTCCGGTTAATGTTTATTATTAATAACCTTTAAGATCTTAAAGTGATATAAAATAATCTGTTTATATATCAAACTCAGTCTATCCACTTTATATAAAACTATTAACCCTTTCGCGACGAGCGTCTTTTGCAGAATTTTTAATCTTTTACCACCGGTTTTTCAAAACAGAAATTTTCGCCTAATTGAATCGCAGAAATGCTAAGATTTAATAAGGCAAAGCTTACAATAAAACAAATCTGGTGGGAATAATCAAGGATTCTGAGCACCTTATGCGTCACGTATACGTGTCGCTCGTCCCCAAGGGATTAATAGTGGATGTCTTGATATCCGCAACAAAATAACAATAATAATAAAAGAGGTTGTGTCACATATTTTACTCCATCTGCGCAATTTTTGACATAACCTTGCAAATTTATTATACAAGGAGAATAAAAAATAATCAAAATCACTTGTCAAACATCTTACTTGGTTCAGTTTTTGTAATATTTACGATTGTCAATTTTTACGGCGCGGATATAAATCGGAATTACCAAAAAAAAAAAAAAAATAGGAATTTAATTTCTACATGAGAAATATGGCTTCTTGTTTGGTTCATGCTTTTTACTGATTGATTTTAGTATATTTTAAAGAGATGAAGTAATCTGCTTATATACTCATCTGAATATGTCCCACAATGATTCAGTTTATCAAAAACTATTAGTATTATATATCTTGACTTCCGTATCAAAATAACAATACTGATTAAAGATGCTGCGTCGCGTCATATCAAAGATCCATATCCATTACTCCCATAGAAAATCCTTGATATAACCCTGCAAATGAAATATAAAATTTATTACACAAGGAGAAAAATTGTGAATCAAAATGAGTTACCTAAATATATACATTAACATCTCACTTGCTTCATTTATTGCAGTAATGGCGATTGTCATTTATAACGGCTCGGATATAAATCGGAATTCCAAAACATCTAGGAATTCAACTTTTATATGAGAAATAGGGCTTGTAGTCTGGTTCATGTTTATTAATTATCTCCTTGAATATCTTATAAGAAGATGAAATAATCTGTTTATATACCCACCTGAGTATGGCCCAGTCACCCATTTTCTCAAAAACTATTATTATTAGATGTCTCGATTTCCGCAAAATAACGAAAATGTCAAAAGAGGTTGTGTCCCATCAAAGAACCATGTTCATTTACTCCGATTGAAATATCAAATTTATTACACAAGATCAGTTATCTAAATAAATATATTAACATCTTATTTGGTTCAGTTATTGTAATATTTACGATTGTCATTTTCTACGTTTTGGAGTTTACGTTTTCAGAATTCCGATTTTTATGTGAGAAGTATAGTTTATAGTGCATGTTTATTATTAATCACCTTTAATATCTTAGATGAAATAATCTGCTTACATACCCATCTCAGTATGACCTAGTGATCTATTTTATTAAAAACTATTAGTATTAGAATTCTCGATTTCTGCAACAAAATAACAATAAATAGAAAAGAGACTATGTCGCATCAAAGATCAGTGTTTAATACTCCAATTGCACAGTTATTGACATAACCGTGCAAATGAAATATCAAATTTATTATACAAAGCCAAAGAAGAAAAAAAACAGAATCAAAATCAGTTATCAAAATAAATATATTAACATCTCACTTCGTTCAGTTATTGCAAGATTTATGATTGTCATTTTCTACGGCTCGGATATAAATCGACTGGTGAGGAGGTGAGGATGAGAGAGGGTGGTGTAGTTATGAATGGCACGAAAGAAGAGGGAGCCCTGACCTTGAACAGCCGCGCTTTCAGAAAGAAATATTCGGAATACCGGACCCTCCCTCTTTACCTGTTCTATTCGACAAAATCGAATTCTTTTCACCTAGACCGACACCTTTGAGAAAGACTGCTTAATTAAGGGACAGCTTTATAAAGCCGTGTTCTTCGTGACATTAAAAACCCTATGTCGTGAATTTTTAATGGCTTTGCATAGTTTTTATTAATTTCTTCTTTTTCAATGTGAAGTTGACTGCGTAAAAATAATTAGTATAAATATCTATGTTCTGAATTTTGTCTTGCCTCGAAACTGTATATTTGAATTCCAATATCTCTTACATTTTTATTACTTATTTGATTATAAATAGAATAATAATGCTCACTTTCAGGTGAAAAAGTGACTTACAATAAATCAGCCATGTTCTTCGTGACTTTAAAATCGTATGTCGTGAATATTTGATGGATTTGCATAGTTTCCATTTATTTCTTCTTTAAGAAAATGAATTTATTCCGCGTAAAAAAAAATATTATAAATATCTCAGTTTTGCCTTGCGTCGAAATTCCGTATTTGAATTTTTAGTTGGTTATAAATAGAATCTAAAAAGGTGGATTAAACTTTGTGCCGTTATATTAAAAATAAATGTACAACGTGAAATAGCACAAATTAAATATATATAAATTGGCAAACAGCTGTTTCGGAACCCCTAAATCTCCATCATCAGTGCCAATTCAAAGGATTAAAACCGATTTAAAATCATAAGCCATGTCAATTTGCTTGCGTCTTTCGCACGCGCCAAGGTGAAATGGCGGCGACCTCTTCAAATTCAATCTAATTTGTGCTATTTCACGTTGTACATTTAATTTTAATATAAATAGAATGTCAGAATATCTTATATTTTGTTTTTTCACCAGTTCTGTTCGACAAAATTGAATTCTTCTCACCTAGTTGGACACCTTTTTTGAAATATTCCTTAATTAAGAGGCAGTCTTACAATTAGCCGTGTTCGTCCTGACATTAAAACCGTATATCGTGAATTTTTAATGGCTTTGCATAGTTTTGATTCATTTCTTCTTTTTGAAAGTGAAGTTCAACTGCGTAAAAATAATTACGATTAATATCTGAGTTCGGAATTTTGTCTTTCGTCGAAACTGCACATTCGAATTTCAACATCTCTTTGATTTCGCCATCTTAATTGTTTATAAATTAAAGTTGTCAGATGCGCTCTTTATCGGAGGAAAGTGTTTATTTTAGAGATATTTTACTAATTTTGAAAAATAAAATTATAATGCAATGATTGGAATTAGGATACCAGGGGTCGATCCAGACAAAATTTGGGATCTATTTAGGGTCCCTTCACAAAAACGAATGTAATAAAATACCCCCTTCACAAAATTCCTCTTAATAAAACAACCCACTTCACAAAATTCCTCTTAATAAAAGAAACCACTTCACAAAATTTCTCTTAATAAAATAGGCATCTTCACAAAATTTCTTTCCATAAAATCATACTCTTCATTATTTATTTTTATTTTGTTATGTTTTAAAATGTATAATTTACAAACAAAACAAATCCACCAGAAGGGAAAACTTTTCCAGACTTTAAGAAATTATTATTAATAAATCCTACGTTCGAATTAAAGTTATTGGTTTCATCTTTCGTTACAAAATATTATTTTTCAAAAAAATATAATAAATTAAAAAAAAATACTTTTCACAAAATAAGCCCCCCCCCCCCAAAAATAAATAAATAAATAAATAAATAAATAAAATAAAAAACATGCATCGCCTCCTGGATACGCTGACCAGTTGTCAAGTTATCCGAATTCCAT
Source organism: Maratus michaelseni (assembly GCA_963931845.1). NCBI lineage: Eukaryota > Metazoa > Arthropoda > Arachnida > Araneae > Salticidae > Maratus > Maratus michaelseni. The sequence goes on from OZ007586.1 coordinate 422,300,544, forward strand.
TTTATTTAAATGAGAAAAATTATCGTTGTTCTCTATAAAATAGAGCTCAATTTCTGGATACCTTATTAGATAGAATAAGAATGCTCACTTTCAGAAGAAATAAAAGACTCCCTTACAATAAGCTGTATTGCTAGTGACACTAAAAACCGTCATTTTTAACGGCTTTGAATAGTTTTGATTAAGAGTCACTCTTCCTAAAAATAAGTACGATAAATATCTGTATTCTTAATTTTATCTTACCTCGAAACTGTACATTCGAATTAAATATCTGTTAGATTTCCAGTTTTTAGTTGAGTATAAAAAAGGAATGCTTACTTTCCGGGAAAATATAAAAGTGACTTACACTAAATAAACCGTGTTCTTCGTGACATTAAAAATTGTATGTTGCGAATATTTTATGGATTTGCATAGTTTCCATTCATTTCTCCTTTTTGAACTTACTCTGCGTCAAAATAATTACCATACACGTCTGAATTTTGTCTGGCATCGAAAATACATATTCGAATTTCAATATTTCGAGTTCTTAGTTTATTGTAAATAGAATATCGCACCCTTCCTCTTGGAGTCTTCTATTCAACAAAATTGAATATTTCTCGCCTAGACCGACATGTTTGTGAAAGCCTGCTTGCTTAAGGGACAGCTTTACCACAAGCATGACATTAAAAACCGTATTTTGTGAATTTTTAATGATTTTGCAGGGTTTTGATTTATTTCTTCTTTTTGAAAGTGAAATTCTGTGCAAAAAATAATTATAATAAATATCTGAGTTCTGAATTTTGTCTTACCTCGAAAGTATACATTTCAGTTTCAATATTCCTTAAATTTCGAGTTTTTAGTTAATTATAGATTAAAGTGAGCTAGGTGTTCCTCTTAAAAAAAAAAAAAAAAAAAAAAAAAAAGAAGATAATGCTAATTTTTTAAACGTTTTACTCAGTTAAAAAAATATATTGATTGAAAATAATTGATTGTTGATTGAACTTATAGTAAGCTAATCAGATGGTTCGTTTATCCCCAGTTCAATTTTTGTAAACTGAAAAAAAAAGGCCTTGAAAATGAGCACTTCCCTCTAAAATAGAGGATATCTTCTGGTTACCTTATTATAAATAGAAAAAATATTACTGTAACATCATGACAGCCGGATGACGCAATGATACTTCTCTTTAAAATTTAAATACAGAGTTTATTAAATATGAGAGTTGGTATTTACAATGATATGTACACTATATACATTTTTACTATTATTCATAACAATTTCATCAAAACCACATTACTTCTTAAAATAACCAAAATATACTCGGATGCATTCCCACATCCTACTCCTCCGAACAAACCACCATCCCTTCTGTCTTCTCTTCACTTCTGTTTACTTAAAAAAAAGGGGTTGGAAGGATGTTGGTTGCATGACAATTACTAACTTAAAAAAATTACTTGCAATAAGCCGTGTTCTTTGTGACATTAAAAAATTTATGCCATGAATATTTAATTGTTTTGCATAGTTTCCATTATTTTTTTTTTTTTTTTTTGAAAATGAAGTTACTCCGTGTAAAAATTATTACTATAAATATCCGAGTTCTGAATTTTGACTTATAACAAAACTCTACATTCGAATTGCAATATCTCTTAATATTTCCGGTTTTCAGTGAATCCTACATAGAATAAGAATGATTGTTTTCAGAAAAAAAAAAAAAATACTTACAATAAATGAATCGTGTTCCTCGTGAAATTAAAAATCGTATGTCGTGAATATTTAATGGCTTTGAATACTTTCCATTCATTCATTCTTTTTGAAAGTGAATTTATTTTGCGTAAAACTAATATATGATTTTGGTGTTACACTGCAAAAAAAGTGTTGATTTTACAGTATAATACTGTACATACCGTACAGTACTGTACCGTACCGTACTGTACATACCGTAAAATTAACAGTAATAAACAGTAAAATAAGCAGTAATACGCTGCCGCGCATGCGCGGCAGCGTATTACTGCTTATTTTACTGTTTATTACTGTTAATTTTACGGTATAATACAGGCAGCTGGGGTGCCAGTTGCCAGTATTATACTGTAAAATCAACACTTTTTTTTTTGCAGTGTACCTCGAAACTCCACATTCGACTTTCAATATTTCGAGTTCACAGTTGATTATAAATAAAATAAGAATTCTTACTTTCTGACAAAGTTTGACTCTAACATACTTACAGCTTTGAAAAAAAAAAAAAAAAAGCCTAATCCGCGAGGACACGCGTCTGATCTTACAGGTCTGGACGCTACAAAAATATACCACATCAATTCACCCTTTCATTAAAAATGATTAAGTTCTGCAGTAACTGCATTTAAGTTTGTATGCTTGCCAAATATATTTCTGGTGTGCATTTCTGTTATTAGCAGAGAAAAACAACTTTTCGGTCATATTATACCCGGTAGTGTGCTTCACTTTTTATTTGAATTTAATATCAAATTTGAAAATACATCAACTAATTCATTTATAAAGGTTCAGTGAAGTGATTGTGAGAAGTGATGTGTGAGCTGATGAGAAATTACTTAATTAAGACCATTAAGAACGAGTTTATGAAAAACAGTTTGGTGATTATCAAATGAATTCTGAGAAAAAAATTAGATTCAGATGACGAATTAGATATTTATAAATTTACTGATCATTATCTTAGCAAAGATGGAATAAAATAATAAATATATCAAGATTGAACTTCAGAACATCTGCATAGAATAGTTGTACAAATGTATATATTTTCCTGTATATTCTTTCTGTCGGGCCCACCGGGCCTGAAAAACCCGATGCGTGCTTCTCTGTAACAAAAAGTGGTGCCCGCTCTCTCTTGTTAATTAAGAGGGAAATTTACAATAACTTATGTTGTTCATGAGATTAAAAATTACGTGTCATGAAATTTTAAGGCTTTACATAGTTTTGATTATTTTTTTTAAGTAAAATAACTGTGTAAAAGTAATTACCGTGAATATTTATGTATCGTCTTACCTAGAAACTACATTCCTTTTTCAATATCCCTTATATTTTAAGTTGTTGCTTGATTTCAGACGAAATTTAAATATATATTGTTGAGTTGGAATATTTTATGCAGAAAAAAACTTCAACTAAATAAACAGAGAATATTATATCACCATGTAGATAAATCGGAATATTTATCGTTCATATGTAGCAGGGGTCGATACAGGAAACATTTGGGGCCTATTTAGGGACCCTTCATAAAAATCCATTTAATAAAACATGCCACTTCACAATATTCCTCTTGATAAAATAGCTCCCATTCACAAAGTTTTATGCCATAAAACATACTCTCCATTAATTATTTTTATTTTGTTAGGTTTTAAAATGTGTAATTTACAAAGAAATCACGTTCACCAGAAAGGAAATCTTTAGCAGAATGACTTAAAGAAGTTATTATTAAATGCTTGGTTTTGAATTTGAATAGCTGGATTTCATATTTCGTAACAAAATGTTATTTTTCTCAAAATTTAATAAATTTCCCCAAAATATGATATATTTTACAAAAATATGGTACATTTAACAAAAATAATTTTTACTTTTCACAAAATGGGCTCCAAGAAAAAAACCCTGCATCGACTTGTTAGATATTGCATAATGTGTTTCATTACGATTACGTAATCCAATCAGAAGCGTTTGTGGTCTTCTGATTTCACATATATAATTATTCAGGACTGTTTTAAATAAATTACTTTTTAACTTTTTATATTGTTATATTTTGATATCACTCATTCCTATATAAACGTCGTTTGAATAATAACAATTTTAGCCTTTTAGACCCCTGCTTGGCTCATTTTATCTCAGATATGAGGGTAAAAAAATTCAATTTTTTGAAGTGTTTTTTTTTAACTTGTTTATACTATTGATATACAATAATTTATTTAAAAAAATTAATATTACTTAAATAAAAAGAAAACTTAAACAGTACTGTTGGATTTCATTACGTTTCGCTGGCCGAGTCCAGCTTGGATTTAAAGCTGTAATTTTTCACTAATGTTTTATGAATCCTAAAGACAAGTTATTGAGAAATAAACATGGTTTTTAAAACCTTTATCTGTAAAAAAAAAAAAAAAAAACACATTTTCTTATACAAATTAAAAATATAAACAGTACATAATTGTACCTGTACTTTGCTAAAAGCAGTGTAAGATGGAAATATTAAAACTTAGTTAAAAGTTATATTCTTTCAACAGTTTCGGCTAAACATTGTAGCCATCCTCAGAGACATCAAAACACAAGATGATAGACAAGAGCAGTCTTGTCTTTTTATTTTATTTTAGTTTTAATATTTCCATCTTACACTGCTTTTAGCAAAGTACAAGTACAATTATGTACTGTTTATATTTTTTATTTGTATGTTAATCGACGGTGTAAACGTCCATCTTTATTACATATTTTCTTTATTAGCTTTCATATGAATCGCTATATACTAAAGAAAATTTAATAAATATTATTCCACAAAAACTTCTCCTTTCTTCACTTGAAATTTTTAAATGACAGCACCTTATATCTGAAGAGATTCTGATAAGAGCTAACCAAATGTGCTCCAGTAATGGTATACAATTTACTGAATTTTAGAATTTTAAAACTGAGCGAGTACTCTTGAGCTTGTAAATCATTTTGCTTTCGTAAGCTGTTGATCTAACTTATTCTGGCCTTAATTAAGTTATCTTCGGAAGAGAAATTAAATCTCTTTAAAAGGAAATTTGTATAAAAAAAAAAAACCTATTTGAATGGCAACCTGAGGTGTTGCTTTTGCTTTTTGGAAAAAAAAAAAAAGAAATCTAATTTTATACTACGTTTATAAAATATTTATAATATTAAATTTATTCAATTTCTTATAATAAGTAGGGGGGGGGGGATCACATTTGCATGATAGGTTAAATGTAAACTGACAAAATTATTTTAAAAATCACGTGATTTTCATTCAATTGTGGTAAAACATTTGATACAATTATTGTAAAACCTCAAGGAAAATGCACTTTTTGAATGTCGTCATTTTCACATTTTCATGTATTCATTTTTTTTTTTTTTTTTTTTTTTTGAAATTAATAAGAAAATTGCATCGAAAAGATGTAATTATCCCCATTATTTTCCTTTTTCACAGCCATAGAATAGCCCAACTGTCACCATTTGAAATTATTAAAGCAATTTCATTAAAAAAATATCTTAGAAATTAATATAATTTTGGATTTTCGAGAGCTATTATAAGATTCTCAATCCTTAGACATAACTGATGTTCGTGTTAGCTTGCAATTAAGTACATTCTCTAGATGTGAAATGCATACATACAGTCCAATTTCAATATATAAGATGATAGTTTGATGAATTACCCCAATTAATATTATTAGATGTGATGTAATATACATATATATATATGTGTGTGTGTGTATTTAGAGAAAGTGACACGCATTTTTTTTTCAATGTAAAGATTAATAACGTATTATTTTTCTAACGAGTATTTAAATAACTATCATTATTTCATTATTCACATGATAATTATTTTCCTTTGTGTTTGTCAATATGCAAATGTGGAAAGTATTTGAAACTTTTAATAGGAAAATAAGCAATGAGCTAATTGTAAAATGCAAAGAAACTATTATGAAGGTCATGCAGGCTGTCAGCATGCTTTACTAGTCAACCATGAAGAGGCTTTTTTCACTAAAGTCTGCTGTGAATTATAATGATTGTTCGATTAATGGAAAAAAGGATAAAGAGAATCTCTATTTTCCGTTGGATTCTTTTACAACAGAAAATGACATTTTATTGAATTTGTAGAAACGAAGTGCTTGGTTATATTATAATAAATAACCCAAAAGAGAATTTATTTTTCACTTTTGAGCTATGTTTTATTATTATTTATTTGTTTGTTTGTTTGTTTGTTTGTTTATTTATTTTCAGTTTAGCAGCAAAAAATGTATATTTCACGCAACGCTTAAATTTTGTTTTCAGCAAAAGTTTATATATGTTAATTACAAATAAAACGAGAAATAATTGCGGATGATTAATTGTTTTACGAAAACTTATTACATAATATATTTTTTATTGGCATTGCATTTTCTAAACACTGATATTGACGGAGCTAAAAATATGTCTAAAGAAATTTCTTAAGTAATCAGAATCAAAAACTCAAGAACTCAATTTATAGAATTTGTTCTTGATTTTTGATGCCTTATTATAACGCTTTTCTGTGAATTTTTTGTTACAAGTATGCAAATGTTTGAATTCATTTTAAACAGAAAATTGAACAGAAACTGTGGAAAGTTTTTTATATGCATAGTAAAAAATAAACTAAGAAATTAACTAAGAAATAGTTATTTAAAATTCGTTAATGTATTAAATATAAAACGCTAAAATTCTCCTACTTTTCCATGAGAATTTTTCTAAAATTTATGAACATAATATAAAATTTATTTTTATCTACTTGGAATTAGAAGATGATATTTTTTAAACCGATTTCCTGATTTTGAGAGTAAATCACCGAGGGTACACCATATCTACACAAAACAATTAAAAATGTATGCCATATGAATTTTTTTCAATTAAAGCCCGTAGTTTTTTAATGTGCAAAAGTGCTATTAAAATTTAACAAATTAGTAAAAAAAAAAAAAAAAAAAAAAGAGGGGGAGAGAGAAAAGAAAAGAAATAACCTTTGCTGAAATTAAATGATATATGATGGTTGAGAATCCTGTCAATTGAATATGTGTGTTTGAAAAAATATAACAAAAGTGATAAATATCATTGAAAAAATTGCAAGACCTTCAAAAACAACATAAAAATCCGAACGATTCCGTCTTAGGCGAAAGAACATAAGGGCCAATAGATTTTCTTGTTTTATTGATTTCTTGGCTAGAGTGCTTGTCTTGTCTTCTCCGCAGCAAATGCGAATTTTGGGGTAACTTAAAAGCAGTTTAGTATTTTGTCTTCCGTAGAGTTTCCGGTCGAAAGCTTAAAAGCAAAGAAAGTACTTTCTCAGACAATTGAATTCCGAAGTATTGGATGTAGATGTAGGCACAAACGAAGTCGTTCAATAATAAGTTACACAATAAATAACGTAAGTAACTTTTAAAAAGATCTTGATGATGATGATTAAACGATGAGTGTAAGAAACATGTCATCTATATATTAAAAGGTATTTTAAGCCTTTTTGTGTAATGTTTTTATCACTTTAAGCATTAATTACAACTTTAGTTTAATTTAATATGGTTTAAAATATGAAAAAAAAGTTGTGTTTTAGGCATTTCATATTATTTAGGCATTTAATGTTCAACCAATAATATTTTCGTTTGTTTCGCTTACGTATGTGTGTGTCTTCAAATGAGTATACGGGTCATTAACTACAATAGAAAGTGTTATTTTTTGGGTTTGCGGTAGTTAATTTTTTAGAGTTCATTTTAAAATATGTTTTATAAATTCTACATAACATAACATATAAAAAATGTTTGATGACGAATGATTATTTGTGAATTTTTATTTTATTTTATTTATTTATTTTGTTTTATTAATGATCAAGGGATACTTCTATAACCGCGTTACATGTGACAATACATTTTCTATGTTAACATTTTCCCTTATTTCTTAATGTGATAAATGCATTGTTATTCACTCAATAAAACATTTATTTTCTCTAAAAATTTATTTATATGTAAAATGAATTTTTTTTTACGAAAAATATGTTTTTTTTTTTTTTTTTTTTTCAAATTAAATTATGAATGACTGACACAGTCCTTTCTTGTATATTTCGTTACAATAGTTTCTAAAATATATAAGCATTAGTCATACAATAATAAATGTTTAGAGGCAGAAGACAGCCTTTTATAATCCCAGTTTCTAATCGTGAAAGTGCACATTGTAGTTTGTCATTAATTTTGACGTATTCTCACTGAATTAGAAAATGATATTAAATTTAAATACTCACAATTTTTGATTTAAACAAGTAAGCATCGTTTATTTAATAAAAATAAGTTTGTAATTTATGTTTGAAACACTTTTTTAAAATATTTATATACAATTCCATATCCTACTTTAAATAAACATGGTATTATGAAACAAAACATTGTATATTTGTATCCTCCGTAGATGTATCTCCCCAGCATCTTTTTAAAATAATTTAAGCAACAAATAAAAATGTTTATACGACCACCTATATAAATGTGGAAAGAGATTGGTTATGAACAGTGGATATTAATATTTGTGTATGTGTGTGTAATTTTTTTGTATTGAATTTCTACGCTCACAAAGTAACGTTTATCAGAGACAACCATAGACACCCATACACTAATAGTTTCACATATTGTTTTATATGTGCGAAGCAATATATTATATAGAAGCAATTATTAAATATATCATGTACAAGAAAGTTGCAAATAAAAAAAATCCCTACGACTCGGCCTACAGGCACAGGTAGATTTCGAAGACGCAGATCGTGGGGCGCCTGTTTGTTGGGAATTGCCGAAGAAATGAACTTTTAACCATGATGCGGCAGCTGGGACCGCCCACTTCGAAATCTAAATGTGTCTGTAGGCAGAGCCGGCAAGGATTTTTTTTTTTTTTTTTTTTTTTTTTTTTTTTTTTTTTTTTTTTTTTTTTTGCAATAACGGTTGGTCCTATAAAAAAGATGTCAATGTAAAAGTTGTAGATAATATTAAGAGGATTTATAACAAATTTAAGAGGATTTGGTATCTTGTGAATCGACGAAGTTATGAATTTTTTTCTCCTTAAACCCTTCTTTTTTCTCCCTTGGGGCCATTTTTAATTATATCAAAAATCTGTAATGCATATATTTTTGGCCCTTTTCCTAGAAGTAATAATAACTTTAAACGGATTCGATACGTATCATAATTAAGAAGTTATGGGTTTTTTTCTGTTTTCACAAAAAGTCGCCCCCCCCCCCCCCCATTTCCATCTCCTTGGTTCGATTTTGCCCATTAATGAACTTGACCGAGATTTTATGCCCTTTGATTTTATGTATCAGTTTGGAAGAGATTTATGCAGATTTATTGAAGTTATCGTGTCCATAAAAAAGTGATAGATAGATAGATATAAAGTTTTGAACTGGGGGGTAGTTTTAGGTTCTGGGAGTCATGATCGGCGTAGTTCTGCAAAAATTTTTCAGAAATTCCAACTTAGGGGAGAATGTAATAGGTAGTATTTCTTACGAAATCTGTAAAAATAGCCAAATACATAGCAAAAACACTTTCCATTCTGTCTCTCAGTGTGTAAATCTCAAAGAAAACATCATTTGTGTATCTTTTACAAATTACGTATAATGTATTTCATATAATGGTAGATGGTTAATTATTACATATTTGCATATAATACATATTAATTACTTAATTATAACATTAACATATAAGACGATTAGCAAGTAAAACATTATATTAACAATTAACAAGTTACATATAAGACAATTTAATGTTTATAAAAATATGAAATTAAAATACATTTTAGACATATCACAGGTTCTTCAGTTTGCGAAAATTAGCGATAATTTCAGTTTGTTTCGCTTACGTATGTATGTATGTATATTATGTGTATGCATATATATATATTGCTTCACAATTGCAAAGAATTAGAATCAAATATTCAATATCACTTGTAAAACAATGTTAAAATCAAGAAATTATCAAAAGACATAGCAAATGTGATTTCGAACCTTTCACTTACTGAGTAAAGCTCGAAGAAAACCTCATTTGAATATTGCTACAAAGTATTTCAGATAAAATAAAACATTTTATTTCCAAATCGATTGTTTTCGATTTGTAAAAATGCCATTCATTTATGTTTTATGAATTTTTTCAATATAAATTTTTTTCATAGCATATTTTGAATTGCAATACTACATAATAGATTTTCGGACCATTAACTCATGGTGGTGTAATAGTGATTCTTTTTCTTAACCGATTTTCTGCACGAGGGATATAGGCCCATGAGTGGAATACCCTCCGTGGGAGTTGAGGTCTTTCTAAGGGAATCAACCAAACCCGTATTTACGCAAGGATAACCAATCAAACGTTCGAGGAAAACCACGAAAACTCCGAACTAATATGCCGACGGGCGCGATTGCATTCGAACCCAGCACCTCCCGTCGATCAGCTTTGAGAGCAGAATCTCTTGACCACTGGTGCGATTTGGGATTATATAATTTCAACTGCGTATTACATTGTTGGTACTATAGTGATAATGAAATAATAACACATGATTCCTATACGAAATTTAATGAGAAATTGAACTGTCATATTTATTTTTATCAAAAATGTAAATTAATGAAAGCATGTTTTCCAAAAACGCCGACATTTCAATTTTTCGCACTAGTGTGGAGTTCACGTGTTAAAGTTACTTTAGGTGAATATTTACGTAGACACGTAGTACGTTTTCATTTCGTGAAGCGTTGTTGTACTTCAGTTAAACAGGAGAAATATGATTTATACTTAAAAAAAATCTGATAAATATACTTCAAATTAGCTTCTGTTGAAAAAAAAGAAAAAAAAAAGAAAGAAAAAAATAGAAAAGAAAAGAAAAAGAAAGAAAGCTTGATTTGGCTGTTGGCTATAAATTATTTCAGAGAAAAGGAAACTTTTTATTTCTAAATAACTGGTATATATGTAGAAGATTCATTAATTTTGACACAATGAAGTTTTTATGTACTTAATTTTTGCATAACCAATGTTTTGAATTACGGTACTACGTTATAGAACATTCCGAACATTAATATTACTTTAGATCCACACTGTGAAAAAGAGAAATGTTTGTAGATTTAGTAAAACTTTACGGAAATCTAATATAACGTCTGAGTAATCCACGATTCTGAAAAGCATTTCTTTATCTTCAGAATCCTCAGAAAGCAATATATTTTTGAGATTTAAAGAAGCATTTCGGAGAAAAAAACTTCTTTTACTGCCCGTTTTAGAAAAAAAGAAAGAAAGAAACCTTTTCGGGCAGTCATACAGTCCATTAATTAGTTTCCTCAACATGAAATATATGAGTTTTTCGTATGCTATAAATTCTCAAGTAAATATTTTCACGTTCAACAAACAAACATGCTAAATTAACAGCGTTAATATTAATATTAAAATTAACATAATTTTGTTTTTCTTGCTTACATAAATTCGGTTTTCTGTTATTCAGCTGAACATGCTTACTTGAAAATTGATAGCATCCAAAAAATCCGATATTTCGTGTTGAGAAAACTGATTTACTGTAAAAACTACTCGGAATTTTTTACGGAAACGGGCAGAGAAAAGCTTTGGCTTTGCGTAAGAAATGCTTTTTTAAATCTCGGATTTCTTTTGGTTTCCGAGGTTTCCGAAGATAAAAGAACGCTGCTAGGAATCGTGGATAACTCAAAAAAGGTTATAATATATTTTTGTAAAGTTTTGCTAGATCCAAAATAATTTTATTTATTTATTTATTTATTTTACAGTGCATATCTACATGGACGGGTAGTAATATGACGTATTTACGAAATTTAATATAAATAATCATCATGGACTCATAAAGAAAATTAAACTACTTTCTTATTTAATTCACCAACACATAAATTAAATTAACTATAAGATTATTTTCTTATTCTATAAGAATTAGACTTCGGTTGTAACGTTTACGTTTTTATGTTTCGTACTTTAAATTTGTTTTATCTTTTTATTATATCTGTAAAGTGATGTGATCTTAAAATGAAAGAATCTTTTACATTTTCTTTAGAATGGCTTTTCATAATGCCGATTAAAAACTATTACTGTTTATCTTGTATACAATTTTCCTAAAAAAAATAGAGCCTTCAGAAAGTTGTTTATTTAATATAAATAGCAGTTTTCATAGACAAAATAGCTCTTTTCATTAAACAGAATAGAGCTTTTGAAGAAAATAGTATAATGTTTTCCAAGATATGTTTTACAAAAGATTTTCACATCCATCAAGAGGGTATCTCAGTGGTTGATTATCGACTCTTAAATGAGTTACTGTAATACACAATACGTTATCATAATGTTTAAAGCTCTTTGATGCCATTTATCGCAGCCGCGGCTACACTTCATGTTAAAGTCCCGAACGATTGGGTCGTAGCCGAACTGAATCTGAAACTTTTACATAAAGTCAACCCGAACATGTACATTATTACTTTTTTTTTTTACCTCAGACTTGCCAAGTCTCCTGATTTCAGCAGGAGACTCCTGATTTTTGACAAATTTCTCCTAATTTTCTTGTACATTTTTCAATATTCTATTATTTTAACTTCAAATGTAGGAATAAAAACTGCAAATCAAGTACTTGTTCTTCACTGTTAAAAATTTGCAGCAAACTCTCCAGTCATTTGACCGTTTTTGTAGAAAACGGTTACATAACCGTAATTTAACTATATTATGACCATAAAATGAGCAATAATACGGTCAGAATATAGTTAAATTACGGTTATGTAAACGTTTTCTACAACTAGTAAATCTACAGATCAGGAGCCTCAACGTCAGCTCTGAAAGTCAATGTTTTTTAATCTCATTTTTCATAATATTTAACATCTTACAGTCCGCAAATTATTTTTTTAAAATTATTACATGTATATTTATACGCATATAAAATAATTCGAATGTTACACCCCCTGAACCCCCCGTAATCTTATTAAATTTATATTCGTGGTTTCCTATTGTTTGTGTGAATGATTCCTTCTACACAGTCGTTTTATTATGATACGCAAAAATTTCCAAAATAATTTCATGCAATACCTAAATAGCAATATTTACTTACCTGCCTACCACGAAACACTCGCATCTGATATATAAGTTGAATAATATCTCGTGTACAAAAGCAACTTATGGAAATGTAAACTAAATCTACTATATTTCACTTATATCTATTTCAGAAATCTAGGGTTATTACAATTTTTGTTTCGGAAAAACAGTTTTGATGGTCATTCTATAATATTTATTTTAACTTGTACATCCTGATCTAACTCGATGGCAATAGCATACTAAAATCTCCCCAAAATAGGCTTATTTGGAAACTTTTAAACTATTGGGTAATCATTCATAATCGTGGCCTCTGCCAATTCACTAAATAGCAACCGTGATTTAGCGCTATATAGTATTTTTTGTGATAACTTTGTATGATCTGTTTCCAGTAATTGTGCTATTTCAGGCTGCATGGATGCGTTTTACTACGCTAATTTCTTTAAATTAACCATCTCGTTTTCCGAGATATTATATCCTATTTTAAAAATAATACTAATTTTCAACCACGAAAAATCCACATCTCTTCCAGAAAATGAATAATATCTCATGTAAAAATGTTTCTGTTATCATTCTATAGTAGTTAAAAGGTAACTTGTATCAAAATAAATTCTCATTTATTTCAATCCATATACTTAAAGCTAACCTGCTTTTTAGTTTTTCGTGCAAAAATGCCTTTTATAGGCATGCGCGAGCATTCAGCTAATCAGCTAGAGGCTTTTACTATCTTCAGACGCGATATTTCAGCCAATGAGGTGAAGGCTTTTTCCTCTCTCTAGAAGCGTATGTGGATTACTACGACTCCATTTGGTTGTTCGGTTGTTGAAACTTTATGGATTTCTTTTATTAAGGTATTTTTTCATTTTACTGTATTTATTTTTTTTTTAAGTCGTATGTATTTTATTACTTTGAATTTTTTATAACTAACCCTTTTTTTGAGAGAGAGAGATTTCGTGGCACGAAATTCCGCGAATCGTTTCCGATGTAAACAAGTGTAAAATTTCAGTTTTTTAAACTTTTAATATGTAATTCTGTGTGATATGATTAAATTCAGGTTTTCTCAGCGACGATCACAGTATTTTTACGAAAAATTTTTTGTATTAATCAAGCTTTTTTGGTTATTAAGCATAGCTAAACACGAAAGAAAACTTTGTTATTTTAAGATTTTGATGTGAATTATTTGCGTACATTTATAAGGCGAGTTTCACTGAATAATTCAAGAAAAAAAAATCTCATCATTATACATATTTAGTTACGCATTATTAATTATTTACTTGGCCTTTACTTTTAATATTTCAAACTTACAGCTGAATGTAACTATTAAAACATTTGAAATACTGTATTCGTAAAATGAAATTTCAGCTTAAACACTCGACAATTACTTTTACTTATGCATTATTAATTATTTACTTGGCCTTTACTTTTAATATTTCAAACTTACAGCTGAATGTAACTATTAAAACATTTGAAATACTGTATTCGTAAAATGAAATTAGCTTAAACACTCGACAATTACTTTTAGTTATGCATTATTAATTATTTACTTGGCCTTTACTTTTAATATTTCAAACTTACAGTTGAATGTAACTATTAAAACATTTGAAATACTGTATTCGTAAAATGAAATTTCAGCTTAAACACTCGACAATTACTTTTAGTTATGCATTATTAATTATTTACTTGGCCTTTACTTTTAATATTTCAAACTTACAGCTGAATGTAATTATTAAAACATTTGAAATACTGTATTCGTAAAATGAAATTTCAGCTTAAACACTCGACAATTACTTTTAGGTTAAATTAAGGTTTTTTCAGTGACGATCACAGTATTTTTACCTAATAATTAAAAGTACTACATGCATGCATCTATCTATCTATCTATCTATATTAGAAATTGTGCAGGTTTCTAATCACTGTTTTGTTTACATATTTTAAACAAAAATTTCAATTTAATAATGCACTGAAAATTATAATGAATGCTTACAATTAAACACAACAACACAAAACAAAAAATTTCACAAAAACACATTATTTCCCCGATATTTTCCCACAACTAATCAATAAATTTCATGATATTTTATTGCGATTTTAAACCATGAACTTTAGTATTTTTCTGTTATACGGACACTATGCCAAAATGTATGTATGTATGTAAATGTATGTATGTATGTTTGGCGACAATGGTGTACGTATAACAGAAAAGTGCCTGAATTATTATTTTTATATATATATATACAAAATATGAACATATAATTGGCGACACAGCAAGTTTTCTGGATTTCTCCCTGGCTCTCTAACCACATTGTTAACAAAACAAAAAATTCACGAAAAACACATTATTTCCCCGATATTTTCCCACAACTAATCAATAAATTTCATGATATTTTATTGTGATTTTAAACCATGAACTTTAGTACTTTTCTGTTATACGGACACTATGCCAAAATGTATGTATGTATGTATGTTTGGCGACAATGGTGTCCGTATAACGGAAAAGTGCCTGAATTATTATTTTTTTATATATATATAAAATATAAACATAATTGGCGACACAGCAAGTTTTCTGGATGTGAAAGGCTGAGATGAATTTCATTCATTCAATGACCTTTTTAAAAGTTTCAAGTTTGGATTGAGTGCACATGAACATAGAAACCGATACCTATTTCTATGTTTATGATTGAGTTATTTGGATATCTTTTCGTATAGCACAGAAAATCATTTCTCCCGCTTTCGTAATACAGATAAATTCTGGTGTATTTTTTTTTCTTCTTTTTATATCATAAGTACTTTTCTACTTTAAATTTTTTTAACCTAATAGTAATTGTCGCGTTTCTAAGCTGAAATTTCATTTTTCGAATGCAGTATTTCAAATGTTTTAATAATTACATTCAGCTGTAAGTTTGAAATATTTAAAATATTAAAAGTAAAGGTCAAGTAAATAATTAATAATGCGTAACTAAATATGTATAATGATCAGAATGACATATTAAAATGTGTACAGAATGACATGAAAATTTTAAAAAACTGAAATTTTGCACTTGCAACTTAATTGTAAATTTCATTGTTTACATTGGAAACGATTTGTGGATTTTAAGAATTTGCGGAACTTCGTGTCACCAAATTACTAAATCTCTCTCTCTCACTCTCCAAAAAAAAAGGGGTTAGTTTAAAAAAATTCAAAGTAGCAAAATACATACAACACAAAAATAAAATAAATACGGTAAAATGAAACAATTACTTTAATAATAGAAATCCATAAATTTTCAACAACGACATCAAACGAACGCGACAGATCGACGAACATTGCGTTTTTTAAGCGACTGATCAACGAACCTTGCGTTTTTTGGGGACATATCGACGAAGTTTGCGTTTATTCCACAATCGATCGACGAAATTTTTCTTTTTCCCTGACTGATCGACGAACTTTGCATTTATTCCGCAATCGATCGACGAAATTTGCTTTCTTCCGCAACTGATCGATGAACTTTGCGTTTTTTCCGCGACAGATCAACGAACTTTGCGTTTTTTCTGCGACAGATAGACGAACATTGCGTTTTTTAAGCAACTGATCGACGAACCTTGCGTTTTTTGGGGACAGATCGACGAACTTTGTGTTTATTCTGCAATCGATCGACGAAATTTGCTTTTTTCCCCCGACTGATCGACAAACTTAGCGTTTTTTCTGCGACAGATCGATGAACTTTGCGTCTTTTCCACGATCGATCGGTGAATCTCAATCAAGTAAAATCTAAAGTCAGAAACTTATTTAACAACCTAATTGTTAAGGGTCCCTAACACATTTAATGGAACTTGAAAAATACACTGCATATATAAAACTTAACATTCTTCCCTTTTTTATAATAAAAATAAACATTTTACATAATCATTCTCAGTTGACTTAATTTTTTCAATGGTATTTTGTCATGTCTGCATTAATGTAATTCTTTAAATAACACGTAAAATAATAGTGGGGTTTAAAATTTTTTTTTCTCCCTCCCAAACATTACAACTCCCCTCCATTTAAAAATGTTGGTAGGGAGACTCCTGTCCTTGGAAAAATTGAATTTCAAGCCCTGCCTATAATATGTTTGTGTGTATTGAGGTTTGTATAGATGTTTGTGTGTGTGCTGTTTTTAATACAGACAGTTTCATTTTTCACACGAACCTTTCAAAAAATTCACATTCTTTGCGCAATCCTTTAACAAAATTCGCATTTTTTTTCGTGATTCTTTAATGAAATTCGCATTTTTTTCTGTATCTTTTTTTTGTCGAGATTCACAATTTTTTCAGCTATCCTATGATGTAATTCGTGTTTTTTTTTCAGCGATAATTTGACGAAATTTGTGTTTTTTCTGCGATTTTTTTTTTTCACGAAATTTGCGTTATTTTCCACGATTCTTTTATGAAATTTGTGTTTTTCTGTGATCCTTAGACGAAATTTTCTTTTTTCGCAATGCTTTGATAATAATCACATTTTCTCTGCTGCCTTTTGATAAGATTCATGAATTTTCAGCAATCCTTCGATGAAATTCGCGTTTTTTCAGCAATCTTTGAAGAAATTCGTATTTTTCTCGCGATACTTTAACGAAATGTGCGTTTTCCAGCGATTTTTTGATAAAATACATTTTATTCCGCAATTTTTAGACGAAATTTGGCAAGAAAGCGCTATCTTTTGGTGGAATTTCCTGTTTTGCGATTCTTTGACAAAATTTGCTCATCTTTTGCGTAAATCACGTTTTTCTGTGGCCTTTTAACAAAATTCACGTTTTACATGATCCTTTGATGAAATTAGTGTTTTTCCCATGATCATTTGACGAAATCTAGGATTTTTTTCCTGCGAAGATTGATTATATGTTTTTAGTCTGCAGGTGCCCTAAAAAGTTTGACGCCAAACAAACAAAATTCATCCTAAAGAATTATTGTTTCGTTTCTGGAAATGAACGACTGTCAACTCATTGGCTGAATTATAAAGAGTGAAATGTGTAGGCACTGAGTATCATCTATACTATTAACAGAGTTTCCCCCAGGTTTAAAAAGGGGCAAGGTGCTGCTGGTGAGAAAAAGGGCACTTTTTTATTCTTAAGGGCACTTTTTGGATTTTTGAGGGCACTTTTCAGAATCTTAAGGGCACTTTTTTAATTGTTAAAGCTTAAAGGTATTCTTTTGGTTTTTAAAGCCACTTTTGATATTTCAAAG
This sequence comes from Maratus michaelseni, assembly GCA_963931845.1. Taxonomy (NCBI): domain Eukaryota; kingdom Metazoa; phylum Arthropoda; class Arachnida; order Araneae; family Salticidae; genus Maratus; species Maratus michaelseni. Next base: position 422,318,472 of record OZ007586.1, read on the forward strand.
TCAAAACACTCTTTTTAAGACAACATTGAGTCCGTTTTTATTATGAAACCAAATTTTTTAATGCAAAAAGGAGAAAGGGCACTTTTTTTACTGAGAGCAAGAAGGGTGCTAATTATTTTGCTGGAGGGGGCAAGAAGGGTGCTAATTATTTTGCTGGAGGGGGCAAGAAGGGTGCTAATTATTTTTATGAGGGGCAAGAAGGGTGCTATTTTGCAAACCAAAGGGCAGGCAGGGTGCAGCACCCTTCTGAAACTGTCTGGGGGAAACACTGCTATTAATGTCGGTAAACGTCTGTCTGTGTGTGTGTTGTTGTGTCTGGCGTCTGTAAGCACAAAACTCTGCATGCAGACGATGGACATAAGTGCTTTTGGTATAAAAAAATTCGGAAGGGGAGTTTTTAAAATTCACAACATTTTGCGGGAGAAGAGGGGTGCGAACGAATTTAAAAAATGAGTCCGCATCAATAATTATGGCGGCGGGGGGGAGTATGTTTTGCCCACACGGGGCGGAGACTTTTCTTTGCTGACACCACTCATATGATATATCGTTCGAAAGGCCTGTGACTGCCTTTTCATGTTATGCATCTGTGTGATCCATCCCCCCCCCCCCCCGTCAATTGGGGCACTTTTCTAAATTTTGCACATACCACTCATGTTATATATCGTTAAAAAGGTCTGTGACCACTTAATCATATTATGCATCTCCGGTGTCCATTCCCCACTTTGCCCCCTCCCCCCCCCCCAAAGGGGGTACTTTTGTAAATTTTGCACAAACCCTTCATGTTACGTATTGTTGGAAAGGTCTTTGACTGCTTATTCATGTTATGCATCTCCGGGGTCCATCCCGCCATTTCCCCCCTTTTAAGGGGGGCACTTTTCTAAATTTTGTTGACACCCCTCATGTCATATATTGTTGGAAAGATCTGTGACCGCTTAATCATATGCATCTCTAATGTCCATCTCCCCAATTTGCCCCCCCCAAGGGGGCAATTTTCTAAATTTTTTTGACACCCCTCATGTCATATATTGTTGGAAAGGTCTGTGACCGCTTAATGATATTATGCATCTCCAATGTCCATCTCTCCAATTTGTCCCCCCCCTCCCCCAAGGGGGTACTTTTCTAAATTTTGCAGACAACCCTCATGTCATATATCGTTGGAAAGGTCTGTGACTGCTTAATCATATGCATATCTCCAATGTCCATCTCCCCACTTTGCCCCTCCCCCAAGGAGGTACTTTTCTAAATTTTGCAGACAACCCTCATGTCATATATTGTTGAAAAGGTCTGTGACCGCTTAATCATATTATGCATCTTTAATGTCCATCTCCCCAATTGCCCCCCCAAGGGGTCAATTTTCTAAATTTTGTTGACACCCCTCATGTCATATATTGTTGGAAAGGTCTGTGACTGCTTAATCATATTATGCATCTCCAATGTCCATCTCCCCACTTTGCCCTCCCCCTCCCCCAAGGGGGTACTTTTCTAAATTTTGCAGACAACCCTCATGTCATATATCGTTGGAAAGGTCTGTGACTGCTTAATCATATGCATATCTCCAATGTCCATCTCCCCACTTTGCCCCTCCCCCAAGGAGGTACTTTTCTAAATTTTGCAGACAACCCTCATGTCATATATTGTTGAAAAGGTCTGTGACCGCTTAATCATATTATGCATCTTTAATGTCCATCTCCCCAATTGCCCCCCCAAGGGGTCAATTTTCTAAATTTTGTTGACACCCCTCATGTCATATATTGTTGGAAAGGTCTGTGACTGCTTAATCATATTATGCATCTCCAATGTCCATCTCCCCACTTTGCCCTCCCCCTCCCCCAAGGGGGTACTTTTCTAAATTTTGCAGACAACCCTCATGTCATATATCGTTGGAAAGGTCTGTGACTGCTTAATCATATGCATATCTCTGATGTCCATCTCCCCACTTTGCCCCCCCCCCCAAAGAGGTACTTTTCTAAATTTTGCACACAACCCTCATGTTATATATCGTTGGAAAGGTCTGTGACCACTTAATCATATTATGCATGTACCGTGTCCATCCCCTACTTTACCCCCCCACCAAGGGGGTACTTTTTTAAATTTTGCACACACCCCTCATGTTACATATCGTTTGAAAGGTCTTTGACTGCTTATTCATGTTATGCATCTCCTTGGTCCATCCTGCCATTTCCCCCTCCCCAAGGGGGCACTTACCATTTACTTGCACAACAGCGCTAAATGTGTCAAATGAAAGAAATTCCGCGAGTGCATGTGCCAGTGAAACTTAGCCAATTGCTGTTCTTCAACCTAGCTTTAGTTCAAAGTGGGTTTTTTATTTATTTGAATTATTCTGCAAAAGTTTCAAACATTTTAAAACAGCTATGAATTTTATTTTTATGGTACTATCAAGTTTTTTGCCGTCAAATTTTGACGGGTTCCATCTAGTAAAATATTAAAATCATCCAAAAATATTTTATTTTGGGAATAAAATATTGTAGCAAAATAGCCCGAGTTATTTGAATTTTATTATTTTGATATTCTTTGAAATATAGTTGCTAGGTTACCGTTAAATTAAGAAAATAAAAATAAACGCATTTTAAAATTTGCAAAAAATGATAAAATAAAATAATTATATTATTATGTGTCTATATTATTATGTGTATATATATTAAATTATTATATTATTATGTGTATATATATTAAATTATTATATTATTATATGTATTATATTATTAGAACAGATGTATAAATTTGCACCAAAAATTATACACCTAATTTAAAAAATCTGATGAATGTATAAACAAAATTTCAAATTAATTTGAATAATTTAACACCTGATTTGATAAATTTTAGCCTTCATAACGTTCCATTTAAATACATTAATCAAATGCGCTATTTTATTTTCAACGAATGAAAAATTTCAAAATCGTCTGAATTCCCATAGGAAAGCATTATGACCTAAAAGAAATTTTCTATATTTTCTGAACGAATGAACCAAATGTAACTAAAAACTATACAGCTAATTCCGGGTACACCAACATACCTACCAAAAATCAAACTAATCGGATAATTTTTGCGGCAGTTATCGCGAGACAGACAGAAACCAAAAACTTTTCGGGTCTCCACAGTGAGCCTCAACTGACGTTTGGGCAAAAACTGGACAGTTTGCTGCAAATTTTTAACAGTGTTTAGTATGTTTGATCAGTAGTATTTTATTTAATTAAGCTATATTCAGATTAATTATAAGGGATGAATCTTTAAAACTTGGTGAATGTTATTATGGACATATTTTTGATTAGTACTAATTTGTCTCAATTAAGAATTTAAGACCTTCACTATTGTTTTATAAGTGTTTAGGAGGAATCTGTTTTTCTCTCTCTCTGTTATTTGTATGTAATTTAAAATCATGTTAAAACATAAATATTAATTTGGAGCTTGGTGCGATATAATTAAAGTAAAAATAAAATACAACGTTAAAACACCAGTGTCATTGAATCTACAGCATACCGGTTTCGGTAGCATATAGCATACCCTCCTCAGTTCTGCAGAAAATGGAAATTTGCTCGGTTCTAGGCAACATCCAATAGGAAAATCGATAGGAAAATTTCCTATCGATTTTCCTATTGGATGTTGCCTAGAACCCTCCGTTTTCCTATTGGCTAATAAATCTGTCACTTGAATCCTCTATTTTCCTATTGGCTGTTTGCCTGGAACCCTCCGTTTTCCTATTGGTTAATAAACTTGTCACTTGAATCCTCTATCATTTCTATATATATGAGCAAATTTCCATTTTCTTCAGCACTGAGGAGGGTATACTATATGCTACCGAAACCGGTATGCTGTAGATTCAATTACACTGGTGTTTTAACGTTGTATTTTATTTTTACTTTAACATGTTAAAACATCCCGAATGTCATAAGTTGAAGTTCTTTTTACATGTAAGCAATTTATACATTATTTTCTTATTTAAATACTAACTTTTTAATCTTTTTCGGTAACCAATCATTACTTAAATTAAACTTGTACTACATATTTTTTATATTTAAAATATGATTTTTCATTTTAAAAAACTCCTGATTTCTGATATAAAATCTCCTGATTTTTGGTTACGATAACCCATTATTCTGTAAAAGATTCTTTATCAATAAATTGTTTTACCTACAATAATGTTTGTTTTGTTCTTTAAAAATCAATATACGCTTACAATTTAATGACAGCATCGTAAAAAAAAATTAATATTTTATCTAAATAAATGGGAACTAATAAACTTTTTGAAATTAAATTAATCATTATTGTCAAAGGGACTCTTAGCAAGTGAAGGAAAATGAATGTTTTATTTAAAAAATAGGAATTAATAAACTTTTAGAAATTAAATGAGTGATTATTGTCAAAGTGACTCTTGGCAAGTGAAGAAAAATGAATGTTTTATTTAAAAAATAGGAATTAATAAACTTTTAGAAATTAAATGAGTGATTATTGCCAAAGTGACTCTTGGCATGTGAAGGAAAATGAATGTTTTATTTAAAAAATAGGAATTAATAAACTTTTAGAAATTAAATGAGTGATTATTGTCAAAGTGACTCTTGGCAGGTGAAGGAAAATGAATGTTTTATTTAAAAAATAGGAATTAATAAACTTTTAGAAATTAAATGAGTGATTATTGTCAAAGTGACTCTTGGCAAGTGAAAGAAAATGAATGTTTTATTTAAAAAATAGGAATTAATAAACTTTTAGAAATTAAATGAGTGATTATTGTCAAAGTGACTCTTGGCAAGTGAAGGACAATGAATGTTTTATTTAAAAAATAGGAATTAATAAACTTTTAGAAATTAAATGAGTGATTATTGTCAAAGTGACTCTTGGCAAGTGAAGGACAATGAATGTTTTATTTAAAAAATAGGAATTAATAAACTTTTAGAAATTAAATGAGTGATTATTGTCAAAGTGACTCTTGGCAAGCCTGCCACCTGAAATCTAAGAATATAATTTTATTTGACCTACAACCCAAAATAAAAGAAATTTAGTGTCATATCTTAGAGCAATTATGGAAAAATAGTCTTTAATATGAATTTTATCTTTTATGAAGAAAACTGAATATGTACACTTATTCATCTTACAATATAGTTTTTTTTTTTCCCATCTAAAACAATATTCTAGTCTTTCCTCAAAATTGGGTATATTCAAACTCGACCCACAAGAACCAAAAGTCAACCAAGAGCTGAAACAATTAGTCATCTTCACTCAAATATGACTCCCAGCAAAAAACTCGAGCCAATCAGTCCGATGTAGACCCTCCATGCCCAAATCTTTTATCGAATAAAACAAGTTCGAAAAGATTTTTTCTATTAAATTTCGTAACATGAAGGATTTCTTTTAATTTCTATATTTATTATTAGAGTCTTTATTAATATGGTATTTTACTTACAATAATGTTTGTTTTGTTCTTTAAAAATCAATATACTCTTACAATTTAATGACAGCATCGTAGAGAAGATTAATGTTTTATCTAAAAAATAGGAACTAATAAACTTTTAGAAATTAAATGAGTGATTAATGTAATACAAATTATTCAAAACGCTCATAAATAGCTAATACAATAGAAATTTTTCAATATTTTTCTCTCTACAGAGCAAAATAATTTGTATATATCATTAAATTTTAATCTTAATAATCTTACTTTTTGATTTCATAACTTTTTTTTCACTCCTTTTTAATTACATTTCATTTTTTTCTTTTAATTGCATTTTTCATAATAATAATAAATTTTGTAAAAAAAAAAAATCTTACAAAGAAATGAACTGTTTTTGTATGAATCCGCCATTTTAATCGAATCCTAATGTGAAAGAGTCAGAAAAGTTATTAGACGTCTTAAGTTTTGAAATTAGCAGAAAACTGTAGAAGCCTTTAAGTTTTCGAAATTAACAGAAACGTCTTTTCAAAAATTAATGGACAGCAATGATTTCCTTTTAGAAACGTTTCTGTAAACCTAGGAAATATATTGTTTCCTTATGTTTGTAATTGGTCCTTCTCGGATTGGTTGCTGAAGATAAGGTTTACTGAATCCCGCGTAACTACGAGGTTGAATTTCCGTAAACGTTTCTGAAACATTCTGTAAAACTTTATGCAACATTTTATAGTGTATTTCATTAAAAACAATCAATTTGGACGTAATCTTCATAATTAAAACTGCTTATTGCGCATTGTAAAAAATAATCTCAATTCTAAAACCCTTTTTGTAATCCTCGTGTATGATTTTCGTGAATTTAATGATTTATTATTATTTTTGCTTCTGGGTCAATGTATCTGCTTTAGTAATAGAAAAGCAGTTAACTTTGACATTAACTCCGACAGTGCCGAATTAAATCTGAAACGAGAGATAAATGACATCTGTTATTTTCACCTTATCCAGACAGGTTCTGTTCGATTTAGTTTTACATACAAGTTGTTATATTCTTTAAAAAGACAGTAGTTAATTTAACACTTAAGGACCTAGTAATCACGAGGCTTTTGAGCTTTTCTGTCGAATGTCTCCATAGTTTTCAAGAAAAACAGACAATGTAATTATTGCAGCTTTTAGATTACATGCTTGAAGACACCAGTGGATATTTAGACTTCATTTCATGTAGTCTCACACATGTCTCACACTCTCATGTAGTCGCCACAACATATTTGTTTTTTATGCCCTTTAAGTGATTCAATTTGACTAATAAAATGCGCATTCCTTTATATAGGTGAAACAGAAGTGTGGAACACCTCGTCGAATGAGAAGAGAAGTTTCACCAGTCACATCAAATCCCCCATCATCCGCTCCCTATTTGCATCCAATGCCAGATACTAGTTTATACATGTTGCTTCAGAATTTTGTACATAAACTGGCAGAGTCAAAAGACTTCTACGCAAATCTTGCAGATCGGATATGTAGTGACGGCAACCTTGTTGTAAAGGGCGAGCTGCGGTGCTGGAACGGAAATGATCTTGCTGAGTAAGTCCCTCGTCTATTTTTCTAACAAATATTTTTAAAAAAATCTACTTCAATGTATAGGGTAAGTCAAAATGATTGTCATGATTACAAATGACAATAATTTAATTGTAAAAAATGATTGGAAGAAACACCTTAAGTATATTACAGAAAAATTACAACGTTTTATTTGTGCACTTCATAGCTGTTATATGTGGTGTTTTTTAGTCACTCAGAAAATATCAAAGTGATAGTCCATTTTTCACTAGACATTGTGAATGCATTGTGCATGACTCCTGGTTATGAAGCTATTCCTTCTTTGTCTATAAAAGTGATCCAACTGAAAGTGCACTTAGAAAATGCACTGACATGAGTTCTATACAAACATTATTCACAATATATGTCGCAAAATGGATTGATAGGTCGATTTCATAGATGTTTTATGCATGATTTAAAGGAGCCACATGGACCAGTTATGAAGTATGCAAACAAAACTTTGAGCTTCTTTCTATGACGTGCTTAGAGTGTTTCTACCGATCATTGTTTACAGCGAAGTTACTGTTTTTTGTAATCAGGGCAATCATTTTGACTTACCCTGTAATGGTAAGCCTATTAATCCCATATGTTACCGAGTTCATATTCCACAAATGAACAATTTCTGATAAGATTTAACTGTGGAAAAATGCGTATGAAAGAAGTATTTTATTTATTATTATCACTAAAGAAAACAATGTTTTATTTTATGATTTACACGTTTTGTTAATCAAAAATATATTATGATTTGGATAGAATCGTAATTTATTTTCAATTACGGACTCTACAACTTTTGTGGTAGGGAAAACATTTTAAGTATCTTTAGTGCGATGACAAGTGTAGCTCGTCATTTTACTATTTGACACGAAAAACTTTTGCCGATCCAATTTCGTCATTTTAAAGCAAAGGGTTAAAGTACTACAGTACCTCAAAATTTTGAAATTTCACGGAAATAGCAATTTAAAAAAATTTACATTAAAACATTCCATGTACTCAAAAATACAGGGACATTATAAAAGCAAACTTTCCATGTTTAGAAACATTTGTAGCTAAACCTAATGAAAGGAGTAAAAACATACTTTATATTTCGACTTTTGAAAGCATAGGGAAATCAATTCCGTGGATATTATATATATATACCACGGAGGAATATAGAATATATAATGCCGTTTATTACAGAAGTTGCGATAACGAATACTTTGGAATTGTCGGAGTCTAGAGCAATCAAATATTTACGTAAATCGCTAATTAAATCGATTACGCTTTTTTTTTTTCTTTTAGAAGTGCTATTAAGTGTTCTCGAAAAAGAATTGGCGAATAATTCATCTCCATCTGAATATTTCCTTGCACAGCATGACAATCATAGTTTTTGTAAACTTTTCTTCTAACACAAATATTGACCCTTTTTCAAAATTTTCTCCTTTGCATATAAATAATAAAATAAATAAATAAAACTATTATTCCCTTTTTTTCTAAAATTCTAATTTCTAATACCCTTACAGATTAAATACTAAGATACTTGTTAGAGTATAACTTACCAAGTGAACCGTTACAATTTTTTCCCCAAATCGTACGAAGGCGGATTTAAAAAAAAAATTCTCAATACTTAAATATTAAAACAGGCAAATGAAAATATAACTTCGTTAATTCCATAAACAAAACACCATTCTGGATTAAATACTGAAATATTTGTTTGAGGCTTCTTATACAAGATAATGGAGATATTCTTTGCCAGTTAGTTCCTGTACATATCTAAAATATATCTTATCAAGTCATCTGCTTTTGCTACAGTTTTTAATATTTTTCAAAAAAATGTCCCCTATATTTAAATGTCAAAATTATAAACTTTAAATGTCAAAACTCCTCAGTAATGTAATATCAAGAAATATAAATTAATGAAAATATCATTTCTTGTCCTATAATTTTATAACCACCATTCCAAATTAAATTATAGCCTTCTTTTAGCAGATAATTAAGATAGTGTTAGTCAGTTAGTTCCAGTCCATATATAAAGCATACCTTAGTGAACCACTGTTATTACAGATTTTAAATATAGTTACAAAAAAAAAATTCTTGGTATTTAAATATTAAAATGGTAAATGAATGGAAATTTCTTCTTCTATAATTCTATTAACGCCATTCCAGATAATAATTTTAGAACCTTCTTTTGGTAGATATTTAAAATATAGTTAACCAGTTAGCTCATATAATGTGCATCTTTCCGAGTCAACCACTATTGTTACAAATTTTAAATATTTTTCAATAAATTAGCCACTGTATTTAAATGTCAAAACTATAAATATATGAAAATATCATTTCCTCACCTATAATTCTATAAACGCCATTCCATTAAGTACTAAAATATTTATTGGAGACTTCTTTTAGGACAGGGCTTGAGAACCTGCATGACAATAATAATTTTCGTCTTGTTTTCTAGTAGAAAATGATTACAATATCTGTGATTAAATAAAATAAAGATTGCTATTCCAAAATATTTGTGACAAGTGCCTCGCTGTACGCAGATTCGCCACACCACTGTTTTTGGAAATAATTAAGATATTGTTAGACAGTTATTTCCTGTCCATATCTTAACACTAAAGATCAAATCTGTAAATCTCTAAACACAATCCCAGATTTAGTACTAAAATGTTTATTGGAGTCTTCTTTTATCAGATAATTAAGAGGTTGTTAGCCAGTTAGTTCCATTCTGCATCTTTTAAGTATACCTTACCAAGTGAACCGATACTATTTTTCTTTTCCACAAATCATTTAAAGACGGATTTTCTAAAAAAGAAACTCATCAGTACTGCAATATTAAGAAGATAAATGAATTAATGTATCATTTCATCTCCTATCATTTTACAAACACCATTCCAAATTAAATTGAAGCCTTCTTTTAGTAGATAATTAAGATATTGTTAGTCAGTTAGTTCTAGTCCATATATAAAGCATACTTTACAAAATGAACCGCTATTGTTACTGAGTTTAAATAGATTAAAAAAATTCTCCTCGGTATTTAAATATCAAAACGATAAATGAATGAAAAATTCCTCTTCTGTAATTCTATTAACGCCCTTCCAGATAATATTTATTGGAGCCTTCTGTTAGCAGATAATTAAGATATTGTTAGCCAGTTAGTTCCAATCCATATATAAAGCATACCTTACAAAATGAACCGCTGTTGTTACTGAGTTTAAATATATTTAACATTTTCTTCTCGGTATTTAAATATCAAAACGATAAATGAATGAAAATTTCCTCTTCTGTAATTCTATTAACGCCCTTCTAGATAATATTTATTGGAGCCTTCTTTTAGCAGATAATTAAGATATTGTTAGCCAGTTAGTTCCAGTCCGTATCTTAAAGTATACCTTACCAAGTGAACCGCTACTATTTTTCTTTTCCACAAATCGTGTGAAGACGGCTCTAAAAGAACTTCATAAAAAACCTCATAAAAAAATCGGAGTAGAGTAAACGTGGGAACGTACTTTTTTTTTCCGTTTTCGGCTGTGTCTAGACTCGGGGGAGGGCCAGAAAAATGTTGCCTGACTAGCCCTCGTAGCGGAAGTCCATGGCAAAGATGACATCACTTTCATTGATTTCATCCCGTGGGTCGAGATGCGGTTACCTGCGGATGACTAGGTGTGCGTTTAGGGGCAAGAATCATCACTCGGCGGGTTAAGCATGGACCGCCAACTCTACCATATCTTCACCTATAACTGCGTACGAAAGCCATTTGGTATATTTAAAGAAAGGGGTGTTGTAATACTTTTATTTAAATGAGCAATTTTTTGCTTCTTGTTTTGCTTTATTCTTGGCGTGTTCATGCATGCATAAATTCATACATACACGTGTGGGGGTGTGGGATAGCAGTTACTCATTCTCTGCTGGCAAGTGAATTATCTGACTGGCAGATGGATTTTTTGCTCTCTCTTCAAATCAGTTCTTTGTCGTTTCTTTGTTTATTAGAGCCTGCATCAGATCGAGTAAATTCATTTTACACAAAGCTGACTTGACCCGTGAGTCCGGTTCATTTCGGTTAAGCTTTATTTTTTTCTACAGTCAGGTGCATTTTTGGTTAACTTTTATTGTTTCGGGCTCGGATTGATTTCTTTTTTGGTTTTGTTTCTGGTCGGGTCGCATATTTTAATTGTCATTATTTTTTATTTCCTTAAAAAGAAGAAGGAAAAAAAAAAAAAAAAAACGTAAAAAGTACCGGTTTCCACTCCATAAAAAAAGTTACTTTTTTTCTCCCCGGCATTTAGTTCGTATCTGTGTTGAATCGCTGTAAAGCTCTGCTTTGGTGCCAATAAATTGATATATATATATATATATATATATATACACTTGAGCAGATACAAAATATTATCATGACAAAATTGTGAAATTTTTATTTTATTTTCGCCTTAGGGCTTTCCCACAATTTTACAAAATTATTTTTAAATTGAAGGTTAAGCATTCATATTCAATTAACTTCCTCCTTAATTTGAATGACAGTTGTGCATCCTGCCCAAAAAGCATCTGTAGTCTTAAAATTACAGGAAAAAAAAAAAAAACTTTGTCAGCATTTAGTCCAAAGTTGCCAATTCAGGGATTTTTTTAATCAAAATATTTACCAGAAATTTCGAATAGTAATTTTTGCTTTCCTTAATGACAGTCATTCGGTGATTAAATAAAGTAAAAACTATTATTCTAAAATTCTTTTGAATAAAATATCCGCTAAATTTGCAATACTGATTTAGTCTGTTCTTCAGATTGGTATTTTGGGATCATGCATTAAAATAGAACAGTTCATTCTTTTACCTTATTTAATAAAAATTTTAATTTTTAGCAGTTTAATTATTTTTATATAAAATAGGACACATAATTTCAGATTTTACTTTTGACATGTATTATACAAAAAAATGAGAGACTAGAAATAAACTCTGTAGATGGCTTGTATTTAAATTTAACTTTTAAAATAAATTAAATTTTATAAACCAAACTTTTAAAAATAAAAAAAGATTTTGCTGTTTAGTTCGGGAATATAATAACAATTTTGGCTCAGTTTTTGTTTTCGTTAAATCAGAAATATGGTTTTTCCTGTTTTCAGTTTTCGTCTCTGTTCCGGTTCGAATCCCAGCTTTCTTAAGTTTTACACCAGTGTTTCTCGACCCATGTGTTACGACACACAAACACACCATGAAAGCGCCGTAGTGTGTCGGAATAATCATATGAAATATTAAGCTGTTTTTGAAATTTTAATATAACCTATGTTAAAATTTCATTTACCTTTCATCCCTTTTATTGGAAAAAATTATGTCCCGGATTTCTTTAGCCTTATGCTACTTAAACCATGAATAAGTATCACAGAGACCTTTATTTAACAAAGGTTATATTTCATATATGTACTGAATTTTTCAACACGCAAAATTTTCTATGAGATAGTTTTTTCAGCAGTTAGGATTTTATTACTTATCAACGATTTAGAACTTATAATTATATAGTATAGTTGAACACATTATAGATTAATATAAATAGTTACTTACATATTGGCTATTGCATAGTAGCTATATTTATCTATACCTCTATTTGAAGAAATATATTTCCATTTAAAAATTTAATTTGTATATTAACTGTATTTTTTTAATCAATCAAAAAAAAAAGTTTCAAATTCTTTTCCTTTTAATGACATGACATCTCATTTGTGAGAAATGTTATATTTATTAAAGAACGAAAGTAAAAGCAAAAAAATCAAGAACTTATTTTCTTAATAGTTTATTTTCTATTATTCTCGCCCAAATACAACACCAGCATGTTCAATGTAGGGGAAGGTCGGGCAAAGTGGTCACCCTAAGGTTTTGTGATTTTTTGTTACCCCTTAAAATACATATACATAACTGACAATTTGCATTAAACTAAAGTGACTACTTAGAAGTGTAAGGGTATTTATAATTTTTACGAAATAATAAAGTGAAAGTGAGAATTTGTTTTTTTCCAAAAAAGGTCAAAATGACCACTTTGCCCGTCTAGGTCGGGCAATTGGTCACTCCTGGCCAATTTGCCCTACAGGTGTAAAAAGATTGAAAACACTATTTAAATTATTAGAACATGGTAATTGTCATAACAAATCGTATGCAACATAATGAAAGATTGAAAAGGGTATGAAAATCCAATAAGAGTTTGACAAACTCATATAAAAAACTATAAATCAGAATCAAACACTGCATTTTTCGCAAATGAACTCCATGTCATCTTCTTCGCGAAGTGAACAGGTCTCATTAGCCGAGAGGTGACAAACATTGCACCTGATCCAACCTTCATCACTTGATCCAATCAACGGCCACTACCCTGACCACTTTGCCCGTTTGGGAGCCGTGACAGAAAATACGTTCTACAGTAGAAACTAATGAACAGTCAGCGACCCCTCACCCACTAATGTGAAGCTGAAAATATGCTCTTTCTTTACACATTCAATAAATAAATGCAAGTACAACAGGTTATTGCTAATTGTATGTAATATAAGTCACTACTTACCTTAGATCACAAACTTCCTGGAAAAATCCGCTTCAAACTTCAAAAACCCGCTCTAAAATTATAAAGCATGGAACCACATTATTCAACGATTGTCTGGTTACTCACTGCCATCAAAAGGAATAGTTTGACCACAAACCACGCAATGTCAGCGCTCTGGTGACGTCATTATATTGGGTGACCACATTGCCCGGCTTTCCCCTATAAGCTTAGAAACTTATAATAACTGAAAGTTCTCCCTATACGGTTTGATTTTTAGGGGCATTTCGGATTTTTTTTTTTTTTTTTCAAATAATGCAAGCAGAAAAAAAACATTTTTAGCATTAAACTTATTCTACTGTCGTCTAAACGTGTGATTTTTTTCATATAAAAATTTTGATACTTTAATTTATTTAAACTCCTCTAAAATTTGAATTTTGGAGGAGTTTAGATCGATTATCAACATATTTATATAAATTAATATAAATGTTAAAAATAAATAAATAAATAAATAAACACGTTTTTATTAAAATTCACAAAAATGTAGAATATATATATTTTTTAAATGCACTACAAAGTAGGGGAATTTCGTCAAATTAACAGCTATCGTAAAGTTAGCTTCATATATGGAAACTTATTTTTATCATAAAATTTGGCGATATTTCGCCAAGATGGTAAAAAGTTGGCGCTGTTATGGTGACACTGCCATTAGTACTTTTCAACAAATACTCATTGTTGAAGCTGATACTAATTTCTCCATAGGAATCAAACTATAATTGAGTTTATTATATTTAATTATAATTGAGTAACCATTAAATTTAAAATTTCCCCTTCGTTGCCCCCCCCCCCCCCTTAGGGATCGAATTTTATAAATCAATGTCTAATTCATGTATTGCCGTCAGGAACACATATATATTCCAAATTTCAAAGCATTATGTCAACAGGAAGTAAATGAAAAATGAGTAACAAGATTTGATTGCCACATACATACAAACAGTAAAAATATCACACACTTAGGCGAAAGTACGATAAGTTCAGTGTCAATTTTTTTTTTTTTTTTTGCTAATATAGATAACTAACTATGCACTGAGTGCACAGTAAATCGGAGAAGGTGATTGCACTCTTTAATAATTATTTGAAACAAAACTTTCTCACGGATTCTTATATATAAAATTAGTTGGATAACAAACCTAAAATTAATAAGGTAAAAAACAAAACAAAATTTCACACAATGGCAGCTGTTTGAATTTTGAGATCAATTTTTGACACTAATTTTTCATTTTCGACTATGTTTAAAAAAATCGAAATTAGTAAAATTTTTAATTTGTAAGAGTTTGTCCTCCAATTAAAAAAAAAAGCCTAGTTTAATTTCCAAAAACAAAACATCGGTGTTACTGAAAGGTATAAGCTTGAAAATGTACATCGATTGAAAAAGACTTGTTTCAAGAAAAACGCGTTTAAAGTTTTTGGTCAGGAGTAGAAGTGACACCAGTCCGTTAAACTGGTTGTCACGACTTCAATATTGGGTGGAACAAAACACGGTTTTGAGGGCATTTTCTAGACACTTTAACGGTTTAAAAAAATTCAAATATATATAAATATAAACCTTTGAATTCAAAATTAGCAGGGGGGAAAAACAAGTTCTAGCAACAAACTGGCCAAATCTCCAATTTTTTAAAGATTGGTAAGTATAAAGTGTATAATACATAATACTATATAGTTAATAAATAATTAATCAATTCAGTCATCAATTCAGTCATCAAAACCGAAGCTCCATTTCAGAGACGGCTCACAGCCAAACATACATAATAGTTTTAAAAAAGCGGGAGAACCTGCTCTTAAGCCAATAATTGATTTTATTAATCTATTTTTTTTATTTTTATAATATTACTTCTTCTTATAATTAACACATATGCATACAAAAGCGTGACACCCATGCATGCTTATATTTTCTGCTAATTTTTAGGTAAAGAATTTTGATGTATAGCAAATCTGTTTATTATTGTTGTTGGCGATGGCTAGAAAAACCTATCGCACATAGAGATATGGAAATTTCGTTTCGGATAGACGGAGACAGGTCTGAATGCAACTGAGGCTCAGATTTTTCATTTTTTATAATTAACCAAGATATTAATTAAAAATCCTCATCGAATGCTAATGAATGAGCATAAACTGTTCTCAATTCGCAAGCGTTATGATAGCATGATAGCATATTTTTTTCTTCCAAGCATGTTCGTCGATCGGAACAATAGCTCGCAATCAAATTGATTGTTGCTCACTCAGTTTCCAGCAAGTTGTTCTACCAATTTTGCCGACTTTGCACTGGTTGGAGGGAAATACTTTACCAACAAAATAAAACAAAAATATGTACAACATAATTTAAGGTGATTTGTTCAAAGTTATTTAATTTATTTTATATATCATAAATACTAAATTAGTAATATTTGTCTTCGATAATTTTTCAATTATTTTTTTTAACGTTATAGTATTTATAACTAAGTAAACTTAATATTTAGTTTTTATTTATTAAATAATTCCGTGAGTTTGGAGACGAATGACAAAACCGTATTTTTTATAGTGATTTGGCAATTTAATGATGATTATGAATATATATATATTTAAGTACATAAATAATTTACTTACATTTATAAAATATTTTTTTTTTCAATTTCTACAAACAACAACAAAAAATCAAAAATACGTTTTATACAACATAATAGGTAATCTGCTGAGCTCGGCACTTCGTGTGGCCCCTTCGTTCGGTAGCAATCTCAAAAATACACAAAGTTCGTAAAAACCGCGATCACTGAAACGCGTGTGTGAGCGATTCTGCCCTTAACAGAGCTGCCAACTGCTACAAAAAAATCGTAGTTGCTACAATTTGGAGCTAAAAACTACTATGCTACGAAAATTGGTCTAAAACTACGAGTTCCTAAAAAAAACAGTTGCGGCAAAAAATCGGGAGTTTCGTTGAACGATCTCGGAAAAAAATCGCGAATTTCATCAAACTATCGGAGAAAAAAAATCGTGAATTTCGTCAAGAGGTCGCGAAATAAAATCGCAAATTTAGTCAATCGGTCACGAAAAAAAAAATCAAGAATTTCGTCAAACAATTGCAGAAAAAATTCGTGAATTTTGTCAAACAAGCACGAAATAAAATCGCGAATTTCTTCGAATCATCGCGGAAATAAATCGCGAACTTCGTCGAATGACCGCGGAAAAGAGTTGCGAATTTAATCGCGAATTTCGTCGAACCATCGCGGAAATAAATCGCGAACTTCGTCGAACAACCGCGGTAAAGAGTCTCGAATTTTGTCAAAAAATCGCAAATGTCATCAGTCGATTGCAGAAAAAATCTTAATTTTCGTCAATTGGTCCTCCCCCCCCCCCCCATAAAAAAATCGAGAATTTTGTCAAACAAGTGCAGAGGAATCTCGGAATTACTTCGACCGCTCGCGGAAGACGACCGCGAATTTCACCAATCAGTCGCGGATGAAATCGTGAATTACGTCATTCGGTCGCGAAAAAAAACGAGAATAATGTCGAACAATTGTTTTTAATATAAGAAATGTCCAATGTTTTTATTTTATATAGTTTACAAAATATTTTACAAAATTCACACTTAAAGATTGTGAAAAATGTTGAAAATTTTATTTCACGCATAATTTCCTCGTTTTGTTATTTTCTGAGTCTTATCCTTGGAAATATGTGTTTATATGTACATCTATGAAAACAAAAGTCTCCTACTTTGTGTGCTCATGCATAACACATACGTTTTGCATACAGCCCTTTGTTACACGGCCCTACCTGTGGCTGAGAGGTTCTGCATTCAAAGTTGGTAGACGGGAGGTGCTGGGTTCGAACCCAATTGCGCCCGTCGACCTAACTGTTCGGAGTTTTCCGTGGTTTTCTTCAAACGTTGCGTAAATACGGGTTAGGATCCCTTAAAAAGACCCTCACTGAGGGCACCCCCCCCTCCTACCGGCCTACATCCCTAGTGCAGGTAATAGGCTGTAACAAATCACCCACCCTTTGTTACACAAATGTCACCATAAAAACAGCAACCAACCAGCCAACCTCCAGATTAATTTGATTTTTGTGTGCTACTATTACTCATTTTCAAATGTCGTCAGGTCTGACTTAAGCACAGTAAAAGAAAGAAAGAACGAAAAAATATGTATAAGTGGATAAAACGTTGTATTGAAATCTCTAAAAATAGGAAATTCGTTAAAACCGCAATCACTATAATGAATATTTAAAAAATATATATATAACATAATTAAATATTGAAAAATACAAATTTACCCTTTTTTTTATTCAAATCATTTTCTAGAACCAAATTAAATATTGAAAAATGCAAACTTTCCTGTTCAAACACATATTTGCTTTATGTATGTATTTTTCAATCATTTTCTATAACATAGAAAAAATGCAAACTTTCCAATTTTTCAGTGAAATTATTTTTTACAACCCAATTAAATATTGAAAAATCTAAAAATTTCAATCTTTCCGCTGCTGGGATTCGAATTAAAGACCTTTTTCCTAGCATTTAAAATTACCATCGCTCAATGCCCGAGGGAAATTAAAAAAAAAATGAATATTTACTTTTTCAAAAAATTATAAAGGTCGTTTTCATATTTTCCGTTTTTTTTTTTTTTTTTTTTTTTTTGGTACCTATTAAAACTGCAATTGCCGGGGCTCGTGTATGGAGTTAATAACAGTAACAATAATAATAATAATAAACATACCCACCGGTTGTTGGTACTGGTGGTACCTTTAATTAAAAATATATTAATATTTACTATTGCAATATTCTGGAGATCATTTTCATATTTTCCGTATTCTCTACAGTTTAAAACTGTCCCACAGCCGGATAGAAACCCAAACATAAAATACCAACATATAGAAGATACTTTTCTATTCTCAACGGTATTTTTCATTAAGAAAATATAAACATTTCCTCTTTCAAAGAAATATATTTTCTGATTGTCATTTTCATATTTTTCTGTTTTTCTGCAGTTGGCCCAGTCCCGGACAACGCCGGGCGGGTTTGCTAATTCTTAATAAAATCAGTGATCCAAAAGGGTTAAGAAACACTTTTATTACAGTAGACCTCTGTAGACATAATTGCTGAAAGTCTTTATTTTTTCTTTCTTGTGTTCTTTCTTATTCACGGGTGTCAGCAGAACAGGCCGGAATAAGATTTTGGAACAGGCATGCCCAATGTTCGCAATTTACACTTGGGGATTTTTTTCGAAACCGCTCTAAACCACAGTTTCTGAAATTGATCATAAAGGTGAATGTCCAAGGAAACCCCAGTTGTCAAAATGACAGTAATTCTGAAAATTCTGTGAATCCCGCATATCTTAAGTAATGAATATAAACATGAATTGCGCTAAACTAAGAATTTTTTTGTGAGAAACCCCCTTGCAAAGACATTTTGATACACATCAATATACAAAAGCAATACAAAACTTTACAATTGAAAGATTTTAAATATTCAAAAATAAGTTCCTACAGGGTATTTTTAAGGAAAGTTAAAAAAGAACTGTTCTTTTCTTCGTCAGGGGTCTGTGCCATCCTGAAACCTCGGGTCACGACAATTTTCAATTCTGTATTTTTATACAGGGTCATTCATAATTCCCTCCGGGGTTTCGAAACGTTATAGTAAAAAAACGAAGACGAATATGAAAAAAAGAAACATGAAATTATTCCGAAACTATTCAAGTTTTACTTACATACATTACAGGTGTTCTATGTGTGCACCCTTGGTCACACGGCATACATGCATGCGATAGTCCAGTTCCTGCCATACTCCGTTTCTTTAAATCTGAATCAGTGGTGTCAGTTCAACGGGCCTTTCGTAATAAATATCGAAAACAGGGACCAACTGACAAAACAATTCATGTGTGGTACCGGAAATTTAAAGAAACGGAGTATGGCAGGAACTGGACTATCGCATGGATGTATGCCGTGTGACCAAGGGTTCACACATAGAACACCTGTAATGTATGTAAGTAAAACTTGAATAGTTTCGGAATAATTTCATATGTTTCTTTTTTTCATATTCGTCTTCGTTTTTTTACTATAACGTTTCGAAACCCCGGAGGGAATTATGAATGACCCTGTATTAATATGTTTAGAAATTATCATTAACGAAGCGAAAATTGACGAAAATTCTTAGTTCCTTTTTCTGTTATAGTTTTTAATTGTTTTGTGGCACTTGGAATGACTTTTACAATTCTAAGATCATTTTTTCTCAAAATTATATAGAAAGAAAATTTAGTTAATTAAATTTTAAAATCCAAGGAGGGACATTGGCCCTCCCCTGCCCCCACTTGCCAGCGCCAGCCCTTCAATTAATCAGTTATGTTTAAACTTAAAATGAAAATCTAGCTGTCGCTTCATTTCTTATTTTATCAGCTAACAGTTTTCATTTCTATGTCGGCATGTTGAAATTGTGAAAGACAGTTATTTCAAAAAAGCTGTATAATTTTCTTCAATGACTTCATTTCCTTGGATAGGAAAGTATTATAATTACGAGAAAAAAATTTGCCTATTGTTCAGTATTTCAACTACTTGAAATCCTTGAATACCATTATTATTATTCTTCTGAAAAGAAAATTCGTTCATCTAATAGCATATTTTCAAAATTTTGCTTTACTCGGTTCTTTTAGAATAGGTATTCTTTAAACAGGATCAAAGTAAGATATTTCCGAGTCTGTTATTACTACCATCTTACTTTCAGGATGTTGGTATTTTTCCACTAATGAGAGGTCTCCATTATTTGGAAAAGACTTTTGGAATAAATATAACCCGGATAAATCGTGAATTTGAGTAGCATTGTATGATACCGCTCACAGTTTTACTTTTTTAGAAATTCATCCTTTTACGAAACGCACCAATCTAAGCAAACAGCTTTCTTTGATTACAGTCAAGAAGTCCGAATCGTCTGAAATTTTCTTTTGTCATGTAGGCTTAATCATACATTTTTATTCAGCTATTCTCCCCCTCTCTACTAAACTTTCCCTTGTTACGACGACTTTTATCTCTGTATAGGCGTAGGTGCACGCAGGATTTTCTTAGGGGAGGAGAGTGAGGCGGATATGAAAAATAATTCGTACCTATTTTTGACCGTGAAAAATAGTAATTTTTAAAAGTACTATACCTGTCAAGATTTGACGGTAAATAACTTGAAAGCTCCTTTAGAAATATGCTTTTATTTTTTTTCAAAAACTGGAATTTTCTAATTGAGATAAAGGTGTAGGTATACAGCCTTAGCCAAACAATACTGAGCTTCCCGCTGTTTTTAAAGTCTATATTATAAAGCAAAAACCTGTCTTTGAGTAACACTGACATTATAAACGGTGGCAATAACTGACCGATAAATTTAACTTTTACTGCAGTTTTCTTAACTTCTGAACATCGCAGAATTTAAATTTTTGAAAAGGAAAAAGATATTTTTGAAAACGGAAAAACAATGTCTTTTCAACTGCAATTTGTTTGAAATCTGTTTCTCAATTTACTGATTTTTTATGGTATTCAAAATAATTTTGAAGCATGAATTTTTTTAAATATACTATCGCGTGCAGCCCGATTACAAAAGATTAACCCGTTTGCACTTAAAATAATTTGATAGTTCAGCATTTGTTTCTGGTTAATATTCCATAACTAAATTAAAACTTCATCAATAAATAAATAAAATAATAAAATAATATGAATGACACAAATTTAACAAACATGTAATAAAACTACGTGCATAAACCACTGACATTATCAAAAGAAAAAAAGGCTGCTGTAAGTAGCGATCGTTGATGATTTCTTCGGCTATTAACTCCTGGCATGCGTCTTATACGAATGAAATAATAAGAATTTCAATTTTCACACCGTGGATTAGAGAAAATGTCCTTTCAAATGAAATTTTTTTTAAAACTGTATCTCAATTTACTGATTTTTTTGGGTCTTTAAAATAATTTTGAAGCACAATTTTTTTTAATGTTCTATCGCGTAGAGCCTGATTACAAAAGATTAACCGGTTTGCACTTAAAGCAATTTGATAGTTCAGCATTTATTTCTGGCGCATATTCTATAACGAAATTGAAACTTCATCAATAAATAAATTAAATTATTAAATTATTATAAATAATTATAATTAGTGGGTAATTTTGATTATGGGTCAGGTTATTTTTATAAAATAAAAGGCATTATAGTAATAATAAAAAGAGAAAAATATACTGAGTTGAACTCAAAGTTAATTTTGATCGACCGAGCATACGTCGATCTTCCCTGCTCATATATATATATATATATATATATATATATGCAAATTTTATTTTAAAAACGGCTCTAACGATTTTGACTAAATTTTATACCCTACCATTTTCGAGTGCGAGAAATCCATTGGGCTAGGTCACATGTTCGACAAAATTCGATTAATGGGTCATTTTGTGTCACCACGGGTCAGAGTCAAGCTAATTTTATCTAAAAAATGGTTCAGACGATTTGAACTAAATTTTGTATCCTACAGTTTTAGGGAACGAGAAGGCTATTGGTCTAGGTCACATGTTCGAGAAATTTTGATTAGTGGGTCATTTTTGTCATGGGTCATTATGGGTCAAGGTATTTTTATCTTAAAAACGAATCAGACGATTTGAACTAAATTTTGTATCGTATGGTTTTGGGGCACGAGAAAATCATTGGTATAGGTCACATGTTCGAGAAAATTCGATTAGTGGATCGTTGTAGTATCACTATGCGTACTGCGTTTCAAAGGAAATGAAGAATGCATTATTAATAGTTATATATATATATATATATATATTAATAGTTATTACGTTGTTGAGTAGTTGGCAGTAAACGAAGCCGAAAAGTTGTTATCATTTTGCCAAATTTGGAGAAATATTGGCGACATTAGGCTGGAAAATTGACTTGCAAGCTTACCAATGACAAAGCACATACTTCGCGCAAATTGAAAGATATTTCGTGATATTTGAACCCAAAGCTAATTTTGACCGAGCATAGCTCGAACTTCCCTGCTCGTGCATACTTATGTAAATCCGATGACAATGTAATACTATTATTGTTTTAGGTGCGTACCACTTATACTTATTTTACAGGAACACAAAAAAATTTCTAATACGTTATGGTCGGCCTACAAGCAACATTTTTCAATTCAAATCTGTAAAATTCATTTAAAGTATTGACATGCGCAATAGCATTTTTCCAAAGGAATGTGCGTTGCATTTATATTTCTTTTGCATGGCCGCACATAAGAAGTCAGATATTAATACGATGTATGAACAAAGATTGCTTAAAATACATTTTAATGACATTATGCTTTTTTAAAATTAACTTTTCAGCTCTTCAAAGCAAATATAAAACTTGTTTTAAAAAAAATATATTTTAGATATCAAAATTAAAATACAATTTCTACTTGCTAAACAAAAAATAAAGAATAAATAGAGTGAAAAATCTCGCTATTGGAAAATGACATAAACAATTTTATTTGCATTAACACAATTGTTGAGCCAAAACATTTGCGCACTCAAATCATGTACATGCAAATAATTTGTAAGAGTTAAAATACCTATTATTTGTTAATAATATTTTGACTGTTTTTGTTTAAAAAATATAATCCAAATACTATACGAACTTTTCATTGGACTTTAAATATTTTGCACTCTTACTTTGTGCAAAACAGTTTGTACCTTGGCTGTGTGCCAACACATACATTCACTTATTTAAGCCTGCGCTTTAATCAATTTAGATGCATTTGTTAAATTTTGACGTTAGAAAACAATATGTTTACCAGCAATAAGTACTGTGAAATGGTATTACTTTACGGACAGAGCAATTGGAATAGGCGAGAGGCTGCAAGGCTGTATGGTATGAAATTTCCGGATCAAAACCAACCACATCCGAATACTATAGTTAAATTGTTAACCGTTTAAGAGAAACCGGTAGCTTTAAGCAGCATCCTCGATTAAGTCGGTTCACTGGTTCAACAGTACCTCCGGAGGATGTTCTAGGTTATACATATGCTCATCCTGAATGCAATGTACGAGATATTAGCCAAGAATGTGGATATTCAAAAAGTCAAGTATGGGAAATTTTAAACCAGTATGAGGCGTATCCATACCGACCAATACAAGAATTAGCATCAGGAAGACAAAGAGCGTCGTTTTAATTTTTGTAATTTTATTTTAAACAAACAAGATGAAGTCCATCCTTTCTGAATGAAATTATGTGGACTAATGAATGTCAAATTACAAAACAGGGGATCGTAAGTACTCAAAACATTCACTATTGGTACTTGGAAAATCCACACATTATTCGTCCAAACAAACATCAAATACGTTGGTCCGTAAATGTGTGGTGTGGTATCTGGAAGACATCCTTAATTGGGCCATTCATCTTCGATGACACTTTAACATCAGAAAAATATGCTGATAATTTATGTGGACCAGTATCCGAATTTTTAGAAGAGTATGTTTAATTACAAGATTTGTCACATATGTGGTTTCAACATGATGGCACGACAGGACATAGATCACTTACGCCACGCACTGCCTTAACCAGTGCTTTTGGAAATAATATTATAGGATATGGAGCCCCCCCCCCCCCCCCCCCAGATCGAAAGATTTGAATGCGTTAGATTTCTTTCTTTGGGGTTTTCTGAAAAATAAAGTAGTATATATGAAAAAAGATAATCCACTAGTCGAGCAGATTTGTGGAATCGTATTTCTATGGCATGCAGATCTGTGGCATGCATTTTGTATGGCATGCTTTCTATGGCATGCATTTTGTAACACGGACAATGTCGCTTAAAGTACAAGAAGGATTTATTTCATGTGTACATTTCTGCATTGCAGCCTAAGGAAGTCACTTCGAACAAGTTTTAAGGTAACTTTAACTTTTACTAATTAAGTTTTCGATTAGATAATCTAATAGAGTTTTAAATATGTATGACTTTGTAAAGAATTGAGACTGTTGTTTTTCATCATTTCATTTAACAAAATATATGTTATTTTTCAGTTATATTTTTCATACAAGTTGTATATTTTGCTTTAATGTGTCAGAATGAAAACAGATTTCAAATTTATATTGTAATGTCAATTTTACTCTCAACTATTATTTTCTTTTTATATCTGACGATTATTTATATTTCTTAGTAAATTTGTGAATGACTCCTATTTCGCAGTAAAAAAGATGCTTCAACTTTAAACAGCTATTACTTGATCAGTTTTAATCGTAGAAGAATGAGACTTTTTTTTGTCTTACTTATTAGTGTAATAGGAAATTTTTATTAAATACCACTTATAGGACCGGGTGACCGTATAAAAAAGTAAATTTCGTAACTTTTTAAGAAATGTTTTTATTGACCCAAATCGCTTTTAAAATACTTCTTTACCTCATTTAAAACACTTTTGCAATTGGAACTATATGTCTATGACTAACGGTTTGGGAATTAGCATTGGCCCTCTGGAGAGTGGACACCCTGTATATTGTTACATTATATATACATATTACTGTTTTTCCAACCTATGAAATTTAATAACTTTCACCCACGATCTTCTTCCACTAAGTTGTTCAATTATGCATCATCATTTCTTTTCCCATTTGATAAAAATAATGCGAAGTAAATTTTTACTCAAAGTACTGGAGTTAATAACTTACGATATGAATCAGCTTTAATTCTATACCACGACAGGAATTTTTAGCATTCCAAAGTAAATCTTATTTTGTTTCCCCTAAAGAGTAATATGCAAGGTTGCGGGGAGAATCCGTTTAACGTGTATACACGTTAGTATGTTCAGCGCGTGAAACAGGGAAATTCCTATGATCCTCTGCAGGATTTCGTTTTCTATTTTATTTTCTTGGCCCCACCTGGCGTCAGTTGTCTTTTCAATGATTTAATACTTTTATTATTTCATTTCTGAAGACAGCTTAATATTCTTATGAGATGAAAGTATTCATAGTGCAGGTCATTTAGCCGTGTCAGTCTGTTTGCCGCATTTAATTATCTTCATTTAAAAAACGCGTGGTTAGAAAAAGAATGAAAAGGAAATAATCTAAAAGACATGATTTTTTACAACTGAGGAACTGACATTTATTTCAATAATTTAATGTTTATTCCATTCCTCTTGTAATAATCATAAAAAATTGAGTGAGAACTTCACAAAAAGTATGAGTTTTAAATTTAACCATTTATTGTATGATATTTTCTACCTTATTTTTTTTTTAAATAAAATAAAAATATATTAGATGCTATCTGAACAATGTAATACAGAAACTGTTTGTAAAAAAGTTTCAAATTTGTCCAAGTTTTTAACTTTATCTTTTGTAAGATAAGTAGAAGTGGATGTCTTCGCTAAAGATGGACCACCTCATCAAATTGTGTTTATTTTACATTGTCTAAACTTCATATCAGTGCACATAAATGGCAGTAGACTAATGACTAATGGATATTTTCTTTCTTAAATCATATGGTCAAATCAGAATTTATTCATTATACAAGAAGTTTACTGTTTTGATATGCAAAAGTAAAATTTTGCTTCTTGAGAATTTTAGGTTTGTGGCTAATAAAGAAGAAAAAATAATTGAAGTTTAACGATAGGGTAAATCTATACAAAATTTGTGGTTTTATATCAAATAAAATACTTTGAATATTTCTTTATTCCATGTCTACATGGGATACTAGAAAAGGGGTACAGTATTCCACTCTTTTATATAGATTTAAAATGAAATTTACAATAGAAAATTTAAACAGTTGCAATGATGTTTTCTCTTTTCATATAAAATTAAAACTGCAGTTAAGAAAATGTTCTAGTATATCTTGTGAAATATTTACATAAAAATTACTTTTATGCTCTGCGCAATTTTAATGTGAAGAATATGTCTTCTAATTCATACTAAATTGAGAAAAAAATAGAAGGTTATTTGTTCTCTTTTCTTTTTCTTCTTCGTTTTTAAGAGCATAACAATTATAGTATTTAAACCATAAAGAGCTACTGTGTAGTTTCTTAATTTGTTGTAACTTAAGTGATCAGTATGTTGCAAAGAAAATTATTCTTAAAATTATCTTATTTACATATAATTTAACAACTGCTAAATAATTTTCATTGAAAATTAAATATCTAAGTAAAACTTTGAGAAGTATATTCATTTATATAATGTCATTCAGTATAAATATTCTTTAAAATGTTTTAATGCGTGTAAAGTTAATCAACTGTTTTGTTCTTTGAATTGAACAATATGGCTAAAGATTTCTAATATACTACTTTGCCTTTAGATATGTATTAGTATTGTAATTTACCTATCGCTTTGCGTGGTTCACCATGTTCGACGTCGTGTCCCGGGACACATTTTGTAACCTTAAAGAGTATTTTTCCTTTAAACAACTATTAGGACTTGTGCTTTGAGAAAAATAATAAAGGAAGATAAGGAACTAACGTATAGTCAGGAGTTTTTTCATATATGTAAATTTCAGAAGAAAACCCGAAAAGTTCAAAAGTGGTCCACTGTGCCCCATCTTCCCTTACAGTTTATATATATTTAAAATAGTATAACACATGTAATATAGAGACCACTCCAATTAATAAAATACCATATATTTATCTGATAATACAAGTACAGCACAATTTATAAGTCTCTAACTTATACGACTTTCACAATTGAAGATACGGGTGGAAGAAGGTATTATATTATGTTTTCTCAAAACTTGCTTTAATTTATGAATGAAGGGGTTATGACTTATGAAGTAATCGATGGTATAATAAAAATAAAATATTAAAATTCATTTTTTTTAAATATGAGACATTTTAAAAAATTTTAATATTTCATAATTTAATTCTGTCACTTTGTTTTAAAGTTTGAATTTAAGCAACATTTTTTGGAATATCTTTAGAAAGTCTCATAATATCTCTCTCTCTCTTTTTTTTTTTTTTTTTTTTTTTTTTTTTTTTTTTTTTTGAAAATAGGAGACATTTAAAAAAAATTTAATGCTTTTATATTTCATAATTTAACTCTGTCACTTTGTTTTAAAGTTTGAATTTGGAATATCTTTAGAAAGTCTCATAATATCAACGAACGACATTTCTTAAATACACCATAAAGAAGAAACTAACGCAACGTGTTCCGAAAGCAACAATTACTTTTCATCAAGCACAAAAGGACGCCCTGCTACTAGGAAATCGCCCTTTTACTCTCCCAACGATAGCACGTACTACAGGTAGTACGTACACATCAATTGTAGTACTGTGTAAGAATAAGTTAACAATCTACTTCAGAGACAGAAAAATGGCGTTTTTCATGCTCTAACAGCAAGCGGAAAAACTAGACTGTACCGGTTCCCAGCGGAATGGAAGAGTGAATAGAATACTGGGATACACACACCTGCACACACACACACACACAAAAAAAAAAAAAAAAAAAAGAAACAATAAGACTCGCTAATCTGTTAGAAGGTAATAGAAGGAAACTTAACCTATGATGGGAAACTATTATCCCAAAGAACATCGAATGATTAAATAATAATCATTATTCTTTTATTTAATAATTAAATGTTAATAAGTTTTTCCGAGAGTGTTTAGTACCACCTGTTAACATCTTAAATATACGCCGGCAAGAAGAAAATAAATCAGAAATATTTACAACGCAAAGCTTGCACTTCGATTTTCTACGAAATTTAATTTTTTGTTCCTCTGGTATCTTTAATTATAAGTCGTTTCAATGTGGCTCGAAAGTGTGAAAGGGTATTAAGCATTGAAGCTAAGATATTGTATGGATTTTCATTTATACACAATTTTCTAATGGCGCCTTTATAAAGTATGTAAACGATACTTTACTGCATTTAGCTTCCTATCTTTGAGCATTTATTAATAAAAATACAATAAATAAACCATACCATTAGCATCTGATTCAGACTTATATGATTTTGTGAAACAAAATGAGCAATATTTAGCGTAATAGTGCCATCAAGTAGACTGCATTGGTGTCATTAAATACATCTGTTTGTTTTAGACGTGTAACTATGCTCACATTGCGAAAATGCATGGCACATAAGTAAATATATACCTTTTATTGGTGAGTATCATATAAGATGTAAAACGCAGTGAACAGTTAAACTTATTTTTATTTTATTTTATTATTATTATTATTATTATTATTATTTTGCATTTGAGTCATATAAAATACATATTTTTTTATAGAGAAGATTCTATATAAACGCATTCAAAAAGTAATCAAGTAGTCAAAGAATATCAGTAGGGGTTATTTTTAAGTATTTTAATGAAGGGTTATTTTTAATATTATTAAGGAAACAATTTTAAAGAATAAAAAACTCTCTAGACTAGACACACATGCATACAAACTGGCTATCGTCAGATCTCAATGAAATTTACAGAGTGTTTCATAAAAGACTCCTTAACTTTAAAATTCAAAAATGCATTACTTATAATAAATATAAATATGACATAAGTGACATCTTTATCAGATGGATAGTTAATTTTGTATTTGAGTCATTTAAAAAGTAGTTAAAATTTTTGTCAATAAATGGTGATACTCTGTTTCAAACTCTAAGAATTTTTCAAAGTTTCAAAATACAAACTTTTTTTCGCATTTCAATATCTAAATGAAGCAAAAAGTAACAACTGGGAGAACTTTGATGCAGCTTTACTCATTAGTTTAAACATTATGACAGTTTGATACAGCACAGTGCCATCTATTGGCGATAAATTAAAGTATATTTTAAAATTACAGTATACAAATTTTATGAACTAGCTGATAAATATGTCCTTTATTTCGTCTTTATATTTATTATAGTTAATGAATTATTAAATTTTAAAATTAAATAGTCCTTTATGAAACACCATGTATTTGAAGTCATCTGAAAAATATACCTAAAAAAGGAAAATATTAAAATCGGTGTGCTCATTACAATCTATCCATGAACGCACTCTAAAAACTTGTCAAATCCAAAACCTTTTGTTTTAAATAGTTTAAAAATTTAGCAGTCACTTAGTTATCCATTCCAAGCATTGAAACTATGTTATATAAATTGTCTCACATTTTTAATATCTCATAGGAATCATTGTGAAGACGAAATTCCACTTAGAAGAGCGCCGCCTATTAAAGCTATCCTTTGAAGATGAAAATTTTGAATAAGCAAATTAAGTTATTTAGTTAAGGGCTTCATTAAATACTGTAGGGATTTCTTTATATTTATATATTTTTTTTTTACAATTCTCCCTTGGAACTGACAGAAGTATAGTTAAATTACCTTGATACCTTGGCTATTCAGCAAAAGTGTTTTCTGAAATAGCTATCACAAAAGAGCTCAGGTGTTTGCTTTCAAAATCGATATGCCTTTATAATATTAAGATTAGATTATTTCAGCTGAGAATGACATATTATTTTCTGGTAATGAAACGATAGAATTTAGTTTACATACGGATAGCTTGGTTTTGACAAGTCTAGTAATATGGGTTTAAATGCTTTCTGATGGAACATTTTTCGCAAAAGCAATGTAAATGATGACTCTAGAAAAATTACGTTATTATTCTGTATGAAACTATTTTAGAAAGTAGTTTAATTATGTCTTTACAAGAGAATTTTTATACTCTTTATACTATATATATTTATTCTATATACTATATATATTTTTATACTATAGAATTATCTCTAAAGTATACATTGATGTTATCAAATTTGGATGCAAATTAATTCGGTATAGTAAAATCAATAATTTAAATACGAAGGGAACTCGCTACCCAATAAACATTTTTTTTATTTAAATGCTTTAGAATAGCATTTCGGCATAGTGCTAAATTATTTTAAACAGTCACAAGATTTTATTTTTAAAAAAATTAGTAAGTTTTGTTGGTGTCGTTTAAAAATTTTATATTTTTAAATAACATAAAATATATATTTTTTAATTATTTTTCTTCACAGGTATTAATAATCTGTAGTAGTTTATTTATTTATTTATTTTTTAATATTGTTAGAAGGCTTGTCTATAACTTTAAAATCCAGATTTTTAAAATAATTAATTAAATCGAGAGAAAACAAAATTTCATAATGCATGTAAAATGTACAAGAAAATGGCTATTTACTAACATTTTTTTTATATTACTAATATATCCGGCCCCTAATTTTATAAAACGCACTATAAAGAACTTCCTTACAAAAATCAAGTCAATTGAGAAATATATGTTGAAGTTTTAAGATTTTGAACATACTGATATGCTGAAAAACACAAACTGAGGAAAAACCTGTTTTGCAAATTTAAAATTCGTGGATCTTTACGAAACTTTGTCAGAATATAATAAGATAGCCTAAATGAATTTTAAGCAAACATTTTGAAATTTGATATTTCCATCCTTTTTTTCTGCCAAATGAAAATAGTCATTCCCTTATTACAAAAAATCGTTTAAACAAATTTATACCGTATAAAACTATTTAATTGAATGAGGTGATTAAATTTTTATTTAAAAGCAGGAATGAATAAAAGACGTTAAGACATCTGTTGATCATTTATACTCATTATAAGAAATTGGAATCGAATTATTAGCCTATACTAAAAAATGTGTTGAGCAGAGAACATTGATAAATTGTTTACTTGATTGTTAAAAGTAAAGTAACTATTGAGAATGTATGGATTCGAGGACCATATATAGTTTTGTTTTGTTTCTCTCTATATTAAAAAAAAGTAACCACCGCCGCGGCCGCCGCTGTCAATTAAGATTTTGTGCCTTGAAGTCTTTCTGGACTAATATCCAGAAAACTATTGCATATAAAAATTTAAAAATTGGTAGTTTTATAAAGAAATGTTCGATAAACACGCTGAAGCAAACAGTTTTTAAATCGGAGAATTATTTTAAGAGATATTTAATATTAAAGTTGGTCAAACTAATTTTCTTATAAAAGTTTTATAGAAACGAAAACTATACACAGGAATTTAACCATAATTTGTAAGGATATAGTTGACAAGGTTGGGGTGTGCAGATTGCAATTATTTTTTCAATTTGACTCATTTTTTGAGGTTATATTTCAATTTTTTATTCAAAGTTTTCATTATTTTGACGAGGATTTATTTCATATTTCATAAATTCCATTATTTGAATCGTTGCCAATTTGTAAAATAGCGCACGTAATAATATTCCCTTTCAATTAAGAAATGTACTCATGACTATTAAAAACAGAAATAAAACTTTAAAATAATAATTAAATGATCACGTGTTAAAAGCAATAAATGTAGAAAATAACGGAATAAAAAATATACTTGCGCGTGAATATTAAAAAGATAAATAATTAAATTATTTCGCGTTTTCAAAGCACTAAGTAGAGTAAGATTATTTTATTTCGACAAAATATTTTATCTATTATTGCAAATTTTAAAACAGCGTAATTAATAATATTTCCCTTCAATTAAAAGCTATATTTTTACGTTTAATAATTACATTTAAATCAACGAAATAACTAATAAATTGGTAAAATATAATTAAAAATACAGATAAACGTTGAATTAAATATCACTCGATGACAAAACTACCATGCGTAACGCAACTGGTATCAATTGAATGCGACGCCACAGATATGCACTTTTGGCTTTAAATCCTATATTTTGGCGACAGTTCTTTTCTTTTATAGAAAGTAGTAGTCGGGATAATGGAGTAATACCCAATTTTCTATAGCATCGTTATAAAATTTCCCGATGCCATGACATTGCTTACTTAACCATTTTGCACGAGTTGATTTTCAAATGTTTAATTAACCTTATTTTATCAACAGTTGTTAGCTGTCTCGACAGCAGTTGATTCGGCTTTAAAATCCCTTGGTCAAAGGAAAATGAATGGAAACCCGATTATAGCAGATATTACAGCGAGCAGCCGATTATAGCAGCCGATTACAGCAGGTCGTTTAATTATAATTCAATCTTCCGCAATCGTTTTAAGGTTGATCAAATCAGAGTGTTTTTACAGTTTGTGGTGTCAGAACGGGGGTTGGCGAGCTTAGCTCGTAGGGGGCAGAGCCCCCTAGTTAACTACAAAAAAACTTTTGTGTTCCCCAGAGTTATTAAAATATACAGTGACTAGGGGGCTTGCCCCCTACTCGCTAACGCTCGCCAACCCCCCGTGAATTGCGAAACAATTCACATTGAGAACGCTAGGCGGTCCCAGCTCGCTTCGCTCGCTCCCCCTTTTAATTTTTGCAGTAATTCTAGCCGGAATAAGTACTACCATAAATCATTTGAACATATGAAATTGACAATTTTTTTTTAATTTAAAAAAGTAATTGAACTCCACTGAAAACACAACTAAAAATGCATTTAGTTGGAGCTACTAATGAGCATATAAATCATTTAAATACTATGAATAAAGGATCTTGGAAACATAATTTGTTTAAAACTTATTGCACCTATAATATTGTACAGCACGGCTTATTCATTTAAAAAACACTACGTAATAGGAAGATAGTTTATCATCAATGATTGTTTAAATTTCGTTCGACATTTTACTATTCTAATTGATTATAGATTTCTGCAATAGATGGCAGCAGGTGCAACCTAGACAGTTGATATTTTTACTTTTCTCCGATTTTTCATGTGAGTGAAATTCATAAATTCTAAATAATAGTTGAGAATTCATTTGAAATTAGCAATATTAC
Source organism: Maratus michaelseni (assembly GCA_963931845.1). Taxonomy (NCBI): domain Eukaryota; kingdom Metazoa; phylum Arthropoda; class Arachnida; order Araneae; family Salticidae; genus Maratus; species Maratus michaelseni. Next base: position 422,351,611 of record OZ007586.1, read on the forward strand.
TCATAATTAAAATGAGGAATAATCTCAGACGCTTCGGATTACGTACATGTTATTTTATTTTTAATATTTGCTAGCTTGATTTTCACTGACGCCATATTGGAGGCGGGGCTGATCTATCTAACACAATCTAGTCTTTTCATTGGTCTGAGCTCTGGAAACTACGGTTGTTGCCAACAATAAGCTAGAAATTCAGCCCTATTTCCGCGCCACGTAAGGCAAATATATATATAGATACTGAAAATACAAACTTGGATGCAAATTAATTAGGTCTAGTACAATTAATGATTTTTAATACATTGTTTAAACGAGCCTATAGCGTATCAGATTATTTAATGAGATGAAATTATTATATTTTTATTTGAACAGAAGCTATGCAATAAAAGAAGTTTATTAGTTATTTATTGTGTTAATAAGAAATTTGAGTCAAAACATTAAGCTACATTAAGGAGTGTCTTGAGTTGCGATTGCTGAAAATTTTATTTCTAAATATTTAAATAATATTATTTCTTTTATTTTCCCCCTTTTTATTATGTTTTAGATGTATTTCATAAAATTGGGGATAGGATTTTCTGTAATATGAATAATTTATTTTTTTAAAGTAAAAATTTTAAGTAACTACTCATAATTTTTACATATGTCATGTCATTGTATTTATTTTCTCTTAAATTAATTAACTTTTTGTAAATATAGTTCTTATAATTACAGACAAACTTATGAAATAACTTATAAATAAGAAAGTACCCTAATTTTCGGAGTATAATTCGCGGGCCAAACAAACATGTTAGACACAAAAATTTTAATTAATAAAATATAAAATTTTTCCACGTTGTGCAGATTACGCAACGAAATTCTGGTGCAAAACAGATTTATTTGATATGCGGATTATACGCCGTAAAGTAGTGTATGAACGAAAAAAGTTTCAAAAAGCTCAAAATTGTAGAAATGTTGTTTTAAAATTTTATTTATTTTTTTATAATTTTTTTTAAATTTTACCACAAGAATTGCATTTTTTTCTACATTAACTTACAAGTAATTTTACTTCATAGAACCATTTAATAATATGTCAAAAAGACATAAAATAGTGAAATACAAAAAAAAAAAAAAAAAAAAAAAAATCAAAGGGTATCGAACCGAGTCTTCTTAAGTCTAGTAAAATCAATAATTTAATTCAAAAAATAGTTTAAATGAGCCTATACAGTAGTATATTTTTTTTTTTTCTTGGATGAAATACTTATACTTTTAGTTGAAAAGATCAAATACTAAGATTTGTATAATAAGTTTTTTTAATCATGCGCTTATATACGCGCAAAATTATACAGCGATGCTGAGTATACGAACTTATATGCAAATTAACACTTCGCCCACCAGACGGGTCCAACGGGCCCGACAGGTACATTCAAAATGACTATTCGAACCAGTATTTGTTTCACAAAATAAGTTAAATATAAACCACAGACAACTAAAGCAAATAAATAAGTTAAATAGTTTGAAATTAAATATTCTGGTGGCAAATGTTTTTATCAAGGTTGAGTAAAATTTCCGGTAGTTCTAGGGTTAATTAGGCTTGGTAATAGCAACAATTTAATATAAGAATCCTTTAAACCATTTTATACCGTATAAAGTTGTTTAATTTGATTAAATCATTATATTTTTATTTTTAAAGAAGACAGAAATAAAAATACGTCAAATTTTGTTTATTAGTTATTTATCCTGATAATAAGGTTTCTGGACCGTAGCATTAGTGTACTCTAAGGGACGGCTTTAGTCGAGGATATTGAGAAATTTATTACTAAAAGTAAATTAATTATTCAGAAAGAATAGATTCGAGAAATCCATACGTAATTTCAATCCATAAAATATTCAAGCAGCGAGAAATGTTATTATCAATTAAATATGTATTGAGTGTATATGATTCTTTTGAATTCAGCCGTTTCATGCCTCTGCACAATCTTGATTTAATGATTATTAAATAATCTGTAAGAGTTGTAATTGAAACAGGACAGAAATTCTGAATGCATGAATAGTAAACCAATGGAATAAAAATATTTATTCAATTGAGAATAATTGTTTAAAATGGGCTCTGAACCCATTTGAATCAATATTCTGGATATTTTTGGAATTTATTTTCTATTCAGAAATTCCGATTTCATACCGAAAATTCGGAATAGTATTTTTTGCTTTATTTAATGACAGACGTTTCGTCATTACATAAAGTAAAAATTCTTCTTTCGGAATTTCCGGTATAGATTCGGAATTTCTGAATAAAAAATAAATTCCTGAAAACCTGAAATGATGCACATATTTTCTAATGACGCAAATGGGTTAAGTCTCGTTAATCTGTTATAGTTAATGTAAATTTCGTGTTAAAAGCCTGGATTCTCCTCTATTCTTATTTATAGATAATCAAAAATATATACTTAAAAGATTATTTAGTTAATATGTAATACTTATTAGTGTGAGTGAGATTTGTGTCATATCTATCAAAATGTTTTAAATTTATAAACAACACTTAGGTACGAACAATAAGAATGAAAATTTCGACTTAAAAACGGGAGTAATATTTAAAAATATATATATATATAAATCCACTCTAAAGTATCAAGTAAATTTTTTTATACCAACAGAAAAAAAATAATCAAGTAGTTAAGAGCTACAAAGTGAAAAGGAAACCAAATTAGATAAAAATCGTGTAACTATACCAACTTTCAATTTAAATAGAATAAAAAAGCCACAAGATTTTACAACGTCTCCTAAGTCTTTGCTTATTGGCAAGCTTACAATGAAATTTTAGTACAAGGAAATGATTGTTTATCAACAGGTTTGAGTTTAATGGGTTTTCTCTTCATATCCATTTATAAACATCAAACAAATTAAAAGTGATGGCCAGCTCACCTGTTGCTCAGAAATATATCAAATAAATATATAAATGTTTTAAATATTAGAAAAGCGGGATTTACCCGTTTCAAATTCAGATTAACATTTGTGTCAACATTTTGGCAGCAGTCCCATCTCAATCTTATTTCTTAATGTCTCGAGGGCAGACACCCTCGTCAGAATCAGGCATTTTCGAAGCAGTCGTGTCTGAAATTCCAAAGATTGTTAGTCGCGGAAGTATTTCAGAGTCGACGAATGTTTACTAGTTTCAAATGTCTGCTTACATATACCATGAATAAAAATGTAGGAAGTGTCTTTTTAATGTTTCTAAAGCGTTGATGAATACATTGTTTGTTCATCATAAAATGCTTTGTGAATTTGCACATGTTTAGAGTTACTATTACATGGTAGTTTCCTTTAACCTATTGAAGGGTGGTGGGATACACTTTATACCACTTACTTTTAATCAAGATTTGCACCAGAATTTTTTAACAAAATTTTATTTTATAAATTTTGTGAAAAAAGCTGTAAAATTGCATTCCCTTATTTTCAAATAAATCTTTAAAAAATTCTGTTGCGAATATACATTACAGAAACACAATTACTTGCTCCTGAAAGGGTTAAATGAAACAAAATATGTTCTCACTGTTGCTTAACTATGGATTTTTTTCTTCATATCCATTTTCTGTATCTAAATCAATTTTTGAATATAGATTTATATGTATTGGATTTTTATATATTTTTATATAACGTATAACATTTCTAGAATATTAATACATACAATTTCATATATAACTATTTACGACGGTATCTTTATACCTACATACAGTGTCCTAAAAAAGACTGATAGTTAATTTAATAACAACTAAATAGTTACAGCGTTAAAGTTATTCTTCCAGAAGGGTAATGTATAAAGTCAGGAATTTATTTAAATGCATCCTTGCTTTAGTTCCAAATATCACCGATAGCTGGCGCTGCAATGTCTCAATCTGTAATACTGCTCAAAATACCATTGGAAACTGTGGGGTCATCTTCATATCCATTTTCTGTATATAAATCTATTGTTGTATGTAAATTTATATGTATTAGTTTTCTATATTTTTCTTATATAACCTTTCTAGAATAGCGATGCATACAGTTTCATATATAACTATTCACTGCAGTATCATTATACCTATATACAGATTCCTATACCTATCACAGTCATCCTATACAGATCATTATACCTATATAAAATCGACTGGACTTTTTTTTAATTCAATAACAAGTAAACGGTTATAGCTATTGAAGTTATTCTTCCAGAAGGGTAGTCAGGAATTTATTTACTACGCTTCCCTGTTTTAGTTCCAAATATGACCGATAGCTGGCGCTGGAATGTCTCAAACTCTAATGATAGCATTGCAATTTCAAAGCGCAAACTATTATTTTGGCGTTTCAATAGCTAAACAGAATTAAAGTTAACAGTTGAATGAACTTTCATCCAGTTTTATATGTTACTTTGAGAGTTCTAACAGTTTGAGATAACGTAGCTCCATCTGTGAGTGATATTTGGAACAAAACAAGAACGCGCAGTAAAGATATTCTAGACTTCACACATTAAGCCCCTGCAAGAATAAATTCGATAGCTATTGCCATTTACTTGTTATTTATTTTCAAAATGTTCAGTCATTTTACGACACTGTATTAAGGTACTAGCAGACTACGCCCGCTGCGCTTGTCGGTTTCTCCAAAAGAACCTTGAATCAAACGAAATATATCGGTGAATTTAACCTTGTATTTTAAATAATAAATAAATATAATAATAATATATAATAATAAATTTTAAATTTATTTACGCGAGAAGTTTTCGCTATGGTACTCCATTGTGAAATTTGGTAATTTTTTAAATTCAATATTTGAAAAACGGCATAATCAGTGGATTTGAAATTTATATCAAGAAAAATACAATTTTTTACCTTTCTAACGCAGTTTGTCTAACAATTTTCTGACAAATACTTTTCGAGCTATTAATTTTTTCAGTAACTTCAAATGTTTCATTTTCCGAGATTAATCTGTGGCAACGATTAGCGAAAATCCCAGTCGTCAGCAACACGTACCTTTTTATTAAAGAGGATAATGATACTGTAGTAAATAACTATAGATGAAACTGTATGTATTGATATTATAGAAATGTTTATTTTATTGTAGGAAAACTTAAATACTTTATTCTGTTGTTTAGTTGCTTGGGTAATTCCCATCGAAACATATTGTTATACAACCATTTGGTTGTCGCACGGTTGCGAGATATCTGATCTCTGTCCCTGAACTAACACACTAACAGATTTTAGTGCTTTCCTTGAAATTAATATCTTCCATTTCTTCTTTACTTATTCTACTTGTCTAATCTGAAATATAAGTGACATTAACAAATTATAATAATTTTTCATCAACATTTACATTTCATTGAAAATATTTACAAAGTTAAAAATTTTCAACAATATTGAGCCACAGACAAGGGTCGGAAGTAGCGAGGTACAAGTAGCAAAACTACAGTAGTCGCTACTTTTTACAGTAGTTTCTAGAGTAGTGCGATACATTTTGAATAATACAGTGTAGTGAGTAGCGCGATACAAAAAAACAGTAGTTTGTAGCGAGAACCGATGCTACTTTTAACGCTACTTCCGGAAAAAATAAAGTGCCATTTTGCAAATCACGTGGCCGAAACTTGCTTCTTTTGTGCAAAATGTGTTCTGCTCAACAATTTACAAATCTCAGCAGCAGTTATAGCAATGCATCGCATGAAGTCATAGATTTTTCTCATTACTTGCTGCTAAGATCAGTGGCTTTAGTGGTATGGGTCCAGATGCTCTGGATACATGTGCAGACCTGTATATGATCTATAGATTTGTATATATACTAAATAGAATGCTAAATTTTAGTTCAGTTAGGAAACGCGTAGCACAGTTTAAAATTTCCCTTCTGCAATTTCCGACAATAAACGGAAATGTACTCTAGAACTTTTGTGCTGCCCTATATACAATCTATACAATTTATACACACCAAGTAATAGACAAAAAATCAGTTAAATTAAAAAAAGTCCTTCCGGCGTGTACCGGGAGGAAAAGGTAGCTTTCCTATATCTTCGTTTTAAAATTTTAGCTAATGTTACACGAAAACAGCAAGTTAAAATGCAAAGAAACGTTTACAAAAGATTCGTTAATACTGAATTTGAATAAAAAATTCGCCAAATTATTGAGCAACAGCCAAATTTGCTTCATTTATGAAGACTTTTTTTGGTCGCCAAATTTGGCGATATTTCGCCAAATGTCGCCAATTTTGCCAATTTTGGCGCCAATGTCGCCAATTTTGGCGCTAGCGGATATGAATATATAGTTTTATGCGTATGATTGGGAAAATTATTACAACAATGAAAGAAAATAATTTGCGAGTAATCGCGTTAATGTGCTGTTTTGTTTCAAAATGTCACCACCCTAGAATTTCAAACTGCTCTATCTCAGCCATTTTTTGAGATAGAGGTAAACCAAAAAATGCTCTGGAATCCTTATATCAAGGCCTAACATGTAATTAAAAAATAAATTTAAATTTTTAATTTTTTTGTTTATTTATTTTAGTTTTAAATTTTTAAATGACCGCCATCTTGAAACAAAATGGCGGACCAAGCTGGCCAACGAACTCGGTCGAGACATTGGTTAGCTTAATACACACAATTAGTTTCATCAAAATTGATTTATAAATACGAGCGTTATCGTATGACATATGTCAGATATATATATATATATATATATATATATATATATATGGATATATCTATATATATAAATCAACATTTGAACGGAGGGTGGTTTTGGGGTCTGGGTGTCATGATCGGTGAAAATATATCGAAATTTTCCGGAACTGCTTTCCTCCGAACGGCTGCAATAGGTAGCTTTATACTTTTTTGTATTGAAAGCTACCTAAAACGCATTCAGCAACTGAAAAAGCAATTATTATTAATAAGCATTGTTTTAACCGAATTATTTTGTGTTTCCCTGTAAATGAAGGATGAAAGCTATACGCACAATATTCTATAGTAAGCCTCTTGTAATCCACGTTAGTGATATATATCAATTTCAATATGTTTGAAATAGTGAAACATTATTAAAATAAACTGCAAACGATTTTTCTTCATAGACCGTAATGTAACGGAATTCTTTTGAGTATCCCTGTAAAGGAACTATAAGTTCTATGCACACCACATTCTATAATTAGTCTCTTATAGTGCACCTCAGTGATATATATCCATTTCAATTTGTTTGAAATTGTGTAATATCATTAAAATAAACCGCAAATGATTTATCCCCATAGACCGCAATATGTAACGGAATTCTTTTGAGTGTCCTTGTAAAAAAAGAATAAGTCTTACACACTTCATTTTCAATACCGAACATGCCACAGTAAGCCTTAATAACATATATAAATTGCATGGCCATCCGAGCATATTTACGCGAGTTAGAGCACGACAGACAGACAGTCAGATAAACCGAATTCATAAACACTTTTCAACTATGATGGAAAGTGTTAAAAATGATAGAAGTACAAATCTGTCAGCATGACTTCTTTTATTTTACAAGAATAAACATTTATTTCATTTTTAGCATTTTCTAACATAATTAAAAAGTGTTTATGAATTCGGTTTGTCTGTCTGTTTTGCCGTGCTCTAACTCTCGTAAATATACTCGGATTGCCATGTAGTTTTTATATGTTATTGAGGTTTACTATAGATTGCTAGGTATTGAAAATGAAATGTGTAGCATTAATAGTTCGTTTACAGGGACGCATCAAATAATCCCATTCCATTATGATCTATGGGGGAAAAATTGGTTGCGGTTTAAAGATGTTATGATACTTAAAATATAATGAAATAAAAATGAATCACTGAGGTAAACTACAACGTATTTTCTATACATTATGAAGTGTGTAGCATTTATCGTTCATTTACAAAGATGCGCAAAATAATTTAGTTAAGGACTGACTATGATCGATAACTGATGGAGATGGAAGTACGTTTTCCATTGTGGTGTGTATTTTTAAACTTATCCAATTTTTAGTCAACTACGTAGTATATATAAATTTTATAGATTATACACAGGGCTGCACGAAAGAATTTGCACACATTACCGGATATGGACAACAATTTCCGAAAATGGATTTTTACTGAGTTATGTGTTTTTTTTTTTTTTTAAATTCACTTATTTAACTATCTCATGTCATGAAAAAATGCAATTTCTTAATAATATTCTGTTAGTGTTGGAAAGTGTTTCATAATCTGTGCCTGATGCATGGTTTTTCATTCTTGTTTATTATAAAATTTGTCAGACATAGAATAAGTCTTCAAATCTTTTGTAAATCTTCCTATCTCGCATCTGCATTTGACATGAATTTCTTCATTTGAATGTTTTTCCGCCTGTTTTTTCTCTCAACTCAGTTCCTTCCTTTTTCATCAATTGACGTTTTCCAAGAAAACGGTTTAAAGCTGGATTCTATCCGGAATTTTTATCGCCATCCAAGAATATTTTAGCCATTCTGTCTCCATTTCATTTTCTTGTTGTGCTTTCATATTCTTGCGGGAGTTTTTATCTTCTATTTATTCAATTGTCTTCGCTACTGACTACATTAGCTCGTTTTTTATCCGTCTCAGACAGAATAAATGGCATGAAGGATAGTAGTATTATTCTCTGTTAGAAAAAAAGGTATTTGTGGGGAAGGGGGGGTATCGAAGTTATTATCGTGCATTCAAGTTAGACATGGATGAAAAATATAAATATGTTCAGATTATTTTAAAAGATTAATTTACGCTTCAGCGCTTTGAAACAAATTAAAAATGCACCGTATTTACTCGTATAATTTAAGCCCTCGTGTATTCTATTACAATAAAGGGGTAATTTTATTTCTTAAGCCTTCCCGTAATCCTCATAAACCTATTTTTTTGAGGTGTTTGATTTACCCGTCTCCAAATGTTTTCAGAAGATATGGGAAATGTTTCTGGTATTGGGTGCAATCAACACCTCCTACAAGTAGGATGAGGTTGAAATCTCTCAGATGTATTGGTGCAATTTGGAGGTTACACTTAATTTCTGTAAGAGCGTTTCTGATACATCTGGCATTCTGCATTTTAAAATATACTGAAAACAATTACTATAATTGGCATGATTATATCTAAAATTCGACAAAATAATTAAAATAGCCCAAAAAGATACTTTTTCAGATGCTCAAAAGTTTTTTCATGTCATATAGATCCCCTCCCTCATACCGTATTTACACGCATAATGAGAGGCACGTGTATTTTTCAAGAACTTCTGAAAGAAATTTTTAGAGAAGACATAAATCCACGTTAATTTTCGCATCAAAAATATGATATCATTTGAATTCGTGAAGTACGGTTTCATAGACATCTAACTGCATGTGTCTGTAAAAATTAATCTTCACGTCTTCTGATATTTACGGCCAACAAAAGGAACTATTATCTCAGAAGTGTCCGGTATGCAAATACCTAAAAAATACCGCAATTTTACTTTATTTGGCTTAATAAATAGTCTGTATAGTCTTTAGAATAAAATGACTAAAATCGCTTATAAATACAATAGGTAGATTAGAAGATATAGAACTTTTTAGCTCACAGGCTATCAAAGCCTGAGAGCTAATGTGCCCGCAGGTTCTGTATGTACGTACGTAACGCGTTAACTCTTGATAGAAATATACGATTTGCTTCAAATTTCGTATATAGGTTTATTGTGATAAGGCGTTCTCCCGATTAGTTTTGGGGGTTCATTGGGTAAGTATAAAAGGGGGAACGGGGGCTAATCCCCCCCTTAATTTATTGTCGATTTCTTTATTTTTCGAGGGACATTATTCTTTGAAATAAGAGTATAATATACAGTTAGTGTGAACAGCCTGTGAACTCAACGCCATCAGTTTAACTGGGCACTTTTCTTTTTATTATTTTCTACTGCCTGTGTTTGACTAAGGACTACTTAACAAAGGATAACTGAAAAGACTACTTAACATTAAAAGGATAAATTTCAATCTATTTATCTAATAATGTATTTTTTCAAGATTCGTCATTATTAAATTGATATATCTAAATTTCTGTGAAAGTTAAATGCGTGATACTTCGTACAGTTATTTTAGTTATATATTAACTAAATTGTCTGCAGAATTTTTTGCTTAAACGAAAAGATTTCAAAATATGATTCTCGAAGTAAAAAAAAATTCATAAAAATGACTTTTTCTTTTAAAAAAAGGATTTTTAATATATATATATATATATATATATATATATATATATATATATATATATATATATATTCTACTGAAAAACGAAAAAGGAAAAGCGAAAAGCGCCAGTCTCCCAAAAGATACATCTGTTTTAAAATATTGCTAAAATTAATTATTTTTAATTTTTAAAATTCATTTTAATTTTTTAAAAGAATTTACATATGAAAAGTACTATATATACACTATATTGCCAAAGGTGACCGGTCACTTGCGATTTTAGGCGTTTTGTTAACTATCTAGAAAAATACATGAGGAATTAACCTGAAACTGCAGGGGTGTAAACAGTATAGTATATATGTTATATATTTCCACGAAGATTTTTTCACGAAACCCTATAGGGGACTGTCAACAAATTGAAAAAGAATATCTTTTGGATAACCCTGTAAAAACTAATGTAGCAAAGGCGTTCAAACTTGAGATTATTAGTAAGTGGCTTATTGTAATATACTGTGTTCATTTTTATGAGGATAGCATGTATACTTGTAGAGAAATTAAGGTTTTTATAAAAACAGTCCCAAATTTCGCCTAGTTGTTTGCTTATAATTTGCAGAGTTCTTAATATAAAAAAGTTATTTTCAGAAATTTGTCAAACAACATTGTACATAATACTCTGCAATCATAATTAAAATATAATAAAAATTAGATGAAAAATGAGCAGGTTTACTAAAAAAGGGTTCATTGCGCATGCGCGAATGCAATCAAAATATAATATACATAATGTATTAGCTAAGTATATAGAGCAACTTTTGTGAAAGTCTAAAAATCATAGATTGAAAATTCTGAAAATTATCGTCGATAGAATAAGCTCGAAATCCGTTGTTCCCAAAAGCTATGATTTTGAGACTTTCACAAAAGTTGCTCTATATACTTAGCTAATACATTATGTATATTATATTTTGATTGCTTTCGCGCATGCGCAATGAACCCTTTTTTAGTAAACCTGCTCATTTTTCATCTAATTTTTATTATTTTTTAATTCTGATTGCAGAGTATTATGTACAATGTTGTTTGTAATATTTTCTGTAAAGAACTTTTTTCTATATTAATAACTCTGCAAATTATAAGCAAACAACTAGGCGAAATTTGGAACTGTTTTTATAAAAACCTTAATTTCTCTACAAGTATACATGGTATCCTCATAAAAATGAACACAGTGTATTACAATAAGCCACTTATTAATAATCTCGAGTTTGAACGCCTTTGCTACATTAGTTTTTACAGAGTTATCCAAAAGATATTCGTTCTTTTTCAATTTGTTGACAGTCCCCTATGGGGTTTCGTGAAAAAATCTTCGCGGAAATACATAACCTATACTATACTGTTTACACACCTGCAGTTTCAGGTTAATTCCTCATGTATTTTTCTAGATAGTTAACAAAACGTCTAAAATCGCAAGTGACCGGTCACCTTTGGAAATATATATATATATATATATATATATATATATATATATATATATATATATATATACATTTCAACATTTTTTACACAGTCGAATAGGATAAAAAAATTCTTTCAAATGCAATTTGTTTGAAAACTGTATTTCAATTTACTTTTTAAGATATTTTAAAATAATTTTCAAGCATGATAATTTTTATAAATCGATCTCTATCGCATACGACCCGATTACCAAAGATTAACCCGTTTACACTTAAAACAAAATAAATAAATAAAATCACTCAAGTGTTAGTATAACTCGCGCTCAAAGGGTTCCGTACATTAAATGTATTAATTTATAAACTCCTACTACCCCTAATGTTTTCATAATTTTAGTTTCCATAGATTCTGAAGAAGGAGGTTGGGGGGGGGGGTGAGGGGGCATATTTTTCCAGTATACTTTCGACGATATCTCTGAAAATATAATACCTAAAATTAAAAAAAAAAAAAAAATCAGTTCAATGTTACGAGATTTTTTGAACAATACCCTACACGATACATAAAAAGATTTTTTTTTTCAAGTAACTTAATTAATATCTCGGCTATTTACTGACATTTTTTTTACGAAAATCATTATCAAATATCCTTGGATGATTCTGTGTCGATAGATACCCATAGAGCAGGGATTTATAATATTTATATTAGATATAGTATTTGGATTTATAATATTTATATTAGATGTCTATGTGCATACCTCGAGCGCCCGCCAACACTCCCGCTGACCAACCGGAAAGGTAACGAAAAAATTTTTCTCAAAAATTTTTCTTAACGAACGCGTTTTTCTCAAAAACTATGTTACCTAGAAAAATCGTTATAGTTTTCCTGCAAAGTTTAAATAAATTCCTACTACCCCTAATTTGTTCATAATTTTAGCTTCAGTAGATTCGGAAATAGAGGGGATGGGGACATATTTTTGCAGTGCATTTTCGACGATATCTCTGAAAATATAATAAATAAAATTAAAACAAATATATTTTTCAGTTCGGTATTACAAGATCTTTCACACGATACCGCACATGATATACAAAAAGAAAACTTTTTTTTTTTTCAAGTAACTTAACTAGCCTCCTAAACATGTTTGTGAATACGATATATGATAATACAATAATATGTGGGTAAAAAGGGTTTATAACTCTCCTAAATTTGAACTTTCCACGTCCCATAGTTTACGAGACAAAGGGCTGTGACAGACGGACGGACAGACACAGGAGTGATTTTATAATGGTTCGGTTTTCACTTTTTAAGTACGGAACCCTAAAAACTAAAAAAAATTAACGTCTGATTAAACAATAAAAATATCACATTTAATCAGATATAAAAGTTAAAATCACACAAATATATACAATTAAAAATGCAAGCAGACGTTTCAAACTATGTTTTAGCCTCTCATCAGTGCATTAACATAGTATATACATAATATAACATATTATAACATTGTTTAGTTTCACCTGAATATTCGGCGTTGCTTTAATGAAAGTTGTATGAAATTTTCTTGATTTTAACAGGTAAAAGTATTGACTGTAAACATGTTTTGAAATTGTCTGGTCAACGTTTGTTTTTACACTGATGAGGGGCTAAAACGTTAGACTGAAACGTCTGCTTGTATTTTTAATTGTATGTATTTGTGTGATTTTAACTTTTATGTCTCATTAAATGTGATATTTTTATTGTTTAAACAATATAAATAGTTCAGCATTTCTTTCTGACTAATATTCTATAATGAAATTAAAAGTTTACTAATAAATAATTAAAATAATACAAATAAAGCGCAAATTTAACAGTCATGTAATTGAACTACGCGCTTAAACCACTGAAATTACCATAATCAAAAAGACTGCGGTAAATAGCGATCTTTGGCGATTTCTTTGGCTATGAACAACCAGCATGCGGCTATTACGAAAGCGTTCGCTTTTAAATATTTCAAAACTTTATTTGAATATATTATTGATAATTTTCATTTCAAAATGCTTTTCGGCGTCGTTAGGGACAACCTAAAAAAAATATATTAAATGTAAAAAATCTATTAGAGTTTTCAATGAAAAATAATGCTTTTCACCTATGTTCTGTAACTCGGGAAGCCTGAGTTGGATCCACTAGTGTAAATTAACATGAACGAAAAATCATTCATCCGGCATAGATTATGAAACACTTTCCAAAAGTAACAGAATATTATTAAGAAACTTAATTTTTTTCATACGATGAAATACAGTATCTAAATAAGCAATAAAAAAAAGTATATAACTCAGTAAAAATCCATTTTCAGCAATTGTTGCCCATATTCAAAGTCCTTCGTGCAGCCCTGTATATAATCAACAGAATTCGTAAACAACACTTAATACACCAAAAATTACATAAGAATGCATATCAAAGCGTAAAGAGCACTTCCAGCAATTACCGATCATAGTCAGTCATTTAACCGAATTCTCTTGTGCGTCTCTGTACATGAACTTTAAATCCTATGCAATCTATAGAAAATAAGTTGTATTGAACTTTAGTGCTCCTTTCAAATTTCATTATGTTTCAAGTATCATAATATGTTCCAAATCCACCGCAAACGAATTTCCCCCATACATCATAATGTATAGAAATTATTTTGTACGTCCCTGTATTTAAACTGTAAATGCTACTAATCGCATACCCCGGTAAAAGCATGCTGTAGTCCACCTCAATAATGCATATTCATTTTATTATGCTTGAAATAGCGTAACATCAATAAAATGCGCCGCAAACGATTTTTCCGCATAGACCATAATGTAATGGAATTTTTTGTGTGTCCCTGTAAATGAACTATTAATGCTACACACTTCATTTTCACTACCGAATATTCTGTTCTAAAATTCAATAATGTATAAAAAATTTCGCGGCAATCCGAGTATATTTACGAGAGTTAGAGTACGGACAGGCAGACAGACAAACCGAATTCACAAACACTGCTCCTCATCTATGTTGGAAAGTGTTACTAATAAGAAAAGTTACTATTTTCTGTCCTGGACTATCTTAAGTGAACCTCTCGGAAACCTATCATTTGCTGAAGTTCTCGAATTGTTCATCACCAAATAATTTCGAAATATATTTTAAATTTTTTTCGAATCTTGTGTAATTATGAAGTTAAACTGAATTTACATAAACGTTTCTTCTATTCCATGACAATATACTGCAATATTATTTACAGTGCGAAGAAAATAATGATTACATTTTGTTAGATTATGATTAAGATTAGACCAAAGAATTAAAATAATCTAAATTAGTTCAAGGTGCTCAAAAGTTTCTTAATGTCAAATAGTTTTTTTCACCCCCCCCTCCCCGAAACTGGTGGAGTCAGCATTTTTAATAACAATCTAATCAAATCCAACTTGCTTGTAAAATTTTATAGCATAAATTATAAATCATGTGGAAAATAAAATCGATGTCCTACTATTGGAATATACTAACTAATAAGAACACTAATAGGAATCAAATTATTTTAATGATACGATGAGATGACAATCACTGTTTAAAAAAAGATGGGTCTTTAGTATTTCTTTTTATTTATGACTTCTTATTTTTCGGTTGCTCAACGTTTATTTTCATTTCAGCATGGAAAATCGAAGCTATGCTATTAGAATATACTAATAAGTGTACTAAGAATGAAATACTTTTAATGATACGATGAGAGGATTGTTATTATTTTAATCAGAAGTTGGGTCTTTATTTCTTCTTCTTTATTATATATATATATAGATTTATTATATCCTCTGGTATCTCTTTTTTCTATTATTAAGAATAAAAGAAATAAACCAAACTCGGCATGTAAATTCTAAGAAAATTTTGTGAGTTAGCGATAGTAGACTTTAAATGATGGGCTTGTAAAAGATGAAGTGCCTATCTACTTTAATTATTGTTTACCGGTCTTAGACAGAATAAATGGCTTAAAGAAATGCAGAATCATCCCCATAGAAATAATAATAAAAAAGGTATTGGAAGAAAATTCAAAGCTTTTATCTCATTCTGCCTCGACAGAGAAGAAAGGAGATAAATACAGTCGAATCCGGTTAAGAAGCGTTTCAAGAGACGGGACAAAAGTCGCGTATTAAGCGGGATCTCGTATTAAACGTGATTTGCATACTGTGACAGGAACTGAACTTATTTACGTATCTAATCGTGTAAATGAACTTTAGAGCTTTCATTTATATGTTTACGATTGAAAATTGTGTTTTTTACACATATTTAGATTGCCGTTTAACTGCATTCAGCTCAATTCCCTGTTTTTATGGGACCGATTGGAATAACTAAAAGTAAATACGGATTCAAGTATGGCTTTTATTGTCTATTTATATGCTACCACTAAAAATAAAGCAACAAAAATAATTTTCCTGCTAGCCTAATTTTTTTAACACAAAGCAAAAATATTAAATATTTTCAGCACAACCCATTTATTAAAATCATATTTCATATTTACTATTTGTGATAATGAGTCCTTCTTTTTTAGTACAATATTAAAAAGATATTTTTATTAATTTTTGTGTAAAAGTATTGTTAGCATAACCAAAAAATAAACTAAACATAGAAACAGAAAATAAATATACAATCGCAGTGGCATTTGTTTAATCTTCGTGATTTTCACTCTTTTTGTTAACACTTTCCAACCTAGTTGAAAAGTGTTTATGACTTCGGTTTGTCTGCCGTCTGGCCAACTGGCCGTGCTCTAACTCCCGTAAATATGCTCGGATTGCTCTGCAATTTTTATATGTTATTGTCGTTATCTATAGCATGTTCCCTATTACAACAGAAGTGTGTAGCACTTATAGTTTTTTACAGGGACACTCAAAAGAATTCCGTTACTTTGCGGTATATGGGGGAAAATCATTTGCGGTTTATTTAAATAATGTTTTACTATTTTAAACGCATTGAAATTGATATATATCACTAAGGTGCATTACAAGAGGCTTAATATGGAATAGGGTGTGCATAGCACTTATAGTTACTTTACAGGGACAGTCAAAAGAATTCCGTTACATGACGTCTATGGAGAAAAATCGTCTGCGGTTTATTTAAATAATGTTACACAATTTTAAACGCATTGAAATTTATACATATCGCTAAGGTGCATTACAAGAGCCTTACTACAGAATAGTGTGTGTATAGCAGTCATCGTTCATTTACAGGCACACACAAAAGAATTCTCTACTGTCTGTTAACAATAATTCCTGGAAGTGCGTTTTAAGTTACTTTACGCGATTTTAAATTTAACTCGCTTTTTGTCTATTACGTCGTGTGTATAAATTCTGTAGGTCATATACAGGGAAGCATAAAAGTTCGCGAACACATTTCCGATTATTGACAGAAACTCCAGAAGGAGAATTTTAAACTGTGCTACGCGTTTCCTAACTGAACTAAAATTTAGCATCCTATGTAGTATATATACAAATCTATAGATCATACACAGGGCTGAATAAAAGTATTCGGATATTTTTCCGAATATTGTATATGTTGGAAATTCCTGAAATTATGTTTTTAAATATGTTATGTGTTTTCCAAATTGTTTACTTAGATGTTATCTTTCAGCTTATTAAACGGTATGATTTGTAAAATTATTTTGGAAGCGTTGGAAAGTGTTACATAATCTATGCTTGACGCATGATTTTTCGTTCTTGTTTCCTATAACATGCATTATAAAACATAGTGGCGATGTAACATACATTTCACAACCTCACTAAGAATAAATATATAATCATATCTAATCATAATATTTTTTTTCTCTCACCGTCGCTAATTTTACGCTGTGTTTTTTTTAATTCAAATATCTACCACTATTTCTGATCAGTAATAGTCGCCTTAATTAATATGTCATTAAATAAGACTAATATTACTATTCGGAAACAGTGGTTTTTATCTGAAAAAAGTCCGTTAAATTGGCGGCACTGGTGAAGGCAGAAGAAATTTTGCATCTTGGTCTATGAATTCCCGTCTTTAACGAAATTTTTTGTCTCAAAGAACCGAAACGATGTCGCGTATTAAGTGGGATCGCGTAATAACCGTTCGCGTATTAAACTTGATATTTTTACATTAGTCTAAAGGCGATGTTCATGGGACCGGAAAAATTCCGCGTATTAAGCGAGATCGCGTATTAACCGTGAGCGTCTTAAACGGGTCCGACTATATATTAATAATAAGCCAATTCTCTGAAATCAGTCATTCGCTTTGGGGATGTAAACTATAGAAAACACAATTAACATTAAATTTACGAAACCCATGAATTTTACAGGTTTTTGATTGTATGATAAAAATTTCCGAAAATATAAATACCGTATATTTTCGTGTATGCTGCACAGATTTTTTAACCTCAGCATTTACTTTAAAATCGAGATGCGCGTGATGCATGAGTATTTGGGATTTGACTGGCCTCTGTATATATGATCACTGCATAAAATTCTGTATTTATATTTATGAAATATTGAAGCAATACATTAAGACTATTGTGCAATTTTATTAATAACTGTTAAGAATTTAATAGAATAATATCTCTTTCAAATGATTTTTTCATATATTTTGTACGACATTTGTTCTCCAAATGTGATGTTTATATAAAAACTTTAACAGAAATATAGATTTTTTTTTAACGATACGATATAAATATGCAAATATATATTTAAAACAATTTTCTCTGCCGGGCTTCTAATTTCGCGAATTTGTATAAAATAAACTAAAATTATTACAAAAATACGTATTTTAATGTACTTGTTAAAATAACGGATTTCAGTAAAAATGTGTATTCAATCAATACCCGTAAATCTAGCGTTACAACAAATTTAATATGGTAGAGATTTCATCAATTATCAATTTTGAAAAAAAAAGTAAGTTTAGACGTATTTCACATATTGTAGACTGAAATAATAATTTTAACTAAAAGAAGGGAATAACTAAAGGCAAATATTAAAATAGCAATTGCAGTTACAAGTTACACTGTAAAAAATGACCAATGTTTTTTATTTTATGAAAATATACTATAACCACGAACAAAAAATATAATATAATCTTCTGAGTTATCCGAAATTCCGAATAGCGTGTTCCATTGTCTTTTGAATCCCCAGAAACCAATGAATTTCCAAAATTTAAAGAATTATTTATAAAAACAAAGTATTTTTTGCTGCCCGAATTTTTCAGAAACGTTTCCGAAGGGTTTTTATCGTGTATTATTTAGTGTCCTCAGCCTGGAATACCTGTTTTTCGAATGCTATCCATTCTCAAGTAAACATTTTCGTGCTCAAAAAGTATGTTTAACAGACAAACATGCAAAATTAACAGCGTTAAAATTAACATTAAAATTAAGATTATTTCTTTACTCTTTCATGTATAAATTAACTTATGCGGCTCAAAACGTTCACTTGAGAATTGATAGCATTCGAAAAACAGGTATTCCATGGCTGAGGACACTAATTAATACACTATAAAAACCCTTCGGAAAGGTTTCTGAAAAATACGGGCAGCGAAAAATACTTTGTTTTTATAAATAATTCTTTAAATTTTGGAAATGTATTGGTTTCTGGGGATTTAAAAGACAATGGAAGACGCTTTTTGGAATTTCGGATAACTCAGAAGATTATATTATATTTTCATTCGTGGTTATAGTATATTTTCATAAAATAAGAAACATTGGTCATTTTTTACAGTGTATGCATTAATGAAAACACAAAGTAGTTGAAAAAATATACTTAAAAAAACTGGAATTTGTGTAAAAAAAAATATTTATTTGAAGAGTTCTTATATTCAATATATCTGTAGAGGATTTTATTTTAATTTTATCACAGAACTAAAAATAATGTATATTCATAAAATGAAAGAAAAATATTTATCATAAAGAAAACTTAAACTACCATTTTGCATTAACTTATAATCTCATTTTTTTTTTAATTTTAAAAATGTAGACATTGAATGGAAATTTTAATTTGATTTCCGATGCTGTTTAAAAACATTATGATTTATATTGTCTTTTCTCATTTTTTCTAGATATACTAAAACAGTAGCAGGCATTGGAATAACTGCTCAAAAATACAATCCTGAAATGAAGGCACCCGTTTCTCAGGACGTAGTTGTAAAAACTATGGCTGATAAGTTACAACACATCAAACAGGTACTGTTTAATTATCATTTGCTCTAACTGGATGTTTCTCTATTTATAAATAACTAAAATGCAGTCCAGATGTGGGGTTTCTACGCTTCAGGGGATTTGAATACAGTTTTTTTTTTCGAAAAGAAGTATTTTTTTCCTTATTTAATGAAGAAATTCAGAGTTTAAATATTAACGACCATTACTTTTAGAAAAACTGATATTCAACCCCCCCCCCCTTAGATGGCATGAATGCATGTGTCTTACTGATATGAAGTATATCGCTGATAGCATGCACCTCTAGCAGCAGGTAAACAACTTACATTAAACTGTCCAGCAATTGAACAATTTCTATATAAATAACATTTACTTGACTATATTACGAAGCGTTCTCATTGACCAGGATTTAGATAAAATTGCGGTTAGGTATTCGTTTTCTATTAGAAATGTTGAATGACTGGACAGTTAATTGTAGATATTTAAAATTCAGCAATATTAGGTCAATACTGTTTATATTGCATATATATTGGCCATTTTTCTGATAAGTTACAACACATCAAACAGGTACTGTTTAATTATCACTTACTCTAACTGAAAGTTTCTGTATCTGTAAATTACGAAAATGCAGTCCAGATGCAGGGTTCCTACAATTCAGGGGATTTGAATACAGGTTTTCTCGAAAAGAAGTATTTTCCTTATTTAAAAAAGAAATTCAAAGTTTAAATATGACATCCATTACTTATAGAAAAAAAACTGATATTCAAGCCCCCTGAGGAGTAAAATCCTTAGATGGCAGGAATACATGCGGTTACTGATATGAAATATATCGCTGGTAGCATACACATCTAGTAGCAGGTAAACAAATTGCAGCAAATTGTCCAGCAAGTGAACCATTTCTATAAATAACAGTTTCTTGACCAGATTACGAAACGTTCTCATTGCTCCGGATTTAGATAAAATTACGGTTAAGTATCCATTGCAGATTTTTACATTGTAGCAATAATCGGTCAATATTATTTATATTCCTTAAAAATTGACCATTTTTCTAAATAGTGGCATGAAGTATTGCCCAACACTGGAGTATTTTCATTTTCCCAATTTCATTTTTATCCTCCGAATTTCCCATTTAAAATTAATATTTTTTGCCATTTTGTTTTCTATATACGCTTTTTAAATGACATTTCTCTATCATTTAATTATAAATTATCCTCAAATTAAAAAAAAGGGGAAAAAACAAATACATTTGCTTTATTTACATTGCTTACATTATTAAGTTTTATTCACATCTCATCCGACTCTCTAAGATTTTAAAATTAAAAAAAAAAAAAAAGTATATAATTTAGAAATAATTCACCCCCAAAAAAAAAACAGCAAACCATATAAGAGCACAGAAAAAAAAATTTAAAAAAATTAATTATCTGATGAGAAATGTAAAATATGTGAAATAATTCCATAACCACAAGTTTGATATTCGAGAATGGAATTTGATATCTGAATGTCAATGAGATTTAACATATAAATGGTTTTCCTTGATTACAACTATAATTCTTTCCACTGATTCAAAATAGAGGTTATGGCAATTTAACTTTTAAACCTCGGATGGTAGAAAGATACACTTCCAATTACAAAATGTATTCAAATTAAGTATAGCTTTTATATACAGTATTTGTTGTATATGCATTAAAATGCGAAATTAATTTTTTTTATATACGGCTTCATTTTCCCGTGCCTTTAATTTTTTAAAAATGTTTTCCTGCGTCTAAGACGGACATACCCCCTCCTCCCCATTTTATAACATTAAAATTTACCAAGTTATGATCCTTTGAATTAAGTTCCAGTACTGAAAACGCGTTTTTCTGTCTCTAGTAAACCAAATAGTTCCCTAGAAAGCTGTATATGTAAGAAAACATTGTGTCGCACAGCCAAATATGTTTTTCTTTTTTCAATTTCTTTTTTCGTCTATTTTCAGGAACTCAACAATCAAGTAACTTCAGTTCCACAGTCTGATTCATCTGTACTATTGGAAGGTAGCGGTAGTGGTGGTGCATTTAGTGATGACGAAGATTATGCTGGTGCTTCCGGTAGTGGAGACTTCCAAAAAGGTAAGGATCGATGCTGCTTAGAACGAAATCTTAAGACGTAATAAGCGAGAGCCTTTACATTTTGAAAATTAGAATTTAATAAAGAAGAATTCAATAAATGAATTTATATTCCCCAGCTTTTACTAATTTTGCGTACATTTTACAATTTTTTTTATGCTCTTTTGCTTAAAAGCATAGCTTGTTTTACACAATACTCTGAATGTTAACGATATTGTGCTATTCGGAATTCAAAATATATTTTCTTCTTGGTGAGATATACATTTTTGTAAAGAAAAATACATTATGTCCTAATATAGTTTTTTTCTATGTATGATATTTCTTTTATTTAATGATTATTTTGCTTTATTTTAAGTTCAAAAAGCTTGCTGTTGAAAAACATTGAATAGTGATCATCTATTTATTTGATAGAAGATTTCACGTTTTATTAGACTGCATTTTAATGTAGATGAAAAACGCTTCTTTAATATTAGATACCTAAATTTTCTGGAGATCATTAAATTCATTAAGAAGTTGTGATAAGAACTTTTAGCAGTGAATATTGATTCCTTAAGAGCCACTACTCCATATTTAATAGCACAACTAATTTATTAGAGTGCGTCTAGTGCTTAAAATCGAATAATACTATGTCACTGAGGCCTTTTAATCTTGAATTTAATTCACAAAAATATTAAATACATTAAATATTTATTTTTCTAATTTTATAACTTTTCTTATGAGACTGGAAAGAGTCAAACGAATTTTTGTTATAATTTTATACGCCTAATCTTCTACATACTTTATTTATTTATTTTTTTATTTCATTAAGATATTGCGAATAGGATAGGAGTGTTTTAAAAATACACTGTAAAAATTGCATTAAAACTACCCTAATGTAGCGGAAACATTTACGAAAATTGAGTATAAACGCGTCGTTACCCAAGATTCTAGAAACCTCCCTATTATCTTCAGAAACCAGTTGTAGAAAGGCCACTCATAAATCTTAGGAAAACAATAAGTTGCCAAGGTTAACAGAGGAGTTTGTGAAATTAAAAAGCTTCTTTTGTGTTCGCAAATTTCGGAAAAGGCGTTTCTGTTAATTTTAGAACTTTGCTTTTTAAGGCTTTTGATTGGAAAATGTTTTTTAAATCGTGAGTAGCTATGAAATTTGCATAAAGGTTTTTTCCATATCATGAAATGTTTCAATAGTTTTTTACAGTATAGTTTCTGTTCAACTAATTTTGTTGTCGTTCTTTTTCAGAAACTGACCCTCATATCGATGGTAGTAACAAAGGCACTTCAGTGGCTGGAGCTCAGTGGAATAAAGCCATGAGTATCCCTGCACTTCTACTAATCCTATCAATCTCTAGTTGCCTACAGTTTCAGCTGCTTCGTTGGCAATGAGGAACGCACCAAAATTTTTAGCAATACTTTTCACGGGACTGCAACTTGATAATGCGCACATTTCCAATAGCACCGCAATAAACTGTGTGCCAACTGGTTCGTTCCTCGCTTTACTTAGCTAGCGTTTCTCGCTCCCTTTTTCACTATAAGAAGGAAATCAAAGTGATCTATTTCGGACAAGTGATAAATATATGGACAGTACACTTGAAAGACTACCGATCTAGATCTGAACTTTGTTGAAGTAATATTTATCTTTCCAGATGATCTATGCCGATGTTTCTATTTTCGAAAGCTGCTTTTAAACTTGATTGTTATTTGTGAATTGTGCTTACTTGTTGGGCAAGCTGTTACCTGTTTTGAAAATTATATAAGGTGGTGTTAGGCGCTTGATTCAAGGGACGATATAATAATCAAACATAGTAGCTGAGAATTTTTCAATTTTTATCAAGTGGTTCATTTTTGTGAGTCGTTTTGAATTTATCGAGTGCCATGTCTTATTTTTTATAGGGCATTTTTGTTATGATTTACAATATTATAATCTCATTGTATTTGAAGAGTTGAAGCGAGGAGGAGATTGGAGTCAACTCTAGCAGCTATTGTGATAATGATGCAACTTCAAGCAAAATGTATGTTGGTAAGGGCCGAGTCCATTTTCCTCGCCCTAAATCAACACAAAAATTGTGTATTACATGTATGTTATCTTGTCGCCTTAGATTAATTTTTATAATTGCAAATATGTGGACATTGCGTCATTGTGCACATCTAATCCACTCTGAGGTGATATATCACTAGGTGAAAGTCAAATGCGAGATAGCATGGTTGTGATTCAGTTGATTCCTAAACATATTCCTCTTTGTCTCTCTCCCATACTTTTTAGTGTTTTTTTTAATTTATTTCTTCTTTTTTGAACTTTCTTTTGTTACCTAAGCGATTACCATACCCTAAAAATATGGTAAATGTGGTAGATTTAGAATATCCTTATGGAAGCAAAAATCCTACGCATGTCTCAGTGACACCATATAATGTGCCTCTTCTGTCTTCATGTGATTTGGTTTTGAAATTATTCCTTGTTGATTACGAAAAGAGAAATTCCAAGTACGTAATTTTGTAATTAAATTATTGAAAAGAAATCTATTTTCTCAAGAGAAGAAATGAGAAATATATTTTCGTAGCTGTAATATCATATGGCTATTTTTGCATAGAATTTATAAATTCTAAATCTACCACTAGTTGTTGAGTGAAGGTTCAGAAACTGTGTTATATTTATGTGCAAGTGATCGCTTAGTTGCCCTTTCACACGGACTAGCCAAGTCTTTCAGTCTGGTGAGACAGACGAAATAAGTCATATTTTTTCACGTCTGAAAATTCACGCTAATTTCAGAACCATAAATATTGTTTTTTTCTTCCAAGCTTTGTTTTATTCTTTATAGTTTAAAATTAAAAAATTTTCAGGGTGCTAATAATAATCACCTCTTATTTTCCACTCGTAGAAAGGTAAACTATGAGTTAATCCTTTATGCTCCGAAGGGACTTTAAACAAAATATTATATGATTTTTTTTAATATAATGTATATTAAAATATATTAATAATAATAATAATAATAATAATAATAATCAATTATATATAATAAAAATATATATATTATATATTAATAACAGTAGATTTTATATTTCATGCAAAATTCATTGCTTTGCCTTGTTTAAAGACTTAAGTATTGTAAATATTTTACAAAAAATTCTATAAATACTGATTTAATGAGTGATATTGATTTAAGTTGTACTAATTTAATTTTATGAACGAATCTTTTCCGAATTTCATATTATTGCATAGATATTCTAATCTATCTTCATATATTAAGAGAAAAATAATTGAGATGGAATTTTTCATAATTTGGGGCATGAAGGATTAAGTTTTAAATAGCCACAACGTTAATGGCCACAAGAAAAAAAAAATTATCGGATACATTTCCTTAAAAATAAGGTACGTGATATTTTAAGTTCTGAAATTATCTTTATTTGTTTATGTATCTATGTTTATTTGATAGTAGTCTGTGTGAAAAGGCTAATTTGAACCATATTCCAGTTTTGCAATAATTCTAGCCTTAAGTCTATTTTCGAACAAAGGATCCAAAAAATATGGACCTCCAGTTTTTCAGTGTCTTCCTCCACAGCTTCCGATCCTTTGGCTGCCGTGTGATAAAAAGAGAATATTTTTGTGATCTCTCGTTTCTTTGTTAACAGTGTTTATGTCGGAAGGTGCAATAATCAGTGAAAGCCGTACTCAGAATACACGAATAATCACACACGAATAATCACCTAGCAGTAGCACAAAGTGATACAAATGTCGTAGGTTGTCGTTACAAAATTTCCTTAGGAGCACGAATTGTTTATAGAACGTTTTAAAATCGGAATTGATATATCCAGATTTTCAACGTTTTTAAAGCGTTTTTGCCAATAGGGTTGCGCATTGAAAAAGATAGCTGAATTAAATGAGATTTTTCATTTTCGAAGTTTGAACAGGGTATGAAATATTTACTAGATATATTTAATGTTAAATTAGAAAATAATGTTGTACTATTTTTGTTACAAAATTGACAGAAATAAATTCAAAAGTATGTAAAACCGATATGTTAATGGTATAATTAAAAATCCAAATATTTTTATTCGTAAAAAAAAAAAGAGAAATAATAACGTTAAATTATTGTGATCACAGTTGTAATCCAGCTTACTTCCCTATTTTAGAGCAATCTTAAAAAAAAAAAAAAAAAAAAAAAAAAAATGTTACAGATCAAAATTGCACTTCAGGCAATTATTCATACTCTTTTCGTCTTCAATAAACAGTTTGAACCATCTTTTCTTAATTTTTTTTTTATTTGCCGTAATTGAAACAAACAAAATACTTTTTATAACTTAATATGATGCAATAAATGAATAATAATAAAAAAACATTTCATCACGCACTAATATACACATAATTTATAAATAAAGTCATTTATAAAATGTTATAAATATATCCATATTATAAAAGTATTTATAATATTTCAAAAGAAAAAAATATGTTTTATTTGTCGTATGCATGTTGTATTGCATTTACATTGTAAAAAAGAAATGATTTGATTTTTCCAATCCATATTTATTACGAGTTTTCTGCCATTTTATCACATTTTGCCCGCTCGACAGTTTTTTTTAAAAAATAAAATGAATAGTGTTTTTTTTTTTTTTTTTTAAATAAAATGAATAGTGTTTTTTTTTTTTTTTTTTTTTTCCAATGTACGGTTTGAACTAAACACATTTCCCAATCTTTATTCCAAATTCTTCAAGCAATCAGCTTCATTATGTATGTCTTGTTGCTGTTTATATTTTAGTTTCAGAATTAGTTAATATTTGTTAACTTTTGGCATATTTGTGAAATAGTAATAATTTTTTAGTCTTGTGTTTATTTCAATAATAGAAGTCGAAAAACAATTATATGTGTTTTAAATCGATTAATGCACAAGAACAAATATGTCACAGTTTAAATTTTATTATTTGCATTTTATCCTTAATAAAACTCTATTAGTAGTAATTTTGATTTATGTGCCAAGTTAATTTTAGCTTTTCTCAGAAGCATATATATAAGATTTACTTCCTGTTATAATTTGTAATTTTACAACAGAGGCGAAGTAAAAAATAAGATTGACAGGAGAAATTTTTCTGAATTACTGACTTAAAAATCAAAATATTGTAAAGCATGTGTTAAAGTAAGAATGTAATACTTGTAATTGTATGCGTGTGAAATTTTATTTCATTAAATTCAATCTCAAAATACGTATTTATAAATTCTGCTTTTAATTAACACTAAAATGTTAAAATTTTTATTAAATTCAAAATATTTTTTTGTAAATACTAATATTTTAGATCATCTGAATCAGACTTTGAATTTCAAATCAAAATATTGTTGCTAAAATAATCACTTACATAAAGCTACACTGCAAAAAATTGCAAAAACTTTTACGAAAATTGATTGTAACCTCGTACAACTTTAGGATTACCAACAATTTCAGAAATCATTCCCTTATCTTCAAACTTTATAGGAGAAGGACCAATCAGTTATCTTAGTAACCGATAGATTTCTGATAATTACAGGAAGTGAGCTTTATTGCACTTAATGTTTGGGGAAATTTCCGGGAAACACAGAAACCCATTTATTTATCAGGTTTGTAATTTATTCTTCCCCTACGATTTCTACACGGTTAGGAAAAGCATCGCTGCATAAAATCTTTTTTGGAAACTAATGCGGAAAAATTAGCTTGTTTTCCAGTCGATCGTAATGCATCGATAATGACAGTGCATGAATATAAAATGAATCGCCTATCTGGAGTGGCGCCTGGTGACGAGGCACTACCAGCAGATTATATTTTTTAAGCAAAAGTTATCCGTATTCTAAAGTAACAGATCATGACCACTACTATAAAAATGCATGAGAGACAGAAAACGCGACTTATTATAGCTCAAGAAATGTTCATAAAAGGTTAATATATTAACTATTGAACAATGTGGCACTCAAGTTAACTCCCAAATATATATTTAAATAAAAAACATTATCAAGTGTAACTGTGAAGACTTTTAAATCGCTAATTTAAAGAAATACACAAATTTTGAAAACAAAATCTGTTGAATTCTATTCAATTATTTTGAACATAAAGTTCGTTCTTTAAACAGCTTCAGGATTTCTTGACACGCTAATGTTATTTTTACCTGGAGGATTGAGCAAATATAATTTTTTGTAAAAATATGACGAATTGAAAGGGCGTACTGTAAGGACATATATTTAAACACATCTATTGCAAATGCTTGTTGTAGAACTAATAAAATTTTAGAGTCTTCCGTTAGAGCGAAAATCAAATAAATATTGCGCTACTTTCTTCTTTTCAGCTTTCATAATCTACCATTTATTAACTTACCCTGTATAAACAAAGATGAAATACATACAACTGGAAGAAATAATAATTTTATCCCGATATTTAAACCGATAATTACTTTCGATTACTAAGTAGCTCATATGCAAATTTTACGCAAACAAAAACGAATCGTGTATATATGTAATAAATATTCCATCTTTAAATATATATTTATGTATAGTTCGAATTATATATATTTATAGATATATACATATTTAAAAAATAATGTAAAATATTTTAAAATCCATTTTATAAAACATTATTGTTAACTGTTGTCATTTTCATTGGTAACGCGATACAGATTTGTAGCATGAAAAAATATTACATCTCTAAAATATTTGTTCAATCTAAAATATTTATTGTACAAAACTTTTACAGATAGATCTTAGTAACCTACTCATCATAAGTGCATTTACTCATCACCCATGAAGTTGCGACACTTTTCTCTTCACTTATCTCTAAAGAACATAGTATTCCTGTCCTATAACAACGAAAACATCCTTCATAAAAACAAGCGTAGCTTTAAACGTATTAAAATGAATGTTCCTTCTCCTTTGACTAATCTGAGTACGGCTTTGACTCACCGAATCTATCTTTATTTTAAAACCTGCAGAGTTTTTAGCTGTGAATTTGCAAAGACATTCCGTTTAGAGCTTGTTTTAAGAATTATTGATAATTGCACTGCCTCCTATATCCACTTTTATAAATTGTAGAAAGTATGTCAAAATAAACTGTTATTTGTTTTATAAATAGAATTACAAAAATAAAAATAAAAATGTACTTATGTTCTGTAGGGACGTAAACCCCTAATTGGATTTCTAATTCTAATAAATATCTTTAGAATATATTTGCTAAATGTAGCTCAAAGAATGTGCGTCATTTAACATAATTATTTTTGGAAATCTTTCGCTTAGTAAGGTGTGTTTTAATACCCAAACTCACGGCCCTCTTAATATCTTTGGGGGGCCCTATACCCGAATGATTTTTGGGGGTACTTAATAAATTAACATGTAGGCATTTATTTTCTAAAAGGATTCAGCTCTGCAGAAAGATATTGTATTGAAATAATGTAATCTGTTGATGTTCGTAATCACTAAATACACAAATTTTAATCAATCTGTGAAAGGAAAGTACTGTACTTAACATAATACTGGCAATAATTTCGAACAGTTACAAATGATTTATAATAAGATTAATATTAAAAAGAGCTTTAATTATTTGAGTTGTAATTTTCCAACTGGGCAAAAAATGTTCGGGCCAGGATACGAATCAGGGACCTCTTGGCTAAAGCTGTCAATGCTCTGTCAACTGAGCTATCCTGGAAAAATTTGGGGGACTCAATTCACCCAGCTAACCTTATTGATCATAGCATCTGGACTGATATCTGAATCAGCTCAACAGAATAAATCGCAGGTAGTGGAACTCCAGTAAACGATGGATATGTAATTACACTAGATTCATTTTAACACAATTATTCTAATTGGTAAATAAATCATATGATTTGTAATTTTCCAACATGCTAAAAACGTTCAGGCCAGGATTTGAACCAGGGACTTCTTGACTTAAGCTGCTAATGCTCTGCCAACTGAGCTATAGTTGGTTTATAGTTTTTCGCCCAGTTGGAAAATTAGAACTCATATGATTTATTTACCATTTAGAATAATTGTGTTAAAATTAATCTAGCTTTAATTATTAGTTTGCACTGTGATTCCCCTGAATTCTAAACATATTTATTTTAAGTTAAAAGTATAAAAAATAAAATGAAAATATATAATTACTGAGGTTCTGCTATTCCTGAGTCACTGGCTGAGTCGGGTCCTTGGGCTTCGGTACCGGTTGGCCCACCTGTAAAAATGATGCTGCACACACTAAAGTGCATTCTAATAAGCATAATCGTAAATTTATTGTATGAATCCATTCTTTTAGAATTTGTAGCAATTAGTTAAATCATTTTTGTGTTTCCGTCAATTGAGACTATCCACATTAAAGTTGTTACATTTAGTATTCCGGGACATGATACTGATTCCGCGGATGTATATTTAATAACAGTTGAATTTAATAAGCATCGAGATTTGTTTAACTTAGTTATACTACACTGGTCTCAAATTCATCCTCAAAAAGTCTCGTTTGAAAATCTTTATGGTTATACTTTCCAGGTGGTTCCTAAAAATAAATAAGAAAAAGTGTATATTTGGAGTTCACTATTGAATATCTACAAAAAATAGGGAAAAATATATTTTACAGCACAGACGTTTAAAAAACTGAAAAAAAAAAATCAATAATCGATAGTAATTAAATTTTATATATTATAGAGGAAATTCACGTATATTATAAAAACATATACAAATATCACTGAAAAGTAATGTAACATATAAAACATTGATCCTGTACTGAAGGAAAAAACTGTTTGTGCATGAATCGCACATGAAACTGTTTGTGCATATACTAATAACTACACGGAAACCGTCCAAAAAGATAGGGAAAAAACACAAAACGGAGAAAAATAATTATACTGATAAAAATACTAAAATAATAACAAAAAATATTTAAGAAGTGCTTTTGGGTAATTCACACAATAGTAAAGAGTAATAATATAAAGAAATAGTAAGAAAATTTTACGATTCTTTAAGAAATAAAATAAAATTTGCGTTAGGTAGGAATTGGGAAAATAAACAGTGAAAAATGTGCTATCAATTCCTTTATAGCTATCAATTTTCTTTGTCTAAAATGTCAGGCACTGTTATAATGATTCACAACGTCTAAGTTTTTTACATTTTAGCGATTCTGTCTATGCATATATCTGTCAATTTGTGATAATTTAATTTTTCTCAATAAATTTAAATTAAAAAATGGTTTGATTTGAGGCTTAACCGGTTTAACATTTCAAATGCGGTTTATAAGTGATAGATAAACCCCATCATTCCATGTAACCACAAATGTAACTAGTAATACCGCCTCTTTACGCCATCATCTCATATTATAATGATGTACTTCATAATATAATTATTTTTCATGAGCAGATGACTTTTAAACGTACTTAAGAACAGTCAAATGTAAATTGATTGTGATGTTGATTGTAATTCAGTGAAAAAACTTCATGGGAGTAATGTCAGATCACCGTAAATGCACACTGTCAAAAACGTGCAAAAACTGTCTTAATATAGCAGAGACATTTACAAAAACTTCCTCGTCGTTTCACATGAGTCCGGAAACCTTTCCATTTCCTTCAGAAACCATTTAGAGAAAGACCAATCGCAAACCTGAGAAAAAATAGGTTTTCCAGGTTTACCTAAGGCAAACAGATGTTTTCAGTTTTGAGGAAAGTGCTCATTTTGAAGGTATTTTACACAGTTTTAAAAATGTGATATTATAATACATTGATTGAAATTAGATTAAGCTGACCAGATGCACAGCTTATCCTAATCAACTATCCTGTAAGATATAGAAATGCCTCAAAAATGAAAACTGTCCTTGTAAAAAAGAAGACACCTTTACAGTCATCTTAGGTTTACCGAAATGAAAGGGTCCCTTTGCACCTTAGCAAATTTTGTTTTTGTTAGTTTCGGAAACCCATTGTTATCAACGATTTCTGATTGGTATTTTTAATAGTTTCTGATGAAAAAGAATGTTTCCAGAATCATGAGTAACTATGAATATATACTGGATTTTCGCTAACGCCTCTTCTATATTAGAAAAAAAATTAATTTATTTAGTTTTATTTAAAGTTTTAACAGGGTAAGGTATAACAAAAAGGGAAACGGGATCACCATATGTGTATTCGCAGATTTCTGCAGGTAAATTTAAGACGTTCTGAAAAAATTCAGATCTCAAACTTTGCTATCTGTACTCTAAAGAGCGGGCCTCTTTAGAAAAATAAAAATATATATATTGCTCTGAAATATCTGCGCCTTCCGACTTTGTTCGATATGTGCTAAACTCTAGCGACTTGCCTTGCTCGTGTGATTACTGAAAGTAATTTTATTTCCTTTATTTCTTCCTTTTATTTGTTTTGCGGCGCCTCATGTGATGAGAAATTTGTTAAATTTGTTATTTTACTGTATGTGTTTAAGATGTAGTATCTGAAATGGGTTTGATTTGTTTCTGCCAGCTGCGTTTGTTGTTTTGAAGTTTGCATAGCCAAACGTATTTTATTTAGTCACAGGTGAGAACTCTCCAACTAGTGATACTTAATATTTTTTTCAACATTTGCATTGTGTTAAACGCAGCCTTTGTTTTGTTACAACTCATTTTTTATAAAGATTCATCACAAAAAAAAATAAAGGTCTTTAAACCACATTTTGTCTTTGTCTTTTCTTTAAATTTCAATCATTCGCAAATCATTAACTGAATTGAAGAACTTGTGGAAGAAGATGTTATGTAATAAAAATTAAATTTTGAAAAAATTGAGGTGAAAGTTTTTTTTTTCTGAATTTGTAAATTTTATTGATTTATTCAATGGTTGGAGTCTCATAGTTGAGGTTTATTCCAACAGAACGAAAAATGTCCGGGCCAGGACTCGCACCTGGGTATCTTAGCTTTCCGTTCCAATGCTCCTCCTACTGAGCTACCCGAACGATATCCTGGCTGGCATATTGCCACGGCTGGCAGGCATATGACGCTGGCCCGAACATTTTCGCTTTGTTGGAATAAGCCTCAACTATGATACTCCAACCATTGAATATGATTTATCCAGTTGAAAAAAAACCTTTCGTCTCTTTTATTGACGTATTTTCTTTTTGGTAGCATATGTTTAATATGTTAACAGGTGGAACTAAACTCTTTTAAAAACATATTAACATTTAACTAAAAAATATTAATACTAAAATATTAAAGACAAATATATCAGACCTTCAAGACAAAATCTTAGCATTTTAGCTTTACCATATGATGGAATACCTCATAACACCGTCCTCCATAAAATAAAACAATTTTGAGAAAATTTAACATAACATTATCTTCCACTAAGCTCTTCAATTAAAATTAGTATGCTCATTACAATTAAAATTGCTCATTAAAATGTATATAATAGTATAATAGTGTATATAATAGTAATGTAATAATAGTATGGTCTTTACAAAAACTTTTTTCTTTATCATTCTTAAATGTTAATTTATCGTGATCAGCAAAAAATTTACTTTATTTATTTATGAATGTTTTTTTGCGCATTTATCTATGTACTTATTTATTTATTTGGTGAAATGTGTATTTATTTAAAAATTTCTTTTCAAAGTAAAATCTCAAAAACATAATTGAATTTAATTGTTAAAAGCTGCAAATTTCAAATTTCAGGCATGCTATTTGATAAATCTTCTGAAAAAAGATATTTTTGCATATTTTTTTTTCTATTTCTGAGTACAGAAAAAAAAATAAATATCAATTTGTTGCCGGGATTCATAAAAATATATATTCTAAAATGTTAAACAATTTTTGAAAGAAAAAAAAAGTATTTTTTACGATTACTTTTTACTACCTACGAGAATCACATTTTCAAAATTTTCTCTCACAACTAAAAATCTCGAACACAACTTAAAGAATATATAACTGATAAACATAGTACAATGTGTGGTAATTTTATCTTTCATAAAAATTTAGATATATAATTTAAGTATGATAAAACTTGGGAACAGACACTATGAGATAAGTGCATTTGAATCTCGGAAAAACGTGGTTTAGTGGGGGGAGGGGGGGGGGGGGGCAGACGCGACAACATAACAATCATTATATATTTTGATCAAACTATTGTATATATTGCAGATATGAGACAGGCTCGGGCTCAAAGTGAAAATTTTATTTATTCACAAATTAGAAAAATGAAAACGAAAATTGCAATTTGAGAAAAAAAGAATGTAGTCTAGGTTATTAAATATATACAATTTTCTTTACTATTGTCGGAACATTAAATTCACCTTTGTATACTTAATCAAAAACATGAAACCATTTCAAATGAATCATAATTTATTACTAAAATAGGTGTAAAATTAAAATAAACGGTTTTAAAACATTAGAACCATATAGATGTTAAACGTTTCGCCGGAGTCCGGAGCGGTTTTATATGTTAGTCCAGGCTCTGGCTGAAAGCGCTCGGGACTCCGGCGAAACTTTTAACATCTATATTTTTTAATCCATTTTTGCTCAGAAAGGCGTGAAATGGGCAGGTGTTGTTAATAAGAAACTATGTAATCGAACATATTTTCCATATTTTGGTAAAGGCAGAAGATCTTTCAGAAAACACTGTCAAAGTCGGCGTCTGAACCAAATTTCAGGACGTGGACAGCAAGAGGAGGAGAAAAACATGTTGCCATGTAACACGAATAGATTATAACTCGATAAGTAATTTATTTATCAAAAAATGAAAAACTCATTTGATTCCAAATTGTTTCAATAGTCAGGCCTGCAAATTTTTTGCCTTTGTATTTAAAAATGAGCCAGAAAATGTGTCATAAAGTTTCACGTTGTTTGAGTAGGTCATTTGAGAACCACCTTAATTAAAAGTAAGAAAACATTTAAAATGAATAATAATTTATTATATATTATATTATATTAAATAGGTGTAAAATCAAAATAAAAGGTTTTAAAA
Organism: Maratus michaelseni; assembly: GCA_963931845.1. NCBI lineage: Eukaryota > Metazoa > Arthropoda > Arachnida > Araneae > Salticidae > Maratus > Maratus michaelseni. The sequence continues at coordinate 422,386,321 of OZ007586.1, forward strand.
CATTAAAACCATATATAGATGTTAGTTTCGCCGGAGCCCCGAGCGCTTTCAACCAGAGCCTGGACTACGCATTTAAAAGCACTCCAGACTTCGGCAAAACTTTTAACATCTATATGGTTTTAATGTTATAAAATCTTTTATTTTCCTTTTACACCTATTTTAGTAATGAATTGTGATTCATTTTAAATGTTTTCGTGTTTTTAATTAACTCTTTATATCCTGAATTAATTTTCCAGCTACTTTTTAATTGTATTTTTGCATCATTGGATAAGTTTTGGTGCAGAATAAACATAGGAAAGAGGAAAATAATTTTTATAGTGTTTTAGTGGTTAATTATGCAACTGTAACCACCATAATTTTTTTACCCTATGATATAAAATAAAATAGTAAATTTCAAATAGTAAACTTCAAATAAAATATAGGAAATGTTCACCTGTAGAGTATAGAAAACAATAGAAAATAATAGTACTAAATAACCAATAATAAACCACTTAAAATTACTCAAATGAAGAACAACATGTATGTCAATTCTATTGCAAAATGGATTTCGAATGTAGCGTGGCAAATGTAAAATCCCTACAATGCAAAGAAAGAGGATATGTGCTTGAATTTGCCATCTCCTGCCTGCTGTCAGAAATGCACTCTGTGCCATTGTGAATACCGTTAAGAAAAACGGTCATATTACGAATATATAGGTGTTTTATTAAAGTGGTACTTATAAGTACCGTCAGGATAAAAAGGGTTAAGGTGGTTCTCAAATGACCTGCTCAAAAAACGCGAAACTTTGTGACACGTTTGCTGACTCATATTTAAACACAATGGCATAAAATTGGCAGGCCTGACTATTGAAACGATTTGGAATCGGAATGAGTTTTCATTTTTTGATAAATAAATTACTTATCGAGTTATAACCTATTCGTGTCACATGGCAACATGTTTTTCTCTTCCTCTTGCTGTCACGTCCGGAAAATCAATGCAAAACGCCGACTTTGACAGTGTTTCTAAAAGATCTTCTGTCTTTACCAGAAAATGAAAAATGTGTTTCGATTACATAGTTTCTGAATAACAACACCAGCCCATTTCACGTTTTTTCGAACAAAAATGAATTAAATACGTGGCTGAAAGTAACCCTTTTGGATTTGAGAACAACCTTAAGTAGTCTAGGTTTCTTAAAGTGTTCTACAATCCTTTAAAAAATGTGTTTGAAAGGGAATAGAATTGTTATTGATCGGATATAAGCCCACGGGGGAGCCTTAGCCTTGATATATCCCTTGAATATCACCGCTTTCTGTTTGAATTCCGTTTCGAGAATTACTGGAAACAGAACTCATGCCTTTCGACCATTAGTTGTACTCGTATTTGCACATGTCTTTCTTGTGTTATCTCACGTCTCTATGAGTTGCGACCCATTGGCGGGTCTGGGCAATGTTTTTCTTGGTCGTCGGATAATCAGCCAAAACTTAAAAAATGTATGATTAATCTTGTCTGCTGCAATAATATGACACAAACAATATGTTATAAACTATCGTGAAAAAATGGAGATAAATAAATTTGTACAAAGACAGTGCTTTATTAACCCACTTGCATAGCATTAGTGCATATTTATGTGCATTTTAGGAATTTCTCTTTTATTCGGAAATTCCGAAAGAAATTTTTTTATTTTATGTAATCGCGAAATGTCTGTCATTAAAAAAAAGCGAAATTACTATTCAGAATTTCTGGTATGAATTCGGAATTTCTGAATAAAAAAGAAATTCCCGAAATGTACGCATATATGCGCTAATGATGCAAATGAGTTAAACTTTATGTTTAAAGCGGCTTTAGACTAAAATTTAAAAGTTTCAATCCCGATACAGACTCTTTTGTTGGAGCAAAAAAAAAAAAAACAGACTATATTATTTTCTACTGTATTCATTAGTATTTTTTTACGTTGTAAAAGGTTTTGATAACTTCATTTTTAAATTAGTATTACGTATTCTCGTATGCTTTGGGCCAAAGTCCGTCTTTTCTTAGGATACAATATACAAAAGTCTCTATAAGGTGCGTCTCAAAATTATATGGACAGGCGATTTTTCGAAATAACAGCTAAGAAAATAAAGCAATAATCACGAAAAAAAATAACTAGCATATGGAATCATAACATAAGTTTATTACGATACAGAAATGTTATTTTTATATCACAGATTGTTTGTAAAAAAATAAAATTCAAAATAAGCTGTCTCAAAAATATATGGACAATGAAACGAATTGCCATTATTACAACCGTATCAGAAAAATTTGCATTTTCCGCGTTCTGTATTTGTGACGTAACCACTTCAAAATATAAAATCACTGCTGTTTCTTCAACTGTCGAATAGTTGGAAAATGCCTCGCGACGTTGAATTCTCTGCTGCTGATATTGTTAAAATTTGGCGTTTAAAGGCTCAAAATGTTAAAGTTTCTGATATTGCAAAACAAATGAAGCGTAGCAGATCTGGAATTTATGCAATTTTATCAAAAAATGACACCACGATTGCAAAAAAGCGTTCAGGTCGACCAAGAAAAACATCTCTAAGACAAGTTAGAGAATTTTTCGCGAGCAGTTTCCACCCAAAAGAAGTCTGTTCGTGAAATTTCGAGGACTTTGGCGTTTCCTATTTCCAAATCTACTGTTCACCGTCGCATACAGGTCAGCGAAAATCATAAATATCGCAGAAGACGTCGGGCACCTCTGCTGAAAGTGCACCATAGAAAATCTCAAGCTCTTTGGGCTAAAAAACACATGCATTGGACGAATGAATGGTTAAGTGTTTTCTTCAGTGACGAAAAAAAATTCCATTTAGATGGCCCTGATGGCTGGGCATACTATTGGCATGACTCACGAAGAGAACCTCGCGAGTTCTTTAGTCGACAAAAAGGAGGGGGTTCACAAATGGTGTGGGGCGCATTTTGTTTCAACGGAACAACGGATATTGCTTTTCTTAATAGTCGACAGTGCTCTGAGGATCATTAAACTGTCCTTAAAAGCAATCTACTTCCAATCGGAAACATCTTAGGGGGAAAAACTGTAAATTCCAACAGGACATTGCGTCGATTCACACGTCCCGCTCAACAGCAGCTTGGTTTAAACAGACTCAAGTGACTGTTATAGACTGGCCAGCCATCAGCCCAGACTTGAATCCAATTGAAAACCTTTGGGGAGTACTTGCACGAGATGTGTAAGCCCATAGTAGGCAGTTTTCTACTATTCAGGAATTACAGCAACAAGTAGAGCAGAGTTGGTTCTCTTTACAGCCGCACATACTCCAAACACTAGTTGGAAGCACACCTGTTAGGGTTTTCAAGATAATTAAAAGGAATGGATACAAAATTTGAATTTAAATGCAAAATATTCGAAAAGTCCATATATTTTTGGGACAGCTTATTTATATTTTTATTTCTTTACAAAAAATCTGTAAAACTTATACTTTATTTTTTTGCTGTAATAAATTTATGTTGTGATACTATATGCATATTATTTTTTTCGTGATTATTGCTTCATTTTTTGAACTGTTATTTCAAAAAATCGCCTGTCCATATACTTTTGAGACGCACTATATACCTACATGTTAGGTGGGTCGCGAAACAATTTGAAACTATAAGGTATCGTGTAACAATAAAATTTCGAAACCGCTCCTCTGGAGTATTTTTTTAAGCGAAAAAAGGAAAAATATGAATTTTGTGCTTCGGACAACCTCAAATAGCGAAATATATTATGTAATATTTATTTATGTAAAATTTGGCAAATTTAATACCGGAATTAATTATACTAGAAATCACGAAAAATACCACATAACGGCGAGGAGGGTACCAAAATGAATTCACCATATGACACACACTAACAATTAATATGAATAAAATTTAATGATTTCTGTGAATTTAACATGGAATTACAGTGATCACTTTAAGAATAAAAAAAGGGCATAGGGCAACAGCACTTCCTGTTGAGATATTTAAAGACAAAAATTGAACAATTATATCTATACTTATAAAAGAGTAGCTTGGTTTTCTCATAATCAACGGCAAGCCTCAACCGTTTGTCCTAGAACAATGAAATTTGAAAGACATGTTCTTTACACAATGTAGGCACCCACTAAGAAAAGATTTGCGAAAATTCACACCCTAAGGGGGTTAAATGGGGGGTCGAAAGTTTTAGATAATTTCGTCTTTTCGGCTTATCTCAGCAGGAGTTTTAAGTACACTGTAAAAACAAACTCCTGTAAAAAAACGGAAAAGGTACTGGCAGCAGAGTTGCCGTAACTTTTCCGTTTTTTCACAGAAATTCACTTTTGTGGTTTTTTTCCGTTTTCAAAACTGAGAAGTTCCGTTTTCGAAACTGAAAAGTTCTGTTTTAGAAATTGAAAAGTTCCGTTTTAGGAACTGAAATGTTTTGTTTTAGAAACTGACATTTTCAGTTTTCAGGACGGTTATTTTCCGTTTTACAAGCTGATAGTTTTAGTTTTTATTATCTGTTCGATATTTCTTCCATAAAGGGGAAAGTGAGATCTCAAATTCCCCATACTTATGTTAAACTTATCTGTGGCGGTTATAACTGTTTTTTTTTCTTGTTTTTTGTATTTTTATTATTAGGAATTAAATATTTTTAACTTTTTTTTTTCTTTGTACTCTTCTGAAAGGATGTCTCTTTTGTAGTGGTCAAAATATTTCTGAAATATATACTTTATTTATAATTTTATGTATTAAAATCCTAGCAAAACCAAGTAATATTTTAAAACTTCAGAAAAAAAATTAAATGTATATTTTAGAAATATTTTGACAACAAAAAGAAAAGAGACATTCTGTAAGAATTGCACACAGAAAACAGAAGTTAAAAATGTTAATTTCTTAAGAGATATTATTAGGATACTTATACTTAATATACAAAATTTTATAAAAGACAATAAATGTGATTTAATTTAGACAGAAAAAAAAGTCTGTATTAAGGAATTAAATATATTTATATGAAAAACTATTTTTAGAAAAAATCTTAAGCTTAATTATAACAATATTGTAATTTTTCCATAAAGTATGCTAAAATTTGCAATTTTTAGCACTTGTTATTAATATATTTTTTTAATTTTTACCCCCCCCCCCCCCACCTCACTGTTTATGTATTTTTTTTTTCTTATTTCATACTGAGACATATTTTAAAGACTTGGGGCACTAAGTGTTATCTCTTATTTATTTATATCGTTGTTTTAATATCATTAGTATGTATAATCAATTCTGTTATACATATGTAAGATAGAAATCTCATTTTTTAAAGACAAAAATTGGACTCATTTGCCTAGAGATAGAGAAAATCTATTTCAGTAAATCCTAAAAGGAAAATTTTACTTATTTTCTAGCTTTTAATTCGTTTATCCGTTAGTTTGTATTCGAAATTACTTGCTATTTTAAATCATATGTATATATTTATATATGTTATAAATTATTTTCTTTATCTATTTACAGTTTTTGTTTATTCAATGTAGTCGTTATCCGACACCCTTACGCGGATGTAAACACTTTCTGGTATTTAAACCATCAAATATAAATAATTAATAACGAGGCCTTATTGTACTCAAATTGTTCATATCGAAACTATTTTTATATAAAAAAAAATTATGCTACAATAATTTTACAAGTCAACCTATAACTCTATAAATATCGCTAGGTGCTATTGAAAAATAAACGTGAAAAAAGAAAAAAAATAACACTTACAAGATCAAACAACTATCAGCATTCTCTAATCATAAAGAGAATAAATAGTAATAATATAATTTGCTCCCATAAAAGCAACTTTAAAATTAAGAGTTAAAAAAAAAAAAATGACAAAAGCAATATACGAACTGCTGCTAGTTAATACTGTGATAATATAAACATACTCTTGAAATATTTTATAAATTAATAAAACAGTGCATCCAGGTTACTTATAGTAAATGATTAGAAACTGTTAGAAAGTAAAATAATTATATGATTTAAAAAGTATATTCGAATACAAACGCATAAGCTGTAATTTTGAAAAATATATAATAACGAAATAAAGCATAGCTAAAGAACGGGGATCTTTTTTCTTTTTTAAATCTGCATGAATAAAGATTATCTTTAGACACATATTACACATAACTTAATAACAAAGTCCGGTGAGGAAATAGTGAGTTGAAGTAAATTAATAATGAGATAAAATGCAAAATCATCCCTTTTTTTATGACTTAAAACAAAATATTTATTCTAGGCAAATGATTGAAAGCTATTGTCTTAATATACACGTGGTTTAAAAACTAAATTTATATCTTACAAACATATAAAGAAATTATACATATAATATTATTAAAACAATGATATAAAAAACAAAGATAAAACTTACTTTTATTCTGAAAATATGTCTATATACAAAGTTGTACGTATTATTACAATTGTAAATTCTAAAAAGCACGTGCTACTGGGCAGGTGAAGTTACTTCGGACTGCCGTATCGGCCATATTGCCTCTTCCGGAGGAGGCTTTGATCATAGGGTGTGTTGACACAGGACACAGACTGACAAACTAATATATCCTCCAATCAGCGTCGGAACAGAACGTGTCTTGCCGGAAAAGTTCCGTTATCCAAGACTTTACTGCCGCTTACGGAAACTTTCAGTTATATCTCTAGCAGTAAATTGAAAACTTCCGTTAATTCCAGGAAAAGTTACACTTTTCTCCCAAAACGGAATTTTTCAGGTAAAAAAAGGAAAATTCACAGAATAACACCTGTTAATTTCAGGACATATTTTTACAGTGTAGGAGCGTGGAATTCGGAATAACAATTCTACTAAAGAATAGTTAAACATATATTTCAGACGATTTTAGAAATTCAACCACTAAGTGGGTTAAATGGGGGGTCGAAAATTTTCGGTGATTTCACATTTTCAGCATATTTCATCAGCAGTTTTAGGTAAGAGCGTGAAATTCAAGATAAGAAATCTACTAAACAAATAATTAAACACATATTTCAGCGATTTTAGAAATTCAACCAGTAAAGGGGTTAAATGGGGGGGGGGGGGGTCTAAAATTTTAGGCCATTTTACCTTTTCGCCATATCGCAACAACAGTTTCAGTTAAAAGCGAGAAATTCAGGATAACAAATTTACTAAAAGTTAGTTAAACACAGATTTCAGCGATTTTAAAAATTCGATTACTAAAGGCGTTAAATGGGGTGTCGAAAGTTTTTAGTCACTACGCGTTTTCGCCATATCGCAGCAGCAGTTTTAGGTAGGAACGTGAAATTCAGGATAACAAATCTACTAAAAAATAATTAAACACATATTTCAGCAATTTTAGATATTCATCCATTACGGGGGTTAAATGGGGGGTTGAAAGTCTTAGGTCATTTTGCCTGTTCGCCATATCTCAGCAGCATTTTTAGTTAGGAGCTTGGAATTCGGGATAACAAATCTATAAAAAAATATAGATAAAAATGCATTTCAGCAATTTTATAAATTCAGCGACTAAGGGGGGTTAAATAGGAGGTCAAATAGTTTAGGTCATTTTGTCATATCTCATTAGAAATTATAGGTAGAATTATGAAACTCAGGATAACAAATCTACTAAAAAATAGTTAAACACGTATTTTAGCGATTTTAGAAATTCAGACACTAAATAGGGGTCGAATGTTTTACGTCATTTTGCCATATCTCAAAGTAGAAGTTATAGTTAGGAGTATGAAATTCGGGATAACAAATCTACTAAAGAATAGTTAAACATGCATTTCAGGCGATTTTAGAAATTCAACTACAAAGAGGGTTAAACGAAGGGTCGAAAATTTTCGGTGATTTCACTTTTTCACCCTATTTCATCAGCTGTTTTAGTAAAAAGCGTAAAATTCAGGATAGCAAATCTCCTTAAAAAAATAGTTAAACAAGTATTTCAGTGATTTTAGAAATTCGGCCACTAAGGGGGGGTTAAATAGTGTGTCGAATGTTTTATGTCATTTTGCCATTTCTGAATAAAAGTTATAGGTAGGAGCGTGAATTTCGGGATAACAAATCTACTAAAGAATAGTTAAACATGTATTTTAGGCAATTTTAGAAATTCAACTACTAAGTGGGTTAAATCGAGGGACGATAATTTTCGATGATCTCACCTTTTTACCATATCTCATCAGTAGTTTTGGATAAGAGCATGAAATTCAGGATAACAAATCTGCTATAAAAATAATTAAACACATATTTCAGCGATTTTGGAAATTCACCCATTAAAGGGGCTAAATGGGGGTCGAAAATTTTAGGTCACTTCGAATGATCACCATATCTCAGCAGCATTTTTAGTTAGGAGCTTGAAATCACAGATTCAGGATAACAAATCTACTGAAAAATAGTTAAACATGTATTTCCGCCATGTTAGAAATTCAGCCACTAAAGGAGGTTAAATGGAGGTCGAATTTTTTATGTCATTTTGACATATCTTCGGAATAGGTAGGAGCGTGAAATTTAGGGTAACAAATGTACTAAAAAATAGTTAAATATGTATTTCAGCAATTTTAGATAGTAATCCATCAAGGGGGGTCTTACTGTGCGTCGAAAGTGCCATATCTCAGCAGCAGTTTTAAGTAAGAATGTGAAACTCCGCTTTACAAATCTACAAAAAAAAATGTAGTTAATCATATATTTCAGTGATTTTAGAGCTAGCGAGTTTGTGGGCAACATTGGCTGTGAACCCGATTGCGGAAGATTAGACGGAAAAGAGAACTATTGCTGATTTTTTATTATATATTTTGTGTGACATTTTTTCCAAAGAATATGTTTTTTAATTTCCCATTTTAAATATTTTTTTTTCGATTTTCGTCTTTTAGCGATCGGATTTAAAATTTTAAACAAAATATTACACTTCCACCTTTTTTCAAAATACATTTTTTGAAAGTAAAAAATTTCGATTTAAATACTGATTGCCATATTTATAGGGTATGCACAAGGATGCCTTATGGGGATTACCGTATAGTCAGATTACAAACGTGCAACCGAATGAGTCCTGTTAAAATTATTTCATTTTAATGATTTATGCACGCAAATTAACTGAACCACGTTATAGTGATCGCCGCATTAACGATGTATGGCTGAGAAATACACAGGGCCCCGTTATTTTGATCACCTCATTAATAATTGATGGGCGTGACAGTACCCATTTACAATGATCGCCATTTATCTTAGGCAATCCCATTTTCATTTATTTCATCTGAAAATTCTCCGCTCATCTTAGATAAATACGCACAGGGCCAGCAGTATTTTGTCAGAGGGATCATGGAAAAAATATTATTAATGTCTTAATGTCACGAAATATTTATTTACGTGCTTATATAGTATTTTATTTAAATTTCTCTGTTCGCATGTAAAATGGAATTTCTGGGCGCCAAGGGAAGTGTAGACAGTAGGCTGCAAAATGTATTTGGCCCCACTCAGAAGCGACTGGCTGGTTAACATATAAACTTACATTAAGGGGCTACTTCACTCACGCGAAAACACCCGCTACGCTAATGTTAATCCTATCGGAGATTTTTTTTTTAAATGTCTCATTTGCATTTCAATATTTTAAATGATATTTTTTTGCATTGGATAGCTGAGGTCAATCTCTTCAAAGGACGTTTTTTACTTTTTTGATTTTGTTAGCAGATTATTTTGTGAGGATACTTTCATTTTCGAAACCGGTTCCGAAAGTGAAAGTATCTTAATAAAAAAAAAAAAAACTTGTAAACAAAATCACGAAAAAATAAAAAACGAAATTTGTGGAGACCCACCTCAGCTATACAATGCAAAAAACATTTAAAAAAATTTCTCCCATAGGATTAACATTAGCGAGCAGGTGTTTTTGCGTGAGTGAAGTAACCTCTGAAGACCTTCAAATATTAAATTTGATACATTTCTATCCAATAGAGACTAACAAGGAGACCGCCAAACATGATGCGCACAGATTTTGATGATTTTAAAGTATGTTGTAGGGGTCATACCCCTAACTATTCCGGTCAAAGGTTTTCTTCAAATGGGCTTTAGTTTTCGAGAAATTTCGAGTTAAAGTTCAGCATGCATTTCAAATACCCATTAGTTCGCAATCGTGAGCGAGGTCTTTGTGGCTCTGTACTAGCGCGCGCGATTTGAGAGCCGGAGATGAGGGTTCTGTCCTCTCCTGTGACTTTTACCTTTTTTTTAATAAATTTTATATGTTTTTCGCGTTATAAGTTTTATGCAGATTTATGAATTCTGCATCTTTGAACTTTTTGATAGTTTCCTAAAAATTCCATTTACATTTTCGAAATTTTCATGAAAATTTATAGTTTTTGTGCAATTTTTATTCTAATATTTCTGTTGATGAAAATCCAAACTATTTTAAGTCTTGATATCTCGTCTTTTTAAAATGATTCTTGTTTACATTTATGTATATTTAATTATTTATTTATCGTAATTAGGAAATAATGCATTTTTTTAGCTGCATTTTCTATTAAAAAAAAAAAATTAAATGATTAAGAAAAAATTAACAAAATAATTTATTTTTTTAATATTTGATTTGTTCTAAATATATTGATGTTAACTGCTGAAATACTAAAATATTTATCATTACCGACATCGACATTTTTAGTTTATTAAATATGGAACTAATTGTGTGTGATACATATCGCAAAAATATTCTAAACAAATTCCGCATTAAAAATCGCCTTTAAATATACTCTTTACGTAAATTGTTTTAACAATATTGGAAGAATGTATAGATTAGCATATTATATATTCTTTAAATACTTAAATTGTGATAAATATATTTAAAAATGCATTAAATTTGAAAAAGAAATGATTTCAAGCGTGGTAATTGTCTTTAAAAATACTTAAATTGTGATAAATATCAAAAACTGCATTAAATTTGGAAAAGAAATTATTGCAAAACGTGGTAATTGTCTGCAAAGGATTAAACGAAATGGATAAAAAGAAAATTTTATTTACTCTGATATTACCGTAGAAGTCATTGCAGACGATTTTTTCAGGTATTTTTTATATCTATTGTAATTTACAAACGATATTTCATTTCTAGTTCAATTTTTCTGTATGGCATCGACTTGTTAGAATTTAAAAAAAATTAATTGTAATATATTATTTTTTATTTGTGCAAATCAAAAATGATGTTGAGTTTGAACTTTACAGTTAAATGAACAATATATATATATATATATATATATATACACATAACTGGCTAAAACTTGGATATAAGCGTTATTGTTTTAATATTTTATTACTCCTTTCAAGATATGTTGTTGAAATTATCTAATCATACATACCTTTAGAAGATTTGAAATAAAAAATATTTTGTATAAATTATAAAAGAATATAAAATTTTATTTAAAATTTCATAAAGTTAAAAAAAGTATTATTTTAGAACGGTTATTAAAATATAAAGGGTGATTAATAATAAAAATAAATAAACAAAATCTAGACATAAATTAGTTTGGAATTTCGTGAAATATTAATTTCAAAACTGCACAAAAAAAAAGTAAATTATTACGTAAAATTCGAAAATGTAAATGAAATTTATTAGGAAAATATCAAAAAGTTCAAAGATGCAGAATTCATAATTCTGCATAAAACTTATAACGCGACAAATATATTAAATTTATTTAAAAAAGGGTAAAAATCACATTAGAGGACAGAACCCTCATCACCGGCTCTCAAATCGCGCGCAGCCACGAAGACCTCGTTCATGATTGCCAACTACTGGGTATTTGAAATGCATGCTGAACTTTAACCCGAAATTTCTCGAAAACTAAAGCCCATTTGAAGGAAACCATTGACCTGAATAGTTAGGGGTATGACCCCTACAACATACTTTAAAATCATCAAAATCTGTGCGCATCATGTTTGGCGGTCTCCTTGTAAGATACAAGTATAAAAGTTCATTCCAAAACCCTAGCATTGCAGCGCCCTCTGTTGAGAGATCAATGGTAAAATTTAATCATTTTTCTTAATAAGCATTATACATATTGATTTAGGTATATTTTAGTGCTCCCGATGCGATACGTTTCTCAGTTATACGTTTAACCGATATACGTATATATGTATAATACGTATTTAAGGAATACGTATACCTTAAACTATACGTTTAAACGTATCCGGATACGTATAAGCGTATATCGGTTAAACATATAATTCAAGTATACGTTTAATTGAAGTATACGTATATTTCAAGTATCGTATTTACTTTTAATGCCAATGGATCCCAAAAAGTGTTACGTCACTGAACGGAGAACAAGTTGGAATTCTGTGGCGTTACTTTAGCAATCTGTATAATATGTTTCATACATTGAATCTTGTTATTTTTCCCTATAAACGATTATCGTAAATATATAACGAAAGTAAAAAGACTCTTTGAGCAAATAAGGAAATATACACGTTTCAGATTCATTGTTAATCCTTATTAAGTATATTCTTTCTTTTTTAATTTAAGAAAAAAAATTATTTTTGTGTGCGTATACTCAAATTGCGTCCGAAGGGGGGGGGGGGAGGGGGGTCAAATGTTGTTCTTTCCACGGCGCTAATGTTTTCTACTCTGTGTTAATGTATAACGCAATTTCATTTTTTTAACCATGACAACCGTGGTATTTTTTATACAAAGTGTATGTGCATTACAAGATATTACGTTTTAAGAATTGTTGTTAATCTTGACAAATTTCATTTTTTGTGTTAGTACCTATAAATTTCGATTACTTATAGCCTGACAAATAATCGTCACTGCAGGTTTCAGAACGCAATCACACAAGTTTAAAATGACTTGCAGTCTCTTTCCTTTTTTTTTCTGTAAAACATATAGTCAAAATATTTTAATATAGAAAAAAGTATTCTTAAATAAAATAAAAGTATGTTTAGTTAGTTATTTCTTACGGCCGATTATCTGCGCTAGGGATATAGGCGGGTGTGGGGGGGAGGGGGGTGCCCTCCGTGGGGGTATTTAAAATAAAAAAAGATTATGAAACTTCCCAGGAGTTGGATTGATCAATGTCAGTATAACATATGAAGTCAATGTAAGTTTGTTTTATGCAATACTAATGTTTCGGGCGAAATGTGTTACAGATATGCGAAAGATAAATCATTTCATAATTAATAGTTTAGATTTGAGGGGGGGGGGGAAACAAAATCTAAACTGAGGGGAAAATATTCCGATTTTTTTTTTTACAAGTAACGATTGCACAGGACACCGCGGGAGTTTCTCAAAGTCTCTGATCCATAGACCAGCAGGAGAAAGGCATAATTTTTTAAGCAATGGGCGAAAACCGTTTAAACGTTTCTACGTTTAACCGCTGATGTAAGATCCGTATATACGATGTACCGTATATGCTGTTTCGTATAATACGTATAACCTCCTTGGTCGTATCATACGTATTCAAAATCTTCACCCCGTATAATGCGTATTATACGTATACTCGTATAAACGTTTAATAGGGAGCACTAGTATAATTCCATTCCATAGATGCTGAGAAGTAGTTAAAAAAGGGCGGCATAGCAACGCCATCTATTGAGCAATATGAATAAAAATCTATTCAACACTATTTTATTTACAGTTCTACTTCTAACTAAATATAAATTTTCACGAAATGCTGTACGTGTTATTCAGTTATAGCACCCAAAAAATGTGTGTAACAAACAGGCATCGATGCCAAAATAGCGAAATCATATTCAGGACATCCCAAAATGTGTAAATCTATTAATAACAGGAAAATAACAATTTTCACGAATCCAATATTTTTATATGACGGAAAGTATATATTCTTGTACACCTCCAATAAAGCGTTCATTTTTCTTACGACTCATCTGAAACCAATTTTTCAGTTAGACTCTGAAAGTTTGTGATATTATATACCAAATGTTAGTTCAAAAAATTCACAATTGACTAAATGGTGGCCATTAGAAAAAGGTTATTTTTTAAGGTTTGTTTTTAAGTTTAGTACTTTATATATATATAAAATTAAAATTAAAATGATGCAGATTGAGTTGAGTTGAAACTGAAAGGTAGGCCTCCCCGCCCAGTTTGACATTGACCTTGGTATAAGCTCAAAAAAATATAATCTTTCAAAATCTAACTCAAATATTCGCTTCAGATGCAGGGCCTGATTAAAGCATGGACCAAGTGGGATCCCTGACATTGAAAGCCCCCAAATTTGGCCTGCAATTATTGTAAAGCTGATATTTTAGAGGTTCCCCCGAATGAATACCAGGGCTTGTGCCTCATTTTGGCTTGATCGGGCCCTATTCAGATGATTGTGTCGCGAGAAAAATGACAGTCCGATTGGAGGTTATTTTGCATAATCTTCGTCATATGAAGCTTATTTTCAAATATTTCCTATTGAAAAAAATCATGGAGCTTGTCTAAACTTCATTAAATATATCATAGGTATCAACTTTTACGCTTTTCTAATACAGGGCTGCCACTGGCGACTATTTTTTAGTTCTATCTCGCACCCCTTTCCTAAAACAAAAATCTTTCAGAAGCACTTTAACAACATGTGTAAGAAAATTTGATGTAAACAAAAATATTACGTCTGAACATATTTATAACTACATTAAAATCATTAAAATTACAGACATTACATTACAATTACATAAAACATTAAAAACATATTTAAATTGGACGTTTCGGATTTACATGAAAATCCCCCATCAGCAAAAATTCCTTAATCACAATAAGTTCTAAAACATCAACACATAGAAAATACTAGTCGTTGGGGGCCACCGTAATACTTACCCTTCATGGATATGCATAATGTAAAATATTAAAATAAAAAATGTGTAAGCTACTTATAAAATGCATTGCAATTCAAATAAAATCGTGGCTTGATGACGTCACAAACTTTAAAGGCTCGATTACTGAATTGCTTGAAAGAGGTTTTTCCTTATAACTTCAAAAATAATAATCCTATTAACTAGCGGTTTATTGCATCTGATTAAGCGTCAAATTTCCAATTAAAATATATCTTTGAAGTGAAATTTGGATGAAATACAGGGTCATGAAAAATCGAAGAGTGTGGTAAATAGGATTCCAAATATCTCGGCAATTAATTATCCGATCGACTTCATGCTTTATTCAAAATTTGTTTTTTTATTGTCT
This sequence comes from Maratus michaelseni, assembly GCA_963931845.1. NCBI lineage: Eukaryota > Metazoa > Arthropoda > Arachnida > Araneae > Salticidae > Maratus > Maratus michaelseni. The sequence goes on from OZ007586.1 coordinate 422,401,431, forward strand.
TTTATATTCATTTCTTAAACTAAACAATTTCGAAAATTTTTATATACCTTTCATCAGAACGAATATTTCGAGAGTCCGAAAAAAATTGTTCCGGTTAATCGAGGTTATTGAAATGAAATAGGCTTCTTCCCATTATTACATACTAAGTACATACCAAATTGCAAGTCTCTATCTCAATTTTTTCGGGAGATAGAGCGTTTACAGACACACAGACACACAGACGGACGGCAAATTTTTTTTTTCTAAAAATATGTTTTTCGGAATCTCCAGTGTCTGAAACGTGTAAATCCGTCAAATTTTTTTTTTCGATTTTCAAAACGATTGCAAGACTTACCCTATACTACGTATGATGGGTAAGTAATACCGCATCAAAATGTCGAGGCCAAAGTTACAGTTATATTAACACTGAGTATTCATTCGGGATTGCACCTGCTTCGTTAAGAGGTAAATCTGTAATTTTCGTATACCATGCTTCTAAGAAAATACGAGTTCTATAGTTACTGTACCTCCATCATTTTTTAAGTGGCTGAGAGGTTTTTTTTTACGTAAGCGTCCGCCATTACTGATGACGTATTGTGCAAAAGCTCCCGTGATTAGAGCTCCTATAATACAGGCTGAATCATACCGCCATTTAATGACCCAGCGGACAAAAAACCAAGCTAAAACCGGTTAGCTTACCGTACTAGTGGACGGCGAGTGACAGTAACGAGGACGGCGAACACCTGCTCAGGCGATTTCCTAATGCTGAGCTAGGTCACAATATGGCGGTTATTTTGGGCAACAGAATGGATATGCGTCAGCTCCCCTTATAGGAGCCTTACCCGTGATGAAGGGCTAATACATCGGCAAAAGGTAAGCGGGAATCTATTCAATGGTCTTAATTTGTTCATGAATATATAAGCTGCATTTTGGTACCAGCAGCATGTAAAAATTCCAATGGGTTCGTATTTTACGAGTTTTTTTTTTTTTTTTTTTTCTAAAAATCCCCATTGGTTTAGTATGGTTTTCAGGGCAATGTTTGGGGTTTTCCCCTCCAGTTTTAATCCCGCAGTGCTCAATTAGCGGAAAATCTGGTTAATTTCATGTGTATTTCAAGAAAGAATCACCTGGTACATGTTTTAATGTTTAAAAGCTGCAAAAAGTTTTATTTTTAATATGTGCATGTTGTTCTTGCTCGCAAATAAATTGTTTGTTTACACTACATTTATCACTAACTTCTTGCCCCCTCCCCTAGTTCCTTAAAGGTAACTAAGTCAAATAATAAACTCTTCTCTTTATCTGGTGACAGATTTGCTAAATGTTTTTTGCATTTTTTATGATATATAAGCAATTCAGTGCATTTTGTTACTTAGTTTTTTTCCACTTTCCTCGGATTGTGTCCACTTTGAACCCACCCTTCTCTTACTTACCCAATTAAAACCTCTTAAAAGTTAATTATTCTCTCAAATTAAAATCTAAGCTTTCGATCGGTACCCTATTTGTTTAAATCAATTTACATTAAGTGTCTCTTCTCATCACGTAAAATTTGTAAAATATGTGTAATTGTTCATTAGAAATGGCTGCGCTTTTTCCGCTCTTAAGGGATCCCCACGCCAAAATTTTTCATAGTAGTTACACAGAAAGGTACCAGAGAGGACTGCTGTATAATGCACAGCTCAAGATGGCGGTTCCCTCACCCAAACATCTGATAAATTTTTACTGTTTTGGTTTTGCAAAGGGTCCATTGGAGTCTAAAACTTGAGAGGAAAAAAAAAATAATAATTATCCTTTACTAATTAATTAGCTTTAATATACTTAATTTTCTACTCTAAATTATTAGGATTTCGGTCTAGTCTCCCTATTCGTAATTTTTCTGGGCGCTGTCCACTTGGGTGAGGGGGGGGGGTTACAAAATCTCCAGCAGGGGCTGAGTTCGCTTAGTAATAATTTAAAAATAGACTAATAAGGGGAAAATACAAATAATAATAATTTTCCCCGTTTTGCTCATATAGTCAATTAACTTCTCCGCAACTGCTCCCCTCATTCCTCTTTACCGCCCCCCTCCCGCCATGGACATATGCTCTTTGGAGGGAGAGGGGCACAAACTATTTCAACTTTTTCCCCCACATGTGTTTTTTCATTAGATAGGTCTTTTGGTTTTGCAATTAATAAACAGCATTCTGCCTCATTATTGTCATCCCACCGCAAAGGGCTTCGGCCTTTTCTCCCTTTTCGTCGTTTTTCTGGGGCGCTCTTCACTCGGGGGAAGGGGGCTTTTTTCAATATCTCCAACAGGGGCTGAGTTCTCCCCCCCCCGGTGGGGTTCTATAAAATAAAAAATAAATAAATATTTTAAAAATAATAATAAAAATAAATAAATAAATAAGTATTTAAAAAAAATAATAAAATAAATAAATAAATAAAAATAAATAAATAAATAAATAAGTATTTTAAAAAATAATAATAAAAATAAATAAATAAATAAATAAATAAGTATTTTAAAAAATAATAATAAAAATAAAGAAAGAAATAAGTATTTTAAAAAAATAATAATAAAAAATAAATAAAATAAAATAAAATAAAATAAAATAAAAAAAACATTAAATAAAATAAATTCTAATAAGGGGAGATAATAATAATAATAATATTAACAATAATTTTCCCCTTCTTTGCCCTTTTAGTTTTTTTTTAGATTCTCAACAACTGCTCACCACATTCCTCTTTTCCACCCCTCTCCCGCCATGGGCATATGCTCTTTGGGGGGGGGGGGGGCGGCGCCAACTATTCCAACTTTATTCCCCACATGTAATATGTCATTAGTTAGGTCTTTTGGTTTTACAATTAATAAAGAGCATTGTGCCTCATTTTTTTTTTCATCCCACCGCGCTTATCTTTTTTTTAATAATTGATCATTTATTTTTCTATTCTTTAATTAGATTTCATAGTCAAAATTTTCTACTCTAAATCATTAGGTTTATGACCTGGTTTTACCATTAGTAGTAATTTTGGTTCGCTCTCCACGATGGTGGGGTTTTTATTGCCTTTATTTGCTTTTTCCAGCGCATTCAGCATGTCTATAGATGGACAATTAAATTCTCGACAACTGCTGCACACATCTCACCCCCCCCCCCTAAAATAAAAAGAAAATAAATAAAAAAAAAAAAAAAAAAAAAAAAAAAATTCTCATATTTAATTAATATATTATTAGCTAGGTCTCTTGGCTCTGCAATTAATGAGCAGCTTTCTGACTCAATATTTTCATCCCACCAAGCTCTTTTTTTTTCTTTTACTAACAAATCATTTTTTTTATCTACCTCATTTTCTACTCTAACAAATTAGGAAGGGTTTAGAATTTAGTTTCCCTATACCGTAGTATTTTTGGGACGCTCTTCATGTTGGTGGGAACCTCTATCGTTATATATCCATCGGGGGCTGAGTTAGTCCCCCCTCCCGGTGGGGCAGAATGATATATACTATTCATCTCTTCTCTAGTTTTTAGCTACAACTCCAGAAATATGTAAAAAGGCTAAGGTAAGTTAGGAGGTCTTGCCCCTTACTACATCACCGTAACACCATAAGTAATGGATTACACTAACAACACGGTAACAATCAAATTACCCGTTTTTAAGTCATATCCCGTAACAAATCAAGTTGAGCACTAAACCAGTTACACTTGTTAAAGCATGTATGTGCTCATCCAGAACAAATAAAAACCAGTTTCTCCTCATAGGAGGGCTTCAATTCAGTAACACATCGGTTTACTTGTTACTAATCAAGACTAAGATAAGTAGGAAAGAAAGAAATTCTGTTTCCCCCCTCCCCCCGCTGCTGGTGCCATAACAACATCATCCCCCCCCTCCCCCATATTCATCACTTGTAAAAACAACAAATCAAAACAGAAACCTTAACTCCCGACCATTGAGGGTTCCCGTATTGCCTATAGCTATTTTAGTGATAATAGTAATTAATTCTATAAAGTATTAAATTGCATAGTTCAGTCTGATTCAAGATAGACAAAGTGTAGAATTGTTATTATAACTGCTGGGACCACAAAAACATAAATTGTAGGAAAAACACCAGCTAGACAAAATGCGATTTTCAAGATCGAGTTCCAGATCGAGCTCAGTACATTCAAATAAAAACAACTCACCACCTCTACAAAAATCGTCAACAAAGAAAACAATAACCACTCAAGGCGCACAAAAGAATGACCTAATAAAGAAAGACCTAACAAAACTAAAAATATCTCAAAACACACAAAACACAAAAAATGCAGGGGTCTCGGGTGCATCGGGTGCGAACCAGAAGAGCGCAAGGAAAATAAATGAAACGAAAGAAGAAGAAAGAGAGACAGAAGAAAATGTCAGTTCCAGTGAAATAGAAAAATACTTCGAAATATCAAGTGAAGAAGAAGAGGAAAAATATGAAGAAGCAGAAATGGGGAAGAAGCAACTGGTAACAGAAGACCAGGAAGTGAAAAAGCTCAAGAAAGAACTTGTGCAAATATGTGACAAAAGCGGCCTAGCACAAAGAAGATCGGTAGAGATGGATAAAGCCATGAAAGCAGTTAGCTACATAAAAATGCTCCAGAAGAAATCAAAGATGCTAGTACCAATAACCAATGCGATGAACCAAGCACTCCAAATAATCATCAATTCACTCCAGGAATTGGAACACAGAGTAACATATGCAGAGGCAAAAGCTGAAACAATAGAACATCTCATCGAAACCAAACAAGTACAAACCACGGAAAATTACAAACCTACCAACCCCCCAGTACAAACACAGGAGGTCAAACCAAGGGCGCCGGCCACATATGCCCAGGCCATAAGGGCAGCGACATCAACGGTCATAATACAAGGTACAGATGAAAGAAGTGCAGAAGAGGTAGAAAAGCAAGTCACGAATACAGTAAAAGACCACGAAGGAATCAACAGAGTGACAAGAATCAGAAATGGTATACGAATTGAGTGTGAAAATGCAACAGAGGCCACAAGGTTAAAAGAAACACTGAAAGAAAACACGGAAACAAGCTCAAACCTGAATATCAAGACGGCAAACCTGAGGAAGAAAAGAATAATGATCTTCCACGTTCCAAACACGGTAAGTAAAGAAGCCATACAAGTAAAACTGGAAAAACTACTAGGTTTGGATGGATCAAAGGATCCTGAGGAAGTAGTTAATATACTCAAACCAATAATGATACCAACAGAACGAATGCACATACCAGTCACACTCCCGGAGCCACTGGCAGACCATCTCCTCAAGAGAAGAACGGTGTGCCTTGGGCTCAGGGAATGCCCGATAAAAAACTACGTGACGATTCTGAGGTGCCACCGTTGCCAGGGATTTGATCACATTGCACAATACTGCGACCAGCGACAAGTCTGCTCTGAATGTGCTGGAGATCACAAGCATGACGAATGCCCTAAGAGAAGAGAAAGATGTATCATGTGTCTAAACTACAATGAGATGACTAAAGGTTATTTACGCTCTCAGCTATCAACGGATCACACGGCTCACGATGGGAGGTGCACGGTATACCGGAGACTCCTCACTATTAGACAAATAGAATTGGAGGAGGGAAAAAAGAGGTTAACAAGCGGATTAGAAGTATTGCGAGGACAAGCCACAGTAGTAACGTACCGCGGGGTCCCAAGAATACAAAGGAGGACGCAGGAAGAAATAAACAACATGCAACACAGGCAAAGACAAGAGCAACGTTTTCGCGGACACCGATAAAAGACAGTGCCCGCGCGGCGCAAAACAAACACAAAATACAAACTTAAACACACCCGCCACCACAAACCAAAGTAAATCTCCCCCGAATAAACCAAGCCCAAACACAACTCTCACAAACAATGATACAGACACAATAAAAATGATACAAATAAATCTACACGGTAGTGCAAATGCCACAAAATCACTTGCGGGGTATATGGGAGCAAATGAAATCAACATCGCGCTGATCCAAGACTTTTACCAAAATAGACAAACAGGAGACATAATAGGTTTTAGCTCAAAATTATGGAAAATATCAAAAACAAAAACAAACAAAGCGGCAATAATCACAAACACAGGAACAAACCCAATAACACTAACAGAAACCGACCACACAACAGCAGTAACACTAGAAAATAAAAAGGAAATAATAACGATAATAAATGTATACGTCCCCCCCTCAGCAGACTTCATGAGTGTGCTTCAAGAGGTCGAAGACACATTGAAAATAGCCAAAGGTGAAATTCTGCTGACGGGAGACTTCAATGCACACTCTCAGGTCTGGGGTTACAATGATATAGACACAAGAGGAGAACAGCTAACAGATTTTTTACTAGCTAACGACTTATACGTACAAAATCCACCAAACGCACCAGCCTCATTTAGCACAATGCGGAGGAAAAAAGTTATCCAAGGGTGGCCAGACCTAACAATAGCAACGACAAACCTTGGGGACAAAATAACGGAATGGGAAGTAAGTGACGACGAGTCCCATAGCGACCACAAATACATTAAATTCAAACTAACATATGACAACATAAGTTATTACAGACACAAACTAGAGACAAAACATGGAAAACATGCAAAATTTGAGAAAAAAATAAAACAAATAGGGAACAAATATATAAATGAACTTACAAGGATAACCAGCAAAGAACAATTAGACAACATAACAATGAAAATACAAAATGAAATCACAGCAATAGCATTACAATGCTACAAACAAAGAAAATCACCAAATATAACAGCTCCAACATGGTGGACAATGGAGATAAAAACAGCCCGAAACCGAGTTAGAGCATTTAGAAGGAAATATCAAAAACAACAAGATGAAGAACTAAAATACAAACAACACATAGAATATAAAAAAGAAAGGGCAAAACTTAAAAAACTAATCAACAGAACAAAAAGGGAAACTTGGAAAAAATTCTGTAACGAAGCCATAGATACATACGGGCAACAATACAAAGCTGCCTCAGGTAAAAAACCAAAGCCATCACGATTAGTAAATGTACTACCAAACAACCAAACAGTAACAATAAAAGAAACACTTAACCACTTTCTAGATAACCTGTACTTAACAAACCCAAACACAGAACATAAACTCACACCGGCGCCACCAAAATTCAGAGACATTAACCCACCAGACATAACAAAACACGAACTTAACAGAATAATAAAAAATATAAAGCAAAACAAAGCTCCAGGATTCGATTACATAGACTACAATTTAATTAAAAAAATACACAAAGCGACGCCAAAGTTAATGCTCTCGTTATTCAACGCATGCCTCAAGCTAAAACACTTCCCAAAAACATTCAAAATAGGTACAGTGGTCCTGTTCCACAAACCGGGAAAAAACCCCCAGGACCCCAAAAACTATAGACCAATATGCCTGCTACCGGCCTTCAGTAAAATCCTAGAAAGAATAATATACGGTAGAATAATGCACCATCTGACATTAAACAAATATTTGAGCAAAAAGCAATATGGTTTTAAACAAGGTACTTCAACAGAACACGCACTAAACAACCTTATAAAAACGATAAAACAAGATAAAAAAGATAAATTCCAAACACTACTAGTAGCAATGGATATTAAAGGAGCCTTTGATAATATTAGATGGCCAATAATAGCAAATATACTAAAAAACTCCCCGAACCCAACTTATTTAACAAACTGGATAATTAGTTTCCTTGAAAACAGGTTTGTCACACTAGAGGAAAACGGAATAAAACAATCAAGACAAACCTTTGGCGGCTGTCCGCAAGGAAGTTGTCTTGGCCCGCTACTTTGGCTGCTAATAGCAGACGTAGCCTTAAAAAAGAACTGGGGTAAAAAGGTTAGAATCCAAGCATTTGCCGACGATTTCATCCTAATACTCAAAGCGAAAACTAAAGAGCAACTGGTAATCTTAGCAAATAAAATAATAGAAGAATTCAACAACTGGATAAAAAGCAACAATCTTACGCTAAACAGGGAAAAAACAGAGCTACTGTATCTAAACAGACCTCGCTTACACAACCTCCCAGATCAAGTCTCGGGAAAGATAGAGGGAATCAAATTAGAGGACAAGGATCTAGAAGGTAAAGACCAAATCAAATACTTAGGAGTCATAATACACCGTAACCTAAACTGGCTGCCACATTGCCAACACCAAACAACCAAAGTACGCAAATCATTCAATATGCTGGGACAAATGGCAAAAAGAGGTTGGGGAATAAAACCAGACATCATAAAAATTTGGTATCGAACAGTAGCAGAAAAAGTGCTAACATATGCAGCCCCAATCTGGGGACACAAATTAAATGCTAGAAGCAAAGCGGCCCTAACCACTTGCCAAAGACATTTTCTGCTGACCATAGTCAAGGCATACAAAACTGCCCCAACAGCAGCCCTACAGGTACTGGCGGGCCTGATTCCAATACACCTACAGGTCAAATATGAAGCAACATATGGAACAATAACAAGGTTAAGAGAAACATGTAAATTATACGGTAATACAATTCAACCAACAGACTACGATAACAAAATAAACATATGGGAAACGCACCCAGCAGAAACAACAGAACCAAAGATAGGCTACAACGAAACAGATATAACAATTTATACAGACGGCTCAAAATTGGAATCAGGCGCTACGGGATCGGCTTTCGTAGCATACAAAAGCGACAAAAAAATTAAACTATGGTCAACACCATTGCGGAAACGTAACAGTGTCTTCCAAGCCGAACTACTGTCGATACTAAAGGCAACAGAATGGGGCAACGAAACAGGGATGGATTATAGCATTCACTCGGACTGCCTATCAGCAATATTAGCACTCAGCAAACCATTCAACACAGTAAAACTAATTGCAGACATACAAAACAAAATAAGAAAATCAAACAACAAATTTAAAATTAATTGGGTTAAGGCACACGTTGGCATCCAAGGAAACGAGGATGCTGACGAATTAGCAAAAGAAGCGGCTAAAAATAAAAAAAATGATAGACCCTACCACATAGAAAGACCAATATCAAACCTTAAGCGTATATTAAAAGAGTTAACAATAAAACAATGGCAGTTCGAGTGGGACTATGGGGATACGGGTAGAACAACTCATGGATACTTCCCAAAAGTAGACACAAAACGGCTTATAAGCTGTAAATTACTGAGCCAAATCTACACAGATCATGGAGCATTCCCACAATACCTACATAGATTTACTAAATTTAGCTCTCCAGAATGCATATGCGGGGAATTAGGGTCCATAAAACACTACCTTACGGCCTGCCCACTCACAGAACCACACCATCTGGTCACCATCACAGTTAATAACGAAATACTATGGCACAGACAACTTGCAAACAACAAACATGTACAAAACAAAGGTAGAGCAGTGATCAGATGGCTAATGAACAATGTAGACGACATGAAACAGACAAACATAGACTAATACAAAAAAAAAAAAAAAAAAAAAAAAAACATAAAAGTCCCAGCAGCCACCATACCTCTATATTCAAAGTGCGTATAACCTCTGTCTAATTAATCTTACCTTCCAGGAAAAAAAAAAAAAAAAAAAAAAAAAAAAAAAAAAAAAATATATATATATATGTATATATGTGTATATATAATAAAATAGCAGTGTAAAGTATACCTCTTTCCTGCGAAAAAAAAATCGTTCTTTTAGCGTCTAAGAGGGTGGAAGTTAATAACTAATTAACGGACTAATGGCCAAGGAATATGCCCCACCCCATAGCGCACCAAGTCCTCAAAAAGCTTCATCGAGCTCATGAAAACAGCCATAAGGTATATATGGACTGATCGCCACTAGAGCGCATTCATGACAACAAATTCAACGGTTACCAGTGATGCAACAGAGTATAAAATCAACAGAGAAATATGAGAAACCCAAATCACAATGAGAAACCAAAATAAATGCAACAAAAGAGAAACAACTGCATCACATGAGAAACCAAAAAGCAGCGAGATAAACCTAAATGTGCAACAAAAATCAAGCAGCAAAAGAAAAACAACAGGTAACTGGAAAGTACGGTAGAAAAAGTAAGGGAAAAAAACAATCCAACACAGGTAAAAGTAATCATTTCTTCTATTTTTTATGTAAAGTTAAATAAACATGTATTAACCCCCTTCCCTTACAGGTTTTTTTTTTTTTTTTTTTTTTTTTTTTTTTTATCATGTACGCTAATGGCGCCTGGTGCATGTAAAATCCGTCGTGGGTGTAAAGTCCTCCAAGTTCCCTGTGAATAATACCTCTGGGGGTGCCTAATCAGGTGAAGGTCTCGTCACCTGATCAAGGCTCTAAATTACGAGACCAACTCGCATAACGATGACAGGTCCATATAAAAAGAATAACATCAATTAGCAGCAAAACAAAATGGAAACAAAACTAAGTCCTCCACATAGCCGTCCTGTCAGCAACGGCCAGCCGCTACGCGGCATCTCTTCAGTGGCGCTACGCGCCCCGGTACCAGGCACTAAACCCGTTTAAGCTAGGGAAACCTGGCAGGTAGGGGCCTGGTCGCCGGTCTCAAAAAAAAAAAAAAAAAGTGGCTGAGAGGTTGTGCTCTCGAAGCTGGTAGACGGGAGGTGCTGGGTTCGATCCCAATCGCGCCCGTCGGCCTAATCGCTCGGAGTTTTCGTGGTTTTCTTTCGAGCCGTGGATTTTCTCCATGCGTAAATACGGATTAGGTTCCCTTAGAAAGACCCCCACGAAGGGCACTCCCCCTGGGCCTATATCCCTAGTGTCGATAATTGGCCGTCAATAATCAACCCAACCCAACCATCATTTTTTAATGCATGATCCACTATCTTGGAATTTAAATTTTTATTTTGAAATGCATATCTGTGCTCTTTAGCCTTATCTCAAGTGTTCCATCTATCTCTCCTATGTAGATCGCATTGCATTGTTGGCATGGAATACCATAAACTACATCTTTAAACTGAAAACTGGGATATTTATGTTTGAATTTGCTTAAAAAATTATTTAAAGGTTTCTGAGAGATGAAAGCTCTATGGATACCAAGTGGTTTCAAGAGATGCGAAATCTTTTCTGAAATACATTTGTAATATGGAATTGCTGCGAACTGGTTCATCTTAGTACGTTGGAAAGGGGGAGGGGTATTCATGTGTGCTTGTAGTTGTTCCGAGATTACACGATTACATAATCTTGTAGGGTAGCCATTCAATTCCAAATCAGATAAAATTCTCTTTTTTTCCATATTAAAAAGCTCCTCAGTGCTACAGTAGCTTAAAGCTCTAGTGAGTAAGGTCTTTATAACTGCGAGTTCGCAGTTATAAGCTCGCTAGAGAGTATACTCACTAGAGTTTTACGCTATTGAAAGAACATTAAAAGAAAAATCATTACGTTAATCATAAATATTGAGTGTTAAAGTATGATTAATAAGAATAGACATATTAATATCCATAGAATTAATAGTAGAGTTATTTAAATAAGTAGTACTAAGTTTAAGATTTGGAGCATATGCTACAGGTAGAGAAATAGAAGGATTATCGTTAAGAGGCTACTTCACTCAGGCAAAAACACCCGCTCGCTAATGTTAATCCTATGGGGGAAATAATTTACGATATCTCGTTCGCATTTCAATATTTTTAAATGATTTTTTTTTGCATTGGATAGCTGTCATCAATTTGTATGCACGCTTCTTTGTACTTTTTCGATTTGGATCACAAGTTTTTATAAAATACTTTCACTTTCGGAACCGGTTTCGAGAGTGAAAGTATCTTCAATAAAAAAAAAACTGCAACAAAAATCGAAAAACTAGTTTTTAAGTCTTTTTAATCATTAATGCTGTCTTTATTGTCACCATCTAGTTTTCTCACTTTCTTGTTTTAATAAAATTTATGTAAACGACCGGGGTGCATTTTTTTAGGAATTGGAGATTTATTTTATGGATTTTATATTAAGGTTTGTCCTATTTTAGGTAGATTTCGTAAGAAATACTACCTATTACATTCTCCCCTAAGTTGGAATTTTTGCAGATCTACGCCGATCATGACTCCCAGAACCCCAAAACACCCCCAGCTCAAAACTTTATCTATCTATCTATCTATTTATCTATGCCACTTTTTTATGGACACGATAACTCCAATAATTCTGCACAAATCTTTTCCAAATTGATACATAAAATCAAGAGGTATAAAATCTCGGTCAAGTTCGTTAACGGGCAAAATCGAACCAAGGGGGGGGGAAATGGGGGGGGGGCTTTTTGTGATAACAGAAAAAACCCATAATTTCTTAATTATGTTACGTATCGAATCCGTTTAAAGTTATTATTACTTCTAGGAAAAGGGTCAAACATTTATGTATGACAGATTTTTGATATACTTAAAAATGGCCCCATGGGGGGAGAAAGGGGGGGTTAGAAGAAAAAAATTCCTAACTTCGTCCATTCCCAAGATATCAAATCCGCTTAAAATTATTGTAAATCTCCTTAAAATTATCTACAACTTTTACATTGACAAGTTTTTTATAGGACCAACTCTTATGGCAAAAAAAATAAAAAACAAAAAAATCCCTGCTGGCTCCGCTTACAAACAGACGTGAAAACAGAAAAAAAACCCATAACTTCTTAATTTTTATACATATCGAATCCGTTTAAAGTTATTATTACTTCTAGGAAAAGGGCCAAAAATTTATGTATGACAGATTTTTGATTTTGTTAAAAATGCCCCCAAGGAGAGGGGGGATAGGGGTTTCAGAAGAAACAAATTCATAACTTCGTCAATTCCCAAGATATCAAATCCACTTACATTTATTGTAAATCTCCTTAAAATTATCTACAGCTTTTATATTGACAAGTTTTTTTATAGGACCAACTCTTACGGAAAAAAAAAAATTAAAAAAAAAAAAAAAAATTCCCCGATGGCTCCGCCTACAAGCAGACGTGAAAACAGAAGAAAACCCATAACTTCTTAATTTTTATACATATAGAATCCGTTTAAAGTTATTATTACTTCTAGGAAAAGGGCTAAAAATTTATGTATGCCAGATTTTTGATTTCATTAAAAATGCCCCCAAGGAGAGGGGGGGGGGGATAGGGGTTTCAGAAGAAAAAAATCATAACTTCGTCAATTCCCAAAATATCAAATCCGCTTAAATTTATTATAAATCTTCTTAATATTATATACAACTTTTATATTGACAAGTTTTTTATAGGAGCAACTTTTACGGTAAAAAATAAAAAATAAAAACAAAAAATCCCTGCTGGCTCCACCTACAGGCAGAGGTATATTTCGAAGTGGGTGGTCCCAAATGCCACATCATGGCAAATAGGTTTTTCTTCTGCAATTCCCAATATATAGGTGCAACACGGTCTGTGTCTTCGAAATCTACCTGTGCCTGTAGGCCGAGCCGTCAGGGACTTTTTATATTGTTATGTTAAATTAATTTTATGACAGCATATGTAATTTTTTTCTTCTACTTCTCCTCCATTCATTTATGTGTAATTCTTTAGAATTAAATCATTTTAAAATTAAGATATAAATATGTATAAATATCTATATTGCTATAAAGTAAATTAAACATATCAATGCATTGACATACATTTACAAATTCCGTGCGTCTGTATTTAAGTACCATATTTACTCTATTTATAGGAACATATTATTTATTATATATTCGGATATAAACAATGAAATTTAAAGTTAAGATTTTGAAGACATTCAGTATTTTTTTTTTCTTTTAGATTTTTAATTTAATTTTTTGTTTGTTCCTTGCCTCTCCCTGAACAATAAATAAAACAAAAAATAAATTAATAAATTTAAAAGTCTTATATTGAATTTTTATGAAAACAGCCTTTTATTTCTGTATCGGAAATTACATTTTTGCTTTGTTAGCAAGGTAAAATTTATCCCCTCCTCCATCAAAAAGTAAATAAATAAACTATAGCATTCAAATACACAACAAATACATGAATGTTTCAGAAAATTAAAGCTAACCGATAATGATGAATCAGCATTTTAGATTTGTATAATTAAATATTTATGATTATTTTATTGCTTATTTTATTATTATTATTATACTTATTATTATTTTATTGGCACACTTCCTTACTTGAACGTGCTATTAATCAAAACCAGCCATGGCATAGAACGTACTGTATCTAGAAAACCAATAGACAATCTATCCATTATCCCACAAAATGCTCAAGCACCTTTTCATACAAAGTTTCGGCATTTAGGCATTTTATTAAGAGAGCCTTTACAGTTTGCACTCCACATTAGTTAACCAGTCAAATAAATAAAATACATGAAATAGCAAGAGATAACGGATATAAAGAAAGCACTGTTAATAAAGTAATTACGAGTATGGATAAGAATGAGAAGAAAAACATCAATAAACAATATTCAAAGTTACCTACTTTCCCTGGGTCCTTTGAAAGATTGAAATATAAACTTAGCAAATTCAATATTATGTCTTATCGCAAAACCATCCATAAAATTAAAAAGCATAGTTTGTAAGAAAATACACCCAATAGAGTCATATCAACTATCAGGTGTTTATGAAATCCCGTTCACCAGAGCAGACGGAACATTACAATATTATATAGGAATGACCACTAGAAAGTTTAAAACAAGATTAAAAGAGCATATGGAAGATATCAAATATGACAGATGTACTACAGCAATGACAAGACTACATAGAACCGAGACTTTAAAAACTGATTTTAAAAATAGAAAAATAATTTATCCATCAAGGCTTTATTTCCCATCTATTATCCGTAAATCAATAAAAATCTATATGCGTAATGTGAACATTTGCAATGAATCCGCTTCATTTGAATTACCTAAAATTTGGCATGAGGTAATTTTCAGTTTTAAAAAAGCAATAAGAAAATAGTAATTTTCACGTTTACAGTTGACTATTTCAAGCACCTGCTTTTTTACAAATATGATCTCGTGATTTATGTTTTCAAGTTTATTTTCAAACATTTGCGAGAATATTTTTGTGTAGCGTTATATATTTTGAAAATGGCACCGTATGAGCGCTGAAACATATGTCGATCATTAAAAGGTTTTTATAAGCCTTTTGTGTTTCTCTTTGTATCACTTCAGCATTTTATCTATATTTTAATTATTTTATTGCTATTTGAAATGTTGAACAGATATGTTTTCGCAAAACTTATTTGAAATCATTATCACTCTTTTTAATGCATTAATAATGAATCATTTTGTAACTGCAAATCTTGTATATTCAGTTATTATATTTCAAAAAATCTATGACAAATATCCACAAAACAAACACCTTTTAAGATCGGGTTAAATGGACGAAAGAACCGATCAGCCAATCATCCCGCAGGATTCTTTCCCATGTCCGTATCCATGTACATGTTGCTTATATGCCTCCCGTATACCTGTTTTCAGCCGGTCCGCGCTCGTTTTCAATTGACTGTAACTTCTTAAATATTTCTAATTTTACCTAACATTTGTAAGGCTTTATTCTACGCACTATAGGGATTCAAAAAATGTTTAAAAAAACATCGATTTTTTTTCTAATAATACATTTTAAATCAATATAAGGATAAAATATGTTTTTCATACACTTAAAAATAATTCATGAGAGAGCTAAGGACACTAATTTGCAGTTATGGAAAGTTGTGCATAGAAATAATGCATCTTTTATTTTTGGATTTTTAACAGCATTTTGGGAAAATTAACCAGTGTGCGAAGTTTTCACTAAATTGACTGAAAATGTCTTCCAAAGACGCTTTAAAGTGTTAAAATCTCGCTGGGATCAATGCATCAATTCAGGAAAGATTACTTTGAAAAACCTGGTAACAATTATTATTTTTTATTTTTTATGCATATTTCTAAGTAAATTTATTCTGGTAACTTTTAATTTATCCCATTTAAATCTTGAAGTGCTCAATGTGTCCACCACCACATTTTAGAACGGAATTCAGCCATGGTATTACGCCTCATATAGCATGAAATACAGGGTGAACACAAAGGCTTGCCCTGATTATAAATATTTATTGTGCGAAAACTATTATAATTAGACATATGGTTTTTTTAATACATTGTAAGTCTGTTATAAAGTTTTTAATAAGACAACATACTACTTCATGAAATTTCAACGTTTGCTCCCTTGGTATGGGAGCATATGATAGGGGAATGTCAACGCGGTATTGTACTTCTCACCAAATGTTCGCTAACATGTCTTCTGTAACAAAACATACAGAATCTTATCTTTTCTAAGCTTTTATCCTATCCTTCAGTTCTTCAACACCAGTTCGTGATTTCCTAGGCGAAAAATGTCCTGGCCGGTGGATTGGACGGGATCGACCAACACCATGGCCTCCACGCTCTCCTGACAGTACTCCTCTTGGTTTGTTTTCTTTTAGGGCTATATCAAGGACAGAGGCTTTACCACACTAGTTGCTGAAGTTGAAGAACTGAAGGCTAGGATAAAAGATGCTGTGTGTACTGTTACAGAAGACATTTTAGAGAACACTTGGCAGGAACTAGAATACCGTGTTGACATTCTCCGAGCTACGAAGGATGCACACGTTGAAATTTCATAATGTATGTGGTCTTATTAAAAAGGTTATAACAGTACTTACAATGTATCCAAAGAAACGTATGTCTAATTATAATAATTTTTGGAGAATACATATTTATAATCAAGGCAATACTTTGTGCTCATCCTGTAGCATATCAATGGGGGTGGCAGTTACCTCCTGTCGTATGGCGTCTTTCAGCGAATGCTTATAAGGATTGGGGATTTACTTTTTAAACACGTGATTTTGGGTAACCTCACAAATAGAAATCATACTATATGTTGACGTAATTCTAATTTTCTTCTAATTCCTACCCAATTCTGTACTTTGGTACATGAGATACACGAAACTTCTCGATTACTGGCTGTTTTAAATGCGATGATGACTGAGCTTTGTTATCGACATGTTCTTTCACGATTTCGGCCCCTCTAGTTAATATAAAGATGATCGCCTACTGTGTGGCGCATCTTGTATAGAACTTGTTGCTTCAAGTCGTTGCAGTATTATCTGCAATTCAAAAGGTGAGAGTGGTCCTCTCCAACGTTTCACAACTTCCATTGACATAAATTCCGCAACCCAACTGTCGTTGGCTTCAAATTTTTTTTAAACAGCTTCAGGCTGTTCTCAAATCCAAACTGGCTACTTTATGGCACATTTTTTAATTCATTTTTTTCGGAAACGCATGAAAGTGGCAGGTGTTCTTATTCAGAAACTTCGTAATCAAAATATGTTTTCCATTTTTTGGTAAAGGCAGAAGAGCTTTCAGAAAATAAAAAGTCGACGTTTTGAATCGAATCCTCAACGCTACCGAATTCTGAACGCGTAGAGGAGAACAACGTATGGTCACGTTGTACTAATCGTTTATAACTCCATAAGTAATTTATTTATCAAAAATTGGAAAACTCATTTCGTAGGATTTTTTTTAACTTCAATATAAGGACCTTCAGATAAGAGAGCATAAACTTTATCAGAATAATCTTTTTTATCCCTAAGAACAATTTGACCACCTTTATCAGCCACCTTAGAAAACCTTTTTCTGTCTCTAACCCACCTCATGCTCTCTCAAATCATCCTGTCAACCAAAAAATCGGTGTATTTTATACGTATGTAAATCGTGCTCTCAAAATTTGTTCCGACTCTGCATCCCTTAAGGATGAACTTAATTACTTAAAAACTGTTGCTGTCAAAAGAGGTTTCAATCCTTCTGTTATCAATAAAGCTGTGAAGAAATTCAATAGACCGTCTTATAAATCTACTCTTTCTAAATCTGTGAAAAGCAAACCTGATAATTTGGTTGTCCTCCCTTTTTATCCTCCTTTATGTTTCAAATTAGCTAAAGTTTTAAGACGCTTCAATTTTAACATTATCTTTAAACCTGTCAATAAATTCAAATTCCCCTCCACCAAATCTCCTGTTCCTGATCTTCGTAAATAGGGAATTTATAATGTTCCTTGTAATGGCTGTGATTTATCTTATATTGGTCAAACTAAAAGAAATCTCGAAATCCGCTTAAAAGAACACTCTCGTTATGTAACTAATCAAGAAATTTCTAAATCTTCAATTGCCAAGCACTCTTGGGATTCCGGCCATTGTTTTAATTTTAAAAATGCTAAAATTATCTTTAATGCTAATAGTATCTCTGAATTGGACTTTCTGGAAAATTTAGCTATTTATCTTAATCGTGAAGTTATTGTTAATGATAAATCCGATTCCACAATGCTCTCTGTTGCTTGGAAAAGCCTCTTCAGTACTTCCATATAATTTATTTTGTATTAATTAATTTTAGTCTGTTTTTATATATATTTATAGATTTTGGTTACTTATTTAATTCTTAATTTTCATGTGTTTCAATTTTTTTTTGTGTGCTTTATTTATTTTTATTTTATTTATTTATTTATTTATTTATTTATTTATTTATTTATTTCAAATTAAGTTTTATTTATTTATTTATTTATTCATTTTATTTTATATCTGTATTTATTCTATTCTTTTTTCACTTCCTTATTCCCCTTCTATTTTGTATTCTCTATTGTTTTGTTTTTACTCTTCTGTGATTTTCTGTTGTCTTCTGTTTTCCTATTGGCTGTTGTTTTCTACTTTCCTATTGGCTGTTGCATCAGCTTGTTTCCTCTCCCTTACCTCTCATTTCAGTCTTGCTCCGATCTTTCTCCAAAGACTCCGATCTTTCGAAAGGCCTAGCGCATTTTAAAGTTTTTATGGTGTTTTAAGAAGTTATTTTAGTTCTTAGTGTTTCACACCAGTTTCAACTTATTTTATTTGATTGTGCTTCTTCTGGCATTTCAACTACTTTTTCATCCCCCCTCCCCTTTCGAATGTAAGTACTTTTTTGTAATTTTGCATTGTTTATCTTCTTTATTTATCTTATTGATGTATTTATTTGCTTATTTATTTTATGTATTATTTATAGTTTAGTATTCTATAATTGTATTGTATTTATTTTTGTGTTGCTATTATGTTTACTTCTCAATTTAACAGATTTACTAAACTCAGACGTAAGCGTGTAAAATTTCTTAACCACTTAAATTTTCTTCAAAATTGCAAGAAAAATAATGTTATCCCTAATTTTATTCAACTTAATTGTTCTGTTAGTAGCTCTGTCAGAATTTCTAAAGCTATGGTTCGTTCACATTTTATTATTTTAAGAGCTTGCATTCAAGATGTTCGGCATACTCTCTCCAAAATTGAAGAAGAGCTTTATGACCTTCATTTGTTCCTTAGTAAAAATCTTGACAATTTCTGTGATATGGAAAATAAATGTTGGCCTTCTCTGCTTACTTTCAAAACTGCTCATCAAAATAAGCTTGATAATAAGTTTTCTTCATTGTGCAATAAGCAAAAAAAGTCTCAATTTTCAAATAAGAATCTATCGAATGAGAACTGCATCGTTAATCTCTCCTCTCATATCTTAACTCCTGAACAAAAAAGTGTTTTAGATCTTGGTTAAATTTTTCTCAGTCTTGCAAACCTTCTCTCACCAAATTGATTGCTCCTATTGAGTCTTCCTTTAAACATAGTAAAGTCACTCCTTTTCAAAAAGAAACTCTTCGTCACATCCTTGCTGATACTATTTCTAATAATAACTCAAAATATAAACCTAATATTTCACGTTCTCAATATATCGCTCTCAATGAGCTTAAGTCCAATGATAATCTTATTATTACTAAAGCTGATAAAGGTGGTCAAATTGTTCTTATGGATAAAAAAGATTATTCTGATAAAGTTTATGCTCTCTTATCTGAAAAATTCATTTCGATTCGAAATTGCTTCAGTACTTCGGCCTGCCAATTTTATTCCTTTACGTTTAAAAATGAGTTAGAAAATGTGTCAGACAGTTTTGCGTTGTTGTGCAGGTCATTTGAGAACTACGCTAATCAGTAGCGCTCTGTCTTGAGACGATGAATTGTCGAGGGCGAGTAGTAGGAATATGTAGCCTGTGCAAGACTCTGATTTTATTAGGTCAGGCTAATTCGTGTCATTAGACGCTTGAACACAAATTTTCATATGTGTTGATCATGAATAGATTCCATGTGAATATTCCAATCTCAGTCACAATCTCAGTCAAAGCGTGGTAACGGCGAGTATTAGGAATTTGTAGCTTGTGCGCGACACTGCTTTTAAAAGTGCAAGGCTAATTAGTGTCATATGACACTTGATTACAGATTTGCTTATGTCATGAACATTTTCCAGATACATTTTTAATTCACAATACGAACCATTATTATTTTTGAACATTAAAAGGTGCATACAGTATTCAATAATGTTTTAGACTGATCCTAATTTTGTGTTCTGTGATCCATATGCAAACGTCCCTTCTAAGGCATTATTTGCAGCTGCAACTTTTAATGTTGAGATTTTGAATTATTTTTATATACCATAAAATATTTCGTTCCACAGTGAATATTAATCTGCCAATCAAATATCTCAAAGAATCGTGAATGTTTTTTAATAGGGTTTTAGTTTTGATCTAAATTTTTAAATTACCCGTTATTTCAAGCAATATAATCTATGGAACATATTGATACATATATCAATATTCAATTGAAATGTGAAAAAAATATATTTCTTTGAAATACACTATATTGCCAAAGGTGACCGGTCACTTGCGATTTTAGACGTTTTGTTAACTATCTAAAAAAATACATGAGGAATTAACCTGAAACTGCAGGTGTGTAAACAGTATAGTAACGGTTATATATTTCCGCGAAGACTTATTCCCGAAACCCCATAGGGGACTGTCAACAAATTGAAGCAGAAGGAATATCTTTTGCATAACCCTGTAAAAACTAATGTAGCAAAGGCGTTCAAACTTGAGATTATAAATAAGTGGCTTATTGTAATACACTGTGTTCATTTTTATGAGGATAACATGTATACTCGTAGAGAAATTAAGGTTTTTATAAAAACAGTCCCAAATTTCGCCAAGTTTTTTGCTTATATTTTGCAGAGTTCTTAATATAAAAAAAAGTTCTTTTCAGAAAATATGACAAACAACATTGTACATAATACTCTGCAATCAGAATTAAAAAATAATAAAAATTGGATGAAAAATGAGCAGGTTTACTAAAAAATGTTTCACTGCGGATGCGCGAATGCGATCAAAATATAATATGCATAATGTATTAGCTAAGTGTGTAGAGCAACTTTTGTGAAAGTCTCAAAATCATAGCTTGAAAATTCTGAAAATTATCGTTGATAGAATAAGCTCGAAATCCGTTGTTCCCAAAAGGAAGCAAAAAGATGAGGGGTTGTATCCAAATATAGTACGTGCAATATTGTGTACGCTATTTTGGCACTAATCAGCAGATGTTTTTATAAAAACCTTAATTTCTCTACGAGTATACATGCTATCCTCATAAAAATGAACACAGTATATTACAATAAGCCACTTATTAATAATCTCGAGTTTGAACGCTTTTGCTACATTAGTTTTTACAGGGTTATCCAAAATATATTCGTTCTTTTTCAATTTGTTGACTGTTCCCTAAGGGGTTTCGGAAAAAATCTTCGCGGAAATATATAACCTATACTATACTGTTTACACACCTGCAGTTTCAGGTTAATTCCTCATGTATTTTTCTAGATAGTTAACAAAACGTCTAAAATCGCAAGTGACCGGTCACCTTTGGCAATATAGTGTATGCACTTATGATATACATTGTCTGCAATCCAAATAACATGCTAAAAATTTAGAAAATCGTAGGTTTTTTTTAAATTTGCAGATATGTTTTTCTTTTCATCTATATTAGTAAATGTCTGAAAACATTGAAAAATGATAAGAACTATAAAACATATAAAATAAAAGATATACGAATATATAAAATACAAATATGTAATAAAATAAAGATGTTAATAAAAATGAAAAATATACTAAAGATAAGAAATTTTACTATTTTGAAACTTGAGTTACTAGCTTACTAAACTTTATTCAGCTACTAGAATTATTTTTGATCCTCTTTGGTTAGGAAATATATTTCTTCAGACGAAGCAAGTAACGATTTAAACCTCATCTATTTCCTATAGTTGCATGAAATAGTTTTATACTATGTTTCGAAAGTGTATCCAAATGACATACTAAAATTTAGTAAAAATGCAAAGTTTTATGAAATTTATAGATAAATATATCGAAATATCAATTTTAATGTTTGTTGATAAATGTTAAAAAGTATTGAAAAATGAAATATTCTATTCTTTTTCAAATCTTTTTAGCTTATGAAAAAGTTTTTTGCAAATATTCCAATCATTTTTCAACATTTAGCATTACAGATTAAAGTTGTTTATTATTGCAGTACGTACAAACTTAAAAAAAAAACTTGCATGTCAACAAATTTTTACGATTCTTTCTTGTCTTTAGTCATAAAATATATTCCTTTAGACGAAACAAGTACAGAATTAAACGCGGACTGTTTTACAAAGTTGCATAAAATAAATTATACTATGTTTTACTCTGTTCTCAGACACGATTATAAATCCGCCACCGTGGCTGGAATTTTGATTTATGTTCCAGAGCTGTAACCAAACAGCGAAGTCATAGGGTGTGTTGGGGGGTGGGCTGAAAATTTTTTGTAGAACTAATTCTGAATTTTACCATGTTTGATAATAAAACACTGTGACTGATTTTTTTAAATTTCTGTTTATGTAATTTTTGGTGCGTTTCTGAGTTTTGACATTTTAAAGTGTGTTTTAATCAAAAGTTTTAAAAATTTATTTTTTAAATATTAAAATCGTATGAGGGTTAGCGCAGGGCTCAGCTCACCCTGCCCCCATCTGGTTACGTACCTGTTATGGCCTTTATTTTGATATTAGCACTGTAAACACCATCCTTACACATGAATAATATAAACACGTTATAAATCCCAACCAAGATCATATTTGTAAATGATTAACACACAAGAACAAAAATATAAGGAACGATGAGAAGACTTTAAAATTTTCAGTTTGAGTTAGTAACTTTCTAAACTTTATACAGTTACTAAAATTATTTTGAATCCTTAAAGAAATTAGAAACAAATCTCATCACTTTCATCAGTTGCATAAAATAGATTTTCTTGTAGTTAGAAGTGGGTTTTCTTTTTTTCTCCAGATGGTGAGCAATAAACACTACTATAGTTTTCATAGAAATTAAATAGCAATTATCTTCATCAGGCGACTATCAATCATCAAAGAATTAAAAATCTCCTTGCAAAATATATTTTGCTCCTGCCGGGAAAGCTAACTCTCTGCTACTAACCACTTGATGAAGGGAGATGATAACTGGTTGCTCTCGAAACTATGGTAGTGTTGTTTACTCACCATCTTCAGAAAATATAAGATCTACTTCTATATACTTTTTAGATCACAGGCTATCAAAGCCTGGGAGCTAATGTGCCCGCAAGTTCTGTATGTAAGTACGTATGTATGTATGTACGTATGTATGTACGTAACACGATAACTCTTGATAGAAATATACGATTTACGTCAATTTTGTAAATAGGTTCATTCTGATAAAGCGTTTCCCTGATTAATTTTGGAGAATCATTGGTTAAGTATAAAAGGGGGGGGGAACGGGGGCTACCCCCCTTAATTTAGATAAATGGGTTTTTCATGCAGAATTATCCGATTTGCTTCAAATTTGGTATATAGGTTTATTCTGATAAGGCGCTTCCCTGATTAGATTTGGGAGTTCATTCGTTAAGTATAAAGGGGGGAACGGGGGGCTAAACCCCCTTAATTTAGATAAATGTTTTTTCCATGGAGAATTATCCGATTTGCTTCAAATTTGGTATACAGGTTTATTCTGATAAGGCGCTTCCCTGATTAGTTTTGGGGGTTCATTGGTTAAATATAAAGGAGGGGACGGGGTAATCCCCCCCTTAATTTTTATAAATTGGTTTTTCATGCAGAATTATCTGCTTTGCTTCAAATTTAGTACACAGGTTTATTCTGATTAAGCGCTTCCCTGATTAGATTTGGAGGTACATTGGTTAAGTATAAAGAGGGTAAAAGGGGGGGATCCCTCCCTTAATTTAGCTAATGGGTATTTCATGCAGAATTATGCGGTTTGCTTCAAATTTGGTATACAGGTTTACTGTCGTTTCTTTATTTTTCATCATTATTCTTTGAAATATGGGTATAATATATACTTAGTGTGAATAGCTTGTGATCTCAATGCCATCAGTTTAACTCTGCAGTTTTCTTTTTATTATATTATTTATTATCACCTATCATATGTTTCTCCTGTGTAGAGAGACTAGATATATTTCAACTTTAGTTATTAACTTAACTTACTATATTCATCGACTAGAATTATTTTCATACTATTTATTTAGGAAACACATCCCTTCCAAGTAAGCGCGAAAAAAAAATTAAACGTGGTCTGTTTCTCACAGTTGCATACAATAAACTGTACTACTTTTTACTATGTTTTCAGACACGAAATATGTACAGATTGCAATGATAAGCAATTTTAATGACAAAGGTTAAAAAATATTGAAAACAGAAATTTTCTTTTGTTGTATAATTCTTTCAATCTTATTAAAACTTTTTTTTACAACTATTTCAATTGTTTTTAATACTTTTTAAGATAAGAGATTAAAATTCTCAGTATATTTTACCAACAGAGATTAAAATTTTTAATATTCCGATAGGGTTTCCACAAAATGAATATATTTCCTGACGAAAGATATCAAAATAATTCTTATAACTTAATAAGGCTTAAAAAATTACTATTTCACGTTGCAAACAATTTAATTTTCTATTTTTGTAATTCTTTCATTCTCATTAAAAATATTTTTGCAAATATTCGTATGTTTTTCTAATACTTTTAACGTATACTAACACAGATTAAAATTGTTTAATAATGCAATATCTAAATTAAAAAAAATATCTATCGTATGTTAATTAAAGTTAAATATGTTTTGATATCTTTAGAGAGAAAATATAATCCTTTATACGAAACAAGAAAATAATTAAATGCGGTCTTTTTCTTACAATTGTATAAAATAAATTATATGCACTGTTTCACCCTGTTTTCAGACACGATTAAATAAGCCTCTGTGGCTGGAATTTTGATTTATGGCCATTCGTTGGATATTAACACTGTAACTCCATCCTTACACACGAATAATCTAATCATGTTACAGATGACACACAAGATCCCATTTGTTAGCCATTATCACACAAGAACGAAGATACAAGAAAATATGAGAATAATTGATACTTTTTAACTTACAGGTTTTGGTTCGTAACTCTTTTACTTTTAGAACACATAGCGCAAGGAAAGTATTGTAATCATGATATGTGTTTGAACACGATAACTCCCAAACGGTACTTTCAATTGTTAGGCGAATATGTTATAAACTCTGTCGCAAGAACTTTATAGATTTTCATACAAATCGGCCAGCGGATTAGGCATTTAAACCCTTTCTAGACCATTCTAAAAATTTTTTGTAAATTGTAACCGTTTCTAAATTAAATCCCCAAGGAAATATAGCAGCGTATAAATGATAACTATTTCGATGTAATTAAGCATTAGTATCGTAGAGGTAACGTCTCCAGTTTCAAAACGGTAGGTTTAACGATCGAATCCAACTGATTCCACTGTGTCAGAAATTTATATTATATATATATAAATTACTTTCTGGACACCTACATCAGTGTTTGGAAAATCGAGTGGAGTCACTCCAGATTTTTTAGGAAATATATACGTATAGAGAATTATAGAGACGAACAAACTAAAGAATTAAATCTGATCTGTTTGGCTGGTTCTATAAAATGGATTATCGTATGTTTAGAAGTTTTTTTTTTTTTCTCAAGATGGTGAGTAAAACACCTACTACAGTTTCGAGAGCAATTAATTAGCAGAATTCTTCTTCAATTGACTATTATTCATGAAATAATTAAATTCCTTCTTGCGGGATATGTTTCAAGTTTTTCGGGAAAACTACTGTCTGCAACTTATCGCCTGATGAAGAAAGCTGCTAATTAATTGCTCTCGAAACTTTAGTAGTGTTTTTTACTCTCCATCTCGATAAAAAAGAATATATGCTTGTATAATTTTTTCGTATTCTGTTATCTATTATCACCTATTGTATGTTTCTTCCTGTTTGGAGAGATATAAATATATTTCTCTTTTAGTCAGAGACTCATTATAATTTATTCATCAACTATGATACCTTTTATTTAGGATTATTTTCTTTCCACCGAAACAAGAAAAGAATTAAACGTGGTCTGTTTCGCACAGTTGCATAAAATAAATTATACTATCTGTTCGCAGACACGATTATAAATCCGCCACTGTGGCTGGAATTTTGATTTATGGCCGTTCTTTGGATATTAGCACTGTAACTCCATCCTTACACGCGAATAATCTAAACACGTTATAGATGACACCCAAGATCCTATTTGTAAGCCATTAATATTCATAGCTTGTAGACAGTAGATTGTGTGCACTGGAAGTTTTTATAGATTAATTAAAGAAGCAAAAATCGGTTCTTTCATTGAAAAGTTTTATTTGTATATTTATTTTAAATAATGAAAAATGATCCGTAACTATATTTAGCCTCAAAATTTGCATAAATTTAGGAGGAGTCATTGACACGGGAGCAAGTTTTTTCTCTTAATTTGCCTCCAGCAAAGGCTGTTGCCGAATCACACCTGCCTTCGTCGGTGTACACTAGAAATTTGACCTGACTGATCACAGTGATCGGAATATTATTCCACATTTTAAATTCCTTAGACATCTCCTTATGTCTTGAATATTTAAAAGTAACGTAGACAGGATTTATAGAGTTCGCCGAATAACTTGCGTCTAGACTCTTTTTTCAAGTGTAATAAATCCAATAAAATTATTCGAAATTTAAGATACGTACCAGTTTTGAAGTTTGGTGTATAAATTGTATGCTCTGAATATACATTGTTTATTTAAACTGGGACAGCATGAATTGTTTCGAAAATTGTCTCATAATTATCTTTAATCACCATCTTATTTAAATAAAATACACACTTTGTTCGGCCGAGGAGTTAAGTCACTCTTTTCGGTTATAATAAATTGAAAAAATAAGAAAATAGATAAAATTACACAGGCCTACAATGAAAATTATTTATTTTATGTGAAGGGTGTTTCTGATGTAATTTTTTATGCTGATTTCAGAAAAAAATACTAAAAAAAATTCTGTTAGTACAGTTTTGGCATAAATTGAGAATTTATGAATTGTTTCTAAATTAAAAATTTAGTCATAACATCCGAATTTCTAATAGGAAAATTATAATTGTACTCATAAACACAACAAATACTAGTAAATATCATAGCCGACTATACTGTTTGTATTTGTCTTAAAAGAAGAGAACAGCGGGATAAAAAAAATATGAAATAAAAACTTAATTACCCTTAACAGATAATCCCTCCCCCCCCCCGCGCTTACCCTATATTGTCTTTTAAAAATTCTGTTTCTAATTTCAAAGCTGCTGGAATGAAAATGACGTCATTTTGATAACTAATATAAAATACGGGATGATTCACTACCAGTGAGGAAACCCTTTAGAGGTGATAGAGGACAATGCAAGAAACAATTTTTGTATAGGAAAGCTGGGTCGCAATCCACTTATTCAGACATAAATACAGAGTGTCTCACTTTAAGTTGAACCCAGATTTTTCTTCACAACTTTAAGAGTAATGAAGACAATTTGTTAATATTTTCAAAAGACTTGTTTTATATGTGTGGAATGATATGATATCACAGGCAGGACACTGTAATTAGTTCAATGACCCATACTGTGAGCTACATCCCAAATTACTTAGTGTCTAGATCAGTGTTGGTTGGATGCAGATCGTAGCCATTTCCAGAAATTCTCGAAAAATTATCACATTTTATAGAAAGCAAAGTAAGAAAATATCGGTAAAATATTTTCATTATTGTTAAAATTATAAACAAAAAACCATTTCGGCCTGGAGTGAGACACCCTGTGTTTATGACTGAATAAGTGGATTGAGATCCAGCTTCCCGATACAAAAAATTTTTGTTTTAGTGATATCTATCACCTTTTAAAGTTTGTCGCACTAGTAGTGAATCACCCTGTATTTTAGTTTTTTGAATTAAGATAAAGGCTTTACAAAAAAAAAATCATTTTTATCCAATAAAGCATTTTACTCTTACTGCCTTTCTGAAACGTTTTAACTGCCATCTTTAAAAAATAATTGATTGAAAATAGTATATGCTTTACAAAAAATTGAATTCCTTGTGAACAATGAGCAAAAATTGTCTAGCTAAATGCAAGTAGTGTAAATCTTCTTCCTTGATTATATAAAACTGAAAAAAAAATGTATTATGTAAGGATTTTTAAATGTCAATATGTCGGCAGATGGTTAATGGTTCTGTAGAATAAATTAATTTATTAAGTTTGGATGTGTGAAAATATGTGTTTAATTTTTGGAATTTTCTTGGAAAACATCACGTAATTTTTTAAATGCGATCAAATCTGAAGTTAACAGTTTCAATTGTGTAACAGAATTTATGCATGGTAGAGTAACGAAACAATTCATACGAGTTGTAATTTTCCCATTTGAGTGAAAATGTGTCCAGGCTGGGACTTGAACCCAGAACCTTTAGCTTAAATTGCCAATGCTCTTCCAATTGAGTTATCCGGACAACATCCCAACCAACACAATATTCATCCAGAACCACCATTTGGTCATGACATCTGAACTGTTATTTGAAACAGCACATCAGAATAAACTGCAGGTAAAGAGACTCCAACAAACTATGGATGAGTAATTACACTATAATTATTTTCAACACAAACAAATCATTGGTAAATAATTCATACGAGTAGCGGAATGTCTGGTATTTCCTAGATGTCATGCCTATGCAATTGAGTTTTTTCTGATTTACTTTAGGCCTAACATCTAGGAAATTTAAAGACAGACTGAAAGAACATATCGCGAAAATAAAGTATAGTAAACACTCAACAGCTGTATCAAGGTTAAACCAAAAACAAGACATCGACAGAGATTTCAGTAAAGCAAGAATCATAGCCGTCACATTACTCCGCATCAATAATCAGAGAATATTTAGAGATTTTAACTCAGGGAAGGAACACTTGCAATGACATGCTCTCATACACTATATCCAGGATCTGGTAAAGCGCACTAAATATCTCTGTCGATTTTGGAACGTAACTATCGAATTTTCCCCCTTCCTCCCCCTCTCCTTTGAAATAGACTCGTCTCCGGCTATTTAACCAAGGAACATTCATGAACATTCACACCTCCGAAATTCCCCTGATGATGACTTTTTTGTAACAGTTGAAAGCCTTGGGTTGTAACATCTTTTGACGGTTTTTATGTTTTAAAAACATTTTATGTATTTTTAGCACCTTTTTAGTAAAATAAATAAGAAGTTTCAATTCTTATATATTTTATAATCAAGGTGAACGTGACGCCCAAAAATTATAGTTAAACTATCTTTTTATAATCTTTAGTATTTAACAAAATCTTATTATTGATTATTTCGGGAGGTCCTTTTTTTCACATCCTAAACTTGGTGCAAGTAATGAAAGTCTTAAAGTTTGCACACATTTCAAAGTAGGAAGAATCGCAGGTAAATATTGTATTTATCTTTTTGTCGACGTCTGTATATTTTAAATGAAACAGGTAACATTAAATTTTCTTTAAACACTTGCAGACAGGAGTAAACGATAGAACCAGGGTGTTTTCTTTTACTGCCTTTTTTCTATCACGACTACGTTTATGATTTATAACAGGACAATATTAGAGTTTTGAAATTTCTTCATTTAAATTTTCACAAGTTATTTTTAAAAATATTTCCTCTTTACTTATGCTTTTTAAAAATATTATACAGAAGATTTTTTTTATTTAATTCAAGCAAACAGAGCCCGACCTTCACAATTTAGGATCCAAGTCACATCTTGATTTTTAGACCTCGGCTTGTATTAGGTTTTCTGTTCCGTGTGTTGTGTATTTAAAACTTTGTATTCGTTAGTTGCCAACATTTGAATGAAATTTAGATGATTATTAAATATTATAGTATATATTAAAGTTTAGTATATATTAAATCTATGCAGTTTCCAAGTACATTGTAATCTAATGGAAT
Organism: Maratus michaelseni; assembly: GCA_963931845.1. NCBI lineage: Eukaryota > Metazoa > Arthropoda > Arachnida > Araneae > Salticidae > Maratus > Maratus michaelseni. The sequence goes on from OZ007586.1 coordinate 422,431,543, forward strand.
ATTTAAAATGAGCTATGTCGATTTGGAACTTCAAACATTTTTAACGCTCAAGGCGTTTACCTTACGGGCCTAAGAGAAAATCAGGCCCTGGAAAGAAATTAATGTTCAATAAAACTTACTTGCTGAGCTTTATTGAACGTAAAGCCCTGGTAGTTTAAACGATGCTAGAAAAGATCTAGTTTTGTTTAAACTACAAAACATGCCCTAGAATTACGAATGAGTTTTTCCTTTATTTCTACTAATTCTCGAAAAAATATCTTTTACTTTACATACGTAAAAAATGATTTTGCATGAAAAAGTTTTTCGTGTACATATATGTGAGATATATCATGCAAAATATCGATTCACAAGAACATAAGAAAAACTGTTCCTTATTCTTTAATAAAATATTCTAGAAGCCTTGCCAGACTTGCATTTATTTTATAGGTCTATACACGTTCTACTCTACCTGATAAAGGAAGTTATAAATCAATTGCTCTTCAAACTACAGTCGTGTTTTCTCTGTTTTTCTGGAAGTTTGAGAAGTTTTTATTAAATAATTTGATTTAGTGCCTCTATTTTATACTCTTTCTGTATTTATTATGCAGTACTCCTTGAAAGTTTTTTTATTGACTATGACCATTAATTTAAGCTCATGGAGACAGATCGGGAAATACAAATGCATATTTATGTGAATATACAAGGTGGTCGTGATTAAACTGACAGTACTCAGCGTGTTCTGCAGCGCAATCTAATTGGAAGAATGGAGCCAAATTTTGTCGGATGATTAAAGAAGACGGGAAACGAAGGATTCCGTAAAAATAGTTCCAAAATTCACCGGTAGGAGATATGCGGCGCTGTGTAACAGGACAGATAGTTTAAAAAAATGAAGAATCAATACTGAAATAAAATTACTCTGTACTTACCACATTTAAGGATTTAATTCAAGTTCAATATTGCAACAGTTTTTAAAAAGCTGAAAATTTACATAAACACGGATAAAGTCAGTTTATTTGCAATTTCACTCGCTCAGTCCCAAAGAAAGAAGAAGAAAACAAGCCTATTCAAATTTCACGTTACACCCTTTGGCACAGTGTCAGCTTTTTGGGCTTTAAAAGGCAATATATTACTTTTAGAAACAATTGGATTGAAAGTAATGCGCAATAATGTCTCCTTGTTTTGCCGAGCGTGATTTGTTTGCCAAATTCTTTTACCTCAACCAATGCAACTCTTCGTGATTTTATAAAGCACAAAAAACGCTTAAAGGTAACAGTCCTTTGCCAGTTAATGGCTTAAAAGCAATGGTTGAGTAGTTTGAGAGAAATGATTCTCTGAAAGTTTAATCAGACAGAGGACGAAACTCGTACCACAGGATACAATCGAAGAATTTACAACGGCGATTGTCAACACAGCACAAGACAATATTGCTCGCACTTCTAGCGCTCGTGGGGTAATTCGGAGTCTGGATATGCCTTATTGTACAGTATGAAAAATCTTATGAAAAATTATCCACTTCTATCCGTACAAGATCAGCCGTGCGCAATAGTTACGTCACACCAACCATTATAAGCGGTTGACTTTTCCTCTAACCTTTTTTGGCGGATTGGAGGTGGATGATGCTTGGCCGTGGAAAAGCTTATGGGGAGAAAAGGCACACTTTTACCTGAATGCATGTGTAAATATCCAGAACTTCCGAATTTGGGATTCCAATTCATCAAATGCATTCAAAGAATTTCCCCTCACAATCACAATAGATAACTTCTGGTGTGATTTCACAGCAGAAATTATCATAGATCCATACTTCTATGAGAACATGACTCCGAAAGTACCAGTAACCTGTCCTGTTACCGGAGAGAAACATCGCCACATGTTAAACAACTTTGTGATTACGTCACTTCAGCAAAGACAATGCCTGAAGAAAATCATTTTCGTGAAAGATGAAGCATTTCCACACATTTATTTGCGAGTATAGCAGCTTCTACAACAGAAGGTCATAGAACTAGTCATTAGTCGCTGCTATTCAATTGCATGGCCGCCTCGGTCCACTATCTTGTCCCATGCGACTTTCGGCTATGGGATTACCCAAAGTCCAAGATCTATCTCGGAGACGTCCCAGATCTGGCTACGTTGAAGGATAACGTATCACGGGCTGTACGGAACATTCCTGCAGACATGTTACTACAGAACCTAGAACACATAGTGTGGAAAACGGCTACAAAATAGTAATAAAAAATTGAATCCGATAAATGTAGAACGATGCTGAAAAGTTAACGGGTCGATCGCAGCGACATTTTCTAGCAGTGGCGTAGACAGAATGGAGGTCCAGATGGTTTGGATACCGCTACAATGTTTTTGCCTTATCCAATCGGAGAATTTTCTGCGATATTGAAGGCGGAGAAAACTTTATAATATTACTGGTTTCCAGAGCATTTGGACTCCCCTCTCTGGCTACGCCACTGTCTGCTAGCTCTTTTCAACGCGAACATTGTACAAGAATCGAACTGAGAAAACGTTTCAGCTGGTGGTAAATATTTTAAATAATTAAATTATACCCTATTTCCTTTAGCTTGGATAGTGATTTTCATAAGCTTTGAAAATATGAATGATATTGATCATGGCCAAAAAACGTGATACGCATTCTTTTGTGCCTGGTTGCAGTACTCGATACAAGACAACAAACTAAAAACTATCCCTATTTAGCATACCAAAGGATGAATCTCTACTGGAAGAGTGGAAACGATTAATTCCCTGATATGATAAAAAACTAACTTCAAAATCAGTTGCATCTGAAATGTACACTTACAAAAAGATTTTATAAACAGAAATTATGTTCATGTTGTGAATAGTGAAACTGTTTCTTTTGCTAGAGGGAAATCTATTTTTAAAGCAGATGTCGCTGCGATCGCCCTATTCTTGTACCGCATCGTTGCACGTTTCTCGGCTACAATTTTTTAGCACTTTTTAAAGCATTACCAATTTGGCTTTTTTTAAATTCCGAAATTTCGCATTCATACCAGAAATTCCCTATAATGTTCTTTTCCTTACTTAATGGCAGATATTTCGTAACTTCTTAAAGTAAAAATTCTTGTTTCAGAATTTCCGGTTTGAATTCAAAAATTTTGAATTAAAAAAACGGTAAAACCGTTTTCCAAACTATGTATTCTAGGCGCTGTAATGTTACTTTCTGCTGTTGCGAATGCTGTGCACAGAATGCAATATGTGGTCCACAAAAACATCGGACACATTGAACCTGTGATAAATAAAAGGTAATTTTATTTCAGTATTCATTCTGCATTTTTTAAACTCACTTTTCTATTACACAGCACCACATATCCTCTAGCGGTAGTTTTTGAATCTATTTGTTTTCGCGGAATCCATCGTCTCTTGTCTTGTTTAAACACTCTACAAAATTTGGCGCCATTCTCGCAATTAAATCGCGCTACAGAAGACGCTGGGCATTGTCAGTTTAATTCCGGGGCCCTCTGCTATAACAAGCGAGGGTAACGAAAAAGAAAGGCTACCGCGGTGCTTTACGCGTATCTTTTTTTACAGACCGCCGGAGTCACGTGATGCTCGAATGCACCAATGCAGGTGTACGAAAAGAGCATCACGTCACTCTAGCAGTCTGTAAAAAAAGATAAGTGGAATGCACCGCGGTAGCCTGTCTTTTTCGTTAGTCTCGTATAACAAGCAAGTGGAGTCACCTTGTAGTTCGATTTTCATATTTATGTAATGTTTTCCTCAGCATATAAGGAAATATAAATTTTATTATCATAAGCAAAGAAAATATGCTAGAAAACTCTTAATAGGAATATATGCAAAGAAGTTATATTCAAAATTAAAATGTTGAAAGTAAATTTAAAAGCTTTTTATCTGAAAACTCCATTTGCACTTGCCTTGACCTTGATATTATATTTTCTTTACAAGGTCGTACTTTTTATTAAGTCAAATTTAATTCCTCCTGAGCAATTATTATTTTATGACTGTTAAAAAACAATTGTATCGAAATCAATACTTCATAAGTAATCTTGTATCAGAACTAAACTCCTGCAATTTTATGTGCAAAGTTATTTAATGGAATGACAACGTTTTTTTTTCTGACCAAAGCTGTGAGCTCGTGTGTTTTTTTCTGACGTGTATCGTTCCAATGTTTGCAAACATACAGTGTTTAACTAAAATTTGATACAGTCCATTTTTTTTAAATGTTAGAGTAATTCATGAGTGTAAAGTAATTTAATATGTAACCAGTGATTACATTATTGGTTACGTCGCCGAAACTGATGATTTTATTCAAAAGTGAGGGAAAAGATATGAAGGTATTTTTTTGTGCTGAACCATAATGGGGTTAGCGTTCCGGTCATTGTGAAATGTTATTTAGATAGAGAAGATACTTCATTTATATAAGTCATCTCTACTGTTTGATGAGTTTCTTCTTCTTCTTTTTTTTTTTTTAACAATTGGAAAAATGGTTGTTGCTTTCGGTCGAGAATGGACCAAATGATGTTCGCATTTTACTATTTTAAGTGTTTTTAACGAAATTCTGTAACTTTAGAAGAATTTAGCTTTGAATAGGCAATAGAAATGCATAAAATCGTTACAAAAATGTTAAAGTTACAAAAAGGATAGATTCAAATTATCAGATATGAAAAATAAAGTAGAAATTTGGTACTTTCGTGTTATTTTGTTTCTGTTTTCATTAATGTATTGTAAATTATGTACTTTCGTGTTTATAGCGGCCCCTAAGGATGAATCACCAAGCGACCAAGATTTATCGCCAAATTATAAAGCATGTATGACATAATAATATATGATATATATATAACATTTCTTGACGTATGTGGCCAAGTTATAGTCATATATGATGCATATATGATGTATATATATGACATGTGTATATAATGTATATACGACATATAAGACGTAAATAATATGTGTATAATGACGTATATGGCACATATAGGAGTGTTTGAAATATATATATGTGTATATAGGTTGCATATATTATATATAAGCTTTGCGATGATCTTGGCAAAATCATAACTGCAACCTTGGCATAATCATAATTGTGGGGGCCGCTATAACACGAAAGTACGGTATTTTTTTTTTTTTTTAAGCTTTCGGAATATTTTCTCAATGGTTATTGTAATTTGTTAAATTATTATTATTATTATTATTATTATTTTTTTTGTTCATTGTGAAAGAGTTTACAGGTGATTTAGTTTTTAAAAAAAGTATTAACATCTAATGTTACAAAATTAGGAAACAAGATTACTAGTTGTATTAATTAAGCTAACTCTAATCCACTTACTTTATTTGAAAATAAAATTGGAAAGTTATATGAGAAATTACATTAAAGAAGAAAGAATAATTCCTTCTCATGTCTGCACTTCTGCATTTACACTTAAAAATGTAGCCGTTAGATATGTCTATTATTAATTCATAGATTCTACAATCGGCGTATGTATTGTCTAAATCCTTGAGATAATTTTCTGTTCCCAGTAAGACTAACTTTTGCTCTCTCGCAACCCTATATCGCTATGCATTGAGGATGCAATTTTTCATAGATATCTCATTTGGTTATTTTTATATCATCACTGTCTTCTGTATCTCTCTGCATATTTTATCGCCAACTCGGTAATTCTTCAAAGGAATTTGGCGAAAACCGCATGCCAAATATGTACCAGCTGTCAAAGACTTTGAAGTAATTATTAATAGCAATTCTGTTCCTGATCTCGTTGGAAAATGTAGCCTCTAAAGGCGCTCTGTGCTTGGTCGGGTCACTCCCGATGGGTCATGTAATCGCCCAACACTAATTACCATTAAACATCTTCAAAATGCCACTTTTGAGTTCTCCTAAATTAGTCTCTTCACGTGCCTGTGTTGTTGCTTGAACGCAATCTTCTATAATCTATCCCTTGATGCATCTGAAATCTTCTCCTTCAATATATTGCTATGGATTACGGCCATTAACGAAAAACTCTACTACAGAACTGGGTATTCCGTGTCCATGAAGAGCATAAGAGACTCTGTGGCTGGGAGTGACCCAAACGGACACAAAGTGAACTAAAATGACTGAACTATCGTACATGAACGTTCTTTAAAAAAAAATTGTCCTACATTTTAAATAGTGTTATTAAATAAATTTATATGCAGTTGTTATTTTGAAGGTAAACCAGTTAAATATGTTTTCCATACATTTTTCTCAGTTGATTTTTTTAAACTTTTTAAATGAGAATTCATAGGACTATTTTCTCATGTGTATACATTGGCATTTTCCCGTTATGTCTTATTTCAAGTAAGATTTGATAATTTTTAAAATCATTTTTCTGTGCAAATAGTAGATAATTTAGATATTTTTGTGCTAATAATACTGTTTTTTTTTTTTTTTTTTTTTTTTTTTACTGTGCTTTTTGATACACATTTTTACAGAATTAAACAAAATAGATGATAAAAATAATAGAAGAAATAGCCTTCCACATATTTCATGTCATATATTAGTATGAATTATGCATTTTTTTTTCTTTTTTTTTTTCGTCACAGGTTTTGTGAAGGTAATATTATGCATTTGATAGTTTATTTTTCCATTTATTGTTTTGGTAAATATATTACAGTCAAACATCACATTTTTAAAAAATCTTATTTAACTTAATATATAAAATATAATTTTTTTTTTTGGTTTGCTGTAATACTTTTGACACTGTCAATAACGCATTTTTTTAAATTACTCGAAATATGCATTTTGCATGCGTTATACCTTGTGCATGTGATAAATTGGGTTAAATATATATTAGAACTTGATATGTTTTTTGAAATTCATAGATATTATAATTATATATATATATATATATATATATATATATATATATATATATATATATATATATATATATATATATATATATATATATTAGGACACAGTTCATTTTTGTTTTTAACAATATTTTTGACGCAATATTTTTTGTTTGCACTTTTTTATATTAATTTTACATTCTGGTCCTTTTTTTCTAAAACTGAAATTAAACTTTAAAATTTTTGTTATTGTGTCTAGGTAAGTACTGTTTATGGTGAATTCTATATTTTTCATTTATTTTATACTTTTGTTCATTTTACCTGTGTATTTTGGTTATATCTTGCTGCCATATTTTTAAATTCTCATTTTTCGGGAAACTAAATATAACTTAAGTTCTTTTAGATTGTTTTTTTACTCCCAATATCTCTTCCAATTTTGCATGTTGCTTACTTTTGACAAATATGGCTCATAAAAAGGTGCGTAAAAATAAATCTAAGACCAATTTTGAGAAAATTGCACCTAAACAAACCAATGCATCTGAAAATACTACACCTGTTTTAGATCAAATTAATTTCGGTAGCGAAATTGCATGGTCTCATTTGTTTAGAGATACCTTAGAAAATGCTGCGCAATTAATTTCCTCTGAAGCAGAAAGTCTTTATAAACAGATTAATAATCAGGACACTTTTACTAAAAATTTAGGTGATTTTAAAACTTTGGTGCAACATCAATTTCATTATCTTTTGAAATATTACAATGCAGTTGTCTTATTAGAACATGCTAAAAATGTACGGGCGAAGGAAAATTTGCTTACAGTTGATTACTTATAAGAAATGATTGAGAATCCACAATTTTTACTTTTTTCATTCATTTATTACAATTTAATAGTGTCTTTTACATGTATGTATATTTTTACCTTTGTAACTTTTGTATTGTATTTTAGTGTTTTGCTTTATAACTATATTTATACTTCTTGCATCACTACTAAAAGATTTAAACTTCATCAAAAAAAAAAGAAAAGAAAAAAAAGTTTTTGAGAAGAATTGATGATGTTTATATTTTTATCTTCTCTATTCTTATGACCATTCTTGATATTTATAAAAAAAATTGAAAAAAGGACTTTACCTTTGTTCCTGGCGCCAGAAGATAAATTTTAGGATATCCATTTTTATATGAATAGAAATAAATAAATAAATATACCTCTATAAAAAAAGAAAAACATCGAAGTTGCAACTATATATATATATATATATATTTATATATATATGTATATATATATGCATGAATAAAGAAATTTAGAGGTTAAATTATGGCCATGCATATGTGATGCTATATTATTCCAATATTTGTAATGCCTATATTATTCAAATGTCTGTGATGCTTATATTATTCAAATACTTGTGATGCTTATATTATTCAAATTCTTGTGATGCTTATATTATTACAATATTGGATGTTTATTTTATTTTTCCTTGGAGTTCAGGTCATTACAACATGGTTTGAAAATGCAGAGAGACACAGTAAGTTTTTCTTAAGCCTTATGGTATAAATTTTTTTTCTTTTCTGGTTCGGGGGGTGATATATATAATGGAGTTTCCATTATATACTCTTATCTTAATAGTTAACTCTCTCTTCGTATTCAATATGCATTTAATTTAATTATTTTAAAATATATTCTAAATTTAATTTGTCTGTGCATCCCATTCCCTGCATTTAAATATATCTCTTTCTATCATTAAAGATATCGTTTTCATTTCAAAATTATCCTCCTACACTCGATTTCCTGCAGATGTAATTTTGCTCAATTAAAAATAAAGAAGAAAGAATAATTCCTTCTCATGTCTGCACTTCTGCATTTACACTTAAAAATGAAGCCGTTAGATATGTCTATTATTAATTCATAGATTCTACAATCAGCGGATGTATTGTCTAAATCCTTGAGATAATTTTCTGTTCCCAGTAAGACTAACTTTTGCCCTCTCGAAACCCTATATCGCTATGCATTGAGGATGCAATTTTTCATAGATATCTCATTTGGTTATTTTTATATCATCACTGTCTTCTGTATCTCTCTGCATATTTTATCGCCAACTCGGTAATTCTTCAAAGGAATTTGGCGAAAACCGCATGCCAAATATTTACCAGCTGTCAAGGACTTTGAAGTAATTATTAATAGCGATTCTGTTCCTGATCTCGTTGGAAAATGTAGCCTCTAAAGGCGCTCTGTGCTTGGTCGGGTCACTCCCGATGGGTCATGTAATCGCCCAACACTAATTAACATTAAACATCTTCAAAATGCCACTTTTGAGTTCTTCTAAATTAGTCTCTTCACGTGCTTGTATTATTGTGTGAACGCAATCTTCCATAATCTATCCCTAGGTGCATTTCAAATCTTCTCTCTCAATATATTGCTATGGATTACGGCCAATCAACGAAAACTATACTACAGGTATTATAACTGTCTTTTAAATAAACACAATGATAAAAACTGTAAGAATTTAAATAAGTTTAAAGTATGCCAAAAGCCTCATCATACTGTTTTGCATGTTCTAAAAGAATCTTCTAAGTCTCTAAGTAAAGACTCACAACGCAACGGAATTTCAGCTGAGACCAAATGAATCGGTAAATCAAATTTCTTACACAATCACCTTTTATTTTTTTAAACATTCTGTGTCGGGATTACATTAATTGGAAAATAAACAAACTCTTCTTTGTACAGCAATGATTAAGGTTTATGACTCACTAGATGATCTTTTAAATTTCCGCACTTTACTGGATAATAATAGTGAAGCCTTTTTCATAAGTGAAAATTCTATGTACAGATTGTGCTTGCCAAGGCAAGGTACTAAAATACAGTTTATATGTTTGGGTTCTTGAAACTAATGGTGAGGAAGACTTAAATTTTACTCCCCATTTTAATTCTGAAGTGAGATTTGGCACTGGAGCATTTAAGATAAGAAGGATAGCATAAAACGTGCCATATAGTTCTATTCCTTCAAATATTATGAAAACTTTAATAATTTCGTTCTGGACTCTCTATTCTTTGAACTAAGACCGGCATCTTACTAGGAGTTAACGTTTTCTTTACATTGCTTAAAGAAGGAGTTGTGAAACGAGGAAAAACGCTGTTCTTTGCTGTATGTTCTGAACTTGGAGGAATTATTACGGAATTATTACTCTTTTGATAAAAGTCAACATACATTTGCTGTTAATAATATTCAGTTACAATTAGATGATTTAGTTCAATAGTTGTGGATTCGTTCGAAATTCTAAGAAAGAACAGGAACGTGAAGACCATTTAAAAATACAATTATTTTCGAGATAGTTCTGGAAGATTTGTTGCAAATCTTCCATTTAAAATTGTACATCTCAATTAGGGGATACTAAGGAACTGGACATGCAGCGACTTCGTTCTCTAGAACACAGGCTTTCAAAACAATAGTCTATTTACAAAAACTGTCCAGAGAGCATGAAGGAATATTTGAAATTGGTTCATATGGAACGTATATCCAAATCGGAATCCTTGAATTGTTTGTTATTTTCCACATCATCCAGTAATTTGGGAATCAAGTGTGAAACATATTTATGAGTTGTTTTTCCCGCTTCTGCTAAATCTACTTCTGGTTTGTCTTTGAATGATATTCTTATGGTCGAACAATGGGAATTTTTCCCTATTCGTTTACAGCGAGCTGGTATCGAACAGAAACCTATTTTTAACGAGAAAATAGGAAAGTAAAGGTATAAAAATACATTGCAAAAATCTAGATTTTTAATGAGAAAAACTCTGATATAACGAGTAAAAATTTTTAAACACAAACAGTCCCGATATCCAATACTCTTTCTAAACAAAATGTTTTAATCAATGTGTATTCTTCACTTTTAACCTCTGTGCCCCAAATAATGAAAAAAATCACCTTTCAAAGCCTATTTTCTGATTTTTAGAACATACGTTAGAAGATGTGTGCAATCATTAAATAAATTATGTAAATATTTCTTTTATTAAAATTAATAATAAAATCGGTATTTATAGACGTTTTCTGGAATACAGGGTGATTATAAAAAAACTATCCCGATATATGAGCCCATAACTGTCATACCGTTCACAGAAACTGAATGAAATTCTGGCCTAAAATATTTTAAGGTATGCGCTCAAGAATCACGTGAAAAACAACAGTTAAATTCTAACAGTTACGGTTACAGTGACAAAATTTCGAAAATTTCAAATGGCAACACCTACTTTTTTTTATTGGAATGTGATCTTCGTAGTGAAAAACCATAAAAAGCGTTGGAACGGTACCTGTAGCACGGAAATCGCTGGCGCTAGACAGAATAAGAAGAAAAGTGAAAACAACCAATAAAGGACAGAGAAGCAACAGAAAGTAAAACATTTTATTGTTCAGTGCTATCCACCATCTGCCGCATGTAAAGTGTCGTCGTGTGTAAAATGGAAAATGTATGAAACACAATAAAATGTTTGTTTTCTGTTACTTCTCTGTCCTTATTGGTTGTTTTCACTATTCTTCTTAGTCTGTCTAGCGCCGTCGATTTTCGTGCTACAGGTACCGTTCCAACGCTTTTTATGGTTTTTCACTATGAAGATCACATTCCAATAAAAAAAAGTGGGTGTTGCCATTTGCAATTTTCGAAATTTTGTCACTGTAACCTTAACTGTTATAATTTAACTGTTGTCTTTCATATGATTCTTGAGCGCATACCTCAAAATACTTTAAACTGAAGTTTCATTCAGTTTCTGTGAACGGTATCATAGTTAGGGGCTCATATATCGGGATAGTTTTTTTTATAATCACCTGTATTTACAAACTCTGCTCAAATCTTCTCTTTAAAATAGTGTTTTTAGTATCACTTATAGAATTAGAAAATGTACAAATAAAATTTGGTTTACATAAAAACAGAATTTTTTCAGAAATAAAGCTTTTCACTCCACGTTTTTCAACATCAAGAAAGCTGAATAGTTGTAATTGGAAAAGACATTAACAATTTAAAAATATTTTTATTTTGTACAAGGAATAATGATTTTGGAACATGATAAAGTTAAGTATCAATAACTCATCCTAAAAATGTATTACTAATAATCGATGTGTTAAAGAAATTTTATAACAAGTCTATTTATTGGTTAACGAACACTCGGGGATTAAAGGGCTAATGGAGCAGAGAGAAACATGTCAATGATATTATAATTTATTCAATAATTCCTCTTAATTCTTTGAAGGGCTGTGAGATATTATATATCCCACTTAATTTTAATTCCCAAACGCCACAATGGCACCAGAATTTTTGAATAAAATTTTGTTTTTATAATGTACGTGAAGAAAAGATGCTACTTATTTTTAAATAAATTTGTTTGTAAATCCTGGTGTCAGTCAATTATTTCAATATTTCAGCAACAGAAGTACTTTGCACCTGAAAGGGTGGTTTTCATTTCTTGTCAGCTGAACTAACTGCACTATTTTTCCATTTCTAAGTTCATTGAATTAATTTTTTTTAAAAATGCATGAAGGGATGTGGGCGAAAAATATCTTTTAAACTTTTAAAAGACTATTTAGATTTATAAATTAATTATACGCGTGATTTCTTCAATTTTTTATATACTTTTCCTACTTATAAATTTAGACTTGGAAAAAAAAATTAGTCATCCTTTCAGCGGGCGTGCTTTAATTTTTGCACTAGGCGTGTGTCGTATTTTCTACGTTGTAGCCACGCTATTACAACCCGTATAACAAGCATGGTGAAAATGACGTCAGTGCAAGTAACGGTAGTAAAGTCACGTCTGTGACAAAAATGCCACCACTCTGTGACGTCACATTGGGACTGAAATGTGAACTTCTTCGAAAACTTAAAAAAGTCCAAGAACACTTTAAAATATATTCAATGTAAAATTTATTGTTCTGGCAAATTTTTAAATTTTTGTGACGTTACATTGACGTTATTGCCAGTCACGTACACCACATCATGACTGTTACCAAAAAATCACTATATTGTAAAGTCGCATTGTGACCAAAATATGAATTTTAAAAATCTTTAAAAATGGGGGGAACATTTAAAAAAGGGCCGTCAGTACAAGACTGTTACTAATTTCTTTATCGAATTACAGGAAAATGAACTTTAACTAGATCAAGTTTAATTAATATCTACTTGAAAATTATGACTCAAACTTAATTCTGCATATACGCTAAGAAAAAATGTTTTCATTTTAAATTAAGGATGTTTTTCTTTGCATATTATTATTTTTTATGAAAATGAATAACTTGTGTTAAAATAACTTCAACAATTTTATTAATTATAAATTACTGCTGCCACCAAGCCGTCAGAAAAATATATATATGGAAGGGAGGGGGACATACTTGTTTAATTACTTGAAATAATTCACAATTATTTTCTGTTTGCAAAATCATTAAAGAATAAAACAGCAAAATTTAAATGTCAAAATTCTGGTGGCGGTATGCCCTTTAATAATTTAAACAAGAACGAAAAATCATGCGTCAAGCATAGATTATGTAACACTTTCCAACGCTTCCAAAATAATTTTACAAATCATACCGTTTAATAAGCTAAAAGATGACATCTAAGTAAACAATTTGGAAAACGTACAATATATTTAAAAACATAATTTCAGGAATTTCCAACATATACAATATTCAGAAAAATATCCGAATACTTTTATTCAGCCCTGTATAGGATCTATAGATCTGTGTATATACTACATAGAATGCTAAATTTTAGTTCAGTTAGGAAACGCGTTGCACAGTTTAAAATTCTCCGTCTGGAGTTTCTGTCACTAAACGGAAATGTGTCCGCGAACTTTTGTGCTTCCCTGTATCGGATCTACATAATTTATACACATCACGTAATAGACAAAAAGCGAGTTAAAATTAAAATCGTGTTCAGTAACTTAAAACACACTTCCAGGAATTATTGTTAACAGACAGTTGAGAATTCTTTTGTGTGTCCCTGTAAATGAACGATGACTGCTATACACACAATATTCTGCTGTAAGCCTCTTGTAATGCACCTTAGTGAAATATATAAATTTCAATGCGTTTAAAATAGTGAAACATTATTTAAATAAACCGCAGACGATTTTTCTCCATAGATGTAATGTAACGGAATTCTTTTGACTGTCCCTGTAAAGTAACTATAAGTTCTATGCACACCCTATTCCATATTAAGCTTCGTCTAATGCACCTTAGTGATATATATAAATTTCAATGCGTTTAAAATAGTGAAACATTATTTAAATAAACCGCAAATGATTTTTCCCCATAGACCGCAATGTAACGGAATTCTTTTGAGTATCCCTGTAAAAAAACTATAAGTGCTACACACTTCCGTTGAAATAGGGAACATGCTATAGATAACGACAATAACATATAAAAATTGCAGAGCAATCCGAGCCTATTTACGGGAGTTAGAGCACGGACAGGCGGACAGACGGCAGACGGCAAGACGGCAGACGGCCAGACGGCAGACGGCCAGACGGCCAGACAAACCGAAGTCATAAACACTTTTCAACTAGGTTGGAAAGTGTTAAAAAAGAATTTACTATCTTGAAAACATTTATGGCGGACTAAATTAACCCATATTATCCGAATGGTAGGATTTCCTGCCAAGAAATGTTGTGAGTTGGGTGGACTTTTATATAAAAATTCCGATTGCTTGATTGCTACCACATTTTGGAATTGGTAATATTCGCCTTATTTAATGCTAGATTAAATAATTCGAATATTACTATTTCAAAAAAAGTAGTAGCATTCAGGCAATTTTAATAATAATAAAAAAGAACTGACTCTCGAAATAAATGGGTTAATGCAGAATCGTTTCCAGTAACATAAAGCTCTTTTACATATATGTCGTCATATTATAATTAAAAAGACTCTACTATATAACTCATTAAAATTAATGAAAAACTACGAGTTAAATACTGAAAAAGCATCAGTTGTAATATGCACATATTTTGAAAAGACATTAACAATTTAAAAATATTTTTATTTTGTACAAGGAATAATGCTTTTGGAACATGATAAAGTTAAGTATCGATAACTCATCCTAAAAATGTATTACTACTAATAGATGTGTTAAAGAAATTTTATAACAAGTCTATTTATTGGTTAACGAACACTCGGGGATTAAAGGGCTAATGGAGCAGAGAGAAACATGTCAATGATATTATAATTTATTCAATAATTCCTCTTAATTCTTTGAAGGGCTATGAGATATTATATATCCCACTTAATTTTAATTCCCAAACGCCACAATGGCACCAGAATTTTTGAATAAAATTTTGTTTTTATAATGTACGTGAAGAAAAGATGCTACTTATTTTTAAATAAATTTGTTTGTAAATCCTGGTGTCAGTCAATTATTTCAATATTTCAGCAACAGAAGTACTTTGCCCCTGAAAGGGTGGTTTTCATTTCTTGTCAGCTGAACTAACTGCACTATTTTTCCATTTCTAAGTACATTGAATTAATTTTTTTTTAAATGTATGAAGGGATGTGGGCGAAAAATATCTTTTAAACTTTTAAAAGACTATTTAGATTTATAAATTAATTATACGCGTGATTTCTTCAATTTTTTATATACTTTTTCCTACTTATAAATTTAGACTTGGAAAAAAAAAATTAGTCATCCTTTCAGCGGGCGTGCTTTAATTTTTGCACTAGGCGTGTGTCGTATTTTCTACGTTGTAGCCACGCTATTACAACCCGTATAACAAGCATGGTGAAAATGACGTCAGTGCAAGTAACGGTAGTAAAGTCACGTCTGTGACAAAAATGCCACCACTCTGTGACGTCACATTGGGACTGAAATGTGAACTTCTTCGAAAACTTAAAAAAGTCCAAGAACACTTTAAAATATATTCAATGTAAAATTTATTGTTCTGGCAAATTTTTAAATTTTTGTGACGTTACATTGACGTTATTGCCAGTCACGTACACCACATCATGACTGTTACCAAAAAATCACTATATTGTAAAGTCGCATTGTGACCAAAATATGAATTTTAAAAATCTTTAAAAATGGGGGGAACATTTAAAAAAAGGGCCGTCAGTACAAGACTGTTACTAATTTCTTTATCGAATTACAGGAAAATGAACTTTAACTAGATCAAGTTTAATTAATATCTACTTGAAAATCATGACTCAAACTTAATTCTGCATATACGCCAAGAAAAAATGTTTTCATTTTAAATTAAGGATGTTTTTCTTTGCATATTATTATTTTTTATGAAAATGAATAACTTGTGTTAAAATAACTTCAACAATTTTATTAATTATAAATTACTGCTGCCACCAAGCCGTCAGAAAAATATATATATGGAAGGGAGGGGGACATACTTGTTTAATTACTTGAAATAATTCACAATTATTTTCTTTTTGCAAAATCATTAAAGAATAAAACAGCAAAATTTAAATGTCAAAATTATGGTGGCGGTATGCCCTTTAATAATTTAAACAAGAACGAAAAATCATGCGTCAAGCATAGATTATGTAACACTTTCCAACGCTTCCAAAATAATTTTACAAATCATACCGTTTAATAAGCTAAAAGATGACATCTAAGTAAACAATTTGGAAAACGTACAATATATTTAAAAACATAATTTCAGGAATTTCCAACATATACAATATTCAGAAAAATATCTGAATACTTTTATTCAGCCCTGTATAGGATCTATAGATCTGTATATATACTACATAAAATGCTAAATTTTAGTTCAGTTAGGAAACGCGTTGCACAGTTTAAAATTCTCCGTCTGGAGTTTCTGTCACTAAACGGAAATGTGTCCGCGAACTTTTGTGCTTCCCTGTATAGGATCTACAAAATTTATACACATCACGTAATAGACAAAAAGCGAGTTAAAATTAAAATCGTGTTCAGTAACTTAAAACACACTTCCAGGAATTATTGTTAACAGACAGTTGAGAATTCTTTTGTGTGTCCCTGTAAATGAACGATGACTGCTATACACACAATATTCTGCTGTAAGCTTCGTCTAATGCACCTTAGTGATATATGTAAATTTCAATGCGTTTAAAATAGTGAAACATTATTTAAATAAACCGCAAATGATTTTTCCCCATAGACCGCAATGTAACGGAATTCTTTTGAGTGTCCCTGTAAAAAAACTATAAGTGCTACACACTTCCGTTGAAATAGGGAACATGCTATAGATAACGACAATAACATATAAAAATTGCAGAGCAATCCGAGCCTATTTACGGGAGTTAGAGCACGGCCAGACGGACAGACGGCAGACGGCCAGACGGCAGACGGCAGACGGCCATACGGCCAGACAAACCGAAGTCATAAACACTTTTCAACTAGGTTGGAAAGTGTTAAAAAAGAATTTACTATCTTGAAAACATTTATGGCGGACTAAATTAACCCATATTATCCGAATGGCAGGATTTCCTGCCAAGAAATGTTGTGAGTTGGGTCGACTTTTATATAAAAATTCCGATTGCTTGATTGCTACCACATTTTGGAATTGGTAATATTCGCCTTATTTAATGCTAGATTAAATAATTCGAATATTACTATTTCAAAAAAAGTAGTAGCATTCAGGCAATTTTAATAATAATAAAAAAGAACTGACTCTCGAAATAAATGGGTTAATGCAGAATCGTTTCCAGTAACATAAAGCTCTTTTACATATATGTCGTCATATTATAATTAAAAAGACTCTACTATATAACTCATTAAAATTAATGAAAAACTACGAGTTAAATACTGAAAAAGCATTAGTTGTAATATGCACATATTTTGAAATGCAATGATCTACGTTCAAGAAAATATTTTATTTATTTAAAAAAATCAGTTATGAAAATTTATCTAGAATGTCCAATCGTCTTCGCTATTTATAATCACAAACAAATTCGTGAAAACTGAATAAAACACCGGCTACTGTCAAAAAGCCGCCATTAATTTTTTATCAGATGTCCACAAACTGAGGAAGCGCCGATTCTCTTTTGTCAGCAAAAATATTTAAGAAAATTATTTTAATCTAATTTAATGTAATAATAGTCGAATGGTGACTGGATAACTTTGGCGAGATGCTCTTGATAATTCCTCCAATGTTATTTGTAACCTTTTGCTAAGCGTATTTTAATCATTTGTTCTTCATTTGAGATTTTATTCTACCTATGATTTCCGTTTCTCGGCGGAGAAAAGTTGAACTTAATAACTAGGGTATATAAGTAGTTTAATATAATGAAAAAACTTTTAAATCAACAAATGGTGTAATTTTTTTTCACAATTCAGTTTTTTTCTTCTTTGAGCTATAAATTTTTAACTTCTACAACAAAAATTAGGGAACTGACAAGTTGTATAAAAGCATTATTTTTATTATTATTATTATTATTAAAAAATTAAGATATAATTCTGAATTTATGTTTATGATATTGTCCGTTTTTTCTGTACAAATAAATACTTTTTTTCTGCCTGAGATTTCTTTAATATATTTCAATCTGTGTGTGTTATGAAAGTATTATCATGAAAAAAAATATTTAAGTTAAATTATGGTATCTTATTAAAGTAGGAAAGTTTTCGTAGCAAAATCTCATTTATTGTTTGAGTTCTAAAGGAGTCAAAAGTAGCTTGCTGATTTGTTCATGTGAATGTATATATATTATGCATGCTATGACTATTTTGTCAGAATTATGAACTTTCACGCATTAACATTCAAAAGGTTTATTATTTAGATCAAATTATTTGAATTACTGTACTGATTTATGAGTTTGGACACTAAATTTAACACATTTGGAGAAAACTTACATAAAGAAACTTCGAACAGGATATGTTTTTATGAAATGGAAACTGTAAGTTAAAAAGCTTCTATTGTTATTTTTATTCTTTTGACCTTTAAAGCTGTATATGTAACTTTTTGTACAAAATAAAATCCATAAATAGGAGTGTAAAGAAAAAAATATATAATTATTATAACTGAGTGCGTACATTCAGAGTAACACAATATAAGCGTATAAAATATTTTTATCTCTTATTAAAAATCACTCGACAATCTGAAAAAAAAGAGTTATAATTGCAAAGATTATAATAATTTTTTAATTTAAATTTAAATTTATTCATATTTCGAAAATGTTAAAATGGTTGTATATTTGAAGTATGGCTGATTTTAACAGGAATTAAATCAATTTTTATTAGCCACAAAGAAAAAAAAGGAAAAGAAATCTTAATATCTTGAAATTTTAAATGGTCATACAACTGTTTAATCTTTAAAAAATCTGATTTTCCGAATCCGATGATCCATTCGAGCATTTTAAGACAACCTGCATAAAAAATTCCTATGACTACACGGATTATGGCTAACACAATTTGTCTGTTGTTTTCACTGTGTACTCACTAAAGAAGAAGATACTTTAAAATGGTTTATCACAAAAAAATAACAAAAATACTTTCTTTAAATTGTGCCCAATATTTCTTTTAAATTAGTTAATATTTTTAACCACAATCTTTATTAATTTATTATTTTAAGACTGAATATGTGTATATTTTAGAAAATTTTCTATTTTAAAAATAAAGTTGAATGGATTGCATATTTTTTTCGGAATTTATCTATGCTTTTTTTCTGTGTCTGGTATTATAAAAAATTTTTGGTTCTATCTTAAGACATAGATATAATATGTAAAATTTATATGTAAAAATATAAATTAGTTTAATAGAAATCCTGCGCACAATTTTTTTAAGGTCGTTCTTAAGATAAACTACTTTAAACTATTATATATTCACATTAAAGTATTATATAATATTTTGTATCATTTTAATCATTTTTAGAGTAAGAAGAATTGCATAATTTTAGTCAAAATTACTGAAATTATGGGAAATTTTCGTGCTGTTTTTTAAACCCATAATTCCCCATCGTCCTAAAAATAGGACAGCACACATAAGAGGACTCTATATAAATTCTTTTAAATATTTTAATTCAAATTAAAGACGATTTATTATTCAAGAGTCATTTAACGATATATTTGTCTTTATCGCAAGTTTAAATTATTGTCGGGTATTTTTTATTAAATTTTTAAAATGGCAATTTTTGCAGATTTTTTTAAAATTACTTTTTCAACATACAAGTTTTTTAAAATTTTGAGCTCCAAGAAAAGCACGCAGATGAATTTATTGAGGTATTATTCCATACTTTTATAATATTAAAATAACATTGTCAAAAAAATTATATATAGGAGATAAATTTCCCTTGCATTTCCGACTGTCCTGAAAGTAGGATGATGGTTATAATTCACTACTTACCTACCCCCAATCAGTTAGTAAGGGTCATTTCTTTCTCTGTTACTTTCCAAACATTGCTACTCTACAACTAACGCACGCGCCTAACAGTGTGTCTGACAGGTGCCTATCAAATTCATTAATCTTTTTCTCGTACTTTAACACCTTCCAACATAGTTAAAGTGTGTTGAATTCGGTTTGTCTATCTACTGGATGTCTGCGTCTATCCGTGCCCTAACTCGCGTAAATATACTCGGATTGTCCTTGTACATAAAATGTTGGCCATTTGCATAAAATTTTCTTGCCATTTTATACCAAACATTCTCTATTATATTCAAATCAGGCAATATGGCTGGCCAACGTTTTAGCAGGTTTAGTTTTATCGACTTGAACCAATCCTTGGACGTCTTTGACACATGAATTTTGCAGTTTTCCTGCTGAAACAACTGGCCATTTCAAGTCTATTTCGAGGAAACTGCTTACTTAGCATGTTCAGGTAATCAGAACTGTTCATTTTTCCATGTAGGAATTCAATATTGCTTTTCTTTTTACATCCTATTGCGTCCCATATCATTATCGAACTCCCTCCTTGTTGTCTACTGGAAAATACTAAAGGTTCTTTTTTCTTATCCTACCAATAGCTGTGCATAACATCTGGACAATCCAGATTCAACTTTTCCCCTCATCAGAGAAAATAACTTTTCGCCATTCACAGCTCCAACTCATGTGGGTGCGAGCGAATTCTTTCTGATTAGCTTTATCATCGTATCATCGTCACTTTATCAAGTCAACATCGTTTTTTTCGGGAGTCTCCTCGTTCTAAGTTCAAATTTATTTAGAAATTATTGTTTTCGACGAACTGTAACTGGCAAATTTATTTAATTTCGTAATTGTCGATCTGTTACAATTTTATTTGATGCTTTGTGCCTCAGAAGGCGGACTTCCTTATTCGTAACTGAGGGTAGTCTGCTCGTGCTCTTCTTCTTTCCATACCCTGATGGATCTTTAAGGTAATTTCGGACTACTTTTGAACTTCTATCAATAGCTCGGGCAATATCTGTAGGATTCATATTCGTCTGTGCTCTTAAAACATCAATTTTACTCTGTTCGATATCAGAAAGTCGTGATCCAGATGACATACTAATTATTTTTTTAATATAACACTTTAAACAAATTATTTATTGAATTTTCTATTTAAACTATTGTCACAAATAAAAAAAAAATTGTTTTTGCTAAACGACACGATACAGATGACTTTTCGATTGAGTAAGGCCATAATTTCTTCGCTTCTGAAATCCAGATTTCAGTAATAAGCTTTCACAGGGCATACCCAAGTACTTCTACAGCCACCAATGTATGCGTGTTTACTTTGCATGTTACAACGGAGGAAATAACAGATGATTTTTTTTTGTCCTTATAATACATCAGCTAAAATTGTGAGAGGCCATAATTATTTCGCGCACTGTATATTGAAATGTTTTATATAGTAATAAATGTGTTTTCGAAGATGTTGCAATTAAAAACCACTTTTTTAAAACTTTTCTTAAAAAATATCAATATTCAAAACAGACCTGACGATTCTGCTTTGGGTCGGGTGATTAGATTTTTTACGAACCCGACTGAAACTTATTGAATAGCCTTTTTTTTTTAAGCTCCAGGTCGGATTTGGATTAGAATCTTGCATCGAGTCGAGTAACCAGATTTTATTAAACTGTACCCGTGTCTGATTCGGGTAAAACCTGGAAATCAGGCCCAATGCAAGATTCTAATACGAATTCTACCTACACCCTAAAAGAAAACGACACCAGCCGGCAGAATAAGGTTGGGCCGGGTTCTGGTAAAATCTGGTCACCCGACCCGATTCGAATCAATCCTACCGAAAAAACAGCTGACCTAATGAGATCGCGTTGGGTTCAGGTAAAATCTGCTCACCAGACCCTTTGCAGAATCCTCACAAGTGTCATACTTTTCGCAAATTGGTCACGCTGTGATTTCACAAAGTGGTTACAGTGTAAGGTCACATAATTGCTTAAAAACGGTCATAATGACTTCACACTCACGTCACGATACGTCACATCGACAGTAACAAAGTCACAATGTGACATCACAATACTATACGGGAAATGTAAGATATTTCATAAAACTGAAATATTTGAAGAACAATTTTACATATCTGTAGTAAAAGTTAAATTTTAATTTCGGCGCTATTTTAAAAATAATTGCGAAACAACCACGTTTATCGTTGAATTTACGAGAGTGCGTTGTCTAAAAGAATAAATACTCCGACACTGTTAGTAATTTAATTTCATCGTGCTAATTAAAAAATATAAAACTGGACTTCGCAGATTAATAATATTTTTAAATTTTTAATCATTTAATTGTATTTTAATTTATTCCCATATGTTTCATTACATGAAATCTTAAACTTCCTTATTGCAAGAACCCTGTAGTAACGAGCACATGCTGTGGTCCCATTGTCTTCATTATTATAACAGTGTTTGACTGTAGTTTATAGAAACCATACAGTGATTGTTGAACGCTGGTTACATACTAAATTACTTTACGCATGTAAATTTATTGGACACTTAAAAAAGATGGACTGTATCAAACTTTAATATTACACCCTCTTGGTTTACAAACTTAGGAATAATTCACGTCATCAGAAACACGCGAGATCACAGCTTTGGTCTTAAAAATAAAACGTTGCTTTTCCAGAATATAACTTTACACGTAAAATTGCAGGAGTTTACTTTTTACACAAGATTACCCATGAAGTATCGTTTTCTAACATCTTCCCCGGCCTAGAAACCTTCAAGGTGTTCAAATTAAAAAATTCTCAGTCAACAGTTATGCAAATGCCAGAAGACAAAGTTTATGAATAGGGCGTTTAAATTCTCTTGTAGCAGTCCATGCTACGGCGACTCTCACATGACCATCACTACCAGAAATTGTTTGGATAATTCTTCTCAATGAAGAGCAGGAACAGGTTAATTTTTGACGAGCATAAAATCGCCGAGTTTTAAATTCTCTGTCGAACGCAGCCACTTTGAAACGTAGTTGAGACAAATACTCTTCCCTCTAACGCTTCCAGAAGTGCTGGAATACTCTCTGCTTTAATTTACAACGACAAAGTCTTGAAGGAGGGATTAAAAAAATATTAAGTTCTGTAATCGCTCTCAAGGAAGCACCAGTACAAAAAGGACCAAGTATTAGGACTCGTAGATTACTTGAATAATTTCACATCGATCACATCGGGTCTTGAGTTCAAACGGGCTTCAATTTGTGACAATAATGTAGAAAATTCGTCAAATGTAAACACAGAATTTCCCATTTTTCTACACAGATGATATTGCACGGATTTTATGTTGGCCTGCCTCAACAACACCAAAATCTGGAGCATATGGGGGATTGAATTTACAGATGATGCCTTTATCAGCCATATAAATCTGTAGTGATCGACCCTTATTAATGAAGTATACGGAATTGTATAATTCTCGTAATTCCTCACTTTCACCCTTAAAATTTGTAGCATAATCATTAACTAATTCAGCTAGCTTTTCTCTACGGGCAATAAATCTTTTCAGAGCAGACACAAACATTGAAATTGACAAATCCAAAATCTATTAGAGATGAATAGCACGAGTTGAAAAGCAAATTAAAAAAACCGATGTAATTCTTAAACGATTTGATATTTGTACGATTTCGCTCTTTACAGATAAATGGATCGGCATGGTCAACTCTAGTCTTTGAAAATGAACGACACGTATGGCTGAAAATTCTCCCATTATTTGGGTACCAATTGATGACGAAGCATGAAAATACTTTAAGAAACGCTTCACAATTTCTCTTACTGCATCTCTACCACTTAGAATCCAGAATTTTGTTCGAAGGGCAGTTAAAAGAAGCAGTGGACCAGAATGCAAATAAGTTATATGATAACGCTTGATAATTAATGCAGTAGTATAATGTGGCATACATTGGTTGTTTCTGATCGTCTGAAACATTAGCATGTCTCATTGTTCAAATAACACGCAAAATAAAATTATGATCCTGGAATGGATTTAAAAATAAAAGTTTACTCGAAGCCTTTAAAGAATTGTGATGACTTAAAGCAAATATTTCATCAAAGAAATCCTGGTGTTGTAATATTTTCACAATCCCACTTGTTGCTCTTGAAATCTCTAACACCAAGAGTAAACCATTTATTCGATTTCATAGCAAATTTCTTGCATTATCTAAAAATCTTAACCACCGACAAAAGAAGAGTTGGACATAATTTAAGCCTGGGTATTGACTGTGTCCTAATAAGCGCTATCTTAGTTTTAACAGTGTTGCCAAATCTGGCGGATTTTTCATTTAGAAATTCCAAATTCTTACCAGGAATTTTGATTAGTTATTTTTGATTTATGCAGAGATATACATTCCATGAATAAAATAAAATAAATATACTTTTCAAAACTTCTGGTAAAAATTCGGAGTTTCTGTTAAAAAAAAAAAAATCTGCCAGATTTTTCATCACTGGTTTTAGATGTCAAAAGATTTACTGTGATTTTCTCATCATGAGAAACTGAACGTATATATATTACTGCACAATATGATTTTTCATACACATCACAAAAGGCATGAATTTGAATTTTTATCTTATCTGCAAACAAGACAAATCGGAAAATTTCCATCTGAGAAATTGCTTGTGAGTCATTCCGGAACGATGTCCACCCTTTACTAAATTCTTCACTAATTCGCTCGTATCAGGTAAGTAGGTAAGTGAACATTTCCGTAAATCTTGCAACAGCATCTTTGTAAAAATAACAGGGAGATAAAGCCCATTGGATTGAAAGTCCTTGCAACTTCTGACACGATATCCCTTTTAGAATATCCATTCTTTTCCTCATGGTCTAAAGCAGCAAAACAAAAGAAATCACCCTTTAAATTCCATTCGATTCGCAATTTTTTTTATCCTACTACCATTATTCAAGAAGAACGAGGGTAAGTACAACTCTGTTCTTCTATTATTCAAGAACAACGAATGTAGGGTAAGTACAATTCTGTACATACCCCATTCTTCAGTAATATTTTTCAGTACACCAGGTACACAATAAAAATCCATTTGCAAAATTAAATCCGACTACTTTTTTATTAATAAAGTCAACTGGTTAATTAATTCCACGACTTCTTCCTCATTCTGGTCCCCAGGGAGAAAATCATACATATAAAAATCTTTCAACACGGCTGCAGAGACCAAAGGAAAATTGTTCTTCTCATCCAAGGTAATCTGATGAAGAGTTCCAGTAGAAAGAAATGGGGAAGATGCCGTACCATAAGTGACTGTTTGATAATATTCCTTCTATATGATCCTGGGAACTCTCTCTCTAAAGAATCCGCATGAAATCTCTATCTTTTGGATGAATCGAGACTTGTCTAATCATTTTCTATATATCTGCAAGCGCAACAATAGGCAAAGTTCTAAATCTTAAGTTTGATTGCATAAAATCATAGCTTTGAATTGAAATCTACTTTCAGACTCATAGAATATAAAATGTCATTCTTATTTTCTTAAGAATACTAATTTAATTAGCATTAATAACCTTATTTCCATCATACAAAAATAAAAAGAAAGACACACTCGATCTAGTTGAACTACGTCCGTCAAAAGAAAACAGGTTCCTATACCAGATAATAGTTTTTCAGTAGATTGTAATAGATTTGAACTTTCTATGGAATAACAAACGAGTCACATTGTGTTCCTCTAGGCTGTAGTTTTCAGATTCATTCAAACAATATTCTGGCAACAAAAAAAAAAAAAAAATATCTCCTGTAGGATGTGCATAATGTTTGCAGCTGACAGTCGGTCAATTATAATTACTTGATCTGCAAGGAACTAAGAATTATCGAGAACCATTTTTTAATTATTTAAATGCAACATATGATAAAATTTTCTTTTGTATACTTGTTAAGCGTTCTATTATATACATTTCATATGTCGTAAAAATCAACATGCTTAATTATATTAACTTTTTTTATTTTACTTACATATGTAGAAGAAAGCTATAACACCAGCCACATAATCATTTTGTATATGCTTTTGGATGCCACATTTTTATGCTTATATGCATTTTTATGCTATGTATGGGTTCACCTGGACGCGAATTACTATTTTTATACAGAAAAATTCTAATATAATTTATTCTTTTATATCCCTATCTCCTTATCTGTTTGTATATCTATGTGTATATTACGTATGTTTCTTTCATAAGTCTAACTGTATAATTATGTTTATGAATTTATAACGTCTCATACAAAGGGTCCGCCAAATGTCCGCCCCCACTCTCTATCTCGAAGACGCATCGTAATTTCGGAAAATTGTAAAACACGTGTCCAATCAATTTGAGGGGGACTACATTTGGTTAAAAACATTAGGGGCAGGGGTCATAGGGGACTCCCGGAGTGTGTGAGGGGTCCAATTTTCAAATTTTTAATACTAACACCTATTTTTGACATCATATTTGAATTATTCGGTAAATTCTACATTCAGATATCAAACGGGATGTCATTCGGTTAAGTAGTTTAGGGACTAATGCTGGTTTAAAGTTTGGAACTCCTAATGTTAAATTTATTTTTAACCGTCGCAAAACAGATTGGAATGTGGGTTTCTTTTAAAGATAACTCAAAAACTATTTGGCAGGACGAGCTGTAATTTTGAATTAGAATATTTAAAATTTCTAATATTGGTTTCTCTAAAAAAATTTTTTTTAGAAAAATTGATTTCGAATTAAAATATTGTGATAATTAAATTATTTTGAAATTAAAATATTTTGATATATGTTTTGAAATTAATTTTCGAAAAAAAAAATATATTGTAAGCTATGAATTTTTTAGCATAAATAGATTACCTGAAGCTTCAAATTATACGAATTTATAATTATAACTCATTCCATCGAGTAGCTTTTTAAGATATCCTAAGGATACAGTGGACCATCAAAAAAAACTTTTTTATTTACCAATGAATTTTTTAGAAAGTTACAGTAACTCATATAGTGTTACGAAATAATCGCATGTAAATTTTGGTTAAAATATCTTTAATGGAGCTTGAGATAATAAATTTTATTTCTTTTTAAATTCCAAATAATTAGCATTCGTCAGATTGATTGGTTGATTTATGACGGCCGATTATCTACACGAGGGATATAGGCCCTAGGGGGGGAGTGCCCTCCGTGGGGGTATTTCTAAGGGATCCTAACCCGTATTTACGGCAAGGTTCGAAGAAAACCACTAAAAACTCAGAACGGTTAGGTCGACGGGTGCGACAGGGGTTTGAACCCAGCACCTCCCGTCTACTAGCTTTGAGAGCAGAACCTCTCAGCCACTGCTGGGTCTAGCATTCTTCAAAATGCCCCCTGCTCATTCCAATTTTACATAAAGGTTCAAAATTCTTCCACAATAATCAATTTATACATAAAATGAAAGTTACTAATTTTTTTATTTTTATTTTTATTTTATTTCATAAATAAAGCCTTTAAAAACTAACTTAATTTGAATTCTATAGATTTTAAATGAAAAATTATCTAAAATTTTAATTCGTTTCATGTTTAGTTCACAGGCTATCAAAGCCTGAGAGCTAATGTGCCCGCATGTTTTGTATGTACGTACGTGCGTATGTATGTACATATGTATGCACGTATGTATGTATACGTATGTATGTACGTAACGCGATAGCTCTTGATAGAAATATCTGATTTCAAATTTTGTATATAAGGTTCATTCTAATAAGACGCTTTCCTGATTAGTTTTGGGGGTTCATTGGTTAAGTATAAAGGGGGTAACGGGGGCTAATTCCCCCCTTAATTTATATAAATGGGTTTTTCATGCAGAATTATCCGATTTGCCGAATTATCCGATCAAATTTTGTATATAGGTTCATTGTGATAAGGCGCTTCCGTGATTAGTTTTTGGGATCATTGTTTAAGTATAAAGGGGGGAACGGGGGGGGTCTAATCCTCCTTAATGTATTGTCGATTTCTTTATTTTTCGAGGGGCATTATTCTTTGAAATAAGAGTATAACATACAATTAAGTGAGAATAGCTTGTGAGTTCAATGCCATCAGTTTAACTGGACACTTTTCTTTTTATTTAAAAACATAAAGGTTCTTACTTTTAAATGATATTATTTTTAGTAACTTATGTTTATACATACATGGTTTGTCACTTAAAAAGTAGAAAAGGAGCTCACCTTTAAAAGTAAATCCAGTTATATTACTAAAAAAATAGTTTGATGAGCATTTTGTGTAATTTTTAATAATAATATACTCCGTGATAGAATAAATGTGGATGATAAAAAAAGCCGTTGAGTCTGCAAAAATAACCTTTCGAAGAGGAACAAATCTGAGTAGTCTTGACAAAGGCTGTCATCGTTTGCGCTTTTCTGTTACCACTAAAATTTAAAAGAAAACTTTTTGTATTATTTAATAGTCGATGCCTGCTATTAAATAAGGCAAAATTTACAATTAAATTTAGTGGTAAGAAGAAGGCGTAAAAGTTAGCAGCTATGCAAAAGGTGTTTTAAATAAGCGAGGTAGAAACAGCTGTTGCCTGCGACTGCACGAAAAAGCGTATAACTCACTTAAAAAATGATCGTAATCGAAAAAACATTTTTTTTAATCGGAAGCAGTTGTTATAAATATTATTATTATGCTAAAAATTAAAAAAACTTATTTTGAAGGTTTAATTTTTTTCTAATTTGACAGTCTATTGTACCCTTAAAAAGCTACCAGCATTGTAATCTATAAAAAATGAATGTAACATTAGGCGTTCCAAAGCTTAAATGTTCATAATTGCTAAACTGCTTGACTCAATGATTTCCCGTTTGATATTTTAGGGTAAACTTTACCGAATAATCGAAATATGATGTCAAAATTATGTGTTAGTATTGAAATTTTTAAAGTTGGACCTCCCCAGGTGCCCACTATCCCCCTTGATCAAAATTTTTACACTAAATGAGGTTCCCACCCAAATTAAGTGGACACATGTTTTAAGGTTCGGCCAGACTGCGACACTTACCGCGGTTTCTTCTATTGTGGTATATCAGGCTCTTTGATGTTTTATGACTTTCTTAGCATGTCTAAAGTTCAGAGGTCAAGCATGGAACGGGGATGACAGATTGTCAACGCCTCTTTTTTTGTTGAAACTCCATTTCTTTTGTCGATGACCACAAAATGATTCGAGAAGAATGGGAAGACGTGTGATTTATGTCCACTTTAGCACGACTTGCTCAGGATGTCGCTAAGCGCAGCTTTATTTGTTTCCTAAAATTTCGAAATGTTTCCGAGATAGAGAGGGGTGGGTGAGACTCTTGGGACATTCATACAAAAACGTATGTGAATGTACGTGTTTGTATGAATGCGAATTACTTTTGATATTTTTTTCATTTTTAGACGGGAAATTTTCGTTTTGAATTCTAACATAATTTATTGTTTTATCTCACCGTCTCCCTAGTCTATCTGACTACCTATAATTATATAAGGATAATAAAATGTTATAAAGTCTGGTGTAATACGCAATATAAAAGAAAACACCTTTTAAAAACTCCATAAAAGTGAGAAATGCACATAAATGCACATCTATTTCCCATTTTTAAAGAGTTTTAAGAAGATTTCTCCTTTATATTATCTATAAGTATACTGCGTGTTCTCTAGGCATATGTCTAGTTTTATAATTATGTTTATTAATGTACAGTTAAGTATAAAAAAAAAAAAAAACCCTATACATCCTTTAAAATTCAATCACCAAACTGTCGCAGAGAAAAAGGAAAACAGCCATTCAATTGGAAATTACATCTTTTTTCAATTTATGTTTTTAAAAAAGGCTTAGAGGGTCGTCTCCATAAAGAAATTGTACCAAATTTCCAATACGACGACCCAGTTTTCACAGTATGTTAGAATTTTTCAGAATATTTTACGCTAGGATACCAAACAGGTAGCCATTCGGTCAAACAGTTTAGTAATTATCAAGGTTTAAATTTTGAAACTTGTAATGTTAATTTTTTTATGCACAAATTAATTAATTAGTGCATAAATATTAACGATACTGGGTTTAATTTGTCTCATGCATGCCAACGGTGTTGTGCTCATGATTGACTTTCCATCTTGTGCTGCGTGGTTGCAGCCTTGCCAGCCTAAGTGTGAGAGAATGCTAGACTGGATGTCGTCTGGATAGCTAAATTGGTAAAGCACTTGGTGCGCTATACCAAGGAATCCGGGATCAAACCCCGGTCTGGACATTTTTTCACTCTAATGGTCGTACGCTGTTTAGTAAAGTGATAACTCACATCCTTTGTATTTCGTTAATTTTTTTTCAGAAGTCTTAATCAGAAATCTATTTCTGTTAAAAAAATTATAGGTTACAATTCATATTTCTTTCGAAAATCACTTTTAAAATATGTT
Source organism: Maratus michaelseni (assembly GCA_963931845.1). NCBI lineage: Eukaryota > Metazoa > Arthropoda > Arachnida > Araneae > Salticidae > Maratus > Maratus michaelseni. The sequence goes on from OZ007586.1 coordinate 422,462,008, forward strand.
CTAAAATTAATTTTCGATTTTGTAACCTATGAATTTTGTAACAGGAATACGTTTCTAGAAGCTTCCACTAGGTGAATATAAAATTGCTGATCATTCCGACAAGTAGGTTTTGAGTTATGATTTAAAAACTACATGCACTACAATCTGAATTTCAAGGATTAAACAGAGATTTAACATTATGAGTTCCAAACTTACAATCTTCATAATTCCTAAACTATTTGACCGAATGATTTTCCGTTTGATAGCCTAGTGTAAGATGTGCAAAATCCTAGTGCAAAATCCAAAAATGATATCAAAATTGGGTATTCGTATTGAAAATTTCAGAGTTTGGTACAATTTCTCTGTGAAGACTCTCTAAATAATTTTTTTAACATAAATTTAAAAAATACAATTTCCAATTAAAATAAGAGATTTCCGATACGTATATATGAATGTGTGCTTGCCTGGACTTGAATTACTTTTAAAAGTTTTTTTCATTTTTATGAAGAAAAATTTCACTTTAAAAATATAACATAATTTATTATTTTATCTTTCTATCTCCCTTCCTATCTATAAGTATAGTGCATGTGTAAATATGAGTACACATTGTATGAGTGTGTGCATATGTACTTTCGTATGTATAACTGATACTGATAAAACAAATCTAATTTTCTAGAAATTCTTCCACTTTGCCTAGAATGATTTTTTTTTTACTAACAAACACAATTACAAATTTGTAGTATCCGATTTTATAAGTGTCAGAGCACAGCTTAACTCTGATATTGAAATATTAATTATTTCAATAGTAACTTGCGTTCTAATAGTAAAAACCTTTCAGGGCAAATTACTTATGTTGCTAAAATGTTGAAATGGTTGAATAACACCAGCATTTACATATAAATGTTTTTAAAAATAAGTAAAAGCTTTACTTTATGTGCATCATAAAAGGAAAATTTTAATTCAAAATTCTGATGCCATTGTGTCATTTTGGGATTAAATTAATTGGGATATACAGGGCGTCCGAAAAGTCTCGAAACGGTCGAGAAATATACATCGGGTTGAAAAACGGCAAAATGCATGTTGAATATTTTTGAAAAATCTATTCAGGGATATCCCCATAACTCTTCCCAAGGGGGGCAACTTTGAAATCTTAAATGATAACCCCAATTTTTTATTGCAGATTCGGATTCTACGGGAAAAAAAATACGTAACTTTCGTATTGAACATTTTCTTCGGAAAATTGTAGATGGCGCTGTAATCGAGGGCAATGCAGTCAGAATCGTTTCCATTGAAAAGTCTGGAAACAGTTGAATAATTCTAGAAATATACATCGGATTGAAATACAGAAAACTGCATGTTCAATAGTTTTGAAAAATATATTTAGGGATATCAAAGTTGTCCCCCAACTCTGCCCCCCCCCCCTGGGGGGAAAAGTTTTTGAAATCTTAAATGATAACCCCCCGCCCCCTTTCTTATAGCAGATTCGGATTCTACGGGAAAAAATACGTAACTTTTGTATTCAGCATTTTCTTCGAAACATCGTATATGGCGCTGTAATCGAGAAAATGCAGTGAGAATCGTTACCATTGCAATGTCTGGACACTCTCGAATAACTCGAGAAATATACATCTGATTGAAAAACGGAAAATGCGTGTTTAATATTTTAGAAAAATGGCAACTTAGATTTTTCAAAACCATTGAACATGCATTTTTCCTTTTTAGGTGCGTTCGTAATTATATAAATACGTAGCACCTATTGTCGTCGTCTGGTCCGTCCATCTGTCTGTCCGTCCGTCCGCATATAACAACGCAAAAACTACCCAACCGAATGGTTTGAAATTTAATATATATTACCTTTGCAGAATTTTGTCAAGACATTTCAAATTTTATAAAAATCGAATCAAAACTTTAGAAAATATTAATAAAAACATTTATTAAGAAATGTGATTCTTTTTTAATCGGTGCTTTTTTGTTGTAGGAGCTTCCGAGGTTTAATCGTCAAGCGACCGAAATACTTATTTTATGACAGAAATTAATCTGCAGACGATATAATTCATTTCACAGAATTAAAAATCATCAAGATCTGAATATTTATGTAACTAGTCATAGTACGAACGCACCTCATTTGTCACGTTTGACGTACAATTTCCAACTTGTTTCAATCTTATGTATATTTCTCGAGTTATTCGAGCGTTTCCAGACATTGCAATGGCGACAATTCTCACTGCATTTTACTCGATTACAGCGCCATCTACGATGTTTCGAAGAGAATGTTAAATACAAAAGTTACGTATTTTTTTCCGTAGAATCCGAATCTGCAATAAAAAAGGGGGGGGGGGGGTTATCACTTAAGAATTCAAAGTTGCCCCCTTTTCTTCCAGGGGGGCAGAGTTGGGGAACAACTTTGATATCCCTAAATATATTTTTCAAAACGATTGAATATGCAGTTTTCCGTATTTCACTCCGATGTATATTTCTAGAGTTATTCGACCGTTTCCAGACTTTTCAATGGAGACGATTCTCGCAGCATTACTCTCGATTACAGCGCCATCTACAATTTTCCGAAGAAAATGTTCAATACAAAAGTTACGTACTTTTTTTCCGTAGAATCCGATTCTGCAATAAAAATTAGGGGTTATCATTTAAGATTTCAAAGTTGCCCCTCTTTCCTGTCAGGGGGGAAGAGTTGAGTGTGGGGGCAACTTTGATATTCCTAAATAGATTTTTCAAAAATATTGAACATGAATTTTGCCGTTTTTCAATCTGATGTATATTTCTTGAGTTATTCGACCGTTTCCAGACTTTTCGGACACCCTGTATAATATCCCATCGCTCCACACAGGAGTATTTGAGACAAAAAACTGCGTAAAAGTGCAAAAATTAGCTCAACAATTGTAAAAAGCATATTTTATAATAGCTGACTAACTGGTGCGCGATGTGTGTCTATTTCAGGATCATGAGTCTTTCCCGGCGGTTCCTAGCCTCAGTTGAAGGGAAGGTTTATTTGTGAAAAGACGTGTTTTTTTTTTGTTTTTTTTAACGTTTCAGCTTATTTGTTATGTTTAAATGCATACTTTTACATGTGTATTTAAATAGTTTTATTTTTAATATAATAAAAAATAATAAAAATTAAAAATGGGCTAATTTTAAGCCTTTTTAACTCTAATTTAGATATATTGAATGTTTTTTAAATGTGTGTCAGGGTTTGTCGGACCATTTTTGAATTCTAATCCGTTATAAATTTTAAGACCAACTTTAAACAGAAATAATGTTCCGCATATTGTTGCCATTTTTATATATAAATGGGTTTCTTTCTTTGGGGGGGGGAGGGGGTACTAATCTACTAAAATACTCTCAAAAACCAGCATATCTATACTATAGAGACCCAACTTTACTAAATACTAAAGACAAGTTTTCTTATACTAAACACAAGTTTCGTTAGAAGTTGATGCTTCGGATATCGGTATCAATTCCGTATTACAACAAACTGTTAATGGGGATATTCAACCTCTGGATTTTTTTCTCGTAAATTAACATCTACTGAACAAAACTATAGTACATATGGTCGCGAATTGCTTGCGATTTATTAATCCATTAAGCATTTTCGTCATATAATTGAAGGTCGTCAGTTTGACGTATTCACTGATCATAAACCACTAACTTTCACATTTTTAAAACACAGTGACAATAGTTCATCTAGACAAAAGCGACATTTGTGGAATACATCTCTCAATTTACAATAGACATTCGCTACGTCCCTGGAAAAGATAATGTAGTGGCTGACGCCTTTTCCCGTATTTCGGAAATTAAAGTGCCTGAGAGTATTGAGTATCTCGATCTTGCAAAAGCCCAGTGTGACGATGCTGAATTGCGTTTACTTCGGGATTCTGACACCCTTAAAATGATTCCCCTTGAACTTTCTCCTTCGAAACTGGAACTTTGGTGTGACATATCGACAGGAACTGTGAGACCTTACGTACCCACAGATTTTCGTTTACCCATTTTTTTTATGTAGCATAATATTTCGGATCCAAGTGTTAAATGATCTGTAGACCTGATCAGGGCTACACTACATACCGGGCTTGCTCATTCATTATGATGACGTCACAAAAGGTGGCTGACTAGGAGGAAAGACATACAGCGATTGGCACAAAACGATGGGCGCGTTGCTTTGGACCAATCGCTGGTCGCGGTCAGCCACCATTTGTGACGTTTTGAGAGTGAATGAGCAAGCCCGGTATCTAGTGTTGCCTTGACCTGATTCGAAAACATTTTGTATGGAAAAATGTACGTAAGGATGTAGCAGATTTTGCTCAAAAAAGCATCACCTATCAGAAAAGCAAAATACATCGTCATGTGAATTACCCACTCCCTAAATGTAGATTCACGCATATACATCTGGATATCGTGTGACCACAACCACCATCGAATGGATTTCGATACTGTTTGACTTGCATCTTTCGATATACCAGATGGCCGGAAGTTTTTTAAATGACAGATATAACTGCAGATACGATAGCTCGAACTTTTTATAATAGCTGAATTGTTCGATTCAGAGTCCCAGAATTCATAACTACCGACCAGGGTCGACAGTTTGAAAGCGGCCTTTTTAAGTCACTTGCGAAATTTCTTGGCGCACATAAAACTCGCACAACGGCATATAACCCTTCCTCAAAATGGCCAGTGGCGTAGCCAGGGAGGGGGTCCAAACGCTCTGTACACCAGTAAAATTGTAAAGTTTTCTTCGCCTTTAATATCGCAGAACGTTCTCCGATTGCACAAGGCAAAGCAAACTTTACAAAATTAGTGGTACCAAGAGCAGCTGGACCCCCACCCTGGCTACGCTACTGCCAATGGCGTGATTGAAGTTTTTCATCATCGCGTCGCCTTAAAAGTGGGATTAAGTGCCATACAACAGAAAAATGAACGGACATTTTGCCTATGATACTCTTGGGACTGCGAAGTGCATTCAAGCCCTATTTGAATTCTTCCCCGGCGGAAATGGTTTATGGCAAGGCAACACTAGATACCGGGCTTGCTCATTCACTCTCAAAACGTCACAAATGGTGGCTGACCACGACCAGCGATTGGTCCAAAGCAACGCGCCCATCGTTTTGTGCCAATCGCTGTATGTCTTTCCTCCTAGTCAGCCACCTTTTGTGACGTCATCATAATGAATGAGCAAGCCCGGTATGTAGTGTAGCCCTGTTTATGGTATCCTCCTTTGCCTTCCTGGTGAATTTTTTCTTTCGCTAACAACGAAACAGCCGGAACACGACGAATTATTAATTTTACTCCGGGAAATGATGCACCGCCTCCGATCAGTTTGAACATTGCATCATAGAAAAATTAATGTTTTTGTCCATCCTGAGCGAGGCTAACGAAAAAGACAGGTTACCGCGGTGCATTCCATTTATCTTTTTTTACAGACCGCTAGAGTGGCGTGTTGCTCTTTTCGTACACCTTCATTGGTGCATTCGAGCATCACCTGACTCCCGCGGTCTGTAAAAAAAGGTACGCGTAAAGCACCGCGGTAGCCTTTCTTTTCCGTTAGCCTCGATCCTGAGTTGATGACGTCATTGCATGTTTTTGTCCGAAAAGACTCTGTTCGTAAACCTCTGGAACAACTCTATGATGGCCCCTATCAAGTTACGGAGCGTAATGACAAGTATTTTTCGTCACTATTAATGGGTGTGACACTCATATTTGCATTAACCGACTTAAGCCTGCTTTTTTGTTCAATGCCGCCGATCTGGACAACGATACTACGTCATACGTTACCCGCCCGAGGCTAACGAAAAAGACAGGCTACCGCGGTACATTCCACTTATCTTTTTTTACAGACCGCTAGAATGACGTGTGCTCTTTTCGTACACCTGCATTGGTTCATTCGAGCACCACGTGACTCCGGCGGTCTGTAAAAAAAGATACACTTGAAGCACCGCGGTAGCCTTTCTTTTTCGTTAGCCTCGTTACCCACAGTGAGCGACGTGTGCGATTTTTAATTCCTCTCACAGAACTTGCTTAATCTTTTCTTTTCGTCTGTCAGACTGGACGGAGAGTACCTGTGGGCAACCCATTCGTCCAGAGTTCTCTAGCTGCTGCTGCTGCTGTGGACAATCTCTCATAAGTCTAACTTGCTCTAGATCTGAGTACCAGTGGCAACCCATTCATACAGTCATTCTATCTGCTTCAGCTGTGGACAATTCTCACCAGCTCGACTTACTGGAACTGAGAATAAAACCACTCTAACATCTCATGACAGTGGACTTTCGAGTTTTCGACGCCCCACTTCGATGGTTATGCTTTTCGATGCAAATTTTCTTGATTGCTGATTCGGCATGGTTTATAAGATGCAAGATATCTCGGAATGGACTGATCTATTAGTTTCTTTTGTGAATGGCAACAGTTTAATGAACTTTTATTTAAACTGGGATTTTCGTTGTACAAGACAGAACTCTCTGCAACCCAAAAACGAGGGTTTTCAGTATTTCTTTTTCTATGCAAGGCACAATATAATTTTATTTCTACAAAATTCTAAATCTTATGTTTATGAGGTTAATAAAGAAGTTTGTTTAACCTACATCACTCTGGAATTTCTTCGCCAACCTTCTACACGCAACTACATTAAGCTGTATGGATATTTTGGGATAACTTCTTTACAAACGTGCTTTCCCCCGCATTGCCTACAGTGCTGGTGACTCGGACGTGATGAATCACCACCTGTTGAAATCGGGAAAATAGTTGCTGAGGTATGGAAACAGGGCACAGTTAGAGAAAAAGCATTGAGGAAGAGGCCGGTGGGGAACGGATGTTGAAGTGACCTTCAGCAAATGACAAATTAGGAGACCAACTATGCATCTTTAAAGATTAATTCATTTGGTTAAGCTAGGAACTTAATTAGAAATTTGGCTTAGATTAGACTATTATTCGGAAATACTGGCAACTGTTTTCTAGAAATACACCTATGAATGCTGATTTTTACGATAATTTAGCAAAATGGAACTGGTTTGGAGAAGTTCGGAATATTATTAGCTGAGTTATGGAAATAAAGCACAGTTAGAGAAAAAACTTTGAGGCAGGGGCCGGGAGGTGGCGAGCGATTAAGGGCTCAATAACAAATCACTAACTTTGCTTGTTGGTATGCATCAAATGAATACGGGCTCTGTACTTTTATTAGGAAGATAAATTTAATTTTTACGAAAACTGTTATTCTAAACTAGCGGTATTCTCTATATAAAAAAGCAATTAAACGCTACGGGTGAAGCTAAAAATGTTAAATTTGTTAAATGTAATTAATTCTGTTGAAATCAGAGCAGTGTATTTGGATTTATTAATAAGGGGGTTCAATTAAGCTAAAAGCCGCCGCCGCCAGGTGGCGCACGGCCAAGTAAAATAAATGTGATATTTAATAAAAAATTGTTTACCCTTCTTACTTCTACCCTTACCCCTCTCCATCCTCGCAAATATAACACATAATCTGTTAAATAACGTTTTCTGTATTAATAATCTCTATGCCATGCAAAAAAACCCCCTTAAACCCAGCTAAATATCATTAAAATTAAAACGTGCCTGTAAAAATGTTTCAAACAGCTTGGCGTCTGTGTAGTTTGTCGTGTGTAGGTGACGCTATATTAGCATGGCTGTACGCCATTAAGTGCACTCCATATTAACACTTTCGTTAGAAGTCCTTATCTTTGCATCGTTACTCCGGTTTATTGAATTGCTTCTGTGAAGACTCTATACAATCAACCAACCGAAGAAAAAGAATCGTATTTTTGATGAGAATTCTTTGTGGATTTCGATTAATATCTTAGTAAATAATTAAAATATTAAAATTCTGAGTCTCAGGTGCATCAGGCCCTGCCTTCGACTACCTAAATCTAAATTTTCAGGCTTCTAGGTACATTAGATTTTGCTAGCAATCACCGACACACACACACACAGAGTGAAACTTTCTTTTATTAGTATAGATATAAAACTGAGCTGCGCCGCCAGAAGCCTGAGGGGCGCCCATCAGCGTCTCATATTACGTCCCATATAACGCGCACGACCAGGATCTGCCTCCCGTATGCGCTGCGACCGGTCGGGCCACGCCAGCTGCGCATCACCCCGATTGAACATTGAACCCATGTATTGACGACATAGGTCGTTGCGATACGCGGTGGATCCCATTATCAGAGGAGACCACCGCGAAAACACTTGGGGACGGGCCGGAGTCCCCCCACAGCTTCGGAGCTGAACACTGATAAGGGAGCCAGGTCCTGGGCCTTAAGTCAGGTTTTTCCGACCCGCACTTGCTTTACCAGAACTCGTTGGTGTGGAAACCTACAAAGATAACCACGGTTCCCCCTTGTAGTGGATATATTAATATAGATATATCTAATAATGCGTTAGAACGTGAGACTTTTAGTAAAAATTTTATTTGCTTATTGACATCTTGAATATCAAGAGAAAAGTGAAAAATGAGAGATAACGTTTTCGAAGTATCGAGATTTAAGGTATCGCTGCATACGTTCGAAGCACTTTTTCTGAAAAACATTGCAAAGAAACATTGTATTCTAATTTTTTGATTTAGTTTTACTAAAAATTAATAATTTACCTTTTAAAATTAAAGATATATCCCTATAAATTTACAAAAATGTTATATATGTAAGGAAATTTAAAGACTTTTTCTAAAATTTGAAAAATGCTACATGAAAAAAAAAACTTATTAGAAAAACATTACTACTATAGTAAACTATAAGCTTTTATCTAGTGCACCTACTACATGTTAAATGATATTTTAGTAAATAAACATTTTAGAGATGATTGAAGAGTCAATTATAAGATTTTCAACAGTTTTACCATGTTTTTGTTCAAGTAACAGGGCATAATTTAAAAAATATTTATGCAATTAAAATTCTTTTAGTAGATGCACGAGACAACAATATATAGACAAAGCTCATAAAGTTTTATGGAAGAATAGAAATAATATTTTTAGTTATCATTTTTGAAGTGAGTTGATTTTGTGTAAATATAAATTTTGAGAAAAATGCATTTGAGCGTTAAATTAGTATACTTTTACTATAAATAATGGATTGACACACTTAAAATTCACCACATTTATAAGTTATTCCCTCTTTTTTATCTTCTTTAGCTACTTTTCCTTTCTTTGCCAACCTATTTTTTTATCTGTGAATTTTTACGTTAGGTAGTGAGTGACGCCTGGAATCACTCACTCGATTTGTGTCAATCATTGGAAAAACTTTCAATGTGCACTACGGTGAACACTAAAAGTTTCAAGTATGTCGACTAATCCTTGAAAATCTTTATTAAATTGTATGGCTGTAATGTGTGCACCTAACTTGAGAGTTTGTATCTCAACAAACACATTTTCTGGGATGACTTTCTACAGGACACTATTGAAGCTTTCTTTGGCATTCCGCGTTTTCCCATGTAAACATTTTTTTAATAAATTTAATAATCTAGAATTGAAATTAATTCGTTTTATTAGTATAAAAATACTAATTAAGTAATAAAATTAAGTTTTACTGCAATATTTACGTTTTTTTTTTTTGTCCCTTTAAATTTAAAGGGAACACCAGGTTTTCAGAATCATCACTTCTGGTTTATTAAATTGACTATAACTTCGGTTCTAAAAATGGTAGGAACAAAAGAAAAGCAGTTTTAGAATCATAAAAAGTTGTACTCTCAAATTAAATAATAAAAAATCGATACTTTTCACGAAATTGCTCATTTGAACGTAGGCAGATACCTTAAAGAATGTATGTAAAATATGTACTAATGAAAGATCGCAGACATATAACACACTTCTAACTAAAATAAGCTGCACTGTTTCGCAATACTTAATTTTAATTAAAAGAATTTTTAAATTAAAATTAGAAGCTTTTTCAAGGTTTAACTTAAGTATAACCAGGAAACCACGCCTTAGTGTAATAATGAAAAAAAGTCTAAGCAAGCAGCAATCGAAAGAGCATAGTGTAGCTTTAAAAAAATGCTATTGACAAATATGGTGCTGAACCCAAAAAATAACAGAAACATAGAAAATAGTGGCACCAAGAACATTTCTTGAACTTAATTCTAGTGCAATGATTACAATGGTCTACCTCCTGCGAAAAACAAAATTGAACGGGAGTTTCAAATGGAAGTGACCCAGTTTGCAGTAACCCAGACTTCTACCAAGCATACCGAATCATGTCGGAGTATTGCGAAGCACTAAACTGGAAATGGACAAGTGACTGGAGTTTGAGGATGTTTTAACGTTGAAAACGTAATGACTCCTCCTTCCATCTTATCGAGTCCTGCTTCAATCCTATTAAATCAATAAATTAGCAACTTTTAAGATTTTATATCTTGATAACGCGGAGACGAGGGCAAATGATTTTTGCGTCAAAAAACACTTTTCACTATGCTCTTTCGATTGCTGCTTATTTTTTTTTTTCATTATTACAATAACAGCGTGGTTTCCTGGTCAGTTCTATATCAAGTTTTCCGAGACATCTCGCAGTGCGTTGAGTTCTATTCACCAAAACGTGACTTTGCTTGTCCGGTGGTGTCAGGGCTACACTACATACCGGGCTTGCTCATTCATTATGATGACGTCACAAAAGGTGGCTGACTAGGAGGAAAGACATACAGCGATTGGCACAAAACGATGGGCGCGTTGCTTTGGACCAATCGCTGGTCGCGGTCAGCCACCATTTGTGACGTTTTGAGAGTGAATGAGCAAGCCCGGTATCTAGTGTTGCCTTGGTGGTGTTCAAAGTACACCAAAGCTTCCCAAGAGAGACGCAAGTACTTTTAGTATTCAAGAACTTCTGACCAGGATCTATGTAAGTAAGCTTTTCATTTCTGCTGTTTAGTCTGCTGAAATGAAAAGCTTACTTACATAGGAATGACGAAGAGAAAAATAGAAGAAAGAATGAAAGAACATATCAGAGATATAAAACTAAATAAACAGTCAACAGCTCTTGCAAGATTAAACATTAAAACCCCAATCAAACTGGAAACCCTACAAATACAGAAAATAGCTAACTGCGAAAATTTACATAATGCTTTAATAAGAGAAGCAATATAAATTAATGCATCCAAAAACGCATGCAATGATATGGTTCATTCATTGATTTATTGCCGCTGGAAAAAAATGTTAGAAGAGGAGGAGAGAAAGAGAGAGAGAGAGAATTGAATGCCGATAGGGGGAGCTCTTCAACTAGCAGTCATATATATAGCGGAGAGACAGAGGATTGAAGATCACAACTGATGATGCTCTAGCTAGGGCGAAAGCGCTTTTGTGGAGTGGTGAAGATTTTTTATTCGAAACTGTTTTTACATTTTTTAAATGGGGGACGTTTTTAGTGAAAATTTTTTACCATGTTTTTTTAAATAATGTCTGAATGAAAATTGGTAAAATGGACAATGATTAATAATATAAGACATTTAAAAATATTGTTAAAAATTTAGTGGATTTCTAAAAATATATTTATTTATTTATTTATTTTTAATGAACGTATACATTTATACCTTTGTTACCTAATTTTCTCTAATAAAATCTTCATTTATTTTGCGACTGTAAAAAAACATACGATTTATCCAATAATGCTTTTTTTTCTCTCTCTGAAAAGTCCTTTATACGTAAATTAAATCTGATTTTGAAACAAATTATAATGTTTTTCAAATACTATGTTTGGATTACTGTTACAAGCTTTTCGTGTATCTTCCGTTGCAATAAAATTATGCGCAATACTTTCCGAAATATAGTAGCAATTGTCACTAATAAAAATATTTAGAGGCATGAGCCATCGCTTTTTAATTTCAATTGTTAGCCGTGGATGTGCAGTGCGCATTGTCGTTTGCCATTAATTTTGAAGTATTCTCGCTGAACTAGAAATGGTCGTGAACTTTGTAACTCCCCCGTTCTTGATTTAAAGGCAAATATCATTTATTTAACAGCAATAATTTTAATATTAATATATATAAAGTTTTCGGAGATATTTGTCTTAAATTTAATATCCTACACTAAATAGGCCTGGCATTATTGCAGCGCCTAGAATACATAGTGTGGAAAACGGCTATAAAATAGTACTAAAAAATTTAATCCGATAAATGTAGAACGATGCTGAAAAGATAACAGGTCAATTGTAGCGACATCTTCTAGCAGTGGCGTAAACAGGTTGGAGGGATAGATGGTTTGGATACCACTAATTTTATAAAATACTTTGAATCGAACTGAGAAAACGTTTCAGCTGGTGGTAAGTATTTTAAATAATTAAATTATACCTTATTTCCTTTGACTTGGATAGTGATTTTCATAAGCTTTGAAAATATGAATGATATTGATCATGGCCAAAAAACGTGATACGCATTCTTTTGTGCCTGATTGCAGTACTCGATACAAGACAGCAAACTAAAAGCTATTCCTATTTAGCATTACCAAAGGATGAATCTCTGCTAGAAGAGTGGAAACGATTAATTCTCTTGATATGGTAAAAAACTAACTTCAGAGGCGTAGCGTCAAGGGGGGCACGGATCACTTTACTACCAGTATTTTTATACACTATATTTAGCCTTATTTAATTCATACCGTTCAAAGATTAAATAAGACTAAATGTAGTATATAATTATACTGGTCGTAAAATGATCGAGCCCCTCCTGACGCTACGCCACTGACTAACTTCAAAATCAGTTACATCTGAAATATACACTTACAAGAAGATTTTATTAACAGAAATTATGTCCATGTTGTCAATAGTGAAACGGTTACTTTTTCTAGAGGTAAATCTATTTTTAAAGCAGATGTCGCTGTAATCGCACTATTATTGTACCGCATCGTTGCACGTTTATCGGCTACAATTTTTTAGCACTTTTTTAAAGTATTACCAGTTTGACTCTTTTTAAATTCCTAAATTTCGCATTCATACCAGAAATTCCTTATAATGTTCTTTTGGTTACTTAATGGCAGATATTTCGTGACTTCTTAAAGTAAAAGTTCTTGTTTCAGAATTTCCGGTTGGAATTCAAAAATTTTGAATTAAAAAACGGTAAAAACATTTTCCACACTATGTATTCTAGGCGCTGTAGCATTATGAAACAAAACGTTGTGTATTTTTATCTTCGGTAGTTGTATCCTACTTTATAATAATATAAGAAAATTACTCCTAAATCCCTATAAAATATATTAAGCACCAAATAATGAAAAGACCATACGACCACCTACATATATTTTCCAAGAGGTGAAAAATGAAGTAAGCTTTAGTATATCAAATATTAGTATTTTAATATGTTATATAATTGGTATTTTAGTATATTATATATTAGTGTTTTAGTATATTATACATATTAGTATAAAAATTTGAGGTTAAATTTATTTATTGAAATTTCTATGCTCAAAAAGTAAGACCCATATATTTGAATATGTTTTCCAAATCATAGAAATGTTTGGGAACACAGAAAAAAGTTGTTTTATTTCATTAACTGTTTTCGAAACTTCAGAATTGTTTGTAATGCTTTAAATAGCATGATCTTCAAGTTTCTCAACGTGACCTTCCCTCCCCTTTTACTGTAAATCAAAACACCAATCGCTTAGAAGGTAATTATTTAGAACAAAGAATGGATTGCGAAGTTAGGTATGTAAGCTTCCGGGCATACCAGACAGCAAAGGTGATGACTGTATATATAGAAAAAATTCAATAAGACCGAAAACATTTTGTCCGAGAAGAAATCGCAACAGGAAACAATACTTAAAGGAATCCGATGCTAATCTTTTCGTTAGGTTACTTGTTTTTTGACTTTTTAACCTTTTGAGATGAGTCATGAGTTTCCTTTCCGTTGTGCATACCTTACCACCCCACTTCCATGTTCTTACTGTCATTAAGAACAGGAAAATTACTTAAAGTATGACGTAAGAAAATCAGAACGTAAGTTATTCGAAGCAGAAGACACTAGGTTATTGGTTTTAGAAAATGCTTTTAATTTATGCCTTAATAAGATTGCATAAAGGTATAACCACGCAAAATATGAGTAAAAGAGAGTTTTAAAAAATAGTTATACAAACAAGATATTGAAAATTTTATGCAATATCTTGTTTTGTGTTTCTGTGTGTGCGTTATAAATGAAATGATATGTTAAGTATCTAAAAGTGCACTTCTAATAATTTTTTCTAGTGTTTTATATATTTTACTAACATATATTTTTACTTTTATATATTTTACTAACATATTTTTACTTTTATATATCTGTTATATATTTTACTAACATTCATCTTAATCACAATAATATTCTAATAAAACAGGAAAATCACTTAAAGTAGGACGTCAGAATATCACATCGTAAATTACTCAAATCAGAAGATACTAGGTTATTGCTTTTTGAAAAGCTTTAATTTATACCTAATAGAGATTACATAAAGGGATAATTACGCAAAATATGCATCGAAAGAGTTGAAAAAACAATTTTCTGAAAATTTCTGCAAAATTTTGTTTTGTGTTTACATAGTATGTGTCTGTGTTTTAAATGCAGTAACATGTTAAACATGTAAAAGATCTATTAACAATATATTTTTCAAGTCTTTTACATATCTTACTAACTATAATATTAATTACAATAATATTCTAATAAAAAAAGAAAATTACTCAGTGTATGACGTAAGAAATTGAGACTGTAAATTATTCGAATCAGAAAACACTAAGTTATTGGTTTAAGAAAAGTCTTTTCATTTATGTCTTAACCCTCCTAGTATCTTTGACTTCATTTATTTTTGTTTTCAATATTTTAATGTTTCGAACCAGAAAAAAATAATAATTCAAACTTAATAAAGAAAATCTTTTACACACCTGTTAGGGAGCTACATTCAATGAAATTAAACAAATCGGAAAACTAAGAAACTGAAACTTTTTACTATGAGAGCTAACAGAGATTAAAAATGGATAATTACGCAATATATGCATAGAAGTAGAAAAAGCTTAGCCAAACAATTTTCACAAAATTTTCTGAAACATTTTATTTTATATTTATATACGTGACAGGGTTATAAATAAAATGCTATATGTTAAACATGTTCATGTTAAACTTTTTACACATGTTCCGTGCACTCATTGAACAGTACTTTCTAACACTTCCAAAATACTTTTAGAAATTTTTACCGTTTAATCTAATGCTTAATGTCTAAGTAAACAATTGGAAAACGCATAAAATATTTAAACCAATAATACTCGGAAAAATATCCTAATTATTTTCTGAATACCTGTAAATGATCTCTAGATTTGTATATATATATATTTTTTTTTTTTGTGTTTACATGTGTCTGTGTTGTAAATGAAATGACATGTTAACTAAAAAATTGCATTAACAATGCCTTGATTTTTTCCAGGATTTTGCCGCATACGTTCATCTGAAGTAGAATAAAAAGAAAAGTGCCCAGTTAAACTCATGGCATTGAGCTCACAGGCTATTCACACTAATTGTATATTATACTCTTATTATTTCAAAGAATAATGTCCCTCGAAAAATAAAGAAATCAGCGATAAAAATGCAAATTCCGATTATGAGATATACTTTTGATACAAGCTAAATACAAAGTTAGAGTTTCAGTCCATTCTTTTATTTTTAGAGTAAAAATATGTGATCCATCTATCACTAAACGGCACTGTTTATCTTTATGAATTTCAAATAAAAGATTATAATAAATATGGCAAATGTAAAACTTCCATTCCAATTTCTTAACAATCTAATTATTTTTCAAAAAAGAATGATCATGAAGCAAGTTTCATAACAAACAATTTTATTTAAATAAATAGAAATAAATATAGGTGTATATTTACAAAGTTATTAATAAAACACATAAAAGCGCCTACTCAGAACCAAATCATTTAATAAGTTTATATCCTTCTGAATATACAGTTACATTAGTTTGTTAGGTGATAAATAAAAAAAATAATCTAAGAAAACCACAAAATGTAACTAACACATTAATACCCTCAAATTTAACTAACACACACGCATAGGTAGTTCATTATCACTCTTTTTCGAGTGCAAATAAAAATACAAAGCTTACCTTACCCGAAAGAAAAATTAATATTTTCATTATAAATAAACCATGGTTACTCTATGCATTGTTATGTCTACCTGTGTATGAGAATGTCCACTCCTCTTGTCATAAGGCCAACATTAGTTTTAAGAAAAAAGTTCAATTTTGACAAAAAAAAGATAATTAAACAACTGATAGGAGAGTTTAGTAAAAAACAAATTTTTTTAAGTGCCAATCATTACTTCCAACTGCAAATAATTACACGCAATAATAAAAATAAAAAGAATACACTTATATTTGATTAACTATTTTTAGGCCAAATTCAGGAAATTGCTTTATGGTAACTAAAAATAGATTCGTAATACCAAAATTCTAGGTTTTCTTCATTTGTATAGCAAATGTCTATCTGCGTACTGTCATTCGTTGAAATTTCGTCCGAGAAAACCTTATTATATAAGTTGTATAAAGTTAATTTTTTTTTTTTTTAATCGGCGGATTTTCTTTCAATATTGAAATCACCAGCAACGGTAACTTTACAGTCAAAATGCATCAAATTGTTTAGATTTCTGTCATTAATGATTCCAGTAGTTTGATTGATGCCTTCGGAGATTTGTATCCAAAAAGAACAATCATTTGACCAAGTTTAACGGCACAGATTTCTGCATGAGCTCTGCGATCATGTCTTATCCAATTATTTATGAATTGGCAATGGTGAATTATTTCAGTTTTAGCAGCACACATCAAGCCAAAAACCTTCCGTTTGCCAACACAGTCTATTCAAGATATGCACTTGAATTTGCCATCAAAATCATACACATCATCTTTCAAAGAAAAAGGTTCCAAGAAACATAAAAGGTATGCAGTCATATAATGTGGGTCCAATTTTATATCTAAAACATGTGCATTCAGTGACTGGACGTTGTGAATAACAATTTTGAAATAACTGTCCGGTACGTCATACATGAATCTTAAATCGAAACGTTTTGGATGATTTTCTAATCTAGACAGCTCTTTTAGTACTGGATCATTTTTTTCTGGGGGTTTAGGTGGTTTAAAATCACCGTCAATATATAAACCAAAATAGTTTCTCGACTGCATGCGACATACAGCTGAGCTCTCTCAATTTTTTTGGCAATTTTCACTATCACAAAATTATGTGTGGCACTTTGACCCTTATGTATAGTTCGTCCATTGTCAGCAATCAAAGGAAATTGTGTCCGAACAACTTGTAAGCCCCGTCCATGCCAAGTTTTAATAACTCTAACAAGTGGAGAAATTGTAGTCCAAGTTTTATCTATTCCTTTAGAATTGAGAAGATTTTCATACTTTTTCCTCATTTGCGCTCCCACAAATGGATCATCAAGTGTAAAAAACACCTTTGTTGGTACCCTTTTACCGTATTTGTGTTCCATATTGGATATGTTCTAATGTTCCTGTTGTGCCATTAAAAAGCCCATCTTCTACATCTATATTGCACGTAATCATATAAATTGCAGATATTTTCAATTTAACTACTGCGGGCAAGCCATTTGTGTCTGTAATTTTAAGATTTTTAGCGGATTTTAGTATTTCTTCCTTAGTAGATTTTTTTACCAGGTCCTTGAGATTTATCGAAAGCATATGCCACGAATTCTTCTGTCTGTAATTTACTTTGAAAAAAGCTATTGTAGTAATCACATTCTGAAATGATAGGTAGATGATTTGCATTTGTTATTTTACGAGATTTTATTAATGTAATATCTTTTTCTGTCATTGCACCGACTGCCATATTATTTAGTGCTTCTGCAAAAGCACGATCGTTTTGTTGTCGCATGATTTCCGTTAATTTGTACATTGAAAACATGTGCCAAAGATAATTGTGAAACAATGGTTTTCTATCGATTTCAATTATTTCACTTTCTTCTGGATTCGTAAATACAAATTTTCCCATTACTAGTTGTAATTGCCAAAAATCACCAAGAACAATTACGCTAACGCCACCGAAAGGAAAATTATTACGGAATATCTGCCTTAAACGATTTTCGACAAAATAAAAATCTGATAGTTTGACCATTAAAATTTCATCAATTATAATCAATTTTAAATTTACAAGTTTTACAGAGAGCTGATTACATATATCATCACTTAGTGGTTTGAGAGAGTTTTGATTTAGTTGCAGATGGAAAGCAGAATGTAAAGTCCTTCCTCTAATGTTAAAAGCTGCTTTACCAGTTGGTGCGTGCAATAAAATCTTAATAGAAGAAGGATCTTCTCCTGGAAGGGAATTAAAGTATCTTAAACCAGTTTGAACAATCGAATTAATAAGAGTATTTTTACCAACTCCTGCGCCACCTAAAACAATTTCATAAAATGGAACTTTCCCGTTTTTTATTTTAAACATAATATCCATAAAATATTTTCTTTGCTTGATATTTAAGCTTCGAATGAGATCGGTATATTGATATTCTGGAATTAGCTTTGAACTGTGTCTTTGAGAAGTCATTTTCTTCTTGCTCGATTTCTCGCACCATACTCTCTAATTCTAGCATTTCATTAGTAATATATTTACTTTTATTCAAATTTATGGATCTACTATTAACATTATAAATTTCTTCTACATGTTTAGATATAATATCATCTTCTTCATTCCTGTATGGATGCAACAACATCACTTGCTCTCTAAAATAATTATATGGGTCCTGTTCGCGACCATATCTTTTGTATCTTATAATTCTTGCTTTTGTCCGTTTTCTTGACCTATCCAGAAGTTGTAAACACTCAGAAATTCGTGTGGTGTCTTCGGTTTCAATAACTGGTTTGTTTAAATCTATTCCATGAATTTCTTGATCATCAAGAGAATGTACTGCAGAAACATATTTTTTGTCACATTTTGCTTTAGAGTATGTGTACATTGCAGCAAATTCCGCAAGACATAAGTGATCTAATTCATGCGGCCTTTGTGCATAATGGTCTAATATACATTTAACGCCGATATCTGTCGAATCATCCGATAATTGTTTCAAATCTTTTGGAGCTTTTATCATGAAAACATGAGAATTTGGGTGTGAGGTCGGAATGTAATGGAATCGCGACTACATACAGACAAAGACAGCCTCAAAACACCGTATGCTGCTTCTTGTACTGATATTTCTGTTCCATTTAGAAACACATTTGCATATTTACGGAGTTTTTGTTTTATTGTAGTATTCCCTCTTTTTATGTCTTCCGAAGCATCTTTTAGCAATTTTAACATTCCTCCGTATTATTTGTTAATATAAGCAACACAATACTTGGCACGTGGATACGGATCCAAAATATATTGAATGTCCATATTCGCGCGGAATGCTTCTATTTGATGTTGTACGCATTAATGAACATTGCATTTACATTTAGTTTAAGAAAAACGGTGGCTCTCTTTAGGGATGATCTGATAGCAAGCACATATTCAGACTCAGAGATGTTCAAATTCTGTAAAAAATTCAGTAAAAGACATGTCACCAGTGTAATTTCTACCAAGATCTTTGCAATTCATGTATGATTTGATTTCTTTAAATATTTTTTTGCATTTTGTCAACGTCTCTTTATCTGTATCTAAAGCCAATGGAAGGAAGATTTCAGTTGAATTCATGGGAGGATGGGGAATGACGAATCTACATATTTAGGTACCACTTTTAGATTTTTTTAGACATGTTTTAGAATGGCGATGATTTTGAAAATTTGCAAATGCATTCAAATTTTCGTCATTCTCGTAAATTCTCAGGCATGTAATAAACTGATCAATAAATTGCGTGCAATTTGACCAAGTTGAATTTTCTTCCGGATCAAATACAGAGCATTTTTCTGCCAAACGAGCATATGAACATGAGGTGATCCTCTGTGTTGGAACTCAACTCGATAATAATAATCCAAAATAATTTTATCTTCACTAATAGGACCGGAGTTGGATCTCAGTATCAAGTTGAGAAACATTTCTAAATCGATAATCAAAATATTCTGCAGAGGTAATAGGGTCATTACGGATAAGTTCCGCTATTGAATTAAAATCGAGGTTGCATGCGTCTTCATGTGAAATAGTTTCCTGATGCAAATTCTTTGCCAACATTAAAATTAATTCAAGCCACTTTGTCTCTGCCGCAGAAAATGTCAAGAACAAAGATGGTATTCCAAGCTGTCTTATCATGGCGTTTATTTTTTTTTGCTTATCTTCCCAATAAGCTGGAGATGATTTTAATTTTTTTAGAACTTTATAACCATCGTCGTGTTGAATAAGTCTATCAACGCTCTGTGCATCCTTCAACTCGTCCGCTGTAATATTAGTTCCATATTTATTTGTTTTTTTATGTAAGCAAATGTTAATTTCTGAAGCAATTCTCTTATTTTGCAATAATTTATATGCGTATTATAATTTATATGCGTAATATTTGTTTGGCTTGCATGCTCTTCTGTCGTATCTTTTCGCTTCAGAATTAGCAATATCTGAATAATTGACATGGATAGAGTCTACGAATACCCTTGCGGTTCCACAGTAAATAGATGGAAAAGATAATTCTTCGACTTTTTCGTCGAGTAATAAAAACATTGGGGATCGTCAAAATCAGAATTATCACAGTGCAAAAAAACTTGAACAGCATCATCCATTTCCTTTTCACTTACTTTTATTTGATTTGCAATCTGTTCTTTGAAAATGAAGTCTATTGTTTCAGTTTCCAGTTGATTTGCCCATTCGTCGGAAAGTACCACCCCTTCTTCCTTATACAAGTCTGTATTTGCCAAATATTTAGCGACTGCGTAAACTTTTGCTGGACGAATTGTTTCGAACATATAAGGAAGATTATATTTCAATCTTCTCATTAGCATTAATTGGATAGTCGAAGTTTCGTTGAATTTCCTAGGTGGAACTGTGACTGTATCATTTAAGGTATTTAATATATTTATAACATTTCCATGAAGACCAATTTTTCGGTCAATACCAAGACGCCAAATATGCATAACTGACAGGCGCAATGCAACCAATCGTTCTTCTAAGGGTGTCAGATCAGTCAATTCAGGTGGAATTGGCGAAATTCAAATCCGTTTCCCAGCCATAATTTGGGAATTTTGTTCAATTTCATTTGATTCCAGCAGGTGTTAGAGAAACAGTATGGAGGATTGGAATCCTTCAGAAAAAGAGAATTGTTGACGATATCTTCTTTAATATTCGTATGTAAGGTATTCAAATAACGATACGATACAGATTGTCTGAACCATAATCTCCCGCAACATGAACATATGGGAGTGGGACCTTCACTAATCATATTGTTAAATTCTTCCAATAAATTACTCAAGTTAGATCTTATACTATGCTTACTATTGAGCTTTCTTTGACGATCTTCTACACGTTCGTTTTCACGATATTCTTTCCCCTTCGCAAATTCTCTAATCGATTACGATTCTCTTTCTTTTCTTTTATGCGATATTCATCATTTTGTCTTATTTTTTTACTCTGCTATGATTTTTTTCATTTTCTTTTTCACTATATTCATCATTTTCCCTGAAATTTTGTATTCTAGTACGAATATTGTGTTTATTTTCATTTTCGCGATATTCATCATTTTGTCATAATTTTTTTACTCTGCTGTGAGTTGTTTCGTTTTCATTTTCGCGATATTCATCATTTTCCCTACGGCGTATTTTAATTGCTTCAGCTTTTGATCTCAGACTTTTAGATTTAGTTTTCGGCATTTCAGTTCTTCATAAAATCTAATTTTGGTGACATTGGTAAATATTGAAAAGTTAATTAAACAAGTTCGTGTTATTTAATACAATATAAACTTTATTTTTCAGCTTGATAAAATTTAAAATCGTATTTCGTATATAAACATACACGTAAACATGTTTGCACTAAACACGTAACAATTTTAAGTGCACCAGTATATCATTTTTATTATATTAACGTTTGGACTTTAAGAGTAGTTTTCTATACACCTAGATTCTTTGGTGAAAGGATTGTTTACTAAATTATTCGATACCTTTTGCACAAATTTTTGAAATTTAAATAGAACATTGCAGCTTCTTCATTCGAAATGTATACAACATCACTATTTCATAACTTTCTTGAATAAAATAAACACTTGCAACATTATTTAGAACATATTTAAAATGTTTAAAATTCTTTCCATGCATAATTTTAATGCATTACTTAACTTGGCAACTCACAATTCAGTTTATATTTTCAAACAAAATGCATGTTCACAACAAGAATAAAAAGTTTAAAAAAAGATTAAATAATACATACACTTTTTCAGCATTCAAAATAGTACAGAAATTTGCAGTGTTGTACTTACGGGAATTTGAAACTTGAAATAATAAGCATGAAAAAGCGGTTAATTAAAAACAGTTTCACACAACTATAATATCTCAAATGCCGAACGATCAAACTATCTGTTGCCACAAATAAAAAAGTAACGATATAAATATCTTTTAAAAGAAAACAAGAACGAAAAATCATGCGTCAAGCATAGATTATATAGCACTTTCCAACGCTTCCAAAATAATTTTACAAATCATACCGTTTAATAAGCTAAAAGCTAACATCTAAGTAAACAATTTAGAAAACGCATAACATATTTAAAACATAATTTCAGGAATTTCCAACATATACAATATTCGGAAAAATATCCGAATACTTTTATTCAGCCCTGTATAGGATCTATAGATTTGTATATATACTACATAGGATGATAATTTTAGTTCAGTTAGGAAACGCGTAGCACAGTTTAAAATTCTCCGTCTGGAGTTTGTCAATAAACAGAAATGTGTTCGCGAACTTTTGTGCTGCCCTGTATAGGATCTACAGAATTTATACACACCACGTAATAGACAAAAAGCAAGTTAAAATTAAAATCGCGTTCAATAACTTAAAACGCACTTCCAGGAATTATTGTTAACATACAGTAGAGAATTCTTTTGCGTGTCCCTGTAAATGAACGATGACTGCTATACACACAATATTCTGTAGTAAGTCTCTTGTAATGCACCTTAGTGATCTATATAAATTTCAATGCGTTTAAAATAGTGAAACATTATTTAAATAAACCGCAGACGATTTTTCTCCATAGACGTAATGTAACGGAATTATTTTTACTATCCCTGTAAAGTAACTATAAGTGCTATGCACACCCTGTTCCATATTAAGCTTCTTCTAATGCACCTTAGTAATATATATAAATTACAATGCGTTTAAAATAGTGAAACATTATTTAAATAAGCCGCAAATGATTTTTCCCCATAGACCGCAATGTAACGGAATTCTTTTGAGTATCCCTGTAAAAAAACTATAAGTGCTACACACTTCCGTTGAAATAGGGAACATGCTATAGATAACGACAATAACATATAAAAATTGCAGAGCAATCCGAGCATATTTACGGGAGTTAGAGCACGGACAGACGGCCAGACGGCAGACGGCAGACGGCAGACGGCCAGATGGCAGACGGCCAGACAAACCGAAGTCATAAGCACATTTCAACTAGGTTGGAAAGTGCTAAAAAAGATTAAATCGCAGACGATTAAAAAAAATATATTTTATGAAACACAACCACATGAAACATACTCGAGTCTTTCATAATTTCAAATTTATCAATTTAAAATACGGCAGACGACAATTAAGCAATAGTTCAATCTGAATTCAGTAAATGCTTGGCATTTCAAGAAGTACGAATAATTTTTTTTATCGTAAAATTGACAAATATTCTATGCATTGTTTATGACTATTCATAAAATATAACTTACTCTTTTTGAGCAAAACGGTAAAAATAAAAATCATAAAAAAGCAGCGTTTTTTGTTATAATACAAACCAATATAGTTTAAATGAGGAAAAAGGGATACTGCTATTACACATTAATGTCGACTATCTCTGCATGATATAGGTATAGTTGTTATTTTTACGAAATTAATCATTGCATACATATCGTATATAAAACCAATGACATTAAACTTGTTTAATTAAAATAATGTGTGTATGTGGGGGCGGGGGGCAATTTTCTTATACTTGGGGGGGGGGGGGGTAACTTTTTACAATTGACCTACTCATCGGTAAATTTATAAAAAGTTACAATAACTCCGACGACTAGTATATTGTGCCCTCGAACTTGCTTCTATATTCTGATTAACTCAAGACTTAAATCATAAAAATTCTTTTAATTCTGTGCATTTAATAGTAGTGTAATAAATTTAGATGAAGATCAGGGAAGTAACAACATCAGTAATGTCCCATAAATAACTGAATGTAGGCTACTCCTCTTGGATGCTTGCAACCACGATTGAGATACAAACTTTCGAATTAAGGGGAGAGGATTAGCTCCCCGTTCCTCCCTTTGCACTTTACCAATGAAACCCCAAAATTAATCTGAGTAGCGCATTATCAGAATGAACCTATATACAAAATATGAAGCAAATTGGTTAATTCTGCATGAAAAACCCATTTATCTAAATTAAGGGGGATTGGCCAGCCCGTTCCCCCTTTTATATTTAACCAATGAACCCCGAAAACTAATCAGGGAAGAGCCTTTACCAAATGAACATAGAAAAATAAATTGAAGCAAATTGAATAATTCTGCATGAAAAACCCATTTATCTAAATTAAGGTGATTAGCCCCCTCCGTTCCCCCTTTTATACTTAACCAATGAACCCCGAAAACTAATCAGGGAAGCGTCTTAACCCAATGAACCTATAAACACAATTTGAAGCAAATCGGATAATTCTGCATAAAAGCACATTTATCCAAATTAAGGGGAAAATAGCCCCCCGCCCTCCCTTTATACTTAACCAAAAAACCCCGAAAGCTAATCAGGGAAACGTCTTAACCCAATGAACCTATAAACACAATTTGAAAATAATCGGATAATTCTGCATAAAAAACCTATTTACCTAAATTAAGGGGGAATTAGTCCTCCGTACGCCCCCCCCATACTTTACCAATCAACCCTCAAAACTAATCAGGGAAGCGCCTTATCAAAATGAACATATAAACAAAATTTGAAGCAAATCGGATAATTCGGCATGAAAAGCCCATTTATCTAAATTAGGGGGGATTAGCCCTAGTTCCCCCCCTCTTTATGTTTAACCAATGAACTCCCAAAACTAATCAGGGAAGCGCCTTATCACAATGAACCTATAAACAAAATTCGAAGCATATCGAATAATTCTGCATGAACGCCCATTTGTCTAAATTAAGGGGAGATTAGCCAACACCGGCTATTACAAAGCCAGGTTTCAGAGGAAATACTGGTTTGCTGACGTCATCAACCTCGGTCATGAAGCAGGTCGCAATATTCTCCCATTCCGTACTTGCTCATAGGAATAGTACCGTGCGTTTCAGAGACAACGTGTTGGGAAATCAATGTGTTTTGAATTCTGATATTAATTTAAAGTAGTTCAGTTCAAGATCGGATTGCTTTTAATTAAGGTAAGTACTTATTTACAGTATATATGTGTAATTTTATGAATATTAACAATGTTGATCAATGTTAACAATGTGTATTAAAATATGTTTAATTTGTCGTTTCTGCGCGAGTAGGCTTAACTCCACAGCTTTGTCCGAAGCTCATGTTGCGAAAAATATATTATTACGTTTGCACTATTTATTTATTAGTAAATAATCTTACGCAACAATTTTTATGCATTATTCAATATTCAATATGAATTTGCTTCATTTGTAAATTTAATACTTTTTAGTTAACACCTACCTTTTTTTTTCATACATATCAATGGAAAATTGTGCATAAATAATTTCACATACTTCGTATTTGTACGCTTATGATGAAGAAAGACTAAATTTATTTATTATTACTAATTTTATTTACATTAAGTCTAATCTGGATTGGAAGTGTAACTAATATCATAACACCTTTCTTATGCCACTAAAAAGTAACATAAAAAATTAATTATATGTAGTTTTAACTAACTTAAGTAATTTTGTAAATATTTATTCAAGAATTAGTATATAAATTGTGTATTTCCGAATAAATATAATTAGTCACACTTAATAAAAAGATGTACAAAGTAACTAAATATTTCATTTGTCATTACTGACCATGATATTTAAAGTGTATAGCAAATAATCTATTCTCTATCTTACGAATCTAGCAATTTTTTTAGAGCTATCATTTAAAATTTGTAATAATTTTAATGTTAAAAATAATCAAAAACTAATTAAAAGTTCTTTATGCAAACTTTAGTTATAAGAATACGTTTTGATAAATTCATGATTGTTTCATTCTCATGCTTTTCCTTTCCCTTTTATTTATTTTTTTCATATTTAATATCTTCCATTGCTAAAATATTCATTTTTTTTAACATACAGATATTACATTGAAAATTTCTGAACATGAAAATATTAACTTAATTAAATGTTTCTTATGATGTCACTAATTCACATGCAAAATGTTATCAATAATATCAGTTAGTAAAACTGTACTATAATGTACTGTCTATCATACGATAATTACATATTCGATTTATTTTGTACACATTACATAGTTTATACATATATATAATCTACAATAAAACTCACCAGAGGTGGTTTAATAATTATTAGAAAATATTAAATATATCAAGGGTAATATACCAAGAAAAATTTGGTGAATATTTAGGGCTACTTCACAACATCCTATTTAATAAAACAGGCTCCTTCACAAAAATCAATTTAATAAAATGGTCCCTTCACAAAATTCTTTATAATAAAACAGGATCCTTCACAAAATTCCTTTTTATTCCATAAAAATTTACTATTTATTATTTATTAATTATTTTGTGACATTTTAAAATGTGTAATTTGCAAACAAATAAGTTCACCAGAGAGGAAAACTTCAGCAAAAAGATTTAAAAAGTATTTTTTAATCTTGGTTCGAATTTGAGTAACTGGATTTTAACTTTAATTACAAAATGTTATTTTTCACAAAAATAACCTTTACTTTTCACAAAATTTTATTTAAATCAAATATCATATTTAAAATGTGTAGTAATAATTAAATCTGTAGTATTTAATTGATAAAAAATATGATATAATGATAAATGTTATACATTAAAAATGTCTTTTAAAAGACCCTTTTTTTAAATTTCAGAACAGAGACCTTCACAAATTTTTTTTATCTCAAAACAGGACAACTATATATTTAATATTTCCTAATAATAGTAAAATATCTCTGTTTATTGGTGATTATAAAAGAAATGCATATATGGAAAAATAAATCAAATATGTAATTATCAAATGACAGACAATGCAGTATATTAAGTTCTTACCTTACACTTTTTACTAACTGATGTAATTTTGCATATGAATTAGTGACAGGAGAAGTATTTAAGTAAGTTAACATTTTCACGTTAACACATTTACAATTTAATCTATGTATAAAAAAATATATAAATATTTTAGTCTATTTATGTAGCAACGACAAAGTAAACATATTTTAATAGATAATGATTAACATTGCTAATATTCTTAAAAATGCATGTATATACTCTAAATAAGTACTTACTTTAATGGAAAGCAATCCAGTCAATCGAAATATTATTAATTTTCTTGAAAATGTGCTAGAACTCAAATATGAACTTTAATTTGCACATTAACCAAAAGAAGAAAAAAAGTGTCTTTCACGAAGTGAAAATATATTTATAACACATGAAGAATATAAAATATTACTTAATAGAAAATAAAAAATAATGAATTAGATGAATATTCTTCTTAATATTAAATTTAAAAAATAAAATAAGACTCTTATACTTAGAAATTTTACATTTTATATATAAAAAAATACACGATAAAAAAAAGAGTTTTTTTAATGTTTATATATTATATTTTATATAATATGAATATTTTCACTATATATTTTATGAATTATGAAATATATATTTTATGAATTATACGTATTTTATTTCTATTATAAGACATAAAAAGAAGTGGAGAGAGGGGTGGGGTAAATGAAATATTTTTAAAAAGACAATATAATGAAATCTTTTAAAAGGATTAAAATGAAAGTGTCTTTAATAAAATGAATATAACATATGAAATGGTTACATGAAGCAAATAAAATGTAACTTAAAAGAGAGAAAAAATAGAGAACTACATTTATATTTTACTTATTTAGTTATTATTAATAATAAAAACTCTGATACTTATGAATTATTCATATTTTATTTCTATTAAAAGATATAAAAAGGAGGAGGGGAGGGGGGGGGGTTAAAAAAGATTTTTTATCTTTAAAAAGACACTATAATGAAAACTTTTAAAAGGATTAAAAGGAAAGAGTCTTTCCTCAAATGAATATAATATTTATAACATGAAATGGTTACATGAACGTATATACATGGTTATATACCCTGTGCACTCTAACTTATGGCTGAGATAAGTTTTGGAACGAACTCGGAAAGTTATGATGACGAACGGAAAATAAACAAGGTTTGTCATCAATGAACGAGGTTAGTGACGTCACTCTGAGTGTCCCCGGGCTTTCTTAATAGAGCCGGTGTTGGATTACCTCTCGTTCAGCTCCTTTATGCTTAAGCAATGAACCCCCAAAACTAATCAGGAAAACGCCTTATCACATTGAACCTATAAAAGATTTTTGAAGCAAATCGGAAAATTCTGCCAGAAAAGCCCATTTATCTAAATTAAGAGGGGTTAGCCCCCCGTTCCCCCCTTTATACTTTACCAATGAACCCCCAAAACTAATCAGGAAAGCGCCTTCTCAATGGACCTATAAACAAGATTTGAAGCAAATCGGATAATTCTTCAGGAAAAGCCCATTTATCTAAATTAAGGGGGTATTAGCCCCCCGTTCCCCCCTTTATACTTAACCAATGAATCCCCAAAACTAATCAGGGACACGGCTTATTACAATGCACCTATAAATAAAATTTGAAGTAAATCGGATAATTCTGCATGAAAAGCCCATTTATCTATGTTAAGGGGGGATTAGACCCCAGTTCCCCTTCTTTATGCTTAACCAATGAACCCCCAAAACTAATCAGGGAAACGCCTTATCACATTGAATCTATAAACAAAATTTGACGCAAATCGCATAATTCTGATGAAAATCCCATTTATCTAAATTAAGGGGGGATTAGCTCCCCCCGTTCCACCCTTTATACTTAACCAATGAACCCCCAAAACTAATCAGGGAAGAGCCTTATCACAATGGATCTTTAAACAAGATTTGAAGCAAATCGGATAATTCTGCATGAAAAGCCGATTTATCTAAATTAAGGGAGGATTAGCCCCCGTTCACCCCTTTATGATTTTCCAATAAATCCCCAAAAGTAATCAGGGAAGCGCCTTATCACAATGGACCTATAAACAAGATTTAAAGCATGTCGGATAATTCTGCATGAAAAGCCCATTTATCTAAATTAAGGAGGGGGAATTAGCCCCCTGTTCCCCCCTTTATACTTAACCAATGAACCCCCAAAACTGATCAGGGAAGCGCCTTATCAGAATAGACCTATAAACAAGATTTGAAGGAAATCAGATAATTCTTCAGGAAAAGCCCATTTATCTAAATTAGAGGGGGGAATTAGCCCCCTGTTCACCCCTTTATGCTTAACCAATGAACCCCCAAAACTAATCAGGGAAGCGCCTTATCACAATGGACCTATACACAAGATTTGAAGGAAATCGGATAATTCTTCAGGAAAAGCCCATTTATCTAAATTAAGGGGGGGGGATTAGCCCCCTATTCACCCCTTTATGCTTAACCAATGAATCCCCAAAACTAATCAGGGAAGCGCCTTATCACAATGGACCTATAAACAAGATTTGAAGCAAATCGGATAATTCTGCATGAAAAGCCGATTTATATAAATAAGGGGAGAATTAGCCCCCTGTTCCCCCCTTTACACTTAACCAATGAACCTCCAAAACTAATCAGGGAAGCGCCTTATCACAATGGACCTATAAACAAGATTTGAAGCAAATCGGATAATTCTTCAGGAAAAGCCTATTTGTCTAAATTAAGAGGGGGATTAGCCCCCCGTTCCCTCCCTTTATGCTTAACCAATGAATCCCCAAAACTAATCAGGGAAGCCCCTTATCACAATAAAGCTATAAACAAGATTTGAAGCAAATCGGATAATTCTGCATGAAAAGCCGATTTATCTAAATTAAGGGAGGGGGAATTAGGCCCCTGTTCCCAGCTTTGTACTTAACCAATGGACCCCCAAAACTAATCAGGGAAGCACCTTATCACAATAGACCTATAAACAAGATTTGAAGCAAATCGGAGAATTCTTCAGTAAAAGCCGATTTATCTAAATTAACGGGGGGATTAGCCCCCCGTTCTCTCCCTTTATGCTTAACCAATGAATCCCCAAAACTAATTAGGGAAGGGCCTTATCACAATGAACCTCTAAACAAGATTTGAAGCAAATCGGA
This sequence comes from Maratus michaelseni, assembly GCA_963931845.1. Classification (NCBI taxonomy): domain Eukaryota; kingdom Metazoa; phylum Arthropoda; class Arachnida; order Araneae; family Salticidae; genus Maratus; species Maratus michaelseni. Next base: position 422,492,399 of record OZ007586.1, read on the forward strand.
TAATTCTTCAGGAAAAGCCCATTTATCTAAATTAACGGGGGGAGTAGCCCCCCATCCCCCCCCTTTATGCTTAACCAATGAATCCCCAGAACTAATCAGGAAAGCGCCTTATTACAATGGACCTATAAACAAGATTTGAAGCAAAATGGATATTTCTATCAAGAGTTATCGCGTTACGTACATACGTACATACATACATGCATGCATACAGAACGGGCGGGCACATTAGCTCTCACTCTTTGATTGCCTGTGAGCTAAAAACGATACCATTTATGAAAGCCAATTGAATTTTCGTCGTACGAACTTATAACCACAGAAACTTATTAAGAGAAAACAAATTGGCTCTTGCTTCAAAATTAAACTATGTATTTCGCAATTTTTTTTTCAAATTTAAAGTCTTTAAAAAAATATTTAACGCTTAATTTTTTTTAAAACTAAATAGGTAATGGACCTCGAAAATGAATTATCTTTCTTATTCTATCATTTTTCTAATAATAGGTTGACCGGTTAGAAGGTTATGCTGAACTGCTTGTGGTTTTGAGAAAACACGCGAAGAAAAACTACCTGCTTTTCAGCAAACGCGCTGTTTCGCTCAAAGGATCGTAACATCATAAATAATTTAATTAATTCAAAATGGTTTCAAGCACATATTATACATATTTAAAAGATGCAAAAAATTAAAAAAAAATGAAAGAAAGAAAATTCTTGTTTTGGTGCCCAACAATGTTGAGTCTTTTGCAACGTTTACTAACTGTAATATTTATCAGCACCGCACAACTTTTTTTGGTGCCTATTGAGAAACACTGCTAATACTTTTACCAATCTTTATGGCATCTGCATTGATAAGTGACGGTGCCGCTAAAACCTGTCAGCTCCTATTCTAATTGATGGCACTGTGGTATCATGGTCACATGTATATAATTAAAATATATCAGTTCGTATTAAACGAAAAAGTTTTATTTTAAAATAACAATTGTAAAAACATTATATTCAAATTTTAGATGATATTACAAGACATTCTCGTACATTCAAGGAACCCTTGCTTTTATCATCTCCAAAACCAAGGTCCGTCTACTCAGAGCACCAAAAATTGTCTGCCTCCCAATGATGAAAACTCCATCTCCTTCCCGTCTGTATAATACCTCCGATCCTACTTTATTGGCAAGCCCCTTCCTCCTTTTCCCCTCCCTGTTCTTATCTCGGGGTCCTCCGAAATCCATTTATTTTGTCATACTATTCATACGAATACCTTCCTGGCACATTTTAAACCCTTTCAGATAATTTTCTTATAGAAAAAGTCCACGCACTTATAGAAAAGCTGTACAACGTATGAAAAGTCTTTCATTCTTACTTGAAATGAACAAAAGTGATTTTCTCGCTACGATAATCATCTTACAGTAGTGTCTTACAATCAAGACCCTTCACTTTTCTAATTCTGGGATTATTTAATCCTATAATCATGAATTAAGATGATGGTCCCAAGCCATCACAATGCCTTTCCCCTAAGGAAAAATTTCTGCAAGAAATTTGTCATGTAACAGCTATACACAATGAGTCCCTTTTATAAACTTCCAGAGAGTTCACTATGTACAAATCATAACATAAATTTCCTAGAAAATTATATTGCACATGAAATCCCTACAGAACACACATATTCACATATTCAGTATTGAAAGAATACACTATCAACATGACTTTTTACAAATTTTCCTAACAATATTTAAGTATGATTCCAGAAATTATTTATAATTTTGTTACCAGAAGAAATAATTTCAAAAGATACTACACTTATATAATACTAAACACAGTTTACAAATTGCATCATTATATATAACATAAAAAAATAAGAAGAAATTTATATACAACACAATGCCCTACACAATTTTCCTAAATACATTTTATTGAAAATCTTAATTTTAGATACCTCTCCAGACAGAAAGCATGCATACGAAATTATACAATTATTAAATTATTGAAGTTATATACTATTACAAAATTAATAAGCATTAAATGAACCCCTGAATCAATGACCTCTGACAAATGCAATACAGATATTACAATAATGAACACTCCCAAATTTAGAAAAAATCTTAATTTAGAGAATACTTCCGAAAACCAATATCTGAATTACTTGTATCAAAAAGTTATGTTTACATTAAATTTCGCCTTATAACTTTATCACCATAATTTTTCTGCTCAAAACCCTGTATGATTTTAATAGTTTCATCTCTGAGATCTGTTCTAATTGTGGAACACCATATCCTTTTTTAGGTGCGTTCGTAATTATATAAATACGTAGCACATATTGTCGTCGCTTGGTCCGTCCGTCTGTCCGTCCGTCTGTCTGTCCATCTGTCTGTCCGTCCGTCCGCATATAACAAAGCAAAAACTACCCAACCGAATGGTTTGCAATTTAAAATATATTATCTTTGCAGAATTTTGTCGAGACATTTCAAATTTTATTAAAATCGAATCAAAACTTTAGGAGATATTAATAAATATATTTATTAAGAAATTTGAATTTTTTTTCTTTTTAATCGGTGCTTTTTTGTTATAGGAGTTTCCGAAGTTTAATCGTCAAGCGACCGAGATACTTATTTTATGACAGAAATTAATCTGCAGACGATATAATTCATTTCACAGAATTAAAAATCGGAAAAGATCTGAATATTTATGTAACTAGTTATAGTACGAACATTTGTCACGTTTGACGTACAATTTCCAACTTGTTTCTAATTATCAGAGTATTTGACAATCATGAGAGACGGTAGTTTCTCGAGTGACGCAGCGAAAAACCGAAAACCGTAAGCCCAAAAACCGAAATCCGTAAGCCCAAAACCGAAGATTCCGTCACTCTCATATATACAGCTAGCAGGACATCAAAGGAAAATCAAAATGCCGACAATTAATATCTCAGTAAATATGAGGCATGCCGTTTCGATTTTTTCAAATTAGTCTTCTATCTATGGCCTAACTCTATCCTGAAATTTATAGATTTCTACATGCAGTAGATTTTGAGATCTGGAAACCAATTTTTAAGCGAAAATGGGAGATGTAATGGGCACACATCTGTTATCTCCAAAACGGCTCGAAGGATTTTTTTAAAATTAATATATTATATTAATCGGTTTTAGATGAAGCGAATAAGATTTTGAGCTAACGTAGGAAAACTCTTGTTTTTTATATAATCCAGTTTCAAAATCGGACTCTTTTCTTATGCTTTTGAGCATTGAATAACATTACAGATTTTGGGACTTTTCACTACTTTTTATTACTCCGCAATAAGGATGTTCATGGCTATCACGGTTACAGTTAAACGTTAAAGCATCTCCATATCGCTGAAAAACTATTTAGATTCTTTTTTTTTAATACGAAAACAGTTTTTAATGCAATTTTTAATATGTAATATATATGTATTAAATTAAATTGTTGTTTGTATATTTTTGTTATAATAAAGAATTTCTTATTTCAAAATCTTCATTAAGTCGAAAAATATTTAGATTCCTTGATTAAAATATTGAAATATTTTATTGTTATTTATATATTTAATTTGTCATTTTTTAAAGGAAAAAAAGATTCAGATTTTTTTTTATCAGTTAATTTGAAACAGACACTAATCAACGAATCAATCATCAGTTTGTTTTGACCGAGTCGCGAATGTTGTTTGTAGGAATAACGCTCATATGAGGTATTTTATTATTTATTTATTGTTTGTTTACTTATTTTTATTAGATTGTACTTTTAGAAATTGTCTTTTGATTTAGTGACGTAAATGGTGAGATAATTGTCAATAGTATTACCTGTTTTATCGTTAAAAATGATATAAGGAAATTGCATTATGGCCAGTGAATCTTTTAAAGAAGTCTTTTAAAAATCTGATGAATTTAGAAGATTGGTTTATTTACTTGTTAGCTATATTTTCCAACTCTCCAAATCAAACTTTCCCATCATTCACCTCACACAAATTTAATAACTAAAACTTTTTATTTCAGTGTGATTGAAATACGTTTAATTGTGATGAAACTTTGGTATATTATACAGGGAATTTATATAACGTAAGTTTTCACTTTTATGTATATAAAATTAGATACGATGTTTTCATTATGAAATACAATGTTTCTAATTTATGTTATGGCTTACTTTAACATTTTTGTTATTGACTAAGCCTATCATTAATATACCCGATTACATGAGATTTTGTTATTTGTATTGATATGTTTGTGTTTACGTATTTTATCAAAATTATATTTCAGATATTTTTAAGTAAGTTTTTTAAGATACTATATAGCAATGTTAAAATGTTGGCTATACTTTATTAGCTTATGTTAAAGATTGGTCAGAAAAAAAAGGTTGGCGAGATAAAAAAATTTTGTCGATCAGCTAGTGCTCGACTAACATTTAAGTACCCTATTTTTAAATAAAAAGCATTTAATACAAGGTTTTTCTGTGACTCTAGAACAACAGGGCCGCTGGGATGGAATTTAATTTTTAAAAAGGACACATTTTGAACCGGTTTGTTTACAGTCCCATTTTATTAGTAGAATTTTGTGATAATTTGCCGAATGACTGGCGAATTTTGCATTTTTTGTAAAAAAAAATCCTTAGAAGTAATTTTAAACAAAATCTCTTCATTCATTTCTTTAATTTGCAAATATTTTAAGTTTTCTTATTTAAAATACTGTGATTAAATGTCCAATGTAAGATTTCCCTTAGTTGAAAATTGTTATGACAGAATTTACAAAACTGCAAAAATAATTGATAACTACAACAATACATTTTCAGGTTTTTTTTTCAATAAAATTAGCTATACAACAGAGGAAAGTTTAGTATAGGATAAAACTTCATATTATATTTACATTGCAGTAATTTGGAGAGTTGCAAAATATAGCTAACAAGTAAAACACAAATCTTCTTTAGCCTGTGGTTTTTAAAATACTTCCTAAATATTCACTGGACACGATGCAATTTCCTTACCTTGTATCATTTTTATCGATAAAACAGGTAATTGACAATCATCTCACCATTTAAGTAACAATCTAAAGTCAATTTCTAAAAGGACAAGAAAATCAAATCAAAATAAGTAAACAAACAATAAATAAATAATAAAATACCTAATATGAGTCTTATTCTTGAAAACAAGAATTTGCATCGCAATCACCGCTCATGAATACATGACACAAGCGATAGGTTAATTTATTGTTAATTGAGAGTAGAGGTGCCCAATCTTTTTAGGCGAAGGGCCACTTAAAAAATTGTTGGGTTGTCGAGGACCACCATCAGTAGCACAGAGAGAATTTTGTTTCGAGGAGATGTTGGGGGGGGGGATAATTAGCATTATCCATACATACAGCACTGTTAGGTTGCAAATTTGGAAGAATGCACCCACTAGATGGATTTGTGATTTTTATGCGGCTACTTGACAAATTTGTAATTTTTACGTGCCCGTTCTAAAAAATTCATGATTTTTATGTATAGGTTCAACTTTTTTACTCAGTGGCCACTGGCCAGTACATGGATTTTTTTACTCCTGTTTTTCAGCACTGACCAATAACAAATTTACAAACACTTGATAAAAAATTTAAGAAATTTGTCAAACGATTGTGGAATAAACGGCGAAATTTGTCAAATAGTGTTGGGAAAGAAATCGCGACATTCGTCAAATGGTCTCGGGAAAGAAATCAGGCATTGCAGGAAAAAAATTAATTATGTCTAACTGTCGTGAAAAAATTAGAGAAATTCGTCAAATAGGTTCGGGGGAAAAAATCACAAAATTCGTCAAATGATCTCGGGAGAAAAATAGTGAAATTTGTCTAACAATCGCAGAACAGAATTGCAAAATTCGTCAAATGGCAGTGGAAAGAAAGTGCACAATTTGTTCGTTCATGGAAAAAGTCGTGACATTCATTAATCGATAGTCTGTAAATCACGAAATTCATCAATCGATAGCAGAAAAATCACAAAATTCATTGATAGTGGAAAAATCACAAAATTCATCAACTGGTTTTAGGGGAAAATTTTTTCGAATATCGTCGAAGGGCTTCGAGAAGAAAAAAATCACAATCCGTCAAAAGATTTAGGGGAAAAAATCGTGAAATTCGCCAAATGGTTTCGAAACTTGTTGAGCGACAGCGGGGAAAAAATCTTTTTCTATTCAATCATCGCAATTGGGGTTATTAAGTTAGACCAGTGGTGGCAGTAAAGTCAGTCGCCAAATTTTCAGTATTACTCGCTGATTGGCGAATGGCAATTTTGTCCTATATTTTTATGCACCTGATCGATGAAATTCATGATTTTTTACACGCCTGATCGATGAAATTCAAGATTTTTATGCACCCGATTGATGCCTTTCTTGATTTTTATGCATCCGTTTGACGAAATTAATGATTTTTACATGCCCGATAAACAAAATTCATGATTTTTATGCATGCGTTAAACAAAATTTATGATTTCCCTTCTCCCGATCCACAAAATTCATGTTTTTACTGTGCCTGATAGGCAAAATTCATGATTTTCAACTGATGTGTTTTCCGTCCGCCAATTAATGAAATTCACAATTTTTCTTCTATAGACAATGGCGAAATTCGCAATTTTTCTTTTTACCGTTCGTTGAAATTTACAATTTTTGATAGAATTCTTGATTTTTCCACGCCCAATTGACGAAATTTGCGATTTTCCATGCCTATCAACAAAATTCATAATTTTGCAGAACCGATAGACAAAATTCATAATGTTTTCCTACGATCTATGGACAATTTGCAAATTTTTTCCGCGACTGTTCGTTGAAATAAGCGATCTTTCCACGCCATTCGATGAAATTCGCTGCTCGATCCATGAAATTCACGATTTTAAGTGCCTTATCGACAAAATTCGCAGGTTTTTTCAATTGATTTACAAAATTCAAGTTTTTTTTTTTTCAGTGATTGACGAAATTTACAACTCCGGAATTACCGATTTTGGCATCTCTGGTTTCTGTTGACCGATTATTGAAATTTGCGTTTTTTTTTTTCTAGCGACAAAATGGCGAAATTTGTGATTTTTCCATGCCCATTCGACAAAATTCGCATCCAGTCGATGCAATTCATGATTTTATGCGCCTGATCGATGAAATTCATATTTTCCTACGATCTATGGACAAAATTTGCAAATTTTTCTCACGAATTATTAAGGAAATTCGAAATTTTTGGATAGGTTGGCATGTATGGTCTCTGCGGGCCACCAGTTACCCATCACGGGCCACAGGTAGTGCATTCCTAATCGTGATGCAGTTTGACTCATTCGATTCGACATCGATATAACTTACTGATTTTAGTTTCACCACCAGGGGCAGTTATGTTCATATAGAACAGAGTGCGCCCCTGGCAGTGAAACGGGAAATTAATGGATTTTGGAGCTAACTCGAGTTCTATGGGTCCCATCACAAAATGGTTTGATTCATTAAACTTGACATTGACAGGATATATCAATTTTAGTTTCAAGTTTGACCACCAGGGGACGCATTCCTATCTCAGGTTTTATGGCCCCGATCATGACAAGGTATGGCTCACTCAACTCGAAATCGACAGCCTCAAAAATTTCAGCTGTTTGTATAACACAGCGTGCGCCCCCTGGTGGTGGAACATGGAACTAACAGAATTTGCAGCTAACTTGAGTTCTATGGGTCCCATCACAATGCAGTTTGATTCATTTGACTCGACATCGACAGGATATATCGATTCTAGTTCCAAGTTTCACCACCAGGGGTGCTATCCTATCTCATGTTCTATGGGCCCGATTACGATGAGGTATGGCTCATTCGACTCGAAATCGACAGCCTGGAAGATTTCAGCTATATTTGTATAGAACAGAGTGCGCCCCCTGGTGGTGGAACATGGAACTAACAGATTTTGCAGCTAACTCGAGTTCTATGGGTCCCATCACAATGCAGTTTGATTCATTTGACTCGACATCGACAGGATATATCGATTTTAGTTCCAAGTTTCACCACCAGGGGCGCTTTCTATCTTGTGTTCTATGGGCCCGATCACGACGAGGTATGGCTCATTCGACTTGAAATCGACAGGCTGAAAGATTTCAACTATGTTTGTATAGAACAGAGTGCACCCCGTGGTGGTGGAAGATGGGAATAACGGATTCTACAGCTAACTCGAGTTCTATGGGTCCCATCACAATGCAGTTTGATTCATTCGACTCGACATCGACAGGATATATAGATTTTAGTTACAAGTTTCACCACCAGGGGGCGCTTTCCTATCTCGGGTCCCATGCGCCCCAACACGACGAGGTATGGCTTATTCGACTCGAAATCGACAGCCTCAAATATTTCAGCTTTCTATGGGTCCCATCACAATGCAGTTTGATTCATTCGACTCGACATCGACAGGATATTTCGATTTTAGTTCCAAGTTTCACCACCAGGGGCACTTTCCTATCGGGTTCTATGGGACCGATCACGACGAGGTATGGTTCATTTGACTCGGAATCGACAGCCTGAAAATTTTCAGCTATGTTTGTATAGAAAAGATTGCGCCCTTTGGCGGAGGAAGATGGAACAAACGGGTTTTGCCATGCATTTTCATCCTTCTAATTGTGTTACTCTCTCGCTGTATAATTTAAAAGTTGAGTCTTGGATTCCTCTCCCTGGGCCACCACCCTCATATTTTTATTGGGGTCCAAGGGGTCTTTTTTAGCATTTCTTTAAAATTTTATTCTAATGATTAATTTATACCCTATGCTTAATTTTGACTAATTGACATTTTCATCAATAACCTTAAAAAAGTAATGATATCAGTACAAAAACCCTTAACGGGTTAAAAGTTGTGACGCAGCACTTTGTTTTGGCTCTATAAATTTTAAATATGGGTCTTAAAAGCAATGGTATCAAGTTTAAGTGACGCTATGTTAATATTTTTTTTTATCATAATTTTCTTTTTAGTTTTATTTATATTCACAGGTTCAATTATTATCTTAATATGAAAAAATATATAAAATTTATTCGCTGATGCTTTTTCATTCACATCTCTCATGAATTCAAAATATGGGTTTTAAAAGAAATGATATCAAAATTTGAGTGACACCTTGACGTGAATTTAATATGTATTGTATACGTATATTATGTATTGAAATGTATTTATTTCAATAAATTGATTTATCTTCTGTGCCACGCTATCCAAAATCATAAGTAAAATTTATGTAAATGATTATTTTGCGTCATATTATCCACTTGCATACATTTCCCTTTGTTTGGATACTATGACGCAAAATAATCATTTACATAAATTTTACTTATGATTTTGGATAGCGTGGCACAGAAGATAAATCAATTTATTGAAATAAATACATTTCAATACATAATATAGGCTCAGTGAAAGTAATATATTTAAAAGTGTATTGAAAAATTAAAAGTATTGTTTGTATGTGTAAATATACTTTAGAAGACAAACCAAAAATAATTTAAATTGAATTTTAAAAGAGTCCTATTAAATTCACGTCAAGGTGTCACTCAAATTTTGATATAATTTCTTTTAAAACCCATATTTTGAATTCATGAGAGATGTGAATGAAAAAGCATCAGTGAATAAATTTTATATATTTTTTCATATTAAGATAATAATTGCACCTGTGAATATAAATAAAACTAAAAAGAAAATTATGATTTAAAAAAAAATATTAACATAGCGTCACTTAAATTTGATATCATTGCTTTTAAGACCCATATTTAAAATTTATAGAGCCAAAACAAAGTGCTGCGTCACAACTTTTAACCCGTTAAGGGTTTTTGTACTGATTTGTTATACACAATCTTTCCGTGATTACTAGCGCGATCCTTTACGCTCTCCTATACCCACTTTTAACTCCGCTTTTCCTTTTATACTTTTTTGACAACTAACTCCCCAATTTACACTATCATCTTCCTTCATATGAGTGCTATGTGTTCTTATCTCTAGCCCATTCAAGCTCTTTCTTTAATCTTATTCCTAACTGGAGTAACCTCAACACTCCCAACAAAATATCTGGGTAAGTTTGCGTACTCGTAGGATTCTCTTTTCGAGAGTGATTTCCTCTATATGGCCTCCTATCAATATGCGTCTGAGTCGCAATATCTTTTACCCATAAATTTCGAAATATTTCCCAAATTCTCATTTGTCACATTTTCCGGAGAATTAAACTCTGTTTCATTATTTATTTTAACAGACTCTTTGTCCGAATTACACCTTTCTTTTTTACTCTTTTGTCAACCTGCTATTCCAACAGAACAACAGATAATTCATAGTTTCCTGTTTATGTAATTCTACCTGATTTTCCATCTGTTTACATTCTGATTTCTGAACGTCTAAATCCTTTCTTCTTAATAAATCGTAAACAGCAGGCGTTATGAGAGGTGAAGAATTTAATATTTTAACAATAGCTACGACAACATTCTTTTCAGGGTACTTCTTATTCTTTTCAATCAATGCTATTGGTACAGAAACTAAGTCTACCTTATGTTTACTTCCCAAGGCCGGAACAAGAAAGATATTCCCCACTTTTTTTCTCTCCAGGGAATATCACATTCATCAAAAACAGCAATTTGTGCCCCTGTATCTTTAATTTCTTTGATCGTCTTACCGTTTACATGTAAATCGATCATCGGTATATTAGTTTCCACTCCTTCCCAATCATTCATATCCCTTCTATAACTAGTAGGAATCCAATATATGTGTTTATCCTCATAATTAGACTTACTTTTTAAACTTTCCGCACAATGAGGTCTTATGTGCCCCAGTTCTAAACAATGATAACATTGAATTTGTCTCTGTTTTTCGAAAGCTTGGTCTTTCTTAAATTTATCGTTTTTTACGCTATCTTTTTTATCTACAAAACCCGATTTAGTTTTGAATTCGCTCTTAATTTTCGAATCGAGACTAGTCTTTTGATTTTCTCCATAAGATTCTTTTTACCAATATTTTTCCCGCACCTCTTAAATTCTGTCCTAATACTGTCAGATTTATCAGATTTTTCAGCAAGTTTCGAAGCTGAGATTATTAAGATTCCATATTAATACAGTAATATAATTAATAATTCCATATATAAGATCCATAAGATTCGTTTTCCCAATATTTTTTTCCTGACCTCTTAAATTCTCACCTAATACTGTCAGATTTATCAGATATCTCAGCAAGTTACGAATCTATCTTCATTTCCTCCCATTTGTCCATAAATTTCTCTTTTATTTCAAAGGGACCCTTTTTTAATTGCTCCGTGAGCATCAGTTCTTTTAACGATTCGAAATCTCTCACTTCTGAAGATTCTAACCAATTATCCAGATAACCCCTTAACTCATAAATCAAATCTACCCATAATTAACCCGGTTTTCTTTGATGATTTTCAAACTTTTGTTTTAACGCGCCTGTACTCAGCCTAAACCGATCTAACAAAACTTTTTTGACATGCAGAAAATCATCGTACTTATCTGCTGGTTGTTTCACAATAATTTCTGCAATATCTGAAGTAAATAACGCAATTAACTGGATAACTAAATCTTCCTGAGAAACTTTAGCTTTCTAGGCTTGTCTTTCAAATATCATAAAGAAAATAGTAATATCAATTAATTTTCTATCAAAACGCGGAACTAAATCTTTTAAGTTTACTTTCGGAGCTCTGTGCAAATCCGCATTTGAATCATTTGATGAAATACTAACAGTATCCGTAGAATTTTGAATGCGTAATATTTCTAATTCAAACTGTTGTTGTTTCTCAGGTTTATCTAATTCAAATCGTTACTGTTTTCCAAGTTTTTCTAATTCAAATTATCTAAGTTTTTTTTTTGCTTGCGCTATCCGATCTAATTCAATTTGCCTTTCTTTTTCATTACGATCTAATTCAATTTGCCTTTCTTTTTGTTTTTCCTGTTCTTTCCGTTCCGCCTCCTCGTCAAGAATACTTTGCACGCAAATTTTAGAAAAACTTTCGTCACAATCCGATGTATCAACAATAGCCTGAATTATAGCTTTATTTTTACACATTTTTGACACACTGGTCTCAAATTCATCTGCTAATGCGAAATAATAATAATCATCTGCAAGACGTTTTTATTATATTTTAAATAATCTACCATATTTCCCCCCAAAATACACTAAATTTCAAAATATGAGATATATTCAATTTACATTAATACAATAAATACAGAAATAGAATTTTTTCACTAAACGTATAACAATGTATTCAAAACCGAAATAATTTCAACACAGCAAATTTTCATGCAAGAGTATCGTCTTTCAAACTGAGTATATCCCTAAAATAAATTTTTATGCCCAACAGTACAGTATAACATAAATTTATTTTTAAACATTAATCATAATCCTCCACAGTATACCCATATAAATTAAATGAATAACTTTATTACTGCAATAAATAAACTAGTCGTTGCGGGCCACCGTAATACTTACCCATCATGGATATGCATAATATAAAATATGAAAATAAAACATGTGTAAACTATTTATAAAATGCATTACAATTCAAATAAAATCGTGGCTTCATGACGTCTTAAACTTTAAATGTTCTATAACTGAATTGCGTAAAAGAAACATCCTTATAACTCCAAAAATGTTAATCATATTAACTAACGGTTTATTGCGTCAGATTAAGCTTCTCATTTCCAATTAAAATATATCTTTGAATTGAAATTTGGATGAAATACAGGGTCATGAAAAATCGAAGAGTGTTGAAAATATGCTTACAAATATCGTGGAAACTCATTATCCGATCAAATTCATTCTTTATGCAAAAATTGTGTTTTTTTATTGTCTTTTATATTCACCCCTTAAAAAAAAATTTCGAAAATTTTTATATACCTTTTATCAGAACTAGAGTTGCAAAAATTCGGTTTATTCCCAGGTTTATTCCCAATAGACTCGGTCTATTCCCAGGTTTATTCCCAAAAGACCTGGTTTATTCCCAATAGACTCGGTTTATTCCCAGGTTTATTCCCAAAAGACCTGGTTTATTCCCAAAAAAACAAGTTTATTCCCAAAAATCCCGGTTTATTCCCAGGTTTAAACCGGGTTTTTTCTAGCCTTTGCAACTCTAATCAGAACGAATATATCGAGAGTCCGAAAAAAATAGTTCCGGATAATCGATGTTACTGAAATTCAATAAGCTTCTTCTCATTATTACATACTAATTACATATCACATTTCAAGTGTGTATATCAATTTGTTGAGGGGATAGAGCGTTTACACAGACACACACACACACACACACACACAGACAGAAGGACGGCGATTTTTTTTTCTAAAAATATGTTTTTCGGAATCTCCAGTGTCTCAAACATGTAAATCCGTCAAAAAAAAATTTTGATTTTTTAAACAATTACAAGATTTACCCTATACTACGTATGACGGGTAAGACAAGCTACGTCGCTGAAGACGAACGTACTTCACCGCCGAATCCAGGTTTTTGTGAACCCATAGGAGAACGCGATCCATGGAGGGCCGGTTTACCCGGTGCACCTCCAAAGGTGGCTGTCTTCGGCCGGGGGGAGAGACGGGGGCGTGAGCTTCCTACTAGCTCGCGACCCTTTCCTAAATGAACTGACGACAAAAGTTGATGCAACATGCGGTGGAGCCCAAACTCAGAGGACACCACCAAACAACACTTGGGCGGACGTAGAAGCGATCCGACGGCTTCGTAGCCGGAACCCCATAAGAGGAACCGGGTCCTAGGCCAATGCCGAACCACTCTCACGACCCATTACTGTAACCGCAACTTCCGATTATCGAGTCCTTGGGAGGGAAGAAACGAGTAGTTCAACGGTTGCAGCGAGCAGGAGGAGCTTTTCGCCAACCCGGGACTTCAAAGTAATCCAGTCCCTGACGCATAGACACGCATTGGCTAGGGTTGTCCCTCCCCTCAAATGGCTTTGCTTCCGGTAAGCACCCGCAGCGAAATACGGGCGGTCCTCAATCGACTCCATTCGAGAGGATCATTCACATATAAACAACACACACAAACAAAAACATAACATATCACTCAAAATGTTAGAAACAACTGAAAATTAGTTTTAGAATCACTATCGGACTCTGGAGGTCGTGGAAAACTCCTCCAAAAGCGCTAAAGAAGCGGTACCGATCGAGGTTAGTAAAATGGAAGTTATTGTTAGAAGAAGTCTGCTAGTCCCAACCATGCTAGGCACAGAAAACTCTGGCTACGCATAGACGCGCTGGACTGGTTTCGACCCAAGGTCCGACTAAGATCTGGGCGCCATCTTCAGACGAGCCTCCGGCCCGGTTCCTCGTAATCGGCTGGTCGGAGAAGACGCGGTGATCCCTCCCAGAAAAGGCGGCCCAAACCACAGAACTCGGACCTGAAGGGCCCTCCGTGACTCAGACCGATCTAGGTCAAGCTGGCTACTTCTCTTTCCAACCGAAATATGAGAGCGGCTTTCAACTACTCCAGCTACAGAGGCAGTCGCAAGGGACGAGTCAGGGCCTTCGATCCCCGAGGAGTGCTCTCGAAGTCGCCCACGTTCCCCATCACGTCTACGTTCTACCGCCTGCACGGTGCCGAGGGATACTGCACGCCGCCTCATCCACCGACAGGAGTCAGAATAGAACCCAAGCGGTCCTTGTCATACGAAGTCCGTCCTCGTCTTCGTCTCGCGTTAGATAATTTTGGAAGCTGTCCCATCCCCGTTAGCTGGCCGTTGCCCTCATGTCACCTTTCCGGGTGTGTCGTCCACCACGACCACTAGGCACGAGGGATATGCCTGCGCAGTGTCCTTTTACCACTTGGCTTCCCAAGATCCCGCGGAGACAACTCTAGAACCCACATCGGCGGGCGTTAACGGCAAGGGACTAGGACGAGCTCTGCACATGAGATATCAAAGGACAACCTAAACTCGCAAGCCTCCTGCAGCCGAGAATCGGCCTAAAGAAGGGGACGGCCCAGACCCCCGTGGGTTCCCCCCCCCCCGTCGGCTACTCAGACACTACTTTACCACCCGATCACCACGTTGAGGTGGAGATTCATAAGCTTACCTGCCCCCGTCGTGTCGAAGCACAGCTCGCAATGCCGGGCTCCCGGCCATCTTCCCCACTTATCGGGCCTATTCGGGACCACCCAGAGGGGCGATCGCGACGTATGATGGGTAAGTAAAATGTATATAATCCAAACTGTAATTACAAAAGTTTTACACACAATTATTATTAAATTATCCGGATTAATATTCCCAATTAATCAATAGCAATTTACTATACCCCAAATAAATTATAACATATAAATAAGTATTTACTTTTCCTAACACAATATTATACTTTACAGATACCAGAAAACAATTAAACATAAAAAATTCTATCTAAAAATTTAAATACCAAATTAACAGATTCCCTAGAATTTTTAATTTCTCATAGAGTTTTGTTCCTAAAATAAAAATATACACAACATTAAATTCAAAACAGACCACTCTAAAAGTTTTCATAAAAGAGCTTACCTTCAGATGCAGATATTCCTTCCACACTGTTACCAGGCTTTCTAGCACATTTTTAATTACAGAAACACTTTTGAAGACTTGAATGCACTTAATTAACCGATGAGGCACTATCACATTGGCTCCGTATTTAGACACACAAGATAATGCAGCGCATTTATTCAATCTAGCGGATATTTCTGGAAGAACACACTCGTAGCACTAATATATTTATATGTCTTTGTTATACACCACGCAGTTTTCCTTAGTCGACATAATTTTTTACCCGTCCTTAATTACCGGACATCCAAGAAAACACTGTATTTCCGGCTAAAATTTGTGACTATTCAGCGATCTTGTCTGCATCCAGCTGGCCTTCATATGTATATCAGGTTAAGCATAGGTTCCAGGTCTAATTCATTCTAGACCACATTATCTCGTCGCTGCCACCAAATATATAATTATATATATATCTTAGCTGTGGTATTGTGATCACATTAATATAATGAAAACGTATCAATTCGTATTAAACGAAAAAGTTTTATTTAAAAATAACAATTGTAAAAACATGACGGAGAAACCTTTTTTATGCAGTGAATAATCTCCACGTGCAGCGAATGATCGAAATAAGAACATGTTAAAAACCAGACCCCAATTACCAATAAGTACTTCAAGTGCCGCAGCTGAAAAACATAGTGAACAAAACCAGAAACTGTCGAAACCAATTAAGTGAAAAACTCTGCAGACCTCCCTACTTCAAAACTACAGCTGTTATCACGCGCGTGTGAACTGAACTTAAAGACATTCCCTTCAGAATCTAAAATGAATCCGAGCAGTAAAAACGCTCTTGTACATATGTGTTGTAAATATATATCTCAAATATAATGTAAAATTGGAGCATCTAAAAGCAGTCTCCAAAAACGCGATTCAAATGTAAATATCTAGCCAAGAATTATAATATTATACTCAAAATGGATCTACTTCTTATTTCGTGCATCTCTACTTACTAATAATAATAGTTCTTATTACTTCCATATAGCGAATACTTCAATCAGTCGATAAGATAAATATCAGTGCAAACACTTTGGATTACTGTGGGTATATTCAGCGCATAAGGAAAATGTCAGGTAAGCTGAACTATCCTTCTTTACCATTATGAAAAGACGAAAACGTATACTAAAATATAGAAGACCAATTTAACAATTCGAAAAAGGAGAAAATTTATTACGCTACCGACGGTTCCCCTAACAAAGATTATGAAAGACTGATTCTGAAAAAAGAATATTATCCCAGTATCAAAAACGATAATTTAACAAATTTCTAAAATATAATAATAAATAAAAGAACGCTAAAGAAAAAAAAGAAAAAAATGAATGCGATAAAAGAAAATACTCAATTTATTGAAAAACTCAATTCTACAAATTATAGTACATGGAAGTTCAAGATGCAGATGTTCCTGATTAAAGAGGAACTCGACGATATTATAGTACAAGATCCACCAGCTCCACCCGACCCCGCATGGCACAAAAGAGACCGCAAGACTAGAGCTTTAATTAACTTAAGCATTGATGATTCTCAAATCGTAAATGTAAAAAACTTAGAAACTGCCAAATTAACATGGGAAGCTCTGAAAAATATACATGAGAGAAGCAATTTATCTAGTAAGCTTTACCTGTTACGAAAATTATATAGTACTAAATTAGGGGAGGGCGGAAACATGATCTCACATATCACTAATATCTTGCAAATTATAGATAAACTTAATGCCATTGGAGAAAATATTAGCGATTCACATATTTCCGCGCTATTTCTGTGTTCTCTTCCCCCCAGTTACAATACTTTGATAACTGCGTTGGAGGCGAGACCGGAAAATGAGCTCACCCCTGATTTTATCAAAAACAAATTAACAGATGAATATAATCGTAGACATGAAATGTCAGAACAATCACATAGCGGATATAACAACAGTGAGAGAGCATTTAAAACAAATAGGAGATATACACACACTGAAAATAGAAGAGAACAAAAATATTGCAACAACTGCAAAATGAAAAATCATTCGACTTACGAATGCTGGCACTATAAGAGCAGAAACACGGTACAATCCGGAAATCCTCGTAACAATCAATTCAAAAATAAAAAGAATTTCTCATCTTCATTATGTTATGAAAAAAACGAAACTCGTTGAGAAAATAAAATTCCAAACGAAAGAAAATACGCAAATGATCAGACGCAAAATAAAGCATTAATCACTCAAATAGTAGGCAAAAATAACTGGATTCTCGATTCAGGATCTACCCCGCACATTTGTAATGATAAAAGCCTATTTAGTAAATTTATTGATTATAATAAAACTTCAGTAACGATCGCGAATGGTAATAAACTGACAGCGTTAGGTTCAGGAGAAGTTTTTATAAAAACATTAACCCCCGAAGGAAAAGAAAAACTAACGAAATTACGCGAAGTGCTTTATGTCCCAGACTTAGAGTCGAACCTAATTTCGGTTAGTAAAGCCGCTAAAAACGGGTGTAAACTAATCTTCGACGATAATAAATGCGATTTGATCTTTGATGAAGAAATATTTATTAGAGCGAAAAATAAGAAAAACTTATACATTATTGAGGAAATGGACGATGTGGAAGAACCACAAAATTATAAAAACATAACGTATAACTGTGACAGCAAACAATGCATAGATCTCTGGCATCGCAGACTAGGTCACAGAAATTATGACGCGATTAAATCAATGATAACAAATCAACTTGCGGACGGAATAAAGATAGGAAAATGTAAACATCAAAATAAAACATGCGTAACTTGTATCGAAACTAAATTAACTAACATGCCGTATCCTAAATCAGCAACAAATCGAGCTACTAATATTGCGGATTTGATCCACAGTGACGTATGTGGTCCTTTAGATCACACCGACCTTAGGCGGAAAAATATATTTTATGACTCTTATTGATGATTATTCCCGATATACTACGATATATTTATTATCTAAAAAGAGCGAAGTTGCTGAAAAGATAAAAGAGTACGTAACGATGATATACAATCAGTTCGGTAAAAAACCTAAGGAAATTAGATCGGATAACGGTCGTGAGTATGTAAATCAAGAGATCGATGAATACTTAAAACAGAACGGAATTTTACACCAATTGACTGTCCCGCATAATCCGAGCCAGAATGGAGTTGCGGAGAGAAAAAATAAAAGTTTATTAGATATGACTAGAAGTATGCTATCACAAGCAAAATTAAGCAAACATTTTTGGGGTGAAGCCATAAACACCGCAACATACTTACAAAACCGACTCCCAACCAAAGCAAATAACAATAGAACACCTTACGAATTATGGAAAGGAGTTAAACCGAATTTAAAACACTTAAGAACATTCGGTTGTAAAGCGCTATTATACGTCGATAAAGTAAATAGAGGAAAACTTGATAACAGGGCTCAAACCGGAACGTTCGTAGGCTATGACACACGATCGACTGGTTATAGAATTCACACACAAGGAAAACAAATTATAATAGCGAGAACGGTGAAATTTCTTGAAAATGAAAATGTACACTCAGATAACATTGAGGAGATACAAAACACCACAAAAACATCCGATGACAATACACAATTACCGGATAGAAATGAAAATAACTTAGAAATAAAACTTGACAGTGAGGAGACACCATCCGTGCCCAAACAGCAACCAATTGAACCAAGAAGGTCTAATAGAACAAATAGAGGCGTTCCTCCTGACAGATGTGTTTGTCTCATAAATAGTTCATCTGAAAACATTCCCGAAAATTGGGATGATATCGAAAAAATGGAAAACACTATGATAAACAAAATTGGATAAAAGCAACACAAAATAAAATCCAATGCCTAAGAAAAAATAACACTTGGACTTTAACAGATCCACCACCCGGAACAAAAATTATCGGTTCAAAATGGACCTTTAAACTAAAAAAGGACAATTTAGGAAATATTCAAAGCTATAAAGCGCGTCTAGTAGCACAAGGATATAGTCAAAGATTCGGTATTGACTATGATCAAACTTTCGCACCTGTAGTTTCGCACGCTACAATACGAGCATTTCTCATCTCTGCATTGCACAAAAATTTGAACGTGAAACATGTTGACATAACCACAGCATTCTTGCATGGTGAATTAACTGAAACTGTATATATGAGTCAACCAGACGGGTATATTAAACCCGGCGATGAAAGAAAAGTTTGTAAACTTCAAAAAGCCATCTACGGTCTTAAGCAAGCCGCAAAGGCCTGGTACACCAAAATATCGGAAACACTCAAAAACAATAATTTCTTACAGAGCAAAAATGATCCATGTCTGTACTTTAAATCAAATCAAGAAAATCCGATATACATCATCATTTATGTAGATGATATCCTGATAGCAGGAAAGGACAGTGACATCGAAGAAACAATAAACCAACTTAAGAAAGAATATGAACTGAAAAACTTAGGAGAAGTGAATAATTACCTAGGTATAAACATTAATAAAATCAACGATACATATTACCTAAATCAAAACAATAAAATACAGTAACTAGTGAAAAAACTGAATTTAAACGACATGAAACCTCATTACACACCAATGATTGCAGGATTCAACAGACTTGAGGACGATGATAATCTTTTACCTAATAACACGAAATATCGACAAGCCACAGGCACATTACTTTACATATCAACAATCACATGTCCTGACATATCCGCAGCAGTCAACATATTATATCGTAGAAATGAAACACCACGCCAAAAGGACTGGACAGCAGTGAAAAGAATCATTTCATACCTTAAAACTACAGAAAATTTCAATTTAAATCTTAACGCAAACAGCAAGCCCATCCTAACAGCATACGCCGATGCAGACTGGGAAGGTGACTTGAAAACACGTAAATCAACATCAGGAAATCTATTCATGCTAGAAAAATCACCGATTTACTGGATTACAAAAAGGCAAAATTGTATTGCACTTTCGTCAGCCGAAGCTGAATACGTTTCAGCTAGCAACGCAGCACAAGAATTAAGTTGGATAACAAACTTGCTTAGCGACCTCAACATTCCACAAAAATTACCCATCACGATTTTTGAGGATAATATGTCCTGTATAAAAATGACTGAAAACGATAAAGATACTAAGCGATCCAAACACATCGACATACGTTTCCACAACATCAAACTGATGAAAGAAGAAGGAAAAATCGATTTACAATACTGCCCCACTGAAGAAATGACAGCCGACACTCTCACGAAACCCACTCCCAAACCTGTGTACGAGAAACACCGTAAGAAACTGAACCTTCAACCATTCCCCACACAGGAGATTACGGGGGAGTGACGGAGAAACCTTTTTTATGCAGTGAATAATCTCCACGTGCAGCGAATGATCGAAATAAGAACATGTTAAAAACCAGACCCCAATTACCAATAAGTACTTCAAGTGCCGCAGCTGAAAAACATAGTGAACAAAACCAGAAACTGTCGAAACCAATTAAGTGAAAAACTCTGCAGACCTCCCTACTTCAAAACTACAGCTGTTATCACGCGCGTGTGAACTGAACTTAAAGACATTCCCTTCAGAATCTAAAATGAATCCGAGCAGTAAAAACGCTCTTGTACATATGTGTTGTAAATATATATCTCAAATATAATGTAAAATTGGAGCATCTAAAAGCAGTCTCCAAAAACGCGATTCAAATGTAAATATCTAGCCAAGAATTATAATATTATACTCAAAATGGATCTACTTCTTATTTCGTGCATCTCTACTTACTAATAATAATAGTTCTTATTACTTCCATATAGCGAATACTTCAATCAGTCGATAAGATAAATATCAGTGCAAACACTTTGGATTACTGTGGGTATATTCAGCGCATAAGGAAAATGTCAGGTAAGCTGAACTATCCTTCTTTACCATTATTAAAAGACGAAAACGTATACTAAAATATAGAAGACCAATTTAACAATTCGAAAAAGGAGAAAATTTATTACGCTACCGACGGTTCCCCTAACAAAACATTATATTCAAATTTTAGATGATATTACAAGACATTCTCGTAAATCCAAGGAACCCTTGCTTTTCTTATCTCCAAAACCAAAATCCGTCTACTCAGAACAGCGAAACATGTCTGCCTCCCAATGTCTAAAAACTCCATCTCGTTCCTGTCTGCATAATACCTCCAATCCTACTTGATTGATACACCCTCATTCCCTTTCCCCTCCTTGTTCCTATCTCAGGGTTCTCCGAAATCCATTTCTTTTGTCATACTATTCATATGAATACCTTCCTGGCACATTTTAAACTCCTTCCGATAATCTTATAGAAAAGTCCACACACATTTAGACAGGTTATACAAAGCATAAACAGTCTTTCATTCTGACTTGAAATGAACAAAGGAGATATTCTTGCTAGGATAATCTTCTTACAATAGGTGCCAATCAAGACCCATCTTTTCTCTTATTCTGGGATTAATTTAATCCTATCATCATGAATTAAGATGATGTTCCAAAACCATCACAGCATCTGGTGCGAGGGCACAGTCCGCACCACCCATGCTGCGGCTCTGATTTTTATCATAATAATAGTCTAATTAGAACAGGAAACTAAGTATGACTGAAGAAAATCAGATCACAAGTTTTCCGAAGCAAAATACACTAGGTTATTGGTTTTAGAAAAAGGCTTCTGATTTATGGCTTAACAGTGCCTTAATAAAGGTCAGAGAATATATAAAGGGATATTTATGTAAAATACTATGCTTACAATAAGAACAAAAATTTTTTTTTTAAATTCTCCTGCAGCATTTTGTTTTGTGTGTGTGCTTTATAAATTAAACGATATGTTAAATATTTATAAAGAGAATTAAGAATAACCTTTTAGAGTTTACGTCGTTCTAGTTTATTTATGAAAAATAATCACAATAATAGTCTGTATCTTCTGCTAGGAGTTAAATGGGATTGACATTTTTTTTTTCAAATATTTTAATGATCATTGTTATTTAAGGAAATTGCCATTAAGAACAGGGAATTTAACAAAAGCACGACATGAGAAAATCGTACCGCAAGTTATTCGAAGCAGAAGACACTACTTTATTGATTTTAGAAAAGGCTTGTGATTTATTCCCTAATAAAGAACAGACATTACTTAAAGGGATAATTAGTTAAATTAAGCGTTAAAATAGAGTTCAGAAATATAGTTTTTCTGAAATTTGTCTTCACCATTTTGTTTTGTGTTTTTATATGTGTGGTATAAATGAAATAGCATGTTAAATCTGCAAAAAAGAGCATAAACAATAATAGTTTATTAACAACAATTTTAATAAATCTTAGAATTATTCTGGAATTAATCACTGCTTCATTTTTTAGAAGACTAATAAAGGATTTCCAGTAGCTTATAAATTTTTTCTTGATTAGTTCTTGATTATTGTATAATTTTCAATTTTTTAAAAGAATTAAATGCAGGAAATATAAATTATTACATCTGTAGAAATAATAATTTTACACACACTAAAGTGCATATTTTAATGAAATAAAAAGCTTAAATTTTTGCTAAAATAACCTAATAAATTATTTTTATTTCAAAAGAAATGTATTAAGTGTACTTTAGATAAAATGAAATTTTCAACAATTTTATTTCATATACCATTTGAAAAGTATACAATGATTTATTGGCATTCATTGTATTTTATATATATATTTCTTAATTTGTTCAGCTTTTATCCTATTACTATAATGTAAAAATCAATTAAATTACATTTTATTCTCTACTTTTTGGATTATTTTAAATTATAACCATGGTTCCTACAGTAATTTAAGTGTTATTTATATTACAAAATATATTGGTTTTCGAAAAGTCTTTTGGTTTTTTCCTTAATAAAAAACAGAAATTGCAGGAAAGGATAATTACGTTAAATATGCTTAGAAATAAAGAAAATTCAGAAAAACTGTTTTTCATTCTTTTTTTTCTTTTACAACACTTTTTTCGTTTGGGCGAGTATGTATGCGTACGTCAGTGTAAAAATGAAATGATATTTTAATCCCAGAGATGCGGTTTGTTACGGATTCTCAGTAATTATTACAGTTTTTAACCAAGAATGACAACAACTGAAACTCTTTTTTTTCTGTAATAAGACCCGTAATTTTCGATAATTTGCAGTAATCACTCACTGTTCTGATGACTGTTTAAAAGACGTAACTATTACTGAGAATCCCGAAAAAAGGACATCTGCCTTAAAAATTGCAAAAACTTCACTAACAATAATCATTTAGAGTCTTTTAAATCTTCTACTAACTAATCTTAATCACAGTAATATTATTTATCTTCCGCATGGAGTAAAACGGAGATAATGTTTTTTGAGAGATTTTAATGTCATTGTTATTTAATGAAAATCTACTTTACTTTTGATTGCCAATCTTTTTCGTTATTAATGTAGCAAATGAGAGTTAAACCAAATACAACGGAGAAAGAGTTGTTATTAAGTATAGGCGATTTTAAATCTCGATATAACAAAAGAACTTGTGATAAAAAATTATGTTATTATACGCTTAACAAATTAATATTTTTTTACTTGTTTCTTTATAATTCGTTTTATTTACAGTTCATCAGGTACTTATAGTAAATTTTTTACCCTCACCAAACAAAAAAAAGCTTAAAATGTTTCTAAAAGTGAAAGAAAGCTATAAAATATGTAAACGAAAAATGCCGGATGATATGTATATTAAAATAAGAAATTTAATGTGTATATGTTAATTTTTTCCTATATCTTATATTAAGAAATATAAATATAAGAATCTTATATTATATGTTGACCTGCGTCTAAAAAGGACATTAAAAGAAATCTCATTATCTTCCGGAAAATGTGTACCAAATTATGATACTTTGAATTTCGCGAATTTTCAGCAATTTACGGCGCTAAAAATGCGTAATTCCGTTTTTAGTGTCACAAAACGCTAAAATTCAATGCATCTCCCTAAGTTTTGGTCGTGCAAAAATTAATTTTTAATGCCATTTTTAGATACATAGCAACGTTTTTCTGAATATGAGTTACAGGAAAAGGGGGTTATTTAAAAAAAAAAAATACGTATTTTAATACATATACAGCTCTTCGCGAAACAAAAGTCATATCCAAAAGTTATAGATTAATTAAATATATTTTAAAACTGAAAGTATTTTTGTATAATTCGCGAATTAACTCATTAATGCCGGTTGGTACGAAAAGTTACCATTTAATTGATACGAAACTTTTAAATATGAACACCAGTATCTAAGTAAAAAAATAATTCATATTATCTAATGTGAAACTATCAGAGATTCAATCAGTTTAAATAACAGTATGGGAAAACTGGTGTGAACTGGTATCGAAGTATTAAAAGAAGTGCAAAATAAGTCGGCGTTAATGGGTTAAGAGATAATCCTCATAACCTCTATCGCCATAACCTATAACATAGGTTTTTATAGGAATTGAAAGATTTCCATAACGGTATTTTTTATTAATTAATATAATTATTCCTGTAACTATTTAGAAAAATAGTTCAAACTACGGATTTATTAAATCAGTTTTAATGAAAAAACTTATGTAAAAATCACATTATTGTTATGTAAATTTTCATAAATATCTTCAGACATTAAGTAAAGTAATTATTGATGAGGAGCAATTTCTTGATTCATAATTTGAGGCATAAAGATTTAATTTTTTTTTTAAATAATTCCTCATATTGAGAACACCTGACACATTTTTAGTCATAACTAGCGTAATTATAGGAATTTGTTTTATGCGGTTTGTTTTAAAATGCTAAGAATATATTGCTCTTTTATATATATATTTTGATTAAATTTATGAAGATTTAATTTTCGTGTGCTGATTTAAGATAGCATTGATCATTCCTATAATTTGTTAATATATATTTTATTTCAGCAGTTTAATTAGTTCCAATGTATATAATTTCTGCAGTTTAAATAGTTCCAATGTATATAATTTCTGCAGTTTAAATAGTTCCAATGTATATAATTTCTGATTTTACATTAAAAAAATATATAAACCAGATGTAAATGATATCATTGGCCATTTTAATTTATCTTTTGAACCAGTCGGACTCGGTAATTTTTGCGAAAAGTATTCTCATACCATTATTTTAGAAAAGTAATATTCTCCTTATTTAATGACTAAAATTCTGCGTTAAAATTGAATGAATGTTTCTATTTTTGTTAACTGTAACTATGCGGCCAGCGGACCGCGTAGTGAGTATAAATTTTATTACTGTTTTAAAAATGGAAAAATTTTAAATTAAACTAACAAAATTGCTTTAATGGTTCTTTTCAGAAGGAAAAAAATAATTTCGGTTTAGTACTGGAACTGAGAAAACTATTTAGGTTCAGTTCCATATTTCGTTCCATCAGAGAAAAGGAGGTTTTATTATTATTATTATTATTAAGTTCCTGTTTGAAGTCCTGGTTTTACTTCCTTGATAAGGAAAACATAATTAAAAAATGTAAATATAATTTCTTCGGAAAATTACAGTAGTGAAGGTAAATTATTTTGTAGATAATTGAAGATGTATATAAATATTTTAACAGAAACAGCGGGTAATTCTTTTTGATATTCAATGTCGTAAAATTTTTCGAAATTTAATTCAATGTTGTTCGTAGAAAATTTTCATGAGAGCGACTTAAGACTTTCTTTAGAATACATAAAATCTATACTAAAACAATGGCAATCATTTAGGCGAGAAATGTTCTTTTTTCAGGTTACAAAAGCACATGCAAATGTAAATGTATATTTTTTCATTCGAAAAATCTTCTAAAGATAGTTTATTTTGTAAATAATTGTTCCATGCAATTCTTTGAAGTAATCATTCATAATTGACTTCTTTTAATTGGTAAACATTTTCTCCATTTCTCATCTTCAATATCAAATTTCCGATTTTTAATAAGATTACTTCCTATTTTTAATCTGTACTGAAAATAATTGAGATATAATGAACTAGATAATATTAATGATATATAGAATTGCTTGTAATAAGGTACACCATATTTATAAATTAATCGTGGATATTGCCAATATTACGAAGACTGGAAACAAATTCGATTCGCGAAAATACAAACTTTCTACTCGTCAATATCTTTCAAGCTTTTTTGAGAAATTAAAATACAATATTAAACTTCTCAATATCTGCTTAATAGCCCCTCCGAAATTAATTATATCATTTGCACTAAAATTGACCCAATGAATTTCGAGAATTATTCAGGAGTATATGAAAGACGAATCAAAGAATTACTAATATTACCATGACTAGCAGGAAATTTAGTTAGAGAAAAAGGGAGCACATAGCTGATAGAAAGTATAATAGAAAAGATCAAGAACAAACCATCCAAATAAATTTCAATGAAAGTAAGGCATCCTTCCCTCCAATCTATATTATTCATCCAACCATAAGAAAAACCATAAGAGGTTGCTACATGCAAAATTTCAATATGTAATGATGCAGCATCATTTAACTTACCAAAATTATGGCTTGAATTACTCCATGGTTTTGAATATAGAAATAAACATCCAGGTAAAAATAAAAAATAACGTGCGTAATATGAAAGAGTACGTGAAAAAATGAATGATGGCGTTTCAAATCATTACATCATAGATCGTGCAATGGTAGAATATTCCTATTTGTTCGGATAATGGCTACGATGGAGTCGAACCATGTAAACGGTTTTATAAAGCATTTTTAAATGTTTATAAATTTTTTATTTTACACCTTTTAGCAATTAAAAGAAGTACATTTTTACAAGGTGTTGTAATTTGTTATCATTCATGATTGACAAAAATTTCTATTTCCACATCTTTTGACAGGCGAAATTTAAATCTATACGAAGAAAAGAAAGTTTCGCTCTGTGTGTGTGTCTGTCGGGGATGGCTAACGAACCTTAGAAGGCTGAAAATTTAGATTTAGGTAGTCGAAAGAAGGTCTTGATACACCTGAGACTCAGAATTTGAAATTAAAACTCATTAAAAATCGCATCGAATATGCCAACTTTTTTATTAAAACGGCTAAAGAAATGAACACCTGTTCTCGAGTTGCAAGGGGAAATGAACGAATTTGAAATTTGTTTAATAATTAGCGAATTTTAAGAAAACTAATTAAGATATCGATTTGAAATTTTCGGAGAATATGTAGAATTTTTTTTTTTTTTTTTTTTTTCTTTCATCTGATAATCCAATTTTTGTAAAATTTGGTCAGTAATTTGTCTTAATTTTTGCAAAAAACTGCAAAACTCTGGCACGTCAGTCGAAAAAATCCGAGAAAGTGCCTGACAGGGTCGGCTTTCATTAAAAAATGAACTACAAAGAGATCTGTTTCTCTAGATAATCCCTCCGTTTACTTTGCGAAAATGAAAGGAAATATTTGCCATTTTTACTAATGAACAAAAATTAAGATAACTAATTAAGATATAGATTTGCATTTGAGGATGGAAAGGGCAGCCATCTGACGGCTATTTTAGCGTAGTGTATTCATTATGTTCTAATTATGAGAAAAGTATAATTCTTTTTTTAATGATCGCGTTAATGTAGAGGAAGGGGTTTTCTTGGACAAATTATTCACTATATTTGCGGGTATACAGAGAGGGGGTTAACGCCTTTCTATTTGATATCACATATATTGTCACCGTGAACCCCCCCCCCCCCCGCCCTCCGCGACGGTTTTTTCATTAATTGAGATTTCTTATCCATTTAAGAAATTTAACATTTTTAGCTTAACCCGTAGCGTTTTATAAATGTTATACATAGAGAATACCGGAAATTTCAAATAACGATTTTCGTAAAGATTAAATTTCTGTTCCTAATAAAAGTGTACATTTGACATTTGACGGAGATTGCTTTGAGACCTATAAGCTACAAGGCTGTTGTTTCGAATGATCCATATTTTTTATTCACAGAAATACATACAGGACTTTGACAAATTACATTAATCTTCTTCTTGGGGACGGGATAGACACAAGGAAGTAGACAGCACTGAAGACATACACACAATGACATCCATGCCTTACCGGAATTTGAACCACGGGCACTCACCGTGGCTGTCGCCTTCGCTACCAACCACGCTGCCGGGCCGGCAAAAGTGTACAATCCGTATTTACTTGATGCATACCAACAATCAAAGTTAGTCATTTGTTGTTGAGCACTTGACCAAGCGCCCGCTGGCGTGCAATCTTACAAGGTTTTTTCTCGAATTGTGCGTTCTTATCTCGGGTTCTAAGGGCGCGATCACAACAGGGTTTGGATGATTCGATTTCGTTTTCGATCGTGTTACAGAATTCTGTTCCACCTTCCACCGCTAGGGGGTGCATTATTTTCTTGAGTTCTACGGGCCCGATTTCCACGGTCTTTGTTCATTCAACTCCCTTGATACAACAGTGTCGGGTACAGGGATACCCTGTCGGGTGTTCGTATAGAACAAATTACACCCCTGGCGGTGGAAGAGGGAACTAAAAAAATTTGCAGCGCGTGGGCAGCACGCCTTCTATACGGTGCCGCAAGCAGCGGGAACACGAGTTGGAGGTTTGTTTAGATCAGAATTCGTCCCTGTCGGCGATATGTGGAAATAAAGGATTTTCAGTCGCGTACGCAGCACTTTTAAATAAATAATTTTATACAAAATCGGGTTAAAGATATAAAATCATATAAATTTTAGTTTTGTTTAATTTTATTATCACGAACCTGGGCAACGCCGGGCGGGTCAGCTAGTATGTAATAAAATTACGATGTTGCTATTGAATTTTTTAAACTTAGTTTCAATATTAATATGTAGACCACCCTTTATGATGAAATAAATGACATACCCCTATAAATTATTTACGTGTTAAAACGATACTTTTCTTTTCTTTTTCTTTTGCTCGCATAGGTTAAAACTAAAGTTGTAGCCTGCGTTCGGATTTTTTCCTGCTGTACCTTCTTAAATGTACTTATTCCTTATCGGCTTCATCTATATTATTAAATCAAAGACTCGGTCATTTAAGAAAGTCATAAGATTTTAGTTGGGACACATAAAATAAATAATAAAACTAGGGCAATCGTTCCTTACAGTAAAATAACACAGTCCTTCATCGTCCGGGAACCATACCCGAACATCACAAAACAACTTTTGTTGACCCTTAACCAGTCCGAGATCGACAAATTTCAACCCGAAAAAACAATGTGCCATATTTTAATGCAATTACGGAAAAATAGTCTACAATCATATATTTATCATTCATTTCATCTTTGATGAAGAATACATAGATTTTCTTATTTATATTATTTTTTTATATTATATTATTATATTATCTTTTTCATCTAAAAAGACTTTGGTTTTCTTCCTGAAAAAGTCGGGTAAAGCCGAATGCGATCCACTGTAACCAAAAAACAACCCGAACCCAAAAATTTCAACCCGATCTGAACCTGACTCACAGCAAAAAACATGATGCTAATCGGATCATGTTGCATTTGGATAAAATCGGGTTGCCGGACCCCATACTTAACTCTAGTTCTAATTCAGATTGCAAAGCACAGGCAGAAAATATGATGACCGATGTATGCAGAAAATATAAGACTCACCAGATTTCCAGACGAACATTTAAAAATTTGAACTTGTCCCAGTAAGATGTATAATTTTGTTATATTACATTTATTACAATTATGAAATATTTTTGTAACCTCAGTAGAAAATAATCGTTTACATTTATAGGATACCATAAATCCGTTCACATTTCAAAAATTTATTTTTTAAAAATATTAACAAATGGTCGTATCGGAGCGCGGTTTCCACCATAAGACTTGGCAAATAGTCGATTTTTTGTGGCAATAGTAAAAAAAAATAGTTCAAACAGACCCGAAAAAAAGTTCAAATTTTAAAAATTCAGAAAAAATTAACAAATTTTCACATAGGAAAGCGGTTTACACCATAAAACATGTCAAAATGTTAAATTTTTCGTGGAAAATGTAAAAAATAAAATAAAATAATAATAATTCAAATAGTCCAATAAGTCCGTTCATATTTCAAAATCTCATACATATTTAACAAATTGTCGTTTACACAATATAAGACTTGGCAAATTGTTGGAATTTTTGCAACAAAAAATAGTTCAGAGAAAATTTTAAACTATTTCTTTTTTACCGCAAAAAAAAAAAATCCACTTTGATAAGTCTTATGGTGCAAACCACTCTCCGATACGAAAATGTGTTCTTTCTTTTATGAATTCTTGAAGTGTGATGGGACTTATGAGACTCCCTGTATATTTACATTTACTAGAGAAAGGAATCCAATCCAAGAAACTTTAAAGCGGAAACATATTTGACATTTATGAAGTATTTAAAAATAATATTAAATTGTCGGAATACAAAATTACTATTAAATTAACAACTAGGATCAGGATCATGTATTGGTATATGGAAATTAACTAATTTGGAACACTTGACTTATCTATATTATAAAAGACAAACGTGTCCGTGCGTAATGTTCACGTCATTTTGCGAATGGCAACACTTGACAATGAAATTTCGACGATGAAATTTCGGTTTTGCGATTTTTGCTACTGCAATTTTTTTTAATTTCTAAACATCGCACATTTTTAATTTTTACAACGTTATATAGGGAAAAAATCTACTATCAAATGCAATTTGTTTGAAAACTGTATCGCAATTTACTCATTTATTATGCCTTTTAAAATAATTTTCAAGCATGATTTTTTTCCCCATTGCGTTGAATGTTGCCATTATAAATTTTTAAATAGTTACAGATATTAAAAATAATGAATTTTGAGAAAAAAAGGTCACGAGAATAGGGTGCCTCTGTATGGGAGTAGCGATATACCGGATACAAAATTTGATTCGTTCACACAACTTTGGACAAAAGGATGCTTTGTAATAATTTAAGAATTTTAAAGAAGAATTATTTAAACCATAAAAAAACCGACCATAAAAAAACGTCGGATATTTTAACAAATAATATAAACAGAAGATATTTTTTAAGATATCGCATTTATGAATATAATATAAAAAAAGTTATTTCACAAATTTAATACGATGCATATAAAAAAGTTAATATGAGTTGTAAGAAACAGCGTTTTAATTCACAAATATTGTTAACGATCATTGCGAGATTGAAAAAACGAATATACGTGAAATTAATTAATATCACGACCACTATATCGCATGCATAAGATGGCGAGTAATGGATATAATGAAACAAAAACAAAGAAAACATCACTGGATGCAGCGATTTAGCTGTATTGAATGTACCACAAAAATACATTCAATTCGTTAATGTCGCAATCACTATATCGGCTGTATGAACGCTTAGTACAAAAAAATAGCTCGACGAATAACTATACCGCATGTATGAGCGTTTCACGCACAAGAAAAGCAAAGAAGCAAACAAAAAGAATGACTAAATGCAGCAACCTTGACAAATAAAAATATGAAAAATCTATTATCTATCTAGGATTAGAAAATAAAATGATTTTAGCCTATGTTCTGTAACCCGGGAAGCCCGGGTTTGATTCTCTAGTTTTAATAATTGCCGAAAGTTGTTTGTGATATTTATCACATTTCAATCGGTACATGAATGGAAATGCTGCTCTAGTGTAATCCACGATTATTCTAAGTTACTTAGAATTATTCTACAAATTATTAGTATTTTAGTAGTTAGTTCTTTTATTTTGTTTGTTTGTTTCCGAATAAAAATTGTCATATGTTAAAATTTAGAGACTGTACATTTCTTTAACGAATTCCGATTTAGCTAGTAAACATTACATAATTTATTATTATATTTCATATTGTTACATAAATTATATAAATTTGTATTTATATTATTATATATATACATTTTTAAATACTCTTAATATACCGAGTGCGTCATAAGTTCGTTAAAAAGTTTAAAAACTCATTAAAATGAAACAAATGATGCTAAAAAATTGCGGTTTGCAGGAATGGGGTTAGAGGGAGGTCGGATTTTGCTTTAATAACAAAAAATTTGTTTCAAAAATTACCAATAGATGGCGCTGCATGCATAATATGAAGCATTTATGCAAACCAGGCTGTCACTAAAAGCCCTGAATACACACAGATTCTTCATTCGATGCCAACAGTATGCTACTGTTTCCAGATCAAGCGCTGTTGATTAAACTCTTTTACAAGAACGCGGAATTAACAACTGGCGCATTGCGAAAATTCTGCACGGCAAAATGACTGAAGACGAGAAAAGGGCCTGTTTCATGTGCTGGGATACTGAAGCTTTGTCAGACGCTTCGCAGAAATGTTTCTTTTACTATAAGATTAATTTGCATACATCTGCTTCATATTATGTATGCCAGCGCGATCTATCGGTACTTTTTTTAACCGCACTCTTTTTTTAATTAAAAAAAAATCTGATCTCCCTCTAAACCCACTCCTGCAAACCGCAAATTTTTAGCATCAATTGTTTCTTTTTAATGAATTTTTTAATTTTTAACGAACTTATGACGCACCCGGTATTTCTTTTAAACTGAATTTTTCAATATATATATATATATTATCAGTTCAAAAGTATACAATTATATAGTACTCAAGCAACACATTGTTATTTTATAAACGTTTTTCTTAATTTGTTCAGCATACTCCCTCTTATTACAATGTACAGTTCTGGGGGAAAAAAAGGGCCACCCCCTGCTATTTCACCGTCCAACTGTCCCATAACAGTGTGAGAAATATCGTTAAACTAGGAATTGTGTTTACTTTCCGAATATGAAATTTTTCAAATGGGCGTCATCTACAAATTGTACTAACTTTGAATTTTCAAACGATAACACCTACTTTTGACACCAAATTTGAGTTCCTTGGATCAATGTTGCACGCAAAATGGCATTCATACAGTTCAAAGAGGTCAAAGTTTGACGATGCTAATATTAAATCCACATAGCAAACTTTAATTTATGTTTTCCCAAAAGATATTTCAATTTCAATTTTGTTTTTTTAATGATATTGAAGGAACATATTGCAGGCTTATTTTCCATTCAAAAACTTATTTTTACTTGGGAAAATTATTAATAAATTCATATTAAAAAATTCTGAACTATGACTTACATTACTTTTTACTTAAAACGAACCATAATAGTTAGAAATATGGGTGTGTAGGTTTACAGCTCATTCCAAAAATGACTAATAGATTTTAAAATTCAATAACTTGCAAACGGTGGCAGATATTTAAAAAATTCTTGCAGGAGGGTTATGTATGATGTCAGGCGTTTTCTTACTGCGATTCTTGATTTTAGTTCGAATTTCAAACTAGATAGCGCTGACAGCGATTGGCGCTAAGTCGAGGCCGAAACTGACGCCACTCATCATTGATCCACCGCCCCCTGAATACTAGGCCTGCGTTCTAACAAAAATGGTGACTGTCGTAGGTGGATTTTCTTTTCAGCGTTTGTACGGTCCCTCGAACTTCAACACCAATAATATCTAAAAGTTTTCTTTGATTTATTTTATCTCAGAAAAACTAGCCGAAGAAAACATTTAGAAATTATTGGTGTTGAAGTTCGAGGGATCGTTCAAACGCTGAAAAAAAATCCACCTGCCACAGTCGCACTTTTTATCAGATCGCAGGCATAGTATTCAGGGGACTGAACCAATGCTGAGTGGCGTCATTTTCGGCTACGACTGAGCGCCAATCGCTGTCAGCGCGCCATCTATTGTTTGAAATGTTTGAAATGTTGTTAAAACGATACTTTTTTTTTTCTCTCGCATAGGTTAAAACTAAAGTTGTAGCCAGCGTTCGGATTTTTTTCCTGTTGTACCTTCTTAAATGTACTTATTCCTTATCGGCTTCATCTATATTATTAAATCAAAGACTCGATCATTTAAGAAAGTCATAAGATTTTAGTTGGGACACATAAAATGAATAATAAAACTACGGCAATCGTTCCTTACAGTAAAATAACACAGTCCTTCATCGTCCGGGAACCATACCCGAACATCACAAAACAACTTTTGTTGACCCTTAATCCATCCGAGACCGACACATTTCAACTCAAAACCGATTCGAAACCCGAAATGAAAAAAAATGCGCCATATTTCGAACTAAAATTAACCACAGTAAAAGAACTCCTGACATCATACATAACCTTAGTAGATGATAAACGACAGTTCTGCATCAGTGGTGGAGATGGTGGTGACCTCTGAGGGTGAAGTTCAAGGTTACCGGAAGTGGCAGGTGTTGACACCGAAAGTGACAGGTGGGGATAACAGGCATGTTTAGACAGAAAGTGATCCCGGAAGTAAGACAGGAAGTGAACAGGAAGTGTAGACAGGAAGTTTAACAGGAAATGAAGTAGGATAACGAAGTAGGGGAGGGCTTATTTTTGGAAGGGGCTTCATTTTTTTTATTTGTTCTGATCCTTCTAGTTGAGTGGAGTTGAGTTGTAGGAATCCTGCTATAAGAATGAATTTAGTTTGAAAGTAATATTAGCAGAATGTTCAAAGAATTTTTTTTGCTTCACCTGAAATAAAAATTCTATTTGCTAACTAACACCTGAAATAAAAATGGAAATCTTTCTGACTTTGTTTTATTTTATAAAAGTTTAACATGAAATTTATTTTAAGACCGGAAACGCGACAGGAAGTAAGACTGGAAACCGGATTAGACATGTTTTTTTCAAAAAGGGTTTTCAGGAAGCAGTAAACATCTTTTGGGAACATGTTTGGGAGCTTGTTGGAACAGGAAAGGTGGTTTGTGAGACCGGAAGTAATTAAAATGAGAGAGATAAAGAAGGTGCAGGATTAGACATATAGATTTTGTTCTTTGTAGAGGGTGAAATTTAATTTAATTTTTAGATTTTATTTATTTAAAGTGTTTTCATTTATTTTTCTTAACTTCATTTAATTTATTTAAAGCGTTTCAAATTATTTTTTCTATCATTTTTATTTTTAGTGACATAAGTTTTAGAACTAACTGTAAAGAACATTTTCCATTGTTGGCTATCTCAAGCATAGAACCTGCAATGTTCTGTATCACACATGTCTTATATAGTATGTTACTAAGGACTTGTGTGTTGTTATCTCTTCAAATGCAAACCATAGCAAGAGATTTCAGACCCTGAGTTTAATTATTTTTATCGTAGTTTTAATGAATTGCAGGAAATTGTCTTTCATTATCGAAAAATTCGAGAGTTTTGGTATTTAATATGACTGCTTTTTCATCTGTTTGTTGTTCTAATTTACTTACACATTTCTCTCACAACACTCTGTCAACAGATCATTTTCATATTCGAAATAAAAATTTAGAAGAAAAATTTTTATACGAACACGCCATGAAATGTTTTCTCTATAAATTGTCGAAAATAGTGTGCCTGATTCTTTCTTGTATTAACTAATCATTTATATTCGAAATAGGTTTATAGTTTTGTTATGAAACATAAACTATTTATATATTTTAAAAACGAAAGCAAAGTGATTTTTACCAATGTAAATATTAGCCATACACCCACGCATTTATGTTATTGAATTGAATTGACTATAATGCAATGCTTAATATTGTATTCACTGTAATATTTTTCTACAAAAGCAGTTTCACAAACTTGCATACTGAAATTAATGTATCATTTTTAGGGGAAAAATTAATTCAAGTCTTTGAGACTAATCTTTTATAGAAAAACAGAGATTTGTTATATTTTCTGTTACGTTATTTTTTCTGTTTTTAAAATTTACAAATTTGTGGAGTAACGAGTGTATTTAAATAAGCGTTTTTATGATACTTAAACAATATATATTTTTTAATTATATATTTTTTAAATTAACTTGTAATAGCTATTTTTTTTCTTAAAAGGGTATTGTAGAATAACTGATTTCACAAATAATACATCCTTCTTTAGTAAAATATGTTTCACTTAAGACATGACAAAGTGTCTTAGAAACATTTCATTTTGGAATTAAGTTATTAAACAAGAAAAATATTATTTATAGAAGCACAACATATAAGCCCAGTGACTGAGAGGTTCTAAAAATACTTAAGTATTTATAATTGTTTATTTATAAAAATATATTTTAATTTAAATTTATAAATTTAAAATATTTCCTACGTTTTTAAGACATGGTGAATCGTTTTTAAATATGGTGAACCGTGTGTTGAGTATTGCAACCTTGTAAGATAACGTGTATAATTTTTTTACTAAGAAAAATACATGAACTATTCTAACAATTCCTTATATCATTCGTTTAGATATAATGCTTTACATTTGAAAATAATATATAAAGACACGTGATTAGACGGTAAATCTATGGTTGCATTTTCGTTGAACACTGATTTTAGCTGTATTGAAGTTTCTTATCATGGGGCTGAACAAGTTAGCTATAAGTAATATTATTTTTGCAAAACTTGTATGTACATGGTTTTTACAATATTTATTATTAGTGTTAAAATGTTACAAATATGGGAAATTTTACTTAGACCTCGATTTAAAATCGGGCTTTACCATATTTTTGAACGAAAATTACATATTAAATGTATCAGAAAAATAAGAATTTAATGAAATTTATAAATAATTAATAATTTTATCAAAGTGTAAGTAAGTTGGGACAAGACTTTTATATTTAAGTGATTGGTGTAAAGTATATTCAAGCTATGACAAAAGACATGAGGTGGTTGACACCAGCAATACCAAAAAGTTAAAGCAAAAGATGAGTCATCAAAGCAGACGAAACAAGTCTAGACGTGTAAGAGATGAGTTAGCAAAACAGACGTGCAGCACAGAAACAAGTCTGGACAAGTTTAGACAAACACGTGAGGACGTCATTCAACACGTCAAAATAAGAAACTGACAACTGCTAGCGAGTAAGAGTGGAGGAAAAATGACTGAGCGAGTGTAGGTTGTATTTAAAGTTTATTCTTATCTCTAACCGGAAATGACGTCACAAACCGGAAGACTGGTAGCGCCTCTAGCGTCGATTGCAGCCCCCCTAACAAAGATAAGGGAGAAAGGTTAGTCGAGTGAAAGAAAGCATAAGAATTGGACGTGTTTATCGGTAAGTGTTAAATTCTGTTTTGTTTTTGTAGGGTGTTTTGTGATAGGAAAGGTAATCGAGTTGTATGTAGTAATTAAACTTAAAAGTTGCAAAGAATTTAAAGTCGAACTCAAGTTAGTGTAAAAGTCTATGATTTTTCTGCACATGTGCAGATACATAGCATATAGTTGATAGGCACTAGCTGGTTGCAAGGATAAACAGTCAGATCATAGTCTCTCAATATTTAAAACTAAAAAGTTAATTTTGATTAACTTAAAGATTTTAAAAAATTTTGTAGCTTTTAATATTTTAAAACTATAATTTGGTTAACTTTTTAACGTAACTTACATTTTTTTAACTTTAAAAACTTTTTGTAAAGTTTATTTTTATTAAATTTTAAATTTTTTGTAAAGAACATATTCAACTCTCTGTTATTAAGCAGACCTAACATATAAAATTTATTAACTTTAAACACAAATCCTAAGTTTATCATTAAGTCAATTTAACCTTTCAAAAATATAATTAATTTTAAAAAACTCTGCATTGTGTTCCATTCATTTTGTAGTACTTTAAGTAGTAAACCAATCAATTAAATTAGAAAATCACATGATTTCCTTTCTCGAATATCTTAAATCACCTCTAAATACCATAATATTATGGGTTGATCAGTTAAACCTACCCTAAATTATCAAACCTTGAGATCATTTTGTTGTTTGTTTGAATTCAAGTTAAAACTTTTAATCATCTCTTAATTCTATTTCCCACCGATAGAGGGCGATACAAAAAAACTATCATTTTAAAAGGTTCACACATTTAAATTCCAATTCAACTCTAAGTCATTTCAAATTTTAGTCTCGTACTATTAGATTAAACTTCTTCAAAAATTTAACTCCCCTTTTGCAGTATACTTCCAAGTCATCACACCCTACAAAATTTTAACTCGTGACTTTCAAAACATTTGATTGTTTTACACAATAATGTGATCGTTTGCTTTTTGAATGCTAATTAAAT
The DNA here is from genome assembly GCA_963931845.1 of Maratus michaelseni. Taxonomy (NCBI): domain Eukaryota; kingdom Metazoa; phylum Arthropoda; class Arachnida; order Araneae; family Salticidae; genus Maratus; species Maratus michaelseni. The sequence continues at coordinate 422,530,880 of OZ007586.1, forward strand.
TTATTTAAGTTTATCATTAAGAAGTAACTTGAATATTAAATCGATTTAACCTAAAAAAGATAAAACAATATATTCAATCAGTTGTTATTAGTGCCTTTGTGGCGTAATTGGAGACGCATTCAGCTGTTAACTGAAAGGATTAATGGTTCGATTCCATTCAAATGCGACTTTTCATTTTATTTTCCTATGCTCTTTTTCTTATGTAGGGGAAAACTTCAAAAAGTAGTCAAAGTTGTAGTTTATACTTCTCAAGTATCTTAAATCTCAACTAAACATGATGATCATAAACCTATCCTGAACTATGATTTTATGACTTCATCAGTAAATAATAAAATGTTATCAGTGACGTCATCTGTGGGGAAAAGCCAATCTATAATTCATAACATCATGTCTTATCTTGTGAGTGAACAAAAGTAACACATTTTCAATTAATTCTCTTGTAGTTTAAGTAACATATAATACATACGTTGAGTTTATTTCACCATACATAAAATTTCCTTTAGAAGTTATGAAATTTTTCAATAAATTCATTCACACTTTGTCTAAGACATTCAAAATGTTTAATAGTTGCTTATTTTAAAAAAATGTTTTATTTTAAAAATGTGAAAAATTTATAAAGTTTTATTTTTAACATGTGTGTTAGGTTAATAAATTCCTCTATTAAATTCCACTAAATCGAATTTTTAAAGGTATACATCTATTCACTGCTTTGAAAATGATATGTTGATTTTTCAATTTCAAATGTTTAATAGATTTTTTCAAAAATGTGTCAGTCTAACAAATTTCACAAAGTTAAATGTTTAAGTTTTATTTTTAAAATTTCATTTTTAAAATGTGTCAATCTAACAAATTTCACTAACTCGAAATTTTAATGTTTTTAAATGTTTAATTTTATTTTTAAAATGTGTCAATCTAACAAATTTCACTAACTCAAATTTTTAAAGTTTTCAAATGTTTAAGTTTTATTTTTAAAGTTTTCAAATGTTTAAGTTTTATTTTTTAATGTGTCAATCAAACAAATTTCATTAAGTCAAACGTTTAAGTTTTATTTTTAAAGTTTTATTTTTAAAATGTGTCAATCTAACAAATTTCACTAACTCGAATTTTTAAAGTTTTCAAATGTTGTATTAATTTTTAAAATGTGTCAATCTAAAAAATTTCACTAAGTTGAATTTTTAAAGTTTTCAAACAAACTGTTAAAAGTAATTTATGTAAAAAAGTTAATACGAAAATAATAAATACTCTTACGATTTTTCACTCACATACTATTTATTTATCATTTTTAAATAACTACAATAGCAAAAACATGAGTATACATGTTTCAAAAACAGTCCACACATTTTAAACCATTCTATATTTAGCTGTAGACAGTTCTAGATTTAATATTTGTTGCAATGTCCAATTAGATCCTTGTTGAGTGAATTTCTCAAAAGAGTTAATAATTTTCGTAAAGGCATCCTCAACATGTACAGGTATGTTTTGATTCGTTAATTCCAGTATAGTTCTTGAATGAAAATATGGGGTGATAGTATCTATATCACCGTCCGGTGTTTGGCGACTTACAACAACTTTTGCAGTTGCATGACATTTCATTGACCGTTTTACTTCTATCTGATAGTTTAATTCATTCAAAACGTCCGATCGAATACTGTTAAAAAATGTGTGAAAGTCTTGATCATTCTCCTCGTTAGAATTTATTACAGTTTTAGTAAATATATTTACAGCATTTTGTCTTTTAAAATGCTTCACTTTTTCATATAACGAATCTTTTAAAGATGACGATTTGACAACTTTGGGTAGTACTTTGTGTGAAATGTCTATATGACGTGATAAATCATATTTCCGATTAAATATTTCACTACACTGGATGCATTCATACTGCTTTAGGGGCTTATGGATCTTCTTATGTTTCAATAAGTCACATTTTTTTAAAACAGTTCATTGCATTCAATACACTTATATTGTTTGGGTGATTTGTGAATCTTTTTATGTTTTAATACATCGTACTTTCTTGAAAACAGTTCGTTGCAATCAGCACACTTATGTTGTGTAGGTTCCTTTAAATGAGACAATTTATGTCGATTCAAAAGAGCTTTTCTAGAGAAAGCTTTTCGACAGATGACACACACAAAAGTTTTTTCTCCTGAATGGGTTATCAAATGTTGTTTTAAATGATCCTTTCGGAAAAAATCCTTGTTGCAAGTAAAACACACAAACTGTTTCTTTAGTCCTGATGAGGTGGGTTTCACTCCATACTTCGAAACGGGTCATTCTTTGGATAAAAGTGTAGAATCCATCTCTTGATTATTTAATTCTGATGATGGTTGAAACTCCAAGTTGGTTAAATCATCAACATAAGAATTCATAACTCGTTCCATAATAGCTTAAATGAAAAAAACTAACTTAAACGAAAAATGCAACCTATTACACCGATGAGAAGGGACAGTATAATATTATATTACATCGATCAGAAGGGACAGAATAATGTTATGAACTCATTTCACTGAAATTTATATAATGATAGAGGGCGCTCATGTAAAAATACTAACTTTTTATTGGTTTAAAAATACTAACATTTTATTGGTTTAAAATGTCACGTGATTATTTCATCATACAATGTTATAAGTTCAATAACCACTTAATTCTTGCCCAATGACTAAGAAAGTCTTACCTATCAGAAGTTCGTACATTTGTAAGTAAAAAATCTTTATTACTTTCGTATCTATTGCTTTTAAGTAATATTTTACTTATCAAGTCGCTTAATTTCTAAATGATGTATTCTGAAACGCCTTTTATGTCTTATGTGTATAAAATCTTTGAAATATGTTAATTTATAAATACTAGATTCCATTCTGTTTTTTCTTTTTTAGTGTTGGTTGTATAAAGTCAAATCTAATGAAAATTTATTTTAATCGTATAACTCAAAACAAAACACCCGCTCTCTTTAATAAGTTAAATAGTCACTAAATTCTTGTTAAAAATTTTTCATTTGAAAGGAAAAAATCTTTAAAATTGTATGTTTAGTGTGTTGTATATATCATATTGTATGTTTGTATAAATAATATTTTGGATGTCAAATCATTTATTAACTAAACGTAATGATCGAAAATGTCTTATGTAATGATCTGAAGTTAAAATGCCTTATGTAATGATCTGAAGTTAAAATGCCTTATGTAATGATCTAAAGTTAAAATACCTTATGTAATGATCTAAAATTCCTTATGTGTTGCGGTTAGTTGGTTATTTGTTACGACCGATTATCTACGCTTGGGATATAGGCCTCCGTGGGAGTCTTTCTAAGGTGTTCTAACCAGTATTTATAGAAGGTTCCAAGAAAATTCCGAACGGTTAGGTCGACGAGCGTGAGAGAAGTTTAAAAAGAAATGTTTACAAGCTTTAAGCTTAAATAAAATTTTGAACGGTTAGGTCGACTAGCGCGAGAGTGGTTTAAACCCAACACCTTCCGTCTACCAGCTTTGACAGTAGAACCTCTCAGTCAGTGGTCTTATATGTTGTGCTTTTATAAATAATATTTTTCTTGTTTAATCACTTAATTCCAAAATGAAATTTTCTAAGACACTTTGTCATGTCTTAAGTGAAACATGTTTTACTAAAGAAGGATGTATTATTTGTGAAATCAGTTATTCTACAATACCCTTTTAAGAAAAAAAATAGCTATTACAAGTTAATTTAAAAAATATATAATTAAAAAATATGTATTGTTTAAGTATCATAAAAACGCTTATTTAAATACACTCGTTACTCCACAAATTTGTAAACTTAAAAAACGGAATAAATAACGTAACAGAAAAAAAAACAAATCTCTTTTTTTCTATAAAAGATTAGTCTCAAAGACTTGAATTAATTTTTTCCCTAAAAATGATATATTAATTTCAGTATGCAAGTTTGTGAAACTGCTTTTGTAGAAAAATATTACAGTGAATACAATATTAAGCATTGCATTATAGTCAATTCAATTCAATAACATAAATGCGTGGGTGTATGGCTAATATTTACATTGGTAAAAATCACTTTGCTTTCGTTTTTAAAATATATAAATAGTTTATGTTTCATAACAAAATTATAAACCTATTTCGAATATAAATGATTAGTTAATACAAGAAAGAATCATGCACACTATTTTCGACAATTTATAGAGAAAACATTTCATGGCGTTTTCGTATAAAAATTTTCCTTCTAAATTATTATTTCGAATATGAAAATGATCTGTTGACAGAGTGTTGTGAGAGAAATGTGTTAGTAAATTAGAACAACAAACAGATGAAAAAGCAGTCATATTAAATACCAAAACTCTCGAATTTTTCGATAATGAAAGACAATTTCCTGCAATTCATTAAAACTACGATAAAAATAATTAAACGAAGGGTCTGAAATCTCTTCATATGGTTTGCATTTGAAGAGATAACAACACACAAGTCCTTAGTAACATACTATATAAGACATGCGTGATACAGAACATTGCAAGTTCCATACTTGAGATTGCCAACAATGGAAAATGTTCTTTACCATTAGTTCTAAAACTTATGTCACTAAAAATAAAAATGATAGAAAAAATAATTTGAAACGCTTTAAATAAACTAAATTAAGTTAAAAAAATAAATGAAAGCACTAAATAAATAAAATCTAAAAATTAAATTAAGTTTCACCCTCTACAAAGAACAAAATCTATATGTCTAATCCTGCACCTTCTTTATCTCTCTCATCTTAATTACTTCTGGTCTCACAGACCACCTTTCCTGTTCCAACAAGCTCCCAAACATGTTCCCAAAACATGTTTATTGCTGCCTGAAAACCCTTTTTGAAAAAAACATGTCTAATCCGGTTTCCGGTCTTACTTCCTGTCGCGTTTCCGCTCTTAAAATAAATTTCATGTTAAACTTTTATAAAATAAAACAAAGTCAGAAAGATTTCCATTTTTATTTCAGGTGTTAGTTAGCAAATAGAATTTTTATTACAGGTGAAGCAAAAAAAAAATTGAACATTCTGCTAATATTACTTTCAAACTAAATTCATTCTTATAGCAGGATTCCTACAACTCAACTCCACTTGACTAGAAGGATCAGAACCAACAAAAAAAATTAAGCCCCCTCCAAAAATAAGCCCTCCCCTACTTCGTTATCCTACTTCTATTCCGGTTAAACTTCCTGTCTTACTTCCTGTCTTACTTCCTGTCTACACTTCCTGTTCACTTCCTGTCTTACTTCCGGGATCACTTCCTGTCGAAACATGCCTGTTATCCCCACCTGTCACTTCCGGTGTCAACACCTGCCACTTCCGGTAACCTTGAACTTCACCCTCAGAGGTCACCACCATCTCCACCACTGATGCAGATCTGTTGTTTATCATCTACTAACCTTCATGGAAGAATTTTTTAGATATCTGTCACCGTTTGCAAGTTATTGAATTTTAAAATTCAACAGTCATTTTTGAGACACCCGGTATAAACATGTAAGAAAAATTATACAACCTATAACTTTTTCCTTGCTGCATTGATCTAAGGAAATCAAATATGGTGTCAAAAGTGGCTGTTGCCATTTGAAAATTCAAAGTTAGTACGAATTTTAATATGTGCATGAGGGTCATTCCATGGTAACTTACGTTACATTTAGAACAATTTGCTTCAGTAATTTTCTTAATATAACACCAAAAAATTATTAAAAATGTAAAGTTGATGTGATTTCTTAATAAGAACTGCTCAAAGCTTAATTTGGATGAAAATTACTTAAATTTAGTGCTATTTCTTGAACTTTGGCAATTATATTTGTTGTGGTAACTTACGTTACTGAAAAAGGGAACAGTGTTATATTGCTATTGACGTTTGGATAAAATTCTGTTCTATTGAAGATGACATGGTTTAAAAAGTATATACATTCCAATCTTTAAGATTTTTGCAATGTAATTTATGAAATTTGAAAACTTTATATCAACAACTAAATTTATTATAATTTTTTTTTAAAGTAACTTACGATCTCATTTACACATCTCATTTTTACAAAAGTGCTTTTCTCTTGCATCATATTTATTACAATACACTGAATAATTAAGCATAATAATGAAACTACATAAAATATAATGAAATAGTATAAAAATAATTGAAATTGTAGGTATAAGTTACATAATATAACAAAAATATTATAAAATATAAGCTTTTTTAGTTTTCTAATTTGAAATGTCCTTTGGCATTAACCACTACAGCTGGTTTTATTTTCTTGATCAAATATATTATACAGGGTGTCCGAAAAAGGTTCGACAGATTTGAAAGAATCATAACTCTAAAAGTAATTGAGTAAGCGAAATTATTTTCTTTCCAAAGCACTCGGCAATTATCCAAGATTTGTTAGATGTAGCTATTTTAAAGTCGTGACATTCAGACGATGCGCAAAATCGATGATCTGAAAAATGCAAATCGCACCACACATTCGAAATTTTCACTTTTTGCTTGGGCTATTCGTCTACATAGGGGATCCTTTCCTACTAAATCGACGATGCTGAAGAAATTTCTAATTGACTTTTTTCCCATACCTCGAATAGTTTTAGACTTATACGCTTTCCACTCCAGAATCATCGAAGGAAATTGCGAATGTGTGGTGCAATTTGCATTTTTTAGATCATCGATTCACTGTAAAAAATGATTGTCAAATTCACTGCATTTATTCCAGTAAATCGCAACGTAATATTTCCGTATGTAAAAATACCGCAAATATAACAGTAGATTTAACCAGCGTTTTCGCTTTCAAAATCCTTTCATCCGAACAACCAATCAGATCACATCATTCATTTTCTAATCGGCGCCTGCGCGCAAAGACATTTTACTAGCATGATCTGCGCAAGGAACTTCTATTCAAAAGTACGTGCTCTTTCCCGCTCGACGGCGAAAGCGAGCAAAATGGTGTGTTTCTTGACTTACGCTTAGGAGCCTGCATTGTTTATATATCAGTGTTTAATTACAAATGGTATTTTATATTTGTATTAGATTAGATAAACGTAAGCTTGTAATTCTAGTCCAATTATCTAATATATATATATATATATATATATATATATATATATTATCTAAATTCTTCTCGCCCTTCAGAATTGAAATGTTTCTTTTTTTAGTACTACAAATATACTCTCTCTATATATAATGTATTTAAACATAGTATTATAATGAATATTTGATGTCTCAGTTTTGCCACATTAAAAAAATTCCTATTAATAAATTCTGAATTCTTATATATATCATATACAAAGCAGTAAAGAAATGTTTTATATGGGATTGAATTTCTATACATAAAATAATGAATTCCAATGTTTTTCAAACAAGCGATGAACTTTATGACTATTCTAAAAATCTAAAAATGAAAGTTGATTAAAATCAATGATTTTAAAAAAAATATGGCTTTTAAAATTACAGCAGCTATTGTGATAATTTGTATGGAAATAGGACTGTTAAAATTACAGAACTTTTTGTGGTAATTTGTACGGAAAAATGGCTGTGAAATTTACTACATTTATAACCGTTGAAATGACGGAAAATATGCGATAAAATTTACATCGATTTTTACTGCTATTTTTACGTAAAAACAGCTGGCAACATTGCTGCCTGCAGTTTTTGCCGTAAATTTGACGGATTTTTTTTTACAGTGTTCTACGCATCGTCTGAATGTCATGACTTTAAAACAGCTACATCTAACAAATCTTGGATAATTGCCGAGTACTTTGGAAAGAAAATAATTTACTTTGCTCAATTACTTTTAGAGTTATAATTCTTTCAAATCCGTCCAACCTTTTTCGGACACCCGATATATATTATATACACTATCAAATATACTATTATATACAAATATATTTGTAAGAACAAATACAAAGGAACAAAAAAAACTCTCTTTTTTAATTATTCATCTCAGATATTAGTAAGTAAACACGATTCACTTCTATATAAAATATGAAATGTGTATGGAAACTTACATTTCATCATATTGGTAACTTACGTTACGAATTTTAACTATTGCTAATTACAGAAAAAAGGTATATATAAACGCAAGGTATCGATTTTTGCTTAGTACATAGCTGGTAGAAAGAGAAAAAGATGCTTTAAATATTAAATTTATCTTTTATCTTTTTTACCAGAAACAAACAGTTGTTTTTGGTAACTTACGTTACATGTAGCAAACCATTAAAAATTCCTTTGAAACTGCAGTAATTTACAACTGAAATACTTGTTTAAACTGTTTTGCTATTATTTAAGTCACTATTAAGTAAAAATAACCTTGTTTATGAATCTATAAAGCATAAAAACAAAATTAAATCGCCTTCAAAATCCATCAACCTGTTTACTCCAAAATAGAACAAACTCAAGCATACTTTAGAATGTTGCCACTTCTGAAAAACTAAATTCTAAAAAAATATATATGTTGTTGCTAAAGAACTGTACTTTTTTTTAACCCAAAAATATCTGAAACAATTTTATTACTAAAAAAATTTGTTTTTCAAAATTTTCCCTATGAGCATGGAATTGCCCATGACCTCTATTTCAAAAACTGTATTCATATTCGGAAAATAGACACAATATCTAGTCGAATGATACAGCTCTCTGCGAAAACTTGGTGAAAAATAGCATGAGGTAGTGCGGATTTTATTTATTTATTTATTATTTTTTTCCAGGATAATAAAAATCAATTAAATTGCTATTTATGTTGTAAATTTTGGGTTGTTTAAATTGCATCATCATTGGTTCCTAGAGTGTTTTGATTAACATTTATAATAAAAAATTATGCTATTTCAAAGCATTCAGAAACATTACATTTCCGTTATCAAAAGGTTTAATTTATAATTAACTAGTTAAGGTTTAAACTGTATTCTTATTAATTATTTAACTTATATGTTGCCGTAATTGCCAGTAACTATTATTTTGATAACTAAAAAGAAATCAATAATATATTAAAAACTTAGCATATGTTTGTTGTTATTGCAAAATGGATTAAGAAGGATGTTATATGCCTAAATTTGTTCCTTTTGGTACTCGTTGAAGTGAAATAAAAGTATTAAAACATTCTGATTGTGTAAATAAAATACACTGTCAGGAATCTGCAACAAACTGTCTAGTTACTCAAACGTTTTTATAGATAACGGTTACTTGACCATATTAAGAAGCTATCTCTTTGGTCAGAATATGAGATATCTATATAAACAACATAAAAAATCACAAAACTCAGTAAAAATCCATCTCATCCCTTCATGCGCCCACCTCTGGACTTTCAACAGACTCGCACGAATAAACTTTTTCCTAATTCACTCATTGGTGGAAACACACTGTAATATATCCCAATGACAAATTTGGAATTCTTAGATATTAAAATGACTTTTCTTAGATATTTAAATTGTGTATGGATGAGTAGGCCAGCAGACAGATTAATTGCATCTATCTTGTGTTTGGCTATATTATGTAACAGCTTAGTTGATTATTATTATCTTTTTTTTTGTATATAAGCAATGGAATGATAATTTGTAGCGATTTCCATATTCATAATTTAAAATTTTGTTTGCATTAGAAATGATAATATAATCATCGATATACAATCATCGATTTGAATAAATTCAAAATAATCATCGCCTCTTTTCTGGGAAAAAATAATCCTGGGACATGCAGTGTTTGAAAATATTAAAGTGCTGTATTTGGAAAAACATAATCTATTTTTTTATATTATGCTTGAGATATTGTCCTGTATCTTTACAAAACAAAAGTTAACATTTTTCCTCTCAAAAATGTCTCAATTACAGAAGATTATATAAAGTAAATAAAAGAAGTAAATGTTAATGAGCTGTTAATGTTTGAATAGGATTTTCGTCAAATTAACGTGTTATCGCTAAGTTGGCAATACGTACATTTATCGCTAAAGGATCAGGGTCCATAAGCCGTGTTTTTGGCCCATGAAATAAGACTACAATTCGATTTTGTTATACTGACTTAATTATTTCACTTTTTAATATTAGAAGGTTTATCCTGTACGATTTTAACAATATATTTTGCATTTTATTCGGATTTATATAACTTACACAAGCTCAAAGTTCGTATTATTCGTAGTTTTTGTTGAAAAATGCGCAATTTTGCCTAATTTTACCTCAATTTTTAATATATTTTTTAATATTTTACTATGAGCGCAGCTTTGCAACACTTTTATTTTTATATATATTGTATATTGTGATGTATTTTATAATATATGTAAAGAAAAAAGTGTTGCACGATTGCACTCATATAAATAATTGAGGTAAAATTAGGAGAAATTGCGTATTTTTCATCAAAAACTACGAATAATACGAACTGTGAGCTTGTGTAAGTCATATAAATCCGAACAAAATGCAAAAACTATTGTTGAAATCCTACAGGATAAACCTTCTAATATTAAAAAGTGAAATAATTAAGTCAGTATAACAAAATCGAGTTTAGGCTTATTTCATGGGCCAAAAACACGGCTTAGGGACCCTGATCCTTTGGCAACAAAGTTTTATAAATATTATAGTCTAAGAGCTTGCAACGTCAAAAAACACGTGATTTTAGCAAGGCTGATTTTTCTATATATTCTCCCTCTTTATTGTGGAATGCGAATGCGGCCAGTCTGGTTGGCGGGAGACGTTGCGTTTACCTGTGAGGGGAGGGGCAATGCAGGTAAAAAAGTGATAAAATTACGTAATTTTAAATATTCAAAGATGTAGATCAAGACTTCATTGCCTACCTGCATAGGGACACCAACCGACAAAACGTGAAAGATTTCCTGGATACTAAGCCCACACTCAGAGCATCTTTTAGACAAATGTGCAAACACCTCAAACAACACTCACCAGCAGGCACTGAAGGGGCTAACACCTTGCAAGAAAGAATAGTAACTCATCTCAAAGACGTGCACTAAATCAAAGAAGAACTAGAACAAATCAAGGAAGGCGAGGTCCAAACAGACAACATAGAAGAAGAGTCCAACCACAACACACATCACCAAATACAAGAAAACAACACGCATCCCTAGAACACAGAATCCAATACCTGGAAGAAGACACAGAACGACTACAAACCAACACACTGAAAAGAGAAAACAAACTGCAAGCAGACAGAAAACAACTGGAGGAAAGAATTGAACACCAACAAGCCACCATAAAAGAAACAGAGGACAACATAGAAAAATTAACAGCAGAACACAAAAAAACCCTCGCAGATCTCTACTCCAAGATGGATCTCCTCACTCAAGACAATCAAAGACAAAAAGAAGAAATAAACCAACTGCATAAGCAGCAAGAAAAGCAACAAAACTGCCAGATCCCGAATGAAGACGAAATTGAGTGGATGACCAAAGCAGAAGTTCAACAATTCCTGATAAAAATAAAGAACCAACTCCCACACGTCCAGAACACCAGAATGCTGAAAGAAGCCATAATAAAACAAAACACCACAAACACAGAGAAAATATTTCAAAAAATAGCAGATCTGGAATCAAAAGTCTCAGCACTTATCAAGAAACACAAAACACCAGCAATAGAAACACCAGAAGATAACAGAACACACAACTCATACTCAGAAAAACTCAAGCAATCAGAAACAGGCAGACCATCACAACCACAAACAAGATTAACATCTTCAACAGCCAGGCGATACTCCAAAGGGACAATTTTACTATCCAGAAAATCAAACACGTCTCTAATGATGTTCTCAATCAGAGAACAAATACACAAAGCCCTTAAAAAACACAAGAACGTCCCACCTATACATTGTACAATAGCAAGAAATAAAACAACATTAATAGTGAGATCAGAAACAGAAGAAAATGTCGACACCCTGTCGGATATAATACACCAATCAGAAGGCATATCACGTCTGGTATCCCAAGAATATGTAACAGAAAAATGGAAAAAGCTGATAATACTAGGCATCCCGAAGTCGATCATACATGACGAAGAATTACAAGAAATCAATAAAAAGACAAACGAAGACACCGAACAACGATTACACATACATAAAAAATATCAAAAGAAAATTTACGAACATACCAATTAGTAATAGACCTCCCAGAAGATCAAGCCTTGTTACTCCACAACGTGGGTCGACTATCGCTCAGCCTCATAACATGCAAAATAAGGACATACTCTCCACTAATTCGTTGTTAAAACTGCCAAGTCTTCGGACACTCCGCTACCAACTGTAAGAGAAAAACGGCTTGTGCATATTGCATGGCAGAACATGAATCTGAAAGATGTCCGAAGAAAAACCATCCGCGACAACACAGATGCTTAAATTGCACCTACACGCAAGATCAGGATGGATATCTCTACCCAAATAACCATAGCGCCAACTCAGCCGGATGCCAAGTCTTCCAGGACCTCTTCCATAATCGCCATCGTGCACAGAACCCAACAGCAGAGAGTTCGCGATGGTAGCAACCCCAAACCCAACAACCACACCAACTAGCAATAGAACAACAACACCAAAATTCAAAATAGCACAAATAAACCTTCGAAGGACAAAATCAGACCCACATTCCAGACAGAAAGATCACAAGGATGGCCGGATGTCTCTCTTTTCTCGTTCCCAGTATTCTCTAGATTAGAAGAGTGGACTGTGGAAAAATACATGAATTACGGGGACCACCGCTTGATCACCATATATCTAAACATAACAACCCCAAGTCTCCCGAGAAGAAGATACAGAACAAAGAACATATCGTTTAAAAAATTCAACCAACACTTAACCTCAAGACTAATAGAAAGAAACATTAACTTCCAGCAAATAAAAAGTAAAGAAAACTTCGATACACACTACAATGAATTAATACAAATCATACAAGAGACAAGTGAACACACTCTCAAGAAGAAAAGTAGCACACACAAACCCTCAATCAACTGGTGGTCTCCGGAGCTCCGAAAAACAAGAAACTACGTCCGGGCACTCCGAAGACAAACAAACTCTCCAACATCCACACAAGCCCACAAACAGAAATACAAACAGGAGCGAGCCAAATACAAGCTTCAAATCCAAAAAGCCAAACGAGAAGCATGGCTGAGATTCTGTCAGGCAACAACAGATCCCTATGGGAAAACGAAGAAAATTGCCTTCCAGGACTTTCACAAGCAAGAAACATATGCACTGGCACACTCAACAACAATCACACACACCAAGAAATCATTTTACAAGGACCTCACAGAACACATATATGGAAATTCACAGATTATAGACACCAGAACACCAACACCAGACAAGACGGCCCCTCCATTCACCATAAACGAGTTAAAAACGGCGATATACAGCTTCAACAAAAACAAGGCCCCAGGAATAGACAACATAGACCATCCCATCACAAGACAAATGTTCAAACATCACCCACAACTACTACAAGACATTTACAACACACTCCTCAAGCTTAACTATTTCCCGACAGCATGGAAGCAGGGGGAACTAGTCTTCTTCTTGAAAAATGGAAAGCCTCCAACAGAAGCGGATTCGTATCGTCCGATTTCCCTGCTGCCAATCCTGGGCAAAATCTTTGAGAAGCTAATACTAAAGCGTATCCTACATGAACTACACAACACACCAAAACTAGTACCGTCCCAACACGGATTCGTCCCAGGAAAATCGACGGAAACGGCAATCCAAGAAGTGCTGTCCATCATAGATCTAAGCAAACAAGAAGACAACTACACATATCTCATCTCTCTAGACTTCCACCATGCCTTCGACAATCTACCTTGGGATGCAACAGTGGAGGAGCTCGAAACCTTAGAACGGAGGAGACCATACATAAACACGACAAGATCTTTCCTATCGCTCAGATCTGCGTACATCAACTGGCTCTCTGGAGACCTTCACTGGTTCAAAAGGGCTGTCCCCTGGGGTCGTGCTACGGCCCGTTTCTCTGGAGAATATTCATCAATAAGATTCTGATAATCCTCAGAGAAAAAGGATTCAAAGTGGTGGCGTACGCAGATGATATACTTCTAATCATAACAGGTCGCACCAGGAAGATCATAGAAGACAAAGGCAACGCAGCTCTCCAACTGATTCAAAACTGTACGGATTGTCATTCCATTCAAATAACACGAAAAATCAACAGTTCTGCAAATAAAGAATCGTAAATATCTCAAGCGTCCACCCACACTAAAAATTAATAACAGATCCATCAAACATAACCCCACACTAAAATATCTCGGCTTAGTTCTGGACAGCACACTTTCCTTCCTACCACATCTACATGCCAAGAGATCAGAAATCAAGACAGCAGTCCAAAACCTCCTGAAGTTTGCAGTCTCACAACGAAGTATCTCAAAAGCAATACTAAAAATATGGAACAACACAATATTAGAAAAGAAAATAACTTACGCTGCAGCAACATGGTTTCCCAAACTACAAAAATCCCACGGGCTGCGACTCCTCTCGGCAATTCAGACACAGTGTCTGCTTTTGATCTACCGTGCATACAAGAAGACATCAACCTCAGCTCTCTGCGTCCTCACGGGAACAATGCCACTCTCACTAAGAACAGAGAAAATTACAGCCCAAGGAGCAATCCTTAGGCTAGGCATCCCCATGGTTGGAATACAACCAGATATGTATCAACCGAAATTTATACCAACAGAAATTATACCATACAAAACATATTTTGAATGGGCAGAGGATGCAGAGGAGCAGCCAAATTTGCAAGTATACACGGATGGATCGAAGACTGACGCTGGTGTAGGATACGCTTTCTGCATCTACAACAAAGAAGACACAATAACAGAACATCAAATACACCTGGACACCTCAAACTCCGTTTACCAAGCGGAGCTGCTCGCAATTTCTGACGCAATTTCCTGGCTGCAAACATCCGCACACGACAAAGCAACAATAAATTCAGACAACCTTTCCAGCTTAGTGGCACTTACAGACATGAACACAGAAAATTATCTAATAGGTCAAATAATAAAGAAACTGCAAGACACAACAAAAAATATCCTCTTCAACTGGGTAAAAGTCCACTCAGGAATTGCGGGCAACGAACACGCTGACAGACTCGCCAAGGAAGCCACACAACCGGACACATCAATAAAACACATCTTCCACCCAGCACCTCATCCTACCTCAGAGGACAACTAAAACACAAATACACATCTAAATGGCAAGACCAATGGACAGCGGAGCACAGGGGACGAAAAGCCTACAGCCTCTGTCCAAAAGTCACCGAGGACTTCCTGGTCCCACACCGAAACATCTACCTGTACATAACCAACCACGGCCCGTTCCCATCATATCTCCATCTATTCAATAAAGCTCCATATCCATTCTGCACATGTGGAAAAAGAGGAGATGCCACCCACTACACACTCAACTGCCCGCTAACGTCAGTATATCACATAAGGAAACCGGCATCACTGAGGACCTCAGTTTGGTTCCACCACGTCCTCCGCACACCAAATCTACAACAAAAAATAATAGACTGTATCCATCTCCTAGAACACAATCAGCAACTCTTTCAAATGCCTCCAGCGCACCTTCTAGGAAATGTCCTGCCCTCAGACGATGATGAAGAAGAATAACCCGCATCATTGACCACAACAATAGCAGAAACACAGTAGTGTAAATAATTCCATTCCCTCATCAAAAACTCATTCCACCACCAGTAACAACTTCAAATAAACACCAGACAACAACAAGTAATAATCATCCACAACCCCTTCACCCAACAGTCCCTCCACACCGTCATCCACCGTCAACAACAGTAAAAGAGACTCATCATCATACACGCCTGTAAATAGACTCTCTCCATCTCCATCAGCATCACAACTAGACTTTAATATCGAAAATTGTATAGACCCATATTACTCAAGTCCACAAATATAAAAATTTAAACTCTTGGAGTTATTTTAAATACCTTACTCAAATGAGAGTATATATGTCAAATTGTATTATATATATATAATTCTTATTCATTGTTCAATTCAGTACTATGTAAAAGCCTAATGGCCTATTGGCCTCATTTGTATTTTTTTTTAAAATAAACTTGCCAAGCAGGGCTTGTAGAGCTTAAGCCGTATAATAGGCCACCCTGCTTGGTTGAATTTGAATTTGTAACACTTCTTTCTGCTAACTATTAGTGATATTAATCCATTATTGCCAGACCGTTTCAATTTTGATAAGACCGGGCCAGACCCTGATTTGTAGGCAAACTAAGGTGTCAAATTCACGTCATTTTAGCAAAGCTGAAATTTTAGTATGTTATACTTTAGCTATCAGATAAGCCATAATTACTTTACCAGACCGAAATTCCGTTGCTAAATTACTGCCATACGCCGATTTAAATCTGGCAGAGAAAGCGCCTATTAGAAGAGTTGGCAGCTTTTGTAGTGCTTTGGCTATTGTCAAAACACTGCCAAGCTGTGATTGTTGCCAAAGCAACTATTGTTACTTTCTATAGAATTATATATATATATATATATATATATATATATATATATATATATATATATATATATATATATATATATATATATATATATATATATATATCATCTGTCAAAATAAAGGCTTAATTTATGTAATTAATGTATCAATTAAATGTAATTTTCATTTTGCTTAGTTAAATTTTGAAAATAAAATGTGTATCCACAAATTTTTCTAATTTTTTAAAAACAAACATTTATTAACTAGCCGGGTTTCACCCATCTAGTCGGTCACTTCCTTGTGGGGCCAAGTTACCTTCTGCAGCGTATAGCCCGGACTTTGCTTGGGAACCAAAAAGAGCATTTTACATGCAAACAGAAAAATATAAATAAAATATTTTAAACTATACGAAAATAACTAATAATTATATCAATAAAGCACGTAAATAAAGATTTCGCCGCGACATAAATAATACGTTTTTTCCATCAGTCCCCTGACAAAGACACGCTCGGCACTATCCATGGGAATGTAAGAGCTTTCAGACAAAATATACAAAAATGAGATAGCATAAGATACATGACGATCGTTGTAAATATTTCACTCCCATAAATTGTTAATACTGTGATACAAATAACGGGGCCCTGTGTGCTTCTCAGCTATATATCGTTAACTAGCCGGTCGCTTCCGAGTGGGTAAGTAAAGGAGTTGCAGGATACCTTCTGCAGCATACAGCGCTGACTTTGTTTGGATCCCAGAAACTGCATTTTGCACGCAAAGAGAAAAATATAAATAAAATACTTTATTTTAAAATATATGAAAATAACTAATAAGAATATCAAATAATCACGTAAATAAAGATTTCGTGACATAAATAATAATATTTTTCATGAGCCCCCTGACAAAGTACTGCTCGCTCCTAACCGTGATTATCTAAGGGGAAAGGAGAGATTTTAGATAAAATAAAGAAAAATGAGATTGCCTAAGATACACGGCAGTTTGGTTTCACGCCCATAAATTGTTAATGTCGTTGTCAAAATAACAGGGACCTGTGTGTTTCTCAGCCATATATCGTTAATTACAGCGATCATTATAAAGGGGTTCAGTTATTCTACGTGCATATGTCTTATAGTTAAATTAATTTAACAGAGCCCTTTGCGTTGCACGCCTGTAAACTGATTATACGACAATCACTGTAACGCAGCCTTGTGCATACCCGAGCACATAAATATGACGATTAGTATTTAAATAGCAAATCTTTAAATCCAAAAATTGTATTTTGAACCGAGGAGGAAATGTATTTTATTTTGTATAAAAGATTAAATCTGATCGCTAGAAGACAAAAAGCGCAAAAACAATTTTTAAAATATGAAAAAAAAACTTTTCCTTGGAAAAATGTCATGCAAAATATTTAATAAAAAATTGTTGTCTTGTTCGACTAATCGTCCATGATCGGGTTCATGGCCGACGTTGGCGACAAACTCGCTGCAGCTTAAATAGCTGAATTACGGATTTAGCTATTTTAGTAGATTTGTAGCGCTGAATTTCACCCTCGTAGTTAAAACTACTGCTGTGAAATGGCAAAATAACCTGAAACGTTCGACCCCCGCTTAACTCCTTTGTTGGATGAATATCTAAAATCGCTGAAATACCTATTTAAATATTTTTAGTACATTTAGTACATTCCATCACATTGTGATCTATGGGTAAAAAACTCGTTTCCAATATATCTTAATGATGTTATTATGTTTCAAACATAATGAAATTTAAAAGGATCACTCAGGTGCACTACAACATGTTTTCTATAAACTATGGAGTGCCTAGCATTTCATCTCTATCTTCATTTATCTTAGAGAGGCACAAAAAATCGATTAAAAGACTGTCTATGATCGATAATTGCTGGAAGTGTGGAATCCGTTGTGGTATTCCATTTTAAAATTATCTAATTTTTTGTATATTAATGGTGTATATAAATTCTATAAATCATATACAAGGCTGCGCGAAAGAATTCGAACACATTACTGGATATGAACAGCAACTGCTGAAAATAGATTTTTACTGAGTTATGTGCTTTTTAAATTGTTTATTTAAATATCTCATTTCATTGCATGAAAAAATGAAATTTCTTAATAATGTTCTGTTAGTGTTGGAAAGTGCTTTATAATCTATGACTGATGCATGATTTTTCGTTCTTGTTTTTATTTTATATGTGTTGTGCTTTTGAAATCGAATAGAGAGATCAGTGGCACCAACACATTCAGAGAAAGAGCTAGTAATAATACAAAATTAAGTCAAAATCCCTAAATAAATCTGAAAAACTTAATTAAAAAAAAACTTTAAAATTTTAATTAACCCCCCAAAACGAAAATAAACGTTAAACAATTTGAAATCAAGGCAATACACATCTATATTACAAATCAGTAAGTTACTGTAATAGAAAAGAATACAATATAGAAAAGACCACTTCTGCCTACTTCAATTTTTATACATCATTCATATACATATTTCAATATTCTTATATCAAAGAAAATTAAAAAAACATCCTCAGAATGAAAAAAAAAATCTTAGGCACTTCGAGAGAAATGGACAAATTAATACTAGCTTAGCAAAGTTCACAAAGTTTCACAGCAAAGTTTTTCACTGTTCTTCAGTTTTCATAACAAAGTATATCATAACACTGCACTTTATAAAAATTACTTCTTCTCTTTCAAGGCAAAAAAAATTTTTCACTGCACTTTATAAAAATATATTTTACTGTTCTTCAGTCTTCACATATTTTTATTTTTTTCACTTTCAAGGCAAAAAACTTTTTCACAGTTCTTCAGTTTTCATAGCAAAGTTTTTCACTACATTTTATAATTTTGTTCACTTTCAAAGCAAAGTTTTTACAGTTCTTCAGTTTTCATAGCAAAGTTCTTCACTGCACTTTATAAAAATATTTTCACTGTTCTTCAGTCTTCACAGATTTTTATTTTTTTCACTTTCAAGGCAAAAAAAAATTCACAGTTCTTCAGTTATTATAGCAAAGTTTTTCACTGCACTTTATAAATTTCTTCACTTTCATAGCAAAGTTTCTCACATTTCTTCAGTTTTCATAGCAAAGTTTTTCACTGCACTTTATAAATTTCTTCACTTTCATAGCAAAGTTTTTCGCAGTTCTTTAGTTTTTTTACTGCACTTTGTAAAAATATTTTTTACTGTTCTTCAGTCTTCTCAGATAGAATTTTTATTTCACTTTCATGATAAAGTTTTTACTGCACTTTGAAAAAAATGGTTTTCACTGGTCTTCAGTCTTCACAGAGTTATATATTTTTTTTTCACTTTCATAGCAAAGTTTTTCACTGTTCTTCAGTCTTCACTTTGTTTCATAAAAAGTAGAGTTCAGCAGTGCTTCATAGATAAAAAGATCTTTTTTCCCCACCAACCACCCGAGACGTATAGAGTACGCATCACATCGAAAAAAAGAAGAAGAATTTAGGGTTTGTTATAGTGGCCGTATGCCAAGGTGTGTACCCCGGCGTTTAATACATACCTTTTGTGATCAAAGGGAGGCAGTGCCACTTTATTTTGTCGAAGAGTATAGATTTGATGACGCTCACTCTGGATGAGATATTGAATTTCTTTGGATAGTTTTGATTCGAACAGAGCTTACTTGTAATTTTCATGTTTAATCTTCTTTGTGACGACACTGCGTGAGATCCCCTCAGCTGCTTTTTTCTCACTCTCGGACGAAGGAATCAAGTACATCTTTGCTCTTAGCCCCACGAATTCGTACACCGGCTTCGAATTGAGATCATCTTTGAAGCAGCCTATTTTCTTCTTATTTTCAATACTGTACATTTTGTGAGTTTGGGGATAGTCACAGGTATCAAATAAATACATTCTTGCGGCCATGTCTGTATAAATGTCGGGTGTTTCAATGTGATAGCATAAGAAATTAGTATCTGTAAATAAAAGATGAGCTCGGTCTCCATATGTACTTTTTATGTAATCATAATGAAACTTGTATATATGGAGCTTGGATAATTCGAGAACAACGAAGCCGGCATACAGGGGCTTATCAAGGGTGACTGTAGACTTTACTCTTTGAACTCCTACTAGCTCTTCAGTAAAAATTTCAAACGCCTTAAAGGTTGGTGATGCCACAAGTTTTTTCGCTTTCTTCTCCGTATGCACCAATTGGCTATCCACTCGCCTTCGCACCGATTCTATAGTTTTCTCATACACTGAGTTATTCATGCGTTTGAAGAAGTCCTTCTTGAAAGAAGTGGTTGCTTGCTGTCGCTGCTCGGTATTAAACTCGATGTAGGGTTTTAGCTACGACCGTTGTTTAAATTGAATAATCTTGTACACTTTTTGTAACTTCATCCCCAAACTCAGTTAATATTTGATATTTCGATAAAAGACGACATATTTGGTTTTGTTGCATAAATTGGGTACTAATTCCTCGGTGGCGACGTAGGGCATGTCTTGAATGACATGTCTTCATTTTGCGTATACGGAGAGAGCATTTATTTTTTAATCTTCATTTTTTCTGGTGCGAGTGGATAACAATTATGGGAATCATGGAGGTGGGATGGATATTCCAAGTCCACCTCGAAGATATATCCATGGTCCCCGTAGTCATCGAGTGACAGAATCCAATTGGTGCTCCTTACGTCTGGATTGATCCGCTGGTATTCACCATAAGGTAGGGGTTCAGATATGGAATGTCCATAAAGATTGTTCGCATCCAGGGACATAATATAGGAGCTAGGCGTTTTCGGGTCTGGGTTTGGCACAAATTGATTGTTGGCGCGTGCCCACCGTTGGCTGATCACGGAGATCCCCCTCGAATGCCCCTTTCAATTAACAGACGCATATTTATTTCTGTGAGCCAATTAGAGGGGTTGCTTGCACATTTTTAAAGAGGTCTCCCATGCAAGCCCGGGCGCTGTCAAAAGATGTTCGCAATCTAACTCGTAAAATTGAGCACTTTACGCCCGGAAATTCTGGAAAACGTCAGCTAGTTTCAACACATCACTCTGGACGTAAAGATCATGATAGTGACCCATATAACGAATGCCGAACGTTTCCCAGACATTTTGGGCATGCGCATAGTCTTCTTCTGCAATATGCTGCTTCGTAAGTGTTGAAAAGAAAGCTTCTCGTGGGGGCAATGAGGTTTCGTGAAATTTTTCCATTGAGTCCATATATTCGTAGGGGTAACACCCTTACGCAGCAGAAGGTCGATAGGAGCATTTGGCATTTGCTGTTTTAATATTGAGAAATCTTTTTCTTCTAAGTGACTAACCAGATTCTGTAGGGAGGGTAACAAAAACTGGTAGCTATCAATAAATTGCAGAGAGACTCGTGACTCGAAATATTCTTTGCAGACTGAAAACAAAATATATATTTCCATATTATTTGCATTCACATTGAGCTGATGATCTGGAAGTTTTCCCAGACCCAGCATAATTAAGTAAACGTCATAGGGCTTAAGATTATGGAAGACAACTGGTATTAATTTTCTTAGTCTATATTTTAAATTACAAGAAGAATGGAGGGCCCCTCTGTATTTCCCATTCAAATGGTCATGATCAACACAATTGTCTTCTCAGAATATTGCTTTGCATAAATAACAGTGGGTGGCACTTTCAAATTCTTCTTTGTTTACTTCGGTCATCTGAATGAGAATGGTATGTATTAAAGTGCACTTAAAAAATATTCTACTGCGTCTCTGCCTCTGTGACTTTGGATCGATTTATGCTTTGGCCGTCTAGTCCCGCAATGACGAATGCGTACCCACAGGCCTGATGATGCTGGGTGCGATTCGTGTATCAGACACTGGGCCTAAGGCCAGCGGAAGAAATAGGGACCAGAATCGATTCAAAGTCTGCATAAATTATGAACAGAACGGGATGTTAGTAATAAAGCTTCGTAAATTCCATAATATTTTCTTCCGGGCGTGGCATTTTGATTTTTTGTGCATTATGTGACTTGCAGTATTGTGTATGTTCATCCACCAGATCCCGTCTTATGAAAGCATGCAGACATCTGTAGTAGTAGAAGGAGGCGTTCTTACTCTTCGTGCGATCATTCATTAAGGCAGAGAATTTCTTGATGATACAGTAGTGGTGGTTATTTTCATTTCTGATCAGGAGAAGATTATAGCATTCTTCGTCTTCACGATCAGAGATAAAGATGGGAATGACTTCATTTTCCACGTGAAGATATTGATTCGTATATTATTGAGTTGTTCGACCTTTGGTATTTTTGCAAGGGGCACTGGGCACTCGATGTCTTCCACCTTGATTTCGGATTCATAAGCTTCGTAATGGCTGACACGATGAACATTTGCATGAGCAGGATACATTTGGGCCAGCAAAGATCACACCAGACACTTTGTATCAAGGTTTTGAATATTAATGACAGCACATTTATTCTGAATTTTTTGGGGAGGGCCATATAGGAGCTTCTGCAAGTGGGTGGCATTTTGCGACTCGGAGTTTCAGTTTCAGCATCTTGTCCAAAGCCCATATATGTAAATTTGTCGAAGGAGGATTTGATTTTCGTGTAGGCCTGCTCCATGTGTGCTTCCAGGATGTCTTCTATGAGGTCTATAGCAAAATTGGATCGGAAATGAGACAGAGTCATTTGCTCCTCCCCGTCTGGTGTGGTTCTTGTGAGTCGAACATGTGCTACTGAATTTCATCGAATGGCTTGAAGATTATGCAGTTGGTGTCATAATTCGTCTGCTATGGGCTGCCAGTTCTCATCTAAAAAAGCGTTTATGTCCTGTTCATTTGTATTGCTGCTTTCAAATGTTACTATATTAAAGTGGCCTTTAATGGCCTGAATTCTTGGATTAGGACTTGTGCTGCTGCGTTTGGCGGGGTGTGCATTTTCATTAGGCTACATTCGTTTTAACGAATGACTTTGAGATATGCGCTTGCGCTGCAAGACGGCATTTTTCATCCAAAATGTTTCAGGACACTCATCGCAAACATGTGGATTTTTTTCATTCTGATGCCTCTTAAGATAATTTGCGCAATCAGATTTTTTTAGGAAGGATAACCCACAGAGGCTGCATGTATAGGGCTTTTCTTTGGTGTGGGTTTTTTTATGCCTGCCTAAATCATATTTCCTTGCAAAACCCTTGTCGCAGGTAGGACATACATGTTGAGCCTAAAAAAAAGAAAAAAAGTATTTAAAATTTTTATTTAAAAAGTAATTTTTTTATATAATTCTAAACTTGAAACAATCCTTTTCAAAAATCAATCCTTCAATTAAAAATTTTAATTTTATTAAAAATCAATCCTTCAAGTAAAAATTTAAACTTAATTTTTTTTAAATGACAATTCTCTTACAATCTTAAACTTTGAATCAATTGAAAATTTAACAATTCTTTCTTAAACTTAACAAAAAACTTATAAATTATATTTTATTTAAAATTAAATCAATCCTTGAATTAAAACTTTAATTTTTCTAAATCAATCCTACAATTAAAAATTTAATTTCTAAAATTATTTTCGATTAACAATTCTGTGTATAATCTTAAACTTTGGAATTGAACATAGTTTAAACTTAAAACAAAAATTAATAAACCCAATCTTTAAAAATTTCAATCTCTTTAAAACTTAAATGAATTTAATTATTTCCCTTTCAAAATGAGATTTTCTGCTGTAAGAAACGTACCTGGTTTTTCATAGATCCGCCTGTCGTAAAAACAGGTGCTGCATGGGAGGGCCCGGGAACAGCTTTATATGAGGGTCCGGCGATAGAGGGTCCGACGACAGAAGACTTAGGAACTGAGGGATGAGATGGCCCGAGAATAGGAGTTGCTGGATGAGAGGGCCCTGGGGCTGCTGGATGAGAGAATCCTGAGGCTCCTGCATGGATTTGATGCGTGAGGAGATGTTTATTTAACACATCAATCCTTGAAAAAGATTTCATGCATTATCCCACATCTCAGCGAAGGATCTTTTTCGTGGGTCTTGCGATATTTTACCATATTGTGTCTCAAAGAAAACACTTTGTCACAAATATCACAGCGGTGATCAGTCGGAAAAAAAGAAAACATGTTTTATGTATGCATAATTTTTTCTACTTCCAAAAACAAAAAAAATTAAGTTTCAGAATTAAAATGGACTTTTTCAAAATTTTCTTATTAGATAAAAATTATTATAAAACATTTCTTAAATTTCTAAATTGGCATTCAAAAATTTTATTCCGTTACTGAAAAAAAAATTTCAAGAACATAGTTATTCAGTAACTAAAAAATCTTTTTAAAAAATTTAATCAGTTTCTTTAAAAACAATTTAGTTACTTAAAAAAAATCAAGAATCTAGTTATTCAGTAACTAACAAAATCCTTTAAAAAAATTAACCAGTTACTTAAAAAAAATTTCAGTTACTTTAAAAAAAAATCAATTACTTTAAAAAGAATTTAGTCATTCATATAGACCTTACCTGAGAAATTTCTACTTGGGGTCTAATCATAGTAACCCTTCTAGAATTTTCTTCGGCGAAACCTTCTTCTACCATAGCAAGCATCGCCTCGAGTTTCCTGGATGATACGTTAAAAGGTATTTCTCACTTTAAAAGAAAAAAACAAAAACAAAATAAAAGTTTACCTTTGAACCTATACATACATGCAATAGAAGAAAATATTACATTTTATCTTTTTAATTATAAAAAATTGAAGGTTAGATACTAAGTGAAATTTACATACACAAACATTTATTTTTAAGAAAATTTAGCATTGTTATAAACTTTAGAGAATCTGAAAAAAACTATAGCATTTTTTAAAAATTATATAAATTAATTATAAATAATAGCAACAATACGAACCTGAGTAGAAATTTCATCACGACGATTATTATACATACTCTCGACTTCATCCATCATTTAATTCAATTCTTTGGATGTGAAATCATATTCTTACTTGAAAAGAAAAAAAAATCTGTTATTAGTATGGACATCGTCTATTTTGATATTATTTTTGCTAATCAGAAAATAAATCCTAGAGTTCAATCAAATCATTCGGGTTTTTGCTCAAATCATTCAGAGAGAGTTAAATCCTAATTTTATTTTTTGACTTAGGTCTCTAATTCTAAACTTATCAATTTGTATATGAGAATAGATTTTTTTAATAATGGGTTCGTACACACACACACACACACACACACACACACACACACACACATATATATATATATATATATATATATATATAGAGAGAGAGAGAGAGAGAGAGAGAGATACTACAAATCTATACAGCTTCGATCTATTTTGAAATCAGAAATTTTTCACCCACAAATGACACATCGGTGTGAGTCATTCAAAATTTGAGAAACGGTTTATCTAAACAAGTATAGGTAGAAACTGTAAGCTCGTATAAGATAAGCTCTCAATGTATAGATAAGCTTTATCATCGGTTAGTAACACATGTAAATAGGAACAATTAAGGAATGCAAAGGTTTTGTATTTTAGGGTCCGTTTTTCACTCTAATAATCGTTGGAGTCCTAGGTAATGAGTCATTATTTTAAGAAATTGGACGATGACTCATTGTCTATAATTTTAACACAATTATTTCAAATTGGTAAATAAATCATACGAGTAGTAATTTTGTAGTAACGAGTAGTAAAAAAAAAAATTACTACTCGTATGATTTATTTACCAATTTGAAATAACTGTGTTAAAATTAATCTATTGTAATTACGTATCCAGCGTTTACTGGAGTTCCTTTACCTGCGATCTTTTCTGTTGAGCTGATTAAAATATCAGACCAGATTCTCTGATCAATAAGGTTAACTGGATGAATTATGCCCTCCAGATTCGACCGGGATAGCTCAGTGGTAGAGCGTGGCGGCTTCAGCCAAGTGATCCCAGGTTCGAATCCTGGCCCGGACATTTTTCGTCCAGTTGGAAAATTACTACTCATTGTCTATACTGAAAGCATATTTTGGGAAGAATAATTTTTCCATGTGAATAAATAATTTTAAAGTTTAACCTTTCCAAATAATATTTTGCAGGGAGAATTGAAAGTCAGAAAACATGTTATACTATGTTACGAAATCCTTGATCACATGTTCTGTGGGCGGGGTTATGCTCACGGCGCGCGTTACGTAATGTGACGTAACCTCGAACCGATTAGAAAACAGTTTTGTATTTTTCAGTTGGAATAATTTGTATCCTGAACAATGGAGCTTCTTGGCGGCTCTCCTGAAATTTAATAGTTTTTCAGTCTAATAATTATTTTTAATTTACTTTTGTGTTTAATGTGCTGTCGAATAAAATATGAAAAGACATCAAGACTATTATTATGAATCTATCATGATCGACACACTTCACCAGAATTATTTATTGTGTTTCTTCTTTCGAAATTACGTTCTTTCTGACTGTATCTGCTGCTGACTATCATTATTTTTTATGGCGCCGAATACCCGCGAAATCAAGAAATTGTTCTCCGAATTCGTAATCGACGTGAATATATAGGAAAAAATATTAATTGGAAGTTTCTTTTTTCTCTTCTCGTGGACTATGCTCGGATAAAAGGTACTGTAAAACTTTTTTATTATTATTATTTTTATTCTAAAATGTAAAAAGTCGATAAGTTAAAATCAAAACGTAAGCTTGCTCGAACTTCATGCACTAAATTAATTACTTCTATCGATAGATTTATGGAAAGTATTGATACTCAAAGTGACAATGATAAATTTAAACTGTCTGAATATTTAATAAATTTGCAAGAAAAACAAGATGAGCTTAAAAATTTAAATGAAAAAATTGAAGAATTAATAGATGATGCAACGGAATTTGAAAACGAAATTCAAAAGTCACTTGAGTATGAGGAAGCTATATCTGATTCGAAAACCAATATAAGAAGTAAATTAAAGCAATTCAAGGTCGAGCAAGCTGAATCCGTGAAAAGTAATAATAGTACTTCTAATTTAAATAATGCATCACAGAATCCTGTCAATTTGCCAAAACTAAACATAACCACCTTTAGTGGTGATCCAAGTAAATTCTTGGAATTTTATAATAGCTTTGAAAGCGCCATAAATTCAAATGAATCATTAAATACTGTTGATAAATTTTTATATTTGAAATCTTTCTTAACCGGTGAAGCTTACAAATCAGTAGCTGGTTTTGCGTTAAAAGAAGAAAATTATAAATCTTGTTTAACTTTATTAAAAGAAAGATATGGTAAGCAAGACCAGTTAATTAGTTGTTTTGTTAATAAATTATTAGAAATCGAACCTGTTAAATCTTCAGCAAATATTAAGGGTCTCAGACATATTTATGATGAAAGTGAAGTCAGTATTAGGAATTTGCAATCTATGGGTATTGCTTCAGATAAATTTGGATATATATTAATACCTATTTTGTTAAAACAATTGCCACATAATTTAGTGGTAGAATTTCACAGAAAAAGGGATCCTAAGAAAATGGGTGATGTAGGGGAATTAATGAAATTCATCAAGTTTGAAATCGAATCTAGGGCGGCTGCAGATCTAGTATCAGGAATTTCGTTGAAAGGTCAGGAAACGTTTCGTTCGAAAGCTGAATATTCTAAAGAGAAATTTAAAGTAAAAAATAATTTCCCGACATCAGTTGCATTAAATACCGTTACTAAAGGTGTTTGCATTTTTTGCAATTCTAATACACATACTGGATTAGGATGCAAAATCTTATCCAATGAACAAAAAAGATTTAAGTTAAAGAAAGACGGACGTTGTTATAAATGCTTTTTCAAACACTTACAGTCAGCTTGTAAAGTAAAAATTCAGCCATGTCAAACATGTCAAAGCACACAACATAATCACTTATTTTGCCCACAAACAAAATGTAAAAAATTAGTTGAAAATCAAGATTCAAAGTTAAAACAAGTTAGCCAAAATCCTGAAAATGAAACCGTAATGCAATCTATTCATAAGTCAAAAAATTTGAGGAATAATTATATCACTCTACTGCAAACAGCTTGTGTTCAGGTGGAAAGTGGATCTAAAAAATTATTTGCCCGAATACTATATGATTCTGCTTCCACAAAAACCTTCATTCGGAGTGATTTGGCAAAGGCATTAAATGCCAAAATCTTAAGAAAAGAAAAACTTTTCATTTACACATTTTCTAACAGAAATCCTACAGAAAAAGAATTTGAATGTGTATTAATAACCTTGAGAAGCAGATATCATCCGTATAATTCTGTTAATGTTGAGGCATTAATTACGGATGAAATCTGTGGCACCCAATTATGTCAAAATATTAATCCCCGGGTTCAAAACCTTATTTCAAAGGAATATCAATTAGCTGATTTATTCGAGGTAAATTTACCAGTTCAAATTTTATTAGGAGCTAATTATATTTATGAAACATTATGTGGATCGCTTACCAAAATAAACAAGCAATTATACTTTCAAACGTCTACTTTCGGAACAACATTAGTTGGACAAATGCCAGATAATTATTCGATGAATTCTATTTCTTGTTTAAATGTAAATTGCTATTCGAAAGAAAGAGATTTGACATCTTTAAATGTTTCGGGTGAAAATTTAAATACTCAATTAAAAGCATTTTGGGAACTTGAAGCAATTGGTATTATTGAAAGTAATGAAAAGAAAATTTCTAATTATGAAGTAATAAATAAGTTTCAAGAAAACTTAAAATTCGTGAATGGTCACGATGAAACACGTCTTTTATGGAAAAATTCTCGTGATTTGCTCAAAAATAATCTTGAAGTAGCAAAAAAGCGGTTTCCTAGTTTGGAAAATAAATTCCTGAAAGATGAGTCTTTATTCAAAGAATACAATTCTATTTTGCTTGACCAAGTTAATGAAGGTATAGTAGAATTGTGCCCTAAAAAGATTTCCGAGAATAACTGTTACTACATGCCCCATAGACCTGTCTTCCGAGAGGATAAAATTACAACAAAAACTCGGATTGTTTTTGATGCTTCCTCTAAACAAGCGGATTCCTTATCTTTAAACGAATGCCTGAATCCGGGTCCTAACTTGAACCCAAATGTTCTGGATATTATTTTA
This sequence comes from Maratus michaelseni, assembly GCA_963931845.1. Lineage (NCBI taxonomy): Eukaryota > Metazoa > Arthropoda > Arachnida > Araneae > Salticidae > Maratus > Maratus michaelseni. Next base: position 422,560,304 of record OZ007586.1, read on the forward strand.
AAATTCCGATTACACAAAATTGCCCTTTCAGCTGACATTGAAAAAGCCTTTCTCCAGATATCTATAGCGGAAGAAGATCGCGATTATTTAAGATTTTTATACTATGAAGATTTTGACAAAAATAAAGAAATTGTCCCCTATAGAATGACTAGGGCTACCTTTGGTGTCACCTGCAGTCCGTTTATCCTTGCCTGTACTATCAAAAACCATATCAATAAATATAAAGACTCTCACAAGAAAACATTTGAAATCCTTAATTCGTCCCTTTACGTAGATGACTTGTTTACCGGAGAAAATGATGTTGTAGAGGCTTTTAATTTATCTAAAGAAGCTGTTGATATTTTGAAAGAAGGGGGAATGAATTTAAGAAAATTTGAAACTAATTCCGAGGTGCTTAGAAAAAGGTGGATTGATAAGAGCGTACCTATTTCCAATTCCGATCCACCAAATAACTCTCTAAAAGTATTAGCCTTAACTTGGAACAATAATGAAGATAATTTGGGACTAGAATTACGTCCATTGTTATCAAAATTAAATAATGATTCTTGTACAAAACGGAATGTCTGGAAAATTGCAGCTATGTTGTTTGACCCGGCTGGGTTAATCACTCCTTTTATTATTCGAATTAAATATTTATTGCAACAATTATGGGTAATGGGCATATCATGGGATGAAAAATTTTCTGGTGTGTTAGAAAATGGTTGGAAAACTTGGATTTCAGAAATACAGGATCTCTCACAACTGAAAATTCCCAGATATTATTTTAGCACCCTGATCATGGAAAATGAGGGTCTCCAGTTACATATTTTTACAGATGCTAATCCTAAAGCCTATGGCGCAGTAGTATACTTACGATATCAAATATCTAAAGAAAAATTTAAAACTAGTTTTGTCATGTCTAAATCTAGAGTTGCCCCCTTGAAGAAATTAACTCTCCCACGTCTTGAATTGATGGGAGCAGTTATTGGTGCAAGACTTGCAAATTATCTTAAAAATATTCTCCAGGTATTCCAGTTTGTTTTCTGGACAGATTCTGAAATTGTCCTTTATTGGATAAAAGGATCAAAAGGAAAATGGAAACCATTTGTCGTGAATAGAATTTCAGAAATTCATGACTTGTCTGATCCTAGTTTATGGAGACATTGCGAAGGCAAACTTAATCCTGCCGACCTAATCACTAGAGGTTGTTCAGGAAAACAATTGGTCAATTCTCAAAAATGGTGGTACGGTCCCGAATTTCTTTCCTTGCCTGAAGATCAGTGGCCCAGAGTTAAAATACCCGCAACTCATGTGTCTAATGTTTCTGAAGAGCGGTCTCGAAAAGCAGAAATTATTTCTTGTGTAGTTAATACAAATAATGCTGATAAAATTCAAGTTTTAAATTTGTCAAGGTATAGTTCACTAAAGAAGTTGTATCGAGTAACTGCATGGGTATTTAGATTTATTTTCAATATAAAACTAAAAGCAGAAAAACGAAATCTTGCGGAATTATCAGCTGATGAAATAAAAAATGCCGAAAATTTTTGGGTAAAACTTGTTCAAGAAGAAAGTTTTTCCTGAGGTTATAAAATGCTTGAAGCTTAACAAAAATATCCCTAAAGAATCCAACCTTTTGCAACTAAATCCTGTGTTGTCAGAAGAAGGATTACTCTTGGTACGAGGGCGGTTACAAAAGGCTAACTTGCCATTTTATGATAAACATCCTATCGTGCTTCCTCCCAAACATAAATTTACTGAATTGATTATTAAAGACTCCCATGAAAGGGTTTTGCATGCAGGAGTATCAGACACACTGGTACAAACTCGTGAAAAGTTTTGGATTTTGAGAGGTAGACAGTGCATAAAATCAGTCCTCAACAACTGCACAATCTGCAAGAAATTTAACATACGTCCTGGTCAACAAGTAATAGCACCTCTTCCAGGTGACCGCATTAACGAAGCACCCCCATTTTCCGTTACAGGCCTAGATTTTGCGGGGCCCCTATATGTGAAGGGGAGTGAGAATAAAAATTACATCTTATTGTTTACTTGCGCTATCACAAGAGCAATTCATTTGGAGCTTGTGAAAGACATGTCAACTGCAGAATTTTTATTAGGATTTCGCAGATTTATTTCAAGAAGAGGGCTGTGTGCTATAATCTACTCGGACAATGCTAAGACTTTCAAAAGAGCTGAACTTGAATTAAAAGAAATGTGGAAAGCTATCCGCCATCCGGACGTAAAAAAGTTTTACGCCGATCGGGGAATTTCATGGAAATTCATTGTCGAACGTGCTGCCTGGTGGGGTGGCTTTTATGAGCGAATGGTGCGCTCAGTGAAGTTTACTTTACGTAAAGTCATCGGCAAATCTTCGTTGACTCTAAGTGAACTGGAAACTCTTCTAGTTGAAGTAGAAGCTATCATAAACTCTCGTCCATTGACTTACGTTTATTCTGAACTAGATGAACCATTTCCTCTAACACCTGCTCATTTTATTATAGGAAAACGAGTTTTGTGTTTACCAACTACAAAAATAAACGATTTAACCTTACCAGCAACCAAAGAAACTTTAGTGAAATGTTTTCGTTTACGTGAGACAATTTTAAACCATTTTTGGAAGCGCTGGAAGAATGAATATCTCCTCAACTTAAAATCTGCTCACTGCACGGATCAAAATAAAACTTCTGATTTCAATATAGATGATGTTGTGCTTGTGCATGATGAACATTTACCTAGAGCTTTCTGGAAGTTGGGAAAAATTACAAAAACATTTATTGGAAGAGATGGAAGAATTAGGTCTTGTGAAGTGAAAACAAACAATTCCATTATTAAAAGACCAATAAATCTCTTGTATAATCTTGAAATCAGAAACTTGAAAAACTGAAAAACTTTTTTTTTTACTTTCAAAAGACTCTAAATTTTTTCTTGATGATATTTGAATTGGACTTTAATTTCTTTTACTTATCCTTTTTGAATTTTTATAAAATAATTCTTTGCCTGATAATAGAATGTACATGAATAATATTTTTAACTGTTTCTTTTTATATTTTTAGTAGAAGATATTGTAATTTCTTTTTGTACTTATTGAAGAAGGTATGTAAGTATCACTGAATTATATATTTGCATTGTTTCTTGAATTTAATATTTGAAAATTTCTTGTGTTCATGATTTAATCTAGATAGTATATCATCCTGATTTAATCTAGATATTATATAAAAATTTGATTTCCAGGACTATAGTTGTATCTGGGACAGTTGTATCTTGACTTGAATTATTTTAAATTTAAATAATTTATTTTATATTTGACTGTCTTCTTGAAATTCTGGGCAAAACTTTAAAAATGTTTTGTTTTACTTATTTGGTTTCATTCTTGAATCTTATCTTGGATATATTATTATTATTTTACTTTTATAATTTAATTTAAATCTTGTACTTGGAATAGATATTGATCTTGAATAATATTATGTTAAATTGTTTACTTGAATACCTTAATATTATTTTTTATTTGAAAATTGTGTACAATTTAGTTAATTGAGGTATTTGTTAATTGAAAACTAGGTTACTTGTATTGATGTTATATATATATATGATGTTATATATGTATGATGTAATATTTTTGAAAATTTTTGATGAACCCCCATGTGTTCATGGTGGGGCAGGATGTTACGAAATCCTTGATCACATGTTCTGTGGGCGGGGTTATGCTCACGGCGCGCGTTACGTAATGTGACGTAACCTCGAACCGATTAGAAAACAGTTTTGTATTTTTCAGTTGGAATAATTTGTATCGTGAACAATGGAGCTTCTTGGCGGCTCTCCTGAAATTTAATAGTTTTTCAGTCTAATAATTATTTTTAATTTACTTTTGTGTTTAATGTGCTGTCGAATAAAATATGAAAAGACATCAAGACTATTATTATGAATCTATCATGATCGACACACCTCACCAGAATTATTTATTGTGTTTCTTCTTTCGAAATTACGTTCTTTCTGACTGTATCTGCTGCTGACTATCATTATTTTTTATACTATTACTAGCTAACCCGCCCGGCGTTGCCCGGGCCCGAGATAATTACAATGTCAGAGAAAGGCGTTAACCCCTTTCCTCCCCATACCCGCAAATATAATGAATAATTTGTTCAAGAGAACCACCGTCACGTACATTAACGCGATCATTTAAAAAAAAAATTACATTTTTCTGATAATTAGAACATAACGAAGACGCTACGCTAAAATAGCTGGCAGATGACACCCTGTCCCGACCTCAATTTCAAATCTATATCTAAATTAGTTACCTAAATATTTGTTCATTAGTAAAATTTGGCAATTATTTCCTTTCATTTTCGCAAACTAAATGAGAGGGGTCGGCCAGAGAAACAGATCTCTTTGTAGCTCAGTTTTTAATGAAAGCCGATCCCTGTCTGAAAATTTCTGGGATCGTTTTCACTGGCGCCAGCAGATTTTTGGCAGTTTTTTGCGTAAATTAAAAAAAAATTACCAACCGAATTTTTCAAAAATCACATAGTCAGAAACAGAATATTTTTTTACATATGCTCAGAAATTTTCAAATTGATATCTCAATTAGTTTTCTTAAAATTCGCTAATTAGTAAAATAATTTGGAATTTGTTCATTTCCGCTCGCAAATCCAACGCGCCAGCCCGTTTCTTTCGCCATTTTGTTTCAAAAGATGACATTTTAGAAGCGATGGTTAATGAGAATCTAATTAATATCTAGGCTAATTATCAAAATATTAAAATTCTGAGGCTCAGGTGCACATGGCCAGTTCTTGGACAATCCACATCTAAATTTCCAGACTTCTAGGTGGGCTAGATTTTGCTAGCCATCGCCAACAGACATACACACACACACACACACACAGACAGACACACACACACACAGAGCGAAACTTTCTTTTATTAGTATAGATAATTACTATTGTAAACATATATTGAATAGAAGTTTATGCGTAGAAAAAAAACTCTGGGATCTACGAGAGGAACCTGATATTTTTACTCATAATACTTTCACTAACTTTAATTACAAAAACAGAATAGTTTACTCTATCAAAAGGATTCTAAACATTTTACTTTCAAGAAATATAATGAGTTTTACATGATTCTACTTATCTTATGAAAAAATACTTATATAGAGGGTGAATCTAAACTCTTGGCCAAAACTTTAAAGGGTGATAGTACACATCAAGACAAACAATATTAAATAGGAAACTAAAGGTCCCAAACGTCTTCCGAAGGAGATAGGCGCCATTAAAGTTTAGGGTCCAAAATTTCAAATAATTATAAAAAACGGAAAAATTGCTCGATTCGTTTGCGGTTTTCGCTAAAACTATTCTTTATGTCAGTATTTTCTTGAAAATAAATTTTAAAGATAAAGTTTAAAAAATGCCGATAGAGGGCGCTTTAGACTTTGGAGTAACGAACAACTATTTTTTTCCGTTATTTTTTGTATCCCATTAAATGCTTTCCAAAGCATACACTTAAACTTAAATTTTGAGCTCAAAATCTGAATCGCTGGAAGTGGTTAAGTAGCGCAAACTGAACTGTGTTCAGGAGTTGAAATTTGAACCCCCCCCCTGAACACAGTTCAGTAATTCTTGATCTTGGTGTCGTAGACCAGGCAGAAACTACTACCCCCTACGCGTAAAATGAGAGGCTACGGCCGCCGAAGGCGGTCGTACGTCATCCGCCGATTCCAGGCTCTCGTAAGCCCATACGAGTCACGACCAAGAAGGAGCCGGTTTACCCGGACCCCTCAAGGTGGTGCTCTTCGGACGGGGGAAAAGCGGGGGCGTGAGCCTACCTGCACTTCGTCACCCTTTCCCAAATGAGTAGACGACAAAGGTCGAAGCGATACGGTGGAGCCCTATCTAGAGGACCCCACTTATTTCACACTTGGGCGGATAGTGAAAGTGAACTACAGCCTCGTTGCCGGGATCCCATAGGCGAGCCGGGTCCTAAGCCCATGTTGTACACTCCCACTTTCCATTAATGTACCACGACTTCCGAATATCAAATCCTAGGGAAGGAGGAAGCGACTAGTTCATATGACGTGGCTAGCAGGAGGTGCTTCTCGCCAACCCGGGACCTCGAAGAAACTCGGTCCCAAGCGCATAGTCACGCCTGGCTGGGATGTTACCATCAAATGGAATTCCATTCAACGGGTCATGCACATATCATATCACTACAAAAGAGCAGGAGGTGCTTCTCGCCAACCCGGGACCTCGAAGTAAACTGGTCCCAAGCGCATAGTCACGCCTGGCTCGGTTGTCACTCACCGCGAGTTTAAAAATCCCCTGGGCGAACCCAGGCTGTAGCCCAACGACCCCCTTCAACGAGATCACGCTCATAAAATATGCACTACGACGGAAGAATGAAGAACCACTACCGGACTCTGAGGGACGTGAAAACTTCCCTCAAGCACGCTAAAGGAGCGGACCCGGTCGAGGTAAGTAAAAGGAAGATATTGTTAGAAGTAATCTGCTAGTCCCAACCTTGTCAGGCGCAGAAAGCTCTGACTACGCAAAGACTCGCTGGACTGATTTCGGCCCCAGGTTCGAAAGAAGGTTTGGCCGCCGTCTTAAGACGAGTCTCCGGCATGGTTCCTCGCAGTCGAACAATTCCGAGAAAGGACCAGCCCCTCCCAGAGAAGGCGAAACGAGCTACCTTGGACCTGAGGGCCCTCGGTGACTCGAAGCGCTCTTGGTACCAACGGGCAGTCTCTTCCCTGAACGACCCTGAGGGCGGCTCCCAACTACTCCAGCTACAAGAGAGGCGCAGTGGGAGCATGAGGGTGCGTAGGGCATCCTGACTCGCCACCAGTGCGTCGAGTCACACCGCACCCACCTCCTACGTTCAGCCGCCTGCACAGTACCGAGGATTGCGATATGCCGCCTCGCGCACAGACAAGCGTCACTACGGAACCGCCTGCGTTCCTTGTCATACACAGTCCGACCTCCCCTTCATCTTGCGTTAGACAAAGGTGGTGACTGTCCTATCCCCGTTCGCTATCCTTTGCCCTCACATCACCATCCTTAGCGGCAACACACAGTCAACTGCCTAGGTGCGAGGGTTCGGCCTACGTGGCGCCTTTTGCCGACCGGCTGCCCGGCTGCCCCAAGGCCGAAGCTTTGCACCTGGAATCTCAAAGGACAACCAAGGCCTCAAGCCCCCTGCAGCCGAGAACCGGCCCAAAGGGGGGAACAACCCGAGGAATGTGGGTCGCCTGTCGGCTCAGCCCTCAGCGAAGTCGGATAATCGGTCACCACTTTACCACCCGCTCACCACGCTGAGGTGGGGATTCGTCAGTCACCGGCTCCCGTCGTGTCGACGCTACTGCGCGCAATGCCGGGCTCCCGGTCATCTTCCCAACTCAATGGGCCGATTCAGGACCACCTGGAGGAGCGAGCGGGACCCCCTACGCGTAAAATAAACGATAGAGGAATAACAAAATTAAATAAAAAAATTATTATTAACAGACATGAACAATTTCTCCGCGCAAAATAAAAAGAAACAATTTAATGTACGCACGTAGTGCGCAATATGAATGAAGGTTGACACTTAGAAAATGGTACACGCATGATTTTCGTGCGGAATCATAAAAACTGCTCTAAAGAGTGCCCACCAGCAACGATGCAAGCCTCACACCGCCGGCGGAGGGAATTGCGAACATTAGCGAATATCCCGGGTATCTCCCGGATATCGCCTGCTACGACGGCAATCCTCGCAACCAGGTCCTCGAGGATTGACGAGGATTGCGTAAACAAGTCTCTTCATATGGCCCCAGAGGAAGTCTAGGCAGGAGCGGTCAGGCCAGCGTGTCGGCCAAGTTATCGGACACCCCGTCCAATCCATCGTCCTGGATATGCTGTCTCCAATCCATCGCCCTAGATATGCTGTATCCAATGCATTTCGCACATCCGCGCTGAAATGTGCATTCGCTCCGTCATGTTACCACATACCAGCTTTTATGTTGGCTGGAACACTTTGCAGTAGAACTGGAAGCACCTCTTGCAGGAATACCAGATACGTACCGCCGTCCAGGCGCCTTGGCAGAAGATACGACCCGATCAAATGATCGTGGATAATTCCAGTCCACACATTGAAGCTGAAACGCCGTTGATATGAATGAGGACGGAAGGCGTGTGGGTTCGTGTACGCCCACTTGTGTGCCTTGCGCGCATTGAAAATGCTTTCCGATTGAAACTGCATTCATCGGTGAATAGCACGTGTGCGGCAAAGTCTGGTTGCGCATCCAACTGTTGGAAGAACCATCGTGAAAAATCGACACGTGGCTGATGGTCGGTCGCTTTCAAAGTGTGCACACACTGAGCAGGATAGGATCGAAGGCTTTCGACTCCTAACACTCGTGTTAAAAGCTGGCGTGCTTTGAGTAAGATATTAACACTTCACGTAAAATTAAGTACATATTTTAGAAATATTTTGACAACTAAGAAAAATAAGACATATTTTAAGAAGAGTACACAGAAAAAGGAAGTTAATAATATTAATTTTGTGAGGAGATATTTTAAATATACGAAGACATTTCAGACCCATAGGTTTAACATTAGCGAGGAGTATTGGGAAGTTGACTGACTAATACCCTTAAATTTCTATGGCGGTTCTTCCCTTTCGAACATCCAAACTGAAGATTGTGTTTCAGTCTGTGGATTAAATTGGTAAATCCATGTTTCATTTTCCTTAATAACTTCATAAACACGCTTGGAGGTGCTAGGATAAAATTTTACAACTAATTCTCAGCACCATGACACTGTTGTCTGCTTTTCAACCTCGGTCTGCCCATGAGGCGTCCATCTGCTACAAAACTTCTTTATGTTTAAATCTTCATGTAGCAACTTAAAAATTGCTGCTAATCCAATATTCAGAGTCTGCTGAATAGATTGATATGTAAAATTAGGTTTAACTTTTCAGCATTTTCATTTGAGGAAGCCGTTGAGGACCTTCCATTTCGCACGTCATCTTTGAAATCAGATTTCCCATGCTTAAATTATCAAAGCCATCTAAATATGGTTAACATATGAAAGCTAAGAAGTTGGAAAAGACTGACATTTTTTTAAAAACAGTCTTTTTCATTTAAACCTTCTTTAAAATCATAAAATATCATTACGCGGAAATGCTCTCTCGAGATGTACATCCACAGTGTGAGTGAGTCAGCATAGGAACTGATTTCAACTAGTCCTGGCAGCCACGTGACAAGAAGTTGGAGGGAGAAATTTACACGCCACCTACAGAAGGCTCATATTTAATTAAACGGCCTCCGATTATGCCATCTCGCCTGCCAATTTTTCCTATTGCAAGACTTTCAGAGTGACCCTCGTATTTTCAATGGGAAACATGCTGCAATAAGTCTTAGTAATATATATAAATTTCGTAAATTTTCAAATAACATAATGGCACTAAAATGCAATTTATATAATTAATACTCATAGACGGCGGTATAATCAAATTCTTTTGCGCAGCCCTGTAAAATAACTATAAATGCTATATACAGCCTTTTCAATTAAAAAAAAAAACATGCTGTAGGTGACTGTAACAACAAACTAAAATTTCATTACCGTCAGTGTTCTACAAATCCCGGATTTGAGCGTCAAAAATGTTTCATAAATTCGTTTTATAAAATCGTTTCATAAAATCGTTTCATAAATTCCTCGCATTAGGATTTTTTATGTATAGGATAGCTAATCTAAAAATATCTCGTAAAAATAGCGAGCCGGTGCAAAGATATCTTGCGCACAATACTAAAAACCATATTTTGAGATAAATCTGTTTAAAATACATTTTATTAAAACTTAAAACTAGCTAATATCCAATGTTCTAGTATATTTGTATTTGATTATTTTTGAGTTAATAATAAATATATACTTTATGTAACATATACTTTTAAAAATATAAAGAATTTCCACAGGTATGTCACATGAAATATTGTTGACTGGTGATTTTCTATGAAAACATTAGAAGCCATCTTCATTGAACATTAGGAGCTTAGCTAGGTTTTCCACGTTCACGCTTCAATAATTATGTCACACTATATGGATTTAATATAAAAAATTTAATGAAAATAGGTCAAATATATAATATAAGTACATATTTTTTTCATCAAAAGCTTTTAAACTTTTTATGCGAGAAAAATTACGCAGATGGCACCAAGAATTCAGAGAACGCTTTTGTCGATGGTGTTTCCCCATAAAAGAGTAAAGAAAACCCTATATCAAAATGTAACGATCGTGTCTAGAATCAGGCCCTAAGAAAAATTCAGCTGAGCAGCCTTCTGCGAGCTATAAGAAGGGCGTGGCAAAGACATTTAAATCATTGATTACTGATAATACCTCATATATTTTTAGTTATAACTAGCGTAATTGAGATATATTAGAATTATTATATATTAGAGATATATTAGAATATATTAGAATTTTTCTACGAGGTTTTTTTAATACGTAGAAAGTATTGCTGTTTCATATAACATGGTTCTCGAAAAATCGAATCTTTTGAAGCTGTAAGAGGCCTCTTAATGTTTTTTGCTTAATGAAAAGCCCTCATAAATATATGTTTCTAACTGCAAAATTTTAATCTTCAGTTTTTTTCTTTTTCTGTTTTTTTTTTTAATTATTCTATTGTAATAACATTTAGTATTATTCTATTTTAACGAGAACTTGATTTTAAACGGGCAAAAAGAAAGCAAAAAGTCGGACTAGTATAGAAATGTATTGCAAAAAATACTATTCTAACGAGAAAAATTAAGATTTAACGAGCAAAAATTTTGCAAACCCGTCAAGATATTTACTTTTTTTTAAATTTTCTACACAAAATCTTTGAATTTGTTTGTGTTCTTTCTTTTTCATGCAAAACTGGTAATAAAGCGCGATGTGGCAATTTTCTCTACTGCTATCATTCGTCTTAATTCTGTAATTTCTTTTAAACAAAGCGTGCCAGTAGTATTTAATTTATGTTTATTTATTTACTAAATTCATTAAATATAAAACTATAAAAGCCAGTCACACATTAGATACGTGCACGCATATCAGTAAAATTATACGAGTGTTTTACACCTTTTTAAAAAAAAACAGAAATCTTAGTCCTCTTTAATCGCAGATAAATCTATGATTAGATAAGACAAATAATACTATTAAAAAAGTGGTGGTAAACACCTGTAGATATTTCATCTGTGCGCACATGAAATATCTACAGGTAAATACATCGACAAATAACCCGTCGATGCAGGTTTAATTTTAAAATTAATTACGATGGTAATAGGACGTGAAAGTGACAAAAATGTGTTTCTTTAAATTATTTCTCTAAAAAAAGAAGGGAAGAAAGGCTAAAACTAGAAAATAAGAATGGTAAATAAATAAGTTATTGATAAATGTGATTTCTTTGATTACTTTTGCAGCATATTTTCTATTTATAGATTTAGATTTGCAAAGTTAAAAATATAAATGGTTAAATTGCAGATAGAAATTTAATAACGTGATGTGAATGTGAGAAAATAACAATGGTCGCATAAAAACAATGTATTAGAAACTTTTAATATTTTCACAATTTTTACATCATTTCTAATTTCCATTATCCAAGATTTTAAACTTAGTTATTAGCTTGGTTTACTTAGACAAAAGTGATAGAGAGCAAATGTTATGTTTCTTTTATCGTCGTTATAACCGATTTCGATCATTATTTCTAGCATTATTATTTGGCAGTTAGACCGCCGACAGGGTAGGTGTAGCAAATCAATTTCAAAATGACCAATAAAAATAATTAAAAGATATACTTGCTTATTTTTAAAAGCAAAAGTTATTATATATCGCAATGCCCCAGCTGAACCCTTACATCCAGACAGACTGGAATGATTTGCGTGTTCGGACTCTTTAAAGCCTCCGTTAAGTTCAACACGTGCGTATCGTCTTCTGGTGTGCAACTTCACGGTGTATGGCTTCTCGAAAGACAAAACATCTTATCTACCCATCTATCTCTAATGTTAAGTAGAAGCTTGCGCTTTTCGTGTGTCTAAAGATTAGAGTCGAATATCACAATGGAACGTCAAAGATATGAGATCGCAGATCAAACTGCCGCTACTGTACAACTCATCATTTGCGGGAGCATCCTGACAGGTTCATCATTTCTTTTTTCTTTGAATCGTAAATTGGTCAAGATGAAAATCCAGAGACAATATTTAATCCTAAGCATGAAAAATGTCAAAAACACACGTAAAAAGCAACAGCTAATGATATAGAACAATAACAATGCTAATGAAATATCATAGATAATAGATGATAATGTAAACAAGCAATAATATATAGGTATTACGGATTTTAATGTTAAGTAGAAATTTGAATGTCTAAAAGTTAGAGTTGAATTTCACTATCGAACTTCAAAGCCGTCAGACCTCATATAAATCTGCATAACTTTTGGGAAAATCATAACTTTGGAGATCTTCATCACTTTTTTCCCTCTTTGAATCGCCGTTTGGTTTCAAGATGAAAATCCAAAGACAATCCAAACAAAGAAAATCCAAAGACAATAATCATAACAAGCATGAAAAATGTCGAAAACTCATGTAAAGAGCAATTACTAAATGTATAGCATAATGACAATGATAAGGAAAAATGATATGTGATAGATGATAATATAAAAAAAACTCAACAATTATAGATTTACAATTACTGTTTTTAATGTTAAGTAGAAAATCGAATGTCTAAAGGTTAGAGTTGAATTTCACAATGGAACTCCAAAAGCCATTAGATGTGATATCAAACTACCGCTACTATACAAGTAATAACTTTCGGGAGCTTCGTCTCCTCACAGCTTCATCATTTCTTTGCTTTTTAGCACTTTCCAACCTAGTTGAAAAGTGCTTATGACTTCGGTTTGTCTGGCCGTCTGGCCGTGCTCTAACTCCCATAAATATGCTCGGATTGCTCTGCAATTTTTATATGTTATTGTCGTTATCTATGGCACGTTCCTTATTTCAACTGAAGTGTGTAGCACTTATAGTTTTCTTACAGGGACACTCAAAATAATTCCGTTACATTGCGGTCTATGGGGAAAAATCATTTGCGGTTTATTTTAAAAATGTTTCACTATTGTAAACTCATTGAAATTTATATAGATCACTAAGATGCATTAGAAGAAGCTTAATATGGAATAGTAGGTGTATAGCACTTAGAGTTACTTTACAGGGACAGTCAAAATAATTCCGTTACATTACGTCTATGGAGAAAAATCGTCTGCGGCTTATTTAAATAATGTTCCACTATTTTAAACGCATTGAAGTTTATATATATTACTAAGGTGCATTACAAGAGGCTTACTACAGAATAGTGTGTGTATAGCAGTCATCGTTCATTTACAGGGACACACAAAAGAATTCTCTACTGTCTGTTACCAATAATTCCTGGAAGTGCGTTTTAAGTTACTAAACGCGATTTTAATCTTAACTAGCTTTTTGTCTATTACGTGGTGTGTATAAATTCTGTAGATCCTATACAGGGCAGCACAAAAGTTCGCGAACACATTTCCGTTTATTGACAGAAATTCCAGAAGGAGAATTTAAACGGTGCTACGCGTTTCCTAACTAAACTAAAATTTAGCATCCTATGTATATATATACAAATCTTTAGCATCCTATGTATATATATACAAATCTATAGATCATATACAGGGCTACATAAAAGTATTCGGATATTTTTCCAAATATTGTATATATTGAAAATTCCTGAAATTACGTTTTTAAATATGTTATGCGTTTTCCAAATTGTTTACTTAGATGTCATCTTTCAGCTTATTAAACGGTAATGATTTGTAAAATTATTTTAGAAGCGTTGGAAAGTGCTACATAATCTATGCTTGACGCATGATTTTTCGTTCTTGTTGAATCTCCAATCGGTGGAAACGAAAAGACATAGATATGATATTGTCACAAACACTGGGAATATCAAAGATACACGTAGAAAAATTAACAAATGACATAAGTATTGACAATGATAATGAACTATGGTTCAAGATAATGTAAAAAACAATAATAATAGAAATAACTGTTTACAATGTTAAGTAGGAACTCATGTGTCTGAAGGTTAGAGTTGTATTCCACAATAGAGCTTCAAAGCCCCCAGATCAAACAGCTGCAACCAACAAAAAGATTATTTTTGGGAGCTTCATCTTGTCACAGCTTCATAACTTCTTTACTTTTGGAATCGTCTTCCTGTCAAGTCGAAATTGACAGTTATGATAGAGTCACAAATATTAAGAATGTCAAAGCTACGCATAAAAACAATAACAAATGATACACTATAATGAAAATGATAATAAAATATGATGTAATACGATAATGTAAGAAACTATAATTATAGATATCATTTTTTAAGGTTAAATAGAATCTTACGCTTTTCGTGTGTCTAAAGATTAAAGTAGAATTTTATAATGGAGCATCAAAGATGACAGATCTCAAACCAAGCTTCTATTACTCTCCAACTCATTACTTTCGGAAGTTTCGTAACAGCTTCATCATTTCTTTATCTTTGAATCGCCCACTGGTGAAGACGTAAATCCACAGGCATTGATAGCTCGGCTGGTTAACTTTAAACTTAATAAAAAAAAACACTGATTAAAACTACACAAGGTAAAAATGTGAACTGTAAACTTTAATTAAAACGTTAAAACCCTCTTGGTTACACATTTGACAGCGACCGCCATCTAACACACATGAGCTCTCTGCTCTGAACTGAAAACTTACATAAACAATCACTTTAACAGTTAACAAAAAGAAAGAATAAACCAACTATTCAAACTGCGAAATGTCCTCGCATGCAAGTAAACCCAAGATCACTTGCGAAGTCTGGTTCGATGCACAAGTATGCGGAAGCACATAATCTCTTCTCTAGGTATCGTTCTCTCTATCGAAAATGCTCTGTCGAACGTGTGTAGGAAAACACTGTCCAAAAACATTGTCGGAAAATATTGTCCGAACATACACCCCCGGCCCTGAAACCTTCAAGGGCTATAATTAACTATTCTCATTCAAAAGGCAAAGGACAAAGTTTGTGAATAGGACGTTTGAGCTCTCCCGTAGCAGTTCTTACTATGGCCACTCTAACATGACCATCACTACCTGAAAAGGTTTCAATGATTCTTCCCAGCTTCCATTGAAGCGCCGGCACAGGTTCATTTTTAATGAGCACTAAGTCCCCAATCTTTAAATTTGCTGTTGGACGTAACCACTTGGGGCGTTGTTGCAACTGAGACAAATACTCTGCACTCCATCGCTTCCAAAAGTGCTGGAATACTCTCTGTGTCAGTTGCCAACGACGAAGTCGTGAAGGCGGAACCTCAGAAACATCAAGCTCTGGAATAGCTGTCAACGAAGCACCCGTCAAAAAATGACCCGGTGTCAAAACTTCTACACACAGGTCTCGACACAAAGGTCTCGAGTTCAAACAAGCTTCAATTTGCGACAATGATGTTGAGAACTCTTCAATTGTAAATAGCGAATTTCCCATTGTTCTACGCAAATGATATTTCACAGACTTTATGTTAGCCTCCCACAGCCCACCAAAATGTGGAGCCGATGGAAGGTTAAATTTCCAAACGATGCCCTCATTAGCAACATAATTCTGTAAGGATTCATCTTTAATGGTGGAGGATATAAATCCATATAATTCCCTCAATTCCTTACTTGCACCCTTGAAATTTGTAGCACAGTCACTTACTAATTCGGCTGGCTTGCCTCTACGAGAAACAAATCTTTTCAGAGCAGCCAAAAACGTTGGAGTGGACAAATCTGACACCAATTCAAGATGAATAGCACGAGTCGAAAAACAAATAAAAATCGCTATGTAACTCTTAAATGCCTTGATACCTCTACGATTTCTCTCTTTACACATAAAAGGACCGGCATAATCACATCCAGTCTTCGAAAATGGGCGACTGGGTAAGACACGCATAGCGGGCAGGTCCCCCATTAATTGTGTACCAATAGCTGGGGAAGCACGGAAACACTTTATGCATGTCTTCACAATTTTTCTTACTGCATCTCGACCACTTAAAATCCAAAATTTTGTTCTAAGGACAGCTAAAAGAAGCTGAGGACCAGCATGCAAGTAAGTTATATGATAATGGCTAATGAGCAATGCAGTAATATGATGAGACTTAGGCAAAACTATTGGGTGTTTCTGATCTTCAGAAACATTAGCATGTCTCAACCTTCCACCAACCCGCAAAATACAGCTTGAATCCAGAAATGGATTTAATGTTAAAAGTTTGCTCGAACGTCTTAACAATTTATGATTTCCTAAAGCAAGGATCTCATCAGAAAAACACTGGTGTTGTACTAATTTCACTATCCTCGTTGTGGCTCTCAAAAGCTCTGATGTCAAGAGTAAACCGTTTATTCGCTGAGATACTTTTTTTGCATTGTTCACAAATCTCAAGCACCACGCGACGATTCGTACCAGTCTATTCCAAGTTGAATATCTGAAAATCACATGATCATCACTAAGATCAAACACGTTTACAACACAGTTTTGCTTTTCTTCCTTTAAAACAATCTTCTGTATTTCTTTACCGTTAACTGGATCATTATGTTGATTGTTGTTCAATGGCTCTCTTAACCATCGAGGACCACGAAACCATAATTCACAATTTACTAATTCCGACGGCAACATACCCCTTGTTCCGCAGTCAGCAGGATTTTCAATTCCAGAAACATGATTCCACGGAACATTAGGAAGTGCCTCTTGGATTTTTGAAACACGGTTAGCCACGAAGGTTTGCCAACGATGAGGCTCTGAAGAAAGTCATGCCAACGCCACATTAGAATCAGTCCAGGCAAATACTTCAGTCTCAGTAAAATTTAAATGCTGTAAAACCATTTTTAGCAAATTTGCCAACAGAAGTGCCGAACACAATTCAAGTCGTGGAATGGACTGAGTCTTAATGGGTGCCACCTTAGTCTTAGATGTCAAAAGATTTACCGTTATTTTTTCATCTTGAGAAATTGAACGCATATATATTACCGCACAATACGCCTTTTCGGACGCATCACAAAAGGCATGAATTTGAAGTCCCATTTTATCTGCAGCCAAGAAAAATCGAGGAATCTTCAATTGAGAAATTACACTTAAGTCATTTCTAAACGATGTCCACCGTTTACCAAAGTCTTCACCAATTGGTTCGTCCCAGGTAAGTGAAATTTTCCATAAATCTTACAACAAGATCTTCATGAAAACGACACAAGGAGATAGCAACCCCAACGGATCAAACACCTTTGCGACCTCTGACAAGATATCTCTTTTCGAATATCTATTCTTTTTGTCATGGTCTAAAACAGTGAAACAAAAGAAATCACCGTTCAAATTCCACTGGATTCCCAAAATTTTTATACCACTATCATTCTTTAAGAACAAGGAATCTGCACTTTCTCTACATTCTTCCGAAATGTTTTTCAACACGCCAGGCACATTAGAAATCCATTTTCGCAATTTAAAACCACCTCGCTTCATTAACAATGTCAATTGATCAATTAATTCCACAACTTCCTCTTTATTTTGACCCTCTGACAATAATTCATCTACATAAAAATCCCTTAACACTGCTGCAGATGCCAACGGAAATTCACTCTTCTCATCTAAGGCAAGCTGATTAAGAGATCTATTAGACTGAAACGGGGCAGATGCGGTACCGTAAGTAACTGTTTTTAAACGGTAATCCTCTATAGTATCTTGGGAATTTTCTCTCCAAAGAATTCTCATACAGTCTCTATCTTCAGGGTTAATCAAAACCTGTCTAAACATTTTTTCTATATCTGCACATACAACTATAGGTAAAATTCTAAATCTCAACAGTATTGGAAAAAGCTCCTGCTGTATACGTGGACCGACCATAAGAATGTCGTTCAAAGATACACCCGAAGTAGACTTAGCTGAAGCGTCAAAAACAACTCTCAGTTTTGTCGTTGTGATTGATTCCCGAATTACCGCATGATGTGGTAAATAACAAACACTTGAAGGAACACTCTCCGGCTTGGATACACGTTCCATGTGACCCAATTCAAAATATTCCCTCATAAACTTTCGATAGTCTTCATAAATAAATGGCTGTTTTGAAAGTCTGCGTTCTAACGAACGAAATCTCTGGATAGCCATTTCTCTAGTGTCACCTAATCTAGATGGGGAATCTTTAAATGGAAGTTTCACGACAAATCTTCCAGACATATCTCGAAAAGAAGTACGCTTAAAATGATCCTCACATTCCCTCTCCTCCTTAGAAATCTGACCTAATTCCGGAACAGAATCCAAGGACCAAAATTGTTGCACCAAGCCATCTAATTTTAATTGAATATTATTGACGGCAAATGTACGTAGACCTCTATCGAATGAGGTAGTCCCCGTAATTATCCATCCTAGCTTAGAACTTACAGCAAAGGGCAGAGTTTCCCCTCTTTTCACAATTTTCCCATTTAGCAATGTAAAAAATACGTTAACTCCAAGTAGAATATCTACTGGTCGTGACTCAAAAAATAGTGGGTCTGCTAGAACTAAATCATTAAACTTATTCACAACATCTGAAGGAATAGAACTACATGGCACATTAGATGCAATTCTTTTTATCACAAATGCTTTAGTAGCAAATTTTATTTCAGAATTAAAATGAGGAGTAAAATTCAAATTTATCTCTCCATTTGTTTCAGCACTATAAGAACCTAAACATGTAACCTGTACTCTAGTTCTTCGCTTTGGCAAACACAATTTTCGCATACAATTTTCACTTATAAAACATGCCTCACTTCCACTGTCCAGCAACGCGCGGCAATTTACAAGATTACCCACTGAATCAAGAACCTTAATCATTGCTGTACAAAGTAGAGTCTGTCCCATATTCATTAACTGTATTCCCGACCCAGAATTGTTTCGAAACTCAAAGGTGCCAGTGCAGGAAGTTTGACTTAATTCATTTTGTCTCGGTCGAAATTCCGTTGCGTTCGGGGAAAGAGGAGCCACCGGAGTTTCAGTCGCATTCTTTACATGAGGGCCAGTATCCCGTGAAATATGCAAGACACTGTGATGAGGCTTGTGGCACACTCTACATCTACCCACACTCATACACTTTTTTGCATAATGTTTCTCTAAAAGACAGTTATAACACAAACTGTTTGTTCTAGCTATTTCTATTCTTTTCTGCACATTTAATTTCAAATATCGTGGGCATCTGTAAAGTGGATGCGATTCTTTGCATAAAACACAAATATTATTAGCAGACAATAATGTAGTAAATTTAGGTTTTCCACTTTCTTTAACTGCTGTTTTACTATTTTGAAGGGTTCTCGCATGGTCCTTTAAAAAAGATAATAAATTTTCAAGTGTACCCAATTCCTCTTTTTTGAGTGTTCTTTCCCACCAATATCTTGTATTTCCATCCAATTTCTCTATAATTAAATAAACAATTAATACTTCTGAAAATCCTTTAACCTCTTGTTTAAGTAAACTCAATGAACGGACACATTCATTAATAACGTCTACACTTTCCAGAAGAGACTGTGCTGTACCCGAAATACAACGCATTCCAATAAATTTCTTAATCAATCAAATAATTAATTCTCTTTTATTTGAATATCGCTCTTTCAACAGCTCTAACGCTGTCTTATAATTCGAATCAGAGATTGGAAGGCATTGAATTATTTTAAGTGCATTGCCTCTGCATGCCGATTTTAAATATTGTAATTTCTGACAGTCTGATAAAACTTCATTACAATCCACACTAGCCCTAAATAAATCATAAAATGGAAGCCACTCCTCCAGATTACCACTGAAAGTGGGAAGTGTGAGTTTCGGCAGTTTAACCTCTGAGGTTAGAGACCTCAACAACCCCGCACTGTTGTTACTTTCGTTTAAAGTAATTCCCGATTTTTGCCGGTTAACACTAAGCCACATACTGTCAACTCGATCCTGTTCAGTCTGCTGCTCCTCAATGTACGTATCAACCTCATTTTTATCACATTTAGCCAAAATCCTATTAAATGTTTCACTCAATTCATCAGTTAACTTTCCTATTTTAATCTCAAACAAAGTTAATTCACTTGAATCGGCTTCATTAATACACCCATTTATCTTATTTTCTAATTTTGTAATAGCAGACTTTAATCCCCTCTTCTTAACTAAAACATCCTTTAACTCTTCCATAACAAATAAAAATTTAACATAGGAACGAACTCACCGAATCTTTAAAACGTCTTGATCAACAAAGCAGGGGCATTGGCATCCAACCAACCATGCGCTTAAACACTGAACACCAAACATCCACATTTTACAGCCCAAATTCACTTTCCACATTAGCCTAATCAGCTATTTTCCCCTTTAAAAGAAATCTCGGGCGACGGACCATTTAATGATAGCTCGGCTGGTTAACTTTAAACTTAATAAGAAAAAAAAACACTGATTAAAACTACACAAGGTAAAAATGTGAACTGTAAACTTTAATTAAAACGTTAAAACCCTCTTGGTTACACATTTGACAGCGACCTCCATCTAACACACATGAGCTCTCTGCTCTGAACTGAAAACTTACATAAACAATCACTTTAACAGTTAACAAAAAGAAAGAATAAACCAACTATTCAAACTGCGAAATGTCCTTGCATGCAAGTAAACCCAAGATCACTTGCGAAGTCTGGTTCGATGCACAAGTATGCGGAAGCACATAATCTCTTCTCTAGGTATCGTTCTCTCTATCGAAAATGCTCTGTCGAACGTGTGTCGGAAAACACTGTCCAAAAACATTGTCGGAAAATATTGTCCGAACAGGCATTATGCAGTCATAAACATGAAAAATGTCAAAGATACACGTAAAAATCAAAACGACTGATACAATTTAATGATGATGATAATGAAATATGATATATTAAAATGTAAAAGACAATGATTATATACGTATATAATTATACGTATATACGTTTTAATGTTAAGAGCCTACACTAGTCACGGGAAGAAACGCGCAAGCTATAGTTAAGTCTATGCGAATGCTATTTTCAAATTTCTCGCTCGCATTTTCGTATCTTTAAATGATATTTTACACAGGATAGCTGAGTTCGATTTCTCACGTTGTGCGTTTTTACTTCTTTGATTTTGCTTAAAGTTTTTTTTATAAGCGGACATTTTTTATTTTGGAACCGGTTCTGAAAGTTAAAGTAGCCTTATATAAAAAAACTGGAACCAAAATCGAAAAAGTAAAAACGCACAACATTAGAGATAGACCTCAGCTATCCTAAGCATTAAAAATATTAAAATACGAGCGAGAAATTTGCAAATAACCTTCCCATAGACATAACATTAGCTTGTGAGTTTCTTCCCGTGCCTAGTATAGGCTCTTTTTTTCTATACCGCTAACCAGGCCCCTACCTGCCTGGCATGAGTGCGTAGCTTGATGAGTTAGTACCTGGGCGTGAGGCGATATTCGCCTGATCACAGCATGGCTATAATCCACCTGACAATAGCCTTGTTGGCATAGCTGCAGTACTCTCTAGTGCTTTGCTATAGTTCTCTTTGTTTGCCAGTTCAAGGTTTCTATTTAACTTTGTTGAATTCGTAGATCTTAAAAAAGCAAAAATTAAGGAAGAGAAAGAACTAGTGTAGGCTCGTAAGTGGTAACTTGCGCTTTCCGTGTGTCTAAACATTAAAGTCGAATGCCACACGGTGGAGTGTGAAACATGTCAAATTTGACATCAAACTGCCGCTACTGTAAAAATTCATCACCTTTGGAAGTTTCGTGACAGTTTCATCATTTTCTTACTCTTTCAATCCGCCGCTGGTCAAGACGAAAATAAAGATATGTGATATAATCATCAGCATTAAAAATGTCAAAAACACATGAAAAAACAATAACTGTGTTAACGATAACCACAATGAAACATGATAAATGCTGTCATGACTGGTGACGTCAGTCTTTACGTCAACCGCACCTCCTCTCTCTACACTTGAGTAAGAGAAAGCAGAGACAGTTGTTAGTTGTTCGCGGGCTGCCATTGCGAGAGGGGAGAGGAGTGAAATCTCCGATAAATAAAAAATAATACGTCGTAGATATGTGCGCTGAACACGGAAATATGTTTAGATAGTGTTGCGGAATAATGAAACGTTGATGTCGGTACCTGGGTATTTTAATATTTATGTGTATTGTAGTGTTTTACCTGTGTGTGGTGTTACCTATGTTTAATAAATTGTGTTGTGTTAAAAAGTCGAGTGTTTCATATGGAATAAACTCACCCAACATCGCATAAAAAAATAGGATTTTCATAATAAAAGAGTAAAAAACCCTCACCCGCTCTCTCACGAGAACACGAGCTTTTAAATAAACTAATTGGAACATTCCTTTATAATTTTCTGCATGAAGTAAATTGGATATTGTGAATAGTAATGAAACTGATGTGATCATATAAGTAATATGATATTAGTAATCGAATAATTAGTAGTAGGAAATTGTAGTTATGTAGTAAGAAAACATTATAAGAGAGTGTAATAGTTAGAAAAAAAAATGTTTAATGTAAAGGGTCTAAAAAAGGAAGATTTAGTTGTGGTGGTCACGGAGTTAGGCCTAAAAGTAGAACCAGAACACCGAGTAGTTTATTTAAAAGGCTTAATAGAAGGGTGTGCCTAATATGAAAAATATTTTCAGTTCGTTAAAGAATTTCTTAATACGACAATATCGGAACGTGTAGAAAGAGAGAAGCTTGATGCGAAAGTTCTTAAAGCTGAGAAAGAAAATGTAAAAACCGAACAAGACACATCGTTAGAAATAGAAAAAACTTAACTAGAACTCGTTAAACCACAGTTAGAAATGGTGAGAATACAGAATGATAATAAAGATTCTGACACAGGGGGGAGAATGGACATTCCCAAAACTAATTTGTTAGAAGCCCTAATTAAAAGTGTTAAAACATTGACTATTGCAGTGCCCACTAAGCCCAAAACGTGGAATTTGCTTTTCACATCGCTTGAAAAGGCGTTTGAAATGAAAAATGTCGCAGAGCATTTAAAAGTTGAAATTTTATTTAATTTAGGAGGTGAGCGAGTGGCACATTTATTGGTTTACGCAAAACGGATGAAATGAAGGATTATCACAGAGTTAAGGCTTTAGTTCTCTAATAATTTCAACCCACCCCAGAGGCTTGTCTCGAAAATTTTCTTTTCGCGAGGAGAGAAAAAAATGAAAACCATATGCAGTTTGCGAGTAGGCTTAGAGCGAGTTGGGATTTTTATTGCAAACTTAGAAAAGTGAACGATTTTGAAACGCTAAATGAATTAATTATTAGCGATATATTATTGGGACTCAGAAACACGAAGTTATGTCAGGATAAAACAATTAGATAATTGGTCAAAGCCTCGGAAAATCGCCGAATTGTGCAATAATTGGTTAATTTCGAAGGGTAGAACATTTTCGGAACTATACGATAAACATGTAAAAACCCGCAATCATGACGAATCGGGAAATATAAATCACGGTTGTGGAAAATATATACCATCGTATGGCATAAATAATTTTAACTTTCGTGACGAAAGAAGGATAAATGCGTCGAAAGAATGTAGGCTTTGTAAACAGGCAACGCACTTGCGTTTTTGCCCAAATAATAGAGAGAGATAAAATGGGAAATTTGAAAAATCAAACAAATCGGGAAATAATAAACAAGATGATAAATTAATCACTAGAATTAAAACGTTGTGTTTTGGAAATAAGCCAATAAATGCGCAACCCTTACAATATGAACATTTGTGACTTGTTGTGCAGGAAATTGAAACACTGATAGACAGGGCAGCAGAAATATCTATAATCAATTATAACCAGATACCGGATTCCTTTAAAAATGATGCAAATTCAAAAAATCAGCTTATATTAGCTTTCGGAGAAACAATTACGGCAGATCTAAAAAAGTTGTCAATTACATTGAAATCAAAGGATCCTAATTACTCATTTAAAAGTGTAGACATATTGTTTGCATTCACAGATAAATTATATAGAACATGGATTATCACACCTGCAGTTTATGAGATATTGCAGTTAGCTTGTAACGAGGGAGGAAAGGATAGACGGGAGTACTCTCTGGTGACAGTGAATGATGCGCAATCAAAAGGGGGATGAAATTGGAAAACAGGAGGGGGGAACAGTCAAATAAAGGGGGATAATCTAGACGATGAAAATTTATGTTGGCGTAATGAAAATCAAGGCGCGGAGAGAGAATTAGTCATTAACTGTGTAAAGAATGAAACTACGGGAGAGAAGAAGTTAAATGTGGGTCAACTTTCAGATGCTAGTATTTTTAGCAACAGAAAAATAGTGAATCGCTACGGCAGGCTTTTAAGACTATGGACCATAGATTCCAGACCACTACTGGGCATATATCGGTCATTAAAATACCTTTGACCAGTCGGAGGTCTAGCAACTGCACTTGGTATGTCTAGTCTGCAACGATGAAAGGCCAGCCCTAGTTCACTATCGCTGTCTGTGTCGCTCAAGAACAAATTCTCTCACGGGAAGGCCCACCGACCTACTCGCCGAACCCTCCCTCATACTGGGGCGAACAGCACGCCCTTTTTAAGTGCCCTCACTTGCCTCTAATAGGCTACACATATAAAATAATTACAATAGCTTTCAAAAATATTTCAATGCATAGTATGATAGGGGAGACGGTGCCCGCATGAGAGTAGGCTTTAATTACAGATTTCACATGTTAGACTAAATAAGAATATTGAATAATGAATATAATATATTAAGTTTATTTACAATATGTACACTCCACAAGTTGATATGAATCTTCTTTTCTTCATCTGTAACCTTTTTAAATTTTTATAATTTTTCAAGCCAAGAACGACCACGATCCAGGAAGCACACAATAAAACTCTCAATTCTAACCAAGCACCTAAACTCAGAAAGGGGAATTACCATTAATGTTACTCCCAAAGATGGGGCTCCATTTCTTTGAGAAGGGCATTGAGGCACCTTCTCATGTTCGGCTCCAAGAAGTAGGAGCGAACTGAGGCATATGTAAGCCTCGGGCAAAACCTCTCTCTGAGTGATTGCGTTCCAATACACTCGATCAGGAGATGTTCGCTGGTAGCTGGAACTTGAGAAGTGCAAAACGGACAAGCACGGCGTATTGGTCGAATACGGAAGCGTCGGTAATACGCAGGGAAGTGCCCGTGTCCCGTGAGAGCCAGGGTTGGCAAAAACCCGGGTTTTTTCAGAAAAAACCCAGCGCAGTGGGTTTTTTCAGGATTTTGGGGGGGGGGGTTTCGGGTTTTTTCAGGGTTTTTGGGGCTATTTCAGTGGGTTTGCGGGAGTTTTTCAGGGTTTTTTCGGGTTTTTTCAGGGTTTTGAGGATTTTTCTTCTTATTGTTCTTTGTTTGTTTTGTAACAACTATATAATTAATGGGATGAAGTTTTAAAAAATAAATGTTAATACTTTAATAATTTTTATTTAATATATTATTTAATTATAATTGTTTAGAATTTTTATTCAATATTAAAAATAGTTTAAAAATTTGTAATGATTTTAAAGACATTTTATGACTGAATTGAAAGAAATTTTTTAAAGTCAAAATAATTAAATTAATAGTCTAAAATTTTGTTTATTTCTCTTTTATAGATAAAAATTAGATTTAAACAGTGAATCATTTACTTTTGTCTTATTAAAATTTTCTTATGTAGTAGAATTTTATCAAATGTTTGGAATTATTGGCCTACTAGGGGGGGGGGGGATGAATTCACTTTTAAACCATCTAAATTGTAAGCTTAAATTCCTAAATCTTCCAGAGATCTTGATGTATGGGAGGGGAGGAAAAAGGGGGGGAGGTTGCATCTCAATAGCACAGAATAGCTGCATGTTGTGTCATAGTCTGCGATCGCCCATCCTTCTGGTTTTGGCGAAATTAGATAAGGAGGGGGGGGGGGAGGTATAAACAATAGAACTATCTCAAGAATAAGAAATCATTATTTTTAAAGAATTATTTAACAAAGAACTTTATATTACATTATATTTTAAATACTATATTTACGTAAGAATATTTTATAATTGAATTTGTTTGGATCATCAATACTTTAATTGGAAAATGAAAAAAATACGCTCCAGTGTATCTTTCTTTTGTTTTATTGATGGGTTTTTATCAGGTAAATTTTCTTTTCCCCAGCTGGCTGCTGATGACTGAGATTTAATTAAAGTTTTAAACTGCAAATAGAAATAATAATAATTAAAACAAGCACTAAACGATACTTATTTCTTTTCCATACTTATTTAAAAAAAAAAAAACTTTTAATTATCCGATTGTGTTTAAATTTTCAGCAAATTCAAATAATAATAAATTAGGCAGCTTACCAAATTTCTATTAAAATACAATAAGTTTTCAGAAAATTAGAATCCCCCCCCCCCCAAAAAAAAAAACTACTATCACTATCTTAATCTTGCATCTGATAATGAATGTTCTTAGCTATGCAGAAAAGATTCATTATTATGGTGGGTTGTGCTGCACTATAATACTATTTCACTAAAGAAAGTGAAATGAATCAATGATCTACCCTTTATGTTTTGTTCAACTTAATTTAGTTTTATGCTTAATATATTTTGAATCATACTAAAATACTCGTGCCTCTAATTTTTAAGAATTGATTGAACCCCCCACTGTTTTCGTCATATTGACAAATAATCCTGATTTTTAATTGTTTATATAATTTTACATGTATTTTTTTAAGATAATTAAATTTCTCTGTGAATTTTCCAAGTTTGTTTCAGATAGAGCAATTATGCCCATTTAGAATTTTCTGAAAACTATATCTGTGACATATGAAATGTATATTATGTTTGGTTTAAATTGATATATTTATTATTAGTTAGATAAGTGGAATTTTAAATAAAGATTTTGATAAAACCCACTTGGGTTTTTTCGAAAAAACCCACCCAGGTTTTTTCGGGTTGGGCAAAATCAAGCCAACCCTGGTGAGAGCCCAGTTGATCATAGGAGAAGTCCAGGCGCGTTTCTCAGAAACCTTGGAAAGTATTTGGAAGACGCATCGGCCTGTTATCTCCTCCTCCCACCGTGACTGCCAGAGTTTGAGGAACTCAGAACGAACTTCGCTCTTGACTGAGCGCGCTGATAGCTAGACAGGGACTGAAACATCTGGCAGAGCAGCGCCTTGCTTGGCCAACCTGTCTGCTGTTTCATTGCCGGTAATCCCGACGTGGGCCTTCATCCAGAACCAACTGACCTCCATACCTTCTCGCAACGCATGTATTTTCTCGACTAACGGGTCGAGACAGTCCGGATTCGTCCGAGCCACAAGCGAAAACCTTTACGGACTCAAGGTTTCGCAAGGTATGCGATTAAGCCCTCGACGTTCAAGCAGTGCTTTGATAATTGCAGTGAGCTAGGCTTGGAACACTGTCACATGGGGCGAAAGTCCATAAAACAAGCCTTGAACCAACGTCCCTCCTACAAAGATAGCCACGCCAGCGCCGACACCCTCGGCAGTCTTGGATCCCTCCGTGAAGACGCAAACTCCACGATGAATTGGTTAGTCCTCTAAGGGAGAAGGAGTGTCTTCGAAGTCGATAAACGGAGCCTTTGTGGGGTGTATCGAACATCTTTCTGCTTTACCTTGTATTTGTTCTGCACAGATGGAAACTTGACCTATTTCGAGGTCGATGTTCATGCAGAAGGCCCGTGTAAGAAGAAACTCCTCTTACGCCCGTGTAAGAAGAAGATCTAGGGGCATGGTACCGGCCAGGATTTGAATAGCTGCCGTACTTGTGGTACGGAAGCACCTTGTTATTTGAAGGAGAGCTGGTCTCTGATCCGAAACCAGCTTTTCCCTCTTTCGTTCGGTACCTGTCCAACAGAAGCTACAAGCGTACGTGGCCAACCTTTCCATCCCTAATTTGTAAAGCTGCTTAAGTACATCCAAACGCAAACCCCAGTCTCTAAGACTGAAGGAACGGATCGATCTGACGTAGTAAGCTATGCTTTCCCATATGTAGGCTACGTGAGCCATGCCGTTGAGTTTTGCATCAACATGTACACCGAGATACCTCGCGGAGTTCTTCATTCGAATGGGTACACCAAGGAAGTGCATGCGGGGAAGGGTCGAGCGACCTCCCCTCCTACCCAAACGTCGCGATATCCGGAAGTAGACGACGACAGTCTTATCTGCACTGAAATTCAACCTCTGACCAACCGCCCATTGTACAATCTTTGCGAGGGCAATATCCGCACAGCGGCTGCGTTGATACGCATTAGGCGCCTCTATTAACCCCTTCGCGACGAGCGTCATTTACAGAATTTTTAATCTTTTAGCACCGGTTTCTCAAAACAGAAATTTTTGCCTAATTGAATCGCAGAAATGTTGTCATTAAATATGGCAAAGCTTACAATAAAAAGTTACTGGTGGGAATACTCGAGAATTCTGAGCATCTTTTGCGTCACGTATACGTGTCGCTCGTCCCTAAGAGGTTAACAGACCGAAGTCATCAGCGTGTGCTATGATCTCTACAAAATCTCCCAGAACCAGTTCCAAAAGAGTGTTTGCTATCAGATTCCAGAAGAAAAGTCAGGTGTTCGAACCCTGCGGACAACCGACATTGCACTGTCGCTCCAAGATGACATATCTGTTTTGTACACTACTTTTCTCTCAGAAAGGAAACTCCGAACCAGATGGAAGAGGTTTCGAGGGCATCTCATTCTGCAAAGACCGGCAAAGATCGAAGGCCACCAAAGGTTGTTAAACGCTCATTAACGTCCAACATGACGAGACAACAGTCATTGTCTCGAACGTGACAATTCTCAATTAGTCCAGGCATTAGGGGATAAAAAAGAGCAAATAAAGGAATGTTTTGGTGTTGTTTTGAATTTTGGGTCCCTTTATGTTTTTTGGATTGCTGAACACGAATCCGAGGTTTTCCAACAAATTTTTTTCCGGGAAATACGTTTTTTTTTTAAAAACGTGTAAAAAAAACGGACTTTTGTCCGTTTTTTCCAAATAATTCCAAAATTGTGCATTTTGCGTGAAAGTCGGTAGTATATGAATTAAAGAGAATAAAATTTCCTATATTTTATGTAATGAATTTTTTTTTCTCTGATCAATTGTTTAGCAGTGAGAGTGCTGCAAAAACGGGTGTTAAAAACAAAAAACTGTAAAAAAAACGGGAATTACGGTAGTGTTTGTCGATGTAACATGGAAACTAACCATTTTACGCAAACGGTAACCATTAATGATACTAAAGATTATATGTTTGACTATATTTTATGCATTTAAGATAGAGGAAAAGTGCGGATCCTGCGCCAGGGGAAGGTGGGAGCAGTGGAGCAGTTCCACCTTCTCTCATGAGTCGAAGGTGCTCCTCCGCCGGAGTGCTCGTTCTCTAAGAGGCGGTAAAATTGGGAGGTGTAAAAGACAAAAAACTGTAAAAACGGGATTTACGACCCTTTACGTCGATGTAACATGAAAATTAATCATTTTAACCACTTCAACGGCTGCCCCGGGTTAAGTCGGGGGTAATAACATTGTTTCCCTATCTATGCAGCCGTTGAAGTGGTTAAACAAACGTTGACTGTTAATGATACTAAAAACTATGTGATTGACTACATTTTACAATGAAGTTGCCTGATAATAAATACGGCGACTCATTATGAATCTTTATTTAATTATAAATTATTATGTACATTAATAACAAACATTAGTTTATTTACATGAAGTCAAAAAGCAAAATTCTTATTTTCGCAGTCTTTTATTTGAAGGTCCTTGCTGCTCATCGACATCTACAACATAGAAAATAGACGTAGGGAATTAGTGGATTTTTTATTTACTACCAATATTATAGAATAAATGTTTTCTTAATGGTAAATATTTCATACCTTGTGGCATGACTTGTTCCTCTTCCATTGGGTCCACGAATTCAATGGGTGGGCAATCCATCTCCAGCTCCGTTTCAGGGTATAACTCGTCTTCCTCATCTTGATTCACCACTGAGATGTTGTTGCAGTTCCCTTCGCAGTTGAGGCCCATGTTGGAACAACAAAGACCTGCCTTCTTGCACACACAATTTTGTTGGCAGTTATTTTTGCACTTACATGATACAAGCTTCAACAAAGCAGGGGGTCGTAAAGAAAATACAGGCTTACGGCCAATATTTTTTTTTTTTTCATCCCCACTCTTCAGCATTTTTTTCAACTCCCAGCCATTGCTGCACCTGTTGATATACTCTTAAAGAGTGCTGTCGTGCTGTAGCTGCAGATGGTGATAAAGCAGCAATATTTGAATTGTATTTAAATGCTGACTTCTTGTACGAAATATACCTTAAGTGGTTTAGCGAAGGCACATTCGTCCCACTATAGCCGTACAGCGAGACAAGGAAACGTTCCCCAGCAGCTGCAATCATCTTTTGAGTAGCGTTGGAGTCTTTAAATACTTTAACAGCGTCAGCAACATCTGAATTCTTCAGAAGAGTTTTGAGGAACTTCATTTTTCCTTGCATAAACGGTGCTGACGTTGTATCACACACGCTCATAGCATGTAGGAAGAGGATGTTTTCCGAAACCGCTGAACTCACAGCATTAATTGGAGAAAATATCACTGGAGAAACAGTGTCCTTTCCAGGTTTTAAAAAGAAAACGTTTTCAGCCCTGCAGAGAGCTATCAAAATGACCAAGAGGTCTACATCCTCCCCAACTATAATCACCGTCTCATTTGATGGAGCCAAGGACAAAGCAGTGTTTATAATTAAGGTGTCTGCGTCTTCTTTTGCATGCTTGCATGTAATATCTGCTGATGAGAACTTTTCACTCATCATAGATATTAACCGACCCTTGTTTTTTGGGTTAGCAAGAAACTTTTCTTTGCAAATGGTAGGTATCATTGTACTGTCAAACAATATATCCGTTGAAGAATGTTTCCTTGTTCGTCTCATACGCTCAGCAGTTTTTGTACCACCTTGTAAGTCATCAGGGTAGCCATCAAAGACAACTACTGCCTGCGGTTGGTATCGTGACTGTACGTACTCAACATATTTATCGCAGATTGTTGAAAAAAGGTGATTCTTAGGCCAAACAACCCTATGCAATAAAAAACCCCATCAATAACGAATTGAATTCTGCCGCTGAACCGCTTGTTTGTTAGGGGTTTGAATGCTTTGTAGAGAGTAGATTTGGTTCTTTTTCTTAAACCATTGTCAAATAGGGATAAGGAATAAGGACTTAGATCGTACCTCAAAAAATCCTCAAGGTCTTCATCCAAATGCTTTGCAACCGAAATTCGTTGGAACAAAGTTATGAAAAAAACAATGAACCTCAGATGCATAAAATATAGTTAATCATATGACGTACGTACAGTGCCGTAATTCCCGCTTTTCATTTTTAAGACCTATTTTTGTGGCACTTACTAATATTTGTTTCTAATGTGCATAATTATTTAAAATTAAATAATGATTGATAATGAGTCGTCGTATTTTTTATCAGGCAACTTCATTGTAAAATTTAGTTAATCCCATAGTTTTTAGTATCATTAATAGTCAACGTTTGCTTAAAATGGTTAATTTTCATATTACATCAATACAGGGCCATAATTCCCGTTTTTTACAGTTTTTTCTCTTTTATCCACTCCCAATGTTACCGCCTCTTAGAATACGAGTTCTCCGGAGGAGTAGCACCCTCGGCTCATGAGAGTAGCTGTATCTGCCCCACTGCTCCCACCTTCCCCTGGTGTCGGATCCGCACTTTTCCTCTACTTCAAATACATAAAATATAGTCAAACATATAATCTTTAGTATCATTAATAGTTAACATATGCGTAAAATTGTTAGTTTCCATGTTACATTGACATACAGTATCGTAATTCCCGTTTTTTTACACCCATTTTTGCAGCACTCTCACGGCTAAACTATTGATCAGAGGAAAAAACTTTCAATACATAAAATGTAGGAAATTTTATTTTCTTTAATTCATATACTGCCGACTTTCAAGCAAAATGCATAGTTTTGGAGTTATTTTTAAAAAACTGAGAAAAGTAAGTTTTTTTACAGGTTTTTTGTAAAAAAAAAGTATTTCCCGGCAAAAATTTTGTTGGAAAATCTCGCATTCGTGTTCAGCGACCCAAAAAACATAAAGGGACCCCAAATTCAAAACTACACCAAAACTTTCCTTTACAGTGGAACTTCCCTTTAACTAAGTCCCTATTTAACAATTTTTTCTATTTAACGAAATTTTTTGAACAACTTTGACTTTGAGCACCATTAACATGTAAATTAATCTCTATATTACGAAAAATATATTCTATATAACGAAGTTTATTCCACTTTTTTAAGTGCACAGAATTCAAACGAAGAAGTTGCTGTTGCGATGGATATGCGAATTTATTTTAGCGGATTGTATGAAAATGAATACATTTAAATAATTTCCATTCCGCCTGGTGCTAAACAAAACATTT
Source organism: Maratus michaelseni (assembly GCA_963931845.1). Classification (NCBI taxonomy): domain Eukaryota; kingdom Metazoa; phylum Arthropoda; class Arachnida; order Araneae; family Salticidae; genus Maratus; species Maratus michaelseni. The sequence continues at coordinate 422,592,752 of OZ007586.1, forward strand.
TTTTTCACACTAAGAAAAAACACTTGCTATCACCACTCTCGCACACCGAGACTCCAGCGCTAACAGTTGCGGAAGGTCAAAATCTGGAAGGTCAAAATTCGGAAAATGCAGTGAGGCAATGGCGCCAGATGCATTGAAGCAAAAAATATCAATTAGAGTCAGACAGTCACCATTCTGACCTTCCATTGCTGATAGACAATTGCTTTGTACATCCATAAGAATGTGCTTCAAAATGCAAATCGAAGAACATCAAAGTTATTTTTGTTCTTGCTAATACAACTTCTAAACTTCAGCCATTAGTTTAAGGAATAATACAAAATCTTGAAATACATTAGTAAAGAAAAAAGACAGAAAAACAGAAAAAAGACAATGTAGTGAAAACAATAGTTTGAGAACCTGTGTATCAGAGCTGATGAAAGCTTGGAAATGTGACGTGATTTCATCGATCGTACCCAACTGTTTTGTAAAAGACGGCTCCAAAATTGAAACGGAATCCAATGCTTCTGAATCCAATACCTGTTTGTCATATCTGAAGGGAAAATTTCATGAATTTAAGTTGATTTCTATTTAACGAATTTTCTTCATAACGAAGTTTTTAAGACTAACGATGAGACTTCGTTAAATGGAAGTTTCACTGTATTTTCTACCAAATGACAGGACTAAATTGTCAGACGCAGCTTATGAAGAGCGTCTTCCGTGCTCATGCCCGGAGTAAACCCAAATTGGTTTCGTTTCATATGTCCCTGTGACATAGAATGGAAGACCAATCTATTTGTCACCAATTTATCCAGAACTTTACTCCAGGCAAGCAGGAGACATATAGGACGATAGGAGCTTGGCAGACCTCTTTCCTTACCGACTTTGTTAAAAAGTACCAGGTCCGCAACCTTCCATTGAGTCGGAAAGGCGCCATCCTACAAGTACTTATTTAAGAGAGCTAAGAGTAGCTTCTTATTTGTCCTGAACGGAAAAGGGAGGGAACGGATATGTTATAATGGATTATTTGATTTATCATAAGGGAAGAGTTTCGGGATATCAGGTCATGCAGTTGGTTGTACCACAAGTTAGGGGGGAAGAAGTTTTAAAAATTGCACATGAATCGATTTTTGTTAACCATCTCGGTATGAATAACAAAAGAAAGAATTCGTTATTCATTTTATTGGCCGAATATATCATGGGATGTAGAAGAATATTGTAAATCTTGTAAAGATTGCCAGTTACGAAGTAGAGAGAAGACCAGTGATCGGATACCTATCGGCCCAATCCAGAGACCTGAATTTCCGTTTGACCGGGTAAATATTAACATAATTGGAAAAATTGAGCCCGCATCAGCGTGTAAACACAGATGCGTACTTTCTTTGGTATACCAACATTCTCGGTGGCCAGAGGCGGACCCGTTGAAAATGATTACGGCTAAAACTGCGTGCAATGCATTGTTGGGGATATTTATGAGAACAGGGATAACTCGCGTGATAGCAAGCGATCAGGGTAAAATATTTGTTTCAAATTTGGCCCGAGAGTTTATACTAGGTTGGGAGCAGCCCCTAGGTTCGCGACTCCAGGACATCTGCAAAGTTCCGGATTAGTCGAAAGATTCAATCAAGTTTTAAAACTTATGTCGCATCATATAATGATGCGACTCCCCGACAACCCTTGCTTTCCCGTGGCGAGCGATCACAAGAACTGGGATCACACATCCCTTATTTATTATTTGACTATAGAAAGATTGCTAATAATACTACGGGAATATCACAATTAAAGTTTATGTACGGAAAGGAGGCCAGAGGACCGTTGGCGGTATTGAAATCTACGTGATCGGGTGAAATCCCACCACCTATAAATATTGGAAAGGACGCAAATGAATATCTTCAGGAGCTAAAAATGAATTTAGAGAAGGCTGCGGAAAATGTATCATTGGTATCGGAAGTTAAGCAAGGCTCGTACGTGAAATATGCCAATCAGAGAGTTATCTATAATAAATTTCGACCAGGAGGCCTATTGATTCCAGATTTTAGTAATGAACTTTACGCTAGATGGACGGGACCGGCATAAATAGTATGTTGGTGTAACCCCGATACCTATAAAGTGAAACTAATAAATGGGAATATTAAAAATGTTCATATAAATAAAATGAGGAAATATATCCCTAGGGTACAAGCAGTAAGGGTAAAACTGAGCTGCGCCGCCCGGCCCCTGACGGCGCCCGTCAGGCATGTCAACTGTCGCACCTATGTTCTGAGGGACATATAACGCGCACGACTGGTAGAGGCCTCCATTATGCATTGCGACCGGTCGGGGCACCGCCACCTGCACATCACCCCGATTGAACCCAAATAGGTGACGACAAAGTCGTTACGATATGCGGAGGTTAATATAAACAGAGGAGACTTCCACGAAGACACCTGAAGAATCTCCAGAAGACACCCGACGGCATCGTCGCAGGAACCCCATGTGGGGAACCGGGTCCTAGGCCATAACGCCGAGTTTCCCCGACGACCCTTGCTTTCCCGTGGCGTCCGATCGTCGAGTCCTAGGGAGGGAGGAAACGACTAGTTCATCTGCCGCGGTTACCGCTTGTGCGGTAGGAGGTACTTCTCGCCAACCCGGGACCACGAAGAAACTCGGTCCTGACGCATAGACACGTCTTGGCTAGGGATGTCCCTTCCCAATTGCGTTGCTTTCAGTGAGCCTCGCAGCGAAATACGGGAGGTCTCTGATCGACACCATTGAAAGGAGCATCCACATATAAAAACAACACATGCAAACACAACACAAAACAAAAACACATCAACAACAACGGAAGAAAAAAGGACCACTAACGGAATCTGTAGGGCATGGGAAAATCCTACAAGTACGCTAAAGAAGTGGACCCGGTCTAGATTAGTTGCGTTAAAGTTATGAGAAGATTCTTGCTAATCCAACAATCGAGCACAGAAAGCTCCGATCACGCAAAGACACGCTGGATTGGTTTTCGATCCGAGGAGTCGAGTTTTGGCTTGATCGCCCCCTTGTTAGTCGGCGAGCCATCCGCCCGGTTCCTCGTAGTCAGACAACACAAGAAGTGGGCCCACCAAGATTGGCTTTGTCCACAGCGACCTGAGGGGCCGCCTTCGGACTGTAGCCCCACTAGGTTTTGGGCACCTCCTGCGCTGCTCAACCATTGAGGTCGAGTCTGAACAACACGACGGAGAGTCGTGCAATGCTTGACTCCAGGTCATCTTCCGCACTTAAGAAGCCGAGTCAGGATCACCAAGAGGGACTCGACAGAAGCAATAAGGGTAATATTCCAGAATGAAAAGGAATTAGGGGAAGTCCATCCCACTCCTAGTGTGAATGATAATGACAGTTATTTTAATATTGACGAAGTCGACTTAAGCCATTTAGAAAATGTTAAGAGGAAAGAGATGTTGGATTTACTTTCAAAATATAAAGAATTACTTTTTAAAGAAAGCACAGATACCTAAAGTTGGAGAGCATAAAATAAGATGACGCAGAAAGAAATAAACCCTACATATACAGAATTTCAGAAACTTTAAAGCCACAATTATATAAACAAATTGAGGAATTATTAGAGCTAGGATTGATCGAAGAGAGAGAAGCAGAAGCACCGCATTCAGTAGTATGCGTAATGAAAAAAGATGGAGTCTTACGTTTATGTGCTGATTTTAGAGCCTTAAATGCAGTTACTAAAACTGATGATTTCCCTATGGAAAATCCTTACCGAACTTCTAATTCGCATTGGCAGGGTCAACATCATAACTACTATAGATTTGCTTATAGGATATTGGAACATCATACCGATGGAAAGGGAGTGCAAAGATTTGGCTTGTTTCAAGACCCACAGTACTCAGTAGTAATTCCAAATCATGCCTTTTGAGCTGCACAACGTGGCAGCGACCTGCCAGAGAGAAATGAATCAAGCACTTTATAAATACCAGAATTTTGCTAGAGCTTAGATTGATGACATAGCTGTCTTTTCGGAAACGCGGACTAAACATTTAACGCATCTTGATACGATATTTTCAAAACCATTAGAGTTAAACTTCTCAATCAATCTAAAAGAAATGTGTATTCGCCAAATCTGACATTAAGTATTTAGGACATGTCATCGGGTCCGGCAGCCATCGGACCGACCCCGATAAAATTGAGGCTATTTGAAAATCAGCCGTACCACAAACAAAAAAGCAACTAAATAGTGTCCTCTGATTGTGTAATTATTACTGAGATTACTTGCGTAACTATGCTGAGACAGCATACCCTCTGACAGAACTGACCAAAAAGAATAGTTCCGAGAAGTTGTGCTGGTCGAAAGCACACGACAAGGCATTTAATGAACTAAAGAGGCGTCTCGTTGCGGTACCCAACCTTTATACTCCGGTTATGGGGCTACCTATTACTATACAGTGTGATGCATCTTCAATAGGTATCGGTGCATGTCTATCTCAGTGGAAAGATGGGAGGTTATACCCAGTCAGCTATGCCAGTCAGAAACTGACCAAAGCTCAACAGGCTTGGCCGACTGTTGAAAGAGAAGCCTACATTGTTATATGGAGTTTGAAAAAAATTGAGACGTGGATCTTCAGTTCACCAGTGGAGCTCATTACCGAACATAACCCATTAACTTTTATTACTAAAAATGCTCCTCAGTCTTCTAAGCTGCAAAGATGGGTACTGGCATTACAGAAATATGACATTACAATTTCTCACAGCCCAGGTGCAAAGTTGACGAATGCTGATGCATTGTCTAGACTGGAGACTATAGAGTGAGAAAAAAAACTTTATAAGCTTTTTTTGAACATTCAGTAACTTTAAGAGACATTTTCAAGTTAGTATTTTTTTTGTCTGTGCTGTGGCTTTTACACAACTCTATATTCATTATTATATTAATCTGTATTCTGTATTTCATCTATTTATCGCATTTAGTATTATGTGGTATGAAACATTAATTGTGTTTTTGTGTTATAGAAGCTAGGAAGAGTTTCCAGCCCATGTTACCTCCAGGAAGGGTTAAAGTATTCTTTTGTTTTTCTTTATACATGTATTGTAATTCAGTATTATTCACTGGTTAGACAATGAAGTGTATTGACGTCGCCAGACTGGATTTCAGCTTGCAAATAGTGGCACACCACTTTTCCAATCTTAGGTTGGGGGTGTCATGCCTACGTCAGCCTCGTCCCCTCTCTCTACACTTGATGAGTAAGAGAGAGTAGAGACAGTTGTTAGTTGTTCGCGGGCTGCTATTGAGAGAGGGGAGGGGAGTGAAGTATTCGATAAATAAAAAAATTTACGTCGTAGATACGTGCGCTGAGCACGGAAATATATTTAGATAGTGTTGTGGAATAATGAAACGTTGACGTCGGCACTTGGCTATTTTAATATTTATGTGCATTGTACTGTTTTTACCTGTATGTGGCATTACCTACGTTTAATAAATTGCGTTAGTTTTAAAAAGAAGGCATCGAGTGATTCATATGGAATAAACGCACCCAACATTGCATAAAAATTAGGATTTCTCATAACAAAAGAGTGAAAAACCTTCACAAATGCTAGTGTAAAAAACAGTACTTCTAGGTGCTTTTGACTGAGAATGTGATATACATTTTAATTTTCTTATCTATCTCTACTGTTAAGTAGAAGCTTGAGTTGTTCGTGTGTCTAAAGATAGAGTCGCATTTCACAATGGAGAGTCAAAGATGTCTGATCAAACGGCTGTTACTGTCCAACGCATCACTGCTGCTTGTAAGTAGAGACCTGCATCCTGTTTTTCACCTCGATTTTACCCGGTCCGACTCAATCCACAAATCGGGTGTGAGTCGGGTTGATACTAATTTATTTTGCGGATAGGATGACTTTAGTTCTTTTGCTGCAGGTCGGGTTCGGCTAGGTTTGGCATCGAATGTTTCACGTTATCGGTTTCGGTTTGGGTGTTAGTTCATGCGGCTAGGATTTCGGTTCGGGTATGCTCATTTACCCAAAAATTAGATCAAAAATTTTTTCAGGTGAAAAATACTGTATATGTCGTGGCACATTGATCCACATTTGAGTGGACTGCTATTAGATATTATGTGAAATACAATAGATAAATTTTTCATTAATCTAATTCTTCTTTATTTCCCCTTTACCTCCAAAATAATATAATAATACAAATGAATACAAATGAAGGAATGTGTATACCTTTTCACTTTTCTTCACAATAGATAAAGTTTATATTAAAGACAAGACTGTAGATTATTTTTAAATAATTTCATAAAATATCGCACAATTTTTTTTTCGAATTCGGGTTTTAGCAATTTGGTTTCGGAGTGATTTCGGGTTGTAGTGTGACGAATTCGGATCAAGTTGCAAGTTGACGAAAAATATTTTGTCCGTTTCAGGACAAATTTCTGGTTGCCAAAATTTATGTCGAATTCGAGTTGCATTTCAGGCTAACTTAAAAAGAAACGCTTGATACTATCCGAACCGTGCAGGTCTCTGCGTGACAATTTCTTCTTTTCTTTGCTCTCTGTATTACACACTGGTCAAGAAGAAAATTCAAAGCATTATACAATGTGATTCAGAAGAATTTGCAGACAGGCCAGGAAAACAAAATCAAGTAATAATAATATAAGAAAACTTGGTTGCAAATCAACAAGTCATTACGGCTCATTCAGAAAATATGTTTATTTCCTCTCTTTTTTTCTGTTTTAAGGTACAGTAGCCAAGCCAAACAAACAGAGAACAATGCATACATTTTAATCACCAAATTGTCTCAGAGAAAAATTGAAATAGTCATTTGACTGAAAATTATGTCTTCTTTTAATTTATGTTCAAAAAATACTTAGAAAAGAGATCACCTCCTACTAACTTTGCCGCAAATATCATTAAACATATGAGGGGATTAGAATGACAGTGGAGTAAGTCAAAAATTATAAAAATCCAGATAACCATATTTTCACTGAACGTATATTAATTTCTGTTCAGTGTGACATTCAAATAATTCATAGTTCACTTAGGCTTAGGGAGTCGCTAGAGGGCAAAACAAGTTGGACCACTTAATGCAACGGCAATACGACAAATTTCACAAAATTCTTCATTTCTCAACTTACACCACTGCCATTCTAACCCCTTCATATGTTTGGTACCAACTAATTTGTAATAACGTCTACTTTTTAACGCTATACTTAAATTTTTCGGTGGGTGTTGTCTACACATAGCAATTGTACCAAACTTGAAACGTTTTTATATTAATACCTAATTTTAACATCATATTTGGATTCTTTGGTAAATTTTACATTATGATACCAAACGGCAAGTCACTCAGCAAAATTTAAGAATTATGCAAGTTTACAGATTGGAACTCCTAATATTAAATTGATTTTTATTCGTTGTAAAGCAGATTGCAATACGGGTAGTTTTTTAAGCATATCTCAAAAACTACTTAACGGAATGACCTGTAATTTTGAATTCGCATATTTGCTGCTTCTAGAAATCGATTTCTAGAAGCTCCTGATATTAAATTTCTATAAGCACTAATAGCAGATTTCTTAAAGCAACAATAAGTTAAAAGAATTTTTAAAAAAATTATAAGATACAATTCATATTTGTTTTTTTGAAAAATAATTTCAAAATATACATAGTTTCAAAATTAGTTAACGAAACAAATATGAATTGTAACCTATATATATATTTTTAAAAATCAGAAATGAATTTCTAAAACCTTTAAAAGTATAAATTCAAAATTACAGCTAATTCTGCCAAGAAGTTTTGGGTTATGCTTAAAAAACTATCCGCATTGCAATCTGTTTTGCAACGATTAAAAATGAATTTAACACGAATTTAACATTTATCTTTAAACTTGCATAATTTCTACTACTTGACCTAATGACTTGCTGTTTGATATTCTAAGGTAAAATGTACCGACAAATCCAAATACGAAGTCAAAATTAGGTGTTAGTATTGAAAATTTTGAATTTGGTACAATTTATATTTGTAGACAACCACGTAAGCAAAATTTAAGTATGTTGTTAATTAATAGATGCTACTATTAACAGATTTATGCTAGTGATATTTTTATACGCTGATTTAGGGCAGACTGCGTAGGGTTGATAGCATTTTTTTTAACAGGATTGTACATACATGACATTTAAGGGAACTTTGCGAAAATTGGACCAAAATATCAATTTTCATTTTTTTTAAATGTATTTAGATATCACTAGAATATTCGGCAGAAGTTACGTAAAGATCTGATGATTTTAAATATGTGAAAAAGACTTTTTATTATACCCATTTCTTTTTAAACGTATCAGAGTTGCAATCTTTAAATTCATTTTTCTCAGTTTGTGCTTTTTCAATACATCATTATGATTAAAATGCTAAAATTTCAAACACATACTTTTCAAACGACTCTGTATTATTTATTTATTTATTTATTTATTTTGGCGATCCTTAAGGTGCGTTTAATCGAATTTTCAGTAATATAAATAGTTTATTTTTTTTAAATAAAATGCTAAGTAAATAGTTTACTGTATTTTTTACATATGCGATGGGAGTTTATTTATTTTTTCTTAAACTAATTAACCTTTTGGAAATCCGATCCTTAGTGATGTAGAACACTTGCAAGAAAATCATGCAAAAAAAAAAGTTTTAAAAAGTTCAAAATTGTAGAAGTAAGATTTTAAAATGTATTTAAAGTTTCCAAAAAATATTTTTTTTTCAAATTTTACAACAATAATTGCATTTTTTCGTGATTAAATTAATTTCCTTCATAAAACCATTTAATAAGTCAAAAAGTAATTATATAACACTAAAATTTAAAAAAAAAGGTCAATGTGTAGCGTTTCCGCTTAGTACAAATTAAACAAATTTGATTTTTTCCCGTTAAACTCGGTTTAAACATGTAGTTTAGCATTCAATGACACCAACGAAATTCTTTTAGATATGTCTCTATTGCCAAAGTAAGCAGCTAATAAAAAGTTTAAGAATTTAACATGTATTAATAATGAATTGATAATATAGCCCCATTGATCGTGATCTTATTTGGATTTTCAAAGGGCCGTTCTTTTCGAATGGATTGCGGAATCTTCTTGATTAACGAACACATCCGATATATTCCCAAGATTAGCATTCAATGACACCAACGAAATTCTTTTAGATATGTCTGTCTTACACTGTTTTGAATAGGTTCAGTATTTCGGACGTCATCTTGACAACAAATTTTGTTTTATATGTAGATATTTAAATGAATCAGCGGCAGTTATCAGTTGAAAATTCTACCGCATTCTACCGTATGATATCGAAGTAATCTATTTTCCCTCCAAGTTTTTAAGTGAAGTTTTGAAACACTTCTCATAATGATAATGGTGATGCAATATGATACATGGTAATGTTAAACATATATGATAAACATTATATAAACAAGAAAATGCCAGTCACAACGCCTAAGCAGGTACGTGTGTACTTAGACCGAACCTTCCGAAATTGATAGATTTTACGTGGTGGACCAGTCAAATGGCTCCAAAGTTTTGAAAATTTGACATGCATCGATTTCTTTCTAAGAACCCTCATGGCAAAAACTTCGTCTACCACTTGTTCTATTTCCCTATTAAAGCGCTTTACCCATACCTTTTTGTCTGGTGTTCTTGTGCTCTGTATTTGTTTCTTTTTATCTCTTCCTGGTAACATTTCCGGGTATGCATTCCAGTGTGAATATGTTTTCAATCGATGTACTCTTTCCTTCCAAGTTTTTACGTGGAGTTTTGAAACACATATTAGAATGATAATGGTCGGGAGATATGATACATGATCATGTTAAACATATAACATCATAAGCATGAAAATAACATGATAATGTCAGTTGAATGGTATAGTGACTGACACCTCTGCTGATTCAGGCATGGATCTGCTGGAACGAATCGTTGAAGTAGCTGGAATCGTTAGTGATATAGCAAGCTAGTGCTTCTGCGTTCGAGCAATGCACTATCAACAAGAAACATGCGTACCTCGCAAGGCCACAACGTCAAGCACTGACTCTAATCGCGCTGTGAAATGTTATTGCTGTTGAAAAGTCTTTTAAAACCATGTCTATTTTTTCTGGCTTTCAGTATGTTTAATAAAAATAATTAAATCATTTTGCTTATGCAATGTTTTGATTAACGTCTTTTTTATTTATTTATATTTTTACGGCCGTGTAGAGCTTTTGTTTTGTATTTGCAGCCCTCATGTTCGTATGTTATTATTGTTTGTGCTTTGTTTTGTGTTCCTGACCTCCCTGCAATTATTGACCAGTTAATCTGTATCATCCTGAATATTCACAATGTCAAAGATACACGTAAAAAGAAACAACTAATGACATACAGGATGTTTCAAAACTCCTCTTAAAAACTTGGAGGGGAAATACAGTGCATCGATAGAAACCATATTTCATAGGAATACATGTCCGGAAATGTCACCAGGAGGAGATAAAAAGACACAAAGCGAGAGCAAGGCAACAAGACAGAAAGGTGTGTATAGTGCTACAATAGGAGTACACTGCAAATCCCGGCAACACAATACAGAACGCAAAACTAACACAAAAACGGGCCGACTTTTGCACGCATAAAATGCGTTCATAATGTGTTTCCAAGTGTTCTTGTGTGGTGAAACATGTTTTACTCCTGGTGCTAAATAATGTGTTCGTGAGGTGTAGTTTTAAACACTTTTTACACGCATCGCTTTTTTAAACGCATTCACAACACATGTTTTTAAACACTTTAAAACACAATGTTATGCATTTTGGAATGCATTTGAAGCAGATAACGTGATGCGTATGCATCGGGAGGCATATTTTCTTTCTTTTCTCCCTAATTTCTTCTGGTTTTATTACCTTGGGTCGCTGCCCACAGTAAATTTATCCTTACAATTGTAGGCATATGCAGTCTCTAGGTACCCCCTTTTTTCAGCGTTTGCTCCGTTTCTTCCCGCAGCACCCCCCCCTCTCCTTTTATAGATATTCTTTTTCATTACATTCCACTTTTCTTCCGTTTCCTTTTTTTTTCCGTTATCACAGCCTTGAGAGCTTAGACCCTCCTTACCCTTCCCTTATATATATTTTTAACATTATCTTTACCCTTCATTCCATTGTGTTTCTGGGGTATCCCAAACAAGTACCGTTTGGTTGTTCTCCTTAAATATGCTTTTATTTTTTCGATAGGGGTCTTAGTTTCTCAGATAATAAGGGCTTTTGCTCCTTATTTTCAAATTTACTCCCTTGACTCCTTTATATTTTTTTCTATGCTGTGTTTTTACATTTTTAGGCTCATGGGCCTATGCCCTCTCTTTCCCTAAATTTGTTTCATTTGAACATCGTTTGTAAGCTTTAGCAGATTTTTGCCCCCACCACCATGTGGCACTTTTGTTATTTGTATGTTTGTACACATAGTATTTCTTGTTTTCTATTTATGCAACTCTCATCTTTGTACCTGTAATCTTTTCCTCCTCCACATCACTTTACATCTTTTGCAGTAGCGGAAACTCATTCTTTCCTTTTTATTATCTTACCAGTATCTGGCCTTTTTTTGCTAGTTCTATTAGCATTTTGCATATTCCCCGGCAGAGGGCGCCCTCTTGCGCATTTTTAAAAAAACATTTAAGATCACATTTGTTTCTTACTTATTTTAATGATGTTTATTACTGTATGTTCTAAACCAACTGCGATCTTATTTATTGTTTTTTAAGCGCAAGAAAGAGAGCGCCCTCTAGCGGGCAGAATGATAACTAAAGTAAAGATGGGGGAGGGGGGGGATATGCAAAGTCAATAATGCCAGATGCAAGTAGAACAAGCAGGACAGATACTGGAAAGATAATAAAAAGGGAATACTGAGCGCCCTCTACTGCAGAAGATGGGAAGTAATGTGGAGGACGAAATGACTACAGATACAATGATGACAGCTGCGTAAAAATTGGATAATTAGAAAACAAGAAATATTATGTGTACAAACAACATACAAATAACAAAAGTGCCACACGGTGGTGGGGGCAAAAATCTGCTAAAGCTTACAAATATTATCTAAATAAAACAGAAAATTAGGGAAAGATAGGGCATAGGACCATGAACCTAAAAAGGTAAAAACCCAGCATAGAAAAAAATATAAAGGAGGGAAAGGAGTAAATTTGAAAATAAGGAGCAAAAACCCTTCATATTTCAGAAACTAAGACCCCCTATCGAAAAAGTAAAGGTACATTTAAGGAGGACAACCTAATGGTACTCATTTCAAATACCCCAGAAACAGAGTGGAGTGAAGAGTAAAGATAATGTGTATATAAGGGTAAGGAGGAGCTAAGCTGTCAGCGTCTTGGTAACGAAGAAAAGGAAAGAGGAGTGAGATGAAAAATAAAATCTATAGAAGTAAGGAGGGGGCTGCTGGAAGAAACGAAGCGAACGCTAAAAAAAGGAGGTACCTATAGAAAATGCATATACCTACAATATTGTCAATTGTCGGATAAATTCACTGTGTGTAGCGACACAAGGTCATAAAACCAGAAGAAATTAGGGAGAAAAGATAGAAAATAAAACCCATAAAGCTATAACTGTATTCAGAGACTATGCCTCCTGGTGCATATGCATCAGATTATCTGCTTTAAATGCAATCCAAAATGTATAACATTATGTGTTAAAGTGTATATAAACAGGAGCAGGAGGATAAACTGGAAAACTGCTGGAAGAAACTGTGCAAATGCTGATAAGAAAGGCATCTATAGAAAATGCATATGCCTACAACTATAGGATAAATTCATTGTGGGCAGCCAATCCAGGGTGATAAAATCAGAGAAAGTTACAGATTAAAGGGAAAAACCCTCCAAAGCTAGAACTGTATCTCGAAAGCCCCTTTAGCCTGAATAATAAACACTCTGCTTCCTCATATTTTAGTTAATAACAAAAAAGATAGGAAAAGCCATTTCACTGAGAAATTATGACTTAAAATTAGAGAGAGAATAAGATAGGAGTAACAATTTATAGACTGGTATCATTGAGAAATAACTAACACACTCGAGATGTCCATACAATTGAGAGAAATGCTTCTTGAAAAGCATTCTTGTCATCGCACAACACTAAAGTGCATCATCTGTGTTGCAGACAGATTTTTAAAATAGCCTGTACAATGTCATCAATTATCTATGGTTTCACGTATCCTTTTAGTAACCTTATAAACTTTCAGCATTTTAGCTTTAAAGAAAATAATTCTAGCTGTAAAAAAAATCCTCAAAATGGCAAAAATCAGTAATATTTTATAGAAAATAAATAAAATGCTGAATTTGGTATTTAAAATATTTACGTGTGCTACTAAATTAAAATATATGAAATGTTTGAAAATATTCACACTTACTGCCAATAGAGGCATTTTTTCAAAGATTTTATTATGTATGTTTTCAAAATTTTGATAAAAATATATTTTATTAATAAAGCTCAATTATTACTACTAACACTTAATATATAAAATCCCATTAAATGTGCTTGTCTTATCAAGATTTTAAAAATATACCTTATTTAATTTTCCATACCATTATAGAACATAGGAATATTATTGGAAATTTTTGCTATGCCACAAATTTTAACTTCTGTTACATATATTCTCAAAATAAAAATGACAGAAACACTCAGAAATCTAACTTTTATTCGATTTAATCCAATATATATTGATCATTTTTTATTTTTTAAGAAACAACTTTGATTGGAAATTTCTCCATTCACAATAGTTTTTACAATAAATCCTTTCAGACCTATTGTGCATTCTAATAACCTACTCTTTAATTATAAGTATTATACTACAGAGGAACATTTCTCTTTTATAAACAATAATATAATACTGAAGAATTTGAATATATTCATGCATAGTGTGGAACCAATAGATATGCAAAATTTAGTGAAAAAAAGTCAGGGATCAAACAATTAATTATTACCTTTCATTAAAACAATTCATTCATTCAAATTTTTTAATAGCACACGTTTAAAGTTATCAATAGTTCATTTTCCAAATATTTCTATAAATAAACTGCATTGGAAATTGAACAATTTGTTATTTACATGTTAATAATAACTAAATAAATTGTAGTGAAAATTTTAGATAAAAATAAATAAAAATACTTTGGAAAGGTCTATACTTTTTCTCAAGTTTTCTATATCTTTGCAAAAAGTCTCCATGTTTTTGTATTAATTCTAAAATTCCCAAAAGACTTAAATATTTTCTAATAGGTAAATACTTATGGTAATCTTAAGATTTTAATTTAAATTACAAAAGCATCGACTTTGGGTTTTCAGTCTCACAAAAGCATCGACTTTGGGTTTTCAGTCTCTCACATTCCTAAATTTTCCAATGCATTTTAGGCAAAACATAACATTTATTACAAAATACCTTGATCTAAATTTTTAAAAGTTGAGTAAAAGCAATGTTTTTTTTTTTTTTTTTTTTTTTTTTTTTTTAAATATGTGGTTGATTTAAATCATGATTAAGATCAAGCTGATTAAAAAAAAAAAAAAAAAAAAAAAAACCTTGCACTAAACAATGTTTCTAAGGGCTTTTTGTTTTAAAAAACACAAATCAAAATAACTAGTATTCTTTCAATTTAACTTGATTACATAAAATTTTACTGAAAGTACAAAAACATTGAACACCAATACAAATGGTGTGTTTGTATGGTAAATTTTTGGTGTACAAAATGTAAAACCAGATTGTAAAAGCATAGAAGTTTTAAATAAAAATTTAATTCAGATAGACATCTTTGTATTAAACTTCACAAACTTTGCTGATTTTTCCACAGAAGGTGTATTTCTAAATTTTTTATGCATAAATGAAGAGTTAGAAAATATTTACATTTGCTGCCAACAAATGCATTTTTCAAAGCTTTTATTAGTAAATATGTATATTCGCTATATTTTGATAAAAATAATTTTTACCCTCTGTAACATATAATTTTTATCAAAAAGATCTTTCATTATGGTAAATTCACATGGTGGAAACCTAAAAAGTAATACGAATGACAAGTAACGTCACATAGTGTTAAGCTTATAAAACATGTTAATAATGTTATCAGTAATATATTTTTAATATAACCTTATAAATGAAATGAACTTTATTTTTGCATTTATATCTAAAAGATTCCTTTTTTTTTTGTTTCTTATATTTACCTTGGTGTGAAACAAAAGTAGTATTTCATGGTCTGTACTTTTATCATGACAAAATTTCTTGAAGAGACTCTCGCATTTGGAATTAAATAATGATAGCAATGATATATTTTGTGATTTAATTTTAGCACCTCGTTTATACATGTGAAAAGTTTTGGGTGCTAATATCTTTGCATAATACAATCATAGCTGCCAACTGCTAAGATTTTTTTAGCATCACTATTTTATTTAAATATTCTTCATCTTATTGTATCACAGAATTCTACAATATGAACAGGGAGAAATTTCTGTCCGTAATTATTAGTGCCAAAGAATCAGAGCAGTTGGCAGCTATGAACACAATAAACAAGAATCATTTCTGGATAACTTTATTAATTTTAAGCAGTATTTTAAATATTATTATAATGCATTTTCTTCATTTCGAAGAAATATGTCTATTGTCTACCTCTTCCTTGTGCACTGTTTGCAATTGTTTCCTATGCAGCAAAAGGTCATGTCTGCTATAATGTATATTAGTGTCTGCCGTACACTAAATTTATAACTTTTCATATGAAAATCCTGATGTTTTTAGCACTAAATTTGTAATTGAGGAATCAAACAGAAATCCATGATCTGTGTCGAAACTGCATTTAATAGAATTTTTTGAGTATTTTGCCAAACATGAGCAGGGGCCGATGCAGGTTTTTTTTTTTCTTGGGGCCCATTTTGTGAAAAATAAAGGTTATTTTCATGAAATTTATTATATTTTTGTGAAAAATAACATTTTGTAACGAAAGTTGAAATTGAGTTCATCAAATTCGAACCAAGCATTTATAAACAAAAACTTTTTAAAACCCTTTTGCCGAAGTTCTTCTCTCTGGTGAACTTGTTTGTTTACAAATTACACATTTTAAAACATCATAAAATAATAAATAGTAAGTTTTTATGGAATAGAATTTTGTGAAGGGGTCCATTTTATCAAACTGATTTTTGTGAAGAGGCCCATTTTATTAAATAGATTTTTGTGAAGGGGCCCTAAATAGGCCCCAAATTTTTCCTGGATCGACCCCTGACGAGCATAAAAAATCTGTACGAAAAACTGCTTCATTTGAAAGAAATACAAATCATCTTAGGCTATGTTAAATTCTGATATACCTGAGCTACAAGTATACATATTAACAATTACTTCTTTCTTCTTAATACTGGTACTTATAAATACCACTTCATAAAACATCTTAAAAGTAAAGTAAAAAAAAAAACAAAAAAAAAAAAAACATACTTAGCATTGCATATCACGCAGGAAAATGGAAACTAGAATGAGATACATAGGCAAGAAAATCTCATTTTTTCATTCACAGGACTATTTTTGTTATCTATCGATGTTAGAGTAAAGTATTTAAAATTGATCCTGAAACATACTGTAGGTAATGGATGAATCAAATAGTTTTTATAACATTATGATTCAATTTAAAAGGACTCTGAGCATAAAGGGTTAAAACAGTCAGTTTTAACCACCTGCATGTATGTGACATACACAGCACTCAGAATCCTGAAAACTTTTCTTATTTAATCAAGAATAGTGAATAAATTAGACTTAGTGATTATATTTGTAATTACATTAGGCAAAATTTTCTTACCAAAATTACTGGTAATAAAAAATTCAAAATTCTGTAAAGGACGCTTGTCGCAAACATGTTAAATATGCACTTGAATAGTTTCATTTGTAAAAGTTTCTTTATCTAACATATTGCAGAATGAAAAGACATACAAGACTCATTAAATGCAAAGTCAAAAAAGTTGTCTAAGATCATTAAAATTATAGAGTAATTTTAATATACAAGTGTCTAAATGTTTTCATATAATTATTCTGGTAGTGATTGTATTTTGAACTTCTGAAGGTATACTTTCCAAAAATTGAATAAAAAACTTTTTTTTTTTTTCATTTTATTTTTGAAATTTGAATGTGTAACATTTATTTTTAGTCTACAACATTACTTTTACAAAATAACTAATAAGGGAATGGGAGTATAGCAGATATGGAATTGCCACCCTAAAAATTCAAATTACCCTCCTGTGTGTGTGGGGGGGGAGGGGGGGGGATGCCCCACATTAGGAACCACTGTTTTAGAGTAAAAATGGAGAATAAATTAAATAATTTCCAATATTTATGTTTTACTGTTTACACTCACAAAAAAAAAAAGAAAAAAATATATATATCCAAATATAGTTATAAACAGTGTTTGATTTATGGCAGGGCATTCGGGACACGGGCCCCCAAATGCTACTGAAGATTTTTCAATTATTGGCTATAAAAGTTTTAACGGTTAAAAAACAAAATATCGAAAAATGTGTTTGTCAAAGATTATCTATGATTTGTCAAAGTAACTTTATTTTTTCCTGATTGTTTTTTAACAATTTATGTGCAAGAATGTACAGAACTCTGTCTGTGGGATCGCCATATTATTTCATTTTTATTTATTTTACCTGTTATGCCTCATGGTTAAAATGGACAAAGGCATGTGGTTCTGCTAGTTACTTTTATAAATTTAGTTTTTTTTTTTTTTCAGTGAAATCTTGTATTTGAAAGAAAAAGTTATTTGATTAATAGGATATGCTAATATTTTAAATAATTATAGCTTGGTACTGCAGTAAATTTATTATTAGTTGCAGCATACTTTATCATTCCAGATATGTGGACTTGCATAGAGAAAGGTAATCAGCACCACACAATTTATTATAAAATTCAATTGAAATTTCATAATTATGAAATAATTATTTAAAAGTAAATTAATGATTATCAAATTAATTTTTTTAAACTGATATTTTAAAGAAATTCTTAAAGTCAATAGTGATTATCTTAATAAGTATACTGCTTTCAATATAATATATATATTACTCAAGGCTGTTGTAAGCATCGGTGCAAGGGGGGGGGGCATACGCATCTGTGCCCAGGGTCCCCAAATTTGTAAATCCGTCCCTGGTTATAAAGAATAAACATACATTGCTTAAGTACAAATTAATGACAAAAAAAAAAAATAATATTTTATGATAATATTAGTTTTCTAGAAAAGAGAAATTATAAAAACCTGTAGTTTATTAGGAAACTTATTTAAGATATTGGCCATTTCAATATTTGTTTTTTTGTTTGTTTATTTGTTTCCTTCAATAGTACAAAAAAGTCTCTAAGAATGGTTATTACTATTATTAAATATTTAAATAAATTTACACAATATTTTAAAATTTATTCATAAATTCAAAAAGGTATATTAAGAGCAAATTAAAAAAAACATGGTGCAAGAACAGTTCTTAATTTTTTTCAACTCTTCAAAAGAAAAAAAAAAAAAGAAAGAAAGAAAAAGATATGCATTACACAATAAAATGCTAATCACTTACTATAAAGCTTAAAAGCAATATTTACATGTACAATATCAAGATTTGCATACTCTATTTAAAAAAAAAAAATATATATATATATATATATATCCAAATACAAGTTTTAAATATATCAAATCGTAACTGCCTTGTTTATTCATAGAATTTACAATATTTTTCTACAGTTAAAAAATTGTGGTATAACTGCGCGAACCCTGCATTATATAAAATAATGAATGTAAATTTAACTAATGATTGCAAAAACAGACTTTTTTTAATTCAATAAATAAGATGAATTTCTTAGATTACTGAAGCAAAACATTTTATTAAATCCAAAATTCTACAACAAGAATGAATTATATAACAAAATATTTAAAATAATAGTGATACAAATCCTAAGGTGCTTCAAAGGCCAATTTGTAGGATACTTCATTATATTCTGCAAATAGTCATTGCTATCTGAAATTAAAACCATAAGTAATCAATTAAATTGAAAACTCTCTACATGATAATAAACATGCAAATACTTTACATCCTAAAAAAAAAAAGAGGGTATTTTTTTTAACATCTATTAAACAAAAACTACTACATTTAATTTTTTAGTTATTAAATTGTATACTTAATATCTTTCCTTACACATTCAATGTGTAAATTATGATACAAGATTGCCAGTGTTTTAATTTTAGATACTTTTATGTATTAGGGGCTGTACATATATAATGTTATAAAGCTATCTCCAGGAAGAAGTGAAACAATTCTCTTTGATATCTTTATTATTTTTTATCTAACCAAAATCTTTTTTTTTTTTTTTTTTTTACATCAAAAGAGTTTTATATATTTTTATTAAAATACAAAGTTATTATTTAAAGCCAATTATGATTACATTTATGATTTTAAAGTAATTTCATTACAAAATAGGGAATACCCCCAACATCCGGCATTCAAAAAAACTAAAAAAAAAATTTGTAAAATAAAAAAGAATTTGTAGACATTGATAGTGACATCATTAAAGGAAGGGGAGGGGGGGGGGGGTCTACAATTATCATACAGTCAAAAACATATATGCAATGTACTGCCACTTAACTCTATTTTATATAAACAAGATTGGATTTAAGTACAGACCTCATGACAACTAAAATTAGAGGGGGGGGGGGTTAAAATTGAGAATATTCTTTTACTTTTGAAAAATTTTTAAATGCCTTGGGTGCGTTAGAAATAAAGGCGAGGTTAAATTTGGCAGGAAAAGCAAAGTTTTCAAAGTCACTTTCTGACAATCTTTATTCACATTTTTAAATCTCATCATATTGTTAAATTTTTATAAGTAGATTTAAGAGTTTTTTCCACAATCAGACTAAAGTCCATTCCTTATTCTAGTAATACATAAATCACAATTCCGAAAGAAAAAGGTATTTAAGAGCCATTGAACTAGTTTGCCTTGTGAACACATTTCTTCTTTTTGCAACATAGTACAGTAGACTCCCTCAAATCTGCACATCATTTCAGATTTAAACAATGTAACTTAAGATATAAACAATGAAGTTTTTTTTTTAAATTTATAACATTCTGTACACATTTTAATATGGTATTCTAGTTAATATGATTGAACTCATGTTTTCTCATGAAGGAAGCATAAATTTATTTCTGAAGAATTTCAAGATAGTCCTGATATCAGTGGCGATATCTTTTTAACAAATACATTTATGTATTAATCAAGCTTTTTGGTTATTAAGTATGGCTAAACATGAAAGAAAACTTTGTTATTGTAAGATTTTGATGGGAATTATTAGTGTATATCTATAAGGAGAATTTCACTGAATGATTCAAGGAAAAAATATCTCATCACTATGCATATTTAGTTATGGATTATGAATTGTTTACTTGACCTTTACTTTTAATATTTAAAAAATATAATAATTTTGTTAATTTTTATTATTTTACTTTATTGTAGCCATTTATTATAATTTTGAGTGCATTATTAAATTCAAATTACTGTTTAAAAATATAAACAAAACTGATCAGAAATCTGCAAAATTCTAAAATCTGTCCAATCTCTTGTTTTTAAGCTATGTGGATTTAAGAAGAGTCTACTGTATTTCCAGATATTTTTTCTCTAATATATAAGTTGCATATTATGATGAGTTTCACAGAGATTCTTTCAAATAGTAAAATGATTTTTTTTGGGAGGGGGGGGGAGTTTCTTTCATTGGTAAATTAAAAATAGTAAACATGTTTGAAATTTTAGAAATGTCAATTTTTTAATTTATCAGAGACAAATTTTGTGTGCAGGAGAAAAGCAAGCTAAGTGCAGATTAGAAAATTTGTTTCATTGGTCGCTGTTTCATTTTCATGATTGTTTATATTTGGTGCAAAATTGCACTTTCTTACGACTGAGTTATGCCAAGACACCTATAACAAAGAAGTACCTAATGTTCATTACAGATTTGATTACTACCAAGCCATTATTGCTACATGATCATACAATACATTTGGCATTTTTATAATAAACTGGTTAGGTCCTACACATCAGTCACCAGACATAAAACATTTATAATATGTGACAGACATTTCTTAGAAATTTACTTTACAAAATACACTTAGCTGAAAAAAAGAGGCTACACAAATACAGAGGCTGCAAACAGACCAAGTTGTTGCGACCAAAGAAAAAAAAAATCCGTTGAATAATATCACACTAGTTGACAAGTTTTTAAACGAAAAAGCATGAGGCTTGCAAGCATTATTAAAATGATTTGTAATTTAACAGTTTTTTTTATATATATTTCATTAAATTACAACTCAAGTTCTAAACGATTGTTGTTTCTTGACAAATGTTTTCCCTCTCCTATATTGTCGTATCCAAAATTCAATTCAAAACACTAACTCAAACATCCTTAATCATTTTTTAATTTAATATTGTTACTAAGAAATAATAGAGTACCTGCGTATTATCCGGGCCAGGAGATAGATTGCCAAAAATGGTTGTCAATCTTATTTATTGTTACCAATCATGTACAAAACAGTAATTTATTATTAGATACATAACATTGCAAAAAATGATAAATATAAAATAAATAAATAATTATAAATGAGCAATAATAAATTAATAACAAAAAAATATTACCGAGTGGACATGGACAGTATTTAGATGAAAGATGTTAGCTCAGATCAGCCATGAAGCCTTTATGCCAAATGTCATACTCTCTTCAGACTTTGCATTCTCCAGGGGCTTGGAAAATTAAACAAATGTAGCATACCAGTCTGTTTTAATTGCTTCCATCAGTCCTTTTAAAACTAGCTCATAACTTTTTCAAAGTGATCTGACACATAAATAAATAATAAAAGGCTTTACATAATGCACAGATATTAAAATTATTAAATATAAAATAACATGACTGAGAACAGCATTTTCAATTTGCTTGGATTTATACTTTGATTTGATGGATATTTAATTTCCCAATACAGGAACCTTGTTTTCTTTTTTTTTAAAGCTTGGCACAATTTGGGTTACAGAAAGTAGGATTTGTTGCCAAATAATATAAACATATATAAAAACAAACTTGATTAACTTTTATGCTTGTTTATATATGTTTATGTACATATATATTAAATATTTTATGCATATATAAATATATATATATTTATAAATTTTTATATATATATACAATTTACGGTACTTTTCAATTAGCCGGGTGCCGGTGAAATATACATAGTATATGTATATACACATATATGTATAAATAAATAAATATGTATATATATGTCCTTTTACTAAAGATGTAAAATTTCCAAAAATCTTACGGTGATGGAAGAAAAGCATCTTTTCTGCAAAAATTGATTAAGCTTTTTAGCATAATAAATTTTGTTCTAATATTTTTTTACAAAAAATAAAATAAAAAGTAACTTCAAAATTAATGCAAACTAGAATTTTTTTTTCACTTTAGATTAATATATTATAAATATAAATACAATATATATATATATATAAAATAATGATTTTCGTACACTTAAGGGTTATAGTGGCCCCCACAATTATGAATTATGCCAAGATTGTAGTTATGATTTAGCCAAGTTCATCACAAAGCTTATATATATAACCAAACAATCATATATGTGCCATATATGAGGGGGTTAGAATGACAGTGGAGTAAGTAAAAAAAAAAAAAAAAAAAAATCTAGAAAACCATATTTTCTCTGAGCGTATATATTAATTTCTATTCAGTGTGACAGTCAAATAAGTCATAGTTAACATAGGGAGTCGCTAGAGGGAAAAACAAGTTGGACCACTTAATGCAACGGCAATCAGGGCTCGATCCAGACAAAATTTGGGGCCTATTTAGGGCCCCTTCACAAAAATCAATTTAATAAAATGGGCCCCTTCACAAAAATCAATTTGATAAAATGGGCCCCTTCACAAAATTCCTTTTACTAAAATTGATCCTTTCACAAAATTCTATTCCATAAACACTTACTATTTATTATTTTGTGATGTTTTAAAATGTGTAATTTGTAAACAAACAAGTTCAAAAGAGAGGAAAACTTCAGCAAAAGGATTTAAAAAAGTTTTTGTTTATAAATGCTTGGTTCGAATTTGATTAGCTGGATTTCAACTTTCGTTACAAAATGTTATTTTTCACTAAAATATAATAAATTTCACAAAAATAACCTTTACATTTCACAAAATGGGCCCCAAGATAAAAAACCTGCATCGACCCCTGGCAATGCAAGAAGCTTCATAAAATCCTTCAATTCTCAAATGACTAAATATTGACTTACTCAACTGTCATTGTAACCCCCTCATATGTTATTATATAGGGTAGATGTGCCAATAATGGACCTCCTTCCAGTAATGGGCCACCTTCAACATTTTTGGTTTAAAAACAAAAAATAAAAATTCAGCTTTTTTAATTTCATTAATATGTTTTCTTTAAATTCTAGTTTTAAATACAATCATAATATCAATTACCTATTACTTTTTGTGGGGTGTCCATTACTGGAATTTAGGGTGTTTTGATTTATTTCTGTTATTTACAATTAAATTTCGATTCACATTGGGAAATGTGACTATGAGCATGGTTAAATAGTGTTGGTAGATTAATATAATATTATGAAATGTGGAATCTAACAATTATAACTATTAATTAAAAAATAATTTTTAAAGAAATTCCTTAAGGGTGTCCATTACTGGCACATCTACCCTACATATTATTTTAAGTGCTGATCCAAGGGGTAGATCATGGGGATCATGACCCCCCATGCAAATAGAAAACATTTTATAGAACAATACATTTAAAAAATATATAAATAAGTGTTAAAGGTGTTTTCATTTTTTTCTTTTTTTACTGCTTAAAAAATCTAATCATTTTCATACTCTCATGGAGTTATTTTTTAATAAAGATGCATGAAAATTGCAGATATTGTTTAAGCACTAAAGAATCGAACATCTCTTTTAATTTTCCTATAAATGTGGTACATTTTGAATTGTATTTGATTTCTCCCTCAAGACTATGTTTTCAAGATTGTCAAGCCTGAAAAATTGCCGTAAAATGCAAACTTTGAGAAAACTGTCTATAAGATTCTTTGCATTTTTAAGAAAATGCGAAACTCTGATTTCTTGGTATGTGGATAAAACATGTAAATTTTACATATTTACTAATATGCCTGCAAATTTCATGCACTTATGAGAGAAAATTAATTCGGGTATATGTCAGAAAATAGTCCATTTGAATCTAAGCTAATGAAGACATATGCCCCCCTCCCCTCCTCTCTCACACACACACACACATGCCGAAGAAAGAAGATATGATTCCCCTCTAAATTATAGGTGCAGATTATAGGTCACTGGCTCCTATACCCAAAAAATCCAGTGGTCACAATTGTAAAACAAACTCATAAAAACAATAGTGTTTATATGGGGTAAAAAACTAAAAAAACCCTCAGGAATTCAAAGTGTAAAGTAATTTATTTATATAAACACATGTACAACAAAATTTGAATATTAATTAAATCTTAAATCATGTACAGTCAGAAGATAAAGTTGGGCAAGATACGGTTTAAAAAAAATATGTATAAGCTAAGCAATCATGATAGCGGGGAATATCAGAAAAACAATATATCTTATTTTGATTTTGCCAGACAAAAGTACATATGAAAGAAAATATGAATTTGTGAGATTATTTTGCACTATAAAAATCAAAACACACTTCAAACATTTTTTTTATATCTATGTATTTAAATCACAGTCTATGTAAAATTATCATATTCAAACTGTTACGAATAACATTGCTATTCGAATATATTTAATAGTTTGCTGTGTTAAACAGATCATTCTGAAATGTTATTAAAAAATAATAATAATGTTTGTTATGTGTTTTAGTCTTAATCTTTAAAAAAAATATCAACATTTCACGATGGGGACTGAGAATACCAGAAATTGATTACTTTTAAATCACTTAGCGACTTAAACACCGAAAGTTAGTGGCCACAATAAAAAATTTAGTCGCCACGTGGCGACTGGCGACCGTGAATCTGCACCTATACTCTAAATGGGGGAGTGGATCCTCCTGTGTATTATTTACGCCATATATACATCATATTTGACTATAACTGTATCATATGATTCACAAATTATATAA
Source organism: Maratus michaelseni (assembly GCA_963931845.1). Taxonomy (NCBI): domain Eukaryota; kingdom Metazoa; phylum Arthropoda; class Arachnida; order Araneae; family Salticidae; genus Maratus; species Maratus michaelseni. The sequence continues at coordinate 422,617,868 of OZ007586.1, forward strand.
TATATATCATATATTATTATAATGTCATATATGATTTATAATTTGGACATAAATCTTGGTCGCTTGGCGATTCATCCTCGGGGCCACTATAACCCAAAAGTACCATAATTTTTTTCTATTAAAAATTTAACCTTTCAGCATTATAATTTCCCCACTAGCTTTTCCTAAATTTAACTTTATAATATATTCTTCAATTTAATAATCATTTCAATTGTATTTTTCATTTTCAATTGCCAAATATTAATTTATGAAAAAATTGTGAAATCTTACCTAGCTTCACCCAATGGTTCTCTATTATAGTTGAAAAGCAAATTTTAATTGTATTGTATATTCTATCTATGCCTTTTAAACAATATAAACAAAGTAAAAAATATTGTTGGGATATATCACCATTAAAAATATAATATCATTAATTTCTATTTCTATTATAACAGAAAATAAATATTATGCAAAAAATAAATATTTAATTACATTCGTTATTTTTCATTTAATAAAAAAAAATTAAAGGGAAAAAAATTAATAGGAATTTTTAAATGAATTTCTATGATAAAATAACAAAAGCAATTATGGGTAAAGTGTTTGAAGGACAATCTCTAATTAACAAATAAATTGTAAACAGATTTTTTAGAAATTAAAACGAGTCAGAACGGCATTCTAGTTGGATAAATACATAAGCTAAAGAGAAAAAGAAATAGGTCTATATAATATTTTGATCATAAACATAGTTAAAAATCTAATATTAATTAATAACTGTTTAAAGTTTGCAAGAAATTAAAAATAAATAAATAACCATGCATATTATGTGTATTTATTATACCCTTATGTAAATATTAAGAACTTCAATAAATAATTAAATTTAAAAAAAACGTAGTCATCTTCAGCATGCATTTTTACACGTTTGACGATCAAATTTCAGTCAACATCAAAACATAAGTCACAAGGTGCAAAAAATAACACTATTTTATGTAAATCATAAATCATCTTTTTTACATCGGTTTATCAAAAAACAATAATCTAGAACTTTAATATCCATGCAAATGTAATTCCCACGACAAAAAATCTAAATAATATAGAAAAAACTTACTCTGCAAATGTTTTCCCGGGAAACTATCAAAACTTCTTGGCGCGACGGTTGACACTTCATGCACATGGCGATAGCAGATCAATGGCGGACCGGAAGTGAGCAGTGTTTGCAATCAGCTTGAATACCATAATAGTACGTGTGCGCATGTGTCTGAACTTTGCTAACTGGAGTCGTTTTTTATCAGTGGATTTTGTATGAGATTTTTTCTTTTTTAAAGGTGCTGTGCAGTGTTGAATTCAGACACTTTTGTCTGGAAGGGATTTCTATGGCTCGGGGGGGGGGGGCAATTGCACTTTTTAACCATTAAAAGAATACAATCTCAAATCTTCCGAGGGGGATATTTCAATCAGTGTTGAATTCAGACAGTTTTCTCCGGGAGGGATTTTTGTGGCTCCGAGGGGGGGGGGGGCATTATAGAAATCCGGGGGGGGGAGATTCCACTTTTTTACCACCACTGAAATAATAAAATCTCAAATCTTCCGGGGGGGGCATTTTAAAGCTCCGGGGTGGGAATATCCCCCCCGGCCCACCTCCTGAATTCAACACTGATTTCAATGTTCCGGGGGGCGCTGAATGCCCCCCCCCGGGGTACCCCTTGAATTCAACACGGATGATGGTTATCAGCACGAAAATATTAGTCCCCTCCTTAAACGATATTCAAAATTCTTATACTATCATTTTTTTATGCAACAACATTTTGGCGACCGTAAAAAAATAGCGACCTATCACGATCAGTGCTTTCAGAACTTTTATTTCGGGGAGGTTGACTGTGCGGCCTGCGCAACATAGCGCGGAGCCCTGGCAAAGCACTTTTAGCTATACTTAGCGAGAGCCAACGTTTCTCACTGCAACACTGCACTAATAACATTTATTTTTAAATTTTATATATCATAGTACATAAAATATAGATAACAATGTGGAAAAAAATATTTTTTCACATTTAATGTGAAAAATTATAATTTCCCAAAATCTTCTATTTTTTCCAATATTTTAAATATTTATTTTTTTAATTAACTTTTATTTTTAGGATTATCAAATGTATACATTCCCCGACAATGACGTCATCTTTGGCTGTAAGAAATAAAGTTATTACGCACTTTTTCTCCACGTAGAAACATTTAAAACAAATATACAGCAAACATTTCAGATTTTTTTTTTTTTTTTTTTTTTTTTTTTTTTTATTGTTTTGAAAGTGCAATTTCCTCCTGGAGTTTCATGAATCCTAGCCGAAGAAGAATGTCTGATTATAGCATTGAACATGGCGTTTACTGAAATGTGTTTTGAATGTGTTCTGTTATACGCATGTGTTTCGCTTTCCATTAAATCTTTACCAAAGTGACAGCCGCGTTTCGGTAAACGCATTTTACCACACATTTTCAAACACCTGAGAATGCCTTAAACAGATTGGAAACACATCTTGACACCTCAAGCGTTTATAATGCGTTGTATTTTGAGTAAAATGTGTTTCAGGGATTTGCAGTGTACCTGTGAAGGATGTGCCTCTGACTGTGCGTCACAGGTTGTGGTTCTTACACGCCAGGGCTCCAGCCTATAACACGCGCAGGTACGTGCGTATTTTGACCGGATCTTCCGGAATAGATGGATTAGGCGCGGTGGACCATTCGAATGCCCCCCACGCTCTCCTGATTTAGCATGCATAGATTTTTTCTCTAAGGAAATCTCAAGGAAAGGATTTCTCAACCGTTTTTATCACATGACAAACTTGAAATTAACTTAAATTTAAAACTTTGATCTGTACACAATCAAAAAACATGTATGCATACGTTGAAACAATATATATACAAGAAGTTAGTTACGCATTTGTTTAAAAAATAAAATATACACCGTGAAAACATCCTATAAAACTGACATAAAAACTGTTGCTGTAATTGTAGTACAAAACTTTTACGGAAAAATTCTGCTGTTTAGCCATGAAACAGAACGTGACTGTTAAAAAACAGAAAGTTCTTTAAAAGAACAGATAGTTTTCGTAAGATAAAAGGTTTTTAATTGTTATCCAACTTTACCTTTTTGTAAGTTTTACAGGATTTTGTTTATAGTGTATGCAGTTTATTTTCAATGAAAAATAAATGTAATAAAATGTAATAAAATAAAATAATCTGATTTAACAACCAAAATGTGTGCATATTTTTGAGGCATCTTATTTCTTGTATATACGAACATCATATTGCATTTATTTAAAAACATTCTCTCAAACCATTCTTTCCTATTACAACTTATCTCTCTTTCTGTTTATTTATTTATTTATTTTACTGAATGGGGGTGGGATATGATATTTATTATTTTTTTACATACTAACTTCTTAAAATGTGTTATATAAGACTGTGCTACATTATATTTTTCACGATAGCGAATTTCTTAGCACTTAAAATATGTTACGTTACTAAAATATTCAGAGATCTTTTCTGAGAGTCTAGGGTTTACATTTAAACTTCGCCGAGAAATATTTATTCTGACGTCGCTAATATATAAATTTAGCAGAACTTTCTATTTATTTTAGATTTTTCAATTTTGAATGCATGTGCAAACAAAGTATAGCATTGTATTATATACATTATATTGCGAACGTATTACTGTTTATAATATTTTTGGAATCGTTACATAAAGTACTCATCTTTTTGGCTAGATATTAAATATATAAGGAAAGGGCTGAGACACGTAAGTTCCTAGAAGCGATGCAAAAGGAGATATGATACGGTGATGTTGAGAGTAAAAGCATGTAGCGATCAATTTCTTTCTTCTTCGTTAATAATTTACTCAAACTTATGGAACTCGGTAAATTTCAAACAGCTAGTAAACTGAGCGAATGCATGATTATTTTTATCTATTTTAATGTTACTGTAAAGTTTCGGGAAAAAAAGAGTCCAGCTTCAATTGAAACTTTTTATGCGGTGTTGCAAAATACTTCTGTATGACCAAATATTTATATTATTATGAAACACAATATGCGTGATTCTTTTTTTCCGTTTCATAAAACTTTTAAATCTTAAAAAAAAAAGAAAGTAAACATAAGAGCAATATTTCCTGAACATTTTAAAACAAATTCTTATAATTATACCATAATTATGACTAAAATATGCCAGTTGTCCTCACTGTTAGCAATGATTAAAAGGATATTTTAAATTGGTTTCTATCGAAATGTAAAAAATGTTTTTTTTTAATTGCATGCAAGATTTCTCTAATACACCTAAGCAGTTTTGCATGCACAAGATTTGCGTATTTACAGATTCACTGCAAATTCCCAGCACACATTGGGAACACATTTGGGACACTTTGATTAAAAAAAGTGTTCTAGTTACCTTAATGTGTACTGAATGTGTTCTCTTAATGTGTTCCGAATATGCTCCACTATAAAGAAAGTGTTCCGAAAGTTTTCTGCTCAGGATATTTGTTACATCTAAACTTGGGAACACATTTGAGAACGTTATTGGGAATACTTTTGGGCACACTTGTGAAATCATCGCTTTCAAAAAGTGCGTTAGAAAGTGTGCTGAACAAAAGAAGTGTTCTCAGAAGTATTCTAAAAGCTGTTTCAAAAAGTGCGCTTCAAAGTGTACTAAAAATGTGACAAAATAAATGTTCTGAAAAGTGTAGAAAAATTTGCAGTGTTATATCTATATCTTATAAACACAAATTTGTGTTTCTTTAAGCGAAATTATATTTTTAAAACAAACTTTAAAGTATTGAATATTTTTTCGCAATTTATCTAGGAATTTGTGTGTGTGTATGGCTGGAACAATGGACAAAGAGCCTTGAGATATTGATATATTATTCAGATTCAGAATTAAGATATAGGTATAATTTGTAAATCCGTAAAGATTGCATGTAAAACTATTAAGTATTAGTTTAACAGAAATCTTGCGCGGAATTTACAGAAAGCAAATTTTTCTCATATTGAAATAAATCACTTTATAGTATCCGTTTAATCATTGCTTACAGTGAGAACAATTGACACATTTATAATCATAACTTGCGATAAATTGATGATAATAGATTTTTTGTGTGTGCGGCTTGTTTTAAATGCTCAGGAGTTTTTTATATATACTTTTTTAGAAAATTTGATTTTTTAAAACAGATATACCAGTTGTATGCTTCTTTAATATGCTAGTGTAGCCGTGAAATATCCACAATATTTATGGAGTATGCGCGAATATATATAAAAGAGTTCGTAAGTGGTATTCGTAATTATTTTTATCGTTTTACTGTTGCACAGTAAAGTTTTTTTTTTTTTTTTTTTTTTTTTGAAAAAGTAAGCGCAGTTTCAAATTATACTTTTTAAGCGGTCCCACAAAATTATTTTGTATTACAAAATATTTATATTTTTCCAAACAGAATATGAGTGATCCATTTTATCCGTTTAATCTTTGTGAATATGCGTGAATCTGTTTATCTGTTTTAATGTTACAGTGAAGTTTCTTGATAAACAAACAAAAAAAAAATTGAGATCGGTTTTAAGCGAAACGTTTTATGAGATTTTAGATTCTTTCTTAATATGCGTGATTATTTTTATCCCTTCAATATGCGTGAATATTCGTGAAATATGCGTAAATAAACATATAAACATATGGAATATGCGTGATTAATTTAATCCGTTTTACTTTTAAATATTTTTTCTGAAAACAAATGAGCCCAAATGAGTTTTAAGCGAAACTATTTATGCTGTGCTATAAAATACTTTTGTACGACTAAATTATTATCTTTTTATCAAACAGAATATGATTAATTCTTTTTGCCCGTTTAATATGTGTGAATATCTAATATCCATGGATTATGCGTAATTCATTTTATCTCTTTTAATGTTACAGTAAAATTCATAGACAAAAAAAAATCCAGTTTAAAGTGAAACTTTTTATTTGGTGCTGCAAAATAGTTTTTTGTACGACCAAATATATATATATTTTTTTAATACTTAAGATGGTGAGCCATTTATGCATACAATTTGCATTTTATCTATAAAATAAAAACATGCCTTTATTTATGAACTTGGATATTTTCACATAGGAAGTTTTATAGAATCGTAAAGGGGAAATTACTTATATTTAAATTTTTGCGGGAATGTTTTCTTTATTTGTGTATATCTTGATATCTCAAACTGAACTTTATATTTTTATTTTGAAAATTCTGTTATTTTTCTCTCAGTATTCTATGAATGTGTCTTCATATTTTTATTATTTTTTTCACCGAACACGTTGCAGTTTTCATTACTTTTCCCAAGAATTTAATATAAGTTGCATACAGGATGTGTCAAAAAAGACTCTCTAAATTTAAAATTCAATAATTTAACAGTTTGTTAAAAATAATAAATTAAAAGATGAGTCTCAATTATTTTTCTAAAATAGCTCACTAATTAGCTCACTAATTTTGAATACAGTAATTTAAAAAAATAGTTTACATGTTCGTGACTAACGCTGTGTATCAGCATGTAAGAATGCTTAAACCCTTCAACTGGTGTCGCACTCTAGAAAATAAATGTGTAAAATTACACACAAAAACAGGTATAGATGATATAAAAACGATTTGTCTGTATGTGTAAAGTGGTGTGTAAGTTGTCAAAATATGCGCCTAATGTGCAAATTTCCAAATACACATTTTAGTGTGTAATTTGATGATAACACTAAGTGCGTAAAAGTTATCTGATAACTTTTGAAAGACACACTTTAATGTATAAATTGCAGTAATGTGTAAATTGGAGGTCGCGCGCAGCGACTCCAGGTAGTTGTACAGCAGAAGTAGTGGAGTGTCTACTTAAATGTGCACGTTGATTGCTTCGAGCGTCTAGGATAAAGCATTGCTATTTTGTTTTATTTTCCCAAAGTAAGTGCTTGAATTTTCATAACTATTCGTCATAATTTCTATATAATGTCAGTATAAAAAAATATTTTAAACTTAAACAATTTCTCATAAGCTACTAATCTAGACTAACGGTGCGAACACCACTGGTTCGTTTTAGAAGCGGCCATGTTTAAATAAAAGACCGCACAATCTCTCCTCCCGAAATTGGAACGTTTGCGCATCTGCTACTTACGTTAGGAGAGATGGCCCATTGTTCTCATTAGTTTTCATGCTAGGAGCAATGCTAGTTCATGCTAGGAGCAATGCTAGCAATTAGTTTTCATGCTAGGAGTTTTCATGCTAGGAGCATGCAATTACGCAGCTTACTGGTAAATTGGCATAAATTTCAAATTACATGTAAAACATGTGAATGAATTAATTTCGAAATATTTTTTTAAAAACACATAATTATCGAAACTAAATTTAGCAATAAATTAATTTGCTAAAAAATACTGGTCAATGAGGATGAGTACACGGAATGTCTGGAACTGTACCAGGAGACAACTTCGACCTGTGACTGGATTCAATGCATTACTTTTGGCAGGTGGTTGCACGAAAGATGCACCACTTACAACCAATAAGTGCATCGATTGTGGTCGACGACAATTTCGGTCTGCAAACAAGAAAACTTTGAAACTGTGGAAATGAAAATGGACTAATTTTAAGTTAGACGTGTTATCAAGAAACTTGATGTTAATTTGTAATCCTATCTGGGATTGTTTTTTCTGATTCTTTAATCTTTTTTTCTTTAATTAAAATTATTTAATTGTTCTTAAAATTCTTTCTTTTTTTCTTATTCTTTAATCATTAGGTTTACACATTCACTCCTAATACAATAATACACTGCTCAAAAAAATTAAAGGATATTGTAGTTTTAGGTGGATTTTGTATCTGGGAAACTTTTTAGCTGATTGATACATGGTCGACAGACATAGTAGGTTATATGAGAATAAATTACACATGTCTGGCAGAAAAAAATACATTTTATTGCGCATTTGTGTACAAAAGGAAAAAAACACAATTTGTGCATATGAGAAAAAAAGAATAAGAAAAGGTGTTTTCTTCAAAGAAAATCATTTTCAGGAGGGGGTATGGTTTCCACGGGCGGCCAGCAACGTTGAACACCTTTGAGGCATGGACTCAATGAGGCTATTAATGACGAGTTGGGGTATTCTGATCCACTCTTCCAGAAGAGCTCTTTCCAATTCTTGGAGAGTTTGTGGGGGTTGTTGGCGGCCAGAAACTCGTCTTCCTAGAGCGTCCCAAACGTGCTCGATTGGATTCATGTCTGGAGAACACGCTGGCCATTCCATTCGAACGATTCTTTCCTCGAAAAGGAAATCCTCCACCAGGTTTGCACGATGTGGCCTGCAGTTATCGTCCATTAAAATGAAGTTATCTCCGATTGCTGCAGCGTAAGGGACTACAATAGGTCTGAGGATCTCATCCCTATATCGGCGACCAGTCAGAGCTCCATCTCGAATGATGTAGAGGTCAGTGCGCCCGTCAATGGAGATGCCACCATACACCAACACTCCTCCACCGCCAAATCTGACACTTTCGTGCACGAACACAGGATTATTCCTACTGCCACGGTCCCTCCAGATGAAAATACGCCTATTATCCGGATGCACAGAAAAACGGGGCTCGTCAGAAAACAGAATATTGCTCCATTCATTTCTCCTCCAGTTGATATGCTCGGTTGCCCACTCCCTGCGGTCGCGACGATGCCTTGATGTTAATCTAACACATACCATCGGTCGGCGAGCATACAGACCTACAGCATGGAGCCGGTTTCGGACAGTCTGAGTTGAAATCGTGGTGCCTGTAGCCGAGCGAAGGTGTTGTTGGAGAAGAGTAGCGTTCATGTTTCGGTGTCTCCGAGCTGTTAACGCTAAATACCGATCTTCATTGGGCGTTGTTGCCCGTCTACGACCTTGCCCTGGTCTTCGGCCTGCACATCCACTCTCCAAAAAACGGTTCCAGATCCTGGAAATGACACTTTGTGACACTCCAATGGCTTGCGCTACTTCGGCTTGAGTTTGGCCCCCTTCTAACCTACCAACAATTTTCCAAGCTTCTGAATCTGTCAAATGACTTCGCTGAGACATCTTACTCATCGAAACAAAGCAATCACTGAATGCCGATCATCCTTGTCTTCATTCTCTTTTATCCAGTTGAAAGTCAAGTTTCATTCGCTGCCGCTGAAGCGACGTTTTTGACGTCGAACTCAAAATTTGCATACTCCACAGTTTGAAAACCAGAAAAATTTGCATTTGTGATTCTCTTCTTCTATTTTCGGCAAAAAAAAATTTCGTTTATATCTTTATTTTATATAAAACTTCAAATATCCTTTAATTGTTTTGAGCAGTGTATTTATTCACAAAAACCTTACAACAATGCCATTTAAATGTAATTATTATTGTTAACAATTTAAATGTAATAATTTAATTTTAATCTCTCTTACCCATGTGCGAAATCACACCAACGCTGTAAGGACAGATTCCACAAAATAGCTTTCTTGGTTTTAGTACAACTGTTCTTTTAAATTACAACATAACAACAAAATAGCAATGGAAATGCATAAAAAAGAAATGAAGTCAAAATGATTTATGGATTGTTTAGCAAAATATTAATATTTATATATTTTGTTATTATTCTGTTGAATTGTGCGCAGACCCTCTTAGATTTACCTTAGAGCAGCGTTTCTTAAACTGTGAGCATACAACTAAGGGTCCTCAAGTCCAGTGTTGAATTCAGACTATTTTTCTATGAGATAAACTTTTAAATCTCCGGGTGTGTGTGGGAGTGGGGAGGGATTTGCAGGACAATAACTAATTCAGACCATTAATACGTTGAGTGCCACCCTATATATGAATTAAGCTTTTATAGGGTGCCATTATTACAATTACAGGGCTGCCACTGGTGACTATTTTCATATTCTATTCGCACCACTATTTAAAAAAAATCAATTTTGTAGCATATTTCTCTTGCACATGTTGTTAAAGTAAACGTGAAATAAATTTTATTTTGATAAAATGGTTCAAGATAGAATTAAAAAATGTGTTTTATGAACCGCCGGCTGTCACGCATTTTTTTTCTTTTTTTTTAGGAATTTTTCTTTTTTTCCCGTTTATAACGTTACCAATATTGTTTTTATTTTAGTAATAACCAGAGTTAGCAATAAAAATGGATCCAAGTTTTTTTTTTATGGAAAACATAAAAATGATTAATTGAGTTGTTTTATATTATGTTGATGAAATAAAATTTTGAGTTGTAACAAAAATATGTTTCTTATTCTTTCTATAACGCATCCGAAATATAAGATTAGAAATTAATTTCAAAAATGTTAAAAAATGCTTTATTTAGGTGCCATAGAATAACAGTAATGTATGTTACTGGAGTGCCATCAAAATTAATATGCTTTAAACTTAGATATACATATGACCGCCGGTACACACGGCACTCTAATAAAAATAAAGTGTGCATCACCGGCGGTACACATGGCATAATCTCCCGGAAGAGACATTTCAATGCTTGGAGAAAAACAGCAAAAATAAAATTTAATTTAAATTCATTATTTAATGATACTTTCAGAACAGAAACACACACTTGTGTGAAAAACACTGAGAACCATTTAATTCAACGTGTAAAATTCGTCCTTTGTTTTTTGCATTGTAAATAGATAAAATTTTAAATGTTTTCAATAATGTAAATTTGATTGTTTTCTTTCATCATGAATATGGTGATAATATATTTGAAGATTTTTGGTTTTGCAAATGCCTTCCAACTCAAGTGTAGCAAGCACTATTCCCATGTTTTGATAATTTCATACGAGAATAATGAAAAAACTTGTCAAGATGTATCGGAATACGCAAAGATGGGGCTCAACCTATGAGTGGACCTGTTAATGGTTTGATAAGTTTGATTAAAACTAGAACACCACATTTAGTTTGGACACACTGTTGTATCCAAACGTAGGTCGCTGGTTGACGAAAAATGTCTGAAAATTTGAAGACATTACAAAATAGCAATAGAAATGCATAAAAAAGAAATGAAGTCAAATTATTTATGGATTGTTTAGCAAAATATTAATATTTATATATTTTGTTATTATTCTGTTGAATTGTGCGCAGACCCTCTTAGATTTACCTTAGAGCAGCGTTTCTTAAACTGTGAGCATCAGTTTACGAACGAATTTGTTTTAGTTCGTTTTTCAACGAATTTGTATTAGTAGTTTAAATTATATCAAGGCTCATTCAATGAATTCTAGATTTTTTAGAATTTTGTTTGAAGGAATTGGGATTACGCAAGCAATTGCCAATAATGTAAATTTGATTGTTGAATCAATTTATTAATAAAAAATATATCTAATAAAAATAATGTGTGTACCGTCGGTGGTAGACATGGCACTCAACGTGTTAATAAGCATAACTGTAAGCATAGCAGTGTACACTTTTGCATACAGAAATTAGGGGGCTGTCATACGGAAAAGTTTTAAATCACACTTTTGCATAACATTGTGAAGTAATTGTGGTTTCAATGGATTTCTGTAATTCCGTTTGATAGATCGTTTCATTGATTTGTCCTAGCTTGTCTAGGTGGCGTATTTGATAGATGTTTTTAATTTCTTGAATGAGCTAAATTTAAGCTTAAAAAGGTACATCGGTACATATTTTCAAAATCCATGACAAAGTAAAAGCAACAACAAACATAATTTATTTTTTGAAAAATTGGCCTGAAATTAATATTTTTGAATCATTCCCAACGTTATTTGGTCTTGCAAACCTCTGGGGAGTCAATTTTCCCTGACATTATTGAATGTTTGGTTGTACCCCTTAGCAATTGAAAGAAACTTTCAGACTTTATTTTCCTCTCTCGTAGTCAAAAATCAGTAGTTGAGGAATCCATTTCATTTCCAAGATATCAGTGAAATCCAAATTTTGACATTCTTACAGCAGGAACACACCCAGAAAAAGGAATTGATTAAAACAACAAAACATGTTTTGTTGAGTACATTTTAATTGTTTCAAGCAAAATTTTTAGTTGAAGTAAAAAGTTGGTTTTGTTGCATTGATAAAAAAATATTGTTAACACTCTTACAAAATTTTAACAAAATTTCATCAATTTTACTTCAGTTAACAAAATCTGTTTTTTTTATTTGACCATAATTTTGCAATTTAAATTTGTAATTTATACAAAATTTAAATTGTTGTGTAGTAGCCAAAATTCTTTCACGTAACTTGGTTTATTTGACTTACATAGTTATATAATTAAAGGATTAACGTAATTTTTGGATAATTAAAACTTATTTAATTGGCACGGACCAAGGTACTTTTAAAAATCCTCCTATCTCATTTATTACTTTCTTCTATCTTTACAAGAAGAAAGTATTGGAGTCATGAAATTTTTCAACTTCTAGTTTTCGATGGATTTTAGAAGGTCCTGAACACAATTTGACTGTTTCTAGAAAATGACTGTCTATGACTCTGTCTGTCTGTATGTGACAAAAATTTTGTGGGCGCTCTATTTCAAGAACTAATACACGGAATTTAATAAAACTTTATATTCTGTTACTTCCTGATACAATTTGGTGCTGATTAGTTTTTGGCGTAAATAGAGCAACAGGTGGTGCTGCTATGTTGCTATTTTAGCGATTTCTGTAATAGATTCACGATTTCTCAAGAACTAATGCACTGATTTACATCAAACTACAGATTGAGTTAGACCTTGACATAAATAGAAGCTGATTACGTTTTGGTGTAAATAGCCCAACAGGTGGCGCTGCTATGCTACTTTTTTCATGATTTTCACTATAAATAAATCTCAAGAACTAATGCACGGATTAATTTTTAGTTCATTTTCAGCAGTGATTTACACCTGTAATTCTTAAATGATAACCAGTGAATTTTTTATCATCCTTTTTTTCAACCGTAAACTGACCGAGTGAAAAATGTCCGAAGCCGGGAATCGTACCCGGGTCCTTAGAATAGCGCTTTGGGGCCCCAGCATATGGCAACACAGTTAATTTTTAATTAATTTTCTGCAGTGAATTACGCCTGTAATCCTTGAATAATAACCAGTGAAATTTTATCCTGCTTTTTACAGACGTAATTCACTGCTGAAAATGAATTAAAAATTAACTATATGTTGCCATATGCTGGGCTTTGTATTTTCGTCTCATGTTTGCCGCAAAAATGTGCATGCTCATGCCGGACCTGTTTACCGAATAGGCCCGGGAAGCCAGCAAAAAAATACAAAGGTACCCCCAAATTTATTTTTCAAAATAACTTTTTACAAAAAAAAAAAAAAAAAAAAAAAAAAAAAAAAAAAAAAAAACAATCAGGGTAAAAAATGCACTTTTTCCTTACTAAATTTTTATCTAAGAAGCTCGCTCTTTCTAAATTGTTGTTTACTCGAAATTTTTATGATAAAATTTCAAATTGTTGCAGCATACCAAAAATGGATTTAGTAAATTACAAAGCAATTGGTAGAGGGGGCCCCCAGAGTAACGTCGGGCTTCCTCTACTTTTATGTCTTGTGTCCCTGTGCTCATGAAGTCATTTCCATCTTGTGCTGCGGTTGCAGCCGGTCCGACATATATAAGAGTGAGAAATTTCGAGTTTGGATATCGTTCCTTGTAGATCAATGGTAGAGAGTCAGCACGTTGTTCTGAGGAGTCCGGGCATGGGGCATTGTTCAATCAGTCGGTTTACGCTTGAAAAAAATCAGAATAAAAATTCATTTCTTATTATTCAAGGATTACAGGTGTAATTCACTTCTGAAAATGAATTAAAAAATAGTTAAGTTTATATTGGTTCTAATACAAAAAATAATTTTAATGTAAATATTATAATTGTTTCTGTAACAAAAACCTTTTGTTGTTAAAACAAAGAAAATTCTTAAAATTACACAAAACAATTGTTTTTGTTGCCGAAACTGAAAAGAACTCTTAAAGTAACAGATAATTATATTTATTTTGAGAAATTTTCAACAAAAGAATTTTGTTAATTCAAGTAAAATTGAACCATTGTTACTTGAATTAACAAAACATTTTTTTATTGATGATACAAATTTTTTTGTTGGAACTGCAAAAGAAATCAACAATATTTTTCTTGTTGATTCAAACAAAATTTCCATTGACCCATATTTAAACGGAAAGTTTTGTTAGGCCAACCAAATTTTTGTTGATTCAACAAAACTTTTCTCTGGGTGCAACTTGCGAAATCATCATGCGATGGTTCCATGAAAATTGCTTTCCAAGAGAATTGCCTTCTTCATTTTTGGTTGTGCGTGACAAATACGTATGCGGGTGGAGAACTAGGCGAATAAGCTATCAAGCAATTGCTTCCCTTATGCACCATATATTTGTGTAAAAAAAATTCTCCTGCCTTGTACACATGAAAAACATATGTAGAAATCAGCTGCATGTCGAAGTAGACTTGTGGATGCATTTTTAAAACATTGAACCAGATTTTCAAATCTAGGTAGTGAAAAAGCCACAGCAACCTTCTCATGACAAATAGCAGTATGTATTTTTTAACTGTCAATTGTATTATTTGTCTTATTGCTGCTGATTTTTTTTAACGCTGTAAACTAAACAGAGATTATGTGTAATGAAAAATAAATAATGTGTATGCATTAAAATAGTTTCTTATCTTATATTAAGAAAAAAAAATTGTTGGGTGTCCCTGAAATCCACATATTATATCAAAGGGGGTCCACGAGATCACAAAGTTTAAGAAACGCTGCCTTAGAGTATGCCTGAATAATAAATATGCCAGCTGACAGAAATTAAGCAATTTTATTTTTTAAAGAAACATTCAAATCCATACCAATTAACCATTGTTGTAAAGCCAATGATATGTTATAATAAATTATAAAAACTTAGAGCGCAAAATTCTAAGTTTTGTGAATTCATAATGAAAAATCTATTTTAAACTTTTCAGAACAGTGTCTGCATTTCTTAAAAATTTTAAATTGAAAAATGACTAGTTTTGTTTACTTTCAAAACTTTTTCAAAATTGTTTATTCCCCAAAATTACCTGGTTTATTCTCGTCCCTCAAACACTGCAGGTTTTTTGCAACTTTACATATGGGACAGTTACTTTATAATATCTCGTTTGCATTTCAATATTTTTAAACGATTGTTTTTGCATTGGATAGCTGAGATGAATCTCTACAATTGCCGTTTTTTTAATTTTTCGATTTTGTTTGCAGGTTTTTTTTTATGGGGATAGATTCACTATCGAAACCGGTTCCGAAAGTGAAAGCACCCCTTGAAAAAACCTTCAAACAAAATCGTAAATTTAAAAAACGGTGGTTGTAGCGATTGATCTCAGCTATCCAATTCAAATTAATAATAATAATAATAATAATCGTTTACTAATTTTTAAATGCAAACGAGATATAAAATAAGTGTCCCATAGGATTAACATTAGCTAATGGGTGTTTTCGCGTGAGTGAACGGGAGCCTTAATGGAACACAACATTTTGCACAAAAGAAGCAAGTTACAATCACATGATTTGTAGATTGACACTCTTTTCTACCTGATGTAATGTTAAAAGCAATGCCTATTACTAATTTTTTTTGTATTGTCTTTACTCGCTACATTACATTTTTCAAAAAAAAAAAAATAGCATTTTAAACTAAAAATTATGAGAAACAAAATTGCAACTAGTGTAGTTTTATCACTTGTAGCTCACTACTTTTCACCTTTGGATATGACAGATTATTTAAAAATAACACAAAATCAAAAGTAATGCAGAATTGCTTTTTAAAAAAAATGCAGAAAGCAAAAAAAAGGGTCCTTCCTTGTTAGAGCGGTCCTCACAATTACGATTATGCCAAGATTTTTGATACACCATATATATAAGGCAAGCTCTATATAAGTAATATTTAGTTCATATATCATATATGTATCATACATATGGTATATTTATATCTTGAATGTGATATATATATGTCATATACCTCTTGTGACTATAATTTAGTCAAACACATATCATAAAATGTCTTACTGATAACATGTCACAAACTCATAAAATCATTTATGTCTATAACGTCATTATAACTTGGCGATTAAAACTGAGGTCTGCTATAACAAGAATGTACCAAAAAATGTTACTGAATCAACATACGCAATATCCCGCAGACTACCATACACTCTTTTTTTAGGTGCGTTCGTAATTATATAAATACGTAACACCTATAGTCGTCGTCTGGTCCGTCCGTCTGTCCGCATATAACAGCGAAAAAACTGCCCAACCGAATGGTTTGAAATTTAATATATATAATCGTTTCAGAATTTTGACGAATCAAAATTTAAAAAGATATTTATAAAAGTTTTCTTTATTCTATTAAATCCTATCATATGTAATTAATTCAATAATATCCCATGATAGGTAATGATTCTAGGTTGCCATGGTGATTAAATATTTAAGATGGAGAATATTTCCGTATTACTGAATTTAAAAACCGAATTTGTATATTAAAATTGTTTGATTATAGCAATCCTATAATCTAACGGCAATTTTTTGGATAGATGTTTTCGGAGAAATAGATATTAAATAGAAAAAGAGTCTAAATATAGATTTCAAGTTCTGAAATTTTCAAAGCTAGGCTTAAGTTTCCCATTGGAATTTTCTGTAACTAACTATGTTGCCAACTTAAAATGTACTTATTTTATTATGGAAATTAATCATATCATAATAACAGACGATATAGGGGAACTGGGGGATGAATGGGACAAGGGATGGATGGGACATTCTCAATATTTCAGGCAATAAACATTTTTTTTACTTGCTTCCTATCCTCATAGATGACACTCTCATAGTGTGCTTCAGAACCAAAAGCAAGACCACATGGCTGTTTTCAATTTCCTTCAAAGTTGCATTTCCTGAAAAGTTTGCTTAAAAGTAATTTTTTTTATACTTGAAGTTGCTTACATATTTTATGCATTATAAACAATTAATATATTATGTTATAGTTATTTATTTCAAGGCTCAATATTGGTAATTAAAATGAATGAATATTAACCATTGTGACAAAATAATTTCTGAGACAAAATGGCTGAAAATTGAATATATGCATCATGGGGATGATTGGAACATTTCAAATGGGGATGAATGGGACTGCTTCAATCATCCCTAGAGGATGCTGAAGTTTTTTTTTTATTAACTAAATAATATTATATAAGTTGATAAATTAATTATTTATCTTAATTATTCTTTTGACATTTCCTCCTCATTGTAACCACCGTCGTCTTCAGCCATTGGATGTTTCTGTTTATTGGCCTTTAAAGGCAAAGCTGAGATCAGTCCAAGATGATTGGCTGACAAATGATCTTGGAGAGCATATTACAATTTATAAACTCTCAGCTTTTGCCAAGGAGGCATTTTTGTTAGCTTTTAGTTCTAGCAACATAAACATCATCAGCGGTTTTAGGAAAACTGTCATTTTCCTTTTTAACAGCAATATATTCACTGAAACTAATTTTATACCAACTTATGCGATTGAAAGACCACATTTAGAAAATGTTAGACAGACCACATTTATTGTGTTACTGATATTTGCACATCCGTGCAACTTTAACTTTGTAATTCATTAAAATTTCAGCTAAAATATATAATATAAATTACAGTTTTTTAATGCATAATTAACTGTGTTTTCACTTCTTAGATTACTAACACTGATATATATAATAGCCAAATAAGATCATATATTACAAATATAATTACATATAAGTGTATAATTATAAATTTTAATTTGGTATCATCGAATACAGAAAAGAAAATATTTGTGTCCCATACATCCCTGCTGTGGGGAGAGAGGAACTTTTTTCAATTTTCATAATATATTTCTGTATAATAATAATCTTGAACAAAATTGTGCATAAGATGTAGACAAACACCTAATGTATGAAATGCGATATATAATATTAATAATAACTACAATAAAATATTTAAAATAAATATTTTTGTGAAAATGTCCCATTGATCCGCTTCTCCCCTAATTCATTTCACTGAAATAATAACTATGATTTTTTTACATTGTCTTGTATTGGATATTTGCGCATAATATAATTTTAATGTAACAGAATTCTAATTAATTGTTTGTAAAAGTGTATTCAAACTTAATTTCGTAAAATAAAAATAATATCTATAATATGAAAATCTGCACATAAAATAAACTTTGTATTTATGCATTTTTGCATAAGATTGCAACAGCTATTTCACCAATATCTGAATATTAATAAAACTAGTTATAGTACGAACGCACCTCATTTGTCATGTTTAAAGTACAATTTCCAAATTGTTTACGTTTTTCAGTTATAATAAATGAGAACATTTAATATGTCACAATGTCGATATGTCACAATTTTTTAAATCAGTTATTTCTACTTCTAAAAAGCATTTTTTAAGAGTTAAAAATACTGTATAAATATTTCTGCTTAAAAATTTCGGAGCGTTATAAAAATAAAATTTATATAAAAATGTTTTATTTGAAAGCAAAGGAAGATAAAAAGTGTAAAATTTAGAAGAATTGTGCTTTAAACAACTATTTATCGAATTTTACTTAATTTTAACATCAACGCTAATTTACAAGTAAAAAATGCACTTTTTCCAAACGTCCACTCTTTGATAATAAATGGCAGTTTTTTTGTGAAAAATTAAATACGAAACGGATTTTAATAAGGCATGTGTCCGGCCCCACTTGTAATGTATTTGTGGCATCGACTTTTTACACTGTGAATTAAGTTGTCGGACACTGGAATGGGAAACAACGCCCATACATGAAGCAACGATTGGTCCCTCTCTTTTAACGACTTCGGAGGAGGACTTACGTCAACCACCTCTCAGCTAAGATAATCTAAAAGATGCTCTATAAGGCCCGATGATTGAGCTGGCCATTCCATTTGCTCCAAACCTTGATCCTCAAGATATTCATCAACGACTCTAGCTCAATACGATTGGGAATTATTAAGATTAATTCATCACCAATAGCACCACCATACGATGTGACAAACGGAGCAAGGATCTCGTCCCGATATTTCACTGCAATCTGAGTTCTTCCATAGCACACATGGAGGTTACTGTTACCACCACAGAGATTTCAGTCCAAACCAACATTCCACTTGCTCTATAACTGTGTCTTTAAACAATGTTAAATAAGGAAAGGGCATGTTTACAAACAAACAGTTCCATCAACCAATCTACCACTGCATTTGTGTCGCAGCTATCATTGCAGGAAACGTCATGGCGACGTAGGCCAATCATATCATAGACCGGTTTAACATAGACCAATCAAATCCCTCCATCTCATGTGTACTGTAGGAGCCGTAAAGAACGAACAGGTTTTTCTCCCAAACCAACAGTAGTTTAACCAACAGTGACGTCAGTTGCCCTTTCCTTATAGGTAGAATCTGATGCCTTGTTCTCTCCAAATCAGCACACAAACTGAATCACTCTGTAAAGCAAACCGGGACTCGTCTCTGAATAGTACAAAAGCCCATTGTTGTCTGCTACAGTTAACATGTTCTCTTGGTCAACATGAACGGGCACTTCTGTGTTGTCGTTTAAGATGGACACATACAAAGTGTCGTCTTGAATAGAATTCTTAATTGTGAAGACGTCTGTCCACCGTAGTAGCAAATATTGTCATGTTTGTTGCGTTAAGATGATTTGAAATGAGTTGAACCGCAGTAGGTTCCTCCTCCTTCAGGCCAAAAGAGCTATGAAGTGATCTTATATATGCAGGAGATTATAACACGTGAATGGTCTGGAAAAATTATTCTTGATACCGAATTTTCGGATTCAAATTGATCCCAGAGTCTTTGTACCGCACTTACGAGACACATTAAGACGTTTAGAAGCACTAACTTGTGATAACCCCATTTTCATCTATCGGATTGCCCACCATAATTACGAATCAGGTAAACGACATCTCCTAGATATGAAAAACACCCTTTTAGCACCAACAATTCATGATCAACAAGCATAAAAAATATTCCATACAAATTACAAAATTGAGATATTCGCAGTTTCCCCTTGACTGTCATATAAATGCCCAATTATTTCAAAAAAAATAGAGATGGGTATAAATATTTTGAAATACTTTATTGAAGTTGCTTATGATCATTCATATAAAAATATTTTTTACCTTTATTATCATTCTTTTAATAGTAAGCGTCAAAAAGCTGGTTGTACCTCAACTTTTGGAGGCCAGTGTATATATATACATTTGATAGGAAAGGAAAATTATCATTGCTTTGTCTTACACTATAAAAATTTCGGTGCAAAATTACGGCACATGTTCTGGCAACAATGTGGATCAATAACAAAATTTAAAATTTATCGCGATAAACCAAAGTATTTTTACTCCATCCTAGTCTAACTTACTCTATAATATTTATTTCCTCCGTTTATTAAAATATTTTAACTCTATGTATTCCGAAAAAATCTCGTATCTAAATTCAATATTTCAATGGCTGCTAATTAGTTCAATAAATCGCGTCTTTATCTTTAAATTATAAAAGTCCCTAATATTCATACTTTAAAAAAACCCGCATAATTCCCTTTTAATTTTCTAAATTCCTAAAAAGACTGTATTTATTTTAATCAGTTCCGATATTAAAAGTAATTCGCCAGATCATAAAATCTTTTTCTTATATTAAAATGTAAAAGCATTTATTCTAATCCCATTCTGGCTATGTTCCAAATTCGATAAACCATCTCTCTTTTTCTTTTTTTTTCTTTCCCTAAAAGTCAAAATCATTCCATATTCTCGAACCAATTAACTAACGATAATCAATTAATCTAAAACACTCTGGGTCATAGCTAAATCATCGAACATCATGGAACTTTCGAGAATTTTCTTTCGCGCCAAAAATTAGCGGAAACCATTTTATTACCATATTCTGGAGCCAGCGCAAAGAATCCCGGTTAGATCCCAGCTCACGATTGGCGCACGTGACCATGTATTCCTACTCTTACTGAAAGAATATATCGTCGCCTTTTCCGTTTCGGAGAGCATTCTATTCGGAGATCCGAAGATGTGATGCACTGATGAAAGCTAGACGTATTCGTATAAGAACAGTCGAATAGAGAGACGCTAGTTCGAAGTTTGATTTGTTAGGTTAATGATGGAATCTCTGTCTGGTATTGGCGTGGAGTCCAGTATGTTTTTTCTTATATGCCTGCGGAATGTTTATTTTAAATAAATGGCCATCGTGCTCTGCTGTAGTGGGAGCCGTGATTGAAACGAAAAGAGGACTCGAGTGAAAGCAGATTCTTCCCTGATGTCAATTTAAGCTTCAGAATAAAAGCTTCTGTGTTCTTGAATGAGATGCTTAATTATGATTACGTACACACGCCATCTAATGTGGAGTGCTGGAATTTCCTCTTCGGTTGATTATGTGAAAAGAGCCCATCTTATTTTCAAAAAAACATTTATTAAAAAATGTTACTACTCAAGCAACTCGGCCTTAAAAATCACCACATATACATTTGATAGGAAAGGAAAATTATCATTGAAAACAAGCTTTGTCTTACACTATAAAAATTTCGGTGCAAAATTACGGCACATGTTCTGGCAACAATGTGGCCTTTATATGTATCGTAATTCAGATAAACATTACATGTACCGTAAATTATTTTAACAACGCACATGTATCGTGAAAAGAAGTTTATATACCGTAAATACTATATAATGCCATTTGATATCGGTATATATACTGTATGTTAATTACACGGTACGTGGACTATTGGAGCATTAGAAATTAGTATATGAACATTAGTATACTTAATAACCCTGAATAAAAACTTTCGGAGAATAGAAAACCCCTCAGGAGTGCAGCATAAGGTAGTCCGAGAGCTAGCAGGTAATTTGGAGCAGGTACTTAATAAAAGCTGAAAGATAGTAGCATAGTATTTTTACTTTAACTCATTATGAAATCATTGATCTGGCAACTAGGTGGTGGTGGATTCGGGACTTATGCAAGTCGCAACTTGCAATCTTTGGATGAAAAAAAAAACGTTCTTGATAAAAACTACAAATTATATATATATAAATACATGCTTTTTGGAATGTTAAAAAATAATTGGCAGACGAATCTGCTGGTACTAAATACCTGGCAGACGTCTTCAGAGTTGTTAAAAAATAATTTAGAAAAAGGTTTTTGATAACATAGTTACAAAAAATATGTATATTATTTTAAAAACGCTTTTATTATTATTATTAAAAAATCAGTTTTTAATTTTAAATAAAACGAAAAAGTGCGCAAAAGAAATGAGGACGCCCTCAAGCGGAGAAGATAATAAAAAAGAAAACTGCCCAGTTAAACTGAGGGCATTGAGCTCACAGGCTATTCACACTAATTGTATGTTACACTCTTATGTCAAAGAATAATGCCCATCGAAAAATAATGAAGTCGACAATATATTAAGGGGAATCATCCCCCCCTTATAATTAACCAATGAACGCCCAAAACTAATCACGGAAACGTATTATTACAATGAACTTATATACAAAATTTGCAGCAAATCGGATAATTCTGCATGAAAAACCCATTTATCTTAATTAAGGGGGATTAGACGATCGTTACCCCCTTTATACTTAACCAATGAACTTCCAAATCTAATCAGGTAAGCGCCTTACCACAATGAACCTATATACAAAATTTGAAGAAAATCGGATAATTCTGCGTGAAAAATCCATTTATCTAAATTAAGGGGGAGTATTAGCTCCCCATTACACCCTTTATACTTAACCAATGAACGCCCAAAACTCATCAGGAAAGCTCCTTACCAAAATGAACCTATATACAAAATTTGAAGAAAATCGGATAAGTCTGCAAGGAAAACCCATTTATGTAAATTAGGGGGGGGTGCATTAGCCCCCCTTTTCCCCTTTATACTTAACCAATGAACCCCCAAAAATAATCAGAGAAGCGCTTTATCACAATGAGCCTATATACAAAATTTGAAGAAAAACGGATAATTCTGCATGAAAAACCCATTTATGCAAATTAAGAGGGAGTTAGCCCCATTTTCCCCTTTTATACTTAACCAATGAACTCCTAAAACTAATCAGGGAAGCGCCTTATTAGAATGAACCTATAAACAAAATTGGAAGCAAAACGGATATTTCTATCACGAGTTATCGCGTTACGTACATACATACGTACATACATACATACATACAGAACGGGCGGGCACATTAGCTCTCAGGCTTTGATAGCCTGTGAGCTAAAATCTGTAATAAATGGAGAAAAAATATGCATAATCAAATACATAGGATGCAAAAGGAAACCAGATACCTGTAAAATAATAAAAAGATAGAGGAAGCGTCCCCTAGTAGAGAAATTTGGAACTAAAATGAATTGTAGGAGGAAATGATGACCAATGAAATGGTGAAAGTTTCATGAAAATCAGATAATTAGAAGGCAAGAAAGCTAAGAAAAAAACTATACGTATTGTAACAAAAGCGCCACATGGTGATGGGCTAAAAATCTGCTAAAGCTTGTAAAAGTTATTCAAATGAAAGAGAAATTTAGAAATAGATAGGACATAGGCCCAGGAGCCTAAAATTGTAAAAACCCTAAATAGAAAAACAATAAAGAGGAACAGAGGAGAGAAATTGAAAATGACTGGTAAAAGTCCTCAATATCTCAGAAACTACAATCAGGTTTTTACCAGTCATTTTCAATTTTTCTCCTCTTGCCCTCTTTATATTGTTTTTCATATTTTTAAGATCTTTATTTTTTGCTGTCATATTTTTAAGAGCAAACAGTTATTTTGCGGCATAAATGCTGTGTACAATTAAATTGGTATATATACTGTAATTTTAAGCTTAATGTACCACAAAAATACTGGACTCATGCCATAAAAAATGAAAATGATGCAAATACAGTAAAATTACTGTACATAAACGAAATTTTACTAGATTGTTATGATGTATTAATTAGAATTTTGAATTTGCTTCCCGTATTAGTTTTTAGAGTTTGTACATCGAATATAAGTAGGTTAGACTAAACAAGTTTAGCCTTCGGTAGAATTATCTGATTGGCGTAAAATTTTGTATATCTATTTATTAAAGAATTAGGAATAGGAAGTATCCTTAGATGTGGGAGTATAATGCAAGATTAATATAAAGAGCCTGTAAGTTAACATTTCAGAAAAATCATAAATTTGATGTAAATAGGATATTAAGTCAAATGCAAATACAGATTTGAAATAATGAATGTTAATTACCTATGCTTGCTATTATTTCACGTATGGGGTATCTATCCCTATCAAGTGGGGTGTCTAACCTTGAGGACCGGGATAGATGGCCAAAATCATTGATTAAGTTTTTTGATAAAAACAAGTAATATTTTTTATGATGTTCTACATAAAATTTGGAGTAGATAGGTTACATGTGCACTACAAAAATCTTTTCTATAAAAAAACAGAAACGAAAAATCAGGCGTCAAGCATAGATTATGTAACACTTTCCAACGCTTCCAAAATAATTTTACAAATCATTACCGTTTAATAAGCTGAAAGATAACATCTAAGTAAACAATTTGGAAAACGCATAACATATTTAAAAATATAATTTCAGAAATTTCCAACATATATTTCGAACCTATACAATATTCGGAAAAATATCCGAATACTTTTATTCAGCCCTGTATATGATCTATAGATTTGTATATATACTTCATAGGATGCTAAATTTTACTTTAGCGTAGCAAAGTTTAAAATTCTCCTTCTGGAGTTTCTGTCAATAAACGGAAATGTGTTCGCAAACTTTTGTGCTGCCATGTATATGATCTACAGAATTTATACACACCAAGTAATAGACAAAAAGTGAGTTAAATTTAAAATCGCGTTCAGCAACTTAAAACGCACTTCCAGGAATTATTGTTAACAGACAGTAGAGAATTCTTTTGTGTGTCCCTGTAAATGAACAATGACTGCTATACACACAATATTCTGTAATAAACCTCTTGTAATGCATCTTAGTGATATATGTATAAACTTCAATGCGTTTAAAATAGTGAAACATTATTTAATTAAACCGTATACGATTTTTATCCATAGACATAATTTAACGGATTTCTTTTGACTGTCCCTGTAAAGTAACTATAAGTGCTATGCACACCCTATTCCATATTAAGCTTCTTGTAATGCACCTTAGTGATATATATCAATTACAATGTGTTTGAAATTGTGTAACATCATTAAAATAAACCGAAAATGATTCCCCCCCCCCCCATAGACCGTAATGTAACGGAATTCTTTTGAGTGTCCCTGTAAAAAAACTATAAGTGATACACACTTCAGTTGAAATAGGGAACATGCTATAGTTAACGACAATAACATATAAAAATTGCAGGGCAATCCGAGCATACTTACGAGAGTTAGAGCACGGACAGACGGCATACGGCCAGCACTGAAATAATTGGGTACTCAAAATTGAGTAAAAAGTACTCAATTTTGAATACGTCACATACTCAAAATAGCTCCGATCCAAATGTACTCAAAATTGAGAAACACATGTACTCATTTTTGATCCCATGGATGTATTCAAATATGAACTGCTATGTACTCATTTTTGATCCCATGCATGTATTCAAATTTAGAAATTTTTATGTCGTTAAAATAAAATTTATAGGATTAAAAAAAAAAGTTACTTCGAGAGGACAACCTTATAAGGGATACATACATTTCTGCTCATTTTTTTCATTCCTGCGTGAGTTTATAGTAATTAACCAACCTTTGCCATGAGAGGAATCGAACCCGTGATGTCCTGAGTACTAACCTGACGACTCAGACCAACGCGCCATGAGTGGTCACGGTTCTTTCTCAAATGTTGTTAGTTATTTTATTATGCAAAAACTTGCGGTTTCATCTGTAGATGGATTTTTTCCAGTTCCAATATATAATCTTTTCATAATTTTCAATATTTTGCTGTATAATTTGGTGCCTTATAACAGATAAATTTCAATTTATTATGTATTATATGCGTAAAACATTGCATTACGAATACTGATTGCTTCTTTTTGCAACAGTACCAACATTTTCTTTATTCGAACATATACTTTTTTTAAATTATTTGCCTGATTATCTATTTATCAACTCTAATAAAAACAACAATTATATTAATCAGACGTGTTTATTACATGCTATTAAAATATATTTTTTAATGTCTTATTTAAAAAAAAAATATGTAAAATTTTTTTCTTATAATAAATTAAATGATTATATTTCAGCTATGCTGAGAGCTTTTGCTTACGGTTCGGTTAAACAAAATAGTTTTTAAAAAAAAACGATTTTTAGAGACAAATTTGAAATTAATGACCTTGGGATAGGTAGGTTTAAATCTGGACTTATTGATTTAATTTAAATTAAATTAGTTTAATTTATAAAAATATAAGCTAAAAAAATAAATTAAAAACGTTATAAAGTTAAAAACTTTATTTTTACAAAAGTAAAGAAAAAATAGTAACTAATTTTATAAATTTAAGGTGAAAATTATAAACTTTGTAAAATTATAATTTATAAAATAATAAATTTTAGCGTAATTCATAAATTTGTAAGCCAAATCAGTTTAGTTTAATACCAATTTCATAGCTATAATTTGCAAAGATATTATGTTATGAAACTTTTAAATAACACAATATTGCCTCACGTTAAAAAAGTTAAAATAAATTTTAAAAAAATTAGTGGAAAAAAATAATAATAATTTTGAAGTACTATCAAGAAACAAAAAAAAAGCAGATGTGTAAAATGTGAGGAAAAAAAAAGAGTAGTAAATGTGTTGTAGTGGATCCACATTGATGAAAATCCCAAACAACCAGATCCACTTTTCATTTCTCTTATTCTTCGTTTTTCCTTAAAATAATAGCTTTTTAGGCTCCGAAATTTCGTCATTACACATTCTGAAATATACAAGTATGTTGGGTTTGATCATATGTTCATTTTTCATCCAAAAATACTCATTTCGAAATGAGTACATGAACTTACTCATTTTTGAGAATGCACATGTTTATTTTTGATTCAAAAATACTCATTTCGAAATGAGTACATGGACTTACTCATTTTTGAATATTTCATTTTTTTCAGTGAGACAAACCGAATAGTCTAAGAGCTAGCAACGTTTTCGTCACATGATTTTAGCATGGCTCATTTTTCTATATATTCTCCGTCTTTATTGTGTAGTACGAATGCTGCTGGTGGAAGTGGTTGCGTTTACCTGTGGGGGGAGGGGCAATGCAGGTAAAAAAGTGACAAAATTACGTCATTTTAGCATGGATTTTGTTTATAAAACTTGAATCTGCTAACTATTTTTGATATTAAGTTATTAGTCTGGCACCGTTTTAACGTTGCCAACACCGTGCCAGACCCTCATTTATAGGCAAAATGAGGTGTCAAATTCACGTCATTTTAGCATAGCTTAAATTTTAGTATGTTATACTTTGGCTATCAGATAAGCCATAATTAATTTGCCAGACCGAAATTCGGATGCTAAATTACTGCCAGACGCCGATTTAAATCTGGCAGAG
Source organism: Maratus michaelseni (assembly GCA_963931845.1). Taxonomy (NCBI): domain Eukaryota; kingdom Metazoa; phylum Arthropoda; class Arachnida; order Araneae; family Salticidae; genus Maratus; species Maratus michaelseni. The sequence continues at coordinate 422,645,357 of OZ007586.1, forward strand.
AAAGCACCTATTATGAGAGTTTGCAGCTTTTGTAGTGCTTTGGCTACTTTCAATACACAATAAAGCCGTAATTGTTGCCAAAGCAACGATCTTTGCTTTAGATAAAAGTATCTATCTCTCTCTCTCTATATATATATATATATGTATGAATAGCCGCCCGTCCCGACTTCGCGTGGGTGCACAATGTGTCGACTACAATGCAGGGTAGGTGGTAGGTAATTAAACATTATTATAAATAATATTCTAAAATAATTCTAAATAGGATAGAAGTGGAGGTGAGAAAAACTGCAGTACTTACAAATTTTAAACTTTAAATAAAAGCTTGTAAAAATGTGATAAGTAATGTTTTTCTATTTATGTACATAATGACAATAATAAATTAATTTTAATATAGCAGATCCACCAGGCTTCTCCCGAGTTAACCTTGGCCTACCATGTAACATAAGTAAAAATTCAATATTCTAAAAATACGCCGATCACAATAACGCATCCGCGTCCATAAACCGTCAAAATGACATTCAGAAAAAACATATGTTATTTTAACGCAATCATGCTAAATCCCTCAGCTTTATAATTGATTAAATGAATTTCTTTTAAAAAATGTCTTACGCAAAATATCTAATAAAAAATCAGCAGTAGTTGTCTTATTCGTCTAATCTTCCATAATCGAGTTCATATCCTTTGTTTAACCCCCTTAGAGGGTGAATTTCTAAAATTGCTTTAAACACGTGTTTAACTATTATTCTTTAGTAGAATTATTATCCTAAATTTCATGCTCCTACCTGAAACTGCTGCTGAGATACGGTGAAATGACCTAAAACGTTTGACAATCCATTTAACCCCTTTAGTAGTTGAATTTCTAAAATCGCTGAAATACGTGTTTAACTATTTTTTTAGTAGATTTGTTATCCTGAATTTTGTGCTCCTATCTAAAACTGCTGCTGAGATATGGTGAAATGACCTAAAACGTTCGAACTTGCATTTAACCCCGTTAGTGAATTAACTTTTTTTAATATTCTCTCTTAACTTTTAAATAATTTAGTAAATATTTTCTCTTAATTATCTGAATAAACTTATATAACCTTATTTGACGGTCTGGCTGGCAGAAGATTTTGTGTTAACTTGTGAGAGCAGGTGAAAAAATCACAACATTAAATTTTGATAACATGAGTTTTGTTTATAACATTTGTTTCTGCAAACTATTTGTGATATTAAGCCATTAATGCCAGACAGTTTCAACGTTTTAAAGACCGTGCCAGACTCTGATTTATAAGTAAAAAATAAATCATCTACACGTCAAACACGTCATCTACACACAGTTCAAATTTAAATATGTTATTCTTTGGGTATCAGACAAACCATAATTAATTAGCCAGACACCAATTCCGTTGCTAAATTAATGCTAACATCTAGAAAGAAGTAAGCAAGCAATAAAATTAAGTATGAAAATACGTCGTAGTTGATAATAATAAATAATTAAAAATAATATAATAATAGGCATAAATTAGCAATAACAGGTCAGCGAACTGTAGCGAACAGGTAAACGAAAGAAAAAGTGAATACATTCCATTTTGAGTTTTCAAAAAATATATTATAATGAAAAGTAAGTGCTATACATAAGTGCTATATATAATAATGAAAAATAAGTGCTATATATAATAATAAAAAAAAGTGCTGAATATAATGAAAAATAAGTGCTAAAAAGTACATTAACTTAAAATATTATTTCAAAATTATTTCGCCTTGTGCATTTTCAAGGTCTTCATCTTCATCACTGCTGTCATATTATAAGAATTATTATCATCTTTATCATCATTAACATTGCCTATTTCTTTCTAACCACTATAAGTTTATTTAGAAAATTAAGAGAAAAAAATATATGTTGTATAGTTTAAAATTAACAGCGAATATTAATAAAGATTAATTATAATATTACTTAAAAATTAAGACAGAATTTAAATAAATGGTTGACAATTTACGGTGGAGTTTCAGTTTTGCTCTTTTTTCGCTCCTTTGGCGATTTTATACATCTCTATACTTATAAAAGAGCATGTCCTCATGACTCAGAATCAACGCCGAGTCTCAACCGCTGCTCCTAGGACTACGAAATTTGGAAGATATGTACCCACTAAGAAAGTATTTTTGAAAATTCAGCCCTACGGGGGTTAAATGGGAGGTTCGAAAGATTTAGGTCATTTCTCCATATCTCTGCAGCAGTTTTACGTAGGAGTATGACATTCAGGATAACAAATCTACTAAAAAAAAAGTTAAATATTTATTTCATGGATTTTAGAAATTCAATCACTAAGGGAGTTAAATAGGGGTGGTTGAGAGTTTAGGTCATTTCCCCGCCATATCTGAAAAGCTGTTTTAGATAGGAGTGTGAAATTCAGCATACCAATTCTACTAAAAAAAGAGTTAAACATATATTTCAGCGATTTTGGAACAAGCGATTTTAGAACAAGCGATTTTAGAGCCAGCGATTTTAGAGCCAACATCGACTATGAACTCGGTTATGAAAGACTAAGCGAATAAGACATCTATTGCTAATTTTTTTTTAGATATTTTGCGTGGCAGTTTTCAAATCACAAATATATGTACTTTTATAGAAAGCAACAATCGTTGCTTTGGCGACAATCACGGCTTGGCTGTGTATTGATAGTAAGCCACACGAAGTCGGGGACGGGCGGCTATTCATATATATATATATATATATATATATATATAGAGAGAGAGAGAGAGAGAGAGAGAGAGATTTTTATCTAAAGCAAGGATCGTTGCTTTGGCAACAATTACGGCTTTATTGTGTATTGAAAGTAGACAAAGCACTACAAAAGCTGCAAACTCTCATAATAGGCGCTTTCTCTACCAGATTTAAATCTGCGTCTGGCAGTAATTTAGCAACCGAATTTCGGTCTGGCAAATTAATTATGGCTTATCTGATAGCCAAAGTATAACATACTAAAATTTCAGCTATGCTAAAATGACGTGAATTTGACACCTCATTTTGCCTATAAATGAGGGTCTGGCACGGTGTTGGCAACGTTAAAACGGTGCCAGACTAATAACTTAATATCACAAATAGTTAGCAGATTCAAGTTTTATAAGCAAAATTCATGCTAAAATGACGTAATTTTGTCCCTTTTTTACCTGCATTTCCCCTCCCCCCACAGGTAAACGCAACCACTTTCACCAGCCAGACCGGCTGCATTCGTACTACACAATAAAGACGGAGAATATATAGAATAAAAGAAAACTGCCCAGTTAAACTGACGGCATTGAGCTCACAGGCTATTCACACTAACTGTAAATTATATTCTTATTTCAAAGAATTTGAAATGAGCCCTCGAAAAATGAAGAAATCGACAATATATTAAGAGGGGGGAACCATCCCCGTTTCTCCTTCTTATAATTAACCAATGAACCCATAAAACTAATCAGAGAAGCGCCTTACCACAATGAACCTACATACAAAATTTGAAAAAATCGGATAATTCTGCATGAAAAATCCATTTATCTAAATTAAGGTGGGGCATTAGCCCCCCGTCCCCCTTTATACTTAACCAAAGAACCCCCAAAACTAATCAGAGAAGCGCCTTATCACAATGAACATATATATATAATTTGAAGAAAATCGGATAATTCTGCTTAAAAAACCCATTTATCTATATCAAGGGGGGTTAGTCCCCCCCGTTCCCCCCTTTATACTTTACCAGTGAACCCCCAAAACTAATCAGGGAAGTGCCTTACCACAATGAGCCTATATACAAAATTTGGAGTAAATTGGATAATTCTGCATGAAAAACCCATTTATCAAAATTAAGGGGGGGGGGGGGGGTAGCCCCCGTTTCCCTCCTTTACACTTCACCAATGAACCCCCAAAACTAATCAGGGAAGCCCCTTACCACAATGAGCCCATATAGAAAGTTTGAAGAAAATCGGATAACTCTGCATGAAAAAAATCATTTATCTAAAACAAGGGGGGAGGATTAACCCCCCCGTTACCCCCTTTATACTTAACCTATGAACCCCCAAAACTAATCAGGAAAGAACCTTATCACAATGAACCTATATACAAAATTTGAAGAAAATCGGATAACTCTGCATGAAAAAAATAATTTATCTAAAATAAGGGGGGAGGATTAACCCCCCCGTTACCCCCTTTATACTTAACCTATGAACCCCCAAAACTAATCAGGAAAGAACCTTATCACAATGAACCTATATACAAAATTTGAAGAAAATTGGATAATTCTGCATGAAAAAACCATTTATCCAAATTAAGGGGTGTTAGCCCCCCGTCCCCCCCCCCTTTATAGTTAACCAATCAATCCCCAAAACTAATCAGGGAAGCGCCTTATCACAAGGAACCTATAAACAAAAGTGGAAGAAAATCGGATAACTCTGCATGAAAAATTCATTTATCTAAATTAAGGGGGAGGATTCCCCCCCCCGTTAGCCCCTTTATACTTAACCTATGAACCCCCAAAACTAATCAGGAAAGAACCTTATCACAATTAACCTATATACAAAATTTGAAGAAAATTGGACAATTCTGCATGAAAAAACCATTTATCTTAATTAAGGGGGTTAGCCCCCCCGTTCCCCCCTTTATAGTTAAACAATCAATCCCCAAAACTAATCAGGGAAGCGCCTTATCACAAGGAACCTATAAACAAAATTGGAAGCAAAACGGTTATTTCTGTCAAGAGTTATCGCGTTACGTACGTACATACGTACATACATACATACATACATACATACATACATACATACATACAGAACGGGCGGGCACATAAGCTCTCAGGCTTTGATAGCCTGTGAGCTAAAAATGAGCCTTGCTAAAATCACGTGTTTTCTGACGTTGCTAGTTCTTAGACTAGAAGTCATAAACACTTTTCAACTAGGTTGGAAAGTGTTAATAAAAATGAAGGGAGTCTTAAGTAGGGCAACTATCCCGGATTTACCCTACCATCAAAGGATCAGGGATTGAATTTTTACGTTTATTTTAATAACATTCCAACGTTGACAGAAAACGACAGCAACCTAGTTATTACGGATATACATAAGGATGAAATGAAAAATAAGATAAACTGAAATTCCTGAAGAAGAAAGCTTTTCGAGTAAAATAAAAGAGTTATGCGAACTTAAAAGTCACGAATAATAAAGGTAATTTTCCACATACCTTTTGTTAGTAAAAAAAGAGATAAACAGTCAGAAATGACTTTAATAATATGTATGATATTGGTGCAGAGAATCATTAGTTGATAGAGAATAATGTACGTGCCTTAGTTTCTTTATGCAAACAATGGCGAAAACAAATAACCACACATAACAATTTAGAAAGGGTCAAGTTATATGCTGCTGGGCTTTTGATCCCGGACTCACAAGTAAGTAAAATATTTTAAAAATTCTAATTTTAATCGAAAACAACAAGAAGACAACAGCACAATAGGATATATCATTTTACTTTGAGTGATTGTAAAAATAAGTTCTAGGAATTTACACGGATCAAATGCCCAGCAGCATATAATTGACGCTTTCTAAGTTGTTATGTGTGATTATTTGTTTTCGCCATTGCATTTGTAAAATTGCCGAATTTTAATTATTACACTAAAATCTTAAAGTGGGCTATAAAATTTTTTTCTGAAATTGAAAATAAAATAAAATTCATAGAAAAAAGATATTACTAATACATAAGATACTAGTAGATCTACTTGTGGACAAAGAATGGTTGAATGCGTTTTAGTTTTCTACATTACATAAAAATATGTAAAAAATGACATCCCACAGCATTTTGCAAAGGGGTAAAAATAATTGATTTTTAGATATGTCTTAAAATTCTCGCTCACGAATTTTTTTTCACGAATTATTCTTTATACTGACATGATTAAAATGCTATTCCAGATTGTGTAAAAATTTATTTTATATGTGAAGCTTAGATGTTTAAGAGAAGTAATTCAAAATAAAACATAATAAGAAACCATTTAAAACACTGTTGTTTTTGTTATTAAAGTTAGGAACCTGATATGGGTTCATGTGAGCCAGGTGGTTATTTCAAAACAACTCATTTTCTGTAGTATAGCTTTTGATATGCGATTTACTAAACGTTAAAAACACGTCGAAAATCCACATTTAAATCGAGAGAAAAACAGTAGATTAATAGTTTATGGTATCTCCATATTCAGGGTGGTAAAATTAGCTATAGAACTTCATATTGCTGATAAATTCCACGAAATTTATTATTTGTTCTGAGAATTTAAGCAGAATGTTAATGGAATTTAAGTCCCATAAAATGTGGAATGTATTGTTACATAAAAGTTACGCAATGTTAAGATTGTTTGTGACACAAATCTCGAAAAAAAAGTCACATTTTTATATTTTATTAAACTTAATACTCTAGAGCTTTTAGAATAAAATGAAGCAAACCTAATTAAAGCATTTTCTCTAAGGAATGTTATATGTGATTCATCTTTTTATACATTATAATAACTTTTCGATGTTTTAAATGGTTATAATTTTTCCAAAATATTAGTAAGATGCACCCTTAAAAAACTCTTAATAAAAACCGTTTTTGTAACAACTGCATCCATTAAAATAATACAACTGCATCCATTCAATAATAGATGAAATAATAATAAAAAAAACTTAATGTTCAGTAGTTTTAGTTTGAATCGTATTAAAATTTAATATTTAGTTTCAAACTCAAAACTGATGATAAAATTAACGAAAGAAAACTTCTTTAAACTGCACATGTTTTGAGTTAACACTGAATATATGAAATTAATTACATATTGTGAGGAATAACTTCTGTAACAAATATATTTGAAGATGTACACGACAGTTTTTATGAGATTTTTATGCATTGATAACAGAATGAAAATTAACAGATTGGGCTGGAATTTAACATAGTTTAAAATACGCATATGTACATCAGATTGCGAAATGTATCATAATTCATGCGTAAAGTGAGCCAATTTTATCTCAAACGGCGCTTTAAAATTTTCTTCCGCACACGGCAAAAAATCCAAATGCTGAATCTGTATATGCAGAGTGTCCCAATAACATTGACCTCGCGGCTTTCATTACAAAGTTACGTAAAAAAAGTTTGAGAATTTTATGAAATCGATTAAAAATTTCAGGGGATTAAATTTCAAGAAATACAAAATTTAAATTTTTATACGGTCCCCGTACAAACAAATTTCCAATTAGTAAATGTGTCCCATACACTAATAAGGTAATGTACAAAATTTCAGTATTTTATCAAAAAAGTAGCAGAGATAAGAAAATACATAAATGATGATTTAAACCACTTTTCGATGCATGGATATGAGTTCGCAAAGGGGAAAAATCATGTCGGATGATCACGTTTCAGGGGTCGTACCCAAATTATGAAAGACAATGATTGCATAAATAAATAACTGGCTGTAAACTTTTACATTTTAATTTGTGATTAACCACTGAACAACTTCGTTTAAACATATTTCTGCGACTTTTTATGATAAAATGCTGAAATTTTGTACAAGACCTTATTATAGTATGGGGAACGTTTTACAGATCAAAAATTGTACAAATGTTTAAATTTTCAAATTCAAGATCCTGCGCTTTGCTAAGTTCCGAATGTTTATCTTTGTATCCACAATTTGTTTATAGTCGGTTTTTAAAATTGATTTAGATCTGTCTATATAGATAAATGTTAGCATATGGGTGGGATTTTTAATTCAAAAATCTACCCCTTTTTCCGAAGAATAACATATTCCTTATTTAATGATGGATTAAATAAAGCTAATATAACCATTCGAAAATAGTGATAGCTTTCTGAGTGAAAGATCCACATATACTTTCTTGTAATTCTCATCTCTAAGACTGCAGTTACTGCGAGTGTTCGTGCAAAGTATATTTTCATCATCCATGTTCGATTAACTGAATTTGACACAGGTAAAATGTAAAATGCTTGTCAAGCCACAGATAAATTGTGACCACGTGTTTGACATGCCTGCTCTACTTTTATTGCTGCTGATGGTGTTGACTCTAATTTTTGGGTTTCGGATTTGGACTTCGGACTGGGATTTGGTTCTTGTGACTCGGGATCGGCCATACCCAGTTTTTCAGAAGTAAGAGTATTATTTTATTACAGATAAAAATTAATCGAAGGGGGCAACCGTAATACTTACCCATCATGGATATGCATAATATAAAATATGAAAATAAAACATGTGTAAATTACTTGTAAAATGCATTGCAATTCGAATAAAATCGTGGCTTGATGACGTCATAAAATTTAAATGTTCTATTACTGAAATGCGTAAAAGAAACATCCTTATAACTAAAAAATGTTAGTCATATTAACTAACGGTTTATTGCGTTGGATTCAGCGTCTCATTTCCAATTAAAATATATCTTTGAATTGAAATTTGGATGAAGTAAAGGGTCATGAAAAATAGAAGAGTGTTGAAAATATTATTACAAATATCTCGGTAACTCCTTGTTCGATCAACTTCATTCTTTATGCAAAATTTGTTTTTTTATTGTCTTTTATATTCACTCCTTAAAATAAACAATTTCGAAAATTTGTATATATCTTTTATCAGAACGAATATTTCGAGAATCCGAAAAAAATAGTTCCGGATAACCGAAGTTATTGAAATTCAATAAGCTTCTACCCATTATTACATACTAAGTACATACCAAATTTCAAGTCTCTATCTCAATTTGTTCGGGAGATAGAGCGTTTACAGACACAGACACACAGACAGACGGACAGCAATTTTTTTTTCTAAAAATATGTTTTCCGGAATCTCCAGTGCCTGAAACGTGTAAATCCGTCATTTTTTTTTTTTTTTTTTTTTTTTTTAGATTTTCAAAACATTTGCAAGACTTACCCTATACTACGTATGATGGGTAAGTAAAAAGATGCTATATATATTAATTTGAATGTGTTACATATTAATTTTTCGCTGTAATATATATAATTAATATTAGAGACATGATTCTAGAATATTTTTGAATTGTCGCGTTCGGGTGGTTTTGAGGCTCAAAAACATTTATTTTTCCGGATTCGAATTGTATTATTATCTTGTAAAATTATATTTTCGGGTTTGAGTCGGATACAATAATGCATATTATCGTAAATCTGTGTGATCATAATAATTTGAATATACGTAGGTTTGGGGGTATAATAATTTTAATTTAGCTTATTCCAGGAATTCTTAACAACTTGGAAACTATGAATGGAGAAAGAATGCGGTTATCTTCCTTCATCTTATTTGGCAGCTTTTCAAAATTCACGGAAATGCTACGAACTTAACGGTAGCTTTATTTTGTTGTTTTAAATGCAGCATTCTGATCCGTTAAGCTCGTGTGTAAAGAATTAGATGAAAGGATTTTCTTAGTTTAAATTTTTAATAAATGTAGAGTATAAAAAACATACTTAAACATATAACAATGACATCGAAATAATTTTTTTTTACTTCAATGGATTTCCAAATGGCGCTTAATGTTTATTAAAGAAGAAAAAAGAATTGTTTCTCCAAGCAGACCTTTTTTATTATTGAGAAAAATTTGCCAATTTTATTTTAGAAAATGATATGAATATGATAATTTTTCTCAATCAGATAAACTTAAAAAAATTTTGAATTGAGGAAAAGGAAAAATTAAATTAAAAAGTTATTTGTATGACTGATAGTGAAAAGATTTATACGGGGTAAATTGTGAAGCTAATGCAGAATAGTTTTTAAAATATATATGATCTTATTGGTGCTTAAAAAGACCTTTTTAATAATTTTTCCTACATCACATTTTCCTCAAAATTGACATGAATGTGATTTTTAACACAGAATAGGAGGTATCTGTCAACCAGTCACCAAAAATTCCTTATCCATAAAATACTTGACATAAGAAGAAAGGAACTAGGACTAGGATTAGCACACGATAAAATAGAAAATTAACGAATATCATAATTAACAGAGGAAAGTATTCTTTCAACTAGGTAAATTATATTCAATGGTTGGTGTATCATAGTTGAGCTTTATTCCAACAGAGCGAAAACTGCCGGGACCAGGACTTGAAAATGTATACTTTGGCTTGCCCAACAATACCCTGGCTGGCATATTTCACTCTTATTTGTTGGACAATGCTGCGAACTATAGCGCTAATTTTATTCATCCGAGCTATAACTATAGCATTTTACATGATGAATCTGAAATAACCACCAGAAAAAGGAATTTATTAAAACTGCAAAACATGTTTTGTTGAGTACATTTTGGTTGTTTCAAACAAAATTTTTAGTTGAAGTAAAAAGTTGGTTTTGTTGCAGGGACAAAAAAATATTGTTAACACTCTTACAAAATTTTAACAAAATTTCATCAATTTTGCTTGAATTAACAAATTCTGTTTTTTTTTTAATTTTACCATAATTTTGTAATTTAAATTTGTAATTCCAGCAAAATTTTGTTGTTTTTGCAAAATTTAAATTGTTCTGTAGTACCAAAAACTCTCTCAGGTAACTTGGTTTATTTGACTTATATAGCTAAATAATTAAAGGATTAACATAATTTTTGGATAATTAAACCTTTTTTAATTGGGACGGACCAAGATAGTTTTAAAAATCCCCCTCTCCCATTTATTACTTTCTTCTATCTGTACAAGAAGAAAGTATTGGATTCATGAAAATTTTCGACTTCCGGTTTTGGACGGATTTTAGAAGGTCCTGAACACGATTTGACTGTTATTAAAAAATGATTGTCTATGACTCTGTCTGTCTGTATGTGACAAAAATTTTGTGGGCGCTCAATTTCAAGAACTAATGCACGGAAATTAATCAAACTTTATATTCAGTTACTTCCTGATATAAATTGTTGCTGATTAGTTTTTGGCGTAAATCGCACAACAGGTGGCGCTGCTATGTTGCAAAATTTTCGCGATATCTGCAATAGCTCTATCTCAAGAACTAATGCACTGATTTACATCAAACTACAGATTGAGTTAGACCTTGATATAAATAGAAGCAGATTACGGTTTGGTTTAAATAGCCCAACTGGTAGCAATGCTATGCGACTTGTTTCATGATTTTTACTATAACTAAATCTCAAGAATTAATGCACGGATTAATTTTTAATTCATTTTCAGCAGGTTGGGGAGCGTTAGCGAGCAGGGGGTAGAATTCCCTAGTTGAATATAATTTACCTAGTTGAAAGAATACTTTCCTCTGTTCATTATGATCTAATTACATGGTATACAGGAATTTCCGTGTTATTTCAGATTCATCATGTAAAATGCATTAAATGCTATTTATCACAATTAATTATTGCGTTCCCTATTTCTTTACAAGTATTTAGATTTTTAGAAGTATTCAAATTGATAGTATGTCTAATATCACTACTGATACGCTCTTTCCTTATATCATGTTTTATTTTGTTATAAATAGCGTTATCCAGATCTTTATCTCCAAAATTTTGTATGACATTCTGATTAAACATAACATTTAAACCATACGGGTATACCGTTCCATATTTAATCATCATTTCTTTCTCGCAGATCATTCTTTCTGACTTATTTGGGATAATTTTCAATATAGATATTCTAATATTTTCCACACCATGCTCAGCAAAATGAGTAATTTCAATCTCCTGGTCCTCTTTTTTGGTCTTAAGATTTCTTATTTCCGATTTATGATTATATATATATATATAACCATAAATGATACATTACCATAACACCAACTGAAACTATGAAATAATGATTAAATATGTAATAATTAGTTGACAATGAAAGATTCCCCAACACACTGAATATGGAAACAAAAACATATTAAAAGAATAAGAAATTAAATTAAAAATTGAATAAATGGAATTAAATGAATGAAATGAAATGAAATTTGTTGAATTTAGACAGAATTATCAAGTCCCAAATGCCTAAATACCATAAATAAAATGAAATGAGAGGTTTCATCATCATATTAGCCAAACATACAACTAAAGAATATGATTTTGGGACTACCTACTCATAAACAATGAATCAAACCTGTGAAAAAATAAAAAAAAATAAATACAATATTAAAAAGGAAAGAAACCGTACCTATGATATACAGATAAAACTTGAAGTAGATTCATAAAGTACATAATCCATTTGGATTAAAAAAGATACCTGTGCACCACATGAACCACACATGAACACAACCAAACAGAGGGAATTAATTGCAAAAAATCATTACATGTTGCCAAATTTAGTTTTAGAAAATGATTTACCATGCTGGCAGAATAGGTTTTAGAATAATATGAATATTATTGTAAAGCAACAGAAACCATGGTGCTGCCATCTACTACGGTAAAAAATGAATATACGCTAAATAAAAATAGCATTGGATGAAAATTAATATTTAAAAATTAAACCATATACTATCTAAAGATGATAGCAATTAGTTAAATAATAAATAAATGAAAATAATTAATAAATAATAAATAGAATATCCAATTACATTAAAGTAGTGGATGTATTAATGAATAATTCTATGTTAAAAATAAGATGTAAGATGGAAAAATTAATAATTAAAGCAACATAAAAATATATGTACCATGAAATGACATAGCAACTATTAAATAGCTGTGCCAAAAAGGCAACATCACATAAATTAAATTAAATTAAAATACTAAATATGAATTAAGATACAATGGATATAAAATTAATATTAATTAAATATTGAAATTAATTAGTAACAAATAATGTTTCTTCATACAAAGTTAAAAATTAAATACTATATTATTAGATTATATATATATATATATTTATTTATTTAGATTATATATATATATATAATGATCTTTTTTCTATTATTCAAAATATTCCGAATATTTCGGAATTCGTTCTCCGAATCTTTCGTTCAAACTTTTCATTTTGTTTTAAGACAGACCAATTAGAGAATGAATTCTCTTCGACTTCATCGCGATAGAGCTCTAAAATGATTAAGAAAATTTATTGTTATAGAACTCTTTTTGAGACTACTTTAGAAAACTAAATCAATGGTATTCTAGAAGGTAACATCTCCTTAAGGCTTAAATAAATAAACTTCGTATTATTTGCAATACTTACGCGTGGGATTACATGTATTTGGGCATATATTTAAATGCAGAATAGAAACATTTTGTCAGAACTTGGTGTTTACATTGAAATTTTAAAAGCTAATTCAAATTTTTGATATGTAGACGGCCTTCAAAGCTTAATTTATGCACATCGTTTAACAGTAGACATTATTCCCTATCAATTGGTACCTGTATCATTTTTGTACGATGATTAACGGCAGAAATAGTAGGGATTGTTTATTTTTTCCCAAAATTATACGTCCTTCCAACACACATACACGCAAGCACACAAATGAAAGATAAAAGAGAGCAGTATTATGATAAGATACTACAATTCTAATTAGTTATTTAAGAAGAAAGTAAAAAAAAAATTGAATTAAGATTTTTTTTTTTTTTGAATGATCAAGTACCACATGCTTTTCGAAGCCTGGTAAATGTCTGGTTATTTCACTGCCGCAAACGATATTCGTTATATTTTCTATTTTATGGTGTTCTAATCTTAGTCCTAATTCCTTTCTTCTTATGCCAAGTTTTTCTTATGGATAAGGAATTTTTTGGTGACTGGTTGACAAATACCTCCTATACTGTGTTAAAATCACATTTATGTCAATTTTGAGGAATATGCGATGTAGGTAAAATAAATAAAAAGGTCTTTTTAAGCACCTAGAATAAGTTCATATATATTTTGAAAACTAATATGCATTAGTCTCCCAAGTTACCCCCATATAAATTTTTTCACTATCAGTCATACAAATAATGTTTCTATTCTATTCTTCCATTTCCTCAATTCAAATATTCTTAAAGTTTATGTGATTGAGAAATATTATTATATTCATGTCATTTTCTAAAATAAAATTGGCAAATTTTTCTCAATAATAAAAAATGTCTGCTTGGAGAAACAATTTTTTTCACTTCTTGAAAAATAAAAAAACAACATTTGGAAATCTATAGGAGTAAACATAATTATTTTGATGTCAATGTTATGTGTTTAAATATGTTTTTATACTCTACATTTATTAAAAAATTAAATTAAGAAAATATCATCTATTTCTTTACACATCAGATTAACGGATACGAATGCTGCATTTAAAACAACAAAATAAAGCTACCGTTAAGTTCATAGCATTTCCGTGAATTTTGAAAAGCTGCCTAAGAAGATGAAGGAAGATAACCTCATTCTTTCTCCATTCATAGTTTCCAAGTTGTTAAGAAATCCTGGAATAAAATTATTATAGTGACTAGCCACCACCCCAAATCTACCTATATTCAAATTATTATGATCACAGACTTACGATAATATGCATGATTGTATTGGACTCAAACCCGAAAATATCCTTTTACTCGACTCGAACCCGGAAAAATAAATGTTCTTTAACCTCATAACGACACGAACCTGACAATTCAACCCGAAATGAAAAATAATAATTACAAGTATAGTTATATAATTACATGTCTTAATGCAATTACGAAAAAATAATCTAGAATCATACTTCTGATATTAATTATATATTTTACAAGTGAAAAATAAATATGTAACGCATTCATATTAATATATGTAGCTTCTTTTTAGCACTTTCCAACCTAGTTGAAAAGTGCTTATGACTTCGGTTTGTCTGGCCGTCTGGCCGTCTGCCGTCTGGCCGTCTGGCCGTCTGCCGTCTGGCCGTCTGGCCGTCTGCCGTCTGGCCGTCTGGCCGTCTGCCGTCTGCCGTCTGCCGTCTGTCCGTGCTCTAACTCCCGTAAATATGCTCGGATTGCTCTGCAATTTTTATATGTTATTATCGTTATCTATAGCATGTTCCCTGTTTCAACGGAAGTGTGTAGCACTTATAGTTTTTTTACAGGGACACTCAAAAGAATTCCGTTACATTGCGGTCTATGGGGAAAAATCATTTGCTGTTTATTTAAATAATGTTTCACTATTTTAAACGCATTGAAATTTATATATATCACTAAGGTGCATTAGAAGAAGCTTAATATGGAACAGGGTGTGCATAGCACTTATAGTTACTTTACAGGGACAGTAAAAATAATTCCGTTACATTACGTCTATGGAGAAAAATCGTCTGCGGTTTATTTAAATAATGTTTCACTATTTTAAACGCATTGAAATTTATATAGATCACTAAGGTGCATTACAAGAGACTTACTACGGAATATTGTGTGTATAGCAGTCATCGTGCATTTACAGGGACACGCAAAAGAATTATCTACTGTCTGTTAACAATAATTTCTGGAAGTGCGTTTTAAGTTACTGAACGCGATTTTAATATTAACTTGCTTTTTGTCTATTACGTGGTGTGTATAAATTCTGTAGATCCTATACAGGGCAGCACAAAAGTTCGCGAACACATTTCTGTTTATTGACAAACTCCAGACGGAGAATTTTAAAATGTGCTACACGTTTCCTAACTGAACTAAAATTTAGCATCCTATGTAGTATATATACAATTCTATATATCCTATACAGGGCTGAATAAAAGTATTCGGATATTTTTCCGAATATTGTATATGTTGGAAATTCCTGAAATTATGTTTTTAAATATGTTATGCGTTTTCCAAAGTGTTTACTTAGAAGTTATCTTTTAGCTTATTAAACGGTATGATTTGTAAAATTATTTTGGAAGCGTTGGAAAGTGCTACATAATCTATGCTTGACGCATGATTTTTCGTTCTTGTTTTTTATCTGAAATAAAATTCTGCTCTTTCTTTTGAAAAACTGGATATGGTTGAACCCGAGTCATAAAAACCAAAACCCAAATCGAAACCATCTCGAAACCCAGAAATTAGAGTCAACACCATCAGCAGCAATAAAACTAGAGCAAGCATGTCAAACTCGTGGCCCAAGGGCCACAATTGGCCCTCCGACAATTTATGTGGGGCCCACCGAGCATTTGACATTTTACCTGTGTTAAACTCAGTTATTCGAAGATGGATGCAGAAAATATTCTTTACATAAACACTCGCAGCAACTGCAGTTTTAGAGATAAGATATAAGAAAGTATATATCACTGTTATCAGCTAGACTTTTTTTTTTATTCAGAAAGCTACCACTATTTTCGAATGGTTATATTAGCTTTATTCAATCCATCATTAAATATGGAAAATATTATTCTTCGGAAAAAGGGGTAGCATTCTGAATTTAAAATCCCAACCATCTGCTAACATTCTTCTATATAGATAGATCTAAATCGATTTTAAATATCGTCTGTAAAAAAATTGTGGATACAAAGATAAACATTCGGAACGTAGCAAAGCGCGGGATCTTGAATTTCAAAATTTAAAGATTTGTAAAAATTTAGCTGTATAATAAATGTTAGGTGTTTTATGTCGAAACTAATACTTTATTTTACTAATCTGTCCTATTTTACACCAGACTAAAAAATAATATGGTGTTTTTATGAAATACTACGATATGTATTAATTAATAAACTACGGCGGTAATTGAGGACGGTTAAAATTTAAAAATATCAAAATATAGAATTAAGTAGCTTTTAAATGTGTAGCTTTGAAAAGGACACAAATGATCGCTTTCGTGCAGGAAAATCAACGAATATGTCACCCAGTTTCTTCACTTGGGCCTTACTCGAACATATGGATTTTGGATTTAAGCTCTTTAATTATTTTCATTATTTAGGTTACTAAACTAGTCATTGTTAATGAAACCTTCGTGACCTTTTATCTCTTTATTTCATTTTTCACTTAATATCCATAGTCTCATATATTTCAGAATTTGCAAAAGATATATTAAATTTACCTAACAGTATGAATAAATAGGATTAACTAAAGAAGGGCATCGCAATTCTTTTAAAAAGTGATTTACAATATTCTCGTATTTAAAAGAAAACTGAAATTTTATGTTTGTAGTGTAGAAATGGTTGGAGTTTCCAAAGAATATAGCATTACGAGGCACTACAGTGCAAAATATAAAGAAAACTCGCAAAAATTTGGCCAAATATCAAATATCAAGAAAGAAAAAATGCGAGATTTAAATTTGATACTTCCTAAAGAAGAAAAGAAATGTTTTTACCAATCCTATTGATGATAATACAGCTTCTTTAAAACTAATTATTTAATTTATTAACTTCGATTGCCCGTAAGTCGAAATCATTTACTACGAAATGGAAGAGCATCTAAATAAATTTGGAGATACTATAAACTTCTATTCCGATAAGTACTATTGCTAGAAATATTTATATATAGCTCAGAATTTCAGTAATCAATTGAAATCTCTAATTTCAATATTTGATGCCTATTGTACTGTTATTCCCGAAAGTACACATGCATGAAATTCCACTCTGTTAGTTGTTTTATATTCACATTATAATATAAACTTAAAATTAAGTGAGACGTTTCTGAAGATTACACCTATACTTGGCTCAACTAACCACTGTGATATTTTTGACTCGCTTGTGAGCGTTTTGACTTAATATAGTTTGTAATTTTAAAACAAAGTTGCAAATAACAGTGATTCTGCCAAGACTGGTTTGATAAAGATAAGCAATTAAAAAAAAAAAGCAAGATTGCGGTAATGCATTTTATATAATTTTGATTCTACTTCAAATATTTAAAAATCATATATGTGCTTAAAAACTTATTTAAAATTGCCAGATCTAGTTGTACGCACTGACTTAATCACCGTCAGTCGAATTTCGAGCTTATTCTATCGACGATAATTTTCAGAATTTTCAATCTATGATTTTGAGACTTTCACAAAAGTTGCTCTATATACTTAGCTAATACATTATGCATATTATATTTTGATTGCATTCTCGCATGCGCAGTGAAAATTTTTTTAGTAAACCTGCTCTTTTTTCATCCAACTTTTATTATTTTTTAATTCCGATTGCACAGTAATATGTACAGTGTTGTTTGTCATATTTTGTGAAAAAACCTTTTTTTTTATTAAGAACTCAGCAAATTATAAGCAAAAAACTAGGCGAAATTTGAGACTGTTTTTATAAAACCTTAATTTCTCTACGGGTATACATGCTATCCTCATAAAAATGAACACAGTATATTACAATAAGCTACATATTAATAATCTCGAGTTTGAACGCCTTTGTTACATTAGTTTTTACAGGGTTATCCAAAAGATATTCGTTCTTTTTCAATTTGTTGACAGTCCCCTATGGGATTTCGTGAAAGATCTTCGCGGAAATATATAACCTATACCATACTGTTTACACACCTACAGTTTCAGGTTAATTCCTCATGTATTTTTCTAGATAGTTAACAAAACGTCTAAAATCGCAAGTGACCCCGAAATTATATTTTTACAATGTTTTTTTTTTTTTTTTTTTTTTTTTTTTTTTTTGCCGGGGAGGGGGATAAAAAATGTGTTAAGCGAACATTGTAATGTACTTGTGCAAATAAAATTTGCGAAATAAAATTGGCATCTCCAAAATGTTTTTAATTTTCTTTAATAAACTAAAACCTTAATTAAGGTTTTATGTTAACGCATTATATAGATCCAATAGTTATTCATTAAAAAAGTATGTAAGGTGGGATATCATAAAGTACTCTTTTGTGAAATCATATGAAAAACGATTCAAAAGAAACTACCGACATTCCATTCTAACGATTGTCTTTATGAAATATCATAAAAGTCATTCGAAGAATTTTCATGCATTTAGCTTCAAATCTTTCTAACTACCGAGACGACGTACTTATATCTAAATGAGCCATTTGGAATATAACCAGCAATATGAATAATTGAGAAGTGGAATAAGACTCTACGAAAGCATTAAATGGATTCAAGCACGGATTTTCTCTTATTTCTCCTTGTAAACTTATCTGTTCTGTATCTTGTAAAAGAGTATTGAAATAGGCCAGGACGAAAAGTTAGAGAAAAACGCAATACATTTCCTACATGAGACATGACTAATATTTTAAAACTACTCTAATGTGTAGAAAATTTTAAATGTGTCATTCTCAAATTTGGATACCACTTTTTAGGTGCGTTCGTAATTATACAAATACATAACACCTATAGTCGTCGTCTGGTCCGTCCGTCTGTCCGCAAAAACAGCGTAAAGACTACCCATCCGAATGGTTTTAAATTTAATATATATATAATCGTTTCAGAATTTTGACGAGTCATTTCAAATTTTATGTAAATCGAATGAAAATTAAAAAAGATATTTCTAAAAGTTTTCTTCATTCTATTAAATCCTATCATACTTCTAATTAATTCAATGATATTCCATGATAAGAAATGATTCTAGGTTGTCATGGTGATCACGTCATATTTAAGATGGAGTCTTATTTTTTCCGTATTACTGAATTTAAAAACCGAATTTGTATACTAAAATTGTTTAATTGTAGCAATCCTATAATCTACCGACAGTTTTTTTGGATAGATGTTTCCGGAGAAGTATATAATAAATGGAAAAAAGTTTAAATATAGATTTCAAATTCTGAAATTTTCAAAGCTAGGCTTAAGTTTTCCATTGAAATTTTCAGTAAATGTCAACAAATCATAAAATGTTGCCAACTTAAAATGTGCTTATTTTATTAAGGAAATTAATCCTATCGTAACAGACGATATAATTCATTTTTTCAGTGAAATAATAACGATGATTTTTTTACATAGCCTTGTATTGGATATTTGCGCATAGTATAATTTTAATGTAATAGAATTGTAATTAATTGCTTGTAAAAGTGTATTGAAACTTAATTTCATAAAATAAAATTAATATCAATAATATGAAAATCTGCACATAAAATAAATTTTGTATTATGCATTTCTGCATAAGAGTGCAACAGCTATTGCACCAAGATCTGAGTATTTGTAAAACTAGTTATAGTACGAACGCACCTCATTTGTCATGTTTGACGCACAATTTCCAACTTGTTTCTACTATGGCTGATAAGAGTAACGATTACAATTCAAAGTTATTGCAATAGGTTAGAAACTGAAAAGTTGGAGGGGTTGTCGCGAAAACCACAGTGCAAGTCACAACATTAATAATATTTGAAAATAATTCTTAAGGTTCGAAAAATTTAAATGTAGAAATCTCAAATTTGGTACCATGAAACATAAAACAGTTTTTACAGTTACTTATGAAACATAAAACAGTATTTTTCAAAAATCATTAATTGCTTTTGAATTCCCACTTTTATATAAAACAATTTCATTTTACTATTTAAGAAGAATAAAGAAAAAGTCTGTACAAATATTTTATTGACTTCGCGATAAATGTGTCAAAAAAAAAGAAGAAAATATATGTTCTTTTCTTTTTTTACTATGCTTCAAATGCCAAAGTATAAATCAGGATTTCACCCGGAGTATATATTTTTCTTGCGCAGACACATTTTAACCTCAATCATTTTATCGAACTTTTGTCCTGATAAATACGCATGTAACATATTCTGCAGAAAAAAATTATGTTTATCAAAATGCAATGTTTCTTGAAAAAAAAAATACTTCTTAAAAAATTGTTATTTCATTTTGAAATTCCGCTTTTATATAAAGCAATTTCAACTTACTACTTAAACATATCAGTACAAATATTTTATTAACATCACGTTAAATGGGGAAGAAACAAGAAAATAAATATGAGTTTTTCAATTATAAATGTAGTTTTCATCCAAAGTATTGTTTTTCTTATGCAAATTCGTTTTAATCTTAATCATTTCACCGCAATTTTACCCAAATAAATAAGTCAGTAACACAATCCATTGAATCAAATTTCAACTATCAAAATGCAGTACTCTTCATGAAACATAAAACTATTTTTATTTTTAAATCAGTATATTATTTTGTAAAATTCAACTTTTACTTTAAAACAATTTCAACTTATTACTTAAAACAAGTAATTTTGAAGCAAAAAAATGCTAGTGATTCCAAGTGACTCTTTCTTAATCCACTTTTAGGTAGCTTTCAATGCAAAAAACTACCTATTGAAAACGTTCGGAGGAAAGCAATTCCAGAAAATGTTGGTATATTTTCACCGATCATGACCCCCAGACCCCAAAACCACCCTCCGTTCAAATGTTGATATATATATATGTATATATATATATATATAACAAAAACATAACTGTGAAAAAAATAAGCCAAGTTCTGTAAAAAAAAAAAAAAACGAGAAAAAAAGTTATATGTAAGTGGGTGCCAAGTTCAAATAAAATTCACTCAAACTTACCTACTGAAGTATTATAGCATTGTTTAAATTGTTTAAAAATAAAAACATCAAAACTTGTTATTTCATGTTTGGCGGCCTTAATTTGAGTGTATTGAGGCTCCTGAAAGGGGTGGAGTCCCTAGAATGATGACCAAGACAAGCGTAAGTGTATCTGTCTCTTTGTCAGGTTCGGAGGTTCCAATATGACCCACATTTCGGGTCGGGTCGGGTCGGGGATAATTTTTTCATTACGGGTTAGATTAAATTCTACTTTTTTATGACTGTGAGTCGAGTTTGGGCGGGATTTACTTAGATTATTTCGGGTTCTGGTTGGGTTTTCACTCTTGCGACTCGGGTTCGGGTTGACCCGATTTTTCTAAAAAAAAATCTAAAAAAAAAATATATATATTTTATAAAAACTGTATGCAGTAAAAGCTCCATAATCGATACTCCCAAATAGCGGAAATCTTTATTTATGGAATACTTTTTTTAATCTTTTATGTAAGTAAAACGTCTGAATAGTGGAATTTGGCTGCTATTTAGGTGTAATAACATGCACATTAACACCGCAACACAGACACTTCCAAACCGGCAGACACCTCTATTTAGCGAACACTTTTCAATCCGCAACATAAATATTTGCATATTTTTGCCTCTGAATATCACACATCTGCGAATAAGAGACATAGTTGGTACTTCCGAGGTGTTCGTTATTTAGAGGTTTTACAGTATTTGAATATTAGTGTGTTTATATACTTCTAATTTATTTTCTATATAGTTTATATAGTTATAGTTTATTTTCTAGATAGTTTATATAGTTACAGTTTATTTTCTATGTAGTTTATATAGTTATAGCTTATTTTTCTATAAAAACGGTGAAATTGATATTAGAAATAAAATTGTAGACCATTAAATAATTCCATTAAAATATGGATTAATTTTCTTTCATGTAGGTTTCGGTTGACGAAAATTTCTTTGTCGGGTTCGAGTCGTGTTTCGGTTTCACTTCCAATGAAATTTCGAGTTCGGGTCATGACAACCGGATTTGCGCATGACTCTATACTATAGGTGTGGTACTGACAGACTTTTGCTCTGAGGTGGTAACAAACCAAAATTTTAAGTGGGATGTTCGAAAAGTGGAGTTATTTTAAGTGGTATTCTTAGTATAATAAATATTAATATAGTATAATAAAATAATAATATAAATAAATATTTCCCGCATTTTCAGAACTAAACAAACGTATTTTTCCCTCAACGATTTTTAACACTCTTTTGATGTCTTTGCTATTTAAAATTTCCGATTCTAAAATATTTTTAAAGACATTCTTGTAAACGGAAAATTTTTCTCGCAACCTGCGAAACTTAGGACACGTCGAAACTCTATCTGTCTCATTAAATGATAATAATAAACTAGAATTTGGGGCGGGGGGAGAGATACATTCGCGAAGTTGCATAAAGACTCAATATTTTTAAGGTCAACTGCTGCCTCTTTAGTTTACTCATAGAGACAACTGTAGGCTGTGACTGTAGACTGTAGGCTTCTGTAGACTGTAGGCTTCGCCAGATTTCAGACTTAAGTAAAAAATACCAACTGGGTATAAGACTGCTTGTTTCTTTATATCTAAGATCAATTTCAATTCTGCAAAAAATGTTTTGAAACATATTAAAGAAACATATATTCAGTAGCTATGGAACACTGACTGAAAGCAGCTTAAAAAAAGAACCCATTAATACTAGCTTGATATGTCGGCTAGAGGTCTACACGGGTCAAAAATTCCAGGCCCGGTCACGGTCCGTACAAAATCTTAATTAACACGGCCTCTCCCTACTGATTTTATATAAAATATGCTGATAGTTTTGAAGCAACATTATCCTACAATTAAAATTTTTCATAAAGCACACTTTTTATGTACAGATATTATTTCAATGTGTTGTGTAATGTTTGAAACTCTTATATGGAATACAAAATAACAACAATATTAATGACTACTTAGACAATATACGTACATAAACACTCATTTAAAAAAAATTGACGTAGATAACTACGTTCAAATGGAGATTCAGTAAGAAAAACAACGCCGTTTAGAATAAAAGAAAAATAATTTTAAAGCTCTACGAAAGAAAAAAAAAGTAGATTTAAAAAAATATATCTCTGTAATTTATCAAACCTTATTAAATTTCTAGGAATCTCGCTAAACAAATATACAACATCACAACAATATTTTTTATAAAAATAGAAAAAGAAATGCCAGCGCAACATATGAACTCGGGGGGGGGGGGATAAAATTTAAAGATCTACACGAGCCGGGCTGGACCAATAATGGTTTTCATACGGGCCCAGGCCGAGCTTTTAGCATTTATACCGGACTGGGCACGGGCGTGGAAATTTAGGCCCGTTCACACTTCTATGTGGAATGGAGTCCAGGCGAGGCTCGACCCGAATAAAGGAAGTCTGACCTGGCCCAAGTCTTGTTAACGAAAATTGGCTGAGCCCGGCCCGTTCCTGTGCAGATGCAGACCTCTTATTGGTCCATGGGGTGACCCCCGCCCTGCTCCTACCCCCCCCCCCCCTCGTTAGATCCAGCATTGGTTAAAACGACGGTTACCATATTTAAAAAGGGAGAAAACGCATAATAGATATACCTGTTAAAACTGGTCACTTATTTCGTAAAATAGTAGTGTTCGCAAGTTCGCATCCTATCGCACTGCTGTATTAGTGGAATTTGAACTGTTTTAATTGTTAAAGCTGGGATAAAGTTGCTCTAAATACAAGTACATCCTGTCAAAACAGAATCTGCCTATAATGGAATGCTGCCTTAAATGAAATAATTTATGGTCCCGACGGAAAGAAAATATACAACTATATGCGCTAAGAAGGAAACTTTTTTTTTTTTTAGATTTTTTTTCCTGGTTTACTTTTTCTTCTATACATTTTGGGCCAGGACTGGTCCTTAGTTTTTTCTGTAGTTTCGAGCCGATCCGAAACTGAACCTCATTCTTTTTAGGCCTGGGCCGAGTCTTATGAAAAAAAAAATGCGCGATCTTGCGTCGTGCTGGCAGTTTTCTTGTACAAATAATTGTGATATTGTGCATTTGTTTAAAAAAATCTTTAGAAATTGAATTTGGTTTAATAAAGAAAAGAAAAATATTTAAATAACTGCTAACAAGTGTGCCTTTTTTCCTAGAGCTTTAAAAGTGTGATACTGAGTTTAAATTTATGAACCAATTTCTCTTGCATTCCAAACTACATTAATTTTTCAATGCGTCTTCATGTAAGTCATTGTCTCTAAATGATCATTAATATTGTTATTCCGTATTTCATAGATTACGGACTTCTGTTGAACCTTAAACTGTTTACATATATATGTATGCAATATTCTGTTAAAAGAACTTTAATTATAAAATGGATAAGAAATTGGATTGGATAAGAAATATCGGCATGTTTTGCAGAAATTGGTTTGGACCGGTCCTATAAACTACGAAAAATTAAACAGCATGAACCTTAACCGAGTTGAACATTTAGCCTTTGGTACGGGCCGAAAACGGCCAATAAAGCTTTCGTAGTGGTCAGGACTAAACTTTTAGCTTTTATAACGGACTGAGTCGAGTCGAGCTAGGACTTAGAAATTTTAGTCCATGCAAACATCTTCCCCTGCCAACCAGAAACATTTAGTGTTTATTCTGGAAAAAAAATGAAGCCCAGCGTACTAAAAATATTAAAAGCACCACCCAAAGATGACATTGGTGCAGTTATAAAATGGCACGGTGTGTGCCATTAAATGTGCAGTCATAGAATCACACATATTTTATTTTATTTTTTCTAAGGGAAAAATTAAATATTTATAAAATTACAGTTTCAAAAAAAAAAAGGAAGAAGAAGACGAAACAAACTGTAAGAGATGGTAGAAATAACTGCGGCAAACAATTTTTGCCTAGGAAATGAAAGTCGCAATCAATTTAATCAAACAAAATATAGGGTACTTCAAGCCGAGCCCTGATATTTATGCAGACATTTAACAATAATAAAGATATTTTAACGGACTTTTCTACAGACTTACCTTGCTCACGATATCACGAAACTTTCTGGAAATGCACTGTGATTTGATCAGTGTCATCGTATGGAATTTTAACTTCATTTCGCAATATGGACCTAATTCAGTGCTGTTTGGACGTGGATGATGATAACTTCCACCCGTTTTGGTGATATTGCAGGGCTCCCAAATGGTGCGCCAAATGAATACCAATATTTTTTAACAGAAAATTTTATGGTAGGTTTCTACAACATTTCCGCAAAAATTAACCTCCGAACGTGTTTTCTGCAAAATTTGTAAGAAAAATCTAAAAATAAAAAATTTCTAAGAAAATACCAGTATGCACGGACCAAAATTTCTAAGTCCGAGCCCGGACTAGTTCGTTATATCAGTCCGTTATAAATGCTAAAAGTTTAGTCTAGGCGGTCAAAAAGCGGACCATTTGGGAGCCCTGATATCCTTATACTTTTGACAAAAAGTTTAATGAAAAATTTGTTGAAATAGCTTCATTATTGTTAAATTTATCAACAAAAATTCGTTTTCGGCTTGGAGTGAAACCAGGGCTACACTACATACCGGGCTTGCTCATTCATTATGATGACGTCACAAAAGGTGGCTGACTAGGAGGAAAGACATACAGCGATTGGCACAAAACGATGGGCGCGTTGCTTTGGACCAATCGCTGGTCGCGGTCAGCCACCATTTGTGACGTTTTGAGAGTGAATGAGCAAGCCCGGTATCTAGTGTTGCCTTGGTGAAACACCCCGTATTTTTGAGCAAACAAGTGGATTGCAATCCCAATTTCCTACAAAAAATTATTTCTTGTAGTGTGTTCTCTCATCCCTTAAAGTTTGTCTTATCTTTATTGTAACAAGTTGTATAAATGTAACATCTGCTTTGTTGTTGTTGTTGTTGGTTTGACCCAAAAGGCCCGGTTTTGCAGCTTTCTATTTCTATATAGCTGTCATAATCCACTACGCCTTATATCCATAAACCTGACTCCTAAATCTCCTAATTTTGAACCAATTCCAGATGAGAGATTTGCATCCGGATTGGCACCCCCAGAGGTAACGCTTATATAGAACTTGGAGGACTTTGGAGCCACGAACAGATTTAACGTGCACCAGCTCCCATTAACGTACACGGTCCCACAGCAGAGGCAGACGAGAGAGGATGTCACCCTCCCAAGCATTGACCTTGGTCGATGCTGCTTGGCTTTCGGTGATCTTTTACGAGAACCGAGCTTTATCGTCCGCGCCACTGCGGGACAAGATCTACTTTATATTATTACAGTGGCACATTTTATGGTTTTTAACTCTAAGAAAAAAATACTGTTTAAATGTATCATGTGTAACACAGTGTCTGATTTTAATAAACGAAAAAAGTACTATAATGATTTAATTTATTAAAAAGTCTGATTCGATTAACCAGTGATTCTAATAAGAGGCGAGTGCTGGACTAGCTATCAATAACTCAATCCCCCCTAGAGCCAAAATCTGGTTGCACCACTGTATAATATATATATATACATATATATATATATATATATATTGTAACGACCGAAGAAACCCCGTAGCCTATCCTGACTCGTAAGTTTCTGGGCTAGTTTTGTCCAGAGCTTGTGCACGGTTTTGTCGCCTAGCTTCGGAGATTCATCGCCATGTAGCCGTGCTATCGAATTGAAAGGACAGTTTTCGAAATGCGAAGAGACTGCAAAAAGAGGTCAAAAAGACTAAAACAGAATCCAAGGAATTTGGAGTAGTTGAAGAAAAATTATTGGTTAAGAGGAAAGTTGTTAAGCTGGGAATAGAGGTGGATTTGCTTGTGGTTCCTGATCATACTGATCAAATCTTATTAGACATTGCTCATTTGTTTAAAGGGGTTCCTGTGAATGGCAAAAACATATCTGGTATGCATGACATTGATAAGATAAAAGAGAAAAAGAGTTCGAGTGAAGAGACTTTCAAGATCACTGTAATGTCTGAGCCGGCACCCGTACACTGAGTAATATTTATTAAGTTTATAAATGCTATATGTTAAAATGGTATTATTTGTGTAAAAGAGAAAAAGGGAAAAAAATGTGTATTTTTATATTTAGTATTGTCTGTATTAGAATAAAAGAAAAAATACAAAAATAATTTTGAAATAGTAATCTATGATTACTATTTTGCTAATTAGTGCTAATGATTTATTATTATGATATTTTTGCTAATGATAACTAATTAGTTTACAAATTTAATTTTTTTTTATTTTTTGAGATTGTGTTACTTCATATGAAAAGTTGCTTCATTTGATGGAGAAAACAGTGTCAGACATTCATTTGGTTTTGTATCACGTTAAGTTTATGTAAAAAGGGAAAAAATCAGTTAATTGTATTGGTATTTGTGTAAAGTTACATTGGTTATAAGTTTGTTTGGAAGTTACAGAAATTTTGTGTATGTTTAAATTATGGTAAATTAGTGTAAATTTTATATAAAGTGATTCATGTATCTGTAATATTACTGGCGGGTTGTGAATTGCCGTATTTTTTCGAGTACTTCAAAATTTTGCTGGTAAATTTTAAAATTAAGGAATTTCAACTAGAGCGGCACATTGCGGTAATGGATCAGGAAAGGGGGGAGGAGATGATATGTATGTGACAAAGTAACAAGTTGTTCCTGAACATTGTGAATTAAAATAAAAAATTTGGTGTTTAATGGAACTTGTCACAACTGTATATTCTCGTCAATGACCCCATTTGGACATGTCCAAAATTTGGAGGGGGAGGAGTCTGTAACGACCAAAGAAACCCGTAGCCTATCCTGACTCGTAAGTTGCTGAGGCTAGTTTTGTACAGAGCTTATCCATGGTTTTGTTGCCTAGCTTCGGAGATTGATCGCCGTGTAGCTGTACTATCGAATCGAAAGGACAGTTTTCGATATGCGAAGAGACTGCAAAAGATGTTAGTTGGCAGGTCAAGGGAAGTGAAGCGAGCTAAACTGAGAGAGATGAAGAGAGAGTTGGAGATGGTGGCTAATGGGAATGTGAACTGGTTTTGTGTAAAATATGGGATAATTTGTTCGCTGGGCTTTTAAGTACAGGCGTGATGTGTTTTTTAAACTTTATGTATTGTTTTTAAGTTGTATTAATGAAGGTGAACAAAGTTGTTGGATGTTAAAGCGTCGCCTCGGATCTGACTGGATTTGAAATTCATAGATTGCGTTCGTTACAATATATATATATATATATATATATATCTGACGTATGTCATGCTGTAACTCTCTTATTTATGAACCGATTTGGATGTGACTGAGTATGTGTATAGGACATACCAAGATCTCGACCGAGTTCGTTAGCCAGCTTCATCCGCCATCTTGTTTCAAAATGGCGGCCAATTAAATATTTTTAAATTTTTGAAAATTCAAAAAGATGTGCAAAAAAATTTTTAAATTGCAAAAAATTTTTCTGTTAAGTGTTAGGACTTGATACAGGGCTTCTGGAACATTTTTTGTTTTTGCAATATCTTAAAAAAATGGCTGAGATATGGCAGTTTGAAATTGTAGGGTGGCTGAGATTTTGAAACAATTTGATATTTGTTATGCTCTAACTCTCTTATTTATGAACCAATTTGGATGTGACTGATCATGTGTATAGAACATACCAAGGTCTCGACCGAGTTCGTTGGTAAGCTTCATGCTCCATTTTGTTTCAAATTGGCGGCTAGTTAAATTTTTAAATTTTTTTTAAAAATATTCGAAAAGATGTATAAAATAATATAAATTGAAAAAGTTGTTTCCGTTAAATGTTAGATCGTAATTTAAGGATTCCGTAACATTTTTTGTTTTGGCTTTATCTATAAAAAGTCCTTCCGGACAGTACTGGGAGAAAAAGGTAGCTTTCATAGTCCAAGTTTTTAAAAATTCAACTCATTTTACTCAAACACCCGAAGCTTAAATATTTGGAACCCGAATATAGAAGATTCAATGCCGGTCTTCGTTAATACTGAATTTGAATGCGAATCTCAGCATGAGAGTTACAGCATAACAAAAATCAATTTTTTTCAAAATGTCAGCCATTCTAGTATTTCAAACTGCCATATCTCAGCCACTTTTTAAGATAAAGCCAAAACAAAAAATGTTCTGGAATCCTTGCATCACGATCTGACATTTAACGGAAACTACTTTTTCAATTTATAATTTTTATACATATTTTTGAATTTTTAAAAAAATTAAAAAAATTAAACTTACCGCCATTTTGAAACAAGATGGTGCATGAAGCTGGACAACGAACTCGGTCGAAACCTTGGTATATTCTGTACTCATGATCAGTCACATTCATATCGGTTCATACATACGAGAGTTACAGCATAACAAATATCAGATTGTTTCAAAATCTCAGCCACCCTAGAATTTCAAACTGCCATATCTGAGCCACTTTTTAAGATATAGCCAAAACAAAACATGTTTCAGAATCCTTGTATCACGTTCTAACACTTAACGGAATCAACTTTTTCAATTTATAATATTCTCGTAGATCTTTTTAAATTTTAAAAATTTTAATTTAACTGGCCGCCATTTGAAACAAGATGGCGGTTGAAGCTGGCCAACGAATTCGGTCGAGACCTTGGTATGTACTATACACAAACTCAGTCACATCCGAATCGGTTCATAAATAAGAGAGATACAGCATGACATACGTCAGATATATATATATATATATATATATATATATATATATATCAACATTTGAATGGAGGGTGGTTTGGGGGTCATGATCGGTGAAAATATACCAAAATTTTTTGGAATTGCTTTCCTCCAAGTGGCTACAATAGGTAGATTTTGTAATGAAAGCTACCTAAAATGTCTCAGATATAGCAGTTTAAAATTCTAAGGTGGCTGATATTTTTCACATTCAAATTCAGTATTAACGAAAACCAGGATTGAATCTTCTGTAATCGAGTTCCAAGCCTTTTTATCTTCGGGTATTTGAGTAAAATGAGTTGAATTTTTAAAAACCTGGACTATGAAAGCTTCATTTTCCTCTCGGTACAGGCCAGAAGGACTTTTTTTTGTTTTCGCTGTATCTTAAAAATGGCTGAGATATGGCAGTTTGAAATTCTAGGGAGGCTGATATTTTGAAACAATCTGATATTTGTTTTGCTGTAACTCTCGTATTTATGAACCGATATGAATGTGACTGATCATGTGTACAAGATATACCAAAGTCTCGACCGAGTTCATTGGTCAGCTTCATGCGTCATCTTGTTTAAATCTTGTTTATGGCGGCCATTTAAAAAATTTATTTTTTTTTAAATTAAAAAAGATGAATTATAAAATTATAAATTGAAAAAGTTGTTTCCCGTTAATTGTTAGATCATGATACAAGGATTCTGGAGCATTTTTCGTTTTGGCATTTTCTTTAAAAACGGCTGAGATGTAGCTGTTCGAAATTCTTGGTTGGCTGACATTTTGAAACAATCTGATTTTTTGTTATGCTGTAACTCTCATACTGAAATGAGCATTCAAATTCAGTATTAACGAAAACCGGGATTGAATCTTCTATAATCGGATTCCAAACATTTGAGCTTCGGTTGTTTGAGTAAAAGGAGTTGAATTTTTAAAAAATGAAATATGAAAGCTACCCTGCCCTCGCAGTACAGGCCGGAAGACCTTTTTTTATTTTTTGTAATCGTGTAAAAACTTTATTTTATATATCTGTAAAATGTAGGGTTTATTGTAGAATCTTGGCCTTATTGTAGCATCCAACTAACTGACTCGGAAGTTCACTATTTAACGAACTTCTTTTATTGTCCAGTTAGGCAGTAAATCCACAGAGTGGAAAGTCTGGTCGTTGTTACGGAGGCCCCGATAACTATATAATTATTAAATTACATTATCACGAGGCCAATAAATTAGCTCAAAACTACCAAAAATCTTATGTATATTTTTCTTTTGGATCAGCGCTTGCAATACTTTCCAGCAGGAGCAGAAGATGTCAATTTGGGAGGAGAATTTAAAATTAATTGGTTTAATAGCTTACGATTAATGCCCCTGTCTGCGACGTGAGCA
Source organism: Maratus michaelseni (assembly GCA_963931845.1). Lineage (NCBI taxonomy): Eukaryota > Metazoa > Arthropoda > Arachnida > Araneae > Salticidae > Maratus > Maratus michaelseni. The sequence continues at coordinate 422,676,637 of OZ007586.1, forward strand.
AGGGCTGGTTAAGCCTCGTTTCTTCACTAACCGCAAACGCTTGCGTTAACGTTTGCATTTTAAAGCTTAAAGTTGGTTACAATTTAATAGCCGAAAGTAATAAATGCTGAGCTGAGAAACAAACTTTAAAGTAGCAGTTTCAGAATTAGATATTAAGAGGCTGTATTCCCAAACAGGTGCATCAGAAGATCAGGTGGCGCGCGGGCGAAGGAGACTAAAATATGGAGTGAGTCTATACTGTGAATGTATGCATAGTAAAATTGAAGGGCTTGCGTTCAGAACATTGCTTTGACTAATTTGCGTATTTTAATGATGTTTTGTTGAAGTCGACTTGGACGAACAAGCGAACTTGGTGGCCGAATGGTTAAAGCACTGTGCAGGTGCAATTCCCCTACATTTCTGTTTGATTTTTCTACTTTTTTATTTAAAAATGTTTTATCGGTTGCTTTATGTATTTTTTATGATAAATGGAATATATTTCATAAAAGTAAAATTTTATATTAATAACAATTACTTATTTAAATATGACAAATTCAGCTATTTCAAGATTGAAATTTTACATTACAATGCCTTTTAATATTTAAACATTATTATTACTTATTTTCTTTTAGCAAATATAAAATAAGTAAGGAAAAAATAAAATGAAAATATCAGTTTGCACGCAGGATTAATTTCTGCAGGTTTTTTATAATCAGTAGTTTTTTATAATCATTCATACGTTAAACACTTTTATCTTTGAACATGTAAAAAACAAGAAGTAACTATAGAATGTCCAATACAATATAAATTTTAGCAAAAAAATGTTTATTATTGTATATTTTCAGCAAATAGTATTTTGTTTTCAATTTGTGTTTAAGTCATTTTTGCTTTTCATCTTGCGTGTAGGCCTCAGTATTTTCTTCTTGGTTTTTGTAAGGTATGAATTTAGATAATTTTGAAGATTAAGCTTCTTCATATCTTCTGTTTCTAACAGCTATCAAATGCATGAGATGGATTAGCTTCAAGAAGAGATATTTGTGAGTGTGATTCTGTTTACACTCCAGACTGTTCTTCAATAGAATCTGACCTTGTTTGCACGTTTTTTTTTTTTTTAATATGCATTTATTGTTTGCAAAAATTCAAAATCTTATCAGTTATATCTCTATACAATATTTGTTCGGACAGACATATCACACATTATTGGAGAAGTTGCATTACTACCTTCATGGAGCTCAATTTAAAAACTTGTGCTGATAGAGCAGTCAATGTTAGTTGTAAAGTTCTCATTAGCCACTATAATTAAATCGTCAGAAATAATCGTCAAAATCAGGGGAAATATTATCCTCCTTAGTAGGGCGATCATCATTCATAGTTGATTCATTAACGTGAAAATCATCTGTAAAAATATTTTTTTTTTCCAGGAAACATGTCAATGCACAAATCATTGCTAATAGCTAAACTTTGAAGCGAAGTGATTGTAGGGTATGTCGCGTCTAGAAGTATTTAATTCATTTAATTCATCTATCTGGATTTCTAATTTTTTTTTTATAGAACTGAAGGCCATTGGGATCAAAAGATAAAATATGGAACAGCACACAGATTGGATGGGAAAATGTCAGATTAATTAAATCTATTCAAAATTTAAGTATTTCGAATCTACACATTTTCAGAGCTTCACTCATATAAGTGTATTGTATAATCCAGTGATCATATGTCTTTATTTTTTGCTTAAATACACGCCGCTATTATTGCGTCATAATTTTGATTAACATTTTTAAAGACATGTATTTTTGTATTTGCATCATTTGAAAGGCATATTTAAGTACCCTGACAAAGAAAAACATGATCATATAGAAAATCCTGATTTATTAATTCAGCAAAGCTTAATTCATCACAATTTCTGCTTTAAACATTTTAATACAATGTATGAAAACACCACATAAGCCTAGTTCATTAAATCTCCTAAAAGCCTCTCCGCATTTGAGTGATCCAATTCGGTGGTAATAGATCTCTGAGAAAAATCCGTCACCAAAATTCGTCGAATATTTTAGAACAACACGAATTTGAAAATTTAGTGTTGCGGGAAAACCCTTTTTTCCCGCTTTCACTTCAGGTAGATGAAACAGATTTTGAAGGCCTTGTCGTCAATATTATAATTATTTGGCCTTCAAATTTTAAAAAGCGAAACCGTGATCATTATTTCAAGATTATTCTCCGAATTTAGGGCTTTATGGAGGCGTTTTATAATGAACGATGTGTATTTTAATTGGAAACTCTTTTAAATAAAACGTTTTAAATCCAGTGAAATATTTCACATTTTGTTCCGGAAGTTCAAATGTTTCATTATATAGCATTTATATACGATCCTTGCGTTAAGAATTCAGACACAAGAACATTGCGCATTAATGTGTCGTCGCATTTAGTTCAATGACCTTACAACAGGTCAGAGCAATAATCGGCAGAAAGTAATAAAAAACCCATGCAGCTTAAAATATTCGATTTAAATTAATGCTTTACTAATATTTATATTAATAAAGTTCTGCGGCAGTACTCGATGTACTTACGATGTAAGTTTATGCAGAAAAGAACCAAAGGAAAAGTAAATGTCAGACAAACATGTTGAAAATAAATTCTCATTGAACAAGTTTTTGACAGGTATCTTCCTAATCATGAAATAAGCGGTTTAGGTCTATTTAAGCAAGTCTTATGTTACTAAAATCAGAAATAAAATATATGCACAAATTATCTATTTTGACTATGGTAATCACTTCACATGGAATTAACTTTCTTAGTGGCGACAGAGATCTGAGTGTAAGTGACACGGAAATTGCACCATACGTCTCATATGTATGGAATAAGTTCTGATATCTGAAATAGTTTTGTATCATTGATTATTTGATAATTATAGAATAAGAAGGTTTATAAGCGTTATATTTCGAAATCTGAATAAAGTAAAGATTATAGTCTTCTTCGAGAAGTTTCTGATAAAACAGCAATATGAGGAAAAATATAAAATTATACTCATGAGGCATTAATCATGATGTTAACATTTCCGCAGTATTTTAAACCGACTTCCAATGAAGAAGGTTATGCAATTTACTTTGACTCTTGAACGGATTTCATTTTGTTGTTGTTCTTGTTCGACAGGTCTCAGTCTGCAGGTGGCCCCTTTTCAATATCATTAGGACCTAACAATAATAAAACTGTCTTGCCTGTATGTTGCTTCTTTTTTTTTTCTTTCTTTTTTTTTCTTTTTGACTTTATAAACTTTAAGTTTCGTTTAAACAATCGTACCGAAATTTTAACATGATGTTAAGGTACATCGCACTCATTTACATTTTTAAAACAGTCGCCGTATCGTCAATAGGTTTTTTTTCAATAAGAAACCTAAACAGAAAATACACACACAGACACACATATATATATATATCATAGTCTACTGCGCATCAAAATGAGCGATATTATCAACAAAGCGAATTAAAATGGATGCTAATTAGAGCCCTTAATCGAGTCGGGAATACGATTTTATCCGAACGCGACCCACCCTGCGGTTCAGTTCGGGTGGCGTGCGTACCAATTTTTTTCATTGCTTGTCTTGTTCGGGTCGTTTTCAGGTTGAATTTTGACTCATTATGAGTCATTGATACATTTTTCAAAAGGAACTCCACGATATTGTTTTAGATGAAAAAACTATATAGTTGAATATAAATGAGTAAGATAAAAACGTGGAAGACTAAAACGTCCAAGATTTCGGTTATAGATTTGAGCCATTTTTTTTCTACATCTATAGGATTAAAAGAAATATGTTTGTCTCTGTGTGCGATGGCTAGGAAAGTCTACCGTGCGTAGAAACGTGAAAATTTGGATGAGGATAGTCCAAGGCAAGTCCTAATGCGCCTGGGGCTCAAGATTTTTTTTATTTTTTTATAATTAGCCGATATATTGATTAAAAACCGTAATTCAAATTCGCATCGCCGATAAAAGGGTAGCCGGTTGTAGCCTCCGGAGCTCTTACCAGAAAAGGGCTGAAGGCTTTCTTTCATCGGCCTTTTCCGAAGCCCGCATCGGCAAAACTGTTCGAGATACTGAATAACGGAAGACTTAATGAACAGAGGAAAGTATTTTCAACTAGGTAAATTATATCCAATGGTTGGACCATATGCCAGCCAAGATATCGTTGGGATAGCTCAGTAGGGAGAGCGTTGGCAAGGCAAGCCAATGTACCCAGATTCCAGTCCTGGTCCCGGCATAATTACACTCTGTTGGAAAAAAATCTCAACTGTGATACTCCAACCATTGGATATAACAGAAAACATATTCTTAAATTTTGTACATTTACGTTTAAGGCTCCGCAATCCGTTCGAAAAATTATTAATATGAACCTTTTTAAAAAAATTTCAAGAGTTCGATTACGACGGTTTTTTTTTTCATATCGCAGACGCACGCATCGGGAAAACTGAAAATTAAAACTAAGCAGAGATCGTCTTATCTGTAACAGGGCAATTTCAAAAATACGAATTTTAAACCTTTCGAAAAAATTCGTTACTTCGCGCGCCTTGCAGGGAAATTTTTTTTCCTACGCTAAAAATAATTAAGCGATATTTCGACACAATATTTTTTACACGTTATATCGGAATTACATCAACTATAAAATTTTCGAAACGTTCGGACGAGTTAAAAAAAAAATTAAAATCTGCGAAATTTTCGCACCGAAAGTGAACACGCGGGCGGCTTTAGCTCATGTTTTTACGTCTAAATATACATATTTTTCCCGAAATTTTTACGAAAAGTTTTGATACCTTTATATTTATAACCTATAAAAATCAAAGAATTCGGACGATAAGAAATGTTTTTTTTCGCTTTGGCGATTTTTTTACGCGCATTTGAACTTAGGACATTATTTAACCATTAACATTACGCACATATTGATAAAAAAAAATACTCTTAATTTTATTCAATACCAGTGAAATTTTAACCCTTTAGCTAATGATTGAGTATAAAGTTGATTAAGAAATTATGAGATTTAAGGGGAAAATAATGAGTTTGAAAAAAAATTCCCATAGAGTGAACATTGTGTATTTATTTACACTCATAACGTAAGCTTCTTTCTGCGCTATTGCTCTAAAATTGTAATACGTTAAACTAATATTTTAGCTGTTGTTTTAGTAATTTTTTTTAGAAATAATGAGATTTAGGAGTAAAATAATCAGTTTAAAATTCCCGTAGGATTTCGATAAAAAAAAGGGGGGGGGCCAAGAAAAACACTGATTTTTACAACTAAATATTAATATTTTCCTATATAAATTACGCACAGGCTTCGGAAATATCATATATTTTAATACGAGCAAATCTTGTGGGTGGTTATATATATATATGCAAAAATTATCTTAAAAACGGCTCTAACGATTTTGACGAAATTTCGTATCCTACCGTTTTGGGGCACCAGAAAACCATTGGGCTAGGTCACATGCTCGAGAAAATTCGATTAGTGGGAAATTTTGGGTAATTTTGGGTCATGGTCTAGCTAATTGTATCTAAAAAACGGTTCAAACGATTTTGACGAAATTTTGTATCCGACCACTTTCGGGCATGAGAAGGGTCACATGTTCGAGAACTTTCGATTAGTGGGTCATTTTTGGGTCAACGCGGGTCAAATTAATTTTATCTAAAAAACGGCTCTAACGATTTTGATTAAATTTTGTGTCCTACGAGTTTCGAGCACGATAAAAGCATTGGGCTAGGTCGCATGTCCGAGAAAATTCGATTAGTGGGTCATTTCTGGGTCATTGTGGGTCAAGATCGAAATAGCGGCTCAATTTACACTAAATTTTGCATCCAATGGTTTCCGGGCACGAGAAGACTGTTGGGCTAGGTCACATGTTTGAGAAAATTCAATTAGTGGGTCATTTTGGGTCATTTTGGGTCATGGTCTAGCTAATTGTATCTAAAAAACGGTTCAAACGATTTTGACGAAATTTTGTATCCGACTATTTTCGGGCACGAGAAGACTATTGGGCTGGGTCACATGTTCGAGAACTTTCGATTAGGGGTACATTTTTGGGTCAAAGCGGGTCAAATTAATTTTATCTAAAAAACGGCTCTAACGATTTTGATTAAATTTTGTATTTTACGAGTTTCGGGCACGCGAAAATCATTAGACTAGGTCACATGTTCCGAGAAAATTCGATTAGTGGGTCATTTCTGGGTCATTGTGGGTCAGTATCTAAAAAGCGGCTCAATTTACACTAAATTTTGCATCCTATGGTTTTCCGGCACGAGAAGACTGTTTTGGCTAAGTCACATGTTCGAGAAAATTCAATTAGTGGGTCATTTTGGTCATGGGTCATGATATTTGAACTCAAATTTAATTTTGACCGAGCATAGCTCGGTCTTCCCTGCTCGTTATATTTATAACTTATAAAAATTTCAAAGAGTTTGGATAATAAGAACAATTTTTTTAATATTAAATGACCTGATATGGAAAAAAAATGAGTGGAAAATACTTTTTAACTGCCGAAAGCAGTGGGCACCCCATTATTGCCGAAACGTCAATGAACGCTCACTGTGGAGACGCGAAAAGTTTTTGGTTTCTTTATGTTTGTCTGTTTGCTCCGCGATAACTGCCGTAAAAAAACGTCCGATTAGGTTGATTTTTGGTAGGTATGTTGGCGTGATACCCGGAATTAGCTGTGTGGTTTTTGGTTAAATTTGGTTCATTCGTTCGAAAAATATAGAATATTTCTTTTTAGGTCATAATGCTTTCCTATGGGAATGCAGACGATTTTCAAATTTCATTTTTCACTGAAATGAAAATCGCATATTTGAATAATGAATTTAAAAGCAAACTTATGGATGTTAAATTTTCGATATAGGGGAGGGGGTCTTAAATATATCAAATAGCTTTAAAAATTTACCGATACATCTATTAGAATTTAGAAATTAATTGTTTAAATTATTGGAAATTTTTTTGCAACTATTCGGGAAATATAAAACATTTTATTTTCATATTTTTTTACAAATTTTAAAATGCATTTTTTTTGGTTCATCCTTATTTTATCAGATGCTTAGCAACCATATTCCAGAGAATATTAAAAAAAAAAAAAATCAAGTAACTCGCACTATTTCGCTGCAATATTTTATTAGCAAAATAACTTATTTCCATAAGTTACTTTCGTACATGAGATTTTATTCAACTTATCCATCAGATGAAGGTGTTTTGGTTGGCAGGAAAGTAAATATTGCTATTTGTATATTTAGACAACAAGAAATCTTTTTTCCAAACAATTGCTTATCCTAATAAAATCACAGTGCAAAACTAAACCCAATATATACTGTAATTATTCAAACAATCAATAATAAATCATGAATATAAATTTAATATAATTACGGGGGCTCAGGGGGACAGATCCCCCTTGAAGAAATGTATTTACTATCTAAAAAATTACAAGATTAAGAAGTTCATAATAATTTCAGAATATCATTGCATAAACCGAGTTTAATTTAACGGTTCTAATTTCTGAAACTTCCGAAGTATTTTATATGCCTATAAATATGTATGTAATATAAAAAAAATTGCAGATTGTAAGATGCTAAATAATATGAAAAGTGAGATTAAAAAATAATGACTTTCAGAGCTGACGTTGAGGTTCCTGATCTGCAGATTTACTAGTTAGCTTCGTTTGAAAAGATTTTCGTTTAAATATATAAAATCATTCAACACTGATTTTAGGAGAGTTTAAGGTTATTATCACGTGTTTGAGCAACGCCGAGCGAGTCAGCTAGTAATGGATAAAGTTGTTATTAGATATATAATTATAAAGTATTTTTCCATAATTAAATTAAATTAGGGATTACATTTTTATTCATTTCGGGTTGAAGTACGTCAGTTTTGGATCGAGTTAACTTCAAATAGAAATTTCTGGTTTCGTTTCGGGTTTCGTGACCCGTACAGGACTCTAATGTGGCCGAAAATAAAGATTTGACACAAAACGACGAAGGTAAGAAACAGTCCCTTGAAGTCTATATTCTTTTCTTAACAATCACTTGTGTTTTTATTGCCTACAACAGAAACTTCTCTTTACAATATATTATTGGTATTTTTTAAAAGTAATCTATATAAAAGTAACGAAAGAAGTTTGAGTTCCTGTCTGTGTGTGTCTGTGTCTGCAGGGCTGCCACTGGCGACTATTTTTATATTCGATTTGCACCAATATTTTAAATATATAAATTTTAAAGTATATTTTTCTTGCACACGTTGTCAAAATGAATGTGAAAAATTTTTATTTTGCGAAAGTGGTGCGAGATAGAATTAAAAAATAGTCGCCAGTGGCAGCCCTGTGTCTTTGGGCTGTGTTGTGAAGAGACCGCTTCACGCAGAGCTGCAACATTTGATGGGAAGGAGTTTCTATGTATGTAGTTTTGCACCTCTATGGTATAGATCCATATATATGCTTTTTATTATCCAAAAAAAAAAACATTTTTAATTCTTTTGTTAAATGTTATCTCTTCTCTTTTCGTTTTATTCTAAAATCATGTCTCATTTATTAACAGTTTAATGCTTTATCCTTTTTGCAGGCAGATGCAATTTTATTCTCTCATATCTTACCTTTTTAATTACGTGTACACCGCAGCTCGAATATTAGAACAATATGTTTCTCGCTGTGTATGTATGCACTTTGTCCGGTATTTTTTTCTTTCTTTTTAATTCTGAACTTTGGGCATCTGCTAGTTATCATAATACATGTACTTTTAGCCTTGTAATTATTTCAGTTTAACACAAAATTTATATACATCCGCAGTTTATGTTTTTACAAATTGTTATTTCTGTCTCAATATTTCGTGATCGCAGATGTTTTCCCAGCGCATAAAATCCACAAAAAGGTTACTGATGAACTTTGTGATATTACACACCCCTCTTTAATCGCCAAATTTAAATATATCTATTTCTTATCATTAACGGTTATTTTTGCTGGCGTTAATGGATCTTGCCAATTGCTTTATTTTTGGTGTAAAATACTCACTGACCTGTGAACATTGTGATGATTTGAGATGATCAGTCTTTGCTGAGATGTAGAGGTGTAAAGACTTCTCTTGACACTGCTTTACTATGGAGCAAGCCGACCCACCTGTTTGCTTTTACTTTTATGCAACTTTTCGCTTCAAATAAAGGACTAATTTCGACAGAATGAGTTCTTATTATATCTCGAACTATTGTTGTGTCTCTTTACTCAGGAAACGCGTCTGAAGTGTTTTGCGATACAACGAACTTCATTTTAACAATTATGTACTATTATAGTAAAATATCCACTGTGACGATCAGGCCAACTCTTCGTTAATATTATTAGAATGTAAACGTCAACTAATGTATACTAAGACTACAGTACACAAAGTGGTGCCTATTTTTGAAGTAAAGTATGTACTTTAAAATGGGTGGTCTGGCCTCGTTTGCATGTCTACGTTGGTATGAAAACTTTTTCATGTGTCTATCAATCTACAAAATGGGACTGTGTCTCCTTCATAATTGATGGAATCTGCGTGCGAAACAGTTTGAAATCGAGATATTTACAGACCTGATACACTGCAATCTCCGAATATCGCAAGACTTTCTTTTAATTCATAAGTGACGGACTATGGACTAGGCCGCATACACCGCCTTTGATGACGTATGCTTCTTTTGGATTTTCGTCTAAGCAGATCTATGGAGCGACCGTTGATAAAAAATTACAGACTAATTAGCAGCTCTGTTCAACATATTCGTATCCGGGAGAATTTTTTTTCCCCTTTTCGTACAGTGCTTGTGAATGGAAGTTTCTGCACGTTGTGAAATACGTCCGTTTGCATCTTTTGAATATTGTGGATTCAACAACAGTGTGTGTGTCTCCGGCGGTTAGAAAAGTTTTCTTTTTTTTTTCTTTCTCCGTTTGTCGCTGAAGGAAGACTTTTGGAGAAATTGTGAAGGTACTTTTTCCGTGTAGTGAAGTGCTCAAGATATGATAGTGTAAAATTATCGTTCTGTAAATTATTTTGTGTGGCGTCTGCAATCTGTTAGGTACAGTGACGAGTGGAATTATAGTTTGCCCAGATGTGTTTTTTTTTTTCGCGTTCTCCTTATATGTTGTTTTACTTACAAAAAAAAAAGGGTGATTTCAAATTAATTTTCGTAAAGTGATATCGAGAAAAAAAAAAAAGAGAGAGAGCAGAAAAATTTTAAGGTATCCACTGCCTTGTGTAAAAGGTGGTTTACTAAAAAAAAGTGGTACTAAAAGTGGTTCACAGCTTACAATATTTTTTTAACATGTCATATATGTTACTTCAATCCGTCATTTTTTTTTGGTACAATGCATCGATATATTTTTAATTTATATGTAAAAGAAAAAGCTACAAATTTTTATTCTTATGTTTTTAAAAGTATTTAAGTGTTGGGAAAAATGATAATAATGATTTAAAAAGATAAGTTTTTACTGCAGTTTAATTTTTCTCATAGTAAAATACCGAGTTATGATATTTTGAATTGTTAAAGGTTATGATTTTAATAATAATAATAATAATAATAATAATAATAATAAATATAGGTTCTCATTTTTTTTATCTTTCATATAATAATATGCTCATGATTTTTTAAACTAGTTAGATATTTTGTGTAGATGGAAGAACACCAAGGTAGGTGAAAAATATATTTGTGCAAAATGATGGTAGTAATTTATTATTTTAATATTTTTACTGTGTTATGCATTTAATTTATTATTTATATATTTATTGATATTTTTGTGCTAAAACTTTTGTGTGAGGTGATATATATATATTTTTAAAAGAGAAGGATTTAAAAATTTAAAATGACTAGTAATTTTCAATTCCAAGTTGATGATTTCTTTGGAGATTCCTCCCTTGTGAATTTTTTCTTTGATCAGATTTTAACATACGAAAAACTTAAGGTCTTGTCCCGTGATGAAACTGTGGCTTTTCTAAAATCAAAACTTAAAGGTCCAGCGCGGCAATATATGATTGAAGACCCAGTCTTATAAAAAGCTACAGATTTTCAGTTTATTCAAAATAGAATAACAGATTTTTTTGCTAAGACTTCTGCCCCTGCGACTTTAAATGATTTAAATACGCTTACCATTTTGCCGCATGAATCTATTAAAAATTTTGCCCACCGGTTGAATGTTTTGGTAACTAAAGTTAACCCGAAAATTCTAGGCAAATATTCCTCGAATCATATAAAATATGTAAAATTTTGTCTTGCCTACCATCTTCTATCAGACGTAAATTATTAGAGGAAGATGTAAAAACTTATCCGAAAGCAGTAGAAAGAGCACAGGTTTTGCAAGACATATTTGTACAGGATAATGTGTTCACTACTAGTGATTCTTTTCAGGCAACTGAACAGTTGCAATCGAAAATTGCTGAGCTTATGGAAAAAATAAATAATTTGAATTTTGCTCAACCTGTGTAAAAAAAAATGACTCCACACCTGTTAGAGAAAAGAAACACCATGACAGACAAAATAATCAGGAAAATTATAAAAAGCGACACAATTTTCAGCCATATCAAAGAAGGCGGTATCCACAAAAACAAACTGAGCGTTGCCAATTATGTTTTCGTTATGGTCATTCTGCTAAGCATTGCTTTAAATGGCAAAGAGCTAATACAAAATTGGACCAACAAGACACTAGATACAAAAGAAATTACTCAGACACTAATTACAAGAATTTAAACTCAAAATGAGTCACACGAAAGCTGACAATGTTGTGCCTCAGAAAAATTTACCTAGGTCAGCACCCATTTTTCACATTAATGACGAAAGTTTGCCAAAGATTTCGGCCAAAAGACTTGTTAACTCCATTGCGTCTCAGACAAATACTCAGGTTTGCATTGCAAATGACTGTTCAACACAAACAGAAAACATGTTTAGTGAATTTATATTTAATGTAAATATTCCAACTCCAGAACTTCCTCTCATAAATACTTTAATTGCTCAAGAAAATGCTTCCCTACTTTTAGATACTGGCAGCTGCACATCTTTGCTTTCGAAGCGTTTATTTGATAAAGTTAAAGACAAATTAAAATACAAACGCTTAGGATCTAATGTAACTTTAACGACGGTAAATTCAGAACTTGATTTCACGGCATGTATTCGTTTCACATTTAAAATTCAACAAAAATTCTTTTCTCACCATTTCTATATCGTTGATATTCCTGAATCGCATAATTTTGATGGCATTTTAGGACTTAACTTTCTTGAGAAACATAATATCACACTAGATTTAACGAACAAAATCATGCAGCTCAATGAGTTAAAAGTTCCATTCATTTATACTAAAGAAACAACTGAAACGCTTGAGTGTCACAATATCAATGTCAGTCAGCCTATTTCTGAAAATGTTATGTTAAAAACTAAATTGATTCTTGCACCAAATCAAACTAAATGTATCTCTGTAAAAGTTAAAAACATGATTCATGACACTCCATATTTATTCCAAAGTAACGCTTTTGCTAAACATATCCTTGCTTTTGACTCTATTGTCCAAATTGATAAACAAAACACAAGTGAATTTTCTTTTTATGTCAGAAATAATGCAAACAAAACTATACATGTAAACAAGAACACCAATATAGGCTCAGTTACCCAAATTGAGGAGATAATCCAAAATTCTGAGGACTTGAAAGACAGCGAAAATGTGGTTAATGAACAAACACAATTGTTTGTAAATTTTATCAAAGCTTCCGATGAAATATTGCAAAAAAGAAAAACAGATCTGTCATCTGATGACTTTAAATTAAATCACGTTCCTAAACAAGAAGCAGATAAAATGCAGAAACTTTTGTTGGAAAATTATGCAGTTTTCTCAAAATCAATGAAAACATTGGGACATACCGATAAATTCAAACCTAATATCAAACTTACTAATGATTTCCCTATTAAGACATTGCCATTCCCAATCCCTCAATCTTTACAGCAAGAGGCATTAGATCAGATAAATCAATTAGTCGAAGCTGGAATCATAGAACGCAGTTGTTCTGAATGGGCTCGTCCTATCCTTTTGGTAAAAAAAAACCCGGATGGATAGGGTAAACAAAAAATTAGATTAGCTTTAGACTTGCGCATGTTAAATACAATCATTCAGAGCTCCTCTTACCCTCTTCCTAAAATGCAAACGATAATTTCCAACTTTTCAAAATATAAATATTTTACATCACTAGACTTCCAACATCAAAGTGGTATGCCAATTAAATTTCAAGATAAAGTAACTTTTTCAACCATGTTTGGCTCGTATAAATTTAAAAGGCTCTGTTTCGGTTTGAAGAACGCAAGCAATTATTTTCAAGCACTTATGGACATGTTGTTGGATGAGATGAGATTAGAAGGTATCTACGTATACCAAGATGATCTTATATTTGGCTCAAATTCAATACAGGAAACTTATGAAAAATTGGAAAGAATTCTCCAAATTTTGGCTAAATATAATATGACCCTTTCCCCAGCAAAATGTACTTTCCACCAATCTGCAATTGATTACCTCGGTTTTCATATTGAAAATCATACAATTTCGTCTATCAACAATAACATATTGAAAATAAAATCCTTTCCAGCACCTAAGACAAAAAAACAGGTTAGAAGTTTTGTTGGCTTGGCCACGTTCTATAAAAATCTAATTCCCTCATTGTCTAAATTAATTCAACCACTCATTGATTTATCTAAACCTAAATCCACATTTAAATGGACTGATTACAATCAAAGTGTATTCAACGACATACAAAAGATTTTCTTTAAACATCCTATGGTCAGATTACCCGATTGGGATAAGACGTTTTATGTCAATACAGACGCTTCCGGAACGGCAATTTCAGGTGCTCTTCTCCAAATGTAAAATGACCAACTCTTACCTATTTCTTATTTTTCAAAGTCATTAAAACCATCTAAAAAAATACCCCGCAATAAAATTAGAATTAATGGCCATTGTAAAATCTATAAATGCATTCAATTACTATATTTACAATCGTAATTTTGTCATCTTATCTGATAGTGAATCATTAGAAAAGTATAAAAAAACCTCTAACCCAGCTGACATCACAACTCGTTGGCTAATGCATCTGTCCAAATATACTTTCACATTTCAACACATACCTGGCTCTAAAAATGTTTTAGCTGATTATTTATCCAGGTGTAGTTTTAACGACAACAACATAGAAATTCTTGACTCGAATCCCCAACTAATGTCTGTCTGAAAATTCTCAACCTTTACTAATTGTCGAAAATGATATTAATGTTATAGACTCCCATGAATTCATAAATTGTTTGGTTAACAAAAATGCAAAAAACAAAGATCCTTTACTAGAAATTTCGAACACAACTTTTGTTCAAGAACAACTTAAAGACTCACAGTTATCACCTATATATAATGAAATCTTAAATTCAGGTTCTTGTGTTAAGTATTCTTCTTTCTTCATGCATCCAGACTCTAAGGTCCTTATGCAAAAGAAAAACAATATTGCTCAAAACTCTTTTTCATATCTTATAATTGTTCCAGATTCTTTAAAACCTAAAGTATTAACAATCTCTCATCTGTCACATTTTGGTTTTTAAAAACATATGACTTTCTTTCTTCGCGTTATTTTTGGAAAGGCATATACACAGACACACTTAATTTTGTTGCTTCGTGCACAAAATGCCTCCAAGCAAAACATCACCGAATTCCTAACGCACCCCTTCAACATACTTACACACCAAAATTCCCAGGAGTCACAATTTCTATTGATCTTGTTGGACCTTTCAAAAATGGTCACTCTATTTTAACTGTGACCGACCACTTTTCCAATCTTGAACTGTATCCACTTCAATCAACCACAGCTCCTAAAATTGTAAAGTGCCTATTCTCATATATGACTATTTTTGGACGTCCGGCAACCCTATTGTCAGACCTCGGTCCCCAATTTAGGGCATATATTTATGATAATTTCAACAATCCCCTAGGCATCAAAATTTCTCATTCGTCAGCAGCACACCCGGCTTGTAACTCTATCTCTGAGTGGGTGAACACTTCAATAAAATACTCTATCTCATCAAAAACATCTCGTTGTAAATGATCCCGCCAAGCCACAAACCTAAAACGTCAGTCATAAAAAGAAGTGATATCATATAAAAAGAAGCGATATACAAGTGCATACTCCGAGTCCCGTGTAAAAATCTATCACCACTCATAATGTTTCCAAAGGACTCGGAGTGAGGTACAATATGTGAAAACTGCTTGGCGACCTGCAGGCTTTTATAATGTTGGCGTTTCCTGCAACTACATATGACTATATTATTTTTATTTTATTTATTTATTTATTTTGCTCACATAAAATTGTAAAAAGTTGAAGCTTCTGTGTTTGTATGTCCTTTCTTATTTTCGAGCTTGAAAAATCAATTTGTTGATTTTATTTACCATTATTTAAGTTAGAAACACCACTCTTACGAAGAGAATTTTTTAAATAAATATGTAAAGATTTTGAGTTTGTAATATATATATATATATATATATATGGTTAATTTTTGCAATAAGTTTATATATATATATATATATATATATATATATATATAATGATCATACGCATATTAATAACAATGCACCTTATAATAAACGTTAACTAAATTGAGATATCAGTAACTCTAGCGTAAGCAGAGTCGCATACATCTGGGGATAAATCCGTTCTGTCAGTTCTTCCGCAACCAAAAATATTTATAAAAGTGATATAACAAAAATTAAAAATTTACTTTTTCCGATTTTCAAAATTGATATACTGCTTATATTATAAAAGGCTGCAGGTCGCCAAGCAGTTTTCACATACTGTACTTCACTCCGAGTCCTTTGGAAACATTATGAGTGGTGATAGATTTTTTCACGGGACTCGGAGTATGCACTTCTATATCGCTTCTTTTTATGTGATATCACTTCTTTTTATGACTGACGTTTTAGGTTTGTGGCTTGGCGGGATCATTTACGAGTTGTTTTTGATGAGATATGACTCCTTTTTGTAAGGTATTTAATTTCAATTATACAGATTCCATTTTTATTCAGAAAAGAAAAGATAAAGGAAAGATGAAAGGGGCAAAAAATAATAATAATAGTGATGCTATAAACAGACTTATACAGTTTATTGAGTGAGTTATTCCAATGTACATGTCGCTACCATAGCAACGGGGAAACTTTTATATTAATTTCCTTGCATTGTATTCATCAGATTATTTATGACATGTTTGTTTTCCTTTTTCTTTTGTTTTTATCATTCTTCCGTTTATATATATTCAAAAAACAAAAAATTAGAAAATTTTACAGTAGTTTACAAATTAAAATACTGCAGTTTCAAAAAAATGTGGAAAAATAAGAAGCACCTTTTTTTCGGTCAATTATAATAATAAGTTTATGGAGCATATTTTACCGAGAATAATAATAAAAAAAAATTTCTACGAACCACTGTAATTCACAGGTATTTTTATACTAATATATTAAATATTATTTTTGAAAATTACTGAGCACCTTAAAAAAATTCTTTTTGTTAAGTTTTTTAACTCAACGTTTCGAAAATCGGAAAAATATAACATTCGCAACGTTTGCAAAAGTATAAGAACTATTAAAGTGATTTCAAAATAGAAACTGTTCGTCGGATGACATGTATTCTAAAATTTTGTGTGATTTTGTAAATATACTGCAAAGACTACAGCGTTTACATAATAAACCGTTTAAAAAGATGTAAAATTTTATTAAATTTTTTATCTGATAATTCATAAAGCTTTAAACTAGATTTTAAAAAAGAGCGTGATTAAACCAAAAAGGACTATATTTACTAAATGCACAAAGTACATAAAGACACAAAATACATAATTAATGTTTCTAGTCTGTCCATTCCAATTCAGGGATTCTAAAATATAGGCCCCCAATCCCCGGCAGTCCATGAATTAATTAGGACATGCTGTTAACACGTTCTCTAAGTTGACAATAGAGGCAATATGTATAGCTCGGCAAATATGAAACACGGCATTGCTTCATCATGGCTTTGTTTCGTGAGGTGTTCGTTTTCCGAACATAAAAAATCTCTCGAAAGTGTTCGTTAACCGAACATGTGTTCGTTATTAAAACATAAAAATCTCACACGAAAGTGTTCGTTAACCGATTTATTCGTAAACCGAACAGTTCGTTACCGATCACCTATTGTATTACGAAATTTAGCATTTTTTATTTTTATGGGGAATTCAAGAAGTTACTTCCTTTTCATTGTGCTCTAGGCCCGTTTTTAGAGCATTTTAAGTTCGTCATAGCCGGAGATTCGATGAACGGCAACTATTTAAACACAAAACTTCTAATCTTGTGGTAGCAACATTTTTACATTCTATTACTCAGCGCATGAATGTAAATTTGAAATTTTGTAATCGCTATTTCAATAAATTCTAGAAATATATTTATAAATAAACACAGCTTTTTTTTTTATTCGATGAAAATACTATATTTTAATAGATTTAGAGCTTAAGATCAACGAGCTTTCAGGCGGACAAAATAAACTCGTATTAAATTTTAAAGCAAGACAGTAAAACCTTACAGAGATGGAAACAGTATAAAATCATTAAAATACTTCTCACTAAGTAAATATACATCGGTTGTAATGTAATCAAGATGTTCAAAGATACCCTGTAAACGAAACGTATATTGTGCAATGCCGCTTTCCAATAGAGAGTTTAAATGAATAGAATGTAGTAACATATTTGAATATCTTGTGTATATAGCCACGTTGACAAAATTTATGCTATTTACTATTGTTTTTCCTCTGTGTTAAGTACAAGAATCAAGTACTTCACCGTAAAAATTCGCTAATTAGACAACCATTTAGTTTTATTAAAAAAAAACTTTTGAGTTACCCTGTAAACGAACAGTAAATTCTACAATTCTGTTTTAAAATAGGAAGCTAACTTAAGTCGTTCGTAACAATATATTTTAACATCGTGCGCATACATTCTTTTTGAAAAGAGTTAGACCATTTAATATTTATTTGCTTCCTCTTAAGTATAGGAATAAATCACTTTAAAGTGGTACACATAAAAACTAATTAATATTTTTACACGAAATATTAAACACTCGAACTATTCATAAAAACAATTCAAATGCTGCAAACCGCATAAAAATAGAATAATTACACAACCCTTTAGCCCTATATCAAATGATCTTTTGTGAGACCCTGTAAACGAACCTTAAATGTTACCATTTTTTTTTATAATAGGAAGATTACTTGGGTTGACTGTAATAGCATATCTTAATATCATGTGTATACGACCATTCCTAAAAGAGTTGGGTCATTTATTATTTTTTTGCTATATGTTAAGTATAGGAATCAATAACTTTAAACTCATATAAATCAAAAACTAATTAATATTTTTACATGAAACTTACAAAGGTTTAAACTACTCATAAAAAAATTCAAATGACGTAAACCGCGTAAAAATCCGATAATTACACATTGCCGTAGCCCTGTCAACAGTTTTTTGCTCTATGTGAAGTATAGGAATCAATAACTTTAAATTGATATAAATCAAAAACTAATTAATATTTTTACATGAAACTTACAAAGGTTAGAACTACTCATAAAAACAATTCAAATGACGTAAATCGCGTAAAAATCTGATAATTACACATTGCTGTAGCCCTGTCAACAGTTTTTTGCTCTATGTTAAGTATAGGAATCAATAACTTTAAACTGATATAAATCAAAAACTAATTAATATTTTTACATGAAACTTACAAACGTTTGAACTACTCACAAAAACAATTCAAATGACGTAAACCGCGTAAAAATCCGATAATTACACATTGCTGTAGCCCTGTCAACAGTTTTTGGTCTGGACAAGATTTAAAAAGTGCAAAAAACAGCACTTTTAAAATCGCATTTACTGAAAACCTATTCAACGGATTTTGCTTTACTTTTGATTTCTTAGTCACGTGGCACGCCCCATTCCATAGAATCAAGAAATTTGTTTCTATCATAAATAGAACGCGAGATATAGATGTGTCAAAAACCCGTTTTGTCCCGTCCGCAAAATATAAACTAGACAGAGTGCTAAAATATATTTTGTAAAATCGTTTGGCATCCATTGGCGGAAATTCCTTTCATTTACGGTTCAATGCACTGCTGTTTATTATGCTTGGCGAGAAACTCTGTCGAGTTTCTATGATAACTACTCTAATGCAAGAAGGATATACATTTGAAAACGCTATTGCTATACACAAAAACTTATACAACGGTTCCAAACATTCCTCCACTTCATTCTCTCCTAACTTCTTACATTTTGGCCGAGAATTATCACTAATATTCGACACTTATAATTATAATGCAAATCAACCTTTTTTGGATCAAAATGTAGAAACATATAAACTATTTGATGACTTAAATGGCATCTACAGAAAAGCATATAACAACATTAAAAATTCACAATTTAAAAGAAACAATTATCACCAAAAGACAGCTAAATTAAGACCAATTTGTAAAAAAGACATTGTTTATTTGAAATCTGTTGACAAATTTAAACCCAAATATACAGGACCTTATGTTGTAGTCCAAAAACACTCACCTGTAGCCTTTTCTATTATGAAACTCAACTCGCATCTTGATAATACCATATTTAGCGTTCACTTAGACAGAATCATCCTTGCTCCACCTCGTAATAATCATCTATTCGATACAAGTCATCACAATAATCCTAACAATTTTGTAGACACTAGACAAATTCTAAATCAGCCACATCCCTATAATTTACGCCCTCGTAATTAATATTTTATATTGTTGTTTTGTCAGTCATTGCTACACAGGAGTTGCGCAAATCCTCGTGTACCATTTATATTTAGTTTGTAGTATTCTTGTATATGGTTGTTAAGTTTTTGATGCTCATGGCTGGTTCATGGTGTATCGTTTGTTATTTTTATATACAGGGAAACTATTTACTATATTCTTGACAAATTTCAATTCTTTAAAAAAAAAAATAAATAAATAAATAAATAACGCTGATATTTAAATAAAAATGAATGACAATAGTTCAGGTATGTTTATCATTTAAGTCTTCATTTTTCTAATATTTTTAATTCAGATAGTCTATTTCAATGTATCAATGGTGATATTTAAATTTCTATTGTGAATTCTCTAGATTTAATTAAATAATAATAATAATAATAATAATAATAATAATCAAGCAATACAAAATCATGATTGTGACCTTAATTGCTCTCTGCACTCTGGAATATAACTTGAAAATTTTACCATTTTTAACTATGTGTGATGACCAAAAGCAATAACCAATGGTCATATTTCTACTAATAATAAATACAAGTTTAGGGTAAAAAGATTTGCATTCAGCAGAATTGAATTGCACTGAATTTGCCCGTGTGTATACACGAAACAATTTTTAATTTTTCAATTTTTATTTTCATATATATATATTCTTTTTGACTTGTAATAATAATTTTGTGTATTTTATAACTGTGTTTAAATTTTGCATTTTGGTATATTTATGGTTTGTTAGTAAACAAACAAAGTAAGTTGAACATGTGCTACAATTTTTTCAAAAAAAAAAAAAAAAAGAAAAGAAAGAGAAAAGCAAAGAAAACTGTAATATTGCATAGCACAATCTAAACATAGCTTTAGCTGCATCTCCAGAACATTTTTCTGAGTTTACAAACTTTCATTAAAAAAAAAAGTAAACACAGCTAGTTGGTATAGTAATGCAACTTGAGATGTTCAACATGGTTTAACTTTGTTTATTTTTCACGTGAAAAGGAACATTTTACAACTGTACAAACAAACCAAAGAACTTTTTAAGAATTGCTGATCACAATTCTTTCTTTTTCATATAGCATGGCCACATTTTATACGTTTATCATCATTGCAATGTATGTATTTTTAGCAAGCTATATTTGATAATATAATGGCAGCCAGGAGAAATAGTTTGAATTTTTATTTGTTGCAAAAAAACTTTTTCAATTCGAAAGACAAATTTTTAAAAATAAGGCAAACCTTGTGAAAGCGCACTATTTTTGGCTAGCTATGGCTATATGTGTGCATATATATACATATTTTTTTACTTGCCTTATAACATTTTTCTAACCATATATATATAAAAAATAATATTTACGTCCTTTATATCCTTTATATTGTAGTGCATTATGTCTCATTTTCAATTTATTGTATATATGTTTTATAGTTGAGATGCACAGGTTTTTGGTAACACTCATTATTATTTTTTTTTTTTTTGCCAGCTTCGGGGTGATATATATATATGGTATAGATCCATATATATGCTTTTTATTATAAAAAAAAAACATTTTTAATTATTTTGTTAAATGTTATCTCTTCTCTTTTCTTTTTATTCTAAAATCATGTCTCATTTATTAACAGTTTAATGCTTTATCCTTTTTGCAGGCAGATGCAATTTTATTCTCTCATATCTTACCTTTTTAATTACGTGTACACCGCAGCTCGAATATTAGAACAATATGTTTCTCGCTGTGTATGTATGCACTTTGTCCGGTATTTTTTTCTTTCTTTTTAATTCTGAACTTTGGGCATCTGCTAGTTATCATAATACATTTACTTTTAGCCTTGTAATTATTTCAGTTTAACACAAAATTTATATACATCCGCAGTTTATGTTTTTACAAATTATTATTTCTGTCTCGATCTTTCGTGATCGCACATGTTTTCCCAGCGCATAAAAGCCACAAAAAGGTTACTGATGAACTTTGTGATATTACACACCCCTCTTTAATCGCCAAATTTAAATATATCTATTTCTTATCATTAACGGTTATTTTTGCTGGCGTTAATGGATCTTGCCAATTGCTTTATTTTTGGTGTAAAATACTCACTGACCTGTGAACATTGTGATGATTTGAGATGATCAGTCTTTGCTGAGATGTAGAGGTGTAAAGACTTCTCTTGACACTGTCTTGCTATGGAGCAAGCCGACCCACCTGTTTGCTTTTACTTTTATGCAACTTTTCGCTTCAAATAAGGGACTAATTTCGACAGAATGAGTTCTTATTATATCTCCGAAATATTGTTGTGTCTCTTTACTCAGGAAACGCATCTGAAGTGTTTTGCGATACAACAAACTTCATTTTAACAATTATGTACTATTATAGTAAAATATCCACTGTGACGATCAGGCCAACTCTTCGATAATATTATTAGAATGTAAACGTCAACTAATGTATACTAAAACTACAGTACAACCTCGAAGCTCGATTTTGGATTTTTTGAATATTTTTTATTTATTTATTTTATTTTGTTTGCGATTTTTAGCGGTTTTTCACGTTTTGCTGTGATTTTTCGACAGTAGTAACATAAATCCGGTTCAAATCTTTCAGCTCAATATAGAAAAATTTGTCCTCTTTTCAATAAAAATTATTCGGAATGCATACAGCGATATTTGATTTTTTGGCGATTTTTTTTCTCCGCCACCAAGACAATTTCCCCAGAATGCTTGATTGTTTCTTTGGTTGTCTCGATTTCGGCCTTAAGCTGATATCACACGTACTACCATACGATATTAAATATATGCTATTGCTTCTCGCTTGTTTGGAGCTACTCTTTCACGCTGCAACTAGGGTTATTTTACATACTGAACGTTATCTGCTAATGTAAAGAGAAGGCATAACATTTGGCGAGTACCACGTGCTAACATTTTATACACTGCTCAAAACAATTAAAGGATATTTGAAGTTATATATAAAATAAAGATATAAACGAAATTTTTTTTGCCGAAAATAGAAGAAGAGAATCACAAATGCAAATTTTTCTGGTTTTCAAACTGTGGAGTATGCAAATTTTGAGTTCGACGTCAAAAACGTCGCTTCAGCGGAAGCGAATGAAACTTGACTTTCAACTGGATAAAAGAGAATGAAGACAAGGATGATCGGCATTCAGTGATTGCTTTGTTTCGATGAGTACGATGTCTCAGCGAAGTCATTTGACAGATTCAGAAGCTTGGAGAATTGTTGGTAGGTTAGAAGGGGGCCAAACTCAAGCCGAAGTAGCGCAAGCCATTGGAGTGTCACAAAGTGTCATTTCCAGGATCTGGAACCGTTTTTTGGAGAGTGGATGTACAGGCCGAAGACCAGGGCAAGGTCGTAGACGGGCAACAACGCCCAATGAAGATCGGTATTTAGCGTTTACAGCTCGGAGACACCGAAACATGAACGCTACTCTTCTCCAACAACACCTTCGCTCGGCTACAGGCACCACGATTTCAACTCAGACTGTCCGAAACCGGCTCCATGCTGTAGGTCTGTATGCTCGCCGACCGATGGTATGTGTTAGATTAACATCAAGGCATCGTCGCGACCGCAGGGAGTGGGCAACCGAGCATATCAACTGGAGGAGAAATGAATGGAGCAATATTCTGTTTTCTGACGAGTCACGTTTTTCTGTGCATCCGGATAATAGGCGTATTTTCATCTGGAGGGACCGTGGCAGTAGGAATAATCCTGCGTTCGTGCACGAAAGTGTCAGATTTGGCGGTGGAGGAGTGTTGGTGTATGGAGGCATCTCCATTGACGGGCGCACTGACCTCTACATCATTCGAGATGGAGCTCTGACTGGTCGCCGATATAGGGATGAGATCCTCAGACCTATTGTAGTCCCTTACGCTGCAGCAATCGGAGATAACTTCATTTTAATGGACGATAACTGCAGGACACATCGTGCAAACCTGGTGGAGGATTTCCTTTTCGAGGAAGGAATCGTTCGAATGGAATGGCCAGCGTGTTCTCCAGACATGAATCCAATCGAGCACGTTTGGGACGCTCTAGGAAGACGAGTTTCTGGCCGCCAACAACCCCCACAAACTCTGCAAGAATTGGAAAGAGCTCTTCTGGAAGAGTGGATCAGAATACCCCAACTCGTCATTAATAGCCTCATTGAGTCCATGCCTCAAAGGTGTTCAACGTTGCTGGCCGCCCGTGGAAACCATACCCCCTACTGAAAATGATTTTCTTTGAAGAAAACACCTTTTCTTATTCTTTTTTTCTCGTATGCACAAATTGTGTTTTTTTCCTTTTGTACACAAATGCGCAATAAAATGCATTTTTTTCTGCCAGACATGTGTAATTTATTCTCATATAACCTACTATGTCTGTCGACCATGTATCAATCAGCTAAAAAGTTTCCCAGATACAAAATCAACCTAAAACTGCAATATCCTTTAATTGTTTTGAGCAGTGTATATTGCAATTTCTTTTCGTTTCAGTTCCTATATTAATATATATATATATATATATATATATATATATATATTAATTTTATTATGATTATTTTACTTAAATTCCGAGATAGTAAAACAATACTCTTGCTGATATAACATTAAATTCTAAATTATCAGTGCCCATAGAAGCTGGATCTTCACTTTACATCTTTCATTACCTATATAAATATTAAGAATTGTGAACTCTGTTAAGTGACTTGGAAAAAATAGTATATTAAAACTACTTTTTTTGTAAAATGTATTGGAATCGCGATTTATCGCTAAAGTGAAATCTGCAACTAATATATTTTACATATATTTTAATGTAATTCATGTTAGATATTATATGTAATGTAAAATTGATATAAGCAACAGAATTTACATATAGTTCCCCCTCTTTTGCAGTGTTTTTATCCTTGGTTTTGATGATTTAAATCATTTTTCGAAAGTTTTAATGAGTTTTCGATATTTTTCTTTTAAAAAACACAATCCTTATTTTCATACATAGTGTGGTCAGTCTTCGGGGGGGGGGGGGGGGGGATACCAAACTCTACTAACGCTGCCGCAAATCACTGTATAAAAATGTGACAGGTATCAATCGATTAGTAACAACATCTAATAATAATGCCGCATATAAATTTTGCTGGGAATGGGGAAGTTACGTATAGAAATTGCAATATATTCTAAAACATTTAATACTAACCCCTAATTTCGACATCATATGTAGATTTTTCTGTTTTGGATTTTATTTTAGATTTTACCTTCGTGTACCAAACTGAAAGTCACTCAGTAAAGTAGTTTAGAAATTATGCAGGTTTTATGTTTGCACCTCCTAATGTTAATTTAATGTTCAATCGTCGCAATACAAGACAGGTGTTTTTTTAAGCATAACTTAAAAACTATTTGAAGGAATGAGCTTTAATGTTGGGCTCGCATGCTTGAAACTTCTAGAACTCTATTTCTGTAAGCAAAGTTTTATGTTACAATTCATTTTGTCTTTCGAAAATATATAAATTTTAAATCATTTTTGAAAAAGATCGATTTATAGAAATTCCAAAAATTTCCTTATGTCAAATGTATAACCTTCCCCTGTTAAGGTATAACATTAAAACTAATACATAAGAAACTTCCGTTTTTTTATACATTGATAAAATATTTTCAAGCTAGAAAAGAAATATATATATATATATATATATTAAAATGTTAAACTATAAAAATCAGATTTTCAGTGAAAATAGTTCAAAGCTTAAATACACAGAAGTAGAAACAGACCGAACTGTAAAAAAAAAAAAATATTGTCTTCCCTTCATGTCCAAATCTTTTGTGAAGGGAACAAAATAATTTAACTGGAGGAGAGGAGGGTATTTATATGTGTTATTTATTATTAATGCAAAGCAAAAAAAGGGCGCAATTTGCTTAGCAAATTGGAAAACATCTAATGATTTGAAATTTATACACCGCTAGGAGGAGAAGACACAATTTAGGGTGGTTAAAATTGAATAATTAAAATAGAAAAATAGACAGAAATGTGGATTCTCATCCTCTGAGTCTGAGGGCCCTTAACCCTTAAGTACTGTGACAAAAAAATTCGCATAACCGTTTTATTGACAGATAAACATAATTTATTAGTGTTAAACATAATTTATTAGTGACACATACTGTTAGCGGTCCCCCAGACCAATGCTGTTTTTAATTTTCGCAGTTTAACTTATAACTTTCAGTTTAATTACAGACACTAGTGATTTTTTGTTTCATTTGGAGTCCATGCATTATCCCAAGAAACTTCTGAATAGGTGAATTTGGATTATAAAAATCTTGTACATAATGTTTAGTACAAAAACAGTATCTTCTGAGTTAATTTTGCCTTGTATTCATGTTTCAATTAAGCTGTTTCAGAGACCGCTCACTGTAGTTATGCAACAATTTCTGTGACAGTAGTTAATAAAAAACTAAATAGAAATATTTGAACTAGTTTTAAAATCTTTCTGAAGAAATTTTTGTAAGATGAGATCTATATTTCTTTCATACGGTTTCCCATCATCTTAATTTAAATATGCTGAGGAAGTTTAATTCTAGATTCAAGTGTGACGCACAGGTTTAATTATGGCTTTAATTGTCCTATGAGTTAAAAAAATTGAGAAATACTGCCTAAGAAAAAGAATCTTATTTTTATTCTTTAATATCCTATGCACGGGCCACAATACACCGGATATTATTTTTTTCTAGAAAAGCTTGCAATTACAAAAAGTATATGTATATTAAGTATCTTTTTAAAATTTATAACGGATTATAAAGATTGTTTTAAAAGGAAATTATTAAAAGGAAAATATTATAATTATTACTATAAATAGCTGCTAGATTAAATTTTCATTTATTAAATTCTATTTTTTCTAAAAGTATAAGAACATTTTCTGCCCCCCCCCCTCCCCTACAAAATTTAGACTCTGATCGCTGCATGCTAAAAGAAAGCTAGAATAATTTGTATTGCAATAAAATACCTTGATGCATGTTTGCTTAAATATTTATCTTTGGCGACATAACTTGGCAACAAGTACGAAATAACGCAAAATACAGTTGCAGAAAGTAGTTAAATGAGTACAGTTTGAGAAGTAAATAAGCAACTACCACAGTGAAATTATAACATATAGCAAATAATATAAGGAATTGAAACAAAATAAACGCAATAAATAGCTTTAAATTAGTAAATAAAGTTCTTATCGGTAGTGGAACATAGCGAATTCCAAAAGGACAATCGTCGCATACATAATTCTTTAATTTCAAAATAACAGCACATTTTTAAAGTTCGTTTCGTGTATAATTGGTCCCAGTGTTACCAAAGGTATTGCTTTTTTCTGAATTCTTTTGTATTTTCGGTTCTTATATCTGCGGACCACGCCAAACATAACGCGTTCACTCATTATCGGTAGCCATCTTGGATAAGAATTAGTACGAAATAACACAATTTTTAGAGAGGTCTGATTGGTGGATTTCGAACTGATGTCGTAGGAGATACAACCAGCCATAAGTTAGCGCTTGACGAAGTTACAAGAGGAAATCTATCACACGGGACATTTTCGAGCATTTACCTCTTGAAAAACGTTTTTCGGAGGAAATATCTGATATTGACTATGATATAAGAGTACGTGTTATAGCAGCTTTATGTCCAAAATCGTCATTTTTTTCTCTTTTAAACTTGGAGAGAGTTAAATTTTTTTAAAGATAAAAAAATCATGATATAAAAGAGAAGGACGAGTTGTTAATTATCCCAATTTTGATTTTTTTTTATTAGATTTCCTTTTTTATGCGTTTTTTAACGTTTTGTCATATTTTGCAGAATTTTTTAGGTACGTTCGTAATGATATAAATATGTAAGAACCTATAGTTGTCTTCTGATCCGTACGTCTGTCCGTCTGTTTGTCTATCCGCATATCACAGCATTAAAACTACCCAACCGAATGGTTTGAAATTTAATATATATAATTTTGTCGAGTCATTTAAAATTTTATGGAAATCGAATCAGAACTAAAAAATGTATTAATAAAAGTTTTCTAAATTCTATTGAATCCTATCATACATAATTAATTCAATGATATTCCATGATAGGTAATGATTCTAGGTTGCAATGGTGATTACGTCATATTTAAGATGGAGTCTTATTATTTCCGGAATACTGAATTTAAAAGCCGAATTTGTATACTAAAATTGTTTAATTATAGCAATCCTATAATCTACCGTCAGTTTTTGGATAGATGTTTCCGGAGAAATTGATATTAAATGGAAAAAGAGTCTAAATATAGATTTCAAGTTCTGAAATTTTCAAAGATAGAGCAAGTTTTCCATTGACATTTTCAGTAAATGTTAACAAAAGATAAAATGTTGCCAACTTAAAATGTACTTAATTTATTACGGAAATTAATCATATCATAATAACAGACGATATAATTCATTTTTTCAGTGAAATAATAACGATAATTTGTTTACACTGTGTTGTATTGGATATTTGTGCATAGTATAATTTTAATGTAACAGAATTGTAATTAATTGCTTGTAAAAGTGTATTGAAACTTAATTTCATAAAATAAAATTAATATCTATAATATGAAAATCTGCACATAAAATAAATTTTGTATTATGCATTTCTACATAAGAGTGCAATACCTATTGTACCAAGGTCTGAATATTTGTAAAACTAGTTATAGTACGAACGCACCTCATTTTTCATGTTTGACGTACTATTTCCAACTTGTTTGCATTATCAAAATGCCTTCATTTTCAATCATTTGGCTCAATATAGGGTAGCTTCAAATGACGTCACAAATCACCCACTGGAGGTCAAACACCGCTAGAGGGCAGTTATGATTGGTAGCTGAGAGGAGTGTTTGCACAACTGGAGATCAACCGGGCAGTGGTGATTGGCGGATGAAAAGGTCATCAGTTGACTGCAACTTCCATGTAGTAAATTTTATTCTCTTTTCAATAAAAAAAAAATATTCTGAATTCGAACAGTGATTTTTGAATTTTACGCTATTTGTTTTATGCGATTTTTAGAGTTCTTTCATGTACGTGACGTCATTTATGTATTTGATTTCAGAAATTGGCAAGGATAACTTACTGTATTTACATAAGAAAACAATAAAAAGCGTCATTTTGTTTCTGTTTTAAACGTTAACGATAATTCTAATATAAGTAACCAGAAGATGTTATTTAAAGCGCTCAACAATGAAAAAAACTTTTGAGATAAAGAAGGAATCTTAAACAAAAACTACTTCAAAGTACTTTATTTTACAAATAAAAATATTTTAACTTTATTTTGTACTAATTTAGATGAAACAACCAACAACACAAATCTTTTTTTATTGCTTTATTTTTTTTAATTTGGCGTTAATCGTAGCTGAATACGTAATGAAAAAAAATATATGATTTTTAAATCATTCAAATGATAGCAAATGTAATGTAATATTCTGCCGCGATGACCAAACAAAAAGCTGATATTTTGATTAAACTTCTTATTAAATGAAACGTTTTATATTTCTAATAAATCTGGATAGATTTTCAAAAATAAAATCTTTAAATGCAGTTTGTGAAGAGCACTATTTTTCTGAACAATCAGTTACGAAAAAAGCTATGTCTCCAATGTTTATACTTATATTTATGTAAAATTGATCGTCTAAAATTTATGTGTGGTTGTGGGTGTAATAAACTGTCAGTTATATGCGAATTTCCGGGAAATTTAAAGCTATTTTTATAATCTCACATACAGAAAATATATGAAAAAATCGCCAGAATGATCCTTTGAATGCGCATATGTATGGAAAGTTTAATTTTATGGCTTAGATTCGAGTTCATTACATTCTTAGTAACTGGAATTGTATATTTATTGATTAAAAAAATTATAAAGCATCATTATTATTTCGTAGGAACATTTTTGTAAAATTTTAAATATTGCATTATTTTTTCTAAAATTTGTAAATATTAAACAAAAACTTCTTCAAAATACTTTATTTAACAAATTAAAAATCTTTCTTTTTTCGGTGCGTTCGTAATTATATAAATACGTAGAACCTATAGTTGTCGTCTGGTCCGTCCGTCTGTCCATCCGTCCGCATATAACAGCGCAAAAACTACCCAACCGAATGGTTTGAAATTTAATATATATAATCGTTGCAGAATTTTGTCGGGTCATTTCAAATTTTATGAATTTAAGTTTTTAGAGCTTCCAAAAGATTTTACAATGAATAATAATTTAAAGAGCAAGTTACTGTTCTTTCAGATACGATTAATATGACTCGTAAGTACAACTGAATCACAAAAAGCAAATGGTCAGCAATTCCATATAGGGACGTTGAGCCATTAAGCCTTATACAATCCATGCATCTACAAATTGCGAAAAAAAATGATTACTATATATGAAAATACAATGATTTTTAGTATTACAGTATGCAGTACCATCTAAGTGATTAAAATAGATACAGCTTCTCTTCCACAACTAAATTGTTAACACCGATGCCTTATATGTAATATATCCCATGTAAACACTTTACTTACTAACAAAATTATTTAACGAAAATATTAAAATATATTCTCTTTTAATGAGGTCCTATTTGATGGATATTTTTAGACTAGCTTTAATCAACCGGTGTCACGACAGGTAAGTGTCCCGTGAGGGTTCCGCAGGTATGTCGAGATTAATAATATGCTGTATTAAACTGTTTTTGATATTTTAATACATTCTATGGTAAAAATTCATTGCCTTTTCTTCTCTTTTGTTACTTTGAAAACTAACGCTCCAGTCCGTACCCTTTATGATTCGGTGGTAGTTTTACTTATACTAAAACTAGGAAGAAAAATAAGGCGTCAAGCATAGATTATGAAACACTTTCCGACAGATTCAGAATACTGTAACCAAAACGTATACATGTTAAGCGTTCCAACTTAATACTAGAATAGGGGCGCAAAATTGAAACAACTGCGCGCAACCTTGTGAACGCGGTGCAAAATGCCAATGAGCGCGCTTTTAGGATGACGTCATTAGGTATGACAAAATCTACCATCTGCGCATTCTCTTGAGCATATATCGTGAATCTTTACTCACTCATGGAAGATTTATCTTGATTACCAGATTTATTACCAATATCTTTGATACCGTTTGTTTCGATAAAATATGTACATTTAAAACAATTTATTCACAATATCATTTTAGTTTCAGTAGTAAAGATAATAATATATAAGCATTATGCAAGCACTATTGCCTGTTCTCCCGAAACTAAAAATATATAGTGAATGTTTTTTAAATATAAATATGTGTATGAAAACAAACTGTATCAAAAATATTCTGCAATAAATCTGGTAAACAAGATACATCTTCCGTGAGTGAGTAAAGAATCACAATATATACTCAAGAGAATGCGCAGATGATAGATTTAGACGTATATAATTTTCTATCTCGTCAATGCTCCTCAATAATATTGAAAAAATATCTTGCCCTCTAAACATATACACATATTTATTTCAACATTTACCACAAACTTTCACTACATTATAACTAATATTTCCATTTTTCGATCACAAGCTGTGTGTTTAACCTCCTGTAGTTCATCCCCCTTCCGCTACATGGCGTACACGACCTTCATTGACGTGACCTCGGCGGACACCTCTGCCATATATTTTTGAACGCTTAATATATATATGTTTTGACTGTAACAAAATTTCACCGTTTAATAATATGAAAGATGATGTCTAAGTTATCAATTTGGAAAGTGCATAACACATTTCAAAACCCAATTTCCGAAATTACCATCTACAGGGTGACAAGAAATAACTTGGACGAAGTTTCAAACCAAAAATCTGTAACTACCACTAAAGTTATTATAAAGGTATTGTCATAGGGAATTAATTCTAGAAAGCTACTAAACAGGTGTAAGTAAGTTAGTTGTGATAACCATTATGGTTAACAAACCATACTTGAATTACATAAGCAAGGAATGAAACAATGTGAAATTGTTCAACGATTGAAAGTGCTTAAGCAGACGGTTTCATACACAATCAAAAGGATTAAAGAACTCAGACATGATGGTGACAGACCAGGAAGAGGAAGAAAGCACACAGTTAACACATCAAGAAACAATGTAGTTATCAAAAAGCGAGTTCAACGAAATCGTAGGATTTCAATGAGAAAGGTTGCTAGAGAGATAAAGATCAACAGAGAAACCGCACGTTTGATGGCAAGAGTAGAGCTTGGTCTTCACCCTTACAAAATGAAAGAGGCTCAAAAGCTAACAGCAGAGAACAAACGCACAAGACTTCAAAGGTGTAAAGAACTGTTAAAGCGGGCCGCAGGTGATCGATGACAAACATTTGTCTTCACAGATGAGAAAATGTTTTCGATTGAATAAACTCACAATAGCCATAATGATAGAGTTTGGTCAGGAGAAGCACCTGGACCTTCTTGCATTGTTGAACGGTGTCAACGACCCCAATCTGTAGTGGTTTGGGGTGGGATATGTGCTAGTGGGAAAACACCACTTGTTTTTGTTGATCAAGGGATAAAGATTAATCAACAAACATATCGCAAACTCATTTTGGAAGATGTTGTCTTTCCTTGATCACAAAAGTTCTTTGGAAACAAAAGATGACCTTCCAACAGGATTCCGCACCTGCACACAGAGCTAAAGGCACTCAAGATTGGTGCAAGACACATTTTCCTGACTTCATTGGAGCTCAAGTACGGCCACCGTATTCCCCAGATTTGAACCCAATGGATTATTCTGTTTGTTCCATCTTGGAGACAAGGTGTGTGCTAAACCTCATAAAACTTTGGCATCCCTATAGAAATCCTTATGCAAGGAATGGGATAAAATATCAGTAAGTGAGTTGCGGCCCATAGCCGAAAGTTTCGTTACACGTTTAAAGCTCTGTATTAAGGCTAAAGGTAGCCACTTTGTAAATTTGTAAATATATTAGACGAAATAATATATTCATATTTATTTTGAATTTTCGTCGTAATATTTTCATTTTCATTAAAGTTATAATCTATCATGTGTGTCCAAGTTATTTCTTGTCACCCCGTATAGTCGGGAAATATCCGATTTGTTTTGTGCAGCACTGTATATATGATCCATAGAGTTACATATGTATCACATAGTATGCAAAAATTTAGTTCATTTAGGAAACGTATTACGCAGTTGAAAATTTTCGTTCAGCAATTTCTGTCAATAAGCGGAACGGTACTCGAATTTTTTTACGAATCCCTGTATGCCATCTATAGAATTTATACACACCAAGATATATGCAAAAATATTAGTTAAATTTAAACACGCATACCACAACTGAAAACGCACTTCCAGCAGTTATTGCTCATAGACAGTACTGTAACCGAATTATTTTGTGAGTCCCTGTAAATGAACGATAAATACTATGCACAACACATTCTATATACAAGCATCTTCTAGTGCAAATCAGTGATGTATATCAATTTCTATATGAATACAAAGAATGTGAATTATCACTTAGTACAGAGCGTATAACCAGCAGAGTGAAAAAATGTCCAGACGGGGATCAAACGCGGAGCCCTTGGTGTTACGCACAATGCTCTACCATTTTGAGCTATCCGGATGACATCCACAGTCTAGCATTTCTTCACTCTTATACATCGACAAGGCTTGCAACTTTGCAACACCAAATGGAAAGTAAATCATGAGTACACATCTGTGTCATGCATGTCGTCCGGAAAGCTCGAAATGGTAGAGCATTGGTGCGCATGATACCAAGGGTTCCGAATTCGATCCCTGTCTGGACATTTTTTTCATTCTGTTGGTTATACGCTGTGTAGTAAGTGATTATTCACATCCTTTCTATTCATTAAGTTTCAACGTAATTTCAGCTCAACTGAAAATTCAATTAGTTATACAATTTCTATATGTTTGAAATAATGTAGAATCATTAAAATACACTGCAAATGATTTTTCCTCATACACCATAATGCAACGGCATACTTTCGAGTACCCTTGTGAACGAACTATAAATGCCACACACTTCATTTTCAATAGGGGAGTTGCAATCAGCTGATGACCTTTTCATCCGCCGATCAAAACTGTCCGGTTGACCTCCAGCCGCGCCTACAATACTCTCAGTCACCAATCACAACTGCCCTCCAATGGTTGTTTGACCTCCAATGATAAATTTGTGACGTCATTTGAAACTACTCTATACCGCACATGCCATAATAAACCTCCATAAAATATATGAATTACATGGCCATCCGACTATATGCACGCGAGTTAGAGCACGGCCAGACAAACCGAATTCATAAACACTTTTCCACTATGTTGGAAAGTGTTTTAAAAACTTGTTAACAAATTACTTGAAAACATCTATTCGCAGTAATACAATTTAGGATGAGTTCTTTACTTTAACATGTTCTAAAAGCATTTTTCCTTTTACAAAACAAAAATATTTTTAAATGGATTGCTTTTCTATTTATAACTTTTCAACTTTCTGGAAAGTTTCAATTCTGAAAAATGTCTATATTTATATGTAACGCCATTGTATTTATACATTTTCTAATTCTATAAAATACAATATTTTATTTATACAATATTATATTAAAAAACAATATTTTATCCAATTCAAGGGAAAAGTAATTTTGTTGCTAAAATTTTGAAATGATAAACTTTCACCAGAATTCACGGACGAATTGAATTAAAAATAAGTAAACGCTTTACTTTGCTTGCATTATAAAATCAAAATTTTATTCAATAATTCTGGTACAGATTTGGCAGTTGGAGAATGAAATCAAGTAGTATAAATAATATACCTCCGTCCTTCAAAGGGTTAAAAAGGGATTTAAGTAGAGTTGTAACTGTTCCACAAAACCCCTATAAATACCGATTTTATTCATTAATTTTAATACAGAAATTTTTCTAAAATTTATTTAATGATTGCGAAAATCTTCTAAAGTATTTTTTTTAAATTCGGGAAAAATGGTTTCAACTTGAAATTTTAAATATAATTCATAATTTATGACACAAAAGCCAATTGAAAACATGGATGAATATAGTTTGGGGCCCTTTTTAAAAATTATTATTTAAAGGGGAGTTTAGGGTAAAACCGGGTACCCTGTTTTCTCGCTGATAGGTGCTGCCCTGCGGACAGCATCCGTCTTAACAACATCTTAATAGCGTCCCCTATTAGTGTACCATAGACATTTTAAGCGAGTTAATACTGGAGAGAAATTCACCTGAAAAGTTTTAAATTTTCGCCCACTTTTCTGCTCTTCAAATAAATTCAACCTGGCGGATCGATTTAAGTAAGTAAACCACTGTTTTTATAGATTTCACGCAATATTTTGGTACCAAGTAGAAGTGTGTACGACCAGCTATCCAGAAGAACGACCATGTTGATTTTTGATTGTCTGTTGGGGTACAATTTTTCACAGAAAATTGTTTAAATTTTCTCTGCAAATTTTATTTATGTGCGTTTATATTTAAAATAAAGATATAGTTAGAGAAGTCTAAGAATCTATATTTCAGGAAAAGAAAGAGAAGAGTAAAATAGCAAATAATTACAATTGCATGTTATCAAAATAGAATTTGTTTCTAATAATAGTTAAATATTTCTGGCGATTATCATCTGATTACATGAAAACTTGCAGCTATGCCAATACAAATAAATGCATGTTTCAAATTTTATATTAAATTTTTAACCTATTGGTATTATTGAAATAATTTTGCACGCGAATTTTCATTTTTAGCAAGATAAGTTGAATTTAATTATCTTTCCAGGGGTCTGCTTACATTTCTTCACGCGATCTCATTTTTGTGAACTTTTGAATCTCTCTATATTAAAAAAAAGTAACCACCGCGGCCGCCGCTGTCAATTAAGATTTTGTGCCTTGAAGTCTTTCTGGACTAATATCCAGAAAACTATTGCAAATAAAAATTTAAAAATTGGTGGTTTTATAAAGAAATGTTCGATAAACACGCTGAAGTAGACAGTTTTTAAATCGAAGAATTATTTTAAGAGATGTTTAATATTAAAGTTGGTCAAAATAATTTTCTTATAAAAGTTTTATAGAAATGAAAACTATGCACAGGAATTTAACCATAATTTGTAAGGATATAGTTTACAAGGTTGCGGTGTGCAGACTGCAATTATTTTTTCAATTTGACTCATTTTTTGAGGTTATATTTCAATATTTTATTCAAAATGTTCATTATTTTGACGAAGATTTATTTCATATTTCATAAATTCCATTATTTGAACAGTTGCCAATTTGTAAAATAGCGCACGTAATAATATTCCCTTTCAATTAAGAAATGTATTTACACGAGACTATTAAAAACAGAAAGAAAACTTTAAAATAATATTTAAATGATCACGTGTTAAAAGCAATAAATGTAGAAAATGACGTAATAAAAATATACTTGCGCTTGAATATTAAAAAGAGAAATACGAGTAACTAGGGAAATTTACGTCACATTTAAAATGATCAAATAACAATATTTCCAAACAATTTCAATTAATAATTATATTTTCATGAGAGATCAATTTATTTCGATATATCTTTTACCTATTATTGCAAATTTTAAAACAGTGTAAATAATAATATTTCCTTTCCAATGTCAAAATTCTTCTATTTGTTTATTTGGTGTTACAATTTAACGATAGTTTTTTTTTTTAATGAAAATTGATTGACGGGGTAATGGAGAAGTATCAAAAGACAAATAAGCGTTGAATTAAAAATTCCCCGATGAAAAAACTAACTCGTGTAACGCATCTGATGTCAACTGAAAGTGACGCGACGCCACGATTATGCACGTTTGGCGTTAAATCATATATTTTGGTGACAGTTACAGTTGTAATCTGTTTCAACAGCGACCTTAAAATCCGTCAGTGAAAGGAAAATGAATGGAAACCCTGTTACAGCAGATCGCCACTGGTTGTTTAATTATAATACAATCTTCCGTAATCGTTTTAGAGATGATCAAATCAGAGTGTTTTTAAATCACGTGGTGTCAGAACGGGGGTTGGCGAGCGCAGCTCGTAGGGGGCAGAGCCCCCTAGTATACTTATAAAAACATAATCAGAAATTTGCGAGTTAGAAATTATCATTATGTTTAGGTTCCTATTTAGATATTTTTAATAAGGTTCTTTGTACATATATGCAGCTAGATAACAGATTCATTCATTGGTGATTTCAGCTGCTATGTGACAGGTTTTATTATTTTAAAATCCAATGTTTCACAGTATGAAAAAATTGTGAAGGTCCTTTAAATGACTCAAGTTCTTCTTAAATTGCTTACAGATCGTATTTTCAATGTGAATGTTTTCATGTGGGACACTGAACATGAAAAAATATAAAGAAATAATATAAAAAAATCTTGAATATATTATTTTATAGCTGGAATTTCATTTTTTTTCAAATTTGGAAAAAAAATGGAAAATATCCCTTAAAAAAAAAAACTAGTTTTTTCCCCCAAAGTTTCCGGGTTTTTTTCAGAACATTCCCATCTTTAATCGTGCTAGTCGCTACACTACACTGTTAAAAATATTGCGCGCTACATTACAAACTACTGTAAAAAGTAGCGAATACTGTAGTTTCGCTACTAGTAACGCGCTGCTTTCGACCCCTGCATAGCAAAAAGAAAATAATAATTTATCCTTCTTTCCTTCAAGTATATGTATCATTATTGTTATTTAAATAATTAAAATATTTTAGTAAAATTATACTTAAATTCTTTCAATTTCAAAATAACAAACATTTTTTCAAGTCCTGTTGTTGGAGCTACTGTAAACATTTTAACAACATACAATAGAAAAAAATATATTCTTACATACCTATTTTTATCGGATGACATGGAGTAATCCCGTGTTTGGAGATATTGATGACAGAACATTATGCCTATCGTAATTTTTAATCCGAAGTCATACTCCAGAATAGTCTTGTTTGAATATTAACTATAAAACACCTATTTTTTTTAGAATATTTCTAGTTTTTTCCAACAGTTATATATCCTGGTTTTATATAATGGACTACATTAGCACTTCATAAAAACCACAAAAGCATATTTTCCCGCTCGGGGGATATTTTTTTGTTGAATGCAGGTGTTTTTTTCTATAACTTTAATAGATATTCTCTAAAAATCTGCATAATCAGGACGATCAATTCACAATGATTTTATGAAATATTTAATTCCAATCTGAAGAACAATTGTTCACAACGATAATTATTTTCTTAATGAAAAGCACATAATTGTAGTCTTTGACTAACAGTTTATTTGTATCCGCTATTTTGAAAGAATAAAAAAATGAAAAAAGCAGACGATAATTTTTTTCTTCAAATAATAAGTTGTCACTGTCTTTTAACATTTACACACTTATTCCATATACATATAATTATGTGTAAATTACAATAACACACCAATTCGTGTAAATTCATGCATTTTACTATATTTACACCTTTGTTTGGGTTTTTCAAGTAATACACTTAGTTTCACAAGCTAAAATACACATAAAAATAGGTAAAATTTTGCAAAAAATGTGTAAATTGTATGACAAAAGCGTGTAATTTTAGAAATTTACACATATATACATAATTTAAAAATACTAAAATGTAACATTCATCGAGGTTAGGCAACTGTTGGACAGAAATGAACACCTTAAATTAATTGCTGGTAATAATATCGAATTCTGTCCAGCATACACCAAAACCACCATAAAGCCATGTTGATAATTTTAGAATACTTTAAATTAAGAATAATGTGATCGTAAATCGTTCTGGCAATAGAATAACGCGATCTTTTTTAAAAATAAATTTAACAACGCTCACGTTAAGTATTAAGTGATTAATAATAATTAAATTAAAAATATTCGTTGTGTGATTTCGTAATATTTTATCGCGTTTGAACCTTCCGGCACAATTGAGTTTAATTAAAATAAACATTAATAAATCGCCTAGAAAACCTATAATTAAATTGGCGGGAAAAAGTAAACTAAACATTACCTGAAAAAGAAATACCTAATTAATTAACTTAGTAAGAAAATACACATCCATGATAATTAATAAATATCAAGATAAATTAATTAAATTATTTATTTATTTACAAAAATTGAACATAGATATTTACAAATAAAAAGAGAAAAAGAAAACGAGAAAAAGTAATAGGAAAGACATTATCTTCCTTTGACATAAATTTCAGCATATAGCTGATTAAGCTTTCTTTGCTTTTAACATTAAGTGATTTATTAAATAGATATGTCATGTTGACATACAATCAAAATAACATTATAGCTTATCATTTTTAATATATAGATATAATATTATTAAATCTGATCATTTGATCATTATTAAATTGGACCATTAAAATCATAGTAAAATTGGAACATTGCAGTGCAGTCTTTAAATTTGATGCATATAATTATATAAACAACACAATTGTATATTAATTGATCCATAACTTGTAAGATCATCTCGTTGATAACGGAAGTCACAGACATCCAGGGTTGGCTCCATGGTGATTTAGGGATGCACAATAAATGCGCCAAACTAGGTAAAAATCATGTAAGAGTGAAATGTAAAGAATGTGGCAACAATAAAATAGATTAATTACTACATATACTTTTAAGGCAAAATAAGAAAGATTTTTCATTACTATTCTAAAGATGCTAAGTAATAATGACCTAAAATTGAAAAAGAAATGTGTAATTTAACAATTTACACAAATAGTTTTAATGAAAGAGTGGTATAAACATTATTTGTATACATTGATAAAAGGGTATTATATGTAATTAATATCAATTTTATGAAATAATTCGTGTTTAAAGATGTAAAATAAATCGTTTGCAAATGTATAGCATTTTTTCTAAAAAAGAAAAAACTTGATTTTTACAGAAACTGCGACAAAATCTGTAAATAAATATAAAAAGCATGATTTTTCCCTAAAAAAGTAGAACTGAAGTATTTTACAATATAAATCAGTAGATTTGTTCTTTAAACGTATTTAGTCCATAGTATAACGGGAGACAAAATGGGGTGAGCTTTACCTCATGCGTGTGGTAAAGTTGCACAAGTGCGTACGGGTTAAAACTACTTTGCAAATCATAATTGTAAATATAAGAACGGAGAGATTTTTTCTGTCCTTAGACATCAGTCTTAAAAATTTTTGAACACTCTAAAATAATAAAAACTATCTTGGCTCAAATAATCATTGCTACTAACACAAACATAAAACACTGACAGTAAAGGAGGTGTTCCGAGTACTCTAATATACTCGGTACCTCTCCAATTTTCAAGTATTCCGTATTTGGCCCAAATTTGACTATGTACTCGCTTGTCCAATACTGAATAGTTGTAAAATTTACTTTTTTGTTTGTTTGTTTCAAGCATCGTTAAAGACAAAGAGCAGAAAAAAATACTCAAAACATTGCAAGCATACTGTCACACCCAAGTGATTTATAAAAACTAATTCAAACATAAATATTAATATATAATATACACAATAATTCATAAAAACTATTACAGGATTCATAAAAATGGGTCTACAATATATATATTGACCCCGAATAAACTGTAGAATCCAAACCATTTCGCAAGATGCGAGTATTGACTGTATGCCCTGGTTTGGATTGGTTTTCTTCTTTTCGATTCACTAGCTTACCCTCTGGTTTTAAAAAGCGTTGTGTTGTTACGCGGGAAAGACGATAATTTGAAGGCTGTATTACAGCGCCTAGAATAAATAGTGTGGAAACCGGCTACAAAATAGTTCTAAAAAATTGAATCTGATAAATGTACAACGACGCTTAACGATAGGAGGTTGATCGCAGCGACATGTTTTAGCTCTTTTCCTCATAAACATTGTATAAGAATCAATTTGAGAAAACGTTTCGGCCAGTGGCTAAAAATTTTAAATCTTAAATTATATCTTGTTTCTTCTGATTTAGATAGTGATTTTCATAAGCTTTAAATTTATGAAAGATAGTGATAATGGCTAAAAAGCGTCATAAGCAGTGTTTTGTGCCTGGTTACATTACAATACTCGATACAAGAACAGAAAACTATTCCTATTTAGCGTACCAAAGGATGAATCTCTGCTAGAAGAGTTGAAAAGATTAAGGTTATAAAGTCTTACATTCATGCACAGTTTTTTTAATCGTTTATAAAAAGGAAAAAAGTCTCAAAATTTTGGGGATTTTTTCCTTTAATGGTAACCTGGCTGATGTATTAAGTTATTGGTTTGGCTCAGGCTTGGAAATCACGCCAATCAAAAAGTCGCCAAACATCGGTGCATGAGTATAACAGATCTGTTCCATAATAATAATCAATTTGCATTATTATGTATGCATACAGCGGAACAAATTCATATGTGTACCTACATTAGTGATTCAGAAATTTCTTTGAATAAAAATTTTCTTATTTTTAATCTTCTTCTTCTACTTTTTTTTTTTTTTTTTTTTTTTTTTTGAGTAATAGCCTAAAGATGTACGGATTTTTATTTTCACATTTTTGCAAAATCAAATCCTTTTTTTCCGTTTCATTACTGAAGCGATTTAGCTATGATGATATATTGTTATTCTCTTGTTTGTTTGTTTATTTTGCAGCTTTTTATTTTAGCCTTTTTGGCTTCTATATATAGCTGACATGGAAACAGGTCTCCTAATTTTGAACCAATTCCAGATGAGAGACCTGCATCTGGATTGGCACCCCCAGAGGTAACGCTTATATAGAACTTGGAGGACTTTGGAGTCACGAACAGATTTAACGTGCACCAGCTCACATTAACGTACACGGTCCCACAGCAGAGGCAGACGAGAGAGGATAGACGATACACCCTCCCAGTCATTGACCTCGGTCGATGCTGCTTGGCTTTTGGTGATCTTACGAGAACCGAGCTTTACCGTCCGGGCCACTGTGGGACCATTATTCTCGTGAAAGATATTCTGCAATTTATTTTATGTCACTACTTGATTATCAACTTATAACTGTTCAAAATACAAATGATATTTACAAAATTTTTGTAATACAATGTTTACGCTGAATAGAGCTAGCAGATGTCGCTGCGATCACCCTATTATCGTGCAGCATCATTGCACATTTATCGGTTACAAATTTTTAGCACTTTTTAAAGCATTACTGCACTGTAAAAAAAAAAAAAAAAAAAAAAAAAAAAAAAAAAAAAAAAAACTGAAATGTTTCATCTTCATTGCAGAAAGGTTTCCGAAAATTTAGTGTAATCCATGGGTTTTTCACGGTTTAAATTTAATTCGGAAAAGTAACACGTATTTTCGGGAAAATATTCGCAGCGGTGAATACTCTGAAGAAGTCAGAAACGTTACATTCTATAGCGAAAATGTTTCCGAATAGGTAGTGTAAAATGTTGTTTACTGAAAAATTCGGAAAGGTTACACTCATTCCGTGTAAAGTTTAAAAATGGAATTCGAAATGAAGTAATATTTGCGCATGCTCATCACCTCCGACCTACTGCACATGTCATTATCACGTGATTTGTATTGTTCTTGAGGGGAAAGACATAGCTTATAACAGACAAAGATGCAACGTATTTGGATGAACAGTAAGTATTCTGTTTTATAATTTCTTTTATTTGAGAAAACGGTATGATTTTTAAAAGAATTAATATTATCCGATTCAATTTTATTGCATATTAATATTAAAGTTGCAGTTAATTTTTGTTGTACATACAAAGTTAAATAACTCTTTCGATAGTTTCTTTATACTATTGTTGCATGAATTTATAATAAATATTAGATATTTGATTGATGAATATTAATGTAGTACTAGCATTAATGAAGTACAGATAGCACCGTTTATACGTCTTTAACATCTTTTCGTTTTGAGATTGGTTCCGATCCATAACTTTTCTAATGGTGAAATGTATCGTTTATATGACAGAACAAATTCCTAATTTCACTTATACTATACGTTTTTCCTTCATTTTTTATGAATCAGATATTTATAAATAAATATCATTGAAAATTTGCTTTATAAATCTATAAATAATTATTTTTTAAAATTTGGTTTCGTGAATTCCATTCTGTAAATAGATACATATACATTATAGTCTAAGAGCTAGCAACGTTTTCGTCACATGATTTTAGCATGGCTCATTTTTCTATATATTCTCCGTCTTTATTGTGTAGTACGAATGCGGCCGGTCTGGCTGGTGGAAGTGGTTGCGTTTACCTGTGGGGGGAGGGGCAATGCAGGTAAAAAAGTGACAAAATTACGTCATTTTAGCATGGATTTTGTTTATAAAACTTGAATCTGAAAACTATTTGTGATATTAAGTTATTAGTCTGGCACCGTTTTAACGTTGCCAACCCTCATTTATAGGCAAAATGAGGTGTCAAATTCACGTCATTTTAGCATAGCTTAAATTTTAGTATGTTATACTTTGGCTATCAGATAAGCCATAATTAATTTGCCAGACCGAAATTCGGTTGCTAAATTACTGCCAGACGCCGATTTAAATCTGGCAGAGAAAGCACCTATTATGAGAGTTTGCAGCTTTTGTAGTGCTTTGGCTACTTTCAATACACAATAAAGCCGTAATTGTTGCCAAAGCAACGATCTTTGCTTTAGATAAAAGTATCTATCTCTCTCTCTCTCTCTCTATATATATATATATATATATGTATGAATAGCCGCCCGTCCCGACTTCGCGTGGGTGCACAATGTGTCGACTACAATGCAGGGTAGGTGGTAGGTAATTAAACATTATTATAAATAATATTCTAAAATAATTCTAAATAGGATAGAAGTGGAGGTGAGAAAAACTGCAGTACTTACAAATTTTAAACTTTAAATAAAAGCTTGTAAAAATGTGATAAGTAATGTTTTTCTATTTATGTACATAATGACAATAATAAATTAATTTTAATATAGCAGAACCACCAGGCTTCACCCGAGTTAACCTTGGCCTACCAGGTAACATAAGTAAAAATTCAATATTC
The DNA here is from genome assembly GCA_963931845.1 of Maratus michaelseni. Classification (NCBI taxonomy): domain Eukaryota; kingdom Metazoa; phylum Arthropoda; class Arachnida; order Araneae; family Salticidae; genus Maratus; species Maratus michaelseni. The sequence goes on from OZ007586.1 coordinate 422,720,336, forward strand.
TAAAAATATGCCGATCACAATAACGCATCCGCGTCCATAAACCGTCAAAATGACATTCAGAAAAAACATATGTTATTTTGACGCAATCATGCTAAATCCCTCAGCTTTATAATTGATTAAATGAATTTCTTTTTAAAAATGTCTTACGCAAAATATCTAATAAAAAATCAGCAGTGGTTGTCTTATTCGTCTAATCTTCCATAATCGAGTTCATATCCTTTGTTTAACCCCCTTAGTGGGTGAATTTCTAAAATTGCTTTAAACACGTGTTTAACTATTATTCTTTAGTAGAATTATTATCCTAAATTTCATGCTCCTACCTGAAACTGCTGCTGAGATACGGTGAAATGACCTAAAACGTTTGACAATCCATTTAACCCCCTTAGTAGTTGAATTTCTAAAATCGCTGAAATACGTGTTTAACTATTTTTTTTAGTAGATTTGTTATTCTGAATTTTGTGCTCCTATCTAAAACTGCTGCTGAGATCTGGTGAAATGACCTAAAACGTTCCAACTTGCATTTAACCCCCTTAGTGAATTAACTTTTTTTAATATTCTCTCTTAACTTTTAAATAATTTAGTAAATATTTTCTCTTAATTATCTGAATAAAGTTATATAACCTTATTTGACGGTCTGGCTGGCAGAAGATTTTGTGTTTACTTGTGAGAGTAAAGGCAATGCAGGTGAAAAAATCACAACATTAAATTTTGATAACATGAGTTTTGTTTATAACATTTGTTTCTGCAAACTATTTGTGATATTAAGCCATTAATGCCAGACGGTTTCAACGTTTTTAAGACCGTGCCAGACTCTGATTTATATGTAAAAAATAAATCATCTGCACGTCAAACACGTCATCTACACACAGTTCAAATTTAAATATGTTATTCTTTGGGTATCAGACAAACCATAATTAATTAGCCAGACTCCAATTCCGTTGCTAAATTAATGCTAACATCTAGAAAGAAGTAAGCGAGCAATAAAATTAAGTATGAAAATACGTCGTAGTTGATAATAATAAATAATTAAAAATAATATAATAATAGGCATAAATTAGCAATAACAGGTCAGCGAACTGTAGCGAACAGGTAAACGAAAGAAAAAGTGAATACATTCCATTTTGAGTTTTCAAAAAATATATTATAATGAAAAGTAAGTTCTATACATAATTGCTATATATAATAATGAAAAATAAGTGCTATATATAATAATAAAAATAAGTGCTGAATATAATGAAAAATAAGTGCTAAAAAGTACATTAACTTAAAATATTATTTCAAAATTATTTCGCCTTGTGCATTTTCAAGGTCTTCATCTTCATCACTGCTGTCATCATTATAAGAAATATTATCATCTTTATCATCATTAACATTGCCTATTTCTTTCTAACCACTATAAGTTTATTTAGAAAATTAAGAGAAAAAAATATATGTTGTATAGTTTAAAATTAACAGCGAATATTAATAAAGATTAATTATAATATTACTTAAAAATTAAGACAGAATTTAAATAAATGGTTGACAATTTACGGTGGACTTTCAGTTTTGCTCTTTTTTCGCTCCTTTGGCGATTTTATACATCTCTATACTTATAAAAGAGCATGTCCTCATGACTCAGAATCAACGCCGAGTCTCAACCGCTGCTCCTAGGACTACGAAATTTGGAAGATATGTACCCACTAAGAAAGTATTTTTGAAAATTCAGCCCTACGGGGGTTAAATGGGAGGTTCGAAAGATTTAGGTCATTTCTCCATATCTCTGCAGCAGTTTTACGTAGGAGTATGACATTCAGGATAACAAATCTACTAAAAAAATAGTTAAACATTTATTTCATGGATTTTAGAAATTCAATCACTAAGGGCGTTAAATGGGGGTGGTTGAGAGTTTAGGTCATTTCCCCGCCATATCTGAAAAGCAGTTTTAGATAGGAGTGTGAAATTCAGCATACCAATTCTACTAAAACAGGAGTTAAACATATATTTCAGCGATTTTGGAACAAGCGATTTTAGAACAAGCGATTTTAGAGCCAGCGATTTTAGAGCCAACATCGACTATGAACTCGGTTATGAAAGACTAAACGAATAAGACATCTATTGCTAATTTTTTATTAGATATTTTGCGTGGCAGTTTTCAAATCATAAATATATGTACTTTTATAGAAAGCAACAATTGTTGCTTTGGCGACAATCACGGCTTGGCTGTGTATTGATAGTAACCCACACGAAGTCGGGACGGGCGGCTATTCATATATATATATATATATATATAGAGAGAGAGAGAGAGAGAGAGAGAGAGATTTTTATCTAAAGCAAGGATCGTTGCTTTGGCAACAATTACGGCTTTATTGTGTATTGAAAGTAGACAAAGCACTACAAAAGCTGCAAACTCTCATAATAGGCGCTTTCTCTACCAGATTTAAATCGGCGTCTGGCAGTAATTTAGCAACCGAATTTCGGTCTGGCAAATTAATTATGGCTTATCTGATAGCCAAAGTATAACATACTAAAATTTCAGCTATGCTAAAATGACGTGAATTTGACACCTCATTTTGCCTATAAATGAGGGTCTGGCACGGTGTTGGCAACGTTAAAACGGTGCCAGACTAATAACCTAATATCACAAATAGTTAGCAGATTCAAGTTTTATAAACAAAATTCATGCTAAAATGACGTAATTTTGTCACTTTTTTACCTGCATCGCTGCACCTGCTTTTTTATCATGCCCCTCCCCCCACAGGTAAACGCAACCACTTTCACCAGCCAGACCAGCCGCATTCGTACTACACAATAAAGACGGAGAATATATAGAAAAATGAGCCTTGCTAAAATCACGTGTTTTCTGACGTTGCTAGCTCTTAGACTATTATGAAAATGCTTTATTTCCCAAAATAAATGGATTATCTTTAATACCTTTAAATAAATATATTTTTTAATCTTGTAAGTAGATATATTATATCAAAAGATTTCGTATCTATAAATAATTATTTTATTTCATGAACTGTATACTTATAAAAATATTTTATTTTCTCAGGTTATCTGAGGACTTCTCAAGTTATACGAATAAAATAATACTTTTAAATGGATATATTTAGAAGCAGGATAATTGTAAAACACTATATTAAAAATATTTACAAATAGACAAAACATTTTTAACAATATATCTATTTATAAGTATACAATTCGTGAAAATAAAATAGTTGTCACAGCTATAAAACAGTTTAGAATAGTATATCTATTTACAAGATTTAAAAAAATGTTGGAAGGTATTTTAGTAATTTTAGGATTTTAGTAATAAAATCTATCTATTTATAAGTATAGGGAAATTAAACATTTTTATTATTTATCTATTTATAGGATGGAACTCATGAGTCTGCATTTAAAAAGAATTATTTATAGATCTATAAATCAAATTTTTAACGTTATTTATTTACAAATATCTGATTCATAAAAAATGTGTGAAAAACGTATAGTATAAGTGAAATTAGAAATTTGTTCTGTCATATAAACGATACATTTCATCATTAGAAAAGTTATGAATAGGAACCAATCTCAAAACGAAAAGATGATAAAGACGTATAAACGGTGCTATCTGACTTGATTAATACTAGTACTATAATATTGTTCATCAATCAAATATCTAATATTTATTATAGGACAAGCGTGGAAACAAGCGTGGAAAGAAACTATCGAACGAGTTATTTAACTTTGTATGTACAACAAAAGATTAACTGCAAATTTAATATTAATATGCAATAAAATCGAATCGGATAATATTAACTCTTTACATTAAATTATATAACAATATGCTGTCCCAAAAGTATAGACACCTGTAATGTTTGTGGTTTTACATTTATAAAAGTAACTAAAAACTTACTTTTAATATTTAATTGTATTGCCACGACACTTTGTAACATCAAATACACGTTGTTCCATAGAATTAACTAAGCATTGCATTACAGAAGGAGGTATTTCATACCACGCTTTGTCAATTGCAATTTTTAAGTACACATGTATATTGCTTTCCATTTTCATATATTTTACGAGATAAGACCCCCCCCCCATATGCTCTTCATGCGATTCAAATCTGGACTAAGTGCTGGCCAGTCTAATAGTGTGATATTGTTTTGAATAAACCAAGTTTTCGATGATGTGGGGGTATGGATGGATGCCCCATCTTGTTGGAAAACACAGTCCGGTCCTGCTAGCAAATCCATAATTGGTAGTAAATTGGTACGTAAAATATCTTGATATTCCTCTGATTTCAGTTTTCTGTCCATAAATCCTAGAAATGTCTGGCCGTTGAAAGAAAACCCTACCCAGCTCATTACGGATCCTCCGCCTTGTTGCCTGCTGAAACATTTCTTGGGTTCTTTTCTTAGGTCATGCCAGTAAAATTTATGACCATCAGGGCCGTCTAAATTCTATTTCTTTTGATCACTGAAGATGACAGAAATCCATTTTTGACCGTATGACATATGCTTTCTAGCCCACTTTGGACGTGCATCTTTATGTCTCTGCTTTAAGCAAGGTTTTGCTTTCGTTCTACTGTAAACAATATTTGTTGAAGCTTTAATTCTTCTGTGTACAGTACTTTTTGAAATTCTGGAAATTGATGCAATTTCACGCAAGGATAAATTATCAACTCAGGACATTTTTAATAACATTCTATCATCACGTAACAGTGTTTTCTTTGGTCTTCCGACTCGCTTTCTAGTATTGCATGTTCCAAATTTTATTGATTGTCTAAACTTTTGGGACACGGTGTATACGAAAACGTATGAAGAAGGTGGAAGAAAATTCTCACGTATAGGTGCGGGATTGTCACATGTCAGTGGGGAAGCATTTCATTTTTCAGGATGGTCTCAGATATTTTTTCTTCAATTTGTTGTTTGTCCACTAATTTACCTCGTGATAAAACATTCGTGAAAAATATGAAGTTCAACGTTTTCTTTATTTTTCCAAAGTTCCAGAAGAATTTGTCAAGTATATCTCTAGATCTTCAACAAAATGTGTAAAATCGAAAGTGTTCAGTGGTTTTTGCCAATGTAGTGTATCTTTCTCCATGCTATTTAGAGGAACATTAAAAGTATTTACATTTTGCTTTTCTCTGTATTTTGATTCTTATTATTTTTGGAACGGATCTTGTATATATATCTATAATTAATTTTAAATATATATATATATAATTAATTAAAGTATTAATTAATAAATTATATATACTTAATTTTATATAAGTATTAATTAATTAATAAAGTATATATATATAATTAATTTTAAAGAAAAAAAAAGTTAATATGCGATAACACAAATTCTGCTAATAAGAGCATCTTTTACGTTTTTTTTTTTTTTTACCAGCAAAATTTGCTTTATTTAATCGCCGAAATCTTTGATTTAAATAAGTGAAAAATTTGTATTCAATTTTAGTGGTAACAAGCGTAAAATTTGACAACTATGATAAGAGGGCCCTGTGTCAGATCCCGGATCCTGGTTGGTACGAGAATCTTATTTTTTTTCTTTATATCATCCTAAATCTCAAAGCTATATCAAATGGATTTATTCTAACAATAATAAAAAGCTAGTTTAAATACAAAATAGGAAGAATAATTTGATATTCTCATTTGATTAATAAATGCAAAGCATAATTTTTTTTGTACTCATATTCATATTTGACGGGTGAATTAATTTTATTATTTTTTATTTTAATAGTCTCATAAAAAATACTACTAAATTGTTAAAGAAACATATTACTAAATCTTCCAAAATGATGAAGTAGTATAAATAAATTTAACGAACGAGTTCATGGTGTGATATTGCATACTTTAAACCCACGTTTGAAAAACTAAAGGGAAAGATCAAGGCAAAAAGAAAGCTGAGTAGGAACTAATTTCTTTTCAGATACTATCAAATATTTATGAAAGTGTTTTGCACATTTATCATATGCATTATGAAAAAAAAATTATTTCATATTTTTTCAGCTTGTTGAGAATGGCGTAAAATAATCAATCCATAGTCCTACGCTTGCGTTCTAGTCTGTCTCATTAGATTTGTGAAAGACTTCTAGTTTAGTTTAATGTTGGTTGCGTCCTACGTTAAAGAAAAGGTCATTAGAAAGACGTTTCTACTTCAAATAAATTAGATTTTACATATTCTGATGCCATAATAACAGTTATTTTATCTTAAGAATTTTATTTAACAAGAATGTAACCAGACAAAAAGGAACTTTAATAAAATAAAATATCTCGTAATTAAATTATTTCTTTTCAATCAATTAAGGAGAGGTTTACTTTTGGTGGCCAAAAAAATGTACGTTTTGTGGGAATTTGTTTCTTGAATCAACATAAAGAAACCAACTCAGGTGTTTTTACATTATATTGAAGTTTAAGCAAGTTTTATGTATTTTTTCAAGCGGAAATATTTTAAACTTTGCTTCATTGGACGGAAAGTATGTTCAAATGTTTTCAGACTGGGCGGCTACTTGTCTCCGGAACAACTCGGCCGAGTCGCTTTTATTTCCCCTTAAATGTAAAAAGGTACTTTTTGCTACAGCTTATACCAACAATGTGTATCACTTTTAATAATTAACTATTTATTTTAGTGCACTAAATTTAAAAATAAACCATAAAAAAGAACCTTTTATTTTTAAATGGCTTCCAATTTGTCAATTATAAACGTTTTAAGTTAAGTGTTTGTATAAGCCCCAGAGAATATCCACCTATTTCAGTTTCTGATTAAAAATATTTTTTTAAGATGACTGAATCGTGAGAAAAATGCCCGTGCGATTGGAAGTGTGTGGCATGTATACTTGGATATACACTATTAAAAATCTGCTGCAAACTGTCCAGTCATTTGACCGTTTAAAAAAAATAACGGTCACTTGCCCATATTATGAAGCGTATCTGATCATATTATGGTCAAATTAGAGGTAACCGTTTTCTATAAAGACGGTCGAATGACTGGACAGTTTACTGCAAATTTTAATAGTATACTCTCCATCATGTGGAATAAAGTTTCAAATATTTCGAATTGAAAAAAATCACGGATTTTGCTTAAACTTCCATAAATATACTGTAAAAACGCATGAGTTGATAACTTTATCCTAATTCAAGGAAAAAGTCCCCCCCCCCCACCCCTCCCCCCAAAAAATGCTTTTTTGGCCGAAGATAGTAAATCCACTTAATAATTTATAATCTAGAAATTTCCTTTTAAGTATCACACAAAATAAATAAATTGTTTACATTGAATTTAAAATGTTCTATATCTACAAACCAATTAAACACTTCATGCCCCGACGGCACTTTGAACCCCATTAAATAAAAATGTTTCAAAATTTATTTAATGCTCTATAAATAACAAAAATCGTTAAAATTCATGCCAAATATTTTACTTTATCAAGATTAAAAAACACAGTTAATTTTACGTAGCTAAATATATTTTTTTAATGATACTTCCTAAACCGTTTACGTAAAGATAACTTTTGTGCTATTGAGATGTGTGTATAGAAAGAATTTACGCTTTAAAAATATATCCCATTTACATATATTTACATTTATTATTTTCTGAAATAATTCAAAAGCTATATTATTTCGTAATTAATTTAAGTTTTGTAGTAAAATGTTTTACAAAAACGTCCATTATTGCAGATTTAATTAGTCAGTTTTAATGTACGAAATGTACAAAAATTCTTTCTTAATTTTATATTATTATTACATAAATTTTCTAATCTATCTCCATTTATTAAAGAGGGAAATTATTCATTCTGAATTTTTCTTTTTTGGTAATTTGGAACATAAAGTATTAGTTGATGAAAAAATGGGATTTTTGCACCATTTTTTATGTTATGGTGCAGAGGGTGCTGTGATGCTGATGGTGCTGGAGGAGTCTGGGGCAGATGGACTACAGGATCAGTAGGGGAGATAAAGAAAGACGGGAAATGTTTTTGGATTTAATAAGGGACTTGATGAAGATACTTTAACTTTTTTACAGATAATGAAGATAATAAGATAATAAGATTGATTTTTCAAATTAAAATAACAGTGAAAATATTTGAAATTGAATTTTCATATAGCTTCCAGAATAATTAAATGCGCCGACATGAACGCAGACAAAGAGAAGGATCATGAACTATTAGCTATATTTCAAATTAGCTACCTTCTGGACTATTAGCTGTATATTTTTCATCTTTGATAATTAAAATAAAATGTCTTTTTCACAGGGGACTAAATATAATTGAACACTAACAAAAAATAAGATTGGTGGTAAAAGTATTTTATTTATTACAATAAGGCACCGGGTTATCTCAAAATGCCCCCCTAAAAAAAACCCCTATTCAATCTTCTATATGTCATTCTTCGGCGCTAATAATAAATAAAGAATCACAGTAAAATAAATGGCAGAAAAAGGAAAGAAAAAGAAAACGACACTTTAAAAGAACTAAGGCTAAAATTTATACAACTTTGATTCATAACAAATATTTCATAAGAATGCATTTAAATGCTACGTTTCACAAAAAATACAATTAAAATAAGCGACGCAAATATAACTATATGTTGTCAATCTATGCTTATGAAAGAAAGTTTTGCTCTGTGTGTGTGTGTGTGTGTGTGTGTGTGTGTGTGCGCGCGCGCGCGCGTGCGATGGCTAGGAAAATCTACCGCACCTAGAAGTCTGAAAATTTCGGCGAGAATAATCCAAGGTCTGTCCTCGTGCATCTGATAATCAGAATTTTAATGTTTTGATAATTAGCCGAAATATTAATAAACATTCATTAAACACCGCTTCCAAAATGTCACCTTTTTCTAAAATTGGTGCAAAAGAAATATCAAAACCGTGCTGCGAGGGTCAAGAAAGATTTTGGGTTTACACGATTTTGGGTTTACAGATTTGGGATACCAGATTTACTTCTAACTGCGCCTTTTCGAAACATGTCGAAATAACAAAAACTATTAGGTCTATCGAAACAAAAATTTGCAGATCTAGTTTAAAGGAAAATCCCGATTTCGAAAAACCAAAATTTAAAAAAAATCATCGGTAACTTCTCCAGATATTAAATAACAAATAATTAACTTTCCTTTTGAAATTAAAATGATTTTATCTTGCAAAAACACCTGCTCTTTTTCTTGAAGGCTATCATTTTCAGACTAAAGTGAAACAAAAAACAAAATAAACTGGAGAACTACAGAGTTTTCGGGTTTTATAAAATTACTAACTGATTCGTCCGGCGTTGCCCGGCCCGTCAAAAAATGATACGATACACGAAATCACTCTAAAAATCTCTGCACGAAATCGTTCCTCTGGATCTTCTATTTGTCTTTCGGAAATTATATAGAGAGATGGACCCCGAAGCGCGGAAGTAAATTCAATACCGCCCCCTCAAATGTCTGAATCATTTGATTGAAAGCGGGTCAAGTTTCTGGTCAAAATTAAAACAAGAACGAAAAATCATGCTTCAAGCATAGATTATGTAACACTTTCGAACACAGCCAGAAAACTTTAAATAAACTTCACCGTTAAATAAGGTGAAAGAAGATATGTAAAAAAAAAAGTTTAGAAAACTAGGTTCTATAAACGTTCTATGAATAAAATTAGTTTTAAACTTAAAAACGCAAGCCAAAGTTGAAAACGCACTGTAAATATCGCACATCTACTGTAACCGATATCTTTTGTGTGTCCCTGTAAATAAACGCAATGCACACAACACTTTCAAGACAGGAATTTATAGTGCACCTCAGTAATGCATATAATTTTCATTATGTTTGAAAGGGCGAAATATCACTTAATTATACTGCAAACGATTTTTCCCCATAGACCAATGTGTAAGATAATTGTTTTGTTTGACCCTGTAAATGAATAATAAATGCTTTGCACCCCATATTCTACAAAAGACATGTTTTAATGCGCTTCTTAATTATATATCAATTACATCATGTTTTAAATGGCGTGGCATCTTTAAAATGCGCTTGAATCGATTATTTCCCATTGACTGTACCCACGAGTACATTCAGATTTGGTGCATTCAAATTATCAAAACAAATTTCTGATACGTGTCTCCGCTGTCTACGATACCTTGTATAGCAGACGTGCAGCGCAGGCACTGCAAAATATTTTAGTTCCAGTTCCCACCACCAGGTGGCGCATTCTGTTTTAAATAAACCTCTTTCCAAACAAAACTCCGGCAGTCGTTCCCGCTGCTTACGACACCGTGTAGAAGGCGTGATGTGCAAGCGCGAAAAATCTGTTAGTTCCACTTACCACCGCCAAAGGGTACCAAATCTATGTCTTAATTAATTAGCTATATCTTAATTAATTCATGTTATTTTGAATGAACCGATTCCCGTTGAAATCGGGCCCATAGAACCCGAGGAAATAAATCACCCCCCTGGATTTAATATTCATAAATGGTGGTAACGAAGAGCTGAAAAAATGATAGCGAAGTTTATTTAGAACCTAGGACACCTCGGAAGAATGTCAGAAAAGATTTCGTTTGAATCGGACCAAGATTAAATGCAAAATCTTTTAGTTAAATTTTTCGACGCCAGGGGGTGCACTCAGTCCGAAACAAACCTCTTTCCGAATGAAACTTCGGCACGTGTCCCCACTGCTTATGGCAATGTATAGAAGGCGTGCTGTGCATGCGCTGAAAATCTTTTAGTTCCACTTTCCACCGCTATGGGGAACCAAATCTATGTCTTAATTACTTATCTCTATCTTAATTAGTTCATGTAAAGTTGAAAGAATCAATTTTCGTTAAAATCTGGATTAATATTCATAAATGGTGGTAACCAAGGCCTGAAAAAATGATACCGAAGTTTATTAGTACCTGGGAGACCTCGGAAGAATGTTACAAAAGATTTCATTTGAATCGGACCAAGATTAAATGCAAAATCTTTTAGTTACATTTTCCACCGCAAGGGGGCGCACTCTGTACTAAACAAACCTCTTTCTGAACGAAACTCTAACACGTGTCAGCGTTCCTTATGGCATCGTATAGAAGGCGTGCTGTGCACACGCTAAAAATCTTTTAGTTCCTCTTTCCAGCGCTAGGGGGCACCAAATCTATATCTTAATTAGTTATCTATATCTTAATTAGTCCATGTTAAGTCCAAGGAATCAATTTTCGTTAAAATCGGGCCCTTTGTTTGAATCGGACCAATTTTAAATGCAAAATGTTTAAGTCCCACTTCCCACCGCTAGTGGCGCACTTTGTTCCAAATGAAACTCTTTCCGATCGAAACTCCGGCACGTGTCTCTGCTGCCTACGACACCATATAGCAGGCGTGCTACGCATGTGCTACAAAATCGTTTTAACCATTTTCTACTGCCAAGTGGCGCCAAATCTGTATATGAATTAGTTATCTATATCTTAATTAGTTCGTATTAAGTTGCATGAATTTAATTATCATTGAAATTGGGCCCATAGAACCCGAGAAAATACCCCTCCCTGGTAATTAATGTTCAGAAATAGTGGTAACCAAGGGCAGAAAACATGATACCAAAGTTTATCTAGTACATGTGGGATCTGAGAAAAGGTCTCGTTTGAATCGGACAAAAAAAAAAGTTCTGACTTTGGAGGCAGGGAAAAAGGAGGGAGTTTCAATCAGAGCATTAACACGATATTTAAATTACAACCGGACACTCACCCCCCCCCTCCCAGAACTAAACCAACGACGTTAAACATTAATAATTATCATTAACTTTTGAAACAGAAACAAAATGACTTTTTTTATGACATACAAAAAGAGTAAATTATCTTTGCCAATTTCTGAAATCAAATACATAAATGACGTCAAGTCCATGAAAAACTCTAAAAATCGTTTAAAACAAATCGCGAAAAATTCACAACTCGCTGTTTGAAATGCAATCAGCTGACGACCTTTTCATCTGCCAATCACAATAGCTCGGTTGATTTCCAGCTGTGCCTGCAATCTTATCAGCTACCAATCACAACAGCCCTCCAACGCTGTTTCACTTCCAGTGAGCGATTTGTGACGTCATTTGAAACAAAAACGCTGCACAACATGAAAAAAAAAGGTTAAAAAACTCATAAAAAATGAAATCAAAATTCTAATCAAAAAATCAAAATCGGGATAATTAATAACCCGCCTTTCCCTTTTAAAATCGTGATTTTTTATCCGTAAAGAATTATCAACTTTCTCCACGCTAAAAAGAGAATAAAAAATGTCGATTCTTACCATAACTGAGGCTGCAATGGAAGCAACCAACGAACCAATCAAGCATTCTGTGCAAAATTTCTTAGTATGAAAGGAAAAAAATCGCCAAAAATTCAAAAATCGCTGTACGAATTCCGAATAAACTTTATTGGAAATAGGGTAAAATTTACTATATTGGGCTAAAAGATTGGAACCGGATTCCTGTTACGAATGCGGAAAAGTTGCAGCAAAACATGAAAAAAACGCTAAAAATCGTATAAAAATTTCAATAAAAAATCTATCCAAAAATTCCAAAATTGGGCTTCGAGGTGCAAAACTACATGCTCAGAGGCGCTGCGTGCAGCGGTCTCTTCAGAACACAGCGCGAAAACACACACACAAACACACAAACTTCCTTCTTTATTATAGTTAGGGATTAAAAATATATAATATATGGATTTTAAAATTGTTATATGTACGCAAAACCATATGCTTATTAAAAACTTCTAAAAACCAAAGAAATCGGCCGGTAAGTTTTTATTTTATAAAAAAAAATATTTCGCTTACTTTCAAATACAAAAGACAAAGCAAAAATAAACAATGCTTTGAATAATTAAAAACCGCACTCACAAATTTTAACGTATGTTCACATTTTTAAAACTATATAAGATAGGGATTTGAAAATTGGTATATATACAAAAAATCATATTTTCTTAAAGAAATTTGAAAAATCAAAAAAAATCAACCGATAAATTTGTATTTTATAAAAAAAACATGATTTTTCATGGAAAAATAAATTTATTGTGCAAGCCTATCTTGAATCCAGAGACCTTAGAAGGAAAAGCGGCGCGTGGGGGGGAGGGAGGAGGGCAAATTGATATTTTAATTTTCACCACTTCAGCCCCTAGTTGCCACTATTTCAGAATATTAATATCCGAGGGAGGGGGGGGATTTATTTTCTCAGGTTCTATGGGAAATTACAACGGGGTTCGGCTCATCGCTCATTCAGTTTGATTTTCGACAGCCTTATATATTTAGTTCCACTTTCCACCACCCGAGAGCGTAATTCTATCTCGGGTTCTACTGGTACGATCACAATAGACTTTGGCTCATTCGACTTGGTTTTCGATCACCTTACAGATTTAGTTCCTCCTTCCACCGCCAAGAGGCACATACTTATATCGGGTTCTATGGGCCCGATTTCGACAGGAATTGGTTCATTCAGCTCGTTTCATACAACGGGTACCCATGTTGGATGTTCGTGTTAGGGGAACCGTCGATAGCATAATTAATTTTCTATCTTAATAAATTGTTATGTCAGTCTTCATATTTTAATATACATTTTCATCTTTCGATAATTGTAAAAAAGGTTTGTGCAGCTTACCTGAGAACTGCTTTTGCGCAAAGTAATATCCACAATAATGCACTGATATTTATCCTTTTGATTCATTGAAGTGTCGTTGTATGGGAGTAATAAACAACATTATTAGAAGAAAGTAATATTGCGTGAAGTAAGATGTAGATCCATTTTTCTTTGAATATAATATTATTATTGTAATTCTTTGCTTTATATGCACATTTAAATCGCGTTTTGGAGACTACATAAAAGTGCTCCAATTTTACATTTTATTTGGGATATTTACAAGGGCGTCTTAACTGTTCGACTACATTTTAGATTCTGTGAGATTGTTATTGAGTTCTAGCGCACGGTATCAGCTGTAGGTTGAAGTAGGGAGGTCTGCAGAATTTCTCAGCTGATCAGTTTCGACAGTCTCTGGTCTTATTCACTTTGGCTTGGTTTGCAGCTGCGGTTATCACTTGAAGTACTTATAGTTAATTGGGGTCTGGTTTTTAACATGTTCTAAGTGTTCTTTCGATCGTTCACAACACGTGGAGATTATTAACGGCATAAAAAGGTTTCTCCGTCACTCCCCCGTAATCGCCTGTGTGGGGAATGGTTGAAGGTTCAGTTTCTTACGGTGTTTTTTGTACACAGGTTTGGGAGTGGGTTTGGTGAGAGTGTTGGCTGTCATTTCTTCACTGGGGCAGTATTGTAAATCAATTTTTCCTTCTTCTTTCATCAGTTTGATGTTGTGGAAACGTATGTCGATATGCTTGGATCGCTTAGTATCTTTATCATTTTCAATCATTTTTATACAGGACAAATTATCCTCAAATATCGTGATTGGTAGTTTTTGTGGAATGTTGAGAACGCTAAGTAAGTTTGTTATCCAACTTAATTCTTGTGCTGCGTTGCTAGCTGAAACGTATTCAGCTTCGGCTGACGAAAGTGCAATGCAATTCTGCCTTTTTGTAATCCAGTAAGTCTGCGATTTTCCTAGCATGAATAGATTTCCTAACGTTCATTTTCGTGTTTTCAAGTCACCAGCCCAGTCTGCATCGGCGTATGCTGTTAGGATGGGCTTGCTGTTTGCGCTAAGAGTTAAATTCAAATTTTCTGTAGTTTTAAGGTATGAAATGATTCTTTTCGCTGCTGACCAGTCATTTTGGCGTGGTGTTTCGTTTCTACGACATAGTATGTTGACTGCGGCAGATATGTCAGGACGCGTGATTGTTGATATTTGTAAAGTAATGTGCCTTGTTGTAAAGATTGTTGTAAAGTAATGTGCCTGTGGCTTGTCGATATTTCGTGTTATTAGGTAAAAGATTATCGTCGTCCTCAAGTCTGTTGAATCAGGCAATCATGGGTGTGTAATGAGGTTTCATGTCGTTTAAATTCAGTTTTTTCACTAGTTCGTGTATTTTATTGTTTTGATTTAGGTAATATGTATCATTGATTTTATTAATGTTTATTCCTAGGTAATTATTCACTTCTCCTACGTTTTTTAGTTCATATTCTTTCTTAAGTTGGTTTATTGTTTCTTCGATATCACTGTCCTTTCCTGCTATCAGGATATCATCTACATAAATGATGATGTATATCGGATTTTCTTGATTTGATTTAAAGTACAGACATGGATCATTTTTGCTCTGTATGAAATTATTGTTTGTGAGTGTTTCCGATATTTTGGTGTACCAGGCCTTTGCGGCTTGCTTAAGACCGTAGATGGCTTTTTGAAGTTTACAAACTTTTCTTTCATCGCCGGGTTTAATATACCCGTCTGGTTGACTCATATAAACAGTTTCAGTTAATTCACCGTGCAAAAATGCTGTGGTGATGTCAACATGTTTCACGTTCAAATTTTTATGCAATGCGGAGATGAGAAATGCACGTATTGTAGCGTGTGAAACAACAGGTGCGAAAGTTTGATCATAGTCAATCCCGAATCTTTGACTATATCCTTGTGCTACTAAACGCGCTTTATAGCTTTGAATATTTCCTAAATTGTCCTTTTTTAGTTTAAAAGTCCATTTTGAACCGATAATTTTTGTTCCGGGTGGTGGATCTGTTAAAGTCCAAATGTTATTTTTTCTTAGGCATTGGATTTTATTTTGTGTTGCTTTTATCCAATTTTGTTTATCATAGTGTTTTCCATTTTTTCGATATCATCCCAATTTTCGGGAATGTTTTCAGATGAACTATTTATGAGACAAGCACATCTGTCAGGAGGAACGCCTCTATTTGTTCTATTAGACCTTCTTGGTTCAATTTGTTGCTGTTTGGGCACGGATGGTGTCTCCTCACTGTCAAGTTTTATTTCTAAGTGATTTTCATGTCTATCCGGTAATTGTGTATTGTCATCGGATGTTTTTGTGGTGTTTTGTATCTCCTCAATGTTATCTGAGTGTACATTTTCATTTTCAAGAAATTTCACCGTTCTCGCTATTATAATTTGTTTTCCTTGTGTGTGAATTCTATAACCAGTCGATCGTGTGTCATAGCCTACGAACGTTCCGGTTTGAGCCCTGTTATCAAGTTTTCCTCTATTTACTTTATCGACGTATAATAGCGCTTTACAACCGAATGTTCTTAAGTGTTTTAAATTCGGTTTAACTCCTTTCCATAATTCGTAAGGTGTTCTATTGTTATTTGCTTTGGTTGGGAGTCGGTTTTGTAAGTATGTTGCGGTGTTTATGGCTTCACCCCAAAAATGTTTGCTTAATTTTGCTTGTGATAGCATACTTCTAGTCATATCTAATAAACTTTTATTTTTTCTCTCCGCAACTCCATTCTGGCTCGGATTATGCGGGACAGTCAATTGGTGTAAAATTCCGTTCTGTTTTAGGTATTCATCTATCTCGTGATTTACATATTTACGACCGTTATCCGATCTAATTTCCTTAGGTTTTTTACCGAACTGATTATATATCATCGTTATATACTCTTTTATCTTTTCAGCAACTTCGCTCTTTTTAGATAATAAATATATCGTTGTATATCGGGAATAATCATCAATAAGGGTCATAAAATAAATTTTTCCGCCTAAAGTCGGTGTATCTAAAGGACCACATACGTCACTGTGGATCAAATCCACAATATTACTAGCTCGGTTTGTTGCTGATTTAGGATACGGCATGTTAGTTAATTTAGTTTCGATACAAGTTACGCATGTTTTATTTTTATGTTTACAATTTCCTATCTTTATTCCGTCTGCAAGTTGATTTGTTATTATAGATTTAATCGAGTCATAATCTGTGTGACCGAGTCTGCGATGCCAGAGATCTATGCATTGTTTGCTGTCACAGTTATACGTTATGTTTACATAATTTTGTGGTTCTTGCACATCGTCAATAATGTATAAATTTTTCTCATTTTTCGCCCTGATATATATTTCTTCATCAAAGATCAAATCGCATTTATTATCGTCGAAGATTAGTTTACACCCGTTTTTAGCGGCTTTACTAACCGAAATTAGGTTCGACTCTAAGTCTGGGACATAAAGTACTTCGCGTAATTTCGTTAGTTTTTCTTTTCCTTCGGGGGTTAATGTTTTTATAAAAACTTCTCCTGAACCTAACGCTGTCAGTTTATTACCATTCGCGATCGTTACTGAAGTTTTATTATAATCAATAAATTTACTAAATAGGCTTTTATCGTTACAAATGTGCGAGGTAGATCCTGAATCGAGAATCTAATTATTTTTGCCTACGTTTTGGGTGATTAATGCTTTATTTCGCGTCTGATCATTTGCGTATTTTCTTTCATTTGGAATTTTGTTTTCCCTACGAGTTTCGTTCTTTTCATAACATAATGAAGATGAGAAATTCTTTTTATTTTTGTTTTGATTATTAGGAGGATTTCCGGATTGTACCGTGTTTCTGCTCTTGTAGTGCCAGCATTCGTAAGTGGAATGATTTTTCATTTTACAGTTATTGCAATATTTTTGTTCTCTTCTATTTTCAGTGTGTATCTCCTATTTGTTTTAAATGCTCTCTCGTTGTTGTTATATCCGCTATGTGATTGTTCTGACATTTCATGTCTACGATTATATTCGTCCGTTAATTTGTTTTTGATAAAATCAGGGGTGAGCTCATTTTCCAGTCTCGCCTCCAACGCAGTTATCAAAGTATTGTAACTGGGGGGAAGAGAACACAGAAATAGCGCGGAAATATGTGAATCGCTAATATTTTCTCCAATGGCATTAAGTTTATCTATAATTTGCAAGATATTAGTGATATGCGTGATCATGTTTCCACCCTCCGCTAATTTAGTACTGTATAATTTTCGTAACAGGTAAAGCTTACTGGATAAATTGCTTCTCTCATGTATGTTTTTCAGAGCTTCCCATGTTAATTTGGCAGTATCTAAGTTTTTTACATTTACGATTTGAGTATCATCGATGCTTAAGTTTATTAGAGCCCTAGTCTTTCGATCCTTTTTGTTCCATGCGGGGTCGGGTGGATCTTGTGCTATAATATCGTCGAGTTCCTCTTTAATCAGGAACATCTGCATCTTGAACTTCCATGTACTATAATTTGTAGAATTGAGTTTCTCAATAAATTGAGTATTTTTTTTATCGCATTCATTATTTCTTTTTTAGTGTTCTTTTATTTATTATTATATTTTTAGAAATTGGTTAAATTATCGTTTTTAATACTGGGATATTCTTTACTCAGTCTCATAATCTTTGTTAGGAGAAACGTCGGTAGCATAATTAATTTTCTATCTTAATAAATTGTTATATCAGTCTTCATATTTTAATATACATTTTCATCTTTCGATAATGGTAAAAAAGGTTTGTTCAGCTTACCTGAGAACTGCTTTTGCGCAAAGTAATATCCAAAATAATGCACTGATATTTATCCTTTTGATTAATTGAAGTGTCGCTGTATGGGAGTAATAAACAACATTATTAGAAGAAAGTAATATTGCGTGAAGTAAGAAGTAGATCCATTTTTCTTTGAATATAATATTATTATTGTAATTCTTGGCTTTATATGCACATTTAAATCGCGTTTTGGAGACTGCATAAAAGTGCTCCAATTTTACATTTTATTTGGGATATTTACAAGGGCGTCTTAACTGTTCGACTACATTTTAGATTCAGTGAGATTGTTATTGAGTTCTAGCGCACGGTATCAGCTGTAGGTTGAAGTAGGGAGGTCTGCAGAATTTCTCAGCTGATCAGTTTCGACAGTCTCTGGTCTTATTCACTTTGGCTTGGTTTGCAGCTGCGGTTATCACTTGAAGTACTTATAGTTAATTGGGGTCTGGTTTTTAACATGTTCTAAGTTTTATTTCGATCGTTCACAACACGTGGAGATTATTAACGGCATAAAAAGTTTTCTCCGTCAGTTCGTATAGAACAGATTGTGCCCCAGGCGGTGGAAGGTGGAACTAAAAGATTTTGTAGCGCGTGCGCAGCGCGCCTGTTATACGGTGCCGGAGGTAGCGGGGACACCTGTCGGAATTTCGTTTGGAAGGTGGTTTGTTTAGAACAGAGTGTGCCCGCAAGCGGTGGAAGGTGAAGAGTAAAATTAGTGAGAATAAAATTAGTGAGACTTCCTACAGCTTTATTATGAACAAGAAACACTCTTCGCATGAGCACCGGAATTGCCTTCTCCGCCAAACCGGTTGGTTACGTAGTTTCTCGCCAAGTGTGCTGGGACGTTGAGGGTGCGTGAATTTGCAAACTTGAAGAGCCTACACTAGTCACGCAAAAACATTCGCAAGCTAATGTTAATCTTATGGAAGTGTTCTTTTCAAATTTCTCTCTTTCATTTTAATATTTTTAAATGATTTTTTGCGTAGGATAGCCGAGGTCGATCTCTAACTGGGTTAGTTTTTACTTTTCCGATTTTAATTGCAATTTATTTTATTATAAAGTTACTTTTCTTTTCAGAACTGGTTCCAAAAGTGAAAGTAGACTCATTAAAAAAAACTGCAACCAAAATCGATAAAGTGAAAACTACCCCGGTTAGAGATAGACCTCTGCCTAGAGATCTGCATGGGTCCGGGCTTGGCCCGAGGCCCGTGGCAAAATGAAAGCAAACTTTCAAACGGGCCGGGCCGGAAGAATTATGAAAAAATTTTTAACGGGCCGGGCCGATGGACAAAACAAACGGGGCGGGACAAAAAAAAAATTAACGAGCCCACGGGCCAAGCACGGGTCTCCGGCCCGTACAGACCTCTAGATTTTTACTTGTTGAAACTTTTTCATTGCATCGTCAGAATCAAAATATTGGGAAGTTTAACATATTTTTTCTGTCTTTGAAAAAAAAATCAATTCATCACTGTCACTATCACATACCAATTTCAAAATTAATTTTACATTTAAGCAATCCGATATACCGTACAGACCTCTAATATGCGGTCTGAGTGTTTTGGTTAAAAAAAAATCTCTATGAAAAAATATTTTTTTATGAGACCAAGAATGATACAGGATGGAGATTTAAATCTTTGGCTATACTTCTAACTGATGCGCCATAAAGTAAAACGGTAAAATTGTATTCGTTAGCATGTTATAATACATGATTATGTTTAATTATAAATACATATTTGGTCTTGTGGTATTGATCTAGCAGCAAAGAATAAGTTCAGTAATTTGAATTTCTAACTGAGTAAAAGCTATAATTATACAAATTTGTTTAATTTGGCAAAAATACAATACAATAAAATAAATAATATATATAAAAAAAACACCTTATCTATGACAAGTATCATTTTTAAAATTGTATTTATTGCTCCTTTTCATTTAAGAGAGGTTAAAAAAAACAACATATTATTTCTTTATTTGTTAATGCTGTTGTTGTTTTCAATGAATTTTTATTTAAATGTAAGAGTCTAACTAGTCTACGCGATTATTATATTTATTATTCTGTATGATTTGGTTTCTGAACATACAGCAATTTTAAATATACACTTAAATCTTTCCATAAATATGTATTAAGTATTCCAGAAAAAAATCTTAATTGTATGTTAAGAAAAATCTGAATTTTATGCGGAAATTGAGTTGGACCTGAATTTCATTGATTTTTGCACAGTTGGACCGGGCCGCGCCGGACCGTGAACCGCGAAATTACAAACGGGCCGTTCCGGGCCCGTTCATGGAAATTCCGGCCCGTGCAGACCTCTACCTCAGTTATCCTATGCAAAAAAAAATATTTTAAAATATTAAAATGCAATCGAGGAATTTGAAAAGAATGCTCCCAGAGGTTTAACATTAGTGGCGAGTTTCTTCGCGAGACTATGTGGGCTCTTTAAGCGGTGGTACAATACACAACAACAAACAAATGTTGCATAAGTAGCCAGGGTTCTACTCATTTAATCACAATACAAGAGTGCTTCACTTCAATCTGAACCCGGATTTTTTTATCATAACTTTAACACTAATGAAGATATTTTAAGACTGTTCTCAAACTTTATTTTTCCCAACTCATCAACGCAAAATTTTCTGACATATTTTCCGACTTATTTTTAAACACAAAAGCATGACACTTGCAGTTTTGATTATTGAAGCGATTTGTAATCAATTTTTTTTTCGATAAATGATTCACATATTTAGCCTAAGGGATTATTGTCTCACGACATTAGATTTTTCTCCTTTCCCGTGCTGTAGCGTCCAGAAATTCGATTCAAAATGCCAAATTTGAGACCTATTTCTGAAAATCTTTAGCGAAAAATGGAAAAAACAGTTCCATTACAAAGTTTCCGAATAAGAATACCTGTCAATTGCATGTGTTTGCGGGCAAAAATGAATTTAAAAATGTGTCAGAAAGTAGTCAATTTAGATTTCAGAACAGCTTTAAGAATATTTACAACATAATTAACTTGCTGTGTGTAAAATGCGATGAAATCAGCAAAAGTGTTAGAAGTACACGGTAATTCGGCCGGTGCACTGTATTTCATGTCAACTAAATTTCAAAAAGTTCGATCGTCTAATTTAGCATTGATTGGAAGCGGAAGGTTACCACTTCCACCACATCTGGTTATATTGCCTCATTTCATATTGCAACATTGAAAGTGGTGGAAGTCACCACAATCTACATCCAATCAACGCTAACTCAGACAATCCACATTTCGGAATGCAGTTAACATTACAAACGGTTCACTGACTCAATTACTCTGTACGTCTAGCACTTTTCGTGATTTCATGGCATTTTGCACAGAGCAAGTTAACTCTGTTGTAAATATGGTTAAAATATCATCATTATTGTTAAAATTATAAACAAAAATCTTAGCACAGATTGAAGTGCAGCATCCTGTAATTTGGACTGAATAAGTAGATTACGGCCCTGGTTTTCTATACAAAAATTGTTGGTACTGAAACTCCCTGTATATATCTCTATTATATAGATATAGAGAGAGCGGGTGAAAGAAAGAGATGCTGTGACATGGGTTATCGTTTTACAACATAACTTTTATGTATCAAGTCACAGTAAAGAGAGTTAAATAAATAACACGAGAAACGCCTATCATACATCACACACTAATGTATATGTCTTTAACTTTTCAAAACCTAAATATGATCTTTTTCTTATTTAGACAAAAACAAGGCGTCATCGCGATTTAATTTGAAACAAGTTGGGCTAGAGGTGCGACGTAGGACCTTGACCTCGTATAAAAGAAGACACCACCTGAGAAACGTAATAACACCCTTTCTAGAGGCTCGCTATTTAGTTAAAGCATTTAAATGAAATAAACTGAGCTTTATTTAATTCGAAAGTGTTATTATAGCAGCATCTTTTATGTACACTTTCCATTTGAATTATTGAATTATTCTTTTAAAATGAGACCTCCCATTAGCGTTATCATAGCTTCTGAAAACGTGTTAATTTCCACGCAAACTTCTAAAATCAATAGTGTCCCAAATTTGTCCACAGATTACGGACTAGATATGGAATCTGACTTACTACCCTACTATATATTGAATCATCTAATTTATTATCGGTCTATACGCTTAACATACGTCGGTGTCCGGGATTGTCCTGGACAGTCAGGATTTCAGCATCACATTTGGAACGGTGTCTAGGGACGTTCAATAATTAAAAAAAGAACATTTTCTAGCAAAAAACAAATAATTTAGATTCATTAGTTTCATCCATTTTCACTCCTTCCAACTCGCGGTCGTTTCAGGCTTCCGGATTTGGTTTAACACTGGAACGGCCGTAGCGGTCATTTTGACCGGTACCATATAAATATATTTGGGTTCGAACCAGAAATGTCTTTATAAAATAAGTTAAATATACACCATACAGAAATAAGTTAAATAGTTTTTAAAAAGAATTCTGGTGTCAAATAATTTTATAAAACTCGAGTAAAATTTTCGGCCGTTCTAGTGTTAAAGGAATGCTCCATCGATACAGGTTTTTCCCTTGCCGATCACGAAATCCCATGTTAGCCTATGGAAAAATTTAATTAACTGTTTACTTCATTACCTAATATAATTACCAAAGTACGGTTTTTACCATTAGAAAGATGACGTCCGATAACGACGTAGTGCGTTTTAAATAATCTCTTCTTAAATTTTAAGTATTAAAAATAACCCTATAAACTTTAAAATCTCAACTTGAGAAAAAATTTCAAATTATATCATATGCATAAAAATACATAAAATTTAAGGAGATATTTTTTTAGATAGCAGTACGTCTGTCATTTACTTTCTGAAGGTGAAAACTGAATTTTGATAATGACATTAGGTAATGAGTAAGCACTTAATTAAAATTTCGTGTAGATTAACATAAGATTTCCCGATCGTAAAGAAAATTTTGAAGCGGCCCCTTAAATGTTATAGTAATCCTATAGAAGATACATGAAATATGTTTGTGTACTTAAGGAAAGATTTATTTTACTTTGATCATATTGTCGTATGTGGGCTATCTATAGAGATGTTTTTTAAAGAAATGTTGACGTGAAAACTCCGAAAACCTTACACAGCGACTCCAGAATCAAGTTTGCGGACGGCATTTTGTGAACAGGGCCAAGTAGATCGGAGAAATATTTGGTTGAATTCTAGAACAAGCGAGACACTTGGCGGTGTCGAATTTGGTGAAGTGATAAGTGAGTTTTTCTTGCTACCGGGTTGTTCCTTGCGTTTCTTCCACGCCTACGGTGGTTGATTGGTTGGTTTATTGTTTGTTCTGGAAATTGGATTGGGTTTTGAGCTTACAAGGAGAGTGCCAAGCTTAGTAATCACGGATTTTGATTATTTTTATATATGTTGTAGGGTAGAAGCCCCTTAGTCTCAGGTTCAATGGATTTTATACAACGCTCCTTAGTTCTCGATAAAGGGGGGGTCTAATATTATAACATAACTTAAATACTTACTTTGTAACGAAATCATTTCGTTGGTCATAGCTCAGTTGGTATGGCGTCTGCTCGTTGTTCCGAGGGCCCGGGTTAGATGCCGGGACGTGCTACGTTTGTTTTTCTCATTTTTTTAATAAATATACTTGTAATTATAATTTAATAATCTTAATAAAAAAAATTGTTAGCATAATTCAATTTTAATTTAGCATTTTTGATTTTTAAATCGTTATTAAACATTTCTCATCATTTAAGGAGCATTATAAAAATTGGATCTATTATTGACTAGTAAATATTCAAAAATCGTTCCAAAATCAGCATATTTACTTTCGAATTATGGAATTCTTCTCCCATCGCAATAGAAAACGAAGATATTTCAGATGCTGGATTATTTGTTAGAAATCCATTGTTTTGCAATAAAATTTTACAGTGCTTCAACGCATTTGTAACATCACTTTTCTGATTTTCATTGAATCCCGACACTTCAGATTGATCTTCTTGTGAACTACAGCTTGCTTCTTCCATTTTTATACGATTATAAGCTGTATAGAATGATACGCAGTTGTGCGATAAATATTGAAAACAAAAGCACCACTTAACAGCACCAAACTAAAAAAAAAAAGAAAGAACCAAAGTCTGTTGCGGCACCCTCCAGTTACAATAAAATAAAACACAAATATGTTGTAATTTAATTCTGATGCTAAATTTTAACAGAATTATGCTTCTTACTTTAAAAACATAGTAGTATTATCATCGCATTGACTTTAAGGCGTTTCGTTATGGCAATTTATAAATGATGTTTCTTTACAATCACGAATTGACAAAATTGTTCAATATCGTTGCATTGATAAAGCATATATGAAGTACATTTTTTAAATGATTTTTTAAAAAAATCAAAAATGCTAAATTAAAATTTAATCATGTTAACAAAATTTTTTTGAGATTATTAAATTACAATTACAAGTATATTTATAAAAAAAAAGTAGCGCGTTCCGGCATTGAACCCGGGCCCTCCGAACAACGACCAGACGCCATACCAACTGAGCTACGGCCACCGCAGTTATTATGTTACAAAGTAAGTATTTAAGTTGTGTTAAAATATTAGACCCCCCATTTCCCGAGAACTAAGGAGCGTTGTATAAAATCCATGGAACCTGAGACTAAGGGGCTTCTACCCTACAACATATATAAAAACAATCAAAATCTGTGATTACCAAGCTTGGCACTCTCCTTGTTAGAGCAAAGATAGAAGAAGGTCTTGGTTGGTTTATTGTGTGTCGGATTTGTTGAATTACGTTTGTGGAATGTGTTCTGTAAAGTTTAATGGTTTGACGTTTTGTCGTATGTCATAAAAAGATAATTCCGGTGAAATATTTAAAAAAAAAACGAAAGATAAGAAATAAAGGTGTTATATATATTATAACAGTGGCAACACTATTTTTCTATAAACGTTTTGGCAACAAGACCGTTTATTTCAATATTCGATGTCGCTATGTTTGCTTGCAGCGGCGTAGCCAGGGAGGGGGTCCAAATGCTCTGAATACCAGTAATAATGTAAAGTTTTCTTTGCATTGATTATCGCAGAAAGTTCTCCAGTTACAAAAGTCAAAGAAAACTTTACAAAATTAGTGCTATCCAGAGGATTTGGACCCCCACCCTGGCTACGCCACTGTTTTCTTGTATACGTTTATTAATACTGATTAAATTGTAATGTGATTAAAAGATGAATACAAACAATAATAACAAAAGGTAAGTGAATTTTTGTTGAATTTATTTGATAAGATTTATTTCATTCATTCTAGAGATTGCTGTATCCTAGAGATTCATTCATTCATTCAGAGTATCATTTTAGAGATTGTTCATGCATCCAGGGTTTTTTTCGGTTAACCCTTTATAAGGCAAATTATATATGTTGATAGGATGTTGAAATAATGGAATACCACCAGAATTTAAGAACAAATTAATTTAAAAGATTTTAAATGGATTTCGTCACGTAAAATATAAACGCACAATTTCATTACAAAAAATCTGGTACAAGTTTGGAATTTTGGGATTAAAATTAAGTGGTAAAATACTTACCACTGCCTTATAAAGGGTTAATGTACGTGAAGCGCACATATATGTAAGTTACTAACCGCTGCTTGTATGAGTTTCGGTTATTTTAGAGATTGCTACAGACAGAGAGATTGCTACGAACAGTCAGGAATCTCGAGATGATCTCCAATCATAAACTGTGTGCTTTGTGGCAGAGAACTCACTACTTACACAGATCCTATGAGAATTTCTTTCACGAAGTAAACATTGATTTTATTCCGTTTTGTGACAATTTTTAAAGTTTACACAACGTTTTACAAAGCAGAAAAAATAGCTAACCATTTGTAAAAATACAAAAATTCTGAGGAAAAAAATTGCTAAATGTTTGTAAAAATTGAAATATTGCTAAAAGTTTGTAAAAATACAAAAATACGGAGGAAAATATTGCTAAAAGTTTGTAAAAATCGAAAAATCGTGAAGAAAAACTAGCTAAAACTTTGTAAATAGTCGCAAAACGGAATAAAATCGATGTTTACTTTGTGAAAAAGTTTGCCGTAGGAAGCACGCGTTCTGATTGGGTAGAATTTGGAGGCAGCCGATTTTTCGGTTGGTGCGCGTCAAAAAAATCGCCAAATCAGGCGTCTCGCTTGATCTAGGAGTTTGCCAATTTTTTTTTGTCTTTTTTATGAGATTCCTATTAACTTGTTAACTACGTACTAGTTGGAATTCGCGTCGACCAAAATTTCAAATCGTCGGTGTTTCTAGAAACATACTTTCATTAATTTGTATTTTTTATTAACAAAATGAAATGTTTCATAAAAATAAAATCAGAGTTCGATTTCTTATTAAATTTCGTATAGGAATCGTGTGTTATATTTCATTATTACTATATTTCCATATGGAATCCCAAAACCGAAATGTGGAGTCCACGAGTTAAAGTTCACACATAAATTCAATCTAATGACTTATTTTGCTGCTATTTCAAGATAGAGATGAAATCACATATTTAATCTCATACGTAATAGTTAGCTGCCTTTTTTAACACTTTCCAACATAGTTGAAAAGTGTTTATGACTTTGATTTGTCCGCCGTCTGGCCGTGCTCTAACTCTTGTAAATATACTCGGATTTCCCTGAAATTTTTGTATGGGATTGGCACTTACCCTATTATATTGGCACTATACCTATATATTGGCATGATCCCTATTGAAAATGAAGTGTGTAGCATTTATAGTTTATGTACAGAGGCAGTCAAAAGTATTCAGTTACATTACAGTCAATTTGAAAAAATCGTTTCAAGTGCATTTTAATGATGTTACGCCATTCGAAACATGATGAAATTGATATACAATTATGTAGCGCACTAAAACATGCTTTCTAAAATATAGTGTACAAAGCATTTATTATTCATTTACAGGGTCACACAAAATAATTCTGTCACACAATGTTCTACGGGGAAGAATTGTTTGCAATGTAATTTAATGATGTTTCACTATTTAAAACATAAGGAAATTTATATGTATTACTGAGATACACTATAAATTTCTCGCCGAATAATATGGTGTGCATTGCGTTTATCCTTCATTTACACGGACACACAAAAGAATTCGGTTACAGTCTTTGTTCGATAATTACAGTATATGTGTGATAAGTGTATTTTCAACTTTGGTTTGGATTTTTAGGTTTGACTAAATTTTTACATAGTACGGGGTGTGTATAAATTCTGTTGATCATATACAGGGCTACACAAAAGAATTCGTAAATATTACTATCTATGAGAGTAAATTGCTTAAGGGTATTTTTAATCGTGTTTGGGATTTTCCTGCTGAACTATATTTAGTAGACTAATATAAGTTTGTGGAATATAAATAAATTCATATACAGGGCTATGCATAGAACAAGACACTTTGTTATGAGATGTAAGATTTCTTGATCAATTTGAATAATTGTGTCAAAATTAATCTAGCGTAAGACACAATGTTGTTAATGGTTGGTAATTGCTGGAAATAAGTTTTAAGTTACCTTATGAGTTTTTTACCTGAATTAAATTTTAGTTTGATATGTGGTGCGCACAAAACATTTTATATAATATACAGGGCTGTACAAAAGATTTCGAGATCATTTCCATCGATTGGCGAGAATTTCTAAAAGTGAATTTTCTAACTAAACTATTTTTTTTTATCATACAGTGTAGTATATATCCAAGTCTATAGATCATATGCACAAAGTAATTTGACTAATTTTTTGACTATGGAAGGTAAATGCTAAAACTGGATTTTTAAATGTGTTAGATGTTTCCTAAACTGTTTACTACATTTCTTCTTTCATCTCATTTAACGGTGAAGTTTCGTTACAGTTTTCTAGATGTGTTGGAAAGTGTTTCATAATCTATGCTTGACGCATGGTTTTCCGTTCTTGTTTTATTTAAATTAGGACCAGATGCATTACTGCTACTCACTCATATTTTTGAGAAATTTTTCATCTTTAAAATATCACATAAAAAAATATTTTAACTAGTCTCACTCCTTTAAAGCGATTTTATCTATTTTTTTTTTAATGTGCATAGTAAATTCTCGATTATCCGACACTTACGTGACCAGGGATTGGATATTGACGAGTTTCTGTTAATCGATCGCATAATTCGAAATATAAGTGTATTAACCCCTCAACTGTCCCCTTTTTTTGACACTATAAACTAAAAATAAGGACGAAACACCACTTTTTCCGTTCTAAAATATTTGCCGTGTATAATCGAAAAATATCTGTCAATTAATAAAGCAAAGATTACAGTTAAAAATTAGTGGTGTCCAAAAGCTTTTAGTAGCGGAGCAAAAAAAACTCTTCTTGTTTCTCTCTCTCTCTGAAAACTCTTCACAGTTCGGGCAAAACAATTAAGTGATTAAGGGCGTACTAGGGGCAAGTGCATAAATCATATTGAAAATCCTAGCAGAGTGGTGTACAGAGCATATATATAGATGGCGCTCTGGCCAGGACTCGTTTTTAATACTTTCCTATAGTTGAAAAGTGCTAATGAAATCGGTTTGTCTAGCCGTCTATCTGTCTGTCTGCTTGAGTGTCTGACCGTCTGGCCAGCTCTAACTCTCGTAAATATACTCGAATTGCCATGGAATTTTTATATGCCATTGACGTTCATTATAGAGTGTTTGCTATTGAAAAAGAAAATGCAGCATTTATAGTTCGTTTACAAAAACACAAAAAAAATCCGTTACAATATGATCTAAAGGAAAAATCTCTTGAGGTGCATTTTAATCATTCTACGAGAATTCAAGCATAATGACATTGATATATGCATGAATTAAGTGCACTACAACATACTTTCTGTAGTATATAGAAAAAGTGGCATTTGTAGTTCATTTACGGGGATTTTTGTTATTTTATTATCTATGGGAAAAATGTGTTTGCATTGCATTTTAATGATGTTACGCACTTCAAACATAATGAAATTGATATGGATCACTGAGGTGTACAACACATTAGCTACAGATTATATACTGCATAGCATTTATCGTGCACTAACAAGAGACACTCAAAAAATTCGGTTACAGGATGGGCAATGTTCCTTTAATTGTTGGAAGTGTGTATTCAGCTGTGGTACATATTTTTAAACTTAACTAATTTTTAGTATATTACGGGGTGTGTATAAATTCTATAGATTAGATACAGGGCTACACGAAATAACACGAACACATTACCGGATATTTACAGTGATTACAGAGAATGCATTTTTACTGCGATAAGTCTTTTTTTTTATTGTTTACGTAGATATCTCATTTCATAGTATGAAAAAATGAAATTTCTTACCAATATTCTGTTAGTGTTTGAAAGTGTTTCA
This sequence comes from Maratus michaelseni, assembly GCA_963931845.1. Lineage (NCBI taxonomy): Eukaryota > Metazoa > Arthropoda > Arachnida > Araneae > Salticidae > Maratus > Maratus michaelseni. The sequence continues at coordinate 422,750,015 of OZ007586.1, forward strand.
TAATCTATGCCGAATGCATGATTTTTCTTTTTGTTTTTAATGAAATTGTCCCGCACGTTGCTGCTCTATATACCATTCTGGCCCATGTGATTTAAGCACTTGCCCCTAATACGTATTTATTCCACTTCACCTTACTGCAGTTTTAAATTAAAACACTAAAAAAATTGTGAATTGCTTTATAGAAAACAGCATTAAAAATATTATGATAAGTAAAATTTAAGAATTAATCTGTAAATATCACAAAAAAGGCCTCCAGAGGGTATTCGCCAAAAATTATGAAAGATTTCTGAAGAACCTACATACTTATACAATGCAAAATCAATCAAATTTAGCGGTGGAATTCGATAGTAACTCGGAAAAACTTTGAAAACTTTGTTTTATCGTCTAAGTCAAGTACTTCGGTAGATTTGGCAAACATTAGGTTGAAGCTTTTTAAGGATAAGAAGTAGTGAAACGCTAGTGAATGTGAATAGGCATTTTGAAACTGCTTATTAAGGGGTTAAAGGGGTTTTTTGCTTGAAAAATAAGCATATTTTAAGAAGTTGTTTTGTTGTCTTGGAATTAGGTAGGAATATGCAGACTTTTACATAAACAACACATATTTTGAACGTTCAAAAATATATTTTTATTAATTTTTATTCAAAAATAAGCCATTTGAACTCGCTTTCTCTCGATGTTGCGTAGTGTGTAGCGTTTCGCTATACCCAATATTTCACTGGGTGGTTCATATGAAACCAATGAAATGAAAAGTACGTAAAATACAAATACTTGCCTGGTCTTTGATCAACTTCTTCTTCTTCTCTTTATTTTTATTTTTATTTTTTTCAGCTTTGCATTTTTAACAAAATGGCGGACTGTTAAACTTAATGTTTCAGTTTTCAACAAAAAATTTAATTTTTCTGTGTTTATATAAAACGAATGAATAATAATAAAAAAAAAAGCATTGGTGTAGGATTGGGAAAATCTATAAACGTTATAATAAGAAAAATAAATATAAATATTAAAAATAAAATAAAAGCAATTAAAACGGTTCATCCGTTGCCGAGATTTTTTGGATACCGGCTTAAAAAAAATGTTTCTAGAAAATTGTGTTTATAGTTTTTCAACATGTACCACTCGCTCGTGTACTGTGTAACAAGAATTGTTATTTCTACTGCATGTGTTTAAATGTTTAAAAACCGGTTTTTCGAGAAAGCATTTGTGAAATATCAGACATTCAGAAAATGGAAAAATAATAATAATACTGCATTTTTTGAAGCCGAAAAATTTTTATAACCTTTCAAAGAAATGAACTTTTCGGGCACCATGCTAGGAGTCCCTCAAGAGTGTTCAAGAGCTATATTCGCTGACGAATCTCAGTTCATTATTTAAAATGGTGCTGAGTGCCAGTTCTTATGGAAAGAAGAGGAAACACCCTTGAAAAATATCTTTTCTGCCAAATATTGGAAGGTATCATGGAGAATACGAGAAGACCCTTCTATTTCTTTGAATCAAGATTTGTAACGGCACGACAGACTGAAAGCTAACTTGAGAAAGGTATAGGGAAATATCCCTTTAAATCTTTTGAACAATCTGATGCCAAGTTCGCCAAATAGGTGTCAACTGTTAATCAATCTATAAGTCCTGAACAGATCGGGTTCCACCGTTCCCTCCGTAGCATGGTAAAGTTTCTAATAACCTATTTTTTTAACTTGTTAGTGGGGACTTGTATTTTGTTTACATTTGCATTTTTAAGACAATTTGCTCTTTGAGATTCATTTTTAAGTTCTTGTGGGGGAATCTTTATAAATTTGCATTTTCTATTCTCCTTTAAATAAAATTTTAACGTTTTATAAGCATTCTAGTGTCAAATAGAAATCAGGACTTGCAATATATCAAAATAAATGTTCAAGATTAATTCATTTTCATTTTTTGTCATTCTTTTTAAACAATTTTAATGGGCAGTGCAACACAGAAATGCGCATTATCTCCTTCCAAAGAAGAAGAATTAAATATTCCAGGTTCGACATTCTCTTAATCTTTATCTCCATACCCTACCGTTTACGAACCAATTAAGAAACATTTCAACAGTTTATGGAAATATCTCACAAAGGCATGTAAGTAGACAAAGCTTCCTCTCTTTTTCGAAATTCTTTAGGATTTAAAATATCACAAGTTCAACTATTACACTATTTATAGAACAAGTGTTAATTTTTTATGACTCCATAAGGAAAGGTTATGTTTACAAACAAACGCTTCCATCAACTAATCTCTCTAATATATTTTTGCCTTAGCGATCATTGCAGGAATCGTCATGGCGAACTAGGCAAATCGTGTCACAGACCTGTTAGTCGTAGAATAATCAGATCCCCAGAAGTCTTCTGTAAAGTAGGAGTCATAAAGACGGACAGGTATTTCTTGGTTTAAGAGCCTACATCAATCATGCGAAAAAACGCACAAGCTAATGTTAAAGTCTAGGAAGGTTCTTTGCAGATTTCTCATTCGCATTTTAATATTTTTAAATGATGTTTCTTGCATAGGATAGCTGAGGTCGATCTCTAACGTTATTAGTTTTTACTTTTTCGATTTTGGTTCCAGTTTTTTTATATAAGGGTACTTTCACTTTCAGAACCGGTTCCAACCGGTTTCAAAATTGAAAACTTCCGCTTATAAAAAAAACTGTAACAAAAATCAAAAAATTAAAAACTAACAACGTTAGAGATCGATTTCAGCTAGCCTATGCAAAAAAATCTTTTAAAAATATTAAAATGCGAGCGAAAAATCTGCCAAGAACCTTCCCATAGACTTAATATTGGCTTCAGTGTTTCTTCGCGTGACTAGCGTAGTATCTTAACACAATAATTTTTATCCCACAGTGACGTCAGCTGCTCTTTCTTTATATATTCACAGAGCGAAGTAAATTTACCATTTGCTAATATAAATTTATGTGCATAATACATTCATTATTAGCTAGATATCCAATCCGTTCTAATTGAATGGTATGTTAGCAGAATATTTTCAATAACAATGCAAAATACTAAAATACAATTTACTAAAACTAAACTAATGCTTCAAAATAAAGCATTTTCGACGTTTTAAGTTTTAAGACGAGAGTGGCACTTATTAAATATAACATCGGTTGAATGCGTGTTACAAATTATTATCAATTATACTTCTAGAATTAAAATTTTACAAAATATTTTAATGTTCTTTCAATTTCTTTTTAACCCGTTGTAAAATTTTATAAACGTCACCACAAATCACGTTACGCAATTATTTTTCGAATCTGTTACACTAAAATACTTCTAAATTCATTTTCTCTCACTCTTATTTTGACTCATATTAAAAAAATTATAATTACAATAATTACAAAAGGTAAAGATCCAATTAAAAGGAAGAGCTGAATTGTAAAGGAGTACTGATCGCGCAGTTCCAAAGGAAATCCGCCCCGATCCTACTTTGACTTATTCCTTACACTATTGGACAGTACACCATCAGAACAACAAAAATTGCTATTGCCACAGAGCTATGTCTCGTTGTTGAAAAAGGTTATGACCAGATATACCTTAAGAGTTTCGGTTAACTTGAAAATACAAAGATATTCATGAAAAATGCTTTAATAATAAAAACTAGACCTTGAAGATGCAAAAGCTAGTACACATTAATAGAGTCTAAGGTATGGACTACTTGGAGCAAAAACTGGCCTATGTTCAGAAGTTTAACATTATTGCCAAGCGTGTGCTGTATTTTCCGATAGATAAGTTGTGCGGTATAAAACGCAGTTTAATATACGTCAGGGAAAATCTGGCAAATGCTTGGAAGCACTGTCAAAAGGCTGTCTGAGTAAACTGTGTCCGTCAGAGTTGTCCTCAGCTGGCAGAGCGTTTGCATGGTACGCAAAAAACCCCTGCTTTGACTCCTGGCTTGGACATTTTTTTACTCAGTTTGGAAATTTTCAACTAATACGATTTCATTATCAATCAGTTTGATTGAGGCAAAAATAATATTGTATAACTTAACTAAATATGAACTTGCACTGCTGAACCGGACTGCTCTTTTGACTAAGAGCTGACTGTGTGAACAAACGCTCTATCGCATGCGGAGCGGACTCTCCTACGCGCAATAATTGTGCTGCTATCCAGCGTTTACTTTAAATCGAGTAGTTAATAGCGCTAATGTATCTGCAGACATATTTCGTAAAGTATAGAAGATTCTGAATTGCGGTAAGAGGCAAATGTGTTCAGCTTTAGTTGTAGTTTCTAAATATATAACTGTCTTTGGGTCTTAGTGTCGGGGTAGATTTCCTATTGATATGCGCGATAGTCCTTTGATTATACCAGCACAGTCATTACGATAAACATACTCTATTAACAGCACACAATAAACATATTCTTACCGCTGCAGACGATAAACATACTCTACCAACTGTATACATCAACTAACCACAAAACGTAAATTTATTCTCTCCAACATTTAAACCGATGACATAATAAACCCTTTATCATTCCCGCGGTTTCATTTTCTCTGTTAATCCTCCTTCAATTTTTAGGCGCGTTCGTAATTATATAAATTCTACAGTCGTCGTCTGTATTAGAAAAAATGATGGTCAGCAGAGCCAAAACAAATAAATTTTCGGTAGATAAAATCGTGCTATCTCGTGTTTAATTAAAATTCGAACTCTAATAAATGGCAATTTATAATCTATATATTTAAAACGCTAAGCGATTTCTTTCGACAATCCGTGAGAACAAACTACTGCATCAAATTACATCATTCTTTTTTTAAATGAAAGACATTTGGACACAGATTTGTTATCGTGCATTCGTTTGTTCGAAAATTTAATTAATTAGCCGTAATTTTCAATTAAACTTTTTCTTCTGCTTATGACGTCATAAAGTCGGCAATCGGATTAACGCCCACTGTTGCGAGGTACATAGTTTATTTTCTGAACTCTGTGGTTACGAGATAATAGAGAAATAATATTAAAAGCACGTGGCTTTTAGACCGAATTTTTTAATTTGCAAGTTAAATTTAGGTAAAAATATTTATCCGCGTGTTTTATAAACAAATAAAAATTCATATTTATTGTGATGTCACGGGAATATTGTTCATTGGGTTTATTTTATAGACGCTTTCAGTGTGACGTCAGTGCTGACGTTTTGGTTGGATACTCCAAACAAACGGTTGCTATGTTTCATTTCTTATTAAATATAAATCGTAAAAAATGTTACCGCTGCATATAATGTATTGAAACACTTTACCGTGAGATATAGCTATAAGTTATAGCTACATATATAAAATATAATAGAAAATACAACGTAGCAACCGTTTGTTTGGAATCAGTTTCCAAGTAAAACGCGTCTATTATTATGCATTATAACTTTGTTGATGCCATTTTTCATTACAGTTAAATACAAATATATTTTGATTTGTATGCATGGTATTTACGCATAAAAGTAACATACACAAAGTAAGTGTGAAAAGTTTGCGCCGGTGAAAATGACGTTATGTTTAGCTTGAAATGCATTTTAACATTGATAAAACTAAAGAGAAAAATTTATATGATTGTGTCAGCATGACGTAGTTTTAACTGATTTTTCCATTCTTAATTATAAAGATTAGAATTGGAGTCTTTATTGATTGCTTCATCTTGATTGCATGTTACCAATATTTTTTTTTTAATTATAGGTTAGAAGATCTCATTTTTTAATATAAAAAATTCTCAAACGTAAAGGATTTCAGGAAAATTAAAATTATTAAAAATAGTGCTATGGTAGAAAAAAAGAACTTGAAATAATGATTGTATTTTTAGCTAGAATAAACAGTGCAAGGCTAATATTTTATAGGAATTATTTTGGTAGGTTTATTATGAGTTCATTTAACAGTTCCATATTAGCGGCAAAGTCATATTTCTTTCACTGTGAATTTCTCTTTCGATGTCAAAAAATGGTAGTCTACTTTTGGACGCCAGCGAAAACACAGTGGCAATTTTTAGAAATGTATAACGGTTATGACAACAAACGGCGCTATCGCTTTAGCTTTCATCGCGCTTACATCACTTCTAAATACTACAAATTTAAATTTTTTACTACATTTTACTACATTTTATAATTTTAATTCTTACATCATGAATTAGAAAGAAAAAATTAGCTTTCGATTGAAATTTATTTGAAAACTGCCGCTTAATTTAACGACTTTTTAAATAATTTTCAAGCATGACATGTTTTTCATTTCTATCTTAACAATGACCATCAGTTTGCTTCAATAATGTAAAATAGCCCCTGGGAAAGTTGCCACAATTGAAAATAGATTTCTCTAACCATCATAAAAAGTGAAAAAAAAATAATAATAAACACTGATAAATCATAAGATCATATTATCCATAAGATAGAGCAATTTGGCGCTAAACTAAAATCTGTCAAAAAAGAAAAAAAACTATTTTGAGTTTTTGTTTAACATAAAATTTATATGTTGAATCCGCTGATGCATATGTTGCATCAGAATATGCTACGAATTGTATTTTTTAAAAAGATCTATTGGGTATTTAACTGTACAAGAAGTAAAAGATCCCCGACTGTCATGGAAAAGGGATAATCATCCTGATTATGTAAAGGGACGGAGGAAACTATACAAATAAATTACACTTGAAAACATTAAAAATCTCCCTCTTCTGAAGATTGATTTATTATTGTAAAAAAAATTCTTCATCTGATTACCTTAAAACAATGGATGTGTTTCAGAAGATATGGATTTGAAATGAACAATGATTAAAGAAGACATTTAAAAAATTTTAATTTAAACATTATAAAACTTTTTTTAACGTCGAACCTCGACTTTGCTTTTGGGCAGATGCAATACACATGTTCATAGGAACTCATTCGGTTGCATTATCACAGGGGGGAGGGGAGGGAGATGTGTTCTTTATTTACTATGTTCTTTTATTTATTGAATATGAGATGAACGTAGGAATATACTATTTGTATGATACTTCATAGGTCCCTGAAATTTTCTTTCTTGCCGTAGAGAGTATGGCGGTAATGTCAAACTGATTTGCATTACACAGTTGTTTACGGATTGTTTGTTTGGAGTTTGCATTGGAAATCGTACACTGTTAAGAATTTGCAGCAAACTGTCCAGTCATTTGACCGTTTTTATAGAAAACGGTTGCATAACATTAATTTAACTCTGTTCTAACCATAATTTGAGCAATAATATGGTCAGAATGGTGTTAAGTTACGGTTATGTGACCGCTTTCTCTAAAAACGGTCAAATGACTGGACAGTTTGCTGCAAATTTTTAAGAGTGTACTGTATTTCACTGAGGAAAAAACTTTTAAATAAAATATTTGAAAGATAATAAATCTTAAATAATCAAGAAGCTTATTTTAATGATATTGTTATAATATTTTTTTCGTCAAGTTTTGACGGGTTCCATCTAGTACACAATAATAATAGTAGAGCTAAGTGAATGGGCTTACCATTTTATACATCAAGGCTCAGGTAGTCATCTAATAGGACACTTAGAATCCATTTTTAAGTTATGAAAGCCACCTATATTTTTTTTTTCGTGTTATGGTTTTATTTATTAATTGATGAACAGATATTAAATTGTGTTCAATAGTCTTGTGATTTGTTCATCATTAACTGGAAAAAATAATATGTATTAATATATGCTGTATAACAAAGATAAAGACTCCATTTTAAGTTTAAAATTATATAATTAAAGAATCATTTTTAGGTTGCGACTTATCAACCATGTTACAGATTTAAAATTGAAGTACAAAATTGTGTGGCGTTTAAAATACACGTGCCACAAAATGAAAATATAAAAAAGAGTCAGCTAAATTAATCAGCTAAACATTTGCTGAGATCAGTCTTTCTATTTAGTTTAAAACAGTCATTAGAATAAAAGGCTGCACAACCGCTTTTTACATCTGTTCGTTAAGTGTTTTTCGTTTACTAATTGGATTCTGTTTCGTGAGTTCATCTGAATGATTAATTTTAAGAGCCTGGTCCATCCGTCTGTCCGCATATAACAGCGCAAAAACTACCCAACCGAATGGTTTGAAATTTAATATATACAATCGTTGCAGGATGTTGTCGAGTCATTTCAAATTTTATGAAAATCGAATCAAAACTTAAAAAGATATTAATAAAAGTTTTCTCCATTCTATTAAATCCTATCATACGTAATGAATTCAATGATATTCCATGATAGGTAATGGTTCTAGGTTGTCACGGTGATTATGTCATATTTAAGAGGTAGTCATATTATTTCCGTATTACTCAATTTAAAAACCGAATTTGTACACTAAAATTGTTTAATTATAGCAATGCTATAATCTACCGACAATTTTTTGGATAGATGTTTCCGGAGAAATAGATATTAAATGGAAAAAGAGTCTAAATATGGATTTTAAGTTCTGAAATTTTCAAAGCTAGGATTTAGTTTCCCCGATTGGAAATTTCAGTAAATGTCAACAAAAGATAAAATGTTGCCAACTTAAAATATACTTATTTATTACGGAAATTAATATCATAATAACAGACGATATAATTCATTCCACTGAAATAATAACGAGGATTTTTTAACATTGTCTTGTACTGGATATTTGCGCATAGTATAATTTTAATTTAACAGAATTGTAATTAATTGTTTGTAAAAGTTTATTTAAACTTAATTTCATAAAATAAACTTAATATCTGTAATATGATAATCTGCATATAAATTAAATTTTGTAGTATCAGATTGCAACAGTTATTGGACCAAGATCTGAATATTTATAAAACTGGTTATATAGTACGTAACGCACCTCATTTGTCACGTTTGACGTACTATTTCCAACTTGTTTTTCCCTATCAAGACGAATGAAATCATCAAACATCCTTTTTGTTAAAACGAACACAGGACAGAACTAATTCATTCATTACGATTACCACATAATACAAAGTTAACCCTATTACAATCCTAACATCATTCAAATCACATTTCACGTCTTTCAGTCCCGAGATGTAAGAAAATTAGTGGTGATGTTACATTGCAGCAGAAATTATTGCGGCACATTTCAACATTTAACACAAGTAACGTTTAATGATTTTTGAAAAATATAACACCTACCTACTTATTCTTGGCGTTTTAGGTGGCTGGATGTAACTTGCGTCCCAAAAGACCATTTTTATCTCCCTACACTTAAAACTGTTTTCACTCCTATGTAAATTGCGTCCCAGAAAAGTTTGCTGGAAAAGCCAAATTCGCTAAATGACACTTCGTATTTCGTTGTAAAAATAACAAACGATTTTAATTAGTACCGTAGCTAGAATAATATTTCGGAGGAGGAAGTGATTCAATCTTTAATTTAATATACAGGGTGGCCATACAATTAAAGAGCACGTGTTTGAAGGGCTCTACAAGCTAAACTATTTGGAATATATATTTTTTTAATTTGGTATTTATACTGTTTAAAGTATGCGGAAACAAGCTTTGCAGTAAAAAATAAATTACAAATTTTCCAATAGATGGCGCTGTATACCAATAAAATTAAAAGAAGAAAAAGAAAACAATAGAAAATTTCCTACCAGCTAACTTTCAAAACTTTTTTTATCTCAAATTTCACATGATTGTAGCTTAAGGCTTTAGACGTGAAGAGCCTTATAAGCACTACAATTTTAGCCAAGAAAAGCCGCACTCTGTTATAAAGTTTTTTTTTAAATCAAAATGGTAGTAATTATAGCGCTGCTATGAAAGAATATTGTCGTTTCAAAAGATATTGATTTAAAATGAGTTATTTTTTGTTAATATTTCTTAGTAAAACATCTAACATGTAAACGCCATCTATTGGTAAAATTTCGAACTAATACTTTTTTATTGCGTAATTCCTTTTCGCATACTCTAAATAGTATAAATACCAAAGCTTTTTAAAATATTCCAAATAGTTTATCTTGTAGAGCCCTTCAAATACGTACACTTTAATTATTGGTACCCTGTAGTGTGTACTCAATATAGTGAATATAGTGCTAAATGTACTACACAGTATCCAATGTGCTAAAACAGTTTTAGTATAATGTACTTAATATAGTGTAAAAATTTCTAAAAATTGAAGTAATTTAAAAGTTTTTGATCAATGAAAATAAGTTTGTAAAATTTCAGAGGTTGTGGGAGGGCTGAAACTCATACCCCCTCCCCCCGATATTTTGCGATATTTGTAATTATATTTTCCACACTCTTCGATTTTTCATGACCCCGTATTTCATTCAAATTTCAATTCAAGGATATATTTTAATTGGAAATGAGACGCTTAATCCAACGCAATAAACCGTTAGTTAATATGATTATCATTTTTGGAGTTATAAGGATGTTTCTTTTCCAATCGCAATTCAGTAATAGAGTATTTAAAGCTTATGACGTCTTGAAGCCAGGATTTTATTCGAATTGCAATGCATTTTATAAAGAGTTTACACATGTTTTACTTTCATATTTTATATTATGCATATCCATGATGGGTAAGTATTACGGTGGCCGCCAACGACTAGTTTTAAATTTCAGGAATTTATAGCATTTTCTGGCACTAAAAAACACGTTTTTTCCGTTTTGAGTGACGAAAACGCCGAAAATTCATAAAATCTAAGTATCATAATTCGGTAAGTTTTGGTCGTAAACGAATGGATTTTTACTGTTTCATTTGTTAGAACATGGAGAAAGGTTTTCTAAATAAAACTTATAGGACCCAGGAACCGTATAAAACTTTTAATTTCGTAACTATTTAAAAAGTAACTAGTTTGACGTAAATCGTGTTTCAGGTCAGGGCCTGATTATTAACGGGGCAAACTTCCACCAGTAAAAATGAATCGAATTTGCCTTATTCATGACAGTAATTTTCCATGAATACGGCGCTTAAATAAGACAAAAATTTATATTAAAATTTACTGGTGGAAGTTTGCCCCGTTGGTAATCAGGCCCTGTTTCAGAAGAGAAAGAACAACATTTGAGACATTTTTGCATTTGGAACTATATTTCTAAAACTAACTGTTTCAGAATTAGCTATTCTTCAACGATAAGAAGGGACATCCTGCATAAAAATAAAACACATTTTTAAAAACATTAATTGTAAGAAAATGAAATTTGATAGGAATATTTTACTGTAATAAAAATAAAATTAAAAATAGCATAGTCTCAATATTTCTCGTTTTAAGATGCGAGCGATGCTCAGTTATTAAAAACAATAGACTGATTGATGGCCTCTTTAAATATGCTTTTTTTTTCCAAATCCTTATAGTAATCTGGTTGTCTACAAAAATCTCAGAAAGCAATTTTTTCTGAATTTTTTACTCTAAAATATTTTTAGAAAATGCTAGTCACACGCTTCCTGAATAATACTGCACACGCTCTAAATACAATAAATTACTGCTACTTTTGACCGCAATCGGCTGAAAAAACACCTGTAATCAGCTGGCGTATCCTATTTGACGACAATACCAAATATATTTATAATACTTAAAGTGAACGCTTTAAATCTACTTAAGAAACAAACATCTACGATTTCACTTTCCAGCCATCCCCATATCTATCAAAACATCTCCAACTTTCAGTCATATTGTCATACTCAGCGTCAGCAAACACTTACTCCAATTCTACTATAAAAGCGAATGCGAATCATGATATCGGTTTTAAAGCCCATATACGAAATACGAACCTATCAACTTGTTTGCTTATTAATCCCGCAAAAGGAAAAAAAATCATACGTATTTTTATTTACAAAAGAATTCACATAAAAATGTACTTCTTCCGTACATTCATAGCTGGGTTGAAAAAAAAATCCAAATAACATTATATGTATTTTAAATTAAACGATTCTGATTGTTCGAACTGCAGTCAAATGATTTCAGGAATCAACATTTACTAGGTTAGAACCGTCGAAGATTAAACAGTTAATTTCGGTTCTTTGAAACGCTTGGAACTTTTCTCAGAGCGAGAAAAATGTGAAATAGGCAGAGAGAACGTTAATTTTTGCTTCTCGATGCTTGGATGGGAATCACTTCACGTTCATTAGTGGCTTTTGAACATTTCAACTAGCGTTTTGTTTTCTTTTGGAGGCAGAAACTTGTAAATCCTGGCTATATAGCTTAAATATTTATCTAAACTATTCTATTTTCGTTGAAATTATATTCTTGCACGCTGTGCTTTCTTTAAGGCTGTTATCAAATCCAAACTAGATACTTTCTGAAATATTCCTGGTTATTTTCATTTGTAAACGCAAAAACTTTGCAGATGTTTCAGAAATTGTGAAATCGAATAGCCCTTTGCATTTTTCAATAAAACAACTAATATTTCAGAAATTTATGTCGAAATTGGTGTTTCGAATCAAATTTCCGGACACAACATCTCGAGACAGTGCTGATTCTTCTCCGTCAATTATGTTAAATCTATCCATCCCTACAATAAGTACATAATGCATTCGTTCATCGAATGTAGACTATGTCATCTTATGACAATATTTTAAATATTGCTAGCAACATGTTACAATAAATTATTACAGTGACGTACGAATTAAACAATAATTACATAAGAATATAGAAAAATGTACATAAAAGTTAAGATTTTTAATCGGATTGCACTCATTAGATCACTAATCCGGATAGTGCTAGGGTTGCCAACTTTTCAGGTTTTTGACTGGACTTCCTGGTTTCAGTGTGTGGCGTGCTGGATAGATTTATATTTTCTTAGCACTGTCTTTGCTGCGCTATTTATAATTTTTGTGTGTTTGCTCTGCGCAAATTTTTTTTTTTAATAACATGGTCATTCCAGTAATGTATGTTACAGCAGCAATAGGTTACACTGTTTTAACAATATTATTTATCCTATTACGTTAAATAACACCCAATCCTAGCGACCACCCGGAGTGCTAAAAATTAATTAGCAGAATTTAATGAGCCACAAGAGTTATTGTGTTAGCGAAGTTAACATGTGAGGCGCAGTCTAAAAAAAGATTTTAAAATTTGGGGGGGGGGGGGGGGTATTCGGAGATGCTGTTCTGAGGAATAGGTGAAAACTACAAAAGATTCTCGCTATTCAATGGAAGGGCTACAAGATGAAAAGAAAATTTTATTAATAGGTTATGTCCAGTTATGTAAGTTTTTATAAAAAGGAGAAAGGAGGGACTTGATGCTAAGTGGATAAAATAGAAATTGCTTAGAAAAAGATGGTGTGCATCCCTACTTATAAGAGAAGGAAACACGAGATGCAGCTAGGAAAAACAGAGTGTTTGCTAGATTATTCTGATAGTACAATAGTGAGAGTAAAAGTAAATTGAAAAGTTTTGAATAGTTAGGAATTTAGGGTGGTGCTATAGATTACATTTTCTTGGATTACCATATACCATGAGGATGGTTGTCTATTTATGGAGTTGGGGTAAGCAGATCCTTTCTATATATATTTCCGGGCATATTTTATATTTATTAATGCATTAAAGTATTAGTTAGGACATTCTTATATTTAAAAAAAGGTATTTTGTAGAGTTTAATTTTTAAGTCATTATCCACTAATCTGTAGACTAAACACAATTAGTTCATTTTATTTCTTTAAACTCATATTTGAAATAAAATGTTTGAATTAAATTATAGTCATTTTTATTTAAGCGTTGCTTCTTTATTCCGCAATTAATTTCTGAACTACATATAGAACCCAGGGTTGTCACTTGATCCGGCCAATCTCAGTCACTATTTCTTTAAATTGGAAAGATTTATGTTTTAATGAAAATAACATCAATTTAAGGGTGTACTCAAATCCAAACTGCTTATTTTGTGACTCATTTTTAAATTCATTTTTGCTTTAAAATGCATCCAATTGGCAGGTTCTCTTACTCAGAAACTTTATAATGTCCGTATTGGTCGATTGTTTGATAAAGGCAGAATATGTTTCAAAAAATGTTGTCAAAGTGGACATTTCGAACCGAACTTTCCGAAGCAATAGCGCTAGAAACAAAAAAAATATCGTACTGTGAAAATAATTGTTTGTAAATCAATTTCTAATTAATTGAACGAAAAATAAAAACACTTGTCCCTTATAAATCTCTTCATAAATCACGCCACCTAGTTTCATGTTTTTACTTTTAAAAATGTGTCAGAAAATTTTGAGTTGTTGAGCGGGGAAAAATATTTTTTTTTTTTAATACCGCCTTAACACTTGAAAATAACATATATTCTAATGAAGTTACAAAGTAAGCAAAAGGGTAGTCCAGTAATAGGTTTAATTTTATTATTTATTTATTTTATTATTTATTTTATTATTTATTTATCTATTTATTTTTGAAGCTATCATTCGTAGATGCGCTAAGAAAATATCCTCAAGACCTCCCTGGTTAATGAAGCCTGTCCTACAAATCAGAATATAGATCGAAGTGCAAATGAGTATAAAATCTGTGGCAATACAGTTGCTACTTTAAGAGCAATTCCAAATATCTGTGCTAATTCCAATAGATGTTTTATGCTGGATAGCAGAAAATATGAGCCAGGCAAAATATTTTTTTCCAGCAAAATATTTATTTTTATTCATTTATTATATTTTTACAGGGGGACAAATGTTTATTTATTTATGTCACCAAAACCACGATGATATGCGCGACGAAATGATGCCGAACAAGATAACACCACGACAATTGTTCTATCACAAATTGTTCCGCGACGAACTGTCGCAGAATCCTATCTAAAGATAACATTCAGAAATGCGGAAATTTATTTCATGGTGTCATAAGTTTAGGTTAAACTAAACGTTATTTTGTGACTTTTAATCCAGATTTCCGATAGTTTTTATTACCATTTCTGATAAAATAGGCTTTCTATTTTATCAGAATTTCCATGAGACGAAATTCTTTTACAAGAGAGATTATATTAAGAGAAATCTTCTATGAAAAGAAATAGTATTTCTTTTTTTTTTTTTTTTAAGCTCTTTGAATTCGCAAATTTTTATATCAATAAATCAACAAATGTTTCTTTCGTTGTTAAAAAGAACTTAAATTTCGTCTGAAATTGGCTCTATATAGAAAATTCACACAGTATTTTACATTTATGTATTTTTTTATTCTTATTTACCTTTTCATTTACGGAAACTAAACATTTAGAATCTACACTGTTGTTTTTTTTTCTCTTAAAGTAACTTGATTTTACTTTTATCTTGTGAAATAAAAGTGTGTAAAAAAATATTTAAAACGTTTAAGCAAGATATTTATATTTTAAATTTTGTATGAAATTTAGAATTCTTCCTTTAACAAGAAAAAAATACTATTCACAAATCGGATAAAGTAAAACTACACCACAATATGAGGAAATATTAAAAAAAAAGATTATTGCTTTCAATTCTAAGCTATGAAAACATTTTGCGTATGAAAAAATATTATACTCATATATATATTCTTTTTAAACAGATTTCCTACTCCAACAACTACAACTTCTAATATGTTTAAATCTTTTAACCCTCTCACTCACAAATTTTATGAAAATTCAAAGCAAAAAATCATTTTTTGAATTGACATAGTTAAAATGTTATTCCAGATTGTGTAATATAGGAGTAAATCGGATACTTTATTTATCTTCTATTAATATACAAACTAATGTAAATATGAAATTTAATTGATTCTTAGTAATCTTAAGCCGAAGTTATAGTAAGTATATTGTAAGTATATGTAAGGTTTGAATAAAGTATAATCCCTGCAGTGGGGGGGGGGGGGGTTGGGGAAGGGTTCACCAAATTTAGTATGCATTTTTTAAGTTTAAATAACTTAATTAAGAACTCTACAGGCGATTCAAGTAAAGTTTTAAAACGATAAAACCATTGATATGTAAACAAAATGTATATGAATTACAAAGTTACCTGCTTACAAAGGTTCTACGAGAACTTCTGTTAATTTCAGAAAGTAGATTATTTAAATTATCTATATTTGTTTTTAAAAAAAAAAGAAATATCAACAACTTTTCAAAAATAAAAAATAAAAAAACAAGCTTAAAGGGAAGGGAAAAAGATGGAAGTTGTGGCTAAAAAATGGTGTGATATCAAATTTCCAAGCTTATAACTATGGTACTTATTTAACATTTTCCATTAAACATGTAAGTCAAGTGCCTACTTATATGTTGTTAAAAACTTTTTCTCTTATAGTAAGTACATCAAACCTTGTTTCTGAAAATTCAATTTTTTTTTTAATTATGCATGATGGGCTTTGCGACCATCTTTCCATATTTTACATAAATTTCTAAGCACCCCAGTCGTAAAAGAAAAGCGTAATGATTTTAACTACGGATAGACAAATTAGGAATTTCCACTGTTTTTAAATGATTAATTCCTCTAAAAAATATCATAAGATGAATCCTTAATATACGCACCATTTTTTAGACCGCTGACCAGGCCCCTACCTGCCGGGCTTTTGCTCAGCTTAACGAGTTGATGCCTAGCAACGGGGCAAGGATTCTCCTGATCTCCGCATGGCGAAGAACTGTTTTGATAAATCTGTAGGCCGACGTGGTGCATCTTGTTGCCTAAGTTATTTTTCCTTAGTTGGCCGGTTGCTAATTGATGTTTGAATGAGATGGTTCAGCACTGCACAGTGTAGCAAAGTCATGCCGTACGGATGTGAGATGCTGGTGTATTTGCTACAGCGCTGAACCGTCACGTAGTCTTTTACTGGGCACTCCTTGAGCCCCATGCAGATAGTTCTCCTCTTAAAGAGGTAATCTACCAGAGGCTCAGGGAGTGTTACCGGTATATGTGATCAATTCCCTTTTACCTGCATTGGCTTCAGTAGCTGGATTATGTTTTCATTATCCTTGTCTTTTTCGATTCCAAGTTGCTTCGCTATTCTTGTTTTTCTTCTTTCTACTATTACCTCGTTTGGGACGCGAAAGATGATTACCCTTTACTTTCTTAGGTGTGCCGATTTTACTTTCAGGTTGGTGCTAGCTTCACTTTCTTCATGGAGTGTGTTTTTTAATTTTGTAGTCTCTGTTGCATTTTCTCATTCGATTTTAATGCCTTTGCGTATTCTGCATACCTTTTTGACACATTCGTGGTCATGTATTGCTTCTTTAACTTGGTTTTCGACTTCTTATGCCGTACGGTTTTCTGTACTTTGTATTAGAATTGTTGCTGCCGTTCTCACCGCGTTAGCATATGTGGGCGGTACTCTTAGCTTTGTTTTTTCTGGTGCTTGAGGGATTTCTCCTCACTGGTCTGAATCATCAATTGGCTTCTTCCTTTTAGTTGTTCCAGTGTTTCCACTTTGGCCTCTGCACTTATAGCCCTTGTCACGCCTGTCTTATGACGTTGATTGTGATACTTATTGCGTAGCTTGTCTTTGGGGGAAGCCTAGTTGTTTATATACGTCATCATTACCCCACTAAAAGAATCTGAAGATTATCTTTAAAAAATATCTGAAGAAAATCTGTAGGTACTTGGCCCACCTTTTTCTGCAAATTTTCTGCAGAAATTATCCTCAAAATTTTCTGCAAATCTAGGCTTAAAAAGTGGGCCAAATACCTACAGATTTTCTGCAGAAATTATCCTCAAAATTTTCTGAAAATGTAGGCTTAAAAAGTGGGCCAAATACCTACAGATTTTCTTCAGAATTTTTTCTACATATTTTCTGCAAATGTAGGCTTAAAAAGTGGGCCAAATACATACAGAATTTTTTCAGAATTTTTTCTACAGATTTTCTGCAGAAATTATCCTCTAAATTTTCTGCAAATGTAGGCTTAAAAAGGTGGGCCAAATACCTACAGATATTCTTCAGAATTCTTCTACATAAATAATCCTTAAATTTTTTTACTGATATTAGGCATAAAAAGTGGACCAAATACCTATAGATTTTCTTCAGTTTTGATATCTGTAGAAATGATTCTCAAAATATTCTGCATTTTGTTGGCTTAATAAAAAGTGTGACAAGAAACCTCATTATGAAATTTTTCTGTATCATACACAAGATAAAAGGGGATCCAAAAACCCTTCAAGTTTTTCTAGATTTTTTTTTTTTTTGGTGGGGGGGGGGGGGACTTCAAAATACTTAATATTTGATTAACAAAGTGCAATTATCTCAAAAGGATTATTTTGGTAAATTAATGTAAATTACAGTGGCTTGCAATACCTATGCCAGCTTACAAAATACATATTGCCATTACAATAATTGCAGACCTATTAAATGTAAAAAAACTCTATTTTTAGACACCAAAACTATTTTTAAATAAAATGCTAAAAACCCTTTTGATATTTTTTCAGCATAAGATGGTATGCTAAAGCCACTTTGAAGTAATGTCAAACTGAATAGCAAAAGAAAATCACTGCATATTTTGAAGATAGGTAAATTTCAATGGTTAAAGCACTGTCTAGTATTTATTTTTGCAATGCTTTATTTATTGTAAATTATAATATGCATGAAGCTATATATATATATATATATATATATATATATATATATATAATGTATTATCTAATAAACACTTTCCATTTTTTTAATGATAATTTTAAAATAAGTTTTTAAGTAGTACTGTAGGTATGTTTTATAAATTTTAATTAGATGTTCATTCGGTTAAGCCACTTTTTGAATAATTGAGACTAAAATAACCAGGGTTCTACTGTATCTACAACTTTTTTAATTTAATAATTTTATCATTTTTCAGCAAATACATATCTATTCAATACATAAATAATTGAATTAACGAATAGGCTAGAAAGTAGAAATTTATTAAGTCAAATTCATGCTATTTCCCAAGCTAAGTATTTATTATTTTTAAACATTGATACATGGAAACAATAGCAGATGTCAACTTTTTTGAACCCCCCCCCCCCTTCCAAAAGAAAAAAAATATTTTGCCAATGAAACACGATTTTTCTTCAAACAGTTATTCATGTTTACCAAATACAGTGTGGTACTTTTATGTTAGCTGGGCGCAGGTGATAAATCGCCACCCCCCCCCCCCCATTGCTATCATTCGCATTGCATTCATTTAATTTAAAATATAAACCATACACCAATTTCATTTAAGATACATAGCTTTAATTTAAAATACATGCCTTTCGCTCATTTTATTCCCTCTTTCCAAACAAACAAAAAAGAAGGGAATAATATTAACACCAAAACCTTTTATTTCAACATCAAAGCATTGTTTCTAATTTAGACATGAAAAAAATAAAAACTGCTATTGGCAAGATTTGTGCCTGGCTAATATAAAAGTGCTGCCTAAATTTAAATAGTATACATGATGAAGTTTCATTATACTGGAAAAAGAAGATATACATAAATATTAATCTGCACAGTTTCGGACCAGACCTTCTGCGGATTTTAGAATTTTGCAGATTTCGTGTCATAAAAATAAAATTACTCCATCCTCCTGTCCCTCCCCAGATAAAATAAATACAACAACACATGAAAATAATGTAAACACTTAAAATTCTTAATAAAAACGTATGAAAGAAATCATATATTATTTAATTTTTAACTCATAAAGAAACAGAGGAATTGTATATGCACGATTATGCAAAAGCTAAAGAAATTGATGAACATATAAAGAAAAATTTAATTTTGAAAACATTTGTTGTATATAGTAACTTGTTTTAACATTTTGGGATGTTGTATTTTTCTTTTTTCTTTTTCGTATTATACATGGTCATTATTTCTTGGTCACTTATACAGCTTTGCAGCTCTAAAACCTTTTTTCTCCTAGAGCCAAACCTTCATCAAAAAGTATTTTGTCACTATCCTGTGCATCATCAGAACGATCACCATCAAAATCTTTATTTTGTGACTCTAAAACAGTGTCAATAATTTTACTATCAGTCATTTGTTAGTTATCAGTGACATATCATCTGAGTTTATATAATCCGCAATATCATTTTCTTCAAGTAACTGTCCATTTCCAGTCATCTACTTAACATAAAGTAACAACTCTTTAGCTTTAGCCTTAATTGTGTTGTCTCTAAAATTGGAAAATTCTGTATGATCATCATCTGTTTCTATAAAAAGAAACCGTAGCCATAAATTAAACTACACATTCATGTGGATTTGGAATTGGAATTCCAGGACTCTGTAAACAAATAAATGTAATCCTTCATGCAAACATCTTTTTTTATTCCTAAAGTTGGAATGAAGGCTCTTCAGGAAAACAGCTTGTTCCATACTGCGGTTTTGCAAAATCATGAGTGGTGGATTTCATTACTTATATCGGAGAGACTGCGCAGATTTTGAGTGTTCTACTGTATTTTCAGTTTGCATATAACATAAAGTAAGTTTCAGCAAGTGATGTTCTATATGCCTTCATTTAAAAATAAGTTTCAAAGTTTATTATTTTAAGACGGTGTGTCAGTTATTTTACTAGATGAACCCCTCTTTTTTTAGAATTCTATTTTAATCCTCTCCATCTAATCTTAAGCATTGAAAACTGTATTCATATATATACAGGGTGATTATAAAAAAAACTATTCCGATATATGAGCCCCTAACTGTCATATTGTTCACAGAAACTGAATGAAATTTTGGTTTAAAGTACTTTGAGGTATGCGCTCAAGAATCATGTGAAAAACAACAGTTAAATTCTAACAGTTACGGTTACAGTGACAAAATTTCGAAAATTTCAAATGGCAACACTTATTTTTTTTTATTGGAATGTGATCTTCATAGTGAAAAACCATCAAAAGCGTTGGAACGGTACCTGTAGCACGAAAATCGCCGGCGCTAGACAGACTGAGAAGAAAAGTGAAAACAAGCAATAAAGGACAGAGAAGCAACAGAAAGTAAAACATTTTATTGTTCAGTGGTATCCACCATCTGCCGCATGTAAAGTGTCGTCATGTATGCAATGGAAAATGCATGAAACACAGTAAAATGTTTTGTTTTCTGTTGCTTCTCTGTCCTTATTGGTTGTTTTCACTATTCTTCTTAGTCTGTCTAGCGCCGGCAATTTTCGTGATACAGGTACCGTTCCAACGCTTTTGATGGTTTTTCACTATGAAGATCACATTCCAATAAAAAAAATAGGCGTTGCCATTTGAAATTTTCGAAATTTTGTCACTCTAACCGTAACTGTTGTTTTTCACATGATTCTTGAGCGCATACCTCAAAATATTTTAAACCAAAATTTCATTCAGTTTCTGTGAACGATATGACAGTTAGGGGCTCATATATCGGGATAGTTTTTTTATAATCACCCTGTATATATATATAAACTTAATGTAAAATTAAACCATTGAAACATAAGAAACTGACCATAAACAATGAAATTACGATACCAAATAGCAGAGTCAAATTACAAATTAAATTATGTAGTCCTAAGAAATGAAATATTATTAATTCAAACGAGAAAACAGGTGTATAAACACAAATGAAAGCTTATAATGTAAATCACTTTTTCAAGGGAAGGGAATCTACAATTATAAGCAAAGAACAATCATTTTCTGCAGAAAACACCAGCTTTATGCCAAAAATCATGTTTTCTCACTGCCCGAACGATCGTTAAAACAAGATTGAAAAAAAAGAAAAGCTTTTAAATGTAATATTATAAAGCAAACAAACAATTTAAATAAGAGGGGGGGGGGGGGTTATACTACTTACATTAAATATTTACTTATTTATTAACTCTAATCCTATTAGCACATGTTCAAATAATGTATCTAACAAAAAAGGTTAATTTAACCGTTAAGAGATATATCTTTAAAATATAAATTGCAACCAACGGTTGCAGTTATAATAGATTTAACCACAGAGATTATTACATTTTTTTCAAGATAAAAAGGAAAAAACTATTAATTAAATAGCATAGATTTCCCAATACAGCACTGCACATATTGGAACCTAACTCTAGCTAAAAATATCTACCATGAAAAGTAAAAAAAAAAAAAAACAATAATATTAAACTTAAAGAAATATGTATTAGTGTACTATATTTAAATATCTTTTTAACATATTAATATTTTAATATTTTATTGAATAACCATTGTATCATCCTCAATAGTTTTTAACTCCATATAATCAAAAACAATAAATTTAGAATTCACAATCATGTATATTTTTAATTTATAAATGATAATTAACAAAGATATTCCAATGCAGCAACGCACACAAAGGAATTCATATATTTAGCTAAATATATCTACAATTAAAATGAAAAAAAAATTATCAGTATTATTAACATTAAAAAGAGACTTTACATAAAAACATGGAAAAACAATTAACCATAATGAAAGTTAAATTGATATGCGTAAAATTGATTTAACCAAATAAGATGGATAACCACATTTGATTGCTTGTTGAAGGATAAGTTTTAAATTTTTATTTTTAAAATTATTTGAACAAAGATTATTAATTCTATGTGCGAAATTTAGTAAAATATTGACAAATGCTGATTTATGCAGGCATGATTTATAATTAGTAAATAAATTTACTTGAAATGTAAAATCATTTCGCTTGTCATAAATTTCAACATAATTTTATTATTATCACAAAGAATTATATTAAGACCAAGAAAATTAATTTCATTATAATATACATTAACATTGAAACTATACTTAAAATTTTTATGATATTTTATTGGTAATAAATAAATTTGATTTACTATTAAAATCGAAGACAATAATATCATCTATATAACGGTACATTTAACTATCAGCAATATTTGAGTTACGTTCATAATAATATAAATACTGTTGTGAGCTCGGGGTTCGAAAGGATTGTTGCCAATATATAAGAACAATCAACAGGTTTTATTTACTTCAAACAGTTCGGTAAATACACAAGAAACTTCTCAAAGACACAAATATTGAGTAATCTTCAAATCTAATAACAGCACAGCAAAATTTCACACAGAACAATATAGCGTATTGTTCAATACGGCGAATC
Source organism: Maratus michaelseni (assembly GCA_963931845.1). NCBI lineage: Eukaryota > Metazoa > Arthropoda > Arachnida > Araneae > Salticidae > Maratus > Maratus michaelseni. The sequence continues at coordinate 422,772,858 of OZ007586.1, forward strand.
AAATACAAAATCGCTCAGTGAAACACAGTTCTCAATGCAAAGCCTCTCGTGCGTATTCAATTGCATTTGACAGAGAACTAACTCAACTGAACTGGTGGAGGTCCCTTATATAGGCCTTAAAGATAACTGTAGAATTTCCCAGAGCTTTCAGATGCTAGAAATTACCAGAAAGTGCTTTAACTCTCGATAGAGTACCCCAAACGAGAAAGGATCCCAATGTAAAGGTATAAGGGGGAGTTGCCCAAAAAGTCGCCAAATCCGTCGCCAGCTTGGCGACATTTGGCGATATATCGCCAAATTTGGCGACAAAAATAAGTCGCCAACTTGGCGATAAACCCATTCCTTGGCAATTTTTCCATATACTTCCATTATAAAGAGGAGGGTGTAAGGTTGTTTTCCTTGCAAAGCACCTGAGGCCTTTAGCATTGAGTTACATGATGCTCAATAGGAAATACATTAATAATACTGTAATTTTCACAATAATAAAATAAAATCAATTAAAAATAATGAAATATTTACAAAATTCATAACATTGCCCCCCTCTCAAGGACTGCACGTCCCGGGCAGTTCAACCTTTGATCGGTAAGCAAACCCGTTACCAACAAATGCTATACTATTCAAAGCACTTAAAGCAGACATGGAAAATAACGATTAAACACATTCATAATGCTGAATTATACCAAATATACACTTATTTAAAAAAAAATTAAATTAAATTAAAGCATAGACATCATTACATACAAGTATTTAAATAATAATAACATTAATAATGATAATGCTAAGCAAAAGAAATTATTACATTAACTTATATACAAGACCATGGTCATACTAATTTACATTATTTACATTACACTATTTACAATCAATGAACTAAGTACTATGGCCATAGTATGGAGCCAGCCTGTCGTAATGAACGACTCTAGGCTTCGAACTTGGTGACTTTCGGATCCGAATTACGACATCGTTCAGTCTGATTAGGACTGTATAAGGACCGTCCCAGTGCGATTGTAGTTTGGGAGAAAGTCCTTTACGTCGAGTCGGATGATAAAACCAAACCTTGTCACCTTCTTTGAATTGATGTCCCGTGGCTTTCGTGTCGTACCTGGTCTTCATCTTCTCCGTCTGTATATTGATCCGCTCTCGAGCCAAGTTGTGGACGTCTTCAAATCGTGCCTGGAGATTCTGCACATATCCCTCTGGCGATGAAGGCGCATCTGGAGGGCGACCAAAAATCAGATCACAAGGTAGACGAAGATCACGACCGAAAAGCATCTGAGACGGGGAATAGCCGGTTGTTTCATGGACGGCGCTGCGATAGGCGAGAAGAAACAAGGGAAGTTTTTGGTACCAGTCTTGTTGGTTTCTTGAGACTAGCAGTGAGAGATTGTTGAGGATGGTACGATTAAATCTCTCAACCATGCCATCCGATTGTGGATGTAAAGGCGTCGTCCTAGTTTTGTCCATTCCGAGAAGTTGACAGAGACCCTCAATCACAGCAGAGATGGAATTTCTCCCCTGGTCAGAATGCATTTGAAGGGGGACTCCATACCTTGATATCCACTGGTGTACCAAGGCATCCGCAACCGTAGAAGCTTCTTGATCAGGGATGGCATAAACTTCAGGCCATTTCGTGAAGTAGTCCATGACAACAAGGAGGTATTTGTTGCCATCAGCACTTCTTGGCAAAGGGCCTAGGATGTCAAGGGCGATGCGTTCGAAAGGTGCTCCTACATTGTAGAGATGTAGTCTTCCTCGGCTACGTTTCTTTGGTCCTTTTCGAGCTGCACATGCATCGCAAGATTTGCACCATCGTTCGACGTCAGCTCTCGCTTTTCCCCAGAAGAAGCGCTCTCGGACTCTATGTAATGTTTTCATGACTCCAAAATGGCCACCAGTGGGACTGCCATGTAATTCCTTGAGGACCTCTGGTATTCGGGATCGAGGAAGTACCAACTGCCACCGAGATGTCTTCCCATCTTCCGATTCGAATTTTCGGAACAGGACACCATTCCTGACGTGGAGAGAGTTCCAAAGAGCCCAATATTGCTTCGTCGTAGGACTGTAAGTCGAGATGTCTTTCCAACTGGGCTTCGTGCTAGAAGATTCTAATAACTCCAAGATTGGTTTGATCTCAGAGTCTGCCATTTGATCTTCTCGAATCTTCTCATCACTCCAGGGATCTGGTGGCGTCAATAGTGAAGTCTTCGTCTGGCGTATGACATATTCGGGATTATACTTGCTCTCCGCTCTGGAACAATAGCGACAGCTCTCGGGACACGGTCTTTTTGATAGGGCATCGGCGTTTCCATGCGATGAGCTTTTGCGATGCCTGATGTCAAAGTCGTATTCCTGGAGCCGTTGTATCCATCTGGCTACTTGGCCCTCTGGGTTCTTAAAATTCATCAGCCATGTTAGGGATGCGTGATCAGTACGAAGGAGAAATTTCCTGCCATAGAGATAGTGATGGAAGTGTTCTATGGCTTTCACTATAGCTAATAACTCCTTACGAGTGACGCAAAAATTCCGCTCTGGTTTTGATAAACATTTGCTCCAGTATGCTACGACTCGTTCTTGGCCATCTATTTCTTGGGAAAGTACAGCGCCGACACTTTCATGACTGGCATCCGTGTCCACAATGAACTGTTTCTCGTGGTGCGGATAGGTAAGGACTGGAGAGGATGTGAGAGCTTCTTTCAGCCGCTGGAAGGAATTCTCGCATTCTTGTGTCCATAGAAACTTCTGCTTGCTTTCAGTGAGCCTATGCAATGGTCTTGCGATGTTGGAGAACCCCTGGACAAACTTTCTGTAATAAGTGCATAGTCCCAGAAAGCTTCGCAACTGATGGACATTTTCCGGACGCTTCCAGTTCTTTACTGCGGACACTTTTTCAGGATCTGTTCGAACACCTTCAGCTGAAATGATGTGTCCTAGATAATTTACTTCCCGTTGGAAGAACTTGCATTTCAAAGGGTTCAGCTTTAAATTCGCCGCTCTTAGCTTCGTTAACACTTTTCGAATATTTTCTAGATGTTCTTCAAACGTGCAGCCACCAATGATAACGTCGTCTAGGTAGATGAGACAAGCTTCAAAAGTCAGGCCTTTTAACACTGTCTCCATGAGGCGCTCGAACGTTGCTGGGGCATTGCAGAGCCCGAACGGCATAACTTTAAATTGCCAAAGTCCTTGTCCAGTAGTAAATGCGGTCTTCCCTTTGTCATCAGGATGGATCTCTACCTGCCAATATCCACTCTTCAAATCCAGTGTGGAAAACCATTTATGTCCTGAAAGAGTATCTAGCGTGTCGTCTATTCTTGGTAGAGGATAGCTGTCCTTCTTCGTGATATCGTTAAGTTTACGATAATCCACACAAAATCTTGTGGAGCCATCTTCCTTTCGGACCAACACGATGGGAGAGGCCCACGGACTTGATGACGGTTCGATGATGTCACTATCCTGCATCTCTCGTAAGAGCTTAGAAACCTCTTCTTGTTTTGCGAACGGCAAGCGTCTTGGATGCTGTTTAATCGGTGGATGGTCGGCAGTATCAATTCTATGACGTGTCAGAGAAGTGCGACCTATATCATTCTCGTTTTGTGAAAACACATCCTTAAATTCCTGGAACAGTCTTTCTGCGGCATGTCTCTGCTCAGGAGATAAATTCTCATTTCGTCCAATTACAGGTGTTAAACTTGTAGGCGGCTCCGATAACGTCAAGCTCGGGTCTTTGCAAACACAGGTGACTGGAGCACAGGTTGCAAGCACTTCGCCCTTCTGGATAATTCTAGATTTTTCACTTACGTTCGCAATTCTCACAGGTATGACATCTCTCGACAGATCTACCAGCGCTGATGCTATTAGCACTCCTTTTGGGCTCTTCTCAGGATATCCAACCAAGCCACATTGAAAACTACTTTCGTTCTCAGTTAATCCGGGTATCATCATTTCGGTCCGAGGAGGGATGATAACATCTGCCTTGGCTATGATCCGTTGAATAGACCCGGACTCATTTCCAAGTTTGAAAATAGTGACATCTTCTTGAGCAGAGCGTAACTCATTCTTCTTAAAGTCCAGTGTAAATCCATGCTCTTTTAAAAAGTCCAGTCCGAATATGAAAGGGTCTGAAATATCGGCCACATAGACTGTATGATGGTAAGCGGCGTTCCCAAACTTTATTTTCAATTTCATTCTTCCATGTATGTCGATCTTATCCTCATCACGGTTTGGAGGATAACACGGGGCGGGGTCCAGAGGAGTTTTTCCTTTAGCCGGTGAGCTAGATCTTTACGAATGATGGTCACATTGGCTCCTGTATCGATGATCATATTACAGGGCAAATCATTCACACGCCCGACTATAAAAACTCCGTTCTCGCCGCAACTTCTTGCAGAAATTTCACATACTTGAAAATGGGGCTTCTCAAAATCTGGCAACCTCCGCCCCGCAAGATGGCCATTAATCAGTTTTCCTGCTCCTCCTTTAGCGGAGGTAATATCTCTATATTACCTTCGGTGCTGGGTCGTCTTGGGCAGTCGATTTGGATATGGCCTTCTCCACCGCATTTCCAGCACTTGATCTTCCTGTAAGGTTTGTTGGCCATTAAGGAGTTCATCTTTCTCATTATGTCATTCATCTGCTGCTGTAAGCGCTCCACAGCTCTATCCGACGTCTCAGGCAGGTTGGCTGCTCGCACAAAGTGTCGATCTTTCCTAGTAGCTTGTTTGGCTGCCTCGAATTTCAGAGCGTAAACCAAAGCCCCTTTTAAATCATTGAGATCTGCAATCCGGAGTGCTGTCTGGATCTCAGGGTCACGCACACCATCGATAAAATGTTGCAGAGCTAAACTTTCTCTAATTTCAGTCGGACAGCCAGGATAAGCAAGATGGGAAAGTCTCTCGACATCCGTAGCAAGCTCTTGCAGGGATTCAGTGGATTTCTGCTGTCGAGATTTGAGCTGGAGTCTGCTATATTCCTTCATGCATAATAATTAAAAAATATCCCCATTTGTAATGAATGAATAAGGAATAACAGTTAGAAATATAAATATTTAATATGTACACAATGAAATTTCTTTAAATTATTCTGATTCTTATGTTTTGCAACAGACTTAATATTAATATAAAGTTTACTTTATTCACAAAGTAAAAATTTAAGTTTTCCTGTGTCTTTATTCCAGCAAAATTATATATATTGTCATCAGTATTTAGCTTTTTTAATTTTATAGCAAATATAAGAAACTCGCCATTACATTTAACTATTCAGCGGAAGCCAGTGGAGGCTCTTCTATTGGTGAACATGAGCCTCCAAAGAAAATTGAAAAAATATATTAAGTTAAATATATATATAAGTAGCAGAGGAATGTATGTTTCGCTCCAGCAGGCGCTATGTGCACGGAGCCGGAGCCGGAAATGGCAGGTGTGGATAACAGGCATGTTGAGACAGGAAGTTCTGCGAACTGTGAAGGTCACCGGAAGCGATTAGGAGATAACGTTAGGATGTTCTACACCAGATGTGCTAACCTCGCAATGTCATAGGAAATGACAGATGTTGATAACACACAGGTTGGAACAGATATCTTTAGACAGAAAGTAATCGTGGGTCTTGTGCTGACCACACAAGGTCATAGGAAATGACAGATATTGATAACACACAGGTTAGAACACATATCTTTAGACAGGAAGTAATCGTGGTTCTTACGGGAAACAGGACAGGAAGTGAGATGCGATAAGGCTTTCTGACTTTATAAAAGTTTAATATGAATTTTTTTCTATGAAAAGGGTTTTAATCAGATTCTTTCTTGAGAGGGGAAAAAATTTTGTTTTTTAATTTCATAAAAGTTTTTTTTTTTTTTAATTTCATAAAAGTTTTTTATGGCTGATGGAAAATGTGATTTTAAGTGATTAAAAGTAGATGACATGCGTGTGAGGTATCATTTGTAAACATGACTTCACGAGAGGAAGTGTTGAGTGTTGTGTGTCTGTATATAACAATCTGCATTGTGTATTCGTTGATTTATGTGTTTACCGGAAGTGAAAAATTTAAAGTGGATTTTATACTGAATTTAAATGAAACGGGAAATTTATCTGTTTCGATATGATGCGATTCAATTTTAACATATCACGTAATAAAATTTCATACTGTAATGAAGGCGATTTATCTGATTCCAAGTCACGCAGCAAGTTTTGGTGGTGTAAATGCCTTGTATCTTGCTGCCAAAGGCAAAGTCAAGAAGAAGACGATACAAAAATCGGAGTCGACTCGTACACGCTTCACAAACCGGTTCGAAGACATTTTCCGACGAATCGAGTGATTGTGTATTCGATGGATCAACAATGGCAGACCAATCTGGTGGATCTCATCAGTTCACAAAAGTACAATCAAGGGTTTCGTTACCTACTGACGTGTACATTCTCTCTAAATATGCGTGGGTGATTCCCTTAAAAACGAAACGAGGAGAAGAAGTTGTGAAAGCGTTTCAAACTATTTTTGTTACGAGAAAACCCAAGGCGCTTTAATCGGATGCTGGAAAGGAATTTAAGAACCAGCTTTTGCAAAGATTATTAAAACAAGAAGGTGTTCGATTTTTTACGACGCATAATAATACGAAAGCTTTGGTCGTCGAACGCTTTAACCGTACCCTGAAAACTAAAATGTGGAAATATTTTACCCACAACCATACTTATCGTTATATCGATGTGTTAGACTCATTAGTGGTTAGTTATAACCATACCTATCATTCGAGTATCAAGAGAACCCCAGCAGAAGTGACACCCGAGAACGAAAGCGATGTGTGGTTTACTTTGTATGGGGACTTGGAAAATGTGAAAAGAAAACCTTGTGTGTTTAAACCGGGTGATGTGGTGCGGGTTTCGAAACAGAAGCTGACTTTTGAAAAAGGATACGAAACCAATTGGACGGAAGAACTGTTTCTAGTGACAGAGTGTGTCACAAGAGATCCTCCTGTCTATCGAATTAAGGATTTGATGGACGAACCCATCCAATGCACCTTTTATCCGCAAGAACTTCAAAAAGTTCAAATGAAAGACACTTATACAATTGAAAAGATTTTAGAGAAACGTACCCGTAAAGGTCGAGTGGAATATCATGTGAAATATAAAGGGTATGCAAACAAATTTAATCAATGGATTCCCTCGTCTGATTTATCTTCCTTATAAGGGAGTGCAAGAAGGTTGAAAGCGCATTTAGCAACATGTCGTTCTACTTGACATTACCCTCGGACAGTTCTAGGAATTATTTTCCCGAGAATAAAATTTCACATTTTATTACTCGATTACCCGCCCCTATCGAATTAAGAGGAGAATGGGAAGTGGGTCTTGTGGAATTTATTTACCCACATACCTGGTATAATGTGAATAGTATGACCAATCTGATTGGATTTGACTTGAACGACGGAAAGACCATTGGTAGACGCATCCCCCCAGGATTTTATGAGAAGGTACCTGATATTTTGAAAGCCATCTCTATTAAAGACATTGAAAAAAAGATTTCGTTCACCTATAATAACGCTACGAAGAAAGTGACTATCAACGTGCGAGAAAAGGCTAAAGTGATTTTGGAAAACGGTGTGGCACAGATGTTGGGATTCGAACCGTCTGAAATTGAATCCTTAGATGGAAATGTAGAACAAACTGTTACGAGTTCGTATGTAGCAGATCCGTGTGCTCATTATAGAGTGTTGATGATTTATTCGGATATTGTGGAACCGCAAATTGTCGGTGACGTGTTAGCCCCCTTGTTACGAATCGTGAACGTAATTGGAAAAGACGGAGAAGTGATTTGTGCGACCTTTGATCGCCTGCATTACATGCCAATCAGTCGAAAATCATTCGACTCTTTAGAAATTGTTATAAGGACGCACCTGGGTGAATTAACGCCATTTGAGCGTGGGCGGTCGTACGTAAAACTTCACTTTCGACAAAAATATCTCTCGTGATGTTGGTTCCCTACCAGTGTTGTGCGAAATCTTTTGAAGATTATTATACGCAGCAGTTGGGGCATGGTTTAAACTATTACCAAGGCGCCCCTTTACAAAGAGGTTATGGATTCGGCGGATTGTTTCGGTCTCTTTTTCGTGCTGCGGTACCCCTTTTCAAGTCGGGGGCGAAAGCCGTAGGAAAACAATTGTTTCATACAGGTGTAGATGTACTCAACGATCTATCCCGAGGCGAGAACATTAAAATAGCTGCCAAACGACGATTTAAAGAAGCTGGAAAAAACTTAACAGATAAAGCGGCTACGAAAGTGAAAACGATGATTGGTTCTGGTCGCCAATATAAAAAGAGAAAGCAACCCGCTAAAGTAGTCACTCAACACAAAGTCAAGAGAGCGAAAGTACACGATATTTTCGGCTAAAGATGACTGGACTTATTCACCGAGATTCTCCTGCCTGTGCCAAATCGGAATTGGACCTATTTTTAATCCCACCCACGCAAACGGCTATTGAAAAAGGATATTACGTTGAATATCACCCTCTCGCTAATATTCGCGATGGGGGACCTGTAGAATTTCTCATCTCAGGAACCGGTGAAGATTACTCGGATTTATCTGCTTCTTACATTCATGGGAAAGCGAAAATTGTGAAATCCGACGGAACGGATCTACCTGCGGGTGAACCGGTTGCCTTTATTAATAATTCTTTAGATTCAGTTTTTCAACAAGTGGATGTGAGTGCCAACGACCGTTGCATCTTCTCTTCTGACAATACCTATCCATTTCGTGCATACCTCGAATCGATAGTGAACTATAGTGAAGATGCTAAAAAAACTTTGTTGAGCTGAAAGTGTTTTTACAAAGACGAGAATTTAGTAACATCGGATACCACTAGCGACGCAAACCCTGGACTTAAGAAACGCTATGAACTGACGAAAAACAGTAAAACGTTGGATATGATTGGTCCTTTACATTGTGATATTTTTCAACAAAATCGACTATTACTGAATATGGTGGATTTGAAAATTAAAATGACCCGAAGCAAACCCGAGTTTTGTTTTATGGTGAAGAAAGATGCTGCTCGACCCTGCCACAACTATAAAGTGATTTTAGAACATGCCTCTCTTTTCATTCGGAAAGTGAAAGTCAGCCGTGGTGTGTTATTGGGGCATGCCAAAGCCTTGGAAGAAACAACTGCGAAATATCACATCGATCGAGTTCTATGCAAGACTTATTCCATATCGACCGGTAGTAAGTCGTTTATGCAAGATAATGTGTTTTTAGGAACCATGCCGAAACGTATTATTATTGGACTTTTAGATAACAGTGCTTATACGGGACAATATGATTTAAATCCCTTTTACTTTCACCATCACAACGTCAACTTTTTAAGTGTTTATGTGGATGGACAACCTGTACCGAGCAAGCCTTTGGAATTGGATTTCAAGAATAACAATTATATAAGAGCTTATCATCGTCTATTCTCTGGTTTTCATCAAGACGCTGGGAATTATTTAACACGTGAAGACTTTGCTAACGGACATACCTTATACGTATTCGATTTAAGTCCCGATTTATGTGACGGACCTCATTTAAATTTACAACAACAAGGCAATTTACGCATTGAAATTAAATTTGCTGAAGCCTTAGAAAAAACAACGACTGTGTTCATTTACGCTGAATTTGAAAACATTATCGAAATTAGCAAATCACGTCACGTGATCTGCGACTTTCCCAACTAAATGAATTCACTGCAAATTGAGAAGATTCTTACAGAAGACCCTGTTACTCAAAATTATTTTTTGGGTGTGTTTCCAAGTGATCAACTGCGTACAAGAATCGAGAACTATCCTGCCTGTTTTATCTGCAATGTGGACGCGTCTACAGAACCCGGAAGCCATTGGGTAGCCTTTTTTATGTCTTTGCCTCATCGAGTTGAATTTTTCGATTCATACGGAAATAAGCCTACCTTTTTTCAAGGACCTATAGTGAACTATGTTCATCGTTTTTCACGAGTCAAGTTTAATCCGCTTGTTTTACAAACCCACGTGACTGCCGTCTGCGGGCAATATTGTATTTTTTATCTTTATTCTGGATGTAGAGGTAAAACTTTGAAACAATTTTTATCCTATTTTGTTACAGAAGATATGTCGAATGACCGACGAGTTTATAATTTTGTAGCCAAACGTTTTGGCATCTATGCTCCTTTTTATCAATAAAATGTCTGTGTAAACTGGAAACCCCTGTGTCTGTGATTATTTAAAGTGTGTTTTAATGAGTTTCTGTTTATTAGCGATGGAGTTTCCACGCTTTCAACACCCTTGTACGATGCTTTTATCCGGTCCCACTCGAGTCGGTAAAAGTTGGATTTTACGCGATTTGTTAGCAGAAAGGACCCGTATGTTTAACCCACCTCCCGACAAAGTCGTCTGGTTTTACGGAATTCATCAAAAGCTCTTTGACGAAATAGAAAACGTAACTTTTGTGGAAGGTTTCCCAGCAGATTATCGCAAGTATTTAGGGACCGATTCCCTTATTATTTTAGATGATTTAATGGCGGAATGCGGTGACGACGAACGACTCACCTATCTTTATACAAAGGGAAGTCACCATTTAAATATTAGTGTTTTATTTATCACGCGAAATCTGTTTCACAAAGGTAAAGAAATGAGAGGTGTTTCACTCAACAGTCAATATTTATTTCTGTTTAAAAATCGTCGTGACATGAGTCAAATTATTCATTTAGGCCGGCAGTTATACCCAAGTCAAAGTAAATTTTTTCAAGAAGTTTTTGAAGACGCCACTAAAAAAACGTTCTCTTATTTACTCGTGGATTTAAGAAATGAAACGGATGAGCACATGCGCTTAAGAACACAAATCTTACCCGGACAAACGCAATATGTGTATACCCCGAAAAAGGGTTTAAAAAGAAAATCATTTATATCTTATTTCAGTTGCGATCATGACAGTGACGGAGAAACAACGTCGCGACTTTGAATTGATTCATACATGTCCAAAAGCTTTACGTCGACAACTTTAAAAAAAATTACCTTCTCGATAGGTAAAAGCTATCTGCGAATGTTCGTTGAATGTGTTGAACGGAAATATACCTTTATCCAACTATCAGAAAAAGACTTTAAAGAAATATAAAACTACACTTAGAAAAATTAGCATAAAGAAAGGTCCTCTGGTTCAAAAAAAGAAACTAATTATTCAAAACGGAGGATTTTTAAATATTTTAATACCAGCTGCCTTGAGTGTGTTAACGGGACTTATCAATGGAGTTCGCCACTAAATATGCCCTCGTGCCAGAAGAAGAGTTGACTCGAAATGTGCTTTCTAAAAAGCAAATGACAGAGTTTGATGCAGCCATGTCTAAAATACTCAACAGTGCCCGACCCGATTATGAAAAAGTACAAATGTACTATGAACTGTTAAAACGGAAAATGAATTTGCAAGAATGTAATGTTCCTTGGAGATCGAAACCATTTGAGGAAGATGAATCTCACAAGACGGAAACTATTCAAACGAAACCTCACAAGACGGGACCTGAAGCGGAACCTGTTGAGACGAAACCTGTTAAGACGGAACATGCTAAACTAGAATCCCCTCACAAGACGGAAACAACCCAAGAGACAGCTTACGATGAATTTGTGTAAATTCAGTACCCAAACACATGAAGAAACATGCTAGTAATTTACACAAGTTTCTGAAATCGAGCAAAATGAAATGGGACCCGGCTGGAAATATTATGTATAATGGAAACACCCTGGAAAATGCAAACTTGGCTGAACTGTTTCATCTTATTTTTAATGTTAGCAAGAAGCCACCTGTGAAACCACCGACAGAATTTTTAAGGGCTCTTCGTGAAATGGGAGTACCCTCCAACACGATTAAAAATAAATATTTATCATTAGAAGCATTAAAGGACAAGCCTAAAAATGTATCACCTCGAATGAATTTTGTAAAACCCAAAAATAGGTCTGTGACGAAACCTAATGTATTACTGAAACCTACATGGTCAACTTTATTTTAATAAAACTGAATTGAAATGTATCCCTTTGCGTGTTTTCTGTAACGAGTTTACATAAAAACAAATAAAATAAGAAAATTCGATACTTACCCTTAAAAACACGTCCACTTTGGCTGTTGGTCTTTACACAACTAACCTTACAACCTTATCTTTAGTAGGGGGCGCTGCCATCGTCACTAGAGACGATACCCGTCTTGCGGTGTGTGACGTCATTTCCGGTTTGAGATAAAAATAAACTTTAAATACACTCGCTCTGTTATTCTTTCTTCCCTTTTCCTCGCTAGCTGTTGTCTGTTTCTTGTTTAGACGTGTTGGGTGACGTCATTACGTATTGGTCTAAACTTGTCCAAACTTGTTTGTTGTGTGGCACGCCAAATTAGGTGAGTGACTGTTTTGTTTACTTTTCTTGTTTGGACAAGTTTACAAATCCTTAGCATAGACTTTACTAGAACAGATTAGCTTAAACTTATTTAAAATAGATTTTAATTATATTCTAATTTTTCTCTTATATTTATAAAGTTATTTTCATGTTGGAAATAGATTAAAATTTAGCATATTTTTTAATTTAATCAGCTTAATTTTAAACACTAGAAAAAATTAGTATTTATTACACTATGTTGTAAATAGATTGAATCACATTCTTATTTTCTATTTCTAAAGTTATTTTCAAAACATAAATAGGGTAGAAAAAAAATTCTAACACTCACGATACAAGAAATTGTCTTAAAATACTAGTTATGTTTAAACTTTGCAATGTTATCAAAAATGAAAAGTACATTCATTAAACAGAAACGAGATTTTCTTCACAAATCGATAAGAATTATCTAAATAAAAGCAATTTGAAAAACCCGATGTGTTATAAAATTTTAGGTCAAGAAAGGAAATAATTAAGATAACATTAGTCTTTAACCATCTTAGTCATGGGAAATCACGCAAATAATAAATGATTCTATTTCCACTTCCTATTTTAATTATGAACATTCGAGAAACTCACCATATGTTTGTTCAGATAACATTACTATTTTGCTAATTTTAAACACAGGAAATTAACTTGTTGATAAATACATGCGAAATATCACCTGCCTGACTTCCTGTTTTTTTAATTAGAAACTGACGATATGTTTCTTAAGATAACATTAGTCTTTAACCATGTTAAACACACAGGAAACTGACTTGTGGATAAAACTTATATTACAACTTACACTTCCTGTTTTGTTAATTAGAAACATTCGATAAGCTACACCTATGTTTTTCAGATAACACAGGAAATTAACTTTTTGATAAAACTTATATTACAAAGCGGAAATAAGGTTTCTTTGGAACATTCGAGAATCCTGCTTAGTGATGCAATCATGATTTGTTCTAGAAAATACGATAAAATGACATAATCATGGTGACGTAATCAAGCTGATAAGAAATTGAGGGAGGGAGACATGTCGAAATTTTATTGGTTCATAAGGGAAATGTTTCGTCCAATGAGAGATAGACGGGGAGTGTTGCAGCTTCCGGTCTAGATAGATAAAGAAGTACTCACTTCACAAATCAAGTCATTCTTATTTAAGAATTTGCTTTGTGACCAGTGTTATTTTACTCAAAGTGTTATTTTACTTGTGAATTTCAAATTTTATGCTGAAGGATTATTTCGACTTAGCTAGGGATAATTCAACTCAAGATTTAAATTCTGCGTTACAGGATTTTGAAGTAAGTTAATTATGTTTGTTTAAACTATTATCTTTAAAAAAGATTAGTAGTATAACAGAATAGTATAGTAAATGGTTTAAAATTATTTATTGTTGTGATTTTTTTAAAAACCATTTGAGTGTTTAATATTTTAAAGAATATTTTCGTCTGTTCTTAATCCAAATTTAGTTTTACTTTTTCTGCCATGATATTTTAAATAGTTTAAAATTATTTATTGTTGTGATTTTTTTTAAAACCATTTGAGTGTTTAATATTTTAAAAGAATATTTTCGTCTGTTCTTAATCCAAATTTAGTTTTACTTTTTCTGCTATGATATTTTAAATAGTTTAAAATTATTTATTGCTGTGATATTTTAAAAGCTATTTGAATACTTTATACTTAAAAAGAATATTTTCGACACTTCTTAAATAAAAAATTAATCTAACTTTTCTACTATTTAAAAATGGTTTAAAATAATCTATTTCTAATTATAAAAATTTTGAAATATTTGCATGTGTTTGAAAAAAAAAATCCAATAAAATATTTTAAGAATGAAAGAGATTAGCAATCGTAATGCATTTGTTCTTTTTCTGTTTACAGAAACTTTGAAATATTTGTATGATACAAATTTCTAACTTAAGCTTTTACTATTGAAATAGATTATCAATTGTAACGTATTTTTCTTTAAAGTTTTCTGTTTACAAAAAACTTTGAAATATTTGTGTATATGTGATAAAATTTCCCCCATTTAATATTCAAATAGATTAACAATCGTAACATATTTTGATAAAGTACTCTCTTTATTGTTTTCATAAACTTTGAAATATTTTTGTTTGAAAAAGCAGATAGTCTTATTGAGAAACTTTGTCATCGAAACATGTTTTTCATTTTTTGATAAAGGTGGATACATTTCTAGTAAATGTTGCCAAATTTGATAGTTTTAAGATTGTATGCGAATAGTTTAAATTTGTTTCCATAAATCTTTTAATCGATAAACTTTGTCATCGAAACACGTTTTCCATTTTTTCGGTAAAGATAGACACATTTAAAGAAAATGCTGTCAAAGTTGACATTTTATGCCTTTATGATTTAAAATAGAGTAGTAAGTGTGTGTGACATTTTTTAAATATGAACGTGTTTATTTTGTAGAGTGTTATGGAAACACCACACATCGAAGAAATCTTGCAGGATTTACCACCCAGTTTATTTAACGATTTGCAGAGGGTGGATGACTCATCTCTACAACACTTCTTATCATAAGTGACCACTGTGCCCTCTAACAGTATAGACATAAGCAATGCAAACAAGGTTAGTTATTATTATTATTCAAAAAGATATATGTTTAATGGGTTTTGTGAACGAGGGGGTGAAAAAAAATATTTTTTTAAATTTGAAAAAGAAACATGTTTAATGGGTTTCGTAAACGCTGTTTTTAAGTTTCCATTTAAAAAAGTTTGTTTAAAATTAATGTTTTAAAAAAACTCAATTTAAAACTAGGTATTTTTTATTCTTTTTCAGAGTCTGACTTGTGAAGTCTGTGGAAAATCATTTTCGAAAAAGACAAATCTAAGCAGACATAAATTCACTCATGAGAGGGTAGCCCTGAAAATAAATGAGGGTGCTTCAACATCGGGTGTGCAGGCATCATTGAAACAGGTAGGGATATTTGATTATTATTTTTTACAGGTTTTCGCGATTGTAATTGTTTTAGGTATGCGTTAAAATATAATTGAAGTTTTTTTATGTTGGGAAAAAATTAAAATATACTTAATTTTTTAGGTATTATACACGTGCGATGTTTGTCAAAAGTCATTCTCTCATGGAAAGAGTTTAACACGACATAAAAAATTTCACGAAGAGAATCAAACGAAATTTAGCTGCTCTATTTGTCAAAAACAATTTTCACGAGAAGATAACTTGAAAAGTCATCCTAAATTACACGAAAATCCGTTATATAGCTGTAAGGATTGTGAACGAAAATTCAATACAAAGTTCAATTTAATGCAACATGCAAGAACTGTGCATAGTGAAAATAATAATCTTACGTGTATAAAAAAACAAAGAGTTTCCCGATTCCCCAAAAATAATAGAACCATAAAACAAGCACTTGAAATGTTTAAGTCTATATACATTGAACCGGAAAAAGACTTGAAATTTACATATCTGTTTTTTCGATTCTCCTCGTAATGAATTAATTCACAGTTTAGAAGATGTTCTTGAAGAATATCGTGCCATTAAGTGGAGACTAATAATTAAAGTCCTGTTGGAAAAGACCTCGCCTGAAGGTGACATCGAAGTTATTTCAACCTATTTTTGGTCGGACACGTATACTGATTATACGATTGACACAATTGAGGATAATCTTGCACAGGCACATCAAAAAATTTTAGCAAGCTTTGAAAAGTTTTTACAGAAGGGATCTGGGTGGGTACTTCGTGAAGTTCAACACTTTGAACTTCAAACTGCAAAACATGCTCCTTTAAAAGGCAACAGTTACATTCGTTTACCGAAAGACTTGCGTGGAAAGGATGCTGTTTTGAATATTGAAAATTTTGAAGATGAAAAATGTCTGTTATGGTGCCTTTTAGCTTAAAAAATGAACCTCCCTCATGGTGAACATCCTGAAAGAGTGTCTAAATACATAGATCATGAACATACGATTAATATGAAAGCAGTTACCTACCCAGTACCTTATCAACAAGTACCCCTTATCGAATCACAAAACGATTTGAGGATCAATGTGTTTGGATATGAAGAAGGCGAAATTTACATTTTATATGTATCAAACAAAACAAATGATGAGGTCATTAACTTACTTCTGATTGGCGATGGTGAAAAGTCACACTATTGCCTTATCAGAAATTTTTCAAGATTTATGGGGCATCGAAGCAAACATTGTAGAACCTCATTTTATTGTTTTAACTGTCTTCATGCTTTTATACGACAAGACCTTTTAGACAAGCATGCACCCTATTGCCAAAAACAAGCACCCCAAGTTGTTTACATGCCTGAAGAAGGAAAAATATTTTAAATTTTACGGGCATTCACCTTCAAGCCCCCATTCCATTTACGATCTATGCCGACTTTGAGTCGCTTATCGTACCACTACAAACAGCCCAACCTTCCAACGTAACATCTTATAAAATGGATCATGCCAAGCATGTGCCGTGCGGTTATGCCTGTGTCGTCGTCGGGTCCGACCAAAAAACTTACAAGTGCACACAAACACCCTCTAATCAAGAGGGTGTTTATGTTTATCGAGGTGAAGATGCGGTGGATCACTTCATCGATACATTAATAAAAATAAAATAAGAACTTGGAAAAAAACTCCTCACTGTAGAACCTATGAATTTAACGAAAGAAGAAGAAGAAAGTTTTCAACAAGCGAAAACATGTTCCATTTGTCGAAACCCGTTGGGAACTAAAAAAGTACGGGATCATGATCACGTGACTTCAAAATACAGAGGAGCTGCCCATCCTTTTTGCAATCTACACTTTAAACAGTCAACAACCATACCTGTGGTTTTCCACAACTTAAAAAAATATGACGGGCACATTATAATGAGTAGGCTAGGCCGTTATAAAGACCACAAAATCGATGTGATCGCTTCAACGCTAGAACAATATATTACATTTAAAATAAAAAAACAGGGGTCAAAAATAAGTTTGTCATTTATCGATTCGTTTCTGTTTCTGGCAACGTCATTGGATAAGCTATCCAGTAATTTGCAACCTGACCAATTTAAAGTTCTGTATGAAAACGTTCCTGTTCAAACAAACTTTGATATAATAAGGAAAAAAGGTATTTATCCTTATGAATATGTTGACAGTTTCAAAAAGTTTGAAGACACTTCATTACCCCCCAAATCTGCCTTTTATAGCACCCTTACTGAAGAACATATCACAGAAGAAGAATATGCACACGCACATAAAGTTTGGAAAGACTTTGAAATACAAAACCTCGGTCAGTATCACGATCTGTATGTCAAAACAGACGTGTTGTTGCTGGCCGATGTGTTTGAAAATTTCCGAAAATTATGTAATCAATATTACCAACTGGATCCAGCACATTTAGTCACACTTCCTAGTCTGTCGTGGCAGGCTTGCCTGAAGATGACTGATGTCAAATTGGAACTTTTAACGGACGTGGATATGCTTCTTTTCATAGAACAAGGTGTGCGCGGGGGCGTATCTCAGATATCGCATAGGTTCGCCACGGCCAACAACAAAGATTGCCCACACTTTAAAGAACACGACGAAAAATCCCATTTGATTTACTTAGACGCCAATAACTTATATGGGTGGTCTATGTTGCAATTTTTACCCTACGGAGTATTTCAATGGGGTAATCCCGAAGAATTTCATGAAACAAGAATTTTAAACATGAATGAAAAAAGCAGAATTGGATTCATCTTTGAAGTTGATTTGGAGTATCCTGAATCCCTTCACACTCTCCACAACGAGTATCCACTGGCACCTGAAAGACTTATCGTACAAGAAAACATGTTATCGCCCTACGCGAAAAGTCTTATCAACAAGGGGTTCAAGGGTACTCCAAAACTAATTCCGAATCTTTTCAACAAACATCGATATATTTGTCATTACAGAAATTTCAAGCTATATTTACAATTAGGATTAAAACTAACCAAAATTCATAAGGTATTGCAATTTAATCAGTCCCCTTGGCTCGAAAAATACATTACATTCAACACCGAAAAAAGAAAAGAAGCAAAGACCAGTTTCGAGCGTGATTTTTTCAAGCTCTTAAATAACTCCATTTATGGGAAATGTATAGAAAATCTTAGAAAAAGACGAAATATTGAGCTAACCAATAATACAAGAAGAGGTGAAAAGTTGGTGGCCTCACCCAACTATAAAGGCTGTAAAATATTTGACGAGAATCTCGTGGGTGTAGAAAGACAAAAGAATAGTATCTTGATGAATCGACCCATTTACGTCGGTTTTACGATACTCGAGTTGTCAGAAACACTCATGTATGATTTTCACTATAACTTTATAACAAAAATTTATAGTGGAAATCGTGCAGTTCTTCTTTTTACCGATACGGATTCTCTCATGTATCACATAAAGACGCAAGACCTACAAATTGATTTGGGACTCAACAGCTCCAGATTTGATTTCTCTGATTATCCCAAAAGCCACCCACTTTATTCTTCCACGAATAAAAAAGTTAAAGAAAGGGAAACTTTAAGGACGAATTGAATGGTGAAGCTGCCCATCAATTCGTAGGTCTTAAGTCCAAAATGTACAGCATAAAATCTGCACAAGAAGAAAAAAAACGAGCCAAGGGGGTTTCTACAAGAATTGTAAGAAAAAAACTTCGACATGAAGATTACGTTGACTGTTTAAAAAACCAGACAAGTACTTATGAAGTACAAAAAAAGATTGACCAAAGGCTGCATCAACTGTACACTGTACAATTCAACAAAAAATGTTTATCTGCGTTCGACGATAAACGTTATCTTTTATCGGACGGTATAACGAGCCTAGCCTACGGCCATTACAAGATTAAAGAAATTGAAAAAAACGATGAATGCTGAAAATTGTATATATATATTTATTTGTCATCATGTTGTATATAATTAATTTTTCATTGCATAATCTGTACATAAATTTATGGACGATGAACACATTTCGTTGCAAAAAGTTGTATATAAATTCTGTATATATTCATTTTTTAATAATCAATACAAAAAGTATTGTTTGTTGTGTGTGAATCGCAGGCAACAATGAGTGGTGTGGCGGCCATGCGACGCCTGCTTAGTCAGATAATACAACCTATATAAAATTATTTAAAATTTTGTATAGGTTTTGTAATAAGTTTTGTATAGGCCTTTAGCTATCACATACATCAAGCAAGACTTGTTTTTTTATTTCTAGGTTCCGTGAAGCTGGATTTCCTCATAGACACTCTACATCTTTAGCAGACGTCTCACATCTGATTTCCCGTATGACACAACTCTCGCTTAAACATAATAATTAAACCCTTTTATTTCGTTACAGGTCTCACGCAGATGACTCACCAGTCATCTAGAAGATAGGCAGATGGGAAAATAATAATAATTGTGGCGTTATGAATTGTTTTCATAGCGGGTGGTTATGGCGGGTCCACAATTTAAAAAAAATTCCCTTTCAAGAAAGAACCTGATTAAAACCCATAAAAAATACGTCTCATCCTGTCCTTATCTTCTAATCCCTTCCGGTCTTACTTCCCGTCTCAACCTGTTTGTTATCCACACCTGCGACTTCCGGTGACCTTCACAGTTCGCAGAACTTTCTGTCTCAACATGCCTGTTATCCACACCTGCCATTTCCGGCTCCGGCTCCGCGCACATAGCGCCTGCTGGAGCGAAACATACAT
Source organism: Maratus michaelseni (assembly GCA_963931845.1). NCBI lineage: Eukaryota > Metazoa > Arthropoda > Arachnida > Araneae > Salticidae > Maratus > Maratus michaelseni. The sequence goes on from OZ007586.1 coordinate 422,792,901, forward strand.
TCCTCTACTACTTATATATATAAAGAAATTGAAAACCACATTTCCATTTGAAGGATGGACAAAGACAAAACTTTATTGTAATGCAAAATATCCAGAGCACCTTGGTATTTTCCTCTCTCGCATGTGCCAGCGAAGAAATTCTCTTGAAAATTGAAAACAACTTTATGTGGATGGAAGTGGATCTGTCGTAGATTCCCATTCGCACAGTCTGTAACGTGCAGGAGCTTGCTTTTTATTTTTCTCAGTTTCATTCTTGTTCGTTCAATTTCTCCCTTGGTTTGCAATGTTCGGTTAGTTTCTTTTAAATAATTATTAATCTGTTTACTCATTTTGCTTTTTATATTTATTATTCTGCGAAAGAACTAGTTGTAAACAGTTAAGATGGCATATAGTAAAATGATAACTAAAGAATTTTTTTTCAAGATGTTTTTAAAATACCTAGTTAGTTTTATCTGAAGTGTTAAAATCTTTCTCACAGCTCGTACAATTTTAGCACACAAAATAATAAATTAAATATATATTTTAGAAATATTTCGACAATTAAGAAAACAAAAGACATCTTTTAAGAAGAGTACACAAAAAATAAGTAAAAAATATTAATTTCCTGAGGAGATATTTTTAAAATATGAATGCACTCCACCCCCACAGGTTTAACATTAGCGAGAGGAATTTGAGATCTGACTGACAAACCCCCATAAGAAATACCTTTGCTAACTAATCCAGGTGGCACAATCCAATTTATATAAAATGTTCATAGATTTATGGATGCGAATTAATTAACAGGCTGTTTTGTTTTCTCCACGGGTGAATTACAGTGTAACTGCTATATCAAATCTAACTTTAAAAAATATATAAACACGAATGTTAAGGGGATACTTCAAACAGACGAAAACACCCGCTCGCTAATGTTAATCCTATGGAGGAAATTTTTGAAGATAGCTCGTTCGCATTTCAATATTTTTAAATGATTTTTTTTTTGCATTGGATAGCTGAGGTCAATCTCTATGCACGCTCCTTTTTACTTTTTTGAATTTGATTACAAGTTTTTTTTATTAAGATACTTTCACTTTCGGAACCGGTTTCGAAAGTGAAAGTATCCTTAATAAAAAAAACTGCAACAAAAATCCAAAAAGTAGAAAGGAGCGTGCATAGAGATTGACCTCAGCTATCCAATGCAAAAAAAAAAAATCATTTAAAAATATTGAAATGCAAACGAGATATCTTCAAAAATTTCCTCCATAGGATTAACATTAGCGAGCGGGTGTTTTCGTCTGAGTGAAGTAGCCCCTTAACAATTACATTTAAATTCGATATTAGAATTTAATTTTGCTAAGAAAACGGGTATTCGCTAACAGCTCGACAGAGCGTTTCAGTTGAATGTTAATAAACACAATAAGTAATTTACCAAAAACCATTATGTAGTTACAAAAATTATTGAATGCATTCTGTTTTGTGAGCTCACCCTTTGAGGACATGATGAAAAGTAAGATTCAATAAAACATTGCGTTTTCAGAAGTCTTATAATATTTAAATGTAGAGCTTTTCCTCAAAATAATACTATATAAATTTTGAAATGAATATTGTAAAAAATATATATGCATTGTAACCTATAAACATTTTACAGAAATTGATTTGACAACCTTCAAATATGTTAATCCAAAATTTCAGCTTATTCCCCCAATTAGAATTTGAGATATGTTTAGAAAACTTCACATATTTTAGTTTCTTTTATTAAAAATGAATTTAACATTGGAAGTTAAAAATTTTACATCTCATAATTACTAAACTAGTGCATCGAATTACTTTCTGTTTGATATTCTAAGATAAAAAATTTCCGATAATTCCAAACATATAAAAATTAGGTTTTTATAATGAAAATTTGTCAGAATTGCAATATGAAGAAGGCTCTCTAAGCATATATTTTATAAATCTAATTGAAAGACATTTTTCACAATCAAATGATTATTTCTGTTTTACAACAATTTAGCAAATAATATAGATAGGATATTCTTTTTTCTTCTTCTTCTGCTCTGTACTGTACTTTCTTTGTAGAAAGTAAAATGATACAAATATTTTAAACTTACGACAATTCAGATGTATTTTAATCTGTATGCTACGCAGTAAATAAATATTTCATTTTAATTTTATTTAATTTTATTTATTTATTTATTTATTTGCGATTCTGATTCCTTATTTAAATAACCCACAAGCCTCCGCTAGCGGCTGCACTTGAGTTTTTTACATGTATTTTTTATGCCCTGTAGTTACTCTTACAAATATAAGATACTTCAGTATAACAAGAGAAATGGCAGAGAGAGAAAAATTACATATGAGTAATAAAAATTAAATTTTTTATTTCAGTACCATTTGTGAAAGCAAAGTTTCAGAAAAATCTCATTTGTCATAAATTTTGCCATAGCTCGTTCAGTGGAATTGGAATAAAAGAAATCTCTCTATAATCTCTTTATAAAAGAAATTCATTTTTAAATATTTCTTTTTCAAATATATATTATTTATGTGTCAATGTATAAGTATATAAAATGTTATAACTGTGCGGCTTTAAGGGGGGAAAAAATCCTTTGTAAGTTTCCAGGGCCGAAACTAGTTTTTTTTTTTTTCACTAGGGGCAAACACGGATTTTAGTGCACCCCCTCCTTCCTCTGCAAAGTGAATTTTACTAAGTTTCTAATAGCCAACTTATTTTTAAATTAAAAATATGTAGTCATAAAATACTTAATGTTGAACTCTGTAATCAGCTTTGTCAAATATTTAGAAAACATTTGTGAAATTTAGCAAAAAAAAAAAAAAAACAATCACAAAATTTGCAATTGGTCACAGGAAAAAGTGCAAAATCTCCTCCAACGATTGTAGAAAATTATTGCGAATTTCATCAAACATTGCAGAAAGAAACAGCTACTTTCGTCAATCCGTCGGGGAAAAATCGCTAATTTTAACAATTTGTCGCAGAAAAAGTCGAGAATCTCCTCAAACGACCATGGAAAGATTTCGAATTTTATGAAAGGTCGTGGAAAAAATCATCACAAATTTCATCAAAAAATTGCAAATTTCGTCGAACGATCCCAGAGAAAAAAATCGAAAATTTATTCATATGATCGTGGAAGAAATCAAGAATTTCGTGAGCCGACCGTGGAAAAGAATAGCGCGGAATTTCGTCAGAAGACCTCTGAAGTAAATTTCATCTATCGGTCTCGGAAAATATGTAGCTAATTTCAACAAATATTCGCAAAAAAAAAAAATCGCAAAATTTGGCAAAGGATCGAAGAAAAAAACGTGAATTCCGTGAAATTATCGCCGGAAAACCCTGCAAAATTTGCAGTTGGTTGCAGGAAAAATTGCAAAATCTCCTCCAACGATCGTGGCGTTTGCGAAACTATTGCGAATTTCATCAAAGATCGCGGAAAGAAATAGCTATTTTCGTCAATCGATTGAGGAAAAAATTGAATTTTACCGATTGTTTGAGGGAAAAAATCATGAATCTTCTCAATAGACATTGGAAAAATAATCGCTGGAATCAGAAAAAGTCCTTCCGGCCTGTACCGGGAGGAAAAGGTAGCTTTTATTGTCCATGTTTTTAAAAATTCAACTCATTTTACTCAAACACCCGAAGCTAAATTGCAGTATATCTGTATAACAATGAATTCCAATACCGTAAAATATCTTTGTTGCTATCTACAGCCAGTTTCATGAAACTATCGCTCATACCACTCTTTCTATTGATATACTGATAGGTCCAGATGCTTTCCTGAACCTAATGCTAATTATCAAAATTATAATAGTGACTGAGGAATTTCGTCCACGGAAACTACAGCGAAATTTGAATCAGTAGCAGGAAAAAATCTGCGAAATTTGCCCCTCAGTCACGGGAAAAAATAGTAAATTTTGTCATTTGGTCGTGGGAAAAATATCATGAAATGTGTCAATCAGACTTCAGACGCGAAAAGAAATAATCGCGCATTTATCAATCGGTCGCGGGAAAATATCGAGAAGTTTGTTGCTGTTTTGGAAGTTTGGATTACAATAAATATTAGGTATTTTTTCATTTTATCATTATTTATTCTGGTTTGTTCAGTTCTTTGGATTCACCGTATTATGTTTGCTAAATTGTACTGTATGGAAAATATTTGTAGTATGATCAGTTCTTTTTTTCTGGAAATATATCTGTAGTCTGGCTTATTTAGAAACTCCATTTTTTATTTAGGTTTATATTCGGTATTAGGCGAGTACATGGTCAAAATTTGGCCAAATGCAGAGTGTTTTATACATCTGTAATTCATATTCACAAAAAGTATACAACTGATTCTCTAAATCACAAAAAGTACAATTGATCAAAAAGTTTAAATCGATAAAAACACCAGAATGTAGTTTTATAAAAATTTAAATAAAACATTTAAAAAACTGCATTTCAACTTTAAAAAATAGAGCATTTTCATCTCTGGCATACAGGGGAGGGGGCATTATGGTATGTTTCTGTTATACCAACAAAATTGTCGCCAAGTGTAGTACTTTGTTTTGTGGGGTTAAAACAAAAAGAAAGTAAAATTTTATAACTAATTAAAGCAAAAAGAAAGTAAAATTTTACAACCAATCAGTATTTGCCGAGTACATAATTTGGCCTAATACAGAGTGCTCAGTATATCTCTAATTCATATTGTCACTTACACACTGGCTCTGTAAATTATTTTGGAAAGTAGGATTCCATATATTAGCAGTCATGCTGGAGGTTGCATTTAAGCAAAAATCAATATTGTCTATCAATAAACAACAACAAAAAAATGGCAACTCTTTTTTCAAACTCTTATATATAATCAAAAATTTTCAATATTTTACAGCCGAATGTAACTATTAAAACATTTTGAATATTATATTCAAAAAAGGAAATTTCAGTTTTTCCAAGTGAAAATAAACCCCTGCTTCAAAATAAAAGTCCTAATAAAAACTCGACCATTACTTTTAGGTTTAAAAATTTTTAAACAGCAAAATACATACGACATAGGAAAAAAAATACACCAGAATGTATCTCTAATTTTGTGTCTAATTTTGTGTTTTACAGTTACTCCAATTTCACAAAGCATGTTTTACAATTATATTACGAAAGCGAGAGAAATGATTTTCTGTGCTATATACAACAGCGCACTGAATAATTTCCATCCGATCCGCTACAATTTCGCTAACAAAGGATCCAAAGAACTCAATCATGAAATAGTTATCTGTTTCTATGTTCATGAACTCAATAAACAAAAATAAACAAAGATAAAATGAAAAAATACCTAATAATAGTAATCCAAACTTGAAATTTTTAACAACGCCAATGCCATCGAACGAACGAAATTATGAATCATCAGTCCTAAAGAATCATCGCTTCGTTTCTGGAAAAGAAAAGCCCTCAGCTCATTGGCTGAATAGCAGTGTTTTCCAGTGACCGTCTGTCTGTCTGTAAATGTAAGTGACAGGTGTAAAACGTTACACGTGTCACTTAACGTAAAATGTAACACGTTAGTGACAATAAATCTTGAAAATTAAAAAATATGTAAAATATTGTACCGCAAATAGGACTGTGCATGTAAAAAAAAAAAAAATGACGAGGCAAATAATATTTAGTATGTTTTAATATAACTGTAAATTAATTATAAGTAACAAAGCAAATTTTGTTTGCTCATAAAATATATGACAGTAGAGAAGGTCATAAATACATTTTAGGTGCTTCTCAAATACAATAATAGGTTAATGCATGTGTGTTGTATCTATTAATGATTTATGTGTAGGCTCACATGCAGTCATCAGACCGCATGTTGAGTATAGCTGATCTAGAGGCTGATCTAGAGGCTGCTCGCGTCTACATTTTTATAATGAATTTAAAATTTTTACATTACAAGTTTCTAATTTACAAGTATTTTTAATGAATGATGTAAAATTTAGTTACTGTATACTAAACATTACGGAGGGAATGTGAATAAGATGTTTCGAAACACTTTTAGTGTTCATAAATATTTCTAGAAAATTTAATAAAATTTCTCAAAAAAAAAAAAAAAAAAAAAAAAACACGTTTCTGGAAATGTGTAACAGCAGTATAAAATACTATATTTGTTTAGATAACATTCTACATAACTCACCCAATGCATACATATTTTATTATGATATCTGAAAAACTTAATATTTCCAATTATTATCATAATAATTCCATACGTTCTATAGCAATAAAATAAATAAGATTTTTTTTTTTCAGGTTATTTTTTTAATACATGATATGCATTTAACATTCTCTCTTTTTTTTCGGTTCACGTGATTACCAAAGAAAGACTGGTGCTTTAAGTAAATATTTTATTCTGGGGCTTTATTTAAAAATGTTGATTCTAATTTCAGAAAAAGTTTAAATATTTATATTTATAAAATTTCATTTACTAACTAATTATGTAATTCAATCAAAAAACAGCAAAGGGTCTATATATATCAAACAATGCTATGCTGTCTGTGATAATGAAAAAATTTCCTTCCTATTTGTTTGAAACTCTTTGATTCTAATTGTGATAAAAACATAAGTATTTCTAATAAGAAATTTTTCATTTGTTGAATCATTAAATAGTTTAATAAAAAACTGAAACAGGAAACGTCTGCGTGTGGCAAAGGCCCAATTGACCAGAAGTAAAACTAATGATTTCATTAATGCGTACATTCGCATTTAAATTAATAAATCAGAGCCTAATAGGAAAACACATAAAAATCATTGTTACATGGATAATTATATGGATTTTCCTTACAACTTGAAAAGAGAAGCAATAAAAGAAAAATAACTTATTTAAATAAACTTATTTGACAAATACTAACCAATTTACGATTTCCTCTATAGGAATTCAGGTATGCTTTTGTAAAGGAAATAAAAAAAGGGGGGGGCAGAGTTAGCAAAATTAGTAATAAGAATTAAGAATATTACAAGCTTCACTGGTTTTATATCGATTTCTCTTAACCATTCAAAAATATTCCTTTAGATAGATTAGTATTTTAGCAGTTATTTTTTATTATTATTATTAATTTATTATTCATGTAAAAGATAGCTGTGATTCTCTAATGAAATTCATGTCTATGCTATTTTTTCTAAGCTTTAAATCATAAGAATATAGTCATTTCATATTTCATTAGTAAATTTATTTATAGCGTTTCTTTTTTTTTTCTTTAATCCTATTTTAGCCGCTTTTGCAAAATCTCTCCACAAATAAATCATCCATCATTTATATTGAAGTCATTTCTCATTTTCTCCCAAAAGGAACACCAAAAAAACAGAAAGCAGCACAACTGTGCATATTTACTGAATAAATTTGTTTACTCTAGAACATAAATTTTGAATTTTGATGAGAAATTGCACTTTTAAGGCTTAAGTCTCTCTCTCTCTCTCTCTCTCTCTATATATATATATATATATATATATATATATATATATACAGGGTGTCCACGTATAACCTGACCGACCTTTATTTTCGCAACCGTTGGTTCTAGATGCATACTTCCAATTACAAAAATGGTTTAAATAAGGTAAAGAATTATTTTTAAAGCAATTTGGGTCAAGAAAAACATTTATTAAAAAATTACGAAATTTAAAGTTTTATACGGTCCTCCGGTCCTATAAGTGATATTTACAAGGAGACCGCCAAACATGATGCGCACAGATTTTGATGATTTTAAAGTATGTTGCAGGGGTCATACCCCTAACTATTCAGGTCAAAGGTTTCCTTCAAATGGGCTTTAGTTTTCGAGAAATTTCGGGTTAAAGTTCAGCATGCTTTTCAAATACCCATTAGTTCGCGATCTTGAGCAAGGTCTCCGTGGTGCAGGGCTAGCGCTCTGGATTTGAAAGCCGGAGGTGAGGGTTCTGTCCTCGCCTGTGACTTTTACCTTTTTTAAAATAAATTTTATATATTTGTCGCGTCGTAAGTTTTATGCAGAATTATGAAATCTGCATCTTTGAACTTTTTGATATTTTCCTAATAAATTCTACTTACATTTTCGAATTTTTCGTGAAAATTTATAGTTTTTGCGCAATTTTTATTCTAATATTTCGGTTGACGAAAATCCAAACTAATTTATGTCTTGATATCTCGTCTTTTTAAAATGATTATTGTTTACATTTATGTATATTTACTTATTTATTTACCGTATTTATGAAATAATCCATTTTTTTATTTGCATTTTCTATTTTAAAAAATTTAAATGATTAAGATAAAATTAACAAAATAATATATCCTATTAATATTTGATTTGTTCTCAATATATTGAAATATGTTAACTGCTGAAATACAAAAATATTTATCATTACCGACATCGACATTTTTAGTTTATTAAATATGGAACTAATTGTGTGATACATATCGCAAAAATATTCTAAACAAATTCCGCATTAAAAGTCGCCTTTAAATATATTTTTTTACGTAAATTGTTTTAACAATATTGGAAGAATGTATAAATTAGCATATTATATATTCTTTAAATACTTAAATTGTGATAAATATATTAAAAAAATCCATTAAATTTGAAAAAGAAATTATATCAAACTTGGTAAATATCTGCAAAAGAAGCTAAACGAAATTGATAAAAATAAAATTTTATTTATTCTGATATTACCGTAAAAGTCATTGCAGACGATTTTTTTCGGATATTTTTTATATGTATTGTAATTAACAAACGATTTTTCTTTTCTAGTTGAATTTTTCTGTATGGCATCGACTTGTTAGGATGAAAAAAAATTAATTGTAATATATTATTTTTTATTTGTGCAAATCAAAAATTATGTTGAGTTTGAACTTTACAGTTAAATGTATTTAAATAACATAAAAAATATATATAACTGACTAAAACTTGGATATAAGAGTTATTGCTTTAATATTTTATTACTCCTTTCAAAATATGTTGTTGGAATTACCTAATCATACATACCTTTAAAAGATTTTAAATAAAAATATTTTGTATAAATTATAAAAAAATATATATAAAATTCATTTAAAATTTCATAAAGTTAAAAAAAAAAGTATTATTTTAGAACGGTTATTAAAATATAAAGAGTAAATAATAATATACAAAAATAAACAAAATCTAGACATAAATTAGTTTGGAATTTCGTCAATAGAAATATTAATTTCAAAACTGCACAAAAAAAAAAAAAAAAAAAAAAAAAAAAAAAAAATTATAAATTTTCACGAAAAATTCGAAAATGTAAGTAGAATTTATTAGGAAAATATCAAAAAGTTCAAAGATGCAGATTTCATAATTCTGCATAAAACTTACGACGCGACAAATATATAAAATTTATTTAAAAAAAGGTAAAAGTCACAGGCGAGGACAGAACCCTCACCTCCGGCTTTCAAATCCCTGCACTACGGAGACCTTGTTCGAGATCGCGAACTAATGGGTATTTGAAAAGCATGCTGAACTTTAACCCGAAATTTCTCGAAAACTAAAGCCCATTTGAAGGAAACCTTTGACCTGAATAGTTAGGGGTATGACCCCTACAACATACTTTAAAATCATCAGAATCTGTGCGCATCATGTTTGGCGGTCTCCTTGTTAGTAAAAATTTACTGTGACACTAACAAGTAAGATAAAAAAAAAGTCCCATTTATCTGCGATTAAAACTGACCGAGTAATAGCTGTTTAAAATTGGAGTATATCTTTTGTTGCGAAATAGAGGTCATTCACAAATGAAGTAGAAATATAAATAATCGTCAGATATATCAAAAAAATAGTTGAGAGAAAAATTATGTGAATGTTTCTCATTGCAATCTAATATAAATGTGAAATCTATAATCATTCTGACATATTAATGCAAAATATACAATTTGTACTGAACATATAAGAGGATAAAAATAACAGAATTTTTGTTAAATAAAAGGATGAAAAACAACAGCCTCAATTAAGATTTTAAAATGCTGTTAGATTACACTGTCTTTCAAATTTTGGGTTATGCCATGTTTTTTAGCTTTTGAAAATTGATTCAAATGTATTTTTTAGCACTGAATCCGAAAATGACCTTCATTTTAAACTAGTCCAGTCATTTTAGGAAAAATAGCGGAAAAAATTAGAGCAATGCTGGATTTTTGCACAGATGCTAGTTAGGGTATGTAGTTTAACGTACTAAAAGTCATCATCGATCCGGTGTGAGCTTTCGCCGCCAGGGGGCGCGAATGATCTTGAAAATCGCTGTTTTGTGAATATCACATGAACGATGGCATCTAGAAAAAAATTGAATTCGAAAGATGTAGACAATTTAATTTCCTACAAAAAGTGTCCATAACATTTTTTTTTTTGTTACACCGAGCCTTCCCTGCCAAAAATCAAAAACAGTGAACATCCTCGGAATAAAAACGATAAAAATAGGGAAAACCTGCTGCTATTTTCAAAGAAATTATATTGAAAGTCCCAAATTATTACTCTTGAAGAAAGGAGGTGAGTGTATAATATCCCTTATATGCTTATTCGCACACCACCCTTGATGTAAAGCATTTAGCGCATTTTTTTTGTGGTGTCCTCCGTAGGCATAGTCCACATATAATGAAATGATTATTCAAATATCAATCGTTTGACTACTTGAGTAGTCGTTGGCACATCTTTAACTTCTTCACCAGGGTCAGTTTTGTCATGATCTGTATTTTTTTCTTCAGTTGTTGTATTTCCTTGAGTATTTTCCGATTGGCCTTCGATATCTAAATTCAGGTGTAGCGATTATCCGAGTTGTAATTTTCCAACTGGGCAAAAAATGTTCGTGCCAGGATTCGAACCTGGGATCTCTTGGCTGAAGCTGCCATGCTCTACCAACTGAGCTATCCCGGTCGAATATTGAGAGCATAATTCATCCAGTTAACCTTATTTATCATAGCATCTAGTCTGATATTTTAATCAGCTCAACAGAATAGATCGCAGGTAATAGAACTCCAGTAAACGTTGGATACGTGATTACACTAGATTAATTTTAACACAATTATTCAAATTGGTAAAGAAATCATACGAGGTGTAATTTTCCAACTGGACGTAAAATGTCCGGGCTAGGATTCGAACCTGGGATCTCTTGGCTGCTTTATTACCTCATCCCTTGCAGTGGGCAAGATATTGTTAATATCCTCCTGGTCTTCAAATTCAACTTTATTTGCATTGTGAAATGAAACTCCGCAACAATTTACGCAAATATCAAAACATTTCAATCCGATTTTTCGGCATCCACACGCTTTACCACATCCTTTGGAATAAGTACAAAAAATGGATTCAATAATATTTTTTGGTGCGGGATGTAAGGTAGCTGGAATTGGAAACAAATTAGGTGCATTTTGCCAGACCCAGTTCTCAGGAAGACTATTGCCCAACCAGTATTATATTTGATGATAAACACGTAAACTGTGCAATCTACACTCTAAATAAGAAAGAGTGACTATTCACTCCGGAGTAGTGGATATTCACTCTATCGCAGAGTCAAAATTTGCCCAACCTCTTTAGAGTGACTATTCACTCTAGGAAAAAGGGAAATTCTTGACTCTCTGAAAGAGTGAATACTCACTCCTGAGAAGTGAATATTCACTCTGAACAGGAGTGGATACTCACTCTTTCAGAAGAGTGACTATCCACTCTTGCAAAAGGAGTGAGTTTTTTCACCCCTGATAGGAGTGAATAGTCACTCGCTTAGGAGTGACTAAAATTCTTGAATTAAAAAGAGAAACTCATTTTACACACACACGCTTGTTCGCAGGCGGTCACCCTCCCAAATAGTAACCGAGCTCGTTGCTGCTTGACTTCTGCGCTCGGACGAGAGCTGGTACCTACAGCATGCTACAGCCGCCAACGATGAAAAAAAGCTCTTATTACATTATTTTAGCTTTGTTTTTTTTGTGATATTCGAGCGCACTTATTAAATTTGTGTAGAAATCACAAATATTTACGGTGTTCCTCAACTTTGTAAATAAGAAAACTGAAACTTTCTTTTTGTATCATATAATACAGAGACTGTTCGCACATTTTTTAGACAAATTTGATAAATTATTTAAAAAAATGGAATTATTTTATAGGAAAAAAATCTGACAACAACTTATTATGTGGTCTGCTGAAAAGAGCTCTTTTTCAAAGGGCAAAATCACCACGATTGATCGAATCTGGAAAGTTTTTAAAGAGGCATGGGAAGCAATAACCCTGTAAATTTTACAAAAAACCTTCTACCATCGAAAGCATTACGCAGAATTAGAATCAAGAAACAAGATTATCATACAGATTATTTTAGAAAGCGATATTCATATTTTAAACGTTAAAAACAACAACGCCGAAATCGTCTAAAAAGTGTCGAACACCCGTCTGTACATTTCCGCTATGACAAAAATTCCGTTACAACAAAGCAGTTATTTATTTATTCATTCATTTTTTTCTTGCTAATAATGTTTCCATAATTAGAGCCCGATTAAGATTGTCCGAGGCCCAGGGCCTGTTTATCAAATAGGCCCGTGAAGCCGAAGCTTACCCACTGAAATACAAAGGTGCCCCCAAATTTACTTTTCAAAACTAATTTTTAGGGGGGAAATTTCAGTCAGGATAAAAAACGTATTTTTTTCCCTTAAATTATAGCTGTTAAATTTTTCCTAAGACTATTACTGACTCTTTATGTGAATTAATTATACTCTTTTTTTTTCTAGCTATAATAAATGGTATAAAATCAGTGATTAAATGCAACATTTTTCATTTCATACGTAACATTTTCAACATAAGAATGTTTTACATTTTAATTTCAAACGTGCTAAAAATAACAGAAAATTTAATCTGTATAATTATATTCTGTTTATATTCATAAAGAGGTTAGAAATGATATAAAATATGTAGAATAGGTTATTTAAATGAAGAGGAAAATAATTAGCATTCAGAGATATTAAATTTCTGTTTATAAAATAGAAGCAAAATTGTGTTGCAGCTAAGCATACATTTACTTCAAATATTTGTTTTCCCTGTCCTGTTCTTAGCACTGGCAAATCCTGCAATTTGTAAAGCATAAAATATATTTCCTGTCCATAATTCTATCGATTCATTTATTATTTCAATGCCTTTTTCAGTTTGTTTTTTTTTAAATCGTGCTACTATATATAAAGAATTTCATTTTAGGCGTTTCGTTTCGATAACGGGGGATCTGAGAGCTGGCGCCATCTTGTGGTTTTGTCGGAAAAAACTGTTTTTCTTCACTCTCAATGGAGTGAACTATTCACTCTTGTCAACGGAGTGAAACAGTCACTCTCGACAGCGGAGTGAGATATTTCACTCATTTCTAAAGAGTGGAAAATTCCACTCTTTAAAGAGTGCATATTTATAAAATTCACTCCAAAAAGAGTGAAAATGCCTCTCACTCTTCCAAAGAGTCAACTTCTCACTCCTTCCAATTTTAGAGTGTAGCGACATCCTCAGTAGGCGGCAATGGTGAAAGGCTTTTTTTTACCAACAGCATCTCTTTGCTTGAAACATATGTAACGGTGCTTGTTCAGAGAAATTTCTGCTTTACCACCATATAAAGCAAGAAAAATAGTTTTTCCTGCCTCAGATATTTCAATTTGGGATGCTTTGCTACTTTTAAAAGTGCTGGCAGCTTGAATGGTTACGGACTAATTCCTTTTTAAAAAATTTTGATAATGACATTTTGCCTTTCCCAAACTATGCAGATGTAGAGTCACAACCTGTAAAAGCATGAATGAACAATATGTGATCTTGAAGAACTGCATCATTATTGAGACTGTGCGATGAATACAAAGTGGTTGCAATTCTCCCTCTTCCAGGCTTAATGGAAAATATCTCTGTTTCTGGAGCTGCTAAGGCAGTCAACAATACGAGCAAGTCAATATCATCGCCGACAATAGAAGTATACACACCAGACTTTGCTACTTCAATGGTTGTGTTTACAATAAGTGTGTCAGCATCGCCCTCTGCTTTTTTCGCTTCGAAACCATTCTCCATAAATTTCTCCATGAGCATAGAGATGAGATGTGTTTTATTTTGCTGATTAGATAAAAAAAATTCTTGACTAATAGACACATTCATTTCTTCGTTAAAATCAATGTCGGGAGTTACAATTTTCGAATACCGACGATTTCTTTCGGCGGTTTTTGTATTATAAACTTCGTCAGAGTAACCATCGAAAACGATTATACATTTACCACAGTAGTTTCTTAGGCCATACGAAATATAACTTTCTACTATACTCTTGTATGTTCCATCGAAGTGCTAAAGAACACGATGCAAAAGCCATCCTCCATCGATGATATACGTACACATACATGCACTTGAATTCTTTTTGTCCTTTTTTTTTCAAAGTTTGAATATAATAATGATTTGGTGGGTTTTTTTCATACCATTTTCATCAAATAATGATAAAGGATATGGAGATAGTTCATATTGAAAGTAAGTTTCCAAATCTTCTTTCATACAAATGTAAATACGTTGAAAAAACAACAGTGGATTACAGGTCACAGTATTATCTTTAAATTTAAACGAATTATTCCTCATTTCTAATGATAGAACTCGATCGTTACGTGAAAGTTTCAAGTCACCAAATTTTCCCCCGAGATTTTTTTTAATGACTTTGCGTCCTTTTTTCCAAATTTCACATAATTATTCGCAACGCAGCCCTTACCACATACAAGACAAACTATTTCTTCAATCTCCATTTTTCCGTTCTTGATCAACAATCAAGAAAGAATCATATTAGGCTCTCAAAACTATTTAAAACTTTCTTTAACACACGTGACTAATAAAAGTATTCACTTTCTAAAAACTCGCAAAGAATACATCGTTCAATAAGTTAGGGTGATTTAATACCAACAAAATTCTCATCAATTTAAAATAAAGCACGGCAAAGGTACAATCACGGGGTACATACAATGCCTATTGCACAAGCGTGCAAAATCGGTCTACAAAGGAACAGTCAATGTCAGGAGAGAAGGGGAAGGGTTAGAAAGTAAATAGGTATTTTTTCTTCTTGGACGCGTTCAATATAATAGTGTTTCCCTATTTTTTCCAGTTATGTTCACTGTTTTTGATATTTCACAGGGAAGGATTGGTGTGACAAAAAAATGTTACAGGCACTTTTTGTAGGAAATTAAATTGTCTACTTCTTTCAAATTGAATTTTTTTTCTAGATGCCATCGTTCACCAGATATTCACAAAAAAACGATTTTCAAGATCATTCGCGCCTCCTGGCGGCGAAAGCTCACACCGGATCGATAAGGACTTTTAATATGTTAAACTACATACACGAATAAACATCAATGCAAAAATCCAGCTTTGTTCGATTTTTTTTCCGCTATTTGTAAAAAAAATTACTAAAATGACTGTAGTAAACCATCACGTCAGGATTTTTCTCAAATCAAAAATTTCAAAGTTAAAATTGATCCCCCCCCCCCTCCCTCCCAACCTCATCGGACCCCTGAGCTATTTAGTTGTAAAAAACCCAGTATAAGCCAAAAAATTGAATAAATTATTGAATTAAATAAAATTAAACTGAATAAAAATGTCTTACATCTATTTTATAGTATCAGATTTTTCGCTATTTTTTAATCTTGAAATTTACGATTTGCGAAAAATCTTAACATGATGGTTAAAAGTGGAGGTACTTTTTTTATTCAGCGTTAAAAAATACATAAAACGTAATTATAAAAGTTAAAAAACACAACCATCGCAGTTTTATGTTATCTAATCTAAAACTTTTTCTTAAACTTGTTGACGGTAATCTATCCGAATTTTTTTGTGTTATCCTCTAATATGAGTATTATTAAGAGGGTAAGCGTCGAAAATCATAATAATATTATATTGTTATTGGATTTAAGTCAGTATGTAAAATTTAACTTCGATCGGACATTTGAAAGTGAGTTAAAGTTCGAGTACAAATTTTAAACTGGAAAGACGATCGTTGCAAGTTAAATAAAACCTTATGAAAATAATATAATTTTTGTTAAAACAAATCATAGCCTCAAATCCTTACAAAATAAAATATGTGATAAAATACAATTATTTTAACTAATCTGAAACTTAACTAATAAAATTTAAGTCAATCATAATAGTTGTACGATTCCTTTCAAAGTGCAGATACCTTGAAATAAGTTTAAGTACATTATATACGACCCCTGAAAGCACGGCCGAAATCATCTGTTTTGAGATGCAAAAAAGTGGTATAAGTCATGCATTTCAAAATTCGGTCAATTTTAATGTTAGATGAGTGGGACTTTTTTTTTATCTTACTTGTTAATGTCACAGTAAATTTTTACTAAATATCACTTAGGACCAGGGCACTGTGTAAAAATTTAAATTTCGTAATTTTTTAATAAATGTTTTTCTTGACCCAACTCGCTTTAAAAATAATTCTTTACCTTATTTAAACCATTTTTGTAATTGGAAATATGCATCTAGGACCAACGGTTGCGAAAATAAAGGTCGGTCAGGTTATACGTGGACAACCTGTATATATATATATAGGACAATAGGACATTAATGGTATATTTTATTAAGGTTTTATTATAGTATTATTTGAGTATATTATTCAAGTATATTATTTGACGAAGCTTATTTTGTTAATTATTATACTAATGAAGGAAAACATGATATTTTTTCTGTCGCTATATATAAGTAAATAATTTCTAAAAACTGTGTGCTATCTAACTAATTAAGTATATGCTGTGAGAAGATCCTTATTTTTATTTAATAAAAATTCTGTGATGTATAAATTTTAAGCGATTTACAGTGAATTTTAAGAAAAATGTGAATTATTTTTTTTTACATTTTAATTAATATATGGTTTTATTATTCATTAACGTACAAATTTAGAATAAAAATTTTCTTTTTTATTTCCTCAACAATTTTGCTATTTAAGATTGTAGACTGTTTGGTATGCCTTACCAAGCATGTAAGTGCACCTCTCACGCGTCCAGATATCTAGTTCATTAAATATTTAAAATATCTCAAAAAATGATTACAAAGGAATGAAAAAATTCATGAATATGTACTCATATTGTATAAAAAATCTATTTTAAGTAAAATTACTCAATTATATAATATTATATAGGCTTCTGAAATTAAATGAAAAAATATGAAAAAGAAAAACCTTATTTGAGATTAACATATTAAACCAATCGTTTTATTGCTATATTACATCGAATAAACATGTTTCTCCCCATAAATTTTATTTGAGAAAAGAGTGTAAACATAAATACAAGCAAAATATATGTCGCATGCTGCTAAATGAAATATCTATTGAGATTTTCATTGATATGAGATGTATCAAGCTTTGAGAGTAATTTAAATATACCAGTCTACTGAAGTTCATTCGGTTGTTCTCACAGAAACGCGACTTTGCAGGCCAAAATATTCGATCGAAGTGGTTACTGTTACGCTAACGTCAGTAAATTATCACTTACTGATAGTGCGTAAAAGATAACAGGGAAGTCAGAAATGAAAAACAGACTCCATTTTGAAGGCGTATTTTTATAAATAACAAATGGTGAGAGAGATAGTTCGTGTCAGTCGAATGTGCGGGATATCTTGGTGGTAACAAGCAGTACTAACACAAACCTTTGGCAGTACTGAAAAATGCACTCTTCCCGCTTGGCGACCAGCTTACATTTTAGGGGATGATTGAGAACAAATATATAGGACACACATATTATAGGATTTATCTGCAGACCAGCTGATGTTTCTAAACTTTAACTATGCCAGCAAGAAGTCTCACTATAGGTGAAACAACGTCGAAATTGGCAGATAATAATAGAGAATAAGATAGAATGATTCGCCAAAGTAGGTTATTCAAGCTAATACTTGCGGATTCGTTCCTTTTCTCTCAAAATTATCCCTTTTATCTTGAAATCGTTCTTTTTATCTCGGAAGCGTTTCTTTTTCTCGAAAACCTTTTTTTTTCGGAATCGTTCCTCTTTCTCGGAATCGTTCCTTTTTCTCGGAATCGTTCCTTTTATTTCGGAATCGTTCCTTTTCTCTAAATCGTTCCTTTTTTTCGGAATCATTCCTTTTTTCGGAATGATTCCAAAAGGAACGACTCCAAAGAACTCGTTCCTTTCGGTGAACGATTCCGGCTGGAACGATTCCCAAAAAGGAACGATGTTGCCCATCTCTATTGGTAAGAGGATCAAAATGATGCACCCAAGTTTCATCACCTGTTATTGCAGTCTTTAGGAAAATCAGAAGCATCTGTTTCCACTCACAACATTGGTGGATTCTTGTTTGCATTAGTTCTTTAGTAAGGTGATATGGGACCCATCTGGAACAAACATGGCGAAGCTGTAAATTGTTGCGTAGAATGCGAAATATCGACGTTTTCTAAATGTTAGTTGATGCCGCTATCGTCTCACATGTCATTCGCAATTTTCTTCCAAGATTGCCCACACAGTGTAAACATTTCGATCATTCACAACACTTTCTGGTCGGCCAGGCTTAGGAGCCAGTTTTACAGACAAACGTCCTTTTTTGAAATCACGATGCCATCTAAAAATCGTAGACGCACCAAAACATTTGCCTTTGTAAGCTTCTTTCATTAACTTAACTGTTTCTGGAGCTGTGTTGTGGCCAAACGATAGCACCCTTTTATGGCACAATGCATTTCGTTTTTTAACTCTGAATCACTCACCTCCATTACTGTAAAGCAAATAAAAACAGTTCTTTAAACAAGCACGAAACTAGAAAAATAAAATCGTCTGCTTCGTTAGAATATTTATAAACGTACAGTTAACAGTTTGAAAAAATCGTCTGCAGTTTTATTTTTTAGTTTCGCGGTGTTGCCACTACGTAAAAAAATAACTCTCAATTTTTATGGAATGCCCGTTGTAAATTCAGAAAAACAATTATTAAGAAATATTTTTTATATTTAAAAGAAAAGAATTTCCTTGTTTGACCTTGATTGGAGAGATGTCTCAAGAAGTAAAAAAAAAATATATATATATATAAATTTCCAATTAAGAAAAATAAAATTTCTAACTCTTAAAAAAAATCTTTCGTTTGTAAAGGGATACTTGCATAAGCAAATGTGTTATAAAAACATTTTAATTCAAATTTCCAAATAAAATTTTACATGGAATCTCTTCGAAAATGAGCAAAATTCAAACATTTTGAATAAAAAAGAAGCCAACAAAAATGAGTGTTAGATAAACTATATGTATTCACCTTAAAACAGTATGAGAGTGATTTAAATCCGATCAAGATTTTAACTAATTTTACGCAATTTTAAAATATCACCCATAACCAATGATTAAAGTATCCCGAAAAATTATGAAATAAATTATTACTGATACAAAAGTGAGAAATTTTATCCAATTAGGAGCTGAGTTTCTGTTAAACTTGTCATTTGTATATTTCATTTACAAATCATGCGATTTCTAAATGATGCAGCATTTTGAAATATGAAATTTTCTGCATTATTTTCTTTAAAGCAGGATATTTTCGTTCAGGAAAATTTTCTACTATATGCATGCTATATGCATGAATGATTTTTTTAACAGTCATAGTTTACAGAAATTTTAAATGAAAAGTGAAAAGTGAAAAGTGAAAAGTGAAAATTCTTAATTTTAGCATCCACAATTCTTCCAAATATGTTTAAAATTAAAAAAATAATAATAACAGTAAGAAAAAACAAAATTTCACACTCTAAAAAGTCTTTCATTCGTAAAGTGATACTTAATAGCATGTTATATCATGTACATGTAATGTCTACATGCTATCAAAAGTTTTTACTGCAAATCTATCTATATATATAAAAGCCGGTCTTGGTATGTATGTATGTTCCTTATACAAATCTACAGTTTTTGTCCGATTGGAACAAAACTTGATGTACATACGTTTTAGAACACGAGTAAAATCACTGTCAACTTTAAAATTTTCTCAGACCATTCTTTATCTTTTTTTTCAAACATCACCCATAGTTTATCATTACAGAAATCTATTTTTTTTTTTTTCAATTTCTAATGCAATAATTTTTTCCCGTTGCCAAAATAAGAAATTGCGTATAGACTATATTTTTATAAACCAATAAAAATTCAGATTCTGTCACTATAATTTTAAATCCGAAACTGACGTCAATTCGGGCAGCTAATGTGATTTTTTCGCATAGTACAAAGATTATTATAACTGTGTTTAAAAGACATAGTACATTTATTTAAATGCATTTGGAGATAAAAATAAATAACTTAGCTCCTAATTTTACAAAGGTACATGGTTTCCATTGGTTTGTTAATATTAAAGTAAATTTTCCAAGAAATAAAAACATATTTTTACGTATTCAAACTTCATGATTCAATTTATTCTACATAATCAAAAATCGTCTGTCAAATATTGATATTTAGAAATCATTACATCATAGCTTTTTCAGCCTGAGCTTCAAATAAGGAGGCATATTTAAACTCCTTGGATTTTAGAGGACAATAATTGCCCACTATTAATAAAAATTTTATTTAAAGAAAACAATACAGTATTTCTCATTAATTAATTATTTAAAGATGGGTGTTAAAACAAACGGGATTAAAACTAAAATGGTTTATCGGGGGAAAAAATGACGTAATTTTTTTAATGTCATTCATTTTTTTTAAATGTCATTTCATTTTAATTTTAAAAACTAATATATTTTTTATAAGTTCGACAAAGTGGCGACTTTTTTATTTCACCAGCTTTGAAATTATTATCAAATTCTTAAAAGAACAATATATTTTTGAGAAATAATGTTTTGCATCAAAAATCACATAATTTCAAAACGCAATTTTAGCAAATTCTGTTTAAATTACATTTTAAATATAATTTCTGAGTTAAATTTAGTATTTAATAATATTAATATTTAAATTTTTTCTATGAGTACAGTAGTATTGGATTTCTTTAAGCGCTTTCATCTTTTAAATAGATAATGCGCATATGATGTCACGCACTCAAGTAAAGGTGTTTTTCTCAACTAATTGTAGATGAAAAGTAACAATTCTTGCAGAGTTAATAATTCCTAATGTATTATTTCCTATACATAATATAATACATTCTAACTACTTGAAAATTTCGAGAAACCTAGCGTAACTTCAAGCAATTTAGCTCAACGTTTTGCCTGCGTTAAGTTGAAAACATGCATATAGTTACTTATAAACATAAATGCACAGTTTTACAAGATTATTGAAGTGAAAGAATTTTTTTTAACTAAACAAGTATCGGTTCATAGGAAAATCTAACTGCGGTGAAAGTGTCGTCATATTTTAAATCCTGTGCCGGTTTTCATTCAGAAAATATTAGTATTTTACAGCAATTACACAAAGTAGTGTAATTTCCACAGAATGTATTGGTCGCCAAAGCATAAGTTTAACATCCTTTTACTGTACAATCTTCCAGAATATTAAATTTCGATAAAATTTAATAAATATATTAAAGTTGATGTAAAAGTCGTTAGCATATGCAATTTTCATTGGAGAAGGGAATTTACATTTGAAATCGTTCATGTGAAATTTAAAGGAGAGTCGACACCACTAATTAAACAAGAAAATCCCCTCCTATTTTTTCAAAGGCACCATAATTATGGAAAAGAGCAAGAGAAAATCCAATTAAAAATCCAGGTATTAATAGTTATCTTTCTCTGATACTTTTATAATTCCTTATAATTTTAAAATATCTAAATATAAAAATAAATAATAAATATCTAAAGTCCCATAATCCTAAACTACAACACAGAAATCAATATGAAATGCTCCATAATCGGGGTGATTTTCTCAGACTGTTTTCGCAATTCAAATAAATAAGCAACTCTATTGCTTAACAAATAAGCGTTTAGGCTTTGAAAGTTTCTCTGATACTTTTATAATTCCTTATAATTTTAAAATATCTAAATATATAGTTAAAAATGTCTCTGCAGGGTGGGTAATTTTTCCCCTGATTGCAATACATTCCTGTCAAATTTCGAAAGTCCCATAATCCTAAACTACAACACAAAAATCAATATGACAATGCTCCATAATTGGAGTGCTTTTTTCAGGTTGTTTTCACAATTCAAATAAATAAGCAACTCTATTGCTTAACAAATAAGCGATTAGGCTTTGAAAGTTTTTGGAACGCGATAAACATTTTGATTTTAGATCTAAAGCTGTTAAAAGTGAGGCACTGTGAAATAAAAATACCAAAAATATATGAGGGTTAAAAGTATTTTTCTACTTATTTTATTTATTTTTAAACTTTTATGCTCCACCACGTTTTTATTAATTTTTTTCAATCTCATATAACAATATCAAATCTTAAACTGCTTTGGAAAAGAAACATAATTTATGTTGGTTTTTAGAGTAATCCAATCAAATAAAATTAATATCTAAAGTGTCATGTTAATTAACAGATTTTCCCAAAAATATTTACTAATATAATCACTGTGAAAAATATTTTTGACACGAAAACTTAACTAAATCAATTTCTAGGAACAGAATAAATGTAAAATAGAATAAATAGAAATGCTAAAATAGAATAAGGAAGAAAAAATTGTGTTCCACACTTAATCTTAGTGAAAGGAGTATGAAATTTCAAGCTCATGAAAGAAATTTAAATGATCATATATATAAAAACAGAAATACGCAAATTGCGATTATCAGAAGTATTATCTACTACAGAAGATGATAAGGAGTTTGTTAATTGTATATGTTGCTTAATTAATGCATTAATTTTCTTTAAATGTTACGTAAACGAAGTTACGAGTAACAGCTAGTATCCAAATAAAATTTTATCTGGAATTCTTGAAGCGATGAATTAGTTTATTGTATATGATACCTAAAAGAGAAATCGTTTCAGTTACTGATGCTTAAGAGATGAATCTTCTTTAAACGCATATACAAATTTTACGTACATTTCTCATCACTATGATTAGGGGTGACATCAAATAATGGAAACAAGCTTCATTTATTGAAGCTTTATTGTTAGGACAGGAAAACCAATTTAAAATATGTTTAAAATTAAAATTTTCTAGTTGTAAAAAAAAATAAATTTCAAATCTTATCAGTCGTAAAGTGACATTGCAATGCTTGTTATCAAAAATTGTTATTCCAGATACCCAAATAAAATTTTACCCGGGATCCCTTAAGTGAGGAATTAATTTATTGCATATGATATCTGAAAGAGGAATCTTTCCATTTACTTACGCTTAAGAGTTATGCTTCACGCATGATACAATTTTACAAGCATCGCTCATGGCTATGATTACGAAAGGCAATGAGTAATGAAGCAATTACTACTGTCACATTACTATTGCTGTATTCAGGTGCTATATACAGTCATAATATACTTACTATGACCTGATTTTATGCTTAATAAGAATGTGTTAAATTTAATATTTACATTAGTTTGTAGATTAATGCATAACTTTTCATACATTTATTTCATCGTTTCAATCCTTACAATCCTTTAAATCTTACAATCCTTTATAAAGTTTATTAATTTAATTTAATTATGAACAATTTAAATAACATAAAGTGCATTTTTATTTCATATTGGTCGAAGTAACCACTTTCTAATACTTTTACATGCTTTTGAAAGTAATCGTTTAACGAAAAATTGTTTTAAGACAACCAGAACCACCTGTAGAATTTTAATTAAGCTATTTAAACTTTTCAAAAATGCATATTAAATTTGGTTAACCCTCCATCCCCATACAGTTATAATACACTTGCATTACAATTGACTTGAACATATACTTACTAAAAATCAGTGAAAGAATCAGTTTCATATTTAAATTAGTTTGTGGGATAATGCATAATAACTCTTTATATGTTTATATTTCACCGTTTCAATAGAATATTTCCCAATGAAAAAAATTTATAAGAAGATGCATTTTTTATCTATCTAGATTGAATTTACCTTTCTTGAATTTCTTGAAGTAACCGTTTTACAATTTTTTTTTCAGAACATTACCTGGAACACCTATGTAGATTTTCTAATTAAACTATTTTAATTTTTAAAAAATGCATGCTAAATTTGGAGCACTTCCTGTTAGAAGTAATTCCTCATATTAGATTAACTTAGTATTTCTGCAACCACTTAAAAACAAGATGTTCAAAAAAGGGAAAAACCAGCGGCAAGTTTTCTTCTTCTTAGTGCAATATCTCGCGAACTGATTCATCGAAAATAAATATCTTGCTGACAGTTATAGTCAATTATTTCCAAACACAGTACCCAGCTTATTTTCATCAAAAACGATAGTGAAATCATTTAATGACTATTTTGTTTATATCATCAAATAATGAACAAAGTGCACCCATTAATTAAAGAACTTTTATAACTGCTGCAACAAGTAGGAAAACCCATACATTTGGGAAATGTGTTTATATTTGTGATGTACTTCTTATGTTCGTGAATTGTGCTCATTTATTCGTGATGTATGCCGGAAACTGTAATTAAAAGAATATCTCGTGGCTGTACACAGATCAAGAACAAACTTAATAACTTAAAAAACATTCTCATTCTTTTTGACTTAAAAAAAATTTCTTCATTCTGCCAACAAAACTAACACTGTCAACATCTATAAAAGGAGCAAATGGCTCTCATAATCTGTAACAATCTAAAATGTTGACATTGTTTTGTAACTTCCCTTACAAAAATTTCTTATAGAATTCTATAAAAAATATTTAAAGAAAATGCATTATAGAATACTATAGAATTATGGTCCCTTTTTCTATGAGCTTTTTTAACCTAAAGCTATAGAAATATCTGTAGAAGTTCAATAGAAATGTGTATAGAGCTTCTATAAAAATATCTATAGAAAAAAATATAGAGCTTCTATAAAAAATATGTATAGAATTTTATATAGAATCCAGGTGGTCACCCTCCCAAATAGTAACCCCGCTCGATGCTGGTTGACGTCAGCGATCGGACAAAGAACCAATACTTTCAGTATGATACAACCATTGACAGTTCCAAAACTCTTATTACAATATTTAAACTTTATTTCTTTTCTGATTTACATTCCCAATTATATATAGTATTGTAAAAAAAAAATTTAAAAGCCTAATAAATTATTATTTGTTAAAACTGAAACAATTGTTTAAACATTTATACTCCAGATTAAAATATTTGAATAAAAGTTACAATAATATTAAAGTGAATAAAGTTTATTAAATTAGATGGATGGTTTTATAAATTTAACAACAAATTAATGAATTATAAATAAATTAATTAATCATGATTTAATTCAGTAGTTCAACTGATATATTATTACATTGACAATTGAATTACAATGTATTAGAATAGAATTAAATTATATATATATATATAATCATATTAAATCTATGGAGTACTATTATATATTAAACTGATGTATTACAAAATTGATTATTATTTTTTAATTTTAATGTATAGTTATAAATAAATTACTACACACATAAATTTTAAAAGATCCAGACATATTTTTTTTATAAAAACCAAAAAAAAATCTATAGAATCATTAGTCTATAGAACTTAATTCTATAAGATTTATAGTACTCTACAGAACTTCTAAGAATTGTATAGAAACATTTTCTTTAGAAAAAGTATTCTATAGAACTCTATAGAAATAGTATTCTATAGAATGACTATACTATAGAACTTGTAAAGAATTCTATAGAATTCTATACATCTCTATGAACTATTTTCGTAAGGGATATTAAATCTATTATACATTAAACTAATGTATTACATTTTTTTTAATATATAGTTATAAATAAATTAGTACACACATAAATTTTAAAAGACCAAGAAATATATATATATATATTTTTTTTAGAAAACAAAAAAATCTATAGAATCATTAGTCTATAGAACTTAATTCTATAAGGTTTATAGTTCTCTATAGAATAACTGTTCTATAGAAAAAAAATTCTACAGAACTTCTAAGAATTCTATAGAAACATTTCCTTTAGAAAAAGTATTCTATAGAACTCTTCAAAACTCTATAGAAATAGTATTCTACAGAATGTCTATTCTATAGAACTTGCAAAGAATTCTATAGAGTTCTATTCAGCTCTATTTACTAATTTTGTAAGGGTTAAGTAAATCTAATCTTAAATTTAAATTTAATTAATTATAAAATTCAGTAATATATATACTTAATACTTATACACAAAAAAGAGTAATTATTTGAGTTTATTCTAACATTCTAAAAAGTTCTTTCCAGAGTTCTAAATATAAAGGATTTATTCAGTGATCTCCATTGGATAAGTTTATATATGGATGCTTCTTCGGAATACCAGTACGATGATCACCGACAAAAAAGGTAGGACAATTCCTTTTCATTTCTCATTTATTGAAGATATCAAGTAGTCAATTATTTTTCTGAGAAACCTTTTTTCTGAGATAGCGCCTCTAATGAATTCACGCCTCGAATACTCCCCTCCCCCCATCTGCCGGCTCATACTTTATCCAGGCCCTACATACACGTATACACTATATGGCCAATGATGACCGGTCACTTGTGATTTTAGACGTTTTGCTAATCATCTGGAAAGATACATGAGGAATTATCCTGAAACTTCAGGAGTGTAAACAACATGATAAACGTCATATATTTCCGTGAAGATTTTTTCGCGAAACCCCATAAGGGCCCGTCAACAAATTGAAGAATAACGAATATCTTTTGGATAACCCTGTAAAAACTAATATCGCAAAAGCGTTGAAACGATAGCACATGCTTAGAAGGCTTCTTTTAATAAACTATGTTCATTTTTATGAGGATACACGTATACTCGTGGAGAAATTAAGGTTTTTATAAAAACAATCCCAAATTTCACCAAGTGTTTTGCTTATAATTTTCAGAGTTCTTAATATAAAAGAATGTTCTTTTCAGGAACGATGACACACAACATTATATACAATACCCTGCAATCAGAATTAAATATATATATATATTGGATGAAAAATGAGCAGGTTCACTAAATATTGTTTCACTGCGCATGCGCGAATTCAATCAAAATATACAGTGCATAATATATTAGCTAAATGCATAGACCAATTTTTGTGAAAGTCTCAAAAACATAGCTTGAAAATTCTGATAGTAATCGTCGATAGAATAAGCTCGAAATTCGCTGTCCCCAAAAGGAAGCAAAAATATAAGGGGTTGTATCCAAATATACCAGCTGACATAATAAGAATATTTTCCTGAAAAGAACATTCTTTTATATTAAGGACTCTGAAAATTATAAGCAAAACACTTGGTGAAATTTGGGATTGTTTTTATAAAAACCTTAATTTCTCTACAAGTATACGTGCTATCCTCATAAAAATTAACATAGTTTATTTAAAAAAAAGCCTCCTAACCATGTGCTACCGTTTCAACGCTTTTGCGATATTAGTTTCTACAGGGTTATCCAAAAGATATTCGTTTTTCTTCAATTTATTGACCTATGGGGTTTCGGGAAAATATCTTCGCCGAAATATATGATGTCGACTATTCTGTTTACACGCCTGAAGTTTCGGGATAATTCCTTATGTACTTTTCTATATATTGAACAAAACGTCTAAAATTGCAAGTGACCGGTCATCATTGGCCATATAGTGTAGCATGCTTAATGTAATTTGAACTTTTGCTTAACCCTTTATTGCATACTGTCTACCTCAGTGGACAAAAGTGCTATTTTTTTCATAGCCAACATATTTTATTTACAGTTCCTATTCAAAGCTTATGCTACTCTGTGACATCTGTGCTTTCATTAGAAAATTCTAGATAGCCCCATAACAACGGGTAACATACTTGTTGAGATATCATCAATATGCATGTCCCTTCAGAATGACAGTAAGTTTCTAATCCTACGATAATGTTATTTAAATGTTAATATTATTTTTTTTTATTAATTATTATATTTTAGACTTCTTCACCTAATGCATAAATGATACACAAGTATAAAAATACTGTATTTGTTTTGTTTTGGACTATAATGGACAGGCTGCAATTTAAAAAATATATGGCAAAATCCTCAAACAAGGGCGACCCCCGATTTGGCGATTTTTTTGACGCGCGCCAACCTAAAAAACGGCAACCTCCAAATTCCACCCAATCAGAACACGTATTTTTCGACAGACAAGTCACTACTTACACAATTCCTAGGCCAATTTCTTTCACAAAGTAAATACTGATTTTATTTCGTTTTACTGCTATTTACAAAGTTTTGAAAAGTTTTTTTGCGAGATTTCTCCATTTTTACATACTTTTAGCAATATTTTCATTCAGATTTTTTAATTTTTACAATTTTTAACTATTTTTTCCTCCAGATTTTTCCATTTTTACAAACTTTTAGCTATTTTTTCCTCCGGATTTTTCCATTTTTACAAATTTTAGCTATTTTTTCCTCCGGATTTTTCCATTTTTACAAATTTTTAGCTATTTTTTCCTCCAGATTTTTCCATTTTTACAAATTTTTAGCTATTTTTTCCTCCAGATTTTTCCATTTTTACAAATTTTTAGCTATTTTTTCCCCCAGATTTTTCCATTTTTACAAATTTTTAGCTATTTTTTCCCCCAGATTTTTCCATTTTTACAAATTTTTAGCTATTTTTTCCTCCAGATTTTTCCATTTTTACAAATTTTTAGCTATTTTTTCCCCCAGATTTTTCCATTTTTACAAATTTTTAGCTATTTTTTCTTCCAGATTTTTCCATTTTTACAAATTTTTAGCTATTTTTTCCTCCAGATTTTTCCATTTTTACAAATTTTTAGCTATTTTTTCGTCCAGATTTTTCCATTTTTACAAATTTTTAGCTATTTTTTCCCCCAGATTTTTCCATTTTTACAAATTTTTAGCTATTTTTTCCTCCAGATTTTTCCATTTTTACAAATTTTTAGCTATTTTTTCCTCCAGATTTTTCTATTTTTACAAATTTTTAGCTATTTTTTCGTCCAGATTTTTCCATTTTTACAAATTTTTAGCTATTTTTTCCCCCAGATTTTTCCATTTTTACAAATTTTTAGCAATTTTTTCCTCCAGATTTTTCCATTTTTACAAATTTTTAGCTATTTTTTCCCCCAGATTTTTCCATTTTTACAAATTTTTAGCTATTTTTTCCTCCAGATTTTTCCATTTTTACAAATTTTTAGCTATTTTTTCCTCCAGATTTTTCCATTTTTACAAATTTTTAGCTATTTTTTCCTCCAGATTTTTCCATTTTTACAAATTTTTAGCTATTTTTCCTCCAGATTTTTCCATTTTTACAAATTTTTAGCTATTTTTTCTTCCAGGTTTTTCCAGTTTTACAAATTTTTAACTATTCTTTCCTCCCGATTTTTACAAAGAATTCGCAAATTTAACAGTCAATTTTTTCCTAACAAAAAATACCCCTTAAACTTTGTAAATTGCAACAAAACGAAATAAAAACAACGTTTACGTCGTGAAAGAAAGTCTCATACAAATTCTGTAAATAATCACTTCTTTGCCACAAAGCACAAATATTACAATTGGACAAAATCTCTAAATTCCTAATTTTTTAAATACGTAAAATTCATTCACGCAGCGGTCAGCAACTTATGTATGTACGCTTCGCGTACATTAACCGAAAAAAAAACATCACTGGATGCATGAAACTCACTGTACAGCAATCTCTAGAATGCATGAAACTCATTCACGCAGCGGTCAGTAACTTATGTATGTACGCTTCGCGTACATTAACCGAAAAAACACATCACTGGATGCATGAAACTCACTGTACAGCAATCTCTAGAATGCATGAAACTCATTCACGCAGCGGTCAGTAACTTATGTATGTACGCTTCGCGTACATTAACCGAAAAAAAACATCACTGGATCCATGAAACTCGCTGTACAGCAATCTCTAGAATGCATGAAACTCATTCACGCAGCGATCAATAACTTATGTATGTACGCTTCGCGTACATTAACCGAAAAAAAACATCACTGGATCCATGAAACTCGCTGTACAGCAATCTCTAGAATGCATGAAACTCATTCACGCAGCGATCAATAACTTATGTATGTACGCTTCGCGTACATTAACCGAAAAAAAACATCACTGGATGCATGAAACTCACTGTACAGCAATCTCTAGAATGCATGAAACTCATTCACGCAGCGGTCAGTAACTTATGTATGTACGCTTCGCGTACATTAACCGAAAAAAAACATCACTGGATCCATGAAACTCGCTGTACAGCAATCTCTAGAATGCATGAAACTCATTCACGCAGCGATCAATAACTTATGTATGTACGCTTCGCGTACATTAACCAAAAAAAAACATCACTGGATGCATGAAACTCACTGTACAGCAATCTCTAGAATGCATGAAACTCATTCACGCAGCGGTCAGTAACTTATGTATGTACGCTTCGCGTACATTAACCGAAAAAAAACATCACTGGATCCATGAAACTCGCTGTACAGCAATCTCTAGAATGCATGAAACTCATTCACGCAGCGATCAATAACTTATGTATGTACGCTTCGCGTACATTAACCGAAAAAAAACATCACTGGATGCATGAAACTCACTGTACAGCAATCTCTAGAATGCATGAAACTCATTCACGCAGCGGTCAGTAACTTATGTATGTACGCTTCGCGTACATTAACCGAAAAAAAACATCACTGGATCCATGAAACTCGCTGTACAGCAATCTCTAGAATGCATGAAACTCATTCACGCAGCGGTCAGTAACTTATGTATATACGCTTCGCGTACATTAACCGAAAAAAAACATCACTGGATCCATGAAACTCGCTGTACAGCAATCTCTAGAATGCATGAAACTCATTCACGCAGCGATCAATAACTTATGTATGTACGCTTCGCGTACATTAACCGAAAAAAAAACATCACTGGATGCATGAAACTCACTGTACAGCAATCTCTAGAATGTACGAAATTCGTTCACACAGCAATCAATAACTTATATATGTATCCTATACACATTAACCAAAACAAAAAACATCACTCGATACACGAAACTACCGTCACAGTAATTTCTAAAATGTGATTATTATCAAATAAAATCAATAAAAAGTAAAAAAATAATCACAAACAATCAATAAAAATTCACTTACCTTTATTTTTCAAATTTCCCCTTTTTTGTAGAAGGCCCTGGCATATTTATATCACTATCGTCGCTTCCTTCTCCTGCAGCAGTAGCAACACTCGGGACTTTTTTCACCACATCCCGCACTCTCGGGGGGTAAACCTGAATAATCGCCCTCAAGAATGAATCAGTCAGTTCATCAGGGTCCCTTCTGTGACGCTTCCTCCACATGAACTCAGCAAGGTAGCCATCAAAAGTTTCTTCACCTTTTACATCTGCTACCCGCCTCTTTCCGCGAAGGTTGCGTTTAATCTCGCTCCATAAACCCTCTATCGTGTTGGTGTGCGCCCCAGTAACCGGGTTCTTGAAATTATATTTATGATTGACGGAGGCCGTTTTATAACCTTCATCAGAAAGGCAATTATAGGCCCGCCAACAATCAGAAATAATCTCAATTCCCGGTAAAATCCGCCTCTTGATAATCTCTAGCAAAATCTCTTTCGTTCTAGCTTCCACTACTTCCATAAAACACTCATTACTTCCACGCTCAACCGCACCAAACACCCACTTACCATCCACATGCTTTCCTCTATTATACTTTCTCTTCCCAAACAAACTCTCATCTATCTCAACCACTTTTCCTTCACCTCCCAAATCACTACTTTCAATCACACAAACAGACTCTCATCTATCTCAACCACTTTTCCTTCACCTCCCAAATCACTACTTTCAATCACACAAACAGACTTACACACCTCTCTACAAAAATTCATCCAATCAGTCACCGATTGTTTCGACACACGCGCAAATCTCATAATTTCTTTATGCCTCAATCCCTCAACCCAAGCATACGTAACAATCAAAACATCAATCATACTCATTTTACTTTCTTCAAACCAACTACCAGCCCTTATACTCCGCCTAACACAATGCTTTTCCCCTTTCACACTCCTTTCACATCGCCAATGAAATCCATCCAAATTCTTCTTTTCACACAATTTCATAGCATTCCCACATTTCGGACATTCATACTTACTCGCAATCAAACCTTTCTCCATACAAAAATCAACCACAGCCCTTTTACCCTTACAATTACAACTCAAACCCACAATAAAACGTAAATCATTCCTTTCATTCATTGAGACAGACTTTCGAGGCATCCTCACACATCAAATAAAGTGCTTACGAAACGATTTTAAAATATACAGAAATTACCCTAACAAATAGAACTGCTCACTCAAGAGGACAAAATTCTCACCTACCGCTAAATAATCAAACTCACAACTCCTCCAAAATCATAAATTTTCACTAGTAACTACCCACTATCACAACTACATAAGACAACTATTTCCCATTTCTATTTCCCGCAATGCAGAATTCATTAAAAAAAAAAAAAAACAACACGTCAAAATATTAAATTCACTTCACTTCGCAAAACCCACATTTTGAACGAAAATAGACATGCAATGTACACGCTTGCCATGACGCAACACTAAAGTCGGCCCAAACAACTCCGGACTTGACTTCAAAACCGCTCACCATCCAATAAATGCAGCCCTTCTTCCATATGCTTCTCTATTTCGGCTCTAGTAAATTCTGAAATTACCGGCTTCATATTCCAACACATGTTTACGGTATAGTGCATCTCTATATACCTCATTACCCTCTGAATCCAACAATACGGCACAAAAAAACCAACCAACCGAACCAAACCAACGTAATACACTCATAAACCAATCAAATTTCCAGATCAAACCACAGTAGGCGGGGAAAAAATGCAAGAAACAAACCGGTAGCAAGAAAAACTCATTTATCGCTTTGCCAAATGCGACGCAGCCAAGCATCGCCCTTGTTTGAGGATTCAACCGTAAATTTTAGTGAAATTCGACCAACACAGGAACACTCTAAAATAGATTCAAATGCCCCAATATCCCAATTTTCTTTATGATATGATGTTTGGATGTTTTAAAGAAAAAAAATACTATTCTTCAAAATAAACTAAAATTTAAAGGAAATTTTAAAATAATAATAATATATATATATATATATTTATTTCAAAATTCGGCCTTTTTTACATGTAGATCAAATCTTTTAGTTCACTTAATTGACAGTGGCATCTAATACATAGTCTTAAAATTTCATTAAATTATCTTGAGTATTACTTGAGATATTTGAAAATTTTGTTTGTAGAAAAAAATCTTCACCATTATCTCATAGTAATGGTAGGGATATTTTTCGATGAATAAAATTTTGAGAAAAATTCATTTAAAGTGTAAAGTTATTGTAAAATACAGCAGATAGTTATTTATAATTTACGTAAAAACTAAAGAAAAACGGTTTTGGAAGCATAAAAGTTGTAATAGTATTTCTTCATTAAAAAAAAAAAAAAAAAGAAAAAAAGACCTAAGTCGAAAATTGACCTAAAGAAATATTCATTTGTATCGACTTCTAAATATTCATCTTTCGTCTTATTATTATTTTTGTCGTGTGTATAAAACGATTTCTTTACTTCAACGGAACACTTTACTGATATAGATCTTCTTTTCGATCGCGAAATCCTATGTTAATTTATGGGGAAATTTAGACGTGGGATTACTCATTTATAATAATAAAGAAAAGATAAAAAAAAATGTTTGTGTGTATCTGCGTGCTGTGTTCTGACCGCTGCGAGCAGAGCCACAAGTTTTGACAGGATGTACCTGTATATCTGAAGTTATGCACCTCGAAGCCAATTTTCAGATTTTTTTATTAGATTTTTTAATTTCATTTTTACGTGATTTTTAGCGTTTTTCGGGTGTTGTAGTGATTTTTCAAAATTAATAAAGAGAATCCCGTTTTAATTTTTCACTCCAATATAGTAAATTTTGTCCTCTTTTCATTAACATTTATTTGGAATTCGTACATCGATTTTTTAATTTTTCGCGAATTTTTATGCGGTTTTTAAGCGTTTTTCGCGTTTTGCAGCGATTTTTTTTATATTCGATAAAGGAATCTGGTTCCAATCTTTTAGTGGCAATCTTTAGTTCCAATCTTTAATATGGTGAATTTTCTCCTCTGAGATTTTTGAATTTTTCGCAACACCTTTAAAACAATTTTTAGCGTTTTTTCTCGATTCTTTTCGATTTTTTGACATTCGTATAAGGAATAAAGTTTCAATCTTTTTGCCCAAAATAGTAAAATTTGTCCTCTGCGATTAAAAATTTTAACGATTTTCTGTGCGATTTTTAATGTTTTTTCGCGTTTCGTGGCGATTCTTTTTATATTGGTAAGATAATCCAGTTTCAATCTTAGCCAAATATAGTAAATTTTGTCCTTTGCGATTTTTGATTTTTTTTTAAATTTTTATGCACCTTTTAGCGATTTTTCGCGTTCTGCAACGATTTATTTATTTATTTTTCTAAAACGGAAAGAAATCTTTGGTAAATTTTGTTACTACCGTGATTAAATTCAAGTTTTCAAAATGCCAAATCGGTTCCTATAGCAACGTGAACGACGATGCTGAAAATTTGAACTTCATCTGGGTAGAAATAAAATATAGCTATAATTTAACGTCTGCTTGATTCGAAAGTGGAGCTGGCGTAACTAGCATGAGTGTACGCTGCCGAAGGCAGTGACGCCCCAAAACTCCAGATTCGTTTAATTCAAAGTTCATTTAGGAAAAACCAACCAGCTAACCTAGCAAAGCTCCGTTTGTTACCTAATATAATCAACAAAATACGGTTTCACCATCAGAAAGTAAAGACTTGCCGACATACTGCGCTTTCAAATATTATTTTCCTTAATTTTAAGTACTTTTAAAAAGGCAATTCGAGATTTTTACTTGAGCAAAATTTTCCAGATTTATCATCTTAAAAATACATTAAAAGAAAAAAAAAAAAAAAAAAAAACGCAGCACGTTGGCATCACACGTTTACTTTCTGATGGTAAAACATTTTATCGATTTTATTTTTAATTAGTGAAAAATAAAGTAAAGCATATATGAAAACTACTTTGGTGTTATGAGTGCTGCATATCGAACAAAAAAAATTATATACTTGAAATACATTTAAATTTGCCAAATAAATACCCATGTTTCCAATCTTGCATAAAATATTTAAACAACCTTCAAACAAAAACAATACAGAGAGACAGTAAATATACACGATGTCCCAAAAATTGAAACACGCCTTATTCTTTTACCTGTTGGAGATATGTTGGCAATGTAAATTGCAAAAGTGTTCAAAATAAGGTAGGAATTTAAGATTATGACGTTGGAATAGTCATTCCATTATTTTTCAAAAATTTAGACTTTTTAAATTTTTACACAGTCCCTGGATCTTATATTTAGAAATATTTTCTCCGTGTTCTGACAAGTAAAACAGCAAAAAAATCCATTCTTCTGCGACCAAAACTCATGGAGTTATGATACTTTGAATTTTATGAAATTTCAGAGGTTTTTGGCACTAAAAAATTGTTCGTTTTTGGTGCCGAAAAACTCCGAAATTTTATAAAATTCAACGCATCATAACTCGGTGAGTTTTGGTCGTAGGAGAATGGGATTTTGACTGCTTCACTTGTCAGAGCAGGGAAAAAAGTTTATAAATATATAACTTATAGGACTGTAGAAAAATTAAAAAAGTGTAACATTTTGAAAATTAATGGCTGGATTATTTCATCAACATAATCTTAAATCCCACCTTATTTTGAACAATTTACACTTTTGCAAATTGAACTGTCTGCGTATCACTAAAAGGTAAAAAATTTAACCCGTTTCAATCTTTTTGGCGCACCCAATAGATTATCCGGCTCCTGCAGGATATCCTGCTTAGTCGGCACTCAAACTGAATATTCGATCCAGCCGAATACTTTAATATCCGGCTGCCGAACAGTGACTCCTTATTTAAATCATATTTTTAACGATATCAGAAAAAGTAGTGCAAAATTAATTTGCCACTTACCGACATTATTCCATTAAAAGCAATGTTAAAAAAAGAAATACTCATATTTTCACAAAAATGAAATATAGAGTTTATATATAAATTAAATAAAAATGAAATGTCTTCTTTGTACTACAAAACAAGATGCTTGCAATGAAAAGCTTCTCTATTTAAATTGTAATAGAAAAATTTTGTCATAGGAAAAGTAGGTAATAATATATATGTAGGAAAAGAAAAAAATTATAAATAACCCAAATTTATAAGTAAGAAAATCAGATAAATTGCTTACATTTTTATCTTTTTATGTACAATGACCCTGAATAAAAGCCAAAAAAAACTACTATGTATATTATAATAGTAAAAAAACAAAACAAAACATGATTAAATTTCAATTTATAATTACTAAAAGCATTTGTTTTTAAGTAACTTTAACTTCAAAAATGAAATTTAAATCTATTAGTAATATTTGAATATCATAAAATTATAATTAATTAAAGTTTTCTTCTTTAAGCAACTATAAAATAAAAATATTGTTATTGAAATTAAAAGCGAGAAAGTATTTGGCCAGATACCGAATATTTGGTAAAATTTTGTGCGGGATATTCTGTATCCGGTATCTGGCAAAAATCCACATCCGGTGCATCCCCAATTCAAACTATATTAAAACGATCTAAACATCTTAGAAAAAAAGCACTATCAGCGGAAGGGGGTTTATACATCTACTTTCAGAATTAAATCCTCAACACTTTTTAAAAATCTATTTAAACGATTATTTTAAATATTTGTAATAAGAATGAAGAAATCTTAGAAAAAGTGCTCGAGTAAACTAATGGCCAGAAATGACCTCTCCCGTATTTCTATGATGACAGACACAATTGAAAAGCTTCAGTATCTAGCATATCTAGGAGAGCGCTCAATAAAACATATCTTTTTTTCGTAATTGCCTTTTATTTTGAAAAATGTGAGCCAGATTACTTAAGTAAAAGCTAGAAATTCTGAGTAAATTTCGCTCAATAGTAAAATTTCACATTAGTTTATTGTCATGAAATGGGTTATGAACTTTAAAAAGGAAAATAAAAAAAATCATTAAAAAAAGCAAAGCTAGCCAACAAAAATCAATATCACCAAAGACTCATAGTGAAAAGAGATTTAAGCGAACCCCCCCCCTTTTTTTTTTGTTTTTGTGGTTGTTTTATTACCAAATGCTGAAAAATAAATGAAGTTATAATAAGAAATGTATAGCCATATACTATCACTATTACATGCAGATAATAACAAAAATAGTTGTTAAGACAAAATAATAGTTAAAAACATGTCCTATTAATAGGACACCAGACTCGATCAAGTTAAAAGTGAAATTTCGGTACTTTAACACGTTAGTCGCCGTAATGTTAAAAAAATGTGTTCCCTGAGCCTACACTATTAAGCGA
The DNA here is from genome assembly GCA_963931845.1 of Maratus michaelseni. Taxonomy (NCBI): domain Eukaryota; kingdom Metazoa; phylum Arthropoda; class Arachnida; order Araneae; family Salticidae; genus Maratus; species Maratus michaelseni. The sequence continues at coordinate 422,830,247 of OZ007586.1, forward strand.
TACGACATAAGATAAGATGCCGGTATAAGATGCTAATTTCGGAAATGTTAGTTTACAAAATGTATCTTATTTTTAAATAGTATTTATTTCATACAGTTTACTAATTTAAATGTCTGGTATGAAACATATTTATAGAACGAACTCTTTTGTGCGAAGCAAATACGATTCCCTTGTCGCAGTGCACAAATTTAGCGTGAATCATATTTGATTCATGCGGCTAATGTGTTAAAATACATGATCGTGCTAATATTTCTGAATAATATTATTTTAATGAATAATATTAATAAGCGAAAACGTTCATATCTTACACATATCTGCAGGTCGCCAAGAAGTTTTCACATACTGTAGCACATTTCGAGGCACTAGCGACAATTTTGAATAGGGATAGATTTTCACACAGCACTCTCATAAAACATTACTTCTTTTTATGGCTGACGTTTTAGGTTTATGACTTTGCAAGATCATTTATAACGAGTTGTTTTTTGATGAGATATCACACCTTTTTGCAAGATAATCCGTTTGTATATTATATTCTAATGTAATTCAGAAAATGAAAAGAAATAAAATATAAGAGGGCTTTTTTATAACTTACATTTTACTAGAAATGCATAAAAAATAATTACGTAAGAAGATAGAAATACTTATTTTAAATGAAAAAAGAATAATACTGTTCAGAAAATTCATCTAGAACATCATATTTAGAATTATAAAAACGTGGGATCTCCTTGATGGCAATTTGTAAATAATTATTTGTTACACTTGCATATAACAATAGAATGCATAAAAATTATTTGAATGTTGGAAAGTTCATCAAGATTGACCAGTGATATGGTCATATGACCCGCGATTGACCAGTATTATATTGTTTGCATTCGACTTTTCGAGAAAATAGAATTGGGTGAGTGAATTTATCAAAACAAACTTAAGTGTTTCTATCAAAAAGTGTTATTTTTATTCAATTTAACCTCGCCCACACGTATGCTATGGTCTTTCAAGTTTCATCAAACATTAACTTGAGATTAAATTTCATATGTAAAAATGTCTTATTTTGAGAAATAATAATAATTGAGAAATTTTCTCACAATTTATTAGGTAATGTATTATATTTTTGGTAGTGCAGCTTGATTGTTAGATTTCATTTTTAGGCAGCCACGCTTTTACTAATTTAGACGTAAAATCGAAAATGATTTTTTTTAAGAGAATGATTTAATCTCATCTTTTTATTAAACTATATTGTAAGACCTATTTTTCTTTATAATTCATTAATTACTTTGTGTATTCTAATCATACTTCATTTTATAAAAATATGTCTTTCATATTCTACATTTTTACTTGATCTTAGATTATGTTGGACTTCATGTTCGCTTCCTTTTCCTTTTTATAACGAATGATTGTTACATTTTCCCCCTCTCTTCACTTTTAGGTCCACAGGCACTCTTGAGCAGTCAGGGGTCAGGGTTCCCCACGAAGACACGATGATTGTCGGTAGTACCTCCGTCAATAATTATTGCGTTTTTGTGTCATTTAATTGTTATCTAAATATTGTGTCCAAAAGTCACTAAAGTATTGGATATTCAAAAGGGAGCATGCTCATAGAAGTCTGGATGGACAAGCTATCAGATTATCAGCTGACAAACTGAATTCATATACACTTTTCAAGTAACATAATCAAACATGACAAAGATTGAAATATTTTAAAGTCATTAAAGTGCTTTTTACTTAAAAAATATCCATGGACTGTAATGTATTCGATACATTTTGAGTGATTTTGTAAACAGAAACCGTAAATGCCAGAATATCGTGCGTGTATATGACTATTTTGATAAGATTTAGGATATTTAGTATTTCTTTGCTCTATAGTAAGCATAGGAATAAAATGCATTCAACTGATATAAATCAAAAACTAATTAATATTTTTACATGAAACCTTAAAGGTTTGAACAACTCATAAAAACAAATCATTGCAGCAAAACTCCATAAAATATGATGACTATATATTTCTATAGCCCCGTAAAAATATTTGTGCTGAACGTGAATTTAAAAAAGATGAAATAATTCACTTTTAAAATCACATTTACTAAAAACCTACTCGTCAGATTCCAACTTACCTTTGGTTACTTATTAACTTAGTATGTTCTCTTCTAAAGAAACAAGAAATTTGTTTCTATGACAAATAGAACACAAGTTATAAAGGTGTCAAAACCCCATTTTGTTCAGTCCGCAAAATAATAACTAGACAGTGTACTATTTAATATTTAAAAATTGTTTGGTAACAATTTGTGGAAATTCTTTTGTTTTGCTGTTCAATGAGTTGTTTCTTGTGCTTGGCCTTTGGCTGTGATATCATTGATGCCCGGATTGCGTTCGTAGTGCAAAGAAATTATTACAAAATTATTCTTTCGATAATTTTCCTTTATAATTGGATTTAATGACAGTATAAGTTAATGCAAGAGATCTCCGTTAGTCGAAATAATCAAATAATATCTATTTACCTAATTTTGACTCAGTCAGGTTTGAAGAAGAAAGAAATAAAGATAAAGTTTACTTTGTGTACTTTTCTAATTAATTCATTTAGCCTTCAGGTTGGAATGCAGCGTACTTCAAAACTTAATTGAACTCTTTATATTCTAAAGAAAAAAAAATATATGCATATATGTCAATATGTGCAAATGCGTGCAGTTTTTTAGTCAATATAAACGTACAAATGTACAATTCTAAATATAGTAAACAAAAAAAGCTATGAAAAATTTACTTACAAATTTAATAATGGAATATTTTTTAACATATTTTAATAAGCAATTCCCTAGAACAAAATCATTTTTAAAGATATTAATTGTGAAAAAAGCGATGAATTAACTATAGTAAATTACTAACTGAATGACATGTCTTTCTATTAGGTAAAGTTTGCTTACATGCGTTATCATTTTGAGAAAAAGCATGATTCTTTGATGATTCCTTAATTAAAAAACCCCAAATGCTAAGTAGAAAAAAAGAAATTCGAAAATTCTTTCACGCTAGATATTAACTGCATCCGAAATCTTTTGTGTGTCCCTCTGAATGAACGATAAATGCTATGCACATCACATTTACAACAGGTATCTTGTAGTAAACCTCAATAATGTATATCAATTTCATTATATTTGAAATAATGTAACGTAATAAAAATACTCTGTAAACAGTTTTTCTCCGTAAATCATTATGTAACCGAATACTTTTGTGTGGCGCTGTAAATGAATGAGAAATGCTTTACGTTTAATATTCTACAGAGAGCATGTTTTAGTGCACCTCACAAATTGATATCAATTTCATTATATTTTTAATGTATAACATGATTAAAATGCACCGAAAACGACTTTTCCCCATAGACCATAATCTAAGGGATTTCTCTCTGTTGAGTTTACCTGTAAACTAATTATAAATGCTACATGTACCATATTCCATAGTAAGCATCTTGTAGAGCACTCCAGCGTTGCATATCAATTTCAATATATTTGAAATAGACTAACATCACTAAAATGCACTGCAAAGGATTTTCCCCCATAGACCACAATGTAACGGCATTCTTTTGAGTGCTCTTGTACACGGAGTATAAGTGCTACATACTTCATTTTCAATACCGAACATGCCATAGTAAACCTCAATAACATATATCAACTTAATGACAATTCAAGTAAATTTACGCGAGTTAGAGCACGGACAGACAGACAGAGAGACAGACGGCAGACAGACAGACAGACGAACCGAATTCATAAACACTTTTCAACTTTGTTGGAAAGTGTTAAAAAGAAACGATGTAATGATTTCTAGAAGTAATTTGTCTACAGACAATTTTTTGTTCTTTAAAATAAACTGATTCGAATATGTGAGATCCTGTTTTTATTTCTTTGAAAATTTTTGAAAAATGTAATTTAATCAAGATTTTTTTCGGCATGTATTCAGACTAAAAATACAAAGACTGTTCGCGCATTTTTTGACGAGTTTGTTTTGGTGTAAAAAAAAATCGTCTGCATAGGGAAATTATTTTACACAGCCAAAATGTTTTTGCAAGTATAAATTCTCGTCTGACATCTGAAATTTATATTTACACGCAAAATGGAGCTTTTAAAGAACCGATGGATGGAAGGCTGTATTTCTGCACTTTCCTAAGAGAATTGATCGTATTCGGTTATTGAAAAAATTTCTGTGAAAGGCATGATTGTTCTATATCTAAAGCCACAGAAGGTAATATTGTCAATAAGACAGAGAAAAAACGCGAATGTCTGTCTTCAAGTGGAAAAATTGTTCCAAATATGTACTCAAAAACAAAAAGGAATTCTTCGAATATTGGTAAAATATTTGATGGTAAATGAAAATCCTCCGAGTCAAAGTACTGTAGCTAAATCGTTAAAATGCGCAGTGCCAACTGTTAACAAAATCATTCACAGTGATTTGTATTTTAAAAAGGCCAAAAAACATAATGTTCATCCTTTTTCTCCACGAACACGTTGCAGAATTCTATAAAAGACGCATTTATCCGGAGAAAAAGAGAAAAATGTTGTTACAATAGCTTGGGTCTATTTAAATTATTGTAATAAAAAGAGATATATTTACTATCATCAAAGAAGGAAAAAAAATCTTAAAACATGATTCAATGTATCTAAATAAAGTTTTAGCAGAGAATTTAAGATTGTTGCTAAATTTGCATATAATGGCAAATTAAAAATAAAGAAAGTGGAGAAAAATATTAAGATCACCTACACATATTTTCAGAAACATATTTTACTCTCAATCTTTAAACATGAAATACCACCTCTTTACCCCAGTGCCATCAAACTGTTGAACTGCATCAAGATAAAGCAAGCAGCCACACATAACAATTCACTGTTAATTTCTTGGAAAAAATGGAACGAGAAACGGGTATCAGGGCTGTATACACATTGCCCTTCACTGATATACTTGATAAATCTTTTGATGTATCACCCATGGATTTTTGTGCTTTTGGACTTTTAAAAAGCACGTTATCCAAACGTAGACCTAACCCTTCATAGACTTTGGAAAGCTGTTCAAGAGAAATGGGCCGAAATACCTCTTCCAAAACTACAAAAGGCGTTATTGTCATGGAAATTACGGTGTAGAAAGGTAGTTCAGAATAAGGGTTACCAAATTGAACATTTAAAACGCAAATATTTTTGTAAAATAGTTATGTAAGTACCATAAAAATTGATGCTCTACTCGTGCGCGGCAAGTAGTGGCCTTCCTCTTATCTCGTACGTTTAATGAAAAAACTAAGTTAAAAAGGCATTTTCCATCTCATACACAGAAAACGCCATTCTTGGTCGCTCTAGCCAGCTAGCATGTCACGTAATTAGAATGTGGGGGGATGGGGGTGTCAATAAAACAGTAAGAAATAGTGTCAATCCAGCGTCTGTGGCATATAAAATTGTATACAGTGCTAAAAAATGCTGAAGTTTTTTTGTAAGTTTAGATTTTTGTGTTCAGAATTAAAACTGACTTATCTATCACATTCAATTAATGAATAATAACATATAAGTGATTATAAGTAATTCATTTGAAGTAAATCTATAAAACTATATTATGTACTATTCTAAACTATTTAGCTAATAATTTTAAACTATGTTTGTTATTTTTTTTTTAATTAATTCACATAAAACTTTGTGTTTTATGAGTGTTTTATGTGTGTTCACATAAAACCTTTGTTTTTGAAAATAAATGACGGGGGAGAGGAGGGAGGGTAAATATTTTTTACTGGCGACCAGAATTTTTCGCTGTGTGCCAGATTTTAGGAAATTTGCAAAGCCATCATAAGTATTGCTTTTCTCATCTCGATAAATATTAAAGGACATTTATACAAGTTATCTCAGATATTAAAACATACATAAATCTTGCTGGCCAACTAAATTGGAATTTTTTTCACGTGAGCGCCGTTTGAAGAAATTCTGGAACTGCTCTCGATTTTAGTTCCTCAGTATTTTATAATTAAGGGAACCAAATTGTATAACGGTTTTATAACGGGACCTTTTAAACCTTAAAATTTACAGTTTTGTAAGATTTTATATTTTCTTTTCGTCAAACGAATTTATCACCTTCTTAAAATGCAATGAATGTTTTAAATCAAAAACTGTGGGAACTGCATGAACTACAGTGCCGAAATTTGAGGACGTCCTCCAATTTCGAGGACGTTTAGTGACCTTAATTTATACAAGACTCCGGAATTCAAAGACGGAAATTTTTATTTTTGAGCGTTATTTAATAATACCCTTAGGGCAATACTCCTCAGCCTAGATTAACCGGCAGTTTATCTATTTTCTTTTATGCGCTAGCGAAATTAATTAATTAATAATAATGAAAGTACTATTAATAATCCATGGAACAAATTTCACTAGGATTCCCTAGGAATATATTTTATTTCAAAAGTTACACACAAACACGCAACAAAAAGACAAAGAAGTGAGTGATACTGCTTTATCGCCTTCCCATTTCCCATGAAAACTTTTTATTTAAATTATTTAACAACGAATTTTTAATTTAAAATAAATATATTAATATTTATTAAAAAATTAGCTTCAAATATCTTTGTGAATATGTGCATAAACCTAAGCTTATACCTTCTACATATTTTAAATAACCATAATCTTTCTTCTGAAATTAGAATTTTTATTTTTGAATATCTGAAGTTAAAATTTTTCATATGTAGTAAGAGTGTTCTTAATCTCTTATGGTTTAAATTTCATTTCTAGAAATACACACTTCAAAACTTTTTTTTTTCCGGTGAAAATTCTCAAAAGCTCTTTAGCGACAATTTCTCTCATGTATATTTTATAGCACAGGGAATTAAGCTTTAATGATCTCTGTTCATTCATCTATGCAATACCAGAAATAGTCTTTTTCAAACGGTGAATACTTCATTTTACAAAAAATACGCTTTTTTATAATTTAAAGAAAAATATCTATCTGGCTGCCAAAGAAAAAAAGGTTTATAAGTGCGAAAGGCGTATAAATGTACTTGGTGAATCTGGGAAAAGATTTACCTCAAGTTTTTAAAAAATTATTTATGAAAGTTACTTAGTAATATTATTTACACAAATGTCACCAATGCTCTTTTATTTGTGGTATTATGATTTCATAAAAGAGTGAGATGTTAAGTGGGTATCCAATAATAATTTTATTTGTGAAAATATCTGAATAATGTTTTTTACATAAATGTTACCAATGCTCTTCTTTCTCTTGTTATTATGATTTAATAATAAAAGAGTGGCATGTAAGAGGGTATCCGATATTAATTTTATTTGTGAAAGTAACTGAACAAAGTCATCGACATGGTCTTTTTTTCTTGTTAACACTTTGAAATATAGTTGAAAAGTGTTTATGACTTATATTGGACTGTCCGTCTGTCCATGCTCTAACTCTCATAGATGCGCTCATATTGCACTTAAATTTTTATATGTTATTTCAGTTTACAATAGCACAATCGCTATTGCAAATGAAGTGTGTAGCATTTATATTTTGTTTACAGGACAGTTAACCCATTCAAGGACGGTGGTTCATTTTTGGACCACCTAATTTTAATCTCTTAATGCCACATTGGCACCAGAATTTTGGAATGAAAATTTTCCTTTTATTAAGTACGTGAAGAAAAGCTTTTACTTATTTTCAAATAAATTTGTTTGTAAAATCCGGTGTCAGTTAATCATTTCCCCATTTTACGAATAGAAGTAGTTTGCCCCTGAAAGAGTTAAATAATTACGGTCAACTGGAAAAAACGTTAAAGCGCATTTTGATGATGTTACATCATTTCTAGCATATGCGATGCATAATCGATTTCTAGCATAATCGATGTACATTTATGAAGTGCACTAAAACATGTTTTATGTAGACTCTGGGATGCAAAGCTTCTATTATTCATTTTCAGGGTCACACAAAAGAATTCTGTTATATAATGGTCTACCAGGGAAAATCGTTTGCAGTATATTTTAATGTTGTTACACTATTTCAAACATAATGAAAATTATAGGCATTACTTCACTATAAGTTTATTACTGAAAAGTATGGTGTGCATTGTATTTATCATTCATTTACAGGCACACAAAAAAGTATTCGGTTACGGTGTAGAGGCGATGCGGGTAAGCATACCTGTAACATGAACTTAGCCCTACAATGTCGTCGACAGCTTAATATTGTTGCGTGTGAAAGTATGTAGACGAATAGCTAGACCAATGGAGGTTAACCAATTCTTTATTAACCTATCAACATAAGTTAAGAAATTTATAAAATAAAATTAACGTTCTCTTTGCACTGCATGAGGCTATAATGTGCTGCTTGCATAGAAAGCTTTGTCATGCTCTCCTGACCTCCTCCTACTCACGTCCGGGTCACCAGATCTGTGGTGGCGATGGTGGGTAAGTATACCTGTAACATGAACTTATCCCTACAATGTCGACGACAGCGTAATATCGTTGCGTGTGAAAGTATGTAGACGAATAGCTAGACCAATGGAGGTTAACCAATTCTTTATTAACATAACAAACATAAGTTAAGAAATTTATAAAATAAAATTAACGTGCTTTTTGCACTGCATGAGGCTATAATGTGCTGCTTGCATAGAAAGCTTTGTCATGCTCTCCTGACCTCCTCACATCATTCTTGTCAATAAATCCAGTTTAAATACAAGAGCATTCGACTGTTGTCATTGTGAAAAGAATCAATGAATCCAGTCCTGTGAGAGAGATCTTGCATCTTATCAACCCGTCTGATTCTGTCATCAGAAAATTCGCATCGGAAATCAGAACCGTCGAAGTGGGTGTCGAGAAGTAGAGTACTTCCATATCTCAGTACCAGTAGGTCTCGCTGGTGAACTTTGTCCACTGTCGAAACAGCTAGAGTGACGGCATGAATGCGTTGCTCGAATCTAGGGTAGTTAGACTCTAGAGTTTGTCCACAGCAGCAACAGCTAGATGACACTGCACGGATGAGTCGCCACAACGGTACTGCCTCTGAGCTATAATTGCTGGAAGTGCGTTTTCAACTTTTGTTTGCGTTTTTAAGTTTAACTAAATTTTTGCATAGTACGTGGTGTGCATAAATTATCTTGATCATATAAAGGGCTACACAAAGGAATTCGTAAGTATTACTGACTACGGGGCCTGAGAGCTAATGTGCCCGCAGGTTCTACGTATGTATGTACGTAACGCGATAACTCTTCATAGAAATATCCGATTTGCTTCAAATTTTGTATATAGGTTCATTGTGATAAGGCGCTTCCCTGATTAGATTTGGAGGTTCATTAGTTAAGTATTTGTTAGTTAAGTATAAATGGGGAAACGGGGGGCTAACCCCCCCTTAATTTAGATAAATGGGTTTTTCATGCAGAATTATCCTATTTGCTTCATATTTTGTATATAAGTTCATTGTGATAAGGCGCTTCCCTAATTAGTTATGGGGGTTCATTAGTTAAGTATAAAGGAGGAAACCGGGGCTAATCCCCTCTTAATTTAGATAAATGGGTTTTTCATGCATAAATATCCGATTTGCTTCAAATTTTGTAAATGGGTTCATTGTGATAAGGCGCTTCCCTAATTAGTTTTGGGGGTTCATTGGTTAAATAGATAGCATGTGAGCTCCATGCCATCAGTTTAACTGGGCACTTTTCTTTTTATTAATTGTGTTATGCATTTTCCTGATGAACTATATTTAGCATACTAATAGAAGTTTGTGGAATATAAATAAACTAGCAAGCTACGCCCGCTACGCTGGTCAATTTCTTATAACGAACTTTTAATCCAACAAAATATTGACATTTCATAATTCACTTTTATATTTTAACAGAATAATAAGGCTACTATAATTTGTGACTCGTGCCATAGCCAATATACACGCCAGGACACGTTGCCCTTATCATTATCTTTTTACGCATGAAGGTTTCACTATGGTACTCCATTGTGAAATTTGGTAATTTTTCAAATTCAATATTTGAAAAATGGCATAATCATTAGATTTGAAATTTATATCAAGAAAAATACAATTTTTTACCTTTCAAACGCAGTTTGCCTAACAATTTTCAGACAAATACTTTTCGAGCTACTATTTTTTTTCAGTAACTTCAAATGTATCATTTTCCGAGATTAATCTGTGGCAACAATTAGCGAAAAACCCAGTCGTCAGCAACGCATAGTTTTTTATTAAAGAGGCTGTTGGAGCAGGGATTGTCACCACCAATTTGCCACCATCACTTTTGAAATCGGTTCGGTAGTTCTAGAGATTCCATAGAAATTGTAATTTAGAATGTTTTTAGAACGCTTTTCGCTCATTTCACCCTTTTAAATTTCGAATTTTTTTATTTTGTTTTTAGAGAGCATTTACATCTTATAAGTAACTACAATGCCAAATTTCAAATTTCTAGCTCCTTCAGTATAAACAAAATCGCAATTTTAGAACGTTTCTCGCTCCTGCACCCCCCTAGGGATAGTGACACCGACTTAAAATATAGCCTGTGTTGGAGCAGGGGTTGTCACCATCCATTTGCCGCCATCACTTTTGAAATCGGTTCGGTAGTTCCAGAGATTCCATAGAAATTGTAATTTAGAATGTTTTTAGAACGCTTTTCGCTCATTTCACCCTTTTAAATTAAATTTTTTTTTATTTTGTTCTTAGAGAGAATTTACATGTTATAAGTAACTACAACGCCAAATTTCAAATTTCTAGCTCCTTCAGTATAAAAAAGATCTCAATTTTAGAACGTTTTTCGCTACTGCACCCCCCTGGGGGTAGTGACACCGACATAAAATATAGCCTATGTTGGAGCAGGGGTTGTCACCATCAATTTGCCACCATCACTTTTGAAATCGGTTCGGTAGTTCCAGAGATTACCCCCTACAAACAAACAAACAAACAAACAAACAATCTTTACTCCTTTATAATATTAAGTATAGATTACAATCATATGCATGGCTACGCAAAGAACAAGGAATATTGCCGTTTATAGTTGGTAATTGCTCGAGGTGCGTTTTAAGTTGAGTTAGGCGTTTTTCACCTGAATTAAATTTTAGCTTAATATGTGGTGCGTATAGAAACCTTTAAATAATATACAAGGCTGTACAAAATTTCCATCTATTGGCGAAAATTGTTAAAAGTGCCTTTTCTAACTGAACTAAATTTTAGCATGCTATGCATTATATATGCAAATCTATAGATCATATACAGGGCTGCAGAAAATAATTGAACTACTATTTTGACTATGGAAGGATATTGCTAAAACGAGATTTTCAAATGTGTTATATGTTTTCTAATTTTCTTGCTTACATACCTGCTTTCACCATATTTAACTGTAAAGTTTCTTGAAATTTTTCTATAGATGTTTTGAAAAGTGTTTCATAGTCTCTGCTTGACGCATGATTTTTCGTTCTTTTTATTATGATTTCATAAAAATGTGAAATGTTAAGTGGATATCTAATAATAATTTTATCTATGACAGTAACTGGATAATATTATTTACACAAATGTCACCAATGGTCTTTTTTCATGTTATTATCTCTAACTATATAATAAAGAAGGAAGTTTGTGTGTCTCTCTCTGTGTGTGTGTGTTTGTCTGTGTCTGTGTGTGTGTGTGTGTGTCTGTCTGTCTGTCTGTGTGTGTGTGTGTGGACTGTGTTCTGAAGAGACCGCTGCAAGCTACAAAATTTGGGGGGAGGTAAATTCTATGTATGTAGTTTTGAAACTTGAAACCCGATTTTATAATTTTGAATTAGATTATTTTATTTAATTTTTTATTCGATTTTCCGCGTTTTTTCACATTTCGCTGCGATTTTTCCATATTAGTAACAGGAATCGGGTTCCAATCTTTTAACCCAATATAGTAAATTTTGTTCTCTTTTCAATAAAATTTATTCGGAATTTGTACGGAGATTTTTGAATTTTTGGCTATTTTTTTTCCTTTGCCACTAAGAAATTTCCCCCAGAGTGATTGATTGTTTTGTTGGTTGCCTTAATTTTGGCCTTCGTTATGTACAAAATCGTCATTTTTTTCTTTTTAGCTTGGAGAGGGTTGATAATTCTTTAAAGATAAAAAATAAGGAATTTTAAAAAGGAAAGGCGGGTTATTAATTATCCCGATTTGGATTTTCTGATTAGATTTTTTTTAATTTCCTTTTTTATGCATTTATTAACGTTTTTTGTTTCAAATGACGTCACAAATCATCCAATGGAAGTCAAACAGCGTTGGAGGGCAGTTATGATTGGCAGCTGCGAGGATTGCAAGCATGACTGGAAGTCAACTGGGCACTTGTGATTATCGGATGAAAAGGTCATCAGCTGATTGCAACTTCCGTATAGTAAATTTTATCCTCTTTTCAATAACAATAATTCTGGATTTGAACAGCGATTTGTGAATTTTTCGCGATTTGTTTTATGCGATTTTGATAGGTTTTTCATGTATGTGATGTCATTTATGTATTTGATTTCAGAAATTAGCAACGATAACTTACTAAATTTGTATGTCAAAAAGAAAAAAAAGCGTCATTTTTTTTGTTTCAAAAGTTAACGATGATTCTTAATGTTAAAGGTCATTGGTTTAATTTGAAGTGGGAATGGGAGAGTCCGGTCGTAATTTAAATATTGCGTTAATGCTCTGATCGGATCTTCCTCCTTCCACCCTGCCTCCCAAATCATAACTTTTTTAATATTGGTCCAATTCAGACCTTTTCTAACATTCTTCTCAGATCTCCCAGGTACTAAATAAACTTCGGTATAATTTTTCAGCCCTTGGTTACCACTATTTCTGAACATTAATCACCAGGAGGGTGGTTTCTCGGGTTCTATGGGACGAGAAATGTTTCATTGAACTTAACACGAACTAATTAAGATACAGATTTGGCGGCCCTGGCGGTAGAAAATGGAATTAAAATATTTTACAGCGCGAGCACAACACGTCTGCTATATGGTGTCGCAGGCAGCGGGAACACGTGCGAAGCTTCGTTCGACAAAAAGTTTGTTCAGAACAGAGTGCGCCCCTTGTCGGAAGAAAGTGGAACTAAAAGATTTTGCATTTAAAATTGGTCTGATTCAAACGAAATATTTTCTAACATTAGTAACTAACTTCCAACTGAAAAAGCGCGGGAGCGACATTCTAGGCTTGATCCGGAAAAAAACTGATTTTTTTCGAACAAATAAGAAATAAAAGAAAATACGTAGGTTTTACTGGGTCTTGGCAGAATGTCAAGATAAAATATTACATTGAAACTGAGATTAGCTTTTATATTTTGAGAAAATAATACTTTTTTTGTCAGAAAACATAGGGAAATAAAAATAAAAATATACAAGTTGTTTTTCGAGAGAATTAAAATATTTAGTTGGGAAAGTGATATCTTAAAAGAATAAAATTTTAGGATGCATTATTTTCATGGAGTAAAAAGCGTGTAATTTTAACAGAACAGCATCTAGCGCCATTTTTTCAAGAGAATGAATTTAGAATAAAGAATTTTTAGCTATGCGGGATTTTGACAATTTAAATGCTAGAACGAGAAAATAATTTAGAATAATGGGAAATAAACAGAATTATAGAATTGATGAGGCCAACGGCGACAAAATTAAAATTTGTTTCATACATACATACAAAACCGGCGAGCACATAAGCTCTCAGGCTTTGATAGCCTGTGAGCTAAAAAGTTCAGCGTTTGTTTCCAGCTAATATTCCATAACGAAATTAAAACTCCATGAAGCAATAAATAAAATAGTATTAATAAAACAAAAATTAACAGACAAGTAATCGAAAGAAGCGCCTAAAACCGCTGAAATTATCAGAATAATAATTTAAAAAAAACTGTTGCAGATAACGAAATTTTTAGCGATTTCTACGGTTATCAACTTCTGGCACAAGGCCAATATGAAATTACCACTTTTAATAAATTTCAATATTTTATTGAAATATATAATTGACATATTTCACATAAAAATTCTCGTTGGTGTTGTTAAGGGGCAATCTAAAAAAAATATTAAATGTAAAAAAATCTATTAATGTTTTCAATAAAAAAAGGGTTTTACCTATATGCTCTATCCCGGGAAGCCCGGGTTGGATGCCTTAGATTATATAAAAAAGAATTTTCGATGTTAAGGCTGTTGGTCAGTCAACTCCCCAATTCACCTATGGGCTCAGAATGCATTCGTATATTTAAAATATCGCCTCAGGAAATAATTATTTTTAATTTATTTTTTCTGTGTTCTCTTCTTAAAGGATGTCCTTTTTTCTCTTAGTTGTCAAAATATTTCTAAAATATATACTTAATTTCATTTGAAGTGTCAAAATCTTACTCGTAGCTCCTCAATATTTAACATACAGGGTGTTTTTTTTTTAAACTGACGCTATTCAGAGCCGCCTGTAGCTCGTTCTAATAACTGGATTGATACAAAATTTTGTGAGTGGACTAAGAAAACCATGGGAAAAAAGATTCCAACAAAAAAAAATTTGTAACAGAGGATCCCCAACTGGTAATGTTGTGTGTTGCGTGGCAAATTTTGGCTCTGGTTACAAAGTCTTGTAAAAGCGGTAATTATATATTCAGCGTTATTCAATGACATATAATCTTCTTTCTATTGTTAAGGCTATAATCCTACGTAGTTATTTTCTTGAATTAACATTTTTATTGACTTTATTGAACTTTGAAATTTTTCTTGTGCTAGCGCTCAGTCGAGCAATGGCAAAGGTATTTAAGTAACATTTTTATATGCATTTAACTTAATTAATTGGCTTAATCTTTAGTAATTAACTTACTTACCCTGTAATTGTTCTTTCTGTTGCTTTTGGTTCAGTTATTTTGTGTATTTTTGGAGTTATTAGCAATTTTTTGTGTTTTGGTGGGCGGTTCCCGGTTTTTGTTTTGATAGCCATCTTGTTTTATAGAGCGGAGCTGAGTTGTGGAGCTGCTGTTGTGGCCTAGCTTTTATTATTGGGTTTTAGGGTGCCTTTATTTTGGAGATTTTGTCCCTTTCAGTTGTAGCAGTTTGGTTTTGTTGCACTGCTGTTGCCTTGGCTACAGAATTGGCTTGGATGCATGGTTTTGAGGAGTGTTTTGTTTATCTTTACTGTGTCAGGGTTGCCATAGTAATTTGTGTTTGTCTTTTGGGTGTATTGTAGTTTCTGGGGGTACTCCATGTCTGGTGTTTTTTTTTTTTTTTTTTTTTTTTTTTTTTCTCTTGGACGTAGCATGAGTTGAGTTACTGTGGTCTGTTCAGTCGCCATTTTATTGGATCATTTTGTGCCGCTTTATTGGATCATTTTGTGCCGCTTTATTGGATCATTTTGTGCCGCTTTATTGGATCATATTATGCCGCTTTGTTGAATCATTTTGTGCCGCTTTATTGGATCATTTTGTGCCGCTATATTGGATCATTTTGTGCCGCTTTATTGGGTCATTTTGTGCCGCTTTATTGGATCATTTTGTGCCGCTTTATTGGTTCATTGCTGGTTTTGGTTTGTATTTCTGTTTTTGGTGTTTTGTTCTTCGGGTTTACTATTATGTCTACCACGGAGGAGAAATTTGATGAACTTATTGAGAAAGCTGATGAATTGGACTTCATGGAGGCGATGCAGAGTTTGTGTGCCCAGGTGTATGAGGCGTGGGAAGGTATGAGAGTGAGGCAGAACAAGGTGTCCGCGACTATGGTGGCAGCGACAAAGAAAACTCTGGGCTACCTGACCATGAGATCAATCAAAGTTTACAGAGAAAATACAGTTTATGACACTAAAATCAAAGCAATGGAGAGGAATAACATGAACATGGAGGAGCTGGCTGCAAAAATCACGCGATCTTCGTCTAGTGTAGAGGAGGTTTCGGCTAAGAGGGTGGAACCCCGTAGACAGAGACAGGATGAATTTTCTGTGATTGTTTCGACTAAAGATAAGGAAATAGACGTTACCACAGTGAAGAATGAGATAAAAAGAGTATGTAAAGCGGATCCTGACCTGGGAAAGCCCAGTGACATTCTGATAACAAAGGTGGGACAGGTTGTTTTAAAAATGAGTAATAAAAGAGACACGGACGCTGCTCGGACTCTATTGTAGGGAGATGAAGACTTGAAGGATAAAATACTGATAAATATACCAAGTAGAAGAAGGGAAAGGATCTTGGTTCTTAGTGTGGACGCTGGGGTAGAGGAGGAGGAGATGACAAGTTCTCTGAAGAGAGTTTTGGATGAGATGAAGACTGGTGATGTGGCTATGGATAAAATTCGGGCAAAACTGATTGATCCAGGTCTTTCTGCTGCTACAAAGGAGGCTTTGAAGGAATTGGTGGCGGAGCATTCACATGACTTTGAGATAATTCGCAAGATAAAAACGCGTAATGGTCGAGTTAATTGGCTCATTGATGTAGATAGGAGGGGCAGGGATTACTTAATTAGTCGAAAGAGAATTTGTATTGATTATGAGCGTTATAAGGTGGTTGAACTTATAAATATAATTCGTTGCTTCAAATGCCAATCATATGGTCATATTGCTAGTAAATGTGGAGGAGGGTTGAGATGTGCTAAGTGCTCGGATTCGCATCCGACTGTGGATTGTAAATCTAATGACATTGTGTGTGCAAATTGTTATTTTGAAGGGGGTTCGGATGAGGTGAACCACAGAGCAGATAGCTATGATTGTCCGGCTTACCAAGCTTATCGAACCAAGTTGTTAACTTCAAAACGTTTATAAGGGCAGCCCTTTGGTGCGTTCGGCTATTTCTGGGATTAGAGTGCTACAAATTAACTTGAATCACTGCAAACTTGCTAATGAAGAACTGGATAGGTATTTAAAAAACTTTTCTTTTGACGTAGTTCTGTGTCAAGACCCGTATGTGGTTTCAGGTCAAATTGCTGGTATTCCTCCGAATTGGAGATCCTTTATCTCTCTCAGACTAACCTCTGCTATTTTAATTATTAATGGTGATTATATTGTCATTGAATCTCTCAAGTTAGATAATGCTGTGTTTGTTAATGTCAATGTCGAGAACAAAGTTATTACTTTGGGTTCACAATACTCTAGGCCGGCTTCGTCGGATGCTTTGGACACTGATTTGGCTTCATGGTCTGACAAATATATAGACTGCTCAAATGTACTAATCGGAGGCGATTTCAATGTGCATATGAGGACTTTAGGCTACAGCCGGGATGATGAAAGAGCAGAAGTCCTGTTGGAGAATCTTTCTTTAAAGAACATGGTATTGGTGAACGATACTGAAGCTCCACCTACATACGCTCAAGATGACCGCCAGGGCAGGCCGGACCTCACTTTGGCCGGAGAGAATATATGTAACTATATCGATACCTGGGAGGTAGATACTGAGTATAACTCGTTTAGTGATCATCGTTATATTCGATATAGGTTGAACTTGAACCCTATCGTAAGACTTATGAAAAGATACAAGACGAAATTTTGTTCTTTCAAGAAGTTCAATAATCTTTTTCGTCAGAAGATGCATGAACTATTGGAAACTTTGATTCCTATTAAAAGTGCTGTTCATATGGATGTCTGGATGAACAATTTACAAATATTTCTCCAGGATTTAATGAATCGATGTTTTAGATATAAAAAGCTAGGATATAAACCTAAACATTCTTGGTTTACAGAAGATTTAAGAAGGCAGCGTAATAAACTCAGTGCCCTTTACAAAAGGTATCGTAGGAATCTAGACGATATTCAGTATAAGGATGCATATTTAAAAGAAAGGAACATCTATAAGAAAAATGTTAAAAAAGCTAAACGTTCGGCATGGATGAATTTTTGTGAAAAAACTAGTGATGCTTATGGTACCTTATTCAAGTATATCGCAGGGAAGAATATTAAACATACGGACATGATCTTCACTACACTAGAAAATAACACAGTCTTTGACTCATACGATGATGTGGCTATGCTGCTTATGCAGGAACATTTTGGTATAGATAATATTCCACAAAACATATTTGAATATACTCCAAATGCAGAAATATTTATAGATCATGGTTTTAAACCTGTTTCACATCGTGAATTGAAATATGCATTGAAAAGTCAGGCAAATAACAAAGCACCTGGCTATGACCTTATGGACCCTCTGGTGGTAAAAAATCTATGCACAACGTTTCCCGCTTTTGTTTTGGGTGTGTTTAATAAGTGTTTAAAATTGGGATTTTTTCCTAGTTGCTGGAAAAAAGGAATAGTTATTTTCTTTCGGAAAAGAAACAAGATTTCATCAAACCCAAGAGCCTACCGCCCAATTACGCTTCTCCCGATTTTGGGAAAAATTTTAGAAAGAGTGATGAAGGTTAGAATTATGTCGAGACTGGAAGGTATTCGATATTTGGATATAGCACAACATGGCTTTCGAGAGGGTAGGTCAACGGTTTCTGCCATTCTGGATTTAAAAAAGAAAGTTAATGAGATTCTTGGTCATGCGAAATATTGTGCTGTAGCATCCATTGACATAAAGGGTGCATTTGATGCGTTACATTGGCATATCTTAGTACGTATAATTGACGATTTGCCTCTTCCATTGTACATGAGATCGGCTTTAAAGAGTTACATAAGTAATAGACTTATAGGTTTTAGTTTTGCATTTGGTACTGAATGGTTTGTGTTATTCCAGGGATGCCCCCAGGGGTCGTGCCTGGGCCCTCTTTTATGGCTTGTGGTGACAGATCGTCTGTTGAAGTTATATCGACAACATTCGGATCAAGTCATCTCCTACGCAGACGACTTCGTTTTGTTTGCCGAGGGCGACAGCCGCCAACAGTTAGAGGCTAATATGAATGGTCACTTAAATCATTATGCAGAAATCTGTGAGTACCTGGGTTTGAAGATAAGTATTACAAAATCTGTGGCAATGCTGTTCGGAAAAAATACGTTAGAAAGAAGAAGACCTATTTTTAAAATTAATGGAGAGAGTGTAGTGGTGAGGAATAACTTGCAATACTTGGGCCTTACACTTGATAGTATGTTTAATTGGTTTACTCATCTGGATAATATTAGAGAGAAAATTAAGGATTTTGCTTTAAATATTCGAAAAACGGGAATTAGAGATAATGGTGTTCATGTAATGTATCGCAAGATCTGGTATAGTTCTGTGATAGAGAGGCAAATTATGTATGGATATCAAGCATGGTTTGGAGATTTGAAGACTTTGGCTTTACAGCGACTTAGCTCTTGCCAGAGGATTGGTTTACTTTCAGTGATTAAGACATATAGATCGACTTCAACGGATGCCTTATGTACTCTTGCAGGTGTTCCTCCTTTGAAGATAGAATATCAAGCTTACTACGATAAATTTCTCTTTTTCAGTGGAGATGGGTCAATCATTATCAATAATATAGAGTTTCACGCAGATGAATTCTCGATAAATAAGAGAACATATGAATTTCCAGTAATAGGTCGTGATAATTTAAAATTAATTGAACCAGTTACAGAGGTGGTTCCAGACTCGGACTTGCCGGTAGTTTATTCAGATGGATCTCGTATGCCCTTGGGAGTGGCAGCAGCCTTCACAGTTTATTGGAAGGGCTCATTTATATATGACTATAGGATCAAACTAAATGATTTGAATTCAATATATCAGGCAGAGTTATCTGCTATTTATCATGCGGTACTGTGGTTGGTTCATTCTGAGTTTAAAAGTGTCATATTATATACTGATAGCTTTTCGTCGGTCTCAGCTCTTGATAATCTGTTTCCCACTAATGAAGTATTGTTTTTAATTTACAAGCTGCTTATGGAACATCCTGAAAAAGTATTATATCTCGGATGGATCAAAGCACATATTGGCTTTGAAGGTAACGAGCGAGCAGACTTTTTAGCGAAATCAGTCATATTGGAGGGTATGTATGATATTGATTATCGGGTTACGCTTCCACCCTCACTGGTAACAATGTATTTCAAAAAGAAGGTGTTGCAGGCCTGGCAGGAGTACTGGTCTGCCTCTGACAAGGGTAGACAGACTTACGAAATTTTGAAGAAAGTTGAGAGGAAGTTTGTCTGCGCGAAACAACTTCTTGCACATTACTTATCCGGCCATGGGAGTTTTCCGTATTTTTTGTGTAAAATAGGTAAAAGACAATCAGATAGATGTGATTGTGGCTCTCGGGGCACAGTTGTGCATTACATTTTTGGTAGGTGCTTTTTAATGAAACATCACTTTAGTTTTGTGAGAAAATATACGCTACGTGAAAACTTGCAAAGAATTCTTCTGGACCCTGCGAACTATTCAAAGCTTGCGGAAAACTATAATATTTTGAATGAATTGTTTTCTATCATAAGATATAGGTTTTGAAAAAAAAAATGGTGCTGAAGTCAAATGCGTCTGTAACTTTGTTTGAAGAATACAATGGATAATTGTTTATTTGGCTATGCCATTAATCTGGTGGTGAAGCTTAATTTCTCTGCAATTTTGCCTATAAACCTTTAAAGTCATTTATTTGACGGTATTTTGAAAATTTCAAGTAGTGGACTATTATTAAAACTGGCATAGTTTGGATATAAAAGTGACTTGGTGGACATTACCAACTGAATTTGCTGAGTGTTTGTAATCGACAATGTACAAAGTATGTCCCTGAACCTTGTGAATTGTGTTCCATTGTTTATGAACCTTAATTTTACTAGTTATTAGTGTCGACGATGTAACTAAATAAGTCGTTAAATGCTGTTATACTTCATTTTAGTTTATATATTTAAGTTAGTCTTTACGTAGGTTTAGTTCTTATACGACTATGAATTATCATAGTTAGTCATATTTCAGTCTGGTAGACCTGTTGCAGCTTCTTTGTTTTGTTTTGAAGCTTGTTTATTAGTTAGTTAATTTGATTTTAGTAGTTTTTATTTTATTTTGTAGGGGTCTACTGTCATTGTATCAAGTTTGTGCCTTTTCGTTGAAAAGGATTTTGTTTTCCGATTTTTGTTAATTGTCGCCCGTTGTTTAGGGCTTGTTTGGTGGGCTGTGGGGCGCTGACTGTCTGCTGGGGATTTTCCCGCCGGAGCATATTTGCCATAAACCTAACGGTTTGGCGCTCCGGCTGGGTGATTAGGCCCATAGAAACAGAGTTCGGAAAGCGCCCCTAGTGGTGAAATGCGGAATTAAAATCGATAATCTCTAGTAAACTCTATCGGTGTCGAGTCGAATGAGCTATACCCCGTCGTGATCCGTCCCATAGAAACAGAGATAGGAAGCGAACCCTGGTGGTGAAACTCGGAAATAAAATCTCGGAAATAAAGATACACACAGACACACAGACGTATACGAACATTAATAATAAGGACTAGCTGGCTTCGCCCGCCAGCGGGCCCCTAATTGTAAAACCCCTAATTTACATCGGTGAGCCATACACCGTCGTGATCCGGACCATAAAAACATAGATAAGAAAACGCCCCCTGGTGGTGAACAACGAACTAAAACCGATAAGGTCTAGTATCCTCTGTCGATGTCGAGTCGATTGAGCCAAACCGCGTCGTGATGTGACCCATAGAACCCGAGTTGGCTGAAAAATCCTTTAATTACACCTTCCACCATCAGGGGGGGCAATGTGTTCGATACGAACATGACCGAAATCTGTAAAGCTATCCATGTCCAGTCGAAAGAGCCAAACCCCGTCGTAATCGGACCCGTAGAACCCGATTTCCGGAAGCGCCCCCCGGGTGGTGAAATTTGGAACTAAAATATGTAAGCGCTATCGATATCGAGTCGAATGAGCCAAACCGCGTCGCGATGGGACCCATACGACAGGAGATATTTTGAAAAGAAATTGATAATTCCTTATTTTTGTTTTCTTATACAAAAATCGGGATTTTGCTAAAATCAAAACTTATGGTCCGAAATCGAAATTTTTTTACCTGGTCGGCACTCTAATAGAAAAAACTAATTACGCGTAATGCCGTTTAGACATCTTAGCTGAAAATCTGGGGATAGTGTTGCCTTTATGTCTGGCATTAAAAATACTTGTTTAAAAGACTGTAGGAAAGCGATGGAATTAATTAAAAATTAAAAATCGTTTCTCGTAAACTAATCATCCTGGCTTAAAAAAACATATTCTTGATCCTCACGCAAAAAAACTCTAGGATGCATGATTTTCAAATCGGTAAAAGCAATATTTAAAAATTTTTTATACCCGGCTCAAAATAAAGAGTAGGTTTTCCGTTTGAAATATTTCCTTGTCTGAAAATATCCGGTCACGTGTCGTTTTTCTTCATAGGTTACAAATGATTAGAAATAAATTGCTTCATTAACCGGTTTTTAATTGATATCTTCCGATTTTACTGGTCGAATTGTACGATCTTTTTTTTTGTTGAAATCAGGATTTTTGAAGTGAAAACTTCTTTAGGCGCGTTGGGCATTTTTTGAGATGGGATAAAACTATTGAATTCGCGACCCTGTTACCGACACCACTGTATATGTTGCCAATTCATACAATGAAGCGAAAGTATCAAAAGGAAATAGTTCACGTGCAGAAAGCGAAATGATTGGTATTAGGAATAAAAATAATTCAGAAAATAATTTCAAGATAAATTTAGCACGCGCGGTGAAAACAGATAAAAGTGACTCAACTCGCGAGACCAAATCAAAAGATGAAAATGAAATAACAAAACACGGAAAATATTATAATTTAACAAGCACGAGAAAAATAGACGGAAGTAATATAAAAAATGAAAATAATGAAATATTTCACGAAAGTTTTAAGAAACGTGGTTACCGATACGGAAATGAAGTGAAATCATTTTATAGAAAAGAAAATTTGTTGATAGAAATTATAGATACCGCAAACAATACGCGCAGTAAGAAGATAGAAAAAAGCATAATGTTCACGAATACAGTAAACAAGACAGGCAGTCATTTTTGGCAAGTCATTTTTGGAGTGATAGGAGGCGGGAACCCTATTTTGCAGATAAATGTTATTACATAAGATATGAAACTAAATCTCATGGAAGAAATGGTGATTGTATTGAGAGTTGTTTAAATTGTAGATGAAAATTCATAAGTTTCATTGGTATTCATTTCAAAGAATACCAATTAATTAAATTTTATATTTCATTTATTTGTAAATTTACGTTTTTAGCAATAGATTGCAATTTTTGTATGTAAAATAATATGCATTATTTTTCATGTACAATAGCGCATTAAATGAAAATTGTAATATAATTTTTGTAGTAGTAGTTTATAATAATGAATAAAAAAAACCACTTCATTTAAAAGTATTTCCTGCGCAATAAAACGTTTCCTGGCGATTCAAAAAATACACACGTAATTGTTCAAGTTTTCACTTCTGTCGGCACTCCCGGAGTGCCACTGTTTTTTTTTTTACGTGTGATGGCCGATTTGGTGGTCCAGAGATTAATTCCTTCATTGTTTTTCGAAAACGGACTTGAGCATTACATGAAAGCTGTCACGTGAATTTGCTCTTACTTCCTTCCAAACATCTGTCTCTCTAGGCAGTCTAAGGTCTCCACATGCCGCGCCGAAAGAATTAAAAAAATATTTTTTATCGATCGATTTTTAAAGGATTTTTTCTGTTCTAATTGTCGTACGGAAATGATTTTTCGAATTTATGAGACGGGAAGGTGTCCCGCTTCCGTCCGTACAACTTCCGAATTTCTGGCCCCCCGACTTCCGGAGATACGGGTCGGTTTAAAAACCCGTACTGCGGTTTGGGGCTTAATTTGCTCCGCGGCACCGCTGCCTTCGCCGATCCGAGAGACTGGCAGCCCTTTTGGAGACGAAATTTTTGCGGTTTTCAATTCTTTTTAAAGTTCGGTTTCGGTCAGTAATTAAAACAGTGTTATTAGTTAAGAACTCTCCGGGTCCGGGTCGGACTCCCGACCCGGCCAAACTTGAGCTCCGCGACTTTTTCCCGAATTTTTCGGTGCTCGAGCGCCCTCCGTGCGTCGCCTACTCACAAAGCCTTTGCGGGTACAGACACACACACACACGCACACACACACACACACAGACGTTAATCGACATTAATAGTATTGACTAGCTGGCTTCGCCCGCTAGCGGGCCCCTAATTTACATCAGTGCCTCGAATTTTTTGAATTCTCCTTTTTTCATAAAACATCGAAAAGAACGACCCTCTGGCTCGCATCCACCTCGAACCGAACGAACCTCCGAACTGGGTCCCCGCTGCCTGCGGCACCGTATAATCCCTTAATTTGCACATTGAATAGTATAAACCTCTAACCGAACGAACATCCTACCCTGGTCCCCGCTGCCTTCGGTACCATATACCAGTCGTGCTACGCACGCACCGGATAATCCCTTAAATTACACATCGAATAGTACAGACCCGGGTCCCCGCTGCCTTCGGCACCGTATACCGGTCGTGCTACGCACTGACCGGATAATCCCCCCATTTGCACATTGAATAGTATAAACCTATAACTAAACGAATGCTGAACCTATAACTGTCCCCGCTGCCTGAAGAAACGTATAGCAGTCGTGCTGCGCACGCGCTGCAATATACGTTATTTCAACCTTCGACCACCAGGTGGCGCAATCTGTTCTATACGAACCTCGGGCACTGAAACCGTTAAAGCTATCGATGTCGAGTCGAATGAGCCATACCCCGTCGTGATCCGGCCCATAGAAACAGAGTTCGGAAAGCGCCCCTAGTGGTGAAATGCGGAACTAAAATCGATAATCTCTAGTAAACTCTATCGGTGTCGAGTCGAATGAGCTATATCCCGTCGTGATCCGTCCCATAGAAACAGAGATAGGAAGCGAACCCTGGTGGTGAAACTCGGAAATAAAATCGGTAAGCTCTATCGATGTCGAGTCGAATGAGCCAAACCAGGTCGCGATGGGACCCATACGAATTGAGATATTTTCAAAAGAAATAGCAAATTCCTTAGATTTTTTTTTCCCTATACAAAAATGACAATTATTTAAAAAGTATTAAAACTTTTAAAAACAAATGTTCCTGTGTTCACTCTCTGGTTTATTTGACTGCGATCGAACATGAAGTTGACTGTTTACATATCGTATAATCTCTGATCCATCGAAGAGAAATATTGTACAGTAAGTTAGTTAGGTATTGTATAGCAAGTATTAGCGGTGCAATCGGCTGCTTCAGAATACGAATATCCTAGTAGAATAGAATTTTAACCACGAAAATATAATTATTTTTCAAAATAAATCATATGTTAAGAAAGCTCATTCAATTCTGTACGCAAAATTAACAACGATATTTGATTTAAAATCGTTAATAAATAAGATAATTACGGCCAAAGCAAAGTCACTTATTACACTTTGATTAATCTGTGCTTGAGCCGAAAAAAACTGATATCTGCAGAAACGGGTTGCACAAATGATTTTATTTTAACGGTTAATAATCGAATTTTTAAAGCGGAAGGTGTCTTTCTATAGCTGAATGTATGCACTTTTAGCTTCTTCTCTCCGAATTTGTGTAATTCGATAAAAAATTCCTGCGGCGGGGGGGAGGGGGGGGGGTATACATTGGCAAATTAGAGGAAATCGCGAAAGTGAGGTACGGGAACGACCGGTTTCTAAAGGGTCAATGTATATATTTTTTAAAACCGAAAGATACGTTTGGAAGAAGAAGAACCAGGCTATGATCATGTGTATTTTATTTGTCCCTATTCGCATTTTCCGAGTCGATGCGGATTTTTAAACATGGGCAGAAAAACGAAAATTCATGCGAGTGAGTTTCGGAAACCATTTTTTTAGAAGGGTTAAAAAACGAGAAACTGATACCTGATTTTTAAAGGAAAAAGAACGTAGATTAGGCTCGGTATTTTTATTTTTTCGTATCTTGATTAGAAGCCCAGAATTAAATTTTTAAAGATTGCAGAAATCGCTCAAAAACCGCAAGAGACTTACGGAAAAAAAACGATTTCGAAAGGGTTAACTGAAATATTTTTTTAAACTAAAGGTTTTATATTAATCTCGAAAAAACGAAAATGTACTTGGGTGTGTTCGTTTGTTTTTTTGTTCTTTCAGACAGCCGATGCGCGATTTTAAAAATTGCAGAGAATCGGAATTCGCAAAAGTGAGTCTGCGCGCGAATTTTTTTCGAAGGGTTAATATTTGTATTTTTCAAAAACGATCACATATTTCGAAAGGATAAAGAATG
Source organism: Maratus michaelseni (assembly GCA_963931845.1). NCBI lineage: Eukaryota > Metazoa > Arthropoda > Arachnida > Araneae > Salticidae > Maratus > Maratus michaelseni. Next base: position 422,856,322 of record OZ007586.1, read on the forward strand.
CAGATCCTGTCTGGTATTTTTAGTTTTCTCTGACTCGTTTGGAACCGCCGCTGCGAATTTTTAAATATAGTCGAAATTGCCGAAATCGCGAAACGGTGTACGGAAAATATACGTTTTCGAAGGGTTAACTGACATATTTTTTTAATGGAAAGTGGCATTGGGGAGGACAAAGACCGATATTTTATTTGGTGAAATCCATTTATCCGAATCTTTCTTAGTCCGGCGGATGCGAGGTTCGGACAAAGGGAGAAAATACAAAACACGAATTCGACGCTTTTTGATTATTTTTTTTGAAAGGGTTAATATCGAAATTTTTTCGAACCGACCGGATCGTTAGAGACGTAAAAGTACGTTCTTTGAGAATATGTTGACGTTTTTTTCGTATTTCTGTCGGTTCGCCTTCGGCGAGTTTAGACATTCGTAAAACGAAACCGGCCGAAGCGATCTTTCCTTCTTCTTTTTGCTGAAGATGAGGATTGAGCTCTTCTGGGCATGCGCCGAATACTTTACACGTGGATTTCTTTCGCAGCAATTAAAACAGTTTTGTTCGTTAATAACTCTCTTTATTAAGGGCCAATTTTTTCGGAAGTGCAATTCCTGGAGGCCCGGATTTTTCTGAATTTTTTGACACCAAAAGCGCTTCGCTACTCGCTCCGTTCGCAGAGTTTATCCGGGTACAGATACACACACACACAGACAGACGTATATGGACATTAATAAAAATGACTATCTGACTTCGCCCGCAAGCGGGCCCCTAATTTACATCGGTAAACGTTAAAGCTATCGATGTCGAGTCGAATGAGCCATACCACGTCGTGATCCGGCCCATAGAAACAGAGTTCGGAGAGCGCCCCTAGTGGTGAAATGCGGAACTAAAATCGATAATCTCTAGTGAGCTCTATCGGTGTAGAGTCGAATGAGCTATACTCCGTCGTGATCCGTCCCATAGAAACAGAGATAGGAAAGCACACCCTGGTGTTGAAACTCGGAACTAAATTCGGTAAACTCTATCTATGTCTAGTCGAATGAGCCAAACCAGGTCGCGATGGGACCCATACGAAAGGAGATATTTTGGAAAAAAATAGCGAATTCCTTAGCTTTTTCTTCTTTTTTTTTCCATACAAAAATGACCATTATTTAAAAAATTCAAAAACTTTTAAAAATAAAGTTTCCTGCGTTGAATCATAAACCGGGAGTTCAACAAACTATATAGAATCCGATATATAAAAAATAGAAAAAAAAGTAATTTGATATCTTTTGGAGCTTTCGAAAAAAGTACACACAGCAAGTATATTTGCAGTGCAATCGGCTGCTTCAAAACACAAATATCCTAGTAGAATAGAATTTTAACCATGAAAATATAATTATTTCTCAAAATAAATCATATTGTCGGAAAGCCCATTCAATTCTGTTCGCAAAATGAACAACGATTTTTGATTTAAGATCGTTAATAAATAAGATAATTACGGCGAAAGCAAAGTCACTTATTACACTTTGATAAAACTGTGCTTGCGCCGAAAAACGCTCATTTCTAGAAACAGTTTTCACAAAAGAATTTTTTTTTATTTGATAATAATCGAATTTTTTAAAGTCGAAAGCATCTTTTTATAGCTGAATGTATGCACATTTAGCCTCTTCTCTCGGAATTTGTGTAATTCGATAAAAAAGTCCTGTGGCGGTGGCGGCGGGGGGGGGGGGGGGGGGGGGGGTATACATTGGCAAATTAGAGGAAATCGTGAAAGTGATGTACGGGAACGACCGGTTTCTAAAGGGTTCATGTACATATTTTTCAAAACTGAAATATATGTTTCGAAGAATAAGAATGTGGCTATGATCTGGTGTATTTTATTTGTCTCTATTCACATTTTCCGAGTCGATGCGGATTTTTAAACATGGGCCGAAAAACGAAAATTCACGTGAGTGAGTTTCGGAAACCATTTTTTTAGAAGGGCTAAAAAACGAATTTTTCGAAACTGATACCTGATTTTAAAAGGAAAAAGAACGTAGATTAGGCTCGGTATTTTTATTTTTTTCGTATCTTGCTTAGAAGCCCAGAATTGAATTTTTAAATATTGCAGAAATCGCTGAAAAAGCGAAAGAGAGTTACGGAAAAAAACGTTTTTGAAAGGGTTAACTGAAATATTTTTTTAAACTAAAGGTTTTATAGTGATCTCGAAAGGAGGAAAATGTACTTGGGTGTGATTGTTTGTTTTTTTGTTCATTCAGAGAGCCGATGCGCGATTTTAAACATCGCAGAGAATCGGAATTTTCAAAAGTGAGTCTGCGCGCGAATTTTTTTGGAAGGGTTAATATTTGTATTTTTCAAAAACGATCGAAATTTCGAAAGGAAAAAGAATGTAGATCTCGTCTGGTTAGTTTTCTCTAACTCGTTTGGAACCGCCTCTGCGAATTTTTGAAAATCGTCGAAATTGCCGAAATCGCGAAACTGTGTACGGAAAATATACGTTTTCGAAGGGTTAACTGACGTTTTTTTTTTTAATGAAAGGTGGCATTGGAGAGGACAAAAACCGATCTTTTATTTGGTGAAATCCGTTTATCCGAATCTTTCTTAGTCCGGCGGATGCGAGGTTCGGACGAAGGGAGAAAATCAAAAACACGAATTCGACGCTTTTTGATTATTTTTTTGAAAGGGTTAATATCGAAATTTTTTCGAACCCACCGGATCGTTAGAGACGTAAAAGTACGTTCTTTGAGAATATGTTGAAGCTTTTTTCGTATTTCAGTCGGTTCGCCGTCGGCGAGTTTAGACAATCGTAAAACGAAATCGGCAGAAGCGATCTTTCCTTCTTCTTTTTGCGGAAGATGAGGATTGAGCTCTTCTGGGCATGCGCGGAGGACTTTCCACATAGGTTTCTTTTGAAGCAATAAACACAGCTTTGTTCGTTAATAACTCCCTTAATTAAGGGCCGATTTTTTCGAAACTGCAATTCCTGAAGGCCCGGATTTTTCTGAATTTTTTGACACAAAAAGCGCTTTGCTATTCGCTACGCTCGCAGAGTTTATCCGGGTACAGATACACAGACAGACAGACAGACAGACAGACACACAGACGTATACGAACATTAATAATAAGGACTAGCTGGCTTCGCCCGCCAGCAAGCCCCTAATTTACATCGGTGCCTCGAATATTTTGAAAACTCCTTTTTTTATAAAACATCGAAAGGGACGACCATCTGGCTCGCATCCACCTCGAGCTGATAGAACCTCCGAACCGGGTCCCCGCTGCGTTAGGCACCGTATAACGGTCGTGCTACGCACGCCCCGGATAATCCCTTAATTTGCACATTGAATAGTACAAACCTCTAAACGAACGAACCTCCGACCCTGGTCACCGCTGCCTTCGGCACCGTATACCTGTCGTGCTGCGCACGCACCGGATAATCCCTTAAATCGCACGTCGAATAGTATATAACTGTAACTGAACGAACCTCGGCACGTGTCCCCGCTGCCTGCGGCACCGTACAGCAGTGGTGCTCCGCACGCGCTGCAGTATACGTTAGTCCCACCTTCCACCACTAGGTGGCGCAATCTGTTTATACGATCATAACTGAAATCGTTAAGGCTTTCGATGTCGAGTCGAATAAGCCATACCCCGTCGTCTTCGTGCCCATAGAACCGGAGATAGAAAAGCGCCCCCTGGTGGTGAAAAAACGAACTGAAATCGATAAGCTCTATCGATTCCGAGTCGAATGACCCAAGCCGCGTCGGGATGTGACCCATAGAACCCGAGTTAGTGGCAAAATTCTTTAATTACACCTACCACCACCAGGGGGCGCAATCTGTTTTATGCGAACATAACCCAAATCTGTAAAGCTATTGAAATCCAGTCGAAAGAGCCAAACCCTGTCGTAATCGGTCGAGCCAAACCCATGTCCCCACTGCCTTCGGCACCGTATACCAGTCGTTCTACGCACGCACCGGATAATCCCTTAATTTGCACATCGAATAGTATAAACCTCTAACTGAACGAATCTCCGACACTGGTCCCCGCTGCCTTCGGCACCGTAAACCGGACGCACCGGCACATAGAACAGTATAAACTTCTAACTGAACGAACCTCCGGTTCGGGTTCCCGCTGCCTGCGGCACCGTATAGCAGTCGTGCTGTGCACGCGCTGCAGTATACGTTAGTTCCACCTTTCACCACTAGATGGCGCAATCTGTTTATACGATCGTAACTGAAATCGTTAAGGCTTTCGATGTCGAGTCGAATGAGCCATACCCCGTCGTTTTCATGGCCGCAGAACCGGAGATAGGAAAGCGCCCCCTGGTGGTGAGACTCTGAGCAAAAATCGATAAGCTCTAGTATCCTCTATCGACGTTGAGTCGATTGAACCAAACCGCGTCGTGATGTGACCCATAGAACCCGAGTTGGATGAAAAATCCTTTAATTACACCTTCCACCACCAGGGGGCGCAATCTGTTCTATACGAACATGACCGAAATCTGTAAAGCTATCGAAATCCAGTCGAAAGAGCCAAACCATGTTATAATCGGGCCCATAGAACCCGATTTCCGGAAGCGCCCCCTGGCGGTGATTTTCCTGTTTTGACTCTATGGTTTCTTTTACTACGATCGAAATGAAGTTGATTCTTTACATAGTGTATAATCTCTGATCCATCGAATAGATATTTTGTATAACTCAAATGGCAACGTTTCTATCCGACGAAATGAAAAAAGGATGCGTTTTAAAACGACAAATTTAAATATATTGCGCCCCCACACAAACACCAAATCATGAACCGGAATTTAAACAAACTATATAGAACCCGATATATAAAAAATAGAAATAATTTTTTTTATTTTGATATCTTTTGGAGCTTTCGAAAAAGGTAAACAAAGCAGGTATTAGCAGTGCAATCGGCTGCTTCAGAATACAAATATCCTAGTAGAATAGAATTTTAACTATGAAAATATAATTATTTCTCAAAATAAATCATATATTCGGATAGCCCATTCAATTCTGTACCCAAAATGAACAACGATTTTTTAAATAAAATCGTTAATAAATTAGATTATTACGGCGAAAGCAAAGTCACTTATTACACTTTGATTAATGTGTGCTTGCGCCGAAAAACGCTTATTTCTAGAAACGGGTTTCACAAAAGAATTTTTTTGAAATTGATAATACTCGAATTTTTTTAACTGAAAGGTGTCTTTCTAGAGCTGAATGTATGCACTTTTAGTTTTTTCTGTAGGAATTTATGTAAATCCATAAAAAATTGCTGCTGTGGGGTGGGGTATACATTGGCAAATTAGAGGAAACACGAAAGTGACGTACGGGAACGATCGGTTTCTAAAGGGTTAATGTACATATTTTTTAAAACTGAAATATATGTTTCGAAGAAGAAGAACGTGGCTATGATCTGGTGTATTTTATTTGTCTCAATTTACATTTTCCAAGACGATGCGGATTTTTAAACATGGGCATAAAAACGAAAATTCACGCGAGTGAGTTTCGGAAACCATTTTTTAGAAGGGTTAAAAAACGAATATTTCAAAACTGATACCTGATTTTAAAAGGAAAATGAACGTAGATTAGGATCGGTATTTTTATTTTTCCGTATCTTGTTTAGAAGCCCAGAATTGAATTTTTAAAGTTTGCAGAAATCGCTGAAAAACCGAAAGAGACTAAAGGAAAAAAACGATTTCGAAAGGGTTAACTGCAATATTTTTTTTAACTAAAGGTGTTATATTCATCTCAAAAGAACGGAAATGTACTTGGGTGTGTTTGTTTGTTTTTTTGTTCTTTCAGAGTGCCGATGCGCGATTTTAAAAATTGCAGAGAATCAGAATTCGCAAAAGTGAGTCTGCGCGCGAATTTTTTTCGAAGGGTTAATATTTGTATTTTTCAAAAACGATCGCATATTTCGAAAAGATAAAGAATGCAGATCTCGTCTGGTATTTTTAGTTTTCCCTGACTCGTTTGGAACCGCCGCTGCGAATTTTTCAATATAGACGAAATTGCCGAAATCGCGAAACGGTGTACTGAAAATATACGTTTTCGAAGGGTTAACTGACGTATTTTTTAATGGAAGATTTCATTGGAGAGGACAAAGACCGATCTTTTATTTGGTGAAATCCGTTTATCCGAATCTTTCTTAGTCCGGCGGATGCGAGGTTCGGACAAAGGGAGAAAATACAAAACACGAATTCGACGCTTTTTGATTATTTTTTTTGAAAGGGTTAATATCGAAATTTTTTCGATCCGACCAGATCGTTAGAGACATAAAAGTACGTTCTTTAAGAATATGTTGACGGTTTTTTCGTATTTCTATCGGTTCGCCTTCGGCGAGTTTAGACAGTCGTAAAACGAAACTGGCAGAAGCGATCTTTCTTTCTTCTTTTTGCGGAAGATGAGGATTGAGCTCTTCTGGGCATGCGCCGAATACTTTACACGTGGATTTCTTTCGCAGCAATTAAAACAGTTTTGTTCGTTAATAACTCTCTTTATTAAGGGCCAATTTTTTCGAAACTGCAATTCCTGGAGGCCCGGATTTTTCTGAATTTTTTGACACCAAAAGCGCTTCGCTACTCGCTCCGTTCGCAGAGTTTATCCGGGTACAGATGCATACACACACACACACACACAGACAGACAGACGTTTACGAACATTAATAATAATGACTAGCTGGCTTCGCCCGCCAGCGGGCCCCTAATTGTAAAACCTCTAATCTTGTAAAATCTCGAATCTTGTAAAACCTCCAATAAGATAAACCTCGAACCGAACGAACCTCCGACACGGGTCTTCGCTGCCTTCGGCACCGTATGCCGGTCGTACTAAGCACGCACCGGATAATCCCTTAATTTTTACATTGAATAGTATAAACCTCTAACCGAACGAACTTCCAACCCTGGTCCCCGCTGCCTTCGTCACCGTATACCGGTCGTGCTACGCACGCACCGGATAATCCCTTAATTTGCACATCGAATAGTATAAACCTCTAACTGAACGAATCTCCGACCCTGGTCCACGCTGCCTTCGGCACCGTATAACGGTCGTGCTACGCACGCACCGGATAATCCCTTGAATTGCACATCGAATAGCATAAACCTCTAACTGAACGAACCTCTAGCTCGGGTTCCCGCTGCCCCTAATTGTAAAATCTCGAAAAGCTATCGATGTCGAGTCGAATGAGCCATACCCCGTCGTGATCCGGCCCATAGAAACAGAGTTCGGAAAGCGCCCCCTAGGGGTGAAATGCGGAACTAAAATCGATAATCTCTAGTAAGCTCTATCGGTGTCGAGTCGAATGAGCTATACCCCGTCGTGATCCGTCCCATAGAAACAGAGATAGGAAATCGCACCCTGGTGGTGAAACTCGGAACTAAATTTGGTAAGCTCTATCTATGTCGAGTCGAATGAGCCAAACCAGGTCGCGATCGGACCCATACGAAGGGAGATTATTTGAAAAAAAATAGCAAATTCCTTAGCTTTTTCTTTTTTTTTCTATACAAAAATGACCATTATTTAAAAAATTCTAAAACTTTTAAAAATAAATGTTCCTGCGTTGAATCATAAACCGGGAGTTCAACAAACTATATAGAATCCGATATATAAAAAATAGAAAAAAAAATTAATTTGATATCTTTTGGAGCTTTCGAAAAAGTACACACAGCAAGTATATTTGCAGTGCAATCGTCTGCTTCAAAACACAAATATCCTAGTAGAATATAATTTTAACCATGAAAATATATTTATTTCTCAAAATAAATCATATTTTCGGAAAGCCCATTCAATTCTGTACGCAAAATGAATAACGATTTTTGATTTAAGATCGTTAATAAATAAGATAATTACGGCCAAATCAAAGTCACTTATTACACTTTGATTAATCTGTGCTTGCGCCGAAAAACGCTAATTTCTAGAAACGGGTTTCACAAAAGAATTTTTTTTTAATTGATAATAATCGAATTTTTTAAAGTCAAAGGCATCTTTCTATAGCTGAATGTATGCACTTTTAGCCTCTTCTCTTTGAATTTGTGTAATTCGATAAAAAAAGTCCTGCGGCGCGGGGGGGGGGGGGGGGGGGGTATACATTGGCAAATTAGAGGAAATCGTGAAAGTGAGGGGTACGGGAACGACCGGTTTCTAAAGGTTTAATATACATATTTTTTTAAACTAAAATATATGTGTCGAAGAATAAGAACGTGGCTATGATCTGGTGTATTTTATTTGTCTCTATTCACATTTTCCGAGTCGATGCGGATTTTTAAACATGGGCCGAAAAACGAAAGTTCATGCGATTGAGTTTCGGAAACCATTTTTTTAGAAGGGTTAAAAAACGAGAAACTGATACCTGATTTTTAAAGGAAAAAGAACGTAGATTAGGCTCGGTATTTTTATTTTTTCGTATCTTGTTTAGAAGCCCAGAATTGAATTTTTAAAGATTGCAGAAATCGCTGAAAAACCGAAAGAGACTTACTGAAAAAAACGTTTTCGAAAGGGTTAACTGAAATATTTTTTAAAACTAAAGGTTTTACAGTGATCTCGAAAGGAGGGAAATGTACTTGGGTGTGATTGTTTGTTTTTTTGTTCTTTCAGAGAGCCGATGCGCGATTTTAAACATCGCAGAGAATCGGAATTTGCAAAAGTGAGTCTGCGCGCGAATTTTTTTCGAAGAGTTAATATTTGTATTTTTCAAAAACGATCGCAGATTTCGACAGGATAAAGAATGTAGATCTCGTCCGGTATTTTTAGTTTTCATTGACTCGTTTGGAACCGCCGCAGCGAATTTTTGAAAATTGTCGCAATTGCCGAAATCGCGAAACTGTGTACGGAAAATATACATTTTCGAAGGGTTAACTGACGTATTTTTTTTAATGGAAGGTGGCATTGGAGAGGACAAAGACCGATCTTTTATTTTGTGAAATCCGTTTATCCGAATCTTTCTTAGTCCGGCGGATGCGAGGTTCGGACGAAGGGAGAAAATCAAAAACACGAATTCGACCCTTTTTGATTTTTTTTGAAAGGGTTAATATCGAAATTTTTTCGAACCGACAGGATCGTTAGAGACGTAAAAATACGTTCTTTGAGAATATGTTGATGGTTTTTTCGTATTTCTGTCGGTTCGCCGTCGGCGAGTTTAGACAGTCGTCAAACGAAACCGGCCGAAGCGATCTTTCCTTCCTCTTTTTGCGGAATATGAGGATTGAGCTCTTCTGGGCATGCGCCGAGGACTTTCCACATAGGTTTCTTTTGAAGCAATTAAAACAGATTTGTTCGTTAATAACTCCTTTAATTATGCGCCGATTTTTTCGAAACTGCAATTCCTGAAGGCCCGGATTTTTCTGAATTTTTTGACACAAAAAGCGCTTCGCTACTCGCTACGCTCGCAGAGTTTATCCGGGTACAGATACACACACACACACAGACACACAGACGTATACGGACATTAATAATAATGACTAGCTGGCTTCGCCCGCCAGCTTGCCCCTAATTGTAACACCTCTAATCTTGTAAAATCTCGAATATTGTAAAATCTTGAATCTTGTAAAATCTCGAATCTTGTAAAATCTCGAATCTTGTAAAACCTCCAATAAGTTAAACCTCAAACCGAACGAACCTCCTACCCGGGTCTTCGCTGCTTTCGGCACCGTATACTCACTCGGCACCGTATAATCCCTTAATTTTTACATTGAATAGTATAAACCTCTAACCGAACGAACTTCCGACCCTGGTCCGCGCTGCCTTCGGCACCGTATACCGGTCGTGCTGAGCATGCACTGGATAATCCCTTAAATTTCACATCGAATTGTATAAACCTCAAATGAACGAACCTCCGGCTCGGGTTCCCGCTGCATGCGGAACCGTATAGCAGTCGTACTGGGTACGCGCTCAAGTATACGTTAGTTCCACCTTCCGCCACCAGGTGGCGCAATCTGTTTATACCATCAAATCCATTTCGATGTCGAGTCGAATGAGCCATACCCCGTCATTTTCATGCCAAATAGAACCGGAGATATTAAAGCGCCCCCCTGGTGGTGAAATGCGGAACTAAAATCGATAATCTCTAGTAAGCTCTATCGATGTCGAGTCGAATGAGCCATGTCCCGTCGTGATCCGTCCCATAGAAACTGAAATAGGAAAGCGCACCATGGTGGTGAAACTCGGAACTAAATTCGGTAAGCTCTATCTATGTCGAGTCGAATGAGACAAACCAGGTCGCGATGGGACCCGTACGAAGGGAGATATTTTGAAAAGAAATAGCAAATTCCTTAGCTTTTTCTTTTTTTTTAAAACAAAATTGACCATTATTTAAAAAATTCTAAAACTTTTAAAAATAAATGTTCCTGCGTTGAATCATAAACCGGGAGTTCAACAAACTATATAGAATCCGATATATAAAAAATAGAAAAAAAATTAATTTGATATCTTTTGGAGCTTTCGAAAAAAGTACACACAGCAAGTATATTTGCAGTGCAATCGGCTGCTTCAAAACACAAATATCCTAGTAGAATAGAATTATAACCATGAAAATATAATTATTTCTAAAAATAAATGATATTTTCGGAAAGCCCATTCCATTCTGTACACAAAATGAACAACGATTTTTGATTTAAGATCGTTAATAAGTAAGATAATTACGGAGAAAGCAAAGTCACTTATTACACTTTGATTAAACTGTGCTAGCGCCGAAAAACGCTCATTTCTAGAAACGGGTTTCACAAAATATTTGTTTTTAATTGATAATAATCGAATTTTTTAAAGTCGAAGGCATCTTTCTATAGCTGAATGTATGCACTTTTAGCCTCTTCTCTCGGAATTTGTGTAATTCGATAAAAAAGTCCTGCGGCGGGGGGTATAAATTGGCAAATTAGAGGAAATCGTGAAAGTGAGGTACGGGAACGACCGGTTTCTGAAGGGTTAATGTACATATTTTTTAAAACTGAAATATATGTTTCGAAGAATGAGAACGTGGCTACGATCTGGTGTATTTTATTTGTCTCTATTCACATTTTCCGAGTCGATACATGGGCCGAAAAACGAAAATTCACGCGAGTGAGTTTCGGATACGATTTTTTTAGAAGGGTTAAAAAACGAATTTTTCAAAACTGATACCTGGTTTTAAAAGGAAAAATAACGTAAATTAGGCTCGGCATTTTTATTTTTTCGTATCTTGTTTAGATGACCAGAATTGAATTTTTAAATATTGCAGAAATCGCTGAAAAAGCGAAAGAGAGTTACGGAAAAAAACGTTTTCGAAAGGGTTAACTGAAATATTTTTTAAAACTAAAGGTTTTATAGTGTGCTCGAAAGGAGGGAAAAGTACTTGGGTGTGTTTGTTTGTTTTTTTTGTTCTTTCAGAGAGCCGATGCGCGATTTTAAAAATCGCAGAGAATCGGAATTTTCAAAAGTGAGTCTGCGCGCGAATTTTTTTCAAAGGGTTAATATTTGTATTTTTAAAAAACAATCGCAGATTTCGAAAGGATAAAGAATGCAGATCTCGTCTGGCATTTTTAGTTTTCTTTAACTCGTTTGGAACCGCCGCTGGGAATTTTTCAAAATAGTCAAAATTGCCGAAATCGCGAAACGGTGTACGGAAAATATACGTTTGCGAAGGGTTAACTAACGAATTTTTTTTAATGGAAGGTGGCATTGGAGAGGACAAAGACCGGTATTTTATTTGGTGAAATCCGTTTATCCGAATCTTTCTTAGTTCGGCGGATGCGAGGTTTGGACGAAGGGAGAAACAAAAAACACGAATTCGACGCTTTTTGATTATTTTTTTTGAAAGGGTTAATATCGAAATTTTTTCGAATCGACCAGATCGTTAGAGACGCAAAAGTACGTTCTTTGAGAATATGTTGACGGTTTTTTCGTATTTCAGTCGGTTCGCCGTCGGCGAGTTTAGACAGTCGTAAAACGAAACCGGCAGAAGCGATCATTCCTTCTTCTTTTTGCGGAAGATGAGGATTGAGCTCTTCTGGGCATGTGCCAAATACTTTCCACTTGGATTTCTTTTGCAGAAATTAAAACAATTGTGTTCGTTAATAACTCCCTTAAGTATGGGCCGATTACTCCGAAACTGGAATTCCTGAAGGCCCGGATTTTTCTGAATTTTTTGACACCAAAAGCGCTTCGCTGATCGCTCCGCTCGCACAGTTTATCCTGGTACAGATGCACTCACACACACACAGACAGACGTATACGGACATTAATAATAATGACTAGCTGGCCTCGGCCGCCAGCGGACCCCAATTTACATCGGTGAGCCATACCCCGTCGTTATCCGGGCCATAGAAACATAGATAAGAAAACGCCCCCTGGTGGTGAAAAGCGAACTAAAACCGATAAGGTCTAGTATCCTCTATCGATGTCGAGTCGATTGAGCCAAACCGCGTCGTGATGTGACCCATAGAACCCGAGTTGGCTGAAAAATGCTTTAATTACACCTTCCACCACCAGGTGGCGCAATCTGTTCTATACGAACCTCGGGCACTGAAACCGTTAAAGCTATCGATTTCGAGTCGAATAAGCCATACCCCGTCGTGATCCGGCCTATAGCCAACAAGATATCTGCAGCACCTGAGAGTCAGCGTTTGGAGCCTGTATCGAAGATACAGCGGGTTCGGCCAGTTAGAGAAGATCATTCAATTGTTATTTCACTGGTGGAGGAGGATCAGGACGTGGATGAGGTAAAGAGAGAAATTAAGGAGGTGTTTAAGGAAGAGGGTAATGTGCAGATGCCTGGTGATGTTATTGTAACAAGATCAAAACAGATCGTGGTAAAGATGAAAAATAAGAAAGAGACGGAAAAACTTAGGGATCTCATTGTAAGTAAAGATGGTTTGAAGGATCGAACAAGAGTGAATATTCCGAGACGACGTCGTGAGAGGGTTTTGATACTTAGCGTGGACCCAGAAGTTGAGGAGGAGGAAGTAACAAGGTCGGTGCGTGGAGTGTTGAGTGACTCAATTAGGGAAGGTGGTGTGTCGAGTGAGATAGTAAAGAAGTTGAAAAGTCCCCTTTTGGACGAGTCGTCAAAGAAGTTACTGAGGGAGTTATATGAAGATATTAACTTGGACTTTGAAGTGATAAAACAAATTAAAACTAGAAATGGAAAGATTAATTGGTTATTGGATGTGGATAATATTGGAAAAGAGCGCCTTCTGGCAAGAAAAAGGTTGTGTATTGATTTCGAAAGGTACCGGGTGGTAGAGTTTGTCTCTATTGCGAGGTGCTTCAAATGTCAGGCATTCGGGCATTATTCTGGGAGTTGTAAGGGCGAGATGCACTGTGCTAAGTGCACAGGTGACCATTTTCATAAAGATTGTAAGGAAAATACAGAGAAATGTTATAACTGTTATATCGGTGATAATAAAGACGACTGTTCGCATAGGGCAGACAGTGTGGATTGCCCGTCCTATAAGGCTTACAGAGAGAGGCTAATCCCGAGTCGGAGCTAAGGGCCCCGCTCGGAACGTGGAGTGCCAGGGCCTAAAGTTCCTTCAAATTAATCTTAATCACTGCAGGGATGCGAGTGATTCTTTGACTGAATATGTGATTAATAATGGTGTTGATATAATTCTTTGTCAAGATATTTATATTTTTAGGAACAGGGCTGCGGGTATTCCTGTTGAATGGCCTATTTATTTTTCTATTAACTATAACGCTGCAATAATAATTACTAACCCTGATTACATCAGTTTGCAAACTCTGTGTTTGGACAATAGTGTCTTTATTTCACTTAACGTCCAGAATAGAGTTTTATTCATTGGCTCCCAGTACTCCGCTCCTTCTGGAGATTTGGATAGAGATTTGTCAGCTTGGTCATCTATTTTCTCTGACTTGGATGATGTGGTGATCGGAGGTGATTTCAATGCTCCACTCCTAACTCTTTGTTATATAAGAGAAAATGAACGTTCGGAAGAACTGATGGAACATCTTATGTCTTATAGTTTAAGTATTCTAAATGATCCAGAGGCCCCTCATACTTTTGTTCAGGGTCAATCATCAGGTAGACCTGATTTAATATTAGCTGGTCTTAACATATGTGAACATCTAGACGGTTGGACAGTGGATGATAAAACATTCTCTTATAGCGATCACCGTTATATCAACTTTTCATTAGATTTTGTACCATTATTAAAATCAAATCTTAGATATAAAACAAAGAACAAAAGCTTGAAGAAATTTGGAAGTTATATCGATGAAAATATGAAAATATGGAAGAATAATATTTTACTGGTAAAAACACAGAATCAACTGGATGAATGGACGGAAAGATTTAGTAGTAAACTGGAAAATATACTGAGCAAATGTTTTAAGAAGGGCAATTGACACATAGACCTACGATAACTTGGTACTCTGAGGAAATAAGGAAAGAAAGACGGAGACTTAATGCTCTGTACAAAAGGTATAATAAGAATAGAGATATTGAGGAGTATGCTGCTGCGTATAAAAGTGCTAGACAGAAATATAAAAAATTGACCAGGGAAGCAAGAAAACAAGCATGGCATAAGTATTGTGAGAATACTTCGGAGGCTTTTGGCAATTTGTATAAATTTGTAAATAATAAATCACTTAGGCATACTGATTTTATACATACTCGTTTGGAAAATTCCACTCCTTTTGCGACCTATGACGATGTTGCGAGGGACCTGATGGAAGAGCATTTTGCTGTTTCAAGTAGTCAGAATCCAACTTATGAATTTGTTTCCATACGGGACTATTCAAATGACGTGGGTTTTAATGGAACTAATCGTAGAGAATTGAACTATGTCATGAAACAACAGGCAAATGGGAAAGCCCCAGGACCGGATAATTTAGATGCTATAATAGATAAGTACTTATGTACTAATTATACTTCTTTAATTATAGCATTGTTTAACAAATGTTTATCATTAGGACATTTCCCTAGGGTTTCGAAGGCTGGAACAGTGATTTTCTTTCGTAAGCGTAATAAGGATTCTGCCTCTCCAAGAGCCTATCGGCCGATTACACTTCTGTCAATATTGGGAAAATTGTTGGAAAGGATAATAAAGATCAGAGTAATGACGAGTATAGAAGCTGTGAAATATATTGATAACTCTCAACATGGATTCAGGCAGGGTAGGAGCACGATTACCGCTGTTCAGGATCTAAGGAATATTTCAAGAGAAATTCTGCAAGTTAATAAATACTGTGCCTTGGCCTCATTGGACGTCCAAGGGGCTTTTGATAATATTACTTGGGAAGTTTTGTCACAAATTATTGAGGATCTACCAATTCCTGACTTTCTAAAATCGATTTTGAAGAATTATATCTCACACAGGCAGATCGGCCTTATGCTTGCAGAGGGAATGGCTTGGTTTACTCTTTCGAAGGGTTGACCTCAGGGATCATGTATCGGCCCTTTGTTGTGGTTAATAGTTGCGAATCAGATAATTAAAAGATATAAGTTTAATGAAAAATACATTGTTTCGTACGCTGATGATTTTGTTGTTCTCGAAGGTGCTGACAGTCGTCGATCTTTGGAGCATAATTTAAATAATGCAATTTCTGAATTTAAAAATATTTGTGATACTCTGTTACTTACATTGAGTCATGGCAAGACTGTATCAATGCTTCTGGGTCGTTTTACATTGCCAAACAGACGCCCCATTTTTAAATTGGGACAGAATACTATTCCCGTTACGGACTCTGTGGAGTATTTGGGTTTTGTTCTTGATGCACGTTTCAATTGGAGTGAACATTTTGAATATATAAGAGAAAAAATTAGCAACTCGGCAATTAATATTACACGTACAGGATGCAGAGAAAAAGGTCTAGGGACAGATTTAAGAAAAATTTGGTACACTAGCGTCATTGAAAAGCAGATTATATATGGTTGGAAAGCTTGGTTCCCAGATTTAAAATCTCATAGTATACGTCGTTTGAGTTCATGTCAAAGAGCTGGTCTCTTTTCCATAATTAGAGCTTATAGAAATACGTCCACTGAGGCTCTTTGTGTTTTGGCCGGTGTTCCCCCAATCTACATAAAATTAAGTAATTATTTTGAAAAATATCAAGTAATGAAAGGAGAAAAAACAATATGTTACCGTGATGTGGTTCTTGAAAGTAAGAAAATTGAACAAAAAATTTACACTTTTGAGTATTCTAATTATTATCTACAGAGTAATATTAAAATTATAAAGTCAGTAACAGATACTGTCCCAGCTTCAAATTATCCCATTGTGTACACAGATGGTTCAAAGATGGAGGAAGGTACTGCGGCGGCTTTCACGGTATTTTATAATAATCGGTTTATTTATGATTACAGGATTTTGTTGCATAAATTCAATACAATTTATCAGGCTGAATTAAGTGCTATCTTGATGGCAGTAAAGTGGTTTTTATCATCGAGTTTTAATATAGTAATTTTATATACTGATAGCTTTTCTTCAGTCAAGTCTATACAGAATGCATTTCCGACAAATGAAATAATACATCAGATTTTTCTGAGCATGGATAGACATAAGGAGAAAGAGATAAGAATTGGATGAATAAAGGCTCATGTTGGTCTGGAAGGAAATGAAAGAGCTGACGGTTTGGCAAAATAATATTTTTGATGAAGAAATAATTTTGCCATTCCCTGTGTCATTGTTGAAGCGAATCTGTTTAAGTAATATCTTGGAAATATGGCAAAATCAATGGAAGAATTCTACAGTGGGTAGAGATACATATACAATTTTTAATAAAGTCAGTGTGGAGTTTGTTTGTCACAGTCAGGTCGTTCAATATTTCTGTACTGGCCATGGGAGTTTCCCATCTCACTTATTTAAGATTGGTAAAAGGGCTAATGATTTGTGTGACTAAGGGGAGAGAGGGAATGTTATACACTACTTATTTGGTAGATGTCCACTGATGCCAAAATCATTTAGATTTGATTCCAACAGTACATTAAGAAAGAATATGAAAAATATTCTGTTTTCAACCAGTAATTACAGAGACTTATGTGATATCTACAATGCATTAAATGAAAGATTTTCGTTCATAAGATATAAGTTTTAGAACATAACTTAACAGTGCTATGTTTCCTTGCGGATTCTTTCAGGGTGGATGTAGAAGAACTTTGTGTCTACAGTTGTGTTGAATCTGCTTGTAATAACATAATCCAGTGGTTTTGCAATGGCTTTTATGGATGTGCATCTGAACAGTTTCCTTATATGTTGCAGCTTGGACCTTTGAAGCAGTGACTTTCATGTTATGATTTGGAGAGTTCGGAAGAACTTTTCGAAATACAGTAATTTGGGTGGCTGGACTTTTTTTGGCAACACTTCAGTTATGTGTATTATACATTTTAGTCTACGTTTAGTTGAATATATAAAAAGTTTTAGTTGAATAATAATAATATTAATAATGATAATAATAGTGTGGGTTATATGGGTTATTAAGTAGGTTTTATTGTAGGTTAAACAGTCATTTGTAACCAGTATTGACTATAAAGTTGTTTAATTTTTTGAATTTTTAGTGTTATACTTTAGTTAAGGTAATTATTTTTTTTAACCATTTCTTATTTATTGTAGTCTTTGTTTTTATTGGCATGTGCCAGTAACATTCTGTCATATGTTGAAGATGTGCATTATGTTTAAATTATTGTCCGTATTTGCTAGGATTGTCCTTGCGGCAGTGTTTTCTCTGGGTGCTAGTGGGGTTTTTTTCCCCCGGGACATTAACTCCTTATACTTTGCGGTGGGAGTCCCGGGTGGGTGTCTTCAGGGCCTATAGAAACAGAGTTCGGAAAGCGCCCCCTAGTGGTGAAATGCGGAACTAAAGTCGATAATCTCTAGTATCCTCTATCGATGTCGAGTCGATTGAGCCAAACCGCGTCGTGATGTGACCCATAGAACCCGAGTTGGCTGAAAAATCCTTTAATTACACCTTCAACCACCAGGGGGCGCAATCTGTTCTATACGAACCTCGGGCACTGAAACCGTTAAAGCTATCGATGTCGAGTCGAATAAGCCATACCCCGTCGTGATCCGGCCCATAGAAACAGAGTTCGGAAAGCGCCCCTAGTGGTGAAATGCGGAACTAAAGTCGATAATCTCTACTAAGCTCTATCGGTGTTGAGTCGAATGAGCTATACCCCGTCGTGATGGGACCCATACGAAGGGAGATATTTTCAAAAGAAATAGCAAATTCCTTAGCTTTTTTTTCCCCATATGCAAAAATGACAATTATTTAAAAAATATTAAAACTTTTAAAAATAAATGTTCCTGTGTTGACTCTCTAGTTAATTTGACTGCGATCGAACATGAAGTTGACTCTTTACATATCGTATAATCTCTGATCCATCGAAGAGAAATATTGTATAGTAAGTTAGTCAGTTATTGTATAGCAAGTCTTTGCAGTGCAATTCGCTGTTTCAGAATACAAATATCCTAGTAGAATAGAATTTTAACTATGAAAATATAATTATTTCTGAAATAAATCATATATTCGGAAAGCCCATTCAATTCTGTACGCAAAATGAACAACGATTTTTGATTTAAGATCGTTAATAAATAAGATAATTACGGCGAAAGCAAAGTCACTTATTACAGTTTGATTAAACTGTGCTTGCGCCGAAAAACGCTCATTTCTAGAAACGGGTTTCACAAAAGAGTTTTTTTTTAATTGATAATAATCGAATTTTTTGAAGTCGAAGGCATCTTTCTATAGATGAATGTATGCACTTTTAGCTTCTTCTCTCGGAATTTGTGTACTTCGATAAAAAAGTCCTTCGGCGGGGGGGGGGGGGGGGGTTACATTGGCAAATTAGAGGAAATCGTGAAAGTGAGGTACGGAAACGACCGGTTTCTAAAGCGTTAATGTACATATTTTTTTAAACTGAAATATCTGTTTCGAAAAATAAGAACGTGGCTATGATCTGGTGTATTTTATTTGTCTCTATTCACATTTTCCGAGTCGATGCGGATTTTTAAACATGGGCCAAAAAACGAAAATTCACGCGAGTGAGTTTCGGAAACCATTTTTTTAGAAGGGTTAAAAAACGAATTTTTCGAAACTGATACCTGATTTTAAAAGGAAAAGGAACGTAGATTAGGCTCGGTATTTTTATTTTTTCGCATCTTGTTTAGAAGCCCAGAATTGAATTTTTAAAGATTGCAGAAATCGCTGAAAAAGCGAAAGAGATTTACGGAAAAAAACGTTTTCGAAAGGGTTAACTGAAATATTTTTTTAAACTAAAGGTTTTATATTCATCTCGAAAGAACGGAAATGTACTTAGGTGTATTTGTTTGTTTTTTTGTTCTTTCAGAGAGCCGATGCGCGATTTTAAAAATTGCAGAGAATTGGAATTCGCAAATGTGAGTCTGCGCGCGAATTTTTTTCGAAGGGTTCATATTGTATTTTTCAAAAACGATCGCAGATTTCGAAAGGATAAAGAATGTAGATCTCGTCTGGTATTTTTAAATTTCATTGACTCGTTTGGAACTGCCGCAGCGAATTTTTCAAAATAGTCGAAATTGCCGAAATCGCGAAACGGTGTACGGAAAATATACGTTTTCGAAGGGTTAACTTACGTATTTTTTTTAATGGAAGATGGCATTGGAGAGGACAAAGAAATATCTTTTATTTGGTGAAATTCGTTTATCCGAATCTTTATTAGTCCGGCGGATGCGAGGTTCGGACGAAGGGAGAAAATACAAAACACGAAATCGACCCTTTTTGATTATTTTTTTTTGAAAGGGTTAATATCGAAATTTTTTCGAACCGACAGGATCGTTAGAGACATAAAAGTACGTTCTTTGAGACTATGTTGACGGTTTTTTCGTATTTCTGTCGGTTCGCCGTCGGCGAGTTTAGACAGTCGTAAAACGAAACCGGCCGAAGCGATCTTTCCTTCTTCTTTTTGCGGAAGATGAGGATTGAGCTCTTCTGGGCATGCGCGGAATAATTTCCACGTAGGTTTCTTTTTAGTAATTAAAACAGTTTTGTTCGTTAATAACTCCCTTAATTAAGGGCCGATTTTTTCGAAACTGCAATTCCTGGAGGACCGGATTTTTCTGAATTTTTTGACACAAAAAGCGCTTCGCTACTCGCTACGCTCGCAGAGATTATCCGGGTACAGATACACACACAGACAGACACACAGACGGATACGAACATTAATAATAAGGACTAGCTGGCTTCGCCCGCCAGCGGGCCCCTAATTTACATCGGTGCCTCGAATTGTAGAAAATCTCGAATCTTGTAAAACCTCGAACAGGACGAACCTCCGACCCGGGTCCCCGCTGCCTTCGGCACCGTATACCGGTCGTGCTACGCACGCACCGGATATTCCCTTAATTTGCACATTGAGTAGTATAAACCTCTAACCGAACGTACCTCCGACCCGGGTCCCCGCTGCCTTCGGCACCGGATAATCCCTTAATTTGCACATCGAATAGTATAAACCTCTAACTGAACGAATCTCCGACCCTGCCCCCCTGCCTTCGGCACTGTAAACCGGTCGTGCTACGCACGCACCGGATAATCCCTTAAATTGCACACAGAATTGTATAAACCTCTAACTGAACGAACCTCCGGCTCGGGTCCCCGCTGCCTGCGGCACCGTATAGCAGTCGTGCTGCGCACGCGCTGCAGTATACGCTAGTTCCACCTTCCACCACCAGGTGGCGCAATCAGTTTATACGATCATAACTGAAATCGTTAAGGCTTTCGGTGCCGAGTCGAATGAGCCATACCCCGTCGTTTTCATGCCCGTAGAACCGGAGATAGGAAAGCGCCTCCTGGTGGTGAGACTCGGAGCAAAATTCGATAAGCTGTAGTATCCTCTATCGACGTCGAGTCGATTGAGCCAAACCGCGTCGTGATGTGACCCATAGAACCCGAGTTGGCTGAAAAATCCTTTAATTACACCTTCCACCACCATGGGGCGCAATGTGTTCTATACGAACATGACCGAAATCTGTAAAGCTGTCGAAATCCAGTCGAAAGAGCCAAACCCCGTCGTAATCCGGGCCATAGAAACAGAGATAATAAAACGCCCCCTGGTGTTGAAAAACGAACTAAAACCGATAAGCTCTAGTATCCTCTATCGATATCGAATCGAATGAGCCAAACCGCGTTCCGATTGGACTCGTAGATCTCGAGATAATGTGAAATCAAAGTATAAAATCTGATATTATTATTCGAAAAGAGTGGTATAAACTCAGAAACTTTTAAAAATGTTATAGGGGGTCCTTATTACTTTAATTATGATGTTTGGAATCAGTTTGGTGGGAATCCGTAACATAGTTTTTTAGTTATAGAAACGGACCACAGTTAAAAGAAAAAAGCGGGGGGAGGGGGGGGGGGGTTGGCGATGACACTGCTTTTCCTCAAACAACTTATGTAGACTACCTGAGTTCTAGTTCAAAGACAGTGAACTGTAGAAAAACTTAAAACTAAAAAAAAAAAGAAAAAATCGATAACGGGCGAAGCCCGCTTTTCCCTATCATAATATCTGGTTGCCACTCTAAAACAAAAACTAAAAATACTAAAACTTAAAATAATAATGCAGTTTTTAGACGCGGCCTACTTCTTAAAATCCTAATATCTAGCCGGCACTGTAATGGAAATCTTTCTTTTGCTTTAATTATACAAATGACGATGATTAATTATACAATAAAATAATATATCGGCTCGTAAGGAAGATATGACGATAATTTTTAGATATTCTAAAAGCAGAATCCGATTAACGTCGCCCTGTCGAAGTTTGGAATTGCTGCGCCCCTTAGAATCCGACATGGGGCCCCCCTCTGTAAAACCCCAGTTGAACGTCACCTGGCCTGACCTCCGTCGAATAAAATCCTCCTGCTGGCCTCTTGAAAATCCGTCCAGACAATCGTCTAGCGGTGCGTCTGCGATCTGGGAAACGCAGGGCGGAAAGAAAAAAAAAATTTTTTATCGATCGATTTTTAAAGGATTTTTTCAGTTCTAATCGTCGTACGGAAACGATTTTTCGAATTTATGACACCTGACGACGTCCCGTTTGCGTACGTGCGACTTACGAATTTCTGGCCCCCCGACTTCCGGAGATAGGGGTCGGACCTGCGCTGCGGTTTGGGGCTTAAATCGCTCCCTGGGAACCCCCTGCCTGTTCCTTCCCGGACCGGACGTGTACCGGCAACCCTCGGCGGAGGCGAACTTTTCGCTGTTTTGACTTCTCTTCCAACTTCGGTTTCGGTCGGTAATAAAAACAGTTTCGTCGGTTAATAACGCCCCGGGTCCGGGTCGGAGGCCCGACCCGATCGAAACTTGAGCGTCGCGCCTTTTTTGCGAATTTTTCGGTACGCGTCCGCCGTCGGTGCGTCGATTAGTCCAGGAGCCTTTGCGGGTACAAAGGTGGAGTGCACAGACAGAAACACACACACACAGACGTTTACCGCGCCTAATATTAGTGACTAGCTGGCTTCGCCCGCCAGCGGGCCCCTAATTTACATCGGTGCCTCGAATTGTAGAAAATCTCGAATCTTGTAAAACCTCAACCCGGACGAACCGCCGACCCGGGTCCCCGCTGCCTTCGGCACCGGGTAATCCCTTAATTAGCACATTGAATTGTACAAACCTCTAACCGAACGAACCTCCGACCCTGGTCCCCGCTGCCTTCGGCACCGTATACCGGTCGTGCTGCGCACGCACCGGATAATCCCTTAAATTGCACATAGAATAGTATAAACATCTAACTGAACGAACCTCCGGCTCGGGTCCCCGCTGCCTGCGGCACCGTATAGCAGTCGTTCCGACCCTGGTCCCCGCTGCCTTCGGCACCGTATGACGGTCATGCTACGCATGCACCGGATAATCCCTTAAATTGCACATGGAATAGTATAAACCTCTAACTGAACGAACCTGCGGCTCGGGTCCCCGCTGCCTGCGGCACCGTATAGCAGTCGTACTGCGCACGCGCTGCAGTATACGTTAGTTCCACCTTCCGCCACCAGGTGGCGCAATCTGTTTATATGATCATAACTGAAATCGTTAAGACTTTCGATGTCGAGTCAAATGAGCCATACCCCGTCGTTTTCATGCCCGTAGAACCGAAGATAGGAAAGCGCCCCCTAGTGGTGTAAAAACGAAATAAAATCGGTAAGCTCTATCGATGTCGAGTCGAATTGATTTAGACTACCTGAGTTCTAGTTCAAAGACAGGGACCTGTAGAAAAACTTAAAACTTAAAAAAAAATCGATAACGGGCGAAGCCCGCTTTTCCCTATCATAATATCTGGATAGGGGGTCCTTATTACTTTAATTATGATGTTTGGAATCAGTTTGGGGGACATCCGTAACATAGTTTCTTAGTTATAGAAACGGACCACAGTTAAAAGAAAAAAGCGGGGGGGGGGGGGGGTTGGCGATGACACTGCTTTTCCTCAAACAACTTATGTAGACTACCTGTGTTCTAGTTCAAAGACAGTGAGCTGTAGAAAAACTTAAAACTAAAAAAAAAAAAAATCGATAATGGGCGAAGCCCGCTTTTCCCTATCGTAATATCTGGTTGCCACTCTAAAACAAAAACTTAAAATACTAAAACTTAAAATAATAATGCAGTTTTTAGACGCGGCCTACTTCTTAAAATCCTAATATCTAGCCGGCACTGTCATAAAAAGCGGGGGGAGGGGGGGGGGTTGGTGATGACACTGCTTTTCCTCAAACAACTTATGTAGACTACCTGAGTTCTATTTCAATGACAGTGAGCTGTAGAAAAACTTAAAACTAAAAAAAAAAAAAAAAAAAAAAAAAAAATCGATAACGGGCGAAGCCCGCTTTTTCCTATCATAATATCTGGTTGCCACTCTAAAACAAAAACTGAAAATACTCGTAATGCAGTTTTTAGACGCGGCTTACTTCTTAAAATCGTAATATCTAGCCGGCACTGTAATGGAAATCTTTCTTTTGCTTTAATTATACAAATAACGATGATTAATTATACAATAAAATAATATATCGGCTCGTAATGAAGATATGGCAATAATTTTTAGATATTCTGAAAGCAGAATCTATTTAGCGTCGCCCTGTCACAGTTTGGAATTTCTGCGCCTCTTAGAAAACCCAATTGAACGTCGCGTGACCACCGTAAAAAAATTGCACCTCTACTCTTGAAAATCCTCCTGTTGTCTGAAAATATCCGGTCACGTGTCGTTTTTCTGCATTGGTTACAAATGATTAGAAATAGATTGCTTCATTAACCGGTTTTTAATTGATATCTTCCGATTTTACTGGTCGAATTGTACAATCTTCTTTTTGTTGAAATCAGGATTTTTTTTTACGTGTGATGGCCGATTTGGGGGTCCAGAGATTAATTCTTTCATTGTTTTTCGAAAACGGACTTGAGCATTACATGAAAGCTGTCAGGTGAATTTGCTCTTTCTTCCTTCCAAACATCTGCGCTCCAGGCAGTCTGCGGTCTCCACATGCCGCGCCGAAAGAATTAAAAAATTATTTTTCATTGATCGATTTTTAAAGGATTTTTTCAGTTCTAATGGTCGTACTGGAATGATTTTTCGAATTTCTGAAAGCAAATGCTCTCCTGAATCTGTCTGTCCCATTTCCGAATTTCTGACCCCCCGACTTCCGTAGATCCGGGTCGGTTTAAAAACCCGCACTGCGGTTTGGGGCTTAATTTGCTCCTGGCGACCCTGCATTTTTCGAGAATTGTCTCCACCGGCAACCCTCGGCGGAGGCGAACTTTTCGCTGTTTTGACTTCTCTTCCAACTTCGGTTTCGGTCGGTAATAAAAACAGTTTCGTCGGTTAATAACGCCCCGGGTCCGGGTCGGAGGCTCGACCCGATCGAAACTTGAGCGTCGCGCCTTTTTTGCGAATTTTTCGGTACGCGTCCGCCGTCGGTGCGTCGATTAGTCCAGGAGCCTTTGCGGGTACAAAGGCGGAGTGCACAGACAGACACACACACACACACACAGACGTTTACCGTCCTTAATATTAGTGACTAGCTGGCTTCGCCCGCCAGCAGCCCCTAATTTACATCGGTGCCTCGAATATTTTGAAAACTCCCTTTTTTATGAAACATCGAAACGGACGACCCTCTGGCTCGCATCCACCTCAAGCTGAACGAACCTCCGAACCGGGTCCCCGCTGCCTTCGGCACCGTATACCGGTCGTGCTACGCACGCACCGGATAATCCCTTAATTTGCACATTGAATAGTACAAACCTCTAACCGAACGAACCTCCGTCCCTGGTCACCGCTGGGTCATTTCATGTCAAATCAACACAGCTAAAAACCTGACCACTTCAGAATTTCATGATATTAAGCTCAGTTGTTAGGATCATAGAGAAATGAATAAATACTCCGTGATAAGTCTCTATCTCACTTGGTTTTGGAGATAAATAGCTTCAAAGATGGACAAAAATCGTAAATTTTTGCATTTCTTGCATTACAAATTTAGTCATATTTGGTTCCTTAACTGTCACAGGAACTTACTTTTGGTGTCGTTAGAAAGTGTATGAATTGGGCTTTCATATGATATATCACATGCACATATTTAAAAAAAAATTAATTTCAAGGTCAAACATTTTGACCTTTGACCTTTAATATCTTAAAAAATGGCATTTTAATTTTTTTCCAAAAAATGTATGTTATTATTATGCTTATTTTATATAATATCTGAAAGTATTATTTTGGGACAAACATGGGATGCTGAGTTATAAATTAAAATGCAAACTGCTATTCCTAATTTCAACACCAAAATTGCTTATTTAGGTGACTTATCTACATAACTATATCTTTACACCCCCCCCCTCTTCTCTTTCTCTCTCTCTCTGTATATATATATATATATATATATATATATATATATATTACTGACAATATATTTTACTGCAAAGTTCACAAACAAATTGTTTTTCTTCAGGGAGGGGAGGGGATTCAGATGAGGCTGGGGGTATCATGTTTGCTGTATTTTAAGTAGAAAAAGTAATTTTATGCACAATTAAAGCAAAAAGCAGTACTGACAGTATGAACTATTTCTTAATACAATTTTCCTTTTATGTTAGTACCCATTGTTGAATTCAGACATCCTCACCTCCTCCCAAGGCAATGAAGTTTTTAAACCCCCTAAAGAAGAAAAGCTGTGGATTTCCACAATATGTCAAAGTATTTCTATGATTTTGTGTAGTATTTTATTACTATACTTAAAACACAAGGCTGCTTTTTTAGTCATCTTCCTTGTGAACCAGTTTTAATACTTATTTTTTTAAATGGAAGCTATTCATTTGTAGGTGTGCTGCAATAAATATTCCTATATTTATATTTGAAATTTCTTTACATTGGTGGCAATTGGGTTTCTTCCAGACTTACAAGGGAAAAGGAAATAATGTGAATTACTATTATATTTGCTGTTGTAGCTGGCAAATGTGACATCAAGTTTGGAAATTATATTCATTAAGGATCTATTGCACGTTAAAATATTTTTAAAATAGTAGATATGGGTATGAAAATTAAAGTGGTACACATGTAAATTTTGTGACGGTGAAAAGGACGTTATGTTAAGATTTAAATGAAACAAAAATTGTGTCAAAGTGGTGCAATTTTTTCTGATTTTTCATTCCGTAACACAAAAGATCAAAGCCCCAATTGATAATTACATGTTACTGATTATTTATAGGAATAAATTTTAATTTTTCAATAATTTTATAAGTTGAAGTTAATGGAAAAAGCAGTTTGGTAGCTTGAGTTAAAATAATATTTGTTTCTTTAGTTAGGCCAGCCAATGTAATAGATTGAATTTCTAAAACAGTTACAAAAATAAACAGTTTTTTATAAACATTTTTTCATTATCGGTTCCGACCATATATTCTTATAATTTTATATACAAAAATCCAATTTCATTATTTATCAGTGCAAAGCAAATGAGTAAGTTGTCATCAGAAACTCTGGTTACAGACTAAGTCACAAGCTCAGCAGCAAGAGAGTTCTGTTTTATTCTAGGTCCAGCTTGCACTCACTAGAATATACATGACTCAACCATATTGTGACTCGAGAATATTGTACATTAAAAGTAGCTATTTATTTTATAATTTATTTAGTAATATATAAACCATGTTGAATGAAATTCAACTGAATCTTCTACTGTTTCTAGAAGGAAATTTGCCTTAAAATTTATAAAAAGAGGTTTTATTTAAGATTTAAAAATAATAGTAATAATGTCTCTTTATACTGTAATATTATTAAATAAATCTTTAATTATTGATAATCACAAATTATGAGACAGATCTTAATATATATTGGGGAGTTTTGTACATTACTTTATGATTAAATTCCTATTTATGTTGATTAATAATTTATCTATTTTGTTATTTGAACTCCAGTAGGTTTTTATTTTTATTTGTTTCTTATATGTTATTAGGAGCTTACTATTGCTTATTTTAGGCATAACGCTGACAATATTTGATGAAATAACATCTATTTACTATGAATATTTTTATGAAGTTCTTCTGACGATTCCGTAAGATATTCATAGTTTTCCATTTTTTATTTTTCGATGTATTAAGTTTAATTCCTGCTGTATCCTTTCCATTATTTTTTATAATATATAATCCTTTGTTTTTCACATGTGTTTTCATTAAAAAAACAAATAAGAGGTTAGGTTGTCTGCGTTGATTTGATGCGGAATGATTCAGTAGTTTGTTACTACAGCCCAGTCTCTCCCCCCCCCCCCTACCGTCACAAACAAAAAAAAAGTAAGAGAAAATTTTGTTTTGTGAACTTTACAATGAAAAAAAATTTGTTTTCATTAATACTTAAGTTACACACATAAGTTATACAATAAGTCATACAACATAAAATTAAGCGGCCTAAATCTGTAACTTAAATTAGTACTGATGTTTGCATTTTAATTTATAACTCAGCATCCCATGATTGTCCCAAACTAATACTTTCAGATATTATAGAAAATAAGTATAACAGTAACATACATTTTTTTGAAAAAAATTAAAATACAATTTTTTAAAATATGAAAGGTCAAAGGACAAAATGTTTGACCTTGGAGTTAAAATTTTAAAAAATATGTGCATATGATATATCATATGAAAGCCCAATTCATGCACTTTCTAACGACATCAAAGGTAAGTTCCTGTGTCAATTAGGGAATGATATATGATTAAATTTGTAATGCAAGAAATGCAAAAAATTACGACTTTTGTCCATTTTTGAAGCTAATTATCTCCAAAACCAAAAGAGATAGAGACTTATCACGGAATATTTAATATTTTCTCTATGATCCTAACAATTAAGCTTAATATCATAAAATTCTGAGGTGGTCAGGTAAAAAATGTCACTTTTTTGTGTTGATTTGACATGGAATGACCCCGCTGCCTTCGGCACCGTATACAGGTCGTGCTGCACACGCGCCGGATAATCCCTTAAATGGCACGTCGAATAGTATAAAACTCTAACTGAACGAACCTCGGCACGTGTCCCCGCTGCCTGCGGCACCGTACAGCAGTGGTGCTCCTCACGCGCTGTAGTATACGTTATTCCCACCTTCCACCACCAGGTGGCGCAATCTGTTTATACGATCATAACTGAAATCGTTAAGGCTTTCGATGTCGAGTCGAATGAGCCATACCCCGTCGTCTTCGTGCCCATAGAACCGCAGATAGGAAAGCGCCCCCTTGTGGTGAAAAAACGAACTGAAATCGATAAGCTCTATCGATGCCGAGTCGAATGACCCAAGCCGCGTCGTGATGTGACCCATAGAACCCGAGTTAGTGGCAAAATTCTTTAATTACACCTACCACCACCAGGGGGCGCAATCTGTTTTATGGGAACATAACCCAAATCTGTAAAGCTATTGAAATCCAGTCGAAAGAGCCAAACCCCGTCGTAATCGGGCCCATAGAACCAGATTTACGGAAGCGTCCCCTGGTGGTGGAACTGGAAACTAAAATATGTAAGCGCTATTGATGTCGAGTCGAATGAGCCATACCGCTTCGCGATGGGACCCATACGACGGGAGATATTTTGAAAAGAAATAGCTAATTCCTTAGCTTCTTTTGATCTTTTTCCCTATACAAAAATCGGGATTTTGCTAAAATCAAAAATTATGGTCGGAATTCGAAAATTTTTTGAATCCCTGAAATGCCAGATCACTCAGAGCAAGGATTCATATTTTTCAGAATCGAAAATCCGATATTTAAAAAATATATATATTGCCCATAAAAACTGGAATCCTTTTAAAGTGCATCTTTTTATCAATTTATCTCTTTTGGCAGAAAAGTGATAATAATCGAATTTTTTAAAGTCGAAGGCATCTTTCTATAGCTGAATGTATGCACTTTTAGCCTCTTATCTCGGAATTTGTGTAATTCAACAAAAAATTGCTGCCGCGGGGGGGGGGGGTATACATTGGCAAATTAGAGGAAACACGAAAGTGACGTACGGGAACGATCGGTTTCTAAAGGATTAATGTACATATTTTTTAAAACTGAAATATATGTTTCGAAGAATAAGAAAGTGGATATGATCTGGAGTATTTTATTTGTCTCTATTCACATTTTCCGAGTCGATGCGGATTTTTAACCCATTCACGGTCACGCTGTTTTCATATTTTTTACTTGGAAAGGGTTGACGATGACGTGCTAAAAATCTTTATAAATGGTCAAGGTTCTCACATTGTTAAAAGTTTAGCAGTAACATGGTGAAATTGCTTTCCCCCCTGTAAAACACCTTCGGTAATGAATGGCCTATTGAAGTCCATTGTGGGCGCATCTGGTCAGACTTTTCAAGTGCAGTTTCTCAGTGTGATTGATTTGCCCACCCCATTATAATCCCCTTTCGAAAAATTCCTTGCACTGTGTAAACAGATAGGTGACATTCTATTCACATAGAAGGAAAGAAACATAGAAGGAAAGAAAAGTAAAAGAAATAGAAAATGTTATATTTCCATTTGATTTTAAAAACTATCAAATAATAAATTCTAAACTATTTCGTAAATAACTTACATTATATTAATGAGTTACAATCTAATGTCTTTTAATATTTTATCCCAGTAGGTATATTTAATGAAACACTACATCTCATTCCTCGAATAAAACTTGATTATTTACTATATCATCACTGTAAATATAAGCTAGCGAAATAGAATCTTCTAATATGTGGTATCAGATTCAGTTAACTTCAGATATATATTATTTTTTTTAATTAAATCAAACCTACAAGGAATAAGTCTTTATGTATCTAAGATGCCTTAGATTGCAGACTTTCTAAATAAGATAATTGTAAAACAAATGGTTGTTATTTTTGTATTGTTATTTACTTCCATTTCTTTCTTTTCTTTTCTCTTTTTTTTCTTTTTTGAACTATTTATTTATTTTGTAGCTTCGGGATAATAAGTCTCTTCAGGGATCGTGTTTTAGGTAGCTTTCAATACAAAAAGCTACCTATTGCAGCCGTTCGGTGGAAAGCAATTCCAAAAATTTTTGGTATATTTTCACCGAACATGACCCCCATACTCCTAAACCACCCTCCGTTCAAATGTTGATTTATATATATATATATATATATACAGGAGTCGATGCAGGGTTTTTTTCTTGGGGGGCCCATTTTGTAAAAAATAAAGATTATTTTTGTGAAATTTATTATATTTTTGTGAAAAAATAACATTTTGTAACGAAAGTTTAAATCCAGTTAATCAAATTGGAACCAATCATTTATAAAAAAAACCTTTTAAAATCCTTTTGCTGAAGTTTTCCTCTCTGGTGAACTTGTTTGTTTACAAATTACACATTTTAAAACGTCACCAAATAACAAATAAATAATAGTCAGTTTTTATGGAATAGAATTTTGTGAAGGGTTTATATTTTATCAAATTGATTTTTGTGAAGGGGAACCATTTTATCAAATTGATTTTTGTGAAGGGTCCTATTTCATCAAATTGATGTTTGTGAAGGGACCCATTTTATCAAATTGATTTTTGTGAAGGGGTCCATTTTATTAAATAGATTTTTGTGAAGGGACCCTAAATAGGCCCCAAATTTTTCTTGAATCGACCCCTGATATATATATATACTGTGAAACCTCCCTGAAAGACCACCTCTATAAGGAGACCACCTCTCATAAAGACCGTTTATTTATGGTCTAAATTTTCTGGCTATAAGCTCAATGTTAATTTTCCCCCATTAAAGGACCACTATTTCCAGTTTTCCTCCCTGAAAGACCACTTTTCAGTCGAAGAGTAGAATTACTTTCCTTCGTATGGGGAAATCTTGAAATTCCACTCATCTCCGGAAAACACGCTCCGTAAGTTTGCTTCCTTAGACCTGATGAATCAAGGTCATTTCTCCCCCCCCTCCCAGTTTTACCCTTTGAGGGGCGGTGGTATATATTATATACCACCTAATTTTAATCCGATTCAAACCAGAAACTTTTAATTAAATTTTACTTTTTTAACTTTGACGAGAGAAAGTTGAAAAATTGCTTATTCTTATTTTGTACTAAATTCTTTCCTAAATTCCGGTGGGAATTCAACGTTACAGGAGCACAAGTGCTTGCCCCTGAAAGGGTTAAGAGGAAAACGCTGGGTCTCGTGCATGTTTAATGTCACTATGGTTATAGAAAGATAAGTTGGTGTTTAACGAAGCTGTATTGCAGTGGTTTAAATGTGCAAGATCAAAAAATATTCCATTGAGTGGAACTTTGTTGAAAGAGAAGGCCATTCAAATTGCAGAAGCTATAGGGGAAAAAGATTTTTGTGCAAGCAATGGCTCGCTGGAGAAGTTTTGTAACAGAAACAACATTGTCTTCAAATCTATTTGTGGAGAATCGGCCGATGTAGATGAAGAGGTTATAGTGGAGTGGAAATCTCATCTTCCATTGATTCTCGCTGGATATTCAGATCGTGACATTTATAATATGGATGAGACTGGATTATTCTTCCGTGCCTTGCCCACTAAAACTCTTATGGAGAAAACAGATGAAGCAAAAGGAGGGAAACCGGCCAAACAGCGACTTACTGTAGCCCTTTGTGAAAATGCCGCTGGAGAGAAAGAAAAACCAATCCTAATATGGAAGGCTCAAAAGCCTCATTGCTTTAAAAATGTTGATGTTACTGAAATAGAAGTGATATGGAAATCGAATAGGAAGGCGTGGATGACATCCACCATTTTTGAAAACTGGTTACATGACTTTGACAAAAAGATGACCAAACAGGGTAGAAACATTATCCTTTTTTTGGATAATGCCCCATGTCATTTGTATGATGCACAGCTGAAAAGTGTGAAACTTCAATTTCTCCCTCCTAACACGACATCCAAAATTCAGCCGTTAGATCAGGGAATCATTCATTGTTTAAAGCTGGAAAATAGACGTTTTGTTTTACGAAAGCTCATTTCGCTAATAGATGAGACCAAAAATGCATCCGACATTGTGAAATCCATCAATGTACTTGATGCTATTCGATGGATAAAATGTGCATGGGATAATATAAAGACAAACAATTGTCAATTGCTTCAGTACTTGTGGACTAAGCAATGTATCCATAGAAAAATCTATTGATGACATCAGTGCCTTAGAAGATGAAGCGATTCATCTATCAAACGCAGCTAAAGTTGATTATGACCCAAAATCACATAAGTATGAGGATGCTCTTAAATGTTACGATGATTTATCTGAGGACTAGGAGAATCATATTATTAAAAATTTCCACAAAGGTAAAATTTTAAAATTTTTATCTTAAAAAAATTCTACAATCATTTATAAAAATAAATGATACTACAATCGAAAAATTTTTTAATCTATTTTAGGAGCCCATTCTGATTCAGACGACGAATTTCCGCCAGTAAAAGCTTCTATTTAATGTCAAGAAACACTTGTTGAAATCAATAGATTGATAGAATGTTCCATATCTGCTAGAGATGATACTAAGATTAATAATTTGTTTAAAGAGATCAAAGAATGTTTAAAAACAAAAATTGTTACTGAGAAATTGTTAAAATCAAAGCAAACTACAGTTAATTCCTTCTTTAAAGCTGTATAGACATGAAATATAATAAAATAATTCAATAACTACGTTTTTTTGTAATATGTATTTCATGAAACTTTGCTTTACCCATCACCTCCATTCAGAGACCACCTCTCTGAAAGACCGATATTTTATGGTCTAATGGGTGGTCTTCTTAGAGAGGTTTCACTGTATATATATATATAAATGAAAACCCATGTGAAGAACCCATGTAAAGGCAGAAGATCTTTCAGAACATACTCCCACAGTCAGCGTTTTTATCCGAAATCCGAGGCAGCAGAGCAAGAAAGGGGAAAAATCGTGTCGTCAGGTGACACGAATCGCTTATAACTCGATAAACAGTCAAAATATATTTTACGTGTATATACGCTGTTTTTGTGATGTAATTTTACAGTCATTTCTGAATACTGGGTAGAATGTATAGACCGGTATAGATGTCGATCTTAGCAGAAAACTTTGCAACTTTGCTGCCAGCTTGGTGACATTGTGTGTGAAATTTCGTGTCAAACACTTATGTGTAAAAATCCAGAAATTTAAATTTTATAAACTTCTTTAACTGAATTATGGTCTAGATTATGCGTGATGAAGTCATAAGATTTTTCACGAAAACAAAGATTTAAATAAAATTGTTCAACATTGAATGAGTGAATGAAGTGGTCAGCCATTGCTTTCGATTTTAGAGACTTAATCGACACCTTGTATTTAATTCTTTATATAAGTTTTTTCTAAGAAAATGGCTTGCTTTGTTGAAGACTAAGCTTTGTGTCTAAACTTTTTTTGCATCATGCTTATTATAATACGCGTTTTTGTGAATTTTGTCATACGAGTGGTGATC
This sequence comes from Maratus michaelseni, assembly GCA_963931845.1. Lineage (NCBI taxonomy): Eukaryota > Metazoa > Arthropoda > Arachnida > Araneae > Salticidae > Maratus > Maratus michaelseni. Next base: position 422,890,108 of record OZ007586.1, read on the forward strand.
TGTGTGCAATGACTGCTCAATATTATCTACAGAACGAAAGAAAAAAAAAAGATTTACATTAGACTTTATTTATAAATGTTTTGTAAGAGTAAGAAAATATGAAAATTTCGCGACAAAATTTTCATAATGTTGGAAAATGTTTCACAATCTAAGAACGGCACGACATTAATATTTCTTGTTAAATTATTATAAGTAAAATTTCAAGCCTTGTTTTAAAACACGAAAAAATTTCATAGGTTAATGAAATATTTTAAATGACCAAAATAAATTCTGTGTGTGTGTGTTTTTTTTAAATAAATAGTTTTAATTTACCTATTTTATGTTCGTTTATATTAATAAAGCATTCAAGTATTAAAAAAAGATAAGTTTAAAAAAGATACAGAGAGTTATTTTAGAGAAATAATTTAATAAATAATAAATAAATTTAATTAAAAAAACCATATCATAACATAATGTAACATAAATAAAAGCCATCGTGAAAATAAAAAAATTGATTAACTAAAAAAGAATATTCTGTATAAATTATTAAAATGAAAGTTCTATGTTCAAAATCAGAAAACATTTTGTCTTTTTAAAAATACAAAAAAGAAAGAAAAAGAAAAGAAAAAAGAAAGAAAAAAAACCTCATATTTATTTGGGAATCACACAACAACAGTGAAGTGACTATTAACAATATTCTCAAGGCGAAACTCTATTTTCTAACACAACCACAAATACATTTTTATTCTTAAATGCACGAAAGTCAAATCCACTTATCAAAAAATGAAGAATGGTGTTCGATTCTAAATCCTTTCAATAATCATGCCTGAGAATTTAATGTTTGTATATGTAAAAACAAGTCCGTGAATCTATTATAAAGTTTCGCATAGTTGAGAGGGTAAAAATGTTTTTTTTTCTACAAACAACATTAATTGAATATTGTTTGTAAATTTTTCTACGTATATTCAAATTAATAAATTTAGGAAACATTAACTAAAATTGAAACAATTAGTATTCATGATTATATCTAGTTCATTAGTTTTCCTAATACACTTTACTCCTATACTAGCCTTCCACTGAAAAATGTTAATGCTCTTTTAACATTTTTATTAAATTTCCAATTTTTTTTTCGTTTCACTAGAAATCATCTTTATTCTGAAAAATCCCTTCCAGATATTGCAATTCTAAGTGATACTGATTTCACAAACTTTTATCGTTTAAAACGGTGTAAAAAAAGACGTCAAAGGATATTTTCCACATTTGTTGAAAAGCTCCTAAAAGCCCAGAATTATAGCAACCTTGCCACGTTAACAATGACAAAAATACATAGTTGTAAAACATAATATTTGCTTGTTTTGGGGAACCTGTCTGTCAAGCCATGAAATAGTGAAACAACCGCGCCAGATTACAGTAAATTTCATCTGTGACAGTGACAGTTGTACAAAGAAAACGATTTTCACAAGCAAGAGCTAATCCGTTTGAGTCAAATAGTTTACAGGATAATGTTTAAACTATTATTTTCTAAAGCCGTTAATTTGAGTCATTGAGGAGGCGGTAAAGTGGATTTCTAGAGAGCAACAAAGCCAGAAATGTCTTACGCCGCAATCGCAATCTCCATATCTTTTGGATTGAGAAAAAAAAAAGTTTTATACAAGGGTCTTTGGGATGGGTGTCTATGTTTTCGGTCTTGTCTGAAAAAAGAAGTAAAAAAAAAAGGAGATAAAGAAAAGTACGGAAATTTTTAAATGTTTTGATGAGGGGTCGACTCAATCATACTCGGACGGGCAAAAAAATTTCCAGATTCCCCCCACCCCCCCAGCTACGGGCCTGTAACTTTTGCTGAAATGTTAAAAAAATGGACTAATAAAACCATCTACAACTGCTTGCAGTCTTTAATTTAATCCCAACAATTATAATGGCAATTTTGAACATAGTGATCAACTGAATGTCTCTAAAAATGAAAAATTTGTGCATAATTTTCTTACATCAAATAAATTCTTCAAGATATATTTAAGGCTCTTACAAATATTGAGGAGTACTAAAATTTAATCAATCAATTTTATTGGTGTTCAGTGAAAGTACTAATGAAGTGAAAGTACTAATTCAGTGAAAGTACTAATCATCATTTTCTTTTAGTTCTAACAGGGCGTCTTTATAAAAACTAAAGGAAAATTATGATGACACCTGTACATGCCTTTGAATTAATTGATCAAAAACTTGATTTCTTCTTCCATTACAAAAATGGTGCTATTATATTTAAAAATATCAAACCAAATGTGAATGTTAAATAATGTCTGTGAGGTAATGTCTGTGAAGTAATATTTTCGGTCTTATCGTCTACATTTAGACATCCAATTACACATTTTTTACACAAATTATTTTTCTTTGGTTTCATATTCGAATAAATAATTCCTGCAATTTCTTTCTCTTTTTAAGAGTAAAAATTGTAAATTCCTATTCTTTTTAATCACTTATTCGTATAATTTTACAAATCTGACAAAATGTAATAAAAATATGATTTTTATCAGATTTATTTATATTGTATACTCTTTATATATTTATTTAATAATGCAAAATTCTGATTATTTATAAGAAATAAATAAAATTTCATTGTATAATTCTAGAAAGTTAAAAAAAATTTCCATCTACATATATAATTCTAAGAAAGTTAAACTAATATTCCATCAATATATAATAATTATTCAACTATGTACTCTGAATCAATTAACATTCTTGAGCTTGCCTATAAATGTAATCTGTCTATATTGATAATTTTTCTGGTCTCTTCAGTATTGTTATAGACAGGTTTCACTGCTTTATTAGCTCACAGGCTATCAAAGCCTGAGAGCTTATGTGCCAGCCCGTTCTGTATATATGTATGCATGTATGTATGTATGTATGTACGTATGTACGTACGTAACGCGATAACTCTTGACAGAAATAACCGTTTTGCTTCCAATTTTGTTTATAGGTTCCTTGTGATAAGGCGCTTCCCTGATTAGTTTTGGGGATTGATTGTTTAACTATAAAGGGGGGAACGGGGGGGCTAACCCCCCTTAATTAAGATAAATGGTTTTTTCATGCAGAATTGTCCAATTTTCTTCAAATTTTGTGTATAGGTTCATTGTGATAAGGTTCTTTCCTGATTAGTTTTGGGGGTTCATAGGTTAAGTATAAAGAGGCTAACGGCGGGGGGGGGGGAATCCCCACCCTTAATTTAGATAAATGAATTTTTCATGCAGAGTTATCCGATTTTCTTCCACTTTTGTTTATAGGTTCCTTGTGATAAGGCGCTTCCCTGATTAGTTTTGGGGATTGATTGGTTAAATATAAAGGGGGGGGAACGGGGGGCTAACCCCCCTTAATTTGGATAAACGGTTTTTTCATGCAGAATTATCCAATTTTCTTCAAATTTTGTATATAGGTTCATTGTGATAAGGTTCTTTCCTGATTAGTTTTGGGGGTTCATAGGTTAAGTATAAAGGGGGTAACGGGGGGGTTAATACTCCCCCCTTATTTTAGATAAATTATTTTTTTCATGCAGAGTTATCCGATTTTCTTCAAATTTTGTATATAGGTTCATTGTGATAAGGTTCTTTCCTGATTAGTTTTGGGGGTTCATAGGTTAAGTATAAAAGGGGTAACGGGGGGGTTAATCCTCCCCCCTTATTTTAGATAAATGATTTTTTTCATGCAGAGTTATCCGATTTTCTTCAAACTTTCTATATGGGCTCATTGTGGTAAGGGGCTTCCCTGATTAGTGTTGGGGGTTCATTGGTGAAGTGTAAAGGAGGGAAACGGGGGCTACCCCCCTCCTTAATTTTGATAAATGGGTTTTTCATGCAGAATTATCCAATTTACTCCAAATTTTGTATATAGGCACATTGTGGTAAGGCACTTCCCTGATTAGTTTTGGGGGTTCACTGGTAAAGTATAAAGGGGGGAACGGGGGGGACTAACCCCCCTTGATATAGATAAATGGGTTTTTTAAGCAGAATTATCCGATTTTCTTCAAATTTTATATATATGTTCATTGTGATAAGGCGCTTCTCTGATTAGTTTTGGGGGTTCTTTGGTTAAGTATAAAGGGGGACGGGGGGCTAACCCCCCCTTAATTTAGATAAATGGATTTTTCATGCAGAATTATCGGATTTTTTCAAATTTTGTATATAGGTTCATTGTGGTAAGGCGCTTCTCTGATTAGTTTTATGGGTTCATTGGTTAATTATAAGAAGGAGAAACGGGGGATGGTTCCCCCCTCTTAATATATTTTGCTTTATATTAAGCTTTTTGCAAATTCTTTGAAATAAGAATATAATTTACAGTCAGTGTGAATAGCCTGTGAGCTCAATGCCGTCAGTTTAACTGGGCAGTTTTCTTTTATTTTTAAAGTTATGCTATAATTGGTATAGCAACAATAGTAAAGTAGTAAATAATTTTTGAAGTGTAATATTAATTTGGTATTATTAATATTATTTGGGTATTATTATATTTGTTACTATTACAAAGCAAAAGTTCTGTAAGTAAAAAAAAAAAAAAAAAAAGAAAAAAAAAGAAAGAAAAATCGATTTTAGTTATTTAGTAATATATTTAAACAAAATAAATTGAAATACTGTTAAAAAAATAAAAACATATGTATTCATTAAAAAAAAATTAAATAAATTTAACATGGCAAAACATTTTAAATAATAATAATTAATGTAATGGATTAGAATCGTATGGACGAGAGTTTTAAAATAAAATAATAACTAAAAAATGATATTCTATGAAGTTGCTTCCTTTCATTTTAGGATCGGTTTTGAAATACAATGTCATTTTTAGCCTGTACAGAAAACGAAATTCTATGAGACATTTTCTAACCAAATCTGTAAGGCATTCAACTAAAATACAAATAATCTAGTTGACAAATGGTCTACCTATACATCCATTGTATATGTGGGAAGGGGGAGTGTGCTGATAAACGCCTTCTTTACCGCCCAGTCTGGGGGGGGGAGAAAAACTCACATAGACGGTCATGACCACTTAGAAGTAGAAAATCTGAACCGTTCATACGCGCCCATGACCATTTAGAAGTAAAAAATCCTGACCGTCTATAAGCGCTCATGACCATTTAGAAGTAAAAAACTTTGACCGCGTATAGTGAGTTTCGGAAACCATTTTTTTTAGAAAGGTTAAAAAACGAATTTTTCGAAACTGATACCTGATTTTAAAAGGAAAAAGAACGTAGATTAGGCTCGGTATTTTTATTTTTTCGTATCTTGTTTAGAAGCCCAGAATTGAATTTTTAAAGATTGCAGAAATCGCTGAAAAATCGAAATAGACTTACGGAAAAAAAACGATTTCGAAAGGGTTAACTGAAATATTTTTTTAAACTAAAGGTTTTATAGTAATCTCGAAAGAACGGAAATGTACTTAGGTGTGTTTGTTTGTTTTTTTGTTCTTTCAGAGAGCCGATGCGCGATTTTAAAAATCGCAGAGAATCAGAATTTGCAAAAGTGAGTCTGCGCGCGAATATTTTTCGAAGGGTTAATATTTGTATTTTTCAAAAACGATCGCAGATTTCGAAAGGAGAAAGAATGTAGATCTCGTCTGGTATTTTTAGTTTCCCTGACTCGTTTGGAACCGCCGCTGCGAATTTTTCAAAATAGTCGAAATTGCCGAAATCGCGAAACGGTGTACGGAAAATATACGTTTTCGAAGAATTAACTGACGTATTTTTTTTAATGGAAGGTGGCATTGGAGAGGCTAAGACCGATCTTTTATTTCGTGAAATCCATTTATCCGAATCTTTCTTAGTCCGGCGGATGCGAGGTTCGGACAAAGGGAGAATATAAAAAACACGAATTCGACGCTTTTTGAGTATTTTTTTTGAAAGGGTTAATATCGAAATTTTTTCGAACCCACCGGATCGTTAGAGACGTAAAAGTACGTTCTTTGAGACTATGTTGACGTTTTTTTCGTATTTCTGTCGGTTCGCCGTCGGCGAGTTTAGACATTCGTAAAAAGAACCCGGCCGAAGCGATTTTTCCTTCTTTTTGCAGAAGATGAGGATTGAGCTCTTCTGGGCATGCGCGGAATAATTTCCACGTACGTTTCTTTTTAGTAATTAAAACAGGTTTGTTCGTTAATAACTCCCTTAATTAAGGGCCGATTTTTTCGAAACTGCAATTCCTGGAGGACCGGATTTTTCTGAATTTTTTGACACCAAAAGCGCTTCGCTGCAGAGTTTATCCGGGTACAGATACACACAGACACACAGACGTATATGAACATTAATAATAAGGACTAGCTGGCTTCGCCCGCCATCGGGCCCCTAATTGTAAAACCCCTAATTTACATCGGTGAGCCATACACCGTCGTGATCCAGACCATAAAAACAGAGGTAAGAAAACGCCCCCTGGTGGTGAACAACGAACTAAAACCGATAAGGTCTAGTATCCTCTGTCGATGTCGAGTCGATTGAGCCAAACCGCGTCATGATGTGACCCATAGAACCCGAGTTGGCTGAATAATCCTTTAATTACACCTTCCACCACCAGGGGGCGCAATCTGTTCTATACGAACATGACCGAAATCTGTAAAGCTATCGATATCCAGTTGAAAGAGCCAAACCCCGTCGTAAACGGGCTCATAGAACCCGATTTCCGGAAGCGTCCCCTCTGGGTGATGTTCCTGTGTTGACTCTCTGGTCTATTTTACTACGATCGAAATGAAGTTGATTCTTTACATAGTGTATAATCTCTGATCCATCGAATAGAAAGTTTGTATAACTCAAATGGCAACATTTCTTTCCGACGAAATGAAAAAAGGATGCGTTTTAAAACGACAAATTTAAATATATCGTACCCCCAAACAAACACAAAATCATAAACCGGGTGTTAAATAAACTATATAGAATCCGATATATAAAAAATAGAAAAAAAAATATTTTGATATCTTTTGGAGCTTTCGAAAAAAGTAAACAAAGCAAGTATTTGGAGTGCAATCGGCTGCTTCAGAATACAAATATCCTAGTAGAATAGAATTTTAACTATGAAAATATAATTATTTCTCAAAATAAATCATATGCGGAAATCCCATTCAATTCTGTACGCAAAATGAACAACGATTTTTTAAATAAAATCGTTAATAAATTAGACAATTACTTCCAAAGCAAAGTCGCTTATTACACTTTGGTTAATCTGTGCTTGCGCCGAAAAACGCTTATTTCTAGAAAGGGGGTTCACAAAAGAATTTTTTGAAATTGATAATAGTCGAATTTCTTAAGTTAAAGGTGTCTTTCTATAGCTGAATGTATGCACTTTTAGCCTCTTATCTCAGAATTTGTGTAATTCAACAAAAAATTACTGCGGGGGGGGGGGGTATACATTGGCAAATTAGAGGAAACACGAAAGTGACGTACAGGAACGATCGGTTTCTAAAGGGTTAATGTACATATTTTTTAAAACTGAAATATATGTTTCGAAGAATAAGAAAGTGGCTATGATCTGGAGTATTTTATTTGTCTCTATTCACATTTTCCGAGTCGATGCGGATTTTAAAACATGGGCCGAACAACGAAAATTCACGCGAGTGAGTTTCGAAAACCATTTTTTTAGAAGAGTTAAAGAACGAATTTTTCGAAACTGATACCTGATTTTAATAGAAAAAAAAACGCAGATTAGGCTCGGTATTTTTATTTTTTCGTATCTTGTTTAGAAGCCCAGAATTGAATTTTTAAAGATTGCAGAAATCGCTGAAAAACCGAAAGAGACTTACGGAAAAAAAACGATTTCGAAAGGGTTAGCTGAAATATTTTTTTTAACTAAAGGTTTTATAGTAATCTCGAAAGAACGGAAATGTACTTGGGTGTGTTTGTTTGTTTTTTTGTTCTTTCAGAGAGCCGATGCGCGATTTTAAAAATCGCAGAGAATCGGAATTTGCAAAAGTGAGTCTGCGCGCGAATATTTTTCGAAGGGTTAATATTTGTATTTTTCAAAAACGATCGCAGATTTCGAAAGGAGAAAGAATGTAGATCTCGTCTGGTATTTTTAGTTTCCCTGACTCGTTTGGAACCTCCGCTGCGAATTTTTCAAAATAGTCGAAATTGCCGAAATCGCGAAACGGTGTACGGAAAATATACGTTTTCGAAGGGTTAACTGACGTATTTTTTTAATGGAAGGTGGCATTGGAGAGGCTAAGACCGATCTTTTACTTGGTGAAATCCGTTTATCCGAATCTTTCTTAGTCCGGCGGATGCGAGGTTCGGACAAAGGAAGAATATAAAAAACACGAATTCGACGTTTTTTTATTATTTTTTTTGAAAGGGTTAATATCGAAATTTTTTCGAACCCACCAGATCGTTAGAGACGTAAACGTACGTTCTTTGAGAATATGTTGTCGGTATTTTCGTATTTCTGTCGGTTCATCGTCGGCGAGTTTAGACAGTCGTAAAACGAAACCGGCAGAAGCGATCTTTCCTTCTTTTTGAGGAAGATGAGGATTGAGCTCTTCTGGGCATGTGCGGAATACTTTCCACGTGGAATTCTTTCGCAGTAATTAAAACAGTTTTGTTCTTTAATAACTCCCTTAATTAAGGGCCGATTTTTTCGAAACTGCAATTCCTGAAGGCCCGGATTTTTCTGAATTTTTTGACACCAAAAGCGCTTCGCTACTTGCTGCGCTCTCAGAGTTTATCCGGGTACAGATACACACACAGACAGACACACAGACGTATACGGACATTAATAATAATGACTAGCTGGCTTCGCCCGCCAGCGGGCCCCTAATTTACATCGGTGAGACATACCCCGTCGTTATCCGGGCCATAGAAACATAGATAATAAAACGCCCCCTGGTGGTGAAAAGCGAACTAAAACCGATAAGGTCTAGTATCCTCTATCGATGTCGAGTCGATTGAGCCAAACCGCGTCGTGATGTGACCCATAGAACCCGAGTTGGCTGAAAAATACTTTAATTACACCTTCCATCACCAGGTGGCGCAATCTGTTCTATACGAACCTCGGGCACTGAAACCGTTAAAGCTATCGATGTCGAGTCGAATAAGCCATACCCCGTCGTGATCCGGCCCATAGAAACAGAGTTCGGAAAGTGCCCCTAGTGGTGAAATGAGGAACTAAATTCGATAATCTCTACTAAGCTCTATCGGTGTCGAGTCGAATGAGCTATACCGCGTCGTGATGGGACCCATACGAAGGGAGATATTTTCAAAAGAAATAGCAAATTCCGTAGCTTTTTTTTCCCCCTATGCAAAAATGACAATTATTTAAAAAATATTAAAACTTTAAAAAATAAATGTTCCTGTGTTGACTCTCTAGTTTATTTGACTGTGATCGAACAGGAAGTTGACTCTTTACATATCGTATAATCTCTGATCCATCGAAGAGAAATATTTTATAGTAAGTATTTGCAGTGCAATTGGGAATACAGATATACAGAATACAAATATCCTAGTAGAATAGAATTTTAACTATGAAAATATAATTATTTCTCAAAATAAATCATATTTTCGGAAAGCCCATTCAATTCTATACGCAAAATGAACAACGATTTTTGATTTAAGATCGTTAATAAATAAGATAATTACGGAGAAAGCAAAGTCACTTATTACACTTTGATTAAACTGTGCTAGCGCCGAAAAACGCTCATTTCTAGAAACGGGTTTCACAAAAGAGTTTTTTTTAATTGATAATAATCGATTTTTTTAAAGTCGAAGGCATCTTTCTATAGATGAATGTATGAACTTTTAGCTTCTTCTCTCGGAATTTGTGTACTTCGATAAAAAAGTCCTGCGGCGGGAGGGGGGGGGGGGTTTAAATTGGCAAATTAGAGGAAATCGTGAAAGTGAGGTACGGGAACGACCGGTTTCTAAAGGGTTAATGTACATATTTTTTAAAACTGAAATATATGTTTCGAAGAATAAGAACGTGGCTATGATCTGGTTCATTTGTCTCTATTCACATTTTCCGAGTCGATGCGGATTTTTAAACATGGGTCGAAAAACGAAAATTCACGCGAGTGAGTTTCGGAAACCATTTTTTTAGAAGGGTTAAAAAACGAATTTTTCGAAACTGATACCTGATTTTAAAAAGAAAAAGAACGTAGATTAGCCTTGGTATTTTTATTTTTTCGTATCTTGTTTAGAAGCCCAGAATTGAATTTTTAAAGATCGCAGAAATCGCTGAAAAGGCGAAAGAGAGTTATGGAAGAAAACGTTTTCGAAAGGGTTAACTGATATATTTTTTAGAACTAAAGGTTTTATAGTGATCTCGAAAGGAGGGAAATGTACATGAGTGTGTTTGTTTGTTTTTTTGTTCTTTCAGAGAGCCGATGCGCGATTTTAAAAATCGCAGGGTATCGAAATTTGCAAAAGTGAGTCTGCGGGCGAATTTTTTTCGAAGGGTTAATATTTGTATTTTTCAAAAACGATCGCATATTTCGAAAGGATAAAGAATGTAGATCTCGTCTGGTATTTTTAGTTTTCTCTAACTTGTTTGGAACGGCCTCTGCGAATTTTTGAAAATCGTCGCAATTGCCGAAATCGCGAAACTGTGTACGGAAAATATACATTTTCGAAGGGTTAACTGACGTATTTTTTTTAATGGAAGGGGGAATTGGAGAGGACAAAGACCGATCTTTTATTTGGTGAAATCCGTTTATCCGAATCTTTCTTAGTCCGGCGGATGCGAGGTTCGGAAAAAGGGAGAATATAAAAAACACGAATTCGACCCTTTTTGATTATTTTCTTTTGAAAGGGTTAATATCGAAATTTTTTCGAACCGACCAGATCGTTAGAGACGTAAAAGTACGTTCTTTGAGAATATGTGGACGGTTTTTTCGTATTTCTGTCGGTTCGCCGTCGGCGAGTTTAGACAGTCGTAAAACGAAACCGGCAGAAGCGGTCTTTCCTTCTTCTTTTTGCGGAAGATGAGGATTGAGCTCTTCTGGACATGCGCGGAATAGTTTCCACGTAGGTTTCTTTTTAGTAATTAAAACAGTTTTGTTCGTTAATAACTCCCTTAATTATGGACCGATTTCTTCGAAACTGCAATTCCTGGAGGACCGGATTTTTCTGAATTTTTTGACACAAAAAGCGCTTCGCTACTCGCTACGTTCGCAGAGTTTATCCGGGTACAGATACACACACACACAGACAGACACACAGACGTATACGGACATTAATAATAAGGACTAGCTGGCTTCGCCCGCCAGCGGGCCCCTAATTGTAAAACCTCTAATCTTGTAAAATCTCGAATCTTGTAAAACCTCCAATAAGATAAACCTCGAACCGAAGGAACCTCCGACCCGGGTCTTCGCTGCCTTCGGCACCGGATAATCACTTAATTTTTACATTGAATAGTATAAACCTCTAACCGAAGGAACTTCCAACCCTGGTGCCCGCATCCTTCGGCACCGTATAGCGGTCGTGCTACGCACGCACCGGATAATCCCTTAAATTGCACATCGAATAGTATAAACTTCTAACTGAACGAACCTCCAGTTCGGGTTCCCGCTGCCCCTAATTGTAAAATCTCGAAAAGCTATCGATGTCGAGTCGAATGAGCCATACCCCGTTGTGATCCGGCCCATAGAAACAGAGTTCGGAAAGCGCCCCCTAGTGGTGAAATGCGGAACTAAAGTCGATAATCTCTAGTAAGCTCTATCGGTGTCGAGTCGAATGAGCCATACCCCGTCGTGATCCGTCCCATAGAAACAGAGATAGGAAAGCGCACCCTGGTGGTGAAACTCGGAACTAAATTCGGTAAGCTCTATCTATGTCGAGTCGAATGAGCCAAACCAGGTCGCGATGGGACCCATACGAAGGGAGATTATTTGAAAAAAAATAGCAAATTCCTTAGCTTTATCTTTTTTTTTTCTATACAAAAATGACCATTATTTAAAAAATTCTAAAACTTTTAAAAATAAATGTTCCTGCGTTGAATCAGAAACCGGGAGTTCAACAAACTATATAGAATCCGATATATAAAAAATAGAAAAAAAAATTAATTTGATATCTTTTATGAGCTTTTGAAAAAGTACACACAGCAAGTATATTTGCAGTGCAATCGTCTGCTTCAAAACACAAATATCCTAGTAGAATATAATTTTAACCATGAAAATATAATTATTTCTCAAAATAAATCATATGTTAGGAAAGCCCATTCAATTCTGTACGCAAAATGAACAACAATTTTTGATTTAAGATCGTTAATAAATTAGATAATTACTTCCAAAGCAAAGTCACTTATTACACTTTGATTAAACTGTGCTTGCGCCGAAAAACGCTCATTTCTAGAAACGGGTTTCACAAAAGAATTTTTTTTAATTGATAATAATCGAATTTTTTAAAGTCGAAGGCATCTTTCTATAGATGAATGTGTGCACTTTTAGCCTCTTTTATCGGAATTTGTGTAATTCGATAAAAAAGTCCTGCGGCACGGGGGGGGTGGGGGTATACATTGGCAAATTAGAGGAAATCGTGAAAGTGAGGTACGGGAACGACCGGTTTCTAATGGGTTAATATACATATTTTTTAAAACTGAAATATATGTTTCGAAGAATAAGATCGTGGCTATGATCTGGTGTATTTTATTTGTCTCTATTCACATTTTCCGAGTCGATGCGGATTCTTAAACATGGGCCGAAAAACGAAAATTCACGCGAGTGAGTTTCGGAAACCATTTTTTTAGAAAGGTTAAAAAACGAATTTTTCGAAACTGATACCTGATTTTAAAAGGAAAAAGAACGTAGATTAGGCTCGGTATTTTTATTTTTTCGTATCTTGTTTAGAAGCCCAGAATTGAATTTTAAAAATTGCAGAAATCGCTGAAAAACCGAAAGAGACTTACGGAAAAAAACGTTTTCGAAAGGGTTAACTGAAATATTTTTTAAAACTAAAGGTTTTACAGTGATCTCGAAAGGAGGGAAATGTACTTGGGTGTGATTGTTTGTTTTTTTGTTCTTTCAGAGAGCCGATGCGCGATTTTAAAAATCGCAGAGAATCGGAATTTGCAAAAGTGAGTCTGCGCGAGAATTTTTTTCGAAGAGTTAATATTTGTATTTTTCAAAAACGATCGCAGATTTCAAAAGGATAAAGAATTTAGATCTCGTCCGGTATTTTTAGTTTTCATTGACTTGTTTCGAACCGCCGCAGCGAATTTTTCAAAATAGTCGAAATTGCCGAAATCGCGAAACGGTGTACGGAAAATATGCGTTATCGAAGGGTTAACTGACGTATTTTTTTTAATGGAAGATGGAATTGGAGAGGACAAAGACCGATCTTTAATTTGGTGAAATCTGTTTATCCGAATCTTTCTTAGTCCGGCGGATGCGAGGCTCGGACGAAGAGAGAAAATCAAAAACACGAATTCGACGCTTTTTGATTATTTTTTTTGAAAGCGTTAATATCAAAATTTTTTCGAACCGACAGAATCGTTAGAGACGTAAAAGTACGTTCTTTGAGAATATGTTGACGGTTTTTTCGTATTTCAGTCGGTTCGCCGTCAGCGAGTTCAGACATTCGTAAAACGAAACCGGCCGAAGCGATCTTTCCTTCTTCTTTTTGCCGAAGATGAGGATTGAGCTCTTCTGGGCATGCGCGGAGGATTTTCCACATAGGTTTCTTTTGAAGCAATTAAAACAGCTTTGTTCGTTAATAACTCCCTGAATTAAGGGCCGATTTTTTCGAAACTGCAATTCCTGAAGGCCCGGATTTTTCTGAATTTTTTGACACAAAAAGCGCTTTGCTACTCGCTACGCTCGCAGAGTTTATCCGGGTACAGATACACACACACACACACACACAGACACACAGACGGATACGAACATTAATAATAAGGACTAGCTGGCTTCGCCCGCCAGCGGGTCCCTAATTGTAAAACCCCTAATTTACATCGGTGAGCCATACACCGTCGTGATCCGGGCCATAGAAACAGAGATAAGAAAACGCCCCCTGGTGGTGAAAAATGAACTAAAACCGATAAGGTCTAGTATCCTCTATCGATGTCGAATCGATTGAGTCAAACCGCGTTGTGATGTGACCCATAGAACCCGAGTTGGCTGAAAAATCCTTTAATTACATCTTCCACCACCAGGGGGCGCAATCGGTTCTGTACGAACATGACCGAAATCTGTAAAGCTATCGAAATCCAGTCGAAAGAGCCAAACTCCGTCGTAATCGGGCCCATAGAACCCGATTTCCGGAAGCGCCCCCCGGTGGTGAAACTTGGAACTAAAATATGTAAGCACTATCGATATCGAGTCGAATGAGCCAAACCAGGTCGCGATGGGACCCATATGAAGGGAGATATTTTGAAAAGAAATAGAAAATTCCTTAGCTTTTTTTTCCCCCCTATGCAAAAGTGACAATTATTTAAAAAATATTAAAACTTTAAAAAATAAATGTTCCTGTGTTGACTCTCTGGTTCATTTGACTGTGATAGAACATGAAGTTGATTGTTTACATATCGTATACTCTCTAATCCATCGAATAGAAATATTGTATAACTCAAATGGCAATGTTTCTCTCCGACGAAATGAAAAAAGGATGCGTTTTAAAAAAACAAATTTAAATATATCGCGCCTCCACACAAACACAAAATGATAAATCGGGAGTTAAACAAACTATATAGAATCCGATATATAAAAAACAGAAAAAAAAAATAAATTGATATATTTTGGAGCTTTGGAAAAAAGTAAATAGAGGAAGTAATTGAAGTGGAATAGGCTGCTTCAGAATACAAATATCCTAGTAGAATAGAATTTTAACTATGAAAATATAATTATTTCTCAAAATAAATCATATATTCGGAAAGCCCATTCAATTCTGTACGCAAAATGAACAACGATTTTTGATTTAAAATCGTTAATAAATAAGATAATTACGGTGAAAGCAAAGTCACTTATTACATTTCATTAATCTGTGCTTGGGCCGAAAAACGCTTATTTCTAGAAACGCGTTTCACAAAAGAATTTTTTTGAAATGGATAATACTCGATTTTTTTTAACTGAAAGGTGTCTTTCTAGAGCTGAATGTATGCACTTTTAGCTTCTTCTCTAGGAATTTATGTAATTCGATAAAAAATTGCTGCGGCGGGGCTATACATTGGAAAATTAGAGGAAACACGAAAGTGACGTACGGGAACGATCGGTTTCTAAAGGGTTAATGTACATATTTTTTAAAACTGAAATATATGTTTCGAAGAGGAAGAACGTGGCTATGATCTGGTGTATTTTATTTGTCTCTATTCGCATTTTCCGAGTCCATGCGCATTTTTAAACATGGGCGCAGAAAAACGAAAATTCACGCGAGTGAGTTTCGGAAACCATTTCTTTCGAAGGGTTAAAAAACGAATTTTTCAAAACTGATACCTGATTTTAATAGGAAAAAGAACGCAGATTAGGCTCGGTATTTTTATTTTTTCGTATCTTGTTTAGAAGCCCAGAATTGAATTTTTAAAGATTGCAGAAATCGCTGAATAACCGAAAGAGACTTACGGAGAAAAACGTTTTCGAAAGGGTTAACTGAAATATTTTTAAAAACTAAAGGTTTTATAGTGATCTCGAAAGGGAGGAAATGTACTTGGGTGTGTTTGTTTGTTTTTTTGTTCATTCAGAGAGCCGATGCGCGATTTTAAAAATCGCAGAGAATCGGAATTTGCAAAAGTGAGTCTGCGCGCGAATTTTTTTCGAAGGGTTAATATTTGTATTTTTCAAAACCGATCGCAGATTTCGAAAGGAAAAAGAATGTAGATCTCGTCTGGTATTTTTAGTTTTCACTAACTCGTTTGGAACCGCCTCTGCGAATTTTTGAAAATCGTCGCAATTGCCGAAATCGCGAAACTGTGTACTGTAAATATACATTTTCGAAGGGTTAACTGACGTATTTTTTTTAATGGAAGGTGATATTGGAGAGGACAAAGACCGATCTTTTATTTGGTGAAATCCGTTTATCCGAATCTTTCTTAGTCCGGCGGATGCGAGGTTCGGACGAAGGGAGAAAATCAAAAACACGAATTCGAACCTTTTTGATTATTTTTTTTGAAAGGGTTAATATCGAAATTTTTTCAAACCGATCGGATCGTTAGAGACGTAAAAGTACGTTCTTTGAGAATATGTTGACGGTTTTTTCGTATTTCAGTCGGTTCGCCGTCGGCGAGTTTAGACAATCGTAAAACGAAACCGGCAGAAGCGATCTTTCCTTCTTCTTTTTGCGGAAGATGAGGATTGAGCTCTTCTGGGCATGCGCGGAGGACTTTCCACATAGGTTTCTTTTGAAGCAATTAAAACAGCTTTGTTCGTTAATAACTCCCTTAATTAAGGGCCGATTTTTTCGAAACTGCAATTCCTGAAGGCCCGGATTTTTCTGAATTTTTTGACACCAAAAGCGCTTTGCTACTCGCTACGCTCGCAGAGTTTATCCAGGTACAGATACACAGACAGACAGACAGACACACAGACGTATACGTACATTAATAATAAGGACTAGCTGGCTTCGCCCGCCAGCGGGCCCCTAATTTACATCGGTGAGCCATACCCCGTCGTTATCCGGGCCATAGAAACATAGATAAAAAACGCCCCCTGGTGGTGAAAAGCGAACTAAAACGGATAAGGTCTAGTATCCTCTATCGATGTCGAGTCGATTGTGCCAAACCGCGTCGTGATGTGACCCATAGAACCCGAGTTGGCTGAAAAATGCTTTAATTACACCTTCCACCACCAGGTGGCGCAATCTGTTCTATACGAACCTCGGGCACTGAAACCGTTAAAGCTATCGATGTCGAGTCGAATAAGCCATACCCCGTCGTGATCCGGCCCATAGAAACAGAGTTCGGAAAGCGCCCCTAGTGGTGAAATGCGGAACTAAAGTCGATAATCTCTAGTATCCTCTATCGATGTCGAGTTGATTGAGCCAAACCGCGTCGTGATGTGACCCATAGAACCCGAGTTGGCTGAAAAATCCTTTAATTACACCATCAACCACCAGGGGGCGCAATCTTTTCTATACGAACCTCGGGCACTGAAACCGTTAAAGCTATCGATGTCGAGTCGAATAAGCCAAATCCCGTCGTGATCCGGCCCATAGAAACAGAGTTCGGAAAGCGCCCCCTAGTGGTGAAATGCGGAACTAAAGTCGATAATCTCTACTAAGCTCTATCGGTGTCAAGTCGAGTGAGCTATACCCCGTCGTGATGGGACCCATACGAAGGAAGATATTTTCAAAAGAAATAGCAAATTCCTTAGCTTTTTTTTTTTCCCTATGCAAAAATGATAATTATTTCAAAAAATATTAAAACTTTTAAAAATAAATGTTCCTGTGTTGACTCTCTAGTTTATTTGACTGCGATCGAACATGAAGTTGACTTTTTACATATCGTATAATCTCTGATCCATCGAAGAGAAATATTGTATAGTAAGTTAGTCAGGTATTGTATAGCAAGTATTTGCAGTGCAATTGGCTGTTTCAGAATACAAATATCCTAGTAGAATATAATTTTAACTATGAAAATATAATTATTTCTCAAAATAAATCATATATTCGGAAAGCCCATCCAATTCTGTACGCAAAATGAACAACGATTTTTGATTTAAGATCGTTAATAAATAAGATAATTACGGCGAAAGCAAAGTCACTTATTACACTTTGATTAAACTGTGCTTGCGCCGAAAAACGCTCATTTCTAGAAACGGGTTTCACAAAAGAGTTTTTTTTTAAATTGATAATAATCGAATTTTTTAAAGTCGAAGGCATCTTTCTATAGATGAATGTATGCACTTTTAGCTTCTTCTCTCGGAATTTGTGTACTTCGATAAAAAAAGTCCTGCGGCGGGGGGGGGGGGGGGGGGTTACATTGGCAAATTAGAGGAAATCGTGAAAGTGAGGTACGGGAACGACCGGTTTCTAAAGGGTTAATGTACATATTTTTTAAAACTGAAATATATGTTTCGAAGAATGAGAAAGTGGCTATGATCTGGTGTATTTTATTTGTCTCTATTCACATTTTCCGAGTCGATGCGGATTTTTAAACATGGGCCGAAAAACGAAAATTCACGCGAGTGAGTTTCAGAAACCATTTTTTAGAAGGATTAAAAAACGAATTTTTCGAAACTAATACCTGATTTTAAAAGAAAAAAGAACGTAGATTAGGCTCGGTATTTTTATTTTTTCGTATCTTGTTTAGAAGCCCAGAATTGAATTTTTAAAGATTGCAGAAATCGCTGAAAAACCGAAAGAGACTTACGCAAAAAAACGTTTTCGAAAGGGTTAACTGAAATATTTTTTAAAACTAAAGGTTTTACAGTGATCTCAAAAGGAGGGAAATGTACTTGGGTGTGTTTGTTTGTTTTTTTGTTCTTTCAGAGAGCGGATGCGGGATTTTAAAAATCGCAGAGAATCGGAATTTGCAAAAGTGAGTCTGCGCGCGAATTTTTTTCGAAGAGTTAATATTTGTATTTTTCAAAAACGATCGCAGATTTCGAAAGGATAATGAATGTAGATCTTGTCCGGTATTTTTAGTTTTCATTGACTCGTTTGGAACCGCCGCAGCGAATTTTTCAAAATAGTCAAAATTGCCGAAATCGCGAAACGGTGTACGGAAAATATATGTTTTCGAAGGGTTAACTGACGTATTTTTTTTAATGGAAGGTGGAATTGGAGAGGACAAAGACCGGTCTTTCACTTGGTGAAATCCGTTTATCCGAATCTTCCTTAGTCCGGCGGATGCGAGGCTCGGACGAAGGGAGAAAATCAAAAACACGAATTTGACGCTTTTTGATTATTTTTTTTGAAAGGGTTAATATCAAAATTTTTTCGAACCGACAGGATCGTTAGAGACGTAAAAGTACGTTCTTTGAGAATATGTTGACGGTTTTTTCGTATTTCTGTCGGTTCGCCGTCGGAGAGTTTAGACAGTCGTGAAACGAAACCGGCAGAAGCGATCTTTCCTTCTTCTTTTTGCGGAAGATGAGGATTGAGCTCTTCTGGGCATGCGCGGAGGACTTTCCACATAGGTTTCTTTTGAAGCAATTAAAACAGCTTTGTTCGTTAATAACTCCCTTAATTAAGGGCCGATTTTTTCGAAACTGCAATTCCTGAAGGCCCGGATTTTTCTGAATTTTTTGACACAAAAAGCGCTTCGCTACTCGCTACGCTCGCAGAGTTTATCCGGGTACAGATACACACACACACAGACAGACACACAGACGGATACGAACATTAATAATAAGGACTAGCTGGCTTCGCCCGCCAGCGGGCCCCTATTTTACATCGGTGAGCCATACCCCGTCGTTATCCGGGCCATAGAAACATAGATAAGAAAACGCCCCCTGGTGGTGAAAAGCGAACTAAAACCGATAAGGTCTAGTATCCTCTATCGATGTCGAGTCGATTGAGCCAAACCGCGTCGTGATGTGACCCATAGAACCCGAGTTGGCTGAAAAATCCTTTAATTACACCTTCAACCGCCGGGGGGCGCAATCTGTTCTATACGAACCTCGGGCACTGAAACCGTTAAAGCTATCGATGTCGAGTCGAATAAGCCATACCCCGTCGTGATCCGGCCCATAGAAACAGAGTTCGGAAAGCGCCCCCTAGTGGTAAAATGCGGAACTAAATTCGATAATCTCTACAAAGCTCTATCGGTGTCGAGTCGAATGAGCTATACCCCGTCGTGATGGGACGCATACGAAGGGAGATATTTTCAAAAGAAATAGCAAATTCCTTAGCTTTTTTTTTTTTTCCCCTATGCAAAAATGACAATTATTTAAAAAATATTAAAACTTTCAAAAACAAATGTTCCTGTGTTGACTCTCTAGTTTATTTGACTGCGATCGAAAATGAAGTTGACTCTTTACATATCGTATAATCTCTGATCCATCGAAGAGAAATATTGTATAGTAAGTTAGTCAGGTATTGTATAGCAAGTATTTGCAGTGCAATTGGCTGTTTCAGAATACAAATATCCTAGTAGAATAGAATTTTAACTATGAAAATATAATTATTTCTCAAAATAAATCATATTTTCGGAAAGCCCATTCAATTCTGTACGCAAAATGAACAACGATTTTTGATTTAAGATCGTTAATAAATAAGATAATTACGGCGAAAGCAAAGTCACTTATTACAGTTTGATTAAACTGTGCTTGCGCCGAAAAACGCTCATTTCTAGAAACGGGTTTCACAAAAGAGTTTTTTTTTAATTGATAATAATCGAATTTTTTAAAGTCGAAGGCATCTTTCTATAGATAAATGTATGCACTTTTAGCTTCTTCTCTCGGAATTTGTGTACTTCGATAAAAAAGTTCTGCGGCGGGGGGTTTTACATTGGCAAATTAGAGGAAATCGTGAAAGTGAAGTACGGGAACGACAGGTTTCTAAAGGGTTAATGTACATATTTTTTTAAACTGAAATATATGTTTCGAAGAATAAGAACGTGGCTATGATCTGGTGTATTTTATTTGTCTCTATTCACATTTTCCGAGTCGATGCGGATTTTTAAACATGGGCCGAAAAACGAAAATTCACGCGAGTGAGTCTCGGAAACCATTTTTTAGAAGGGTTAAAAAACGAATTTTTCGAAACTGATACCTGATTTTAAAAGGAAAAAGAACGTAGATTAGGCTCGGTATTTTTATTTTTTCGTATCTTGTTTAGAAGCCCAGAATTGAATTTTTAAAGATTGCAGAAATTGGTGAAAAACCGAAAGAGACTTACGGAAAAAAACGTTTTCGAAAGGGTTAACTGAAATATTTTTTAAAACTAAAGGTTTTACAGTGATTTCGAAAGGAGGGAAATGTACTTGGGTGTGTTTGTTTGTTTTTTTGTTCTTTCAGAAAGCCGATGCGCGATTTTAAAAATCGCAGAGTATCGGAATTTGCAAAAGTGAGTCTGCGCGCGAATTTTTTTCGAAGGGTTAATTTTTGTATTTTTCAAAAACGATCGCAGATTTCGAAAGGATAAAGAATGTAGATCTCGTCTGGTATTTTTAGTTTTCATTGACTCGTTTGGAACCGCCGCAGCGAATTTTTCAATATAGTCGAAATTGCCGAAATCGCGAAAGAGTGTACGGAAAATATACGTTTTCGAAGGGTTAACTGACGTATTTTTTTTAATGGAAGGTCACTTTGGAGAGGACAAAGACTGATCTTTTATTTGGTGAAATCCGTTTATCCGAATCTTTCTTAGTCCGGCGGATGCGAGGTTCGGACGAAGGGAGAAAATCAAAAACACGAATTCGACGCTTTTGGATTATTTTTTTTGAAAGGGTTAATATCGAAATTTTTTCGAACCGACCGGATCGTTAGTGACGTAAAAGTACGTTCTTTGAGAATATGTTGACGGTTTTTTCGTATTTCAGTCGGTTCGCCGTCGGCGAGTTATGCAGTCGTGAAACGAAACCGGCCGAAGCGATCTTTCCTTCTTCTTTTTTCGGAAGATGAGGATTGAGCTCTTCTTGGCATGCGCGGAATAATTTCCACATAGGTTTCTTTTTAGTAATTAAAACAGTTTTGTTCGTTAATAACTCCCTTAATTAAGGGCCGATTTTTTCGAAACTGCAATTCCTGGAGGACCGGATTTTTCTGAATTTTTTGACACAAAAAGCGCTCCGCTACTCGCTACGCTCGCAGAGTTTATCCGGGTACAGATACACACACAGACAGACACACAGACGTATACGAACATTAATAATAAGGACTAGCTGGCTTCGCCCGCCAGCGGGCCCCTAATTGTAAAACCTCTAATCTTGTAAAATCTCGAATCTTGTAAAACCTCCAGTAAGATAAACCTCGAACCGAACGAACCTCCGACCCGGGTCTTCGCTGCCTTCGGCACCGGATAATCCCTTAATTTTTACATTGAATAGTATAAACCTCTAACCGAAGGAACTTCCAACCCTGGTCCCCGCTGCCTTCGGCACCGTATACCGGTCGTGCTACGCACGCACCGGATAATCCCTTAAATTGCACATCGAATAGTATAAACTTCTAACTGAACGAACCTCCAGTTCGGGTTCCCGCTGCCCCTAATTGTAAAATCTCGAAAAGCTATCGATGTCGAGTCGAATCAGCCATACCCCGTCGTGATCCGTCCCATAGAAACAGAGATAGGAAAGCGCACCCTGGTGGTGAAACTCGGAACTAAATTCGGTAAGCTCTATCTATGTCGAGTCGAATGAGCCAAACCAGGTCGCGATGGGACCCATACGAAGGGAGATTATTTGAAAAAAAATAGCAAATTCCTTAGCTTTATCTTTTTTTTTTCTATACAAAAATGACCATTATTTAAAAAATTCTAAAACTTTTAAAAATAAATGTTCCTGCGCTGAATCATAAACCGGGAGTTCAACAAACTATATAGAATCCGATATATAAAAAATAGAAAAAAAAATTAATTTGATATCTTTTATGAGCTTTTGAAAAAGTACACACAGCAAGTATATTTGCAGTGCAATCGTCTGCTTCAAAACACAAATATCCTAGTAGAATATAATTTTAACCATGAAAATATAATTATTTCTCAAAATAAATCATATGTTAGGAAAGCCCATTCAATTCTGTACGCAAAATGAACAACGATTTTTGATTTAAGATCGTTAATAAATTAGATAATTACTTCCAAAGCAAAGTCACTTATTACACTTTGATTAAACTGTGCTTGCGCCGAAAAACGCTCATTTCTGGAAACGGGTTTCACAAAAGAATTTTTTTTAATTGATAATAATCGAATTTTTTAAAGTCGAAGGCATCTTTCTATAGATGAATGTATGCACTTTTAGCCTCTTCTCTCGGAATTTGTGTAATTCGATAAAAAAGTCCTTCGGCGCGCGGGGGGGGGGGGGGGTATACATTGGAAAATTAGAGGAAATCGTGAAAGTGAGGTACGGGAACGACCGGTTTCTAAAGGGTTAATATACATATTTTTTAAAACTGAAATATATGTTTCGAAGAATAAGAACGTGGCTATGATCTGGTGTATTTTATTTGTCTCTATTCACATTTTCCGAGTCGATGCGGATTCTTAAACATGGGCCGAAAAACGAAAATTCACGCGAGTGAGTTTCGGAAACCGTTTTTTTAGAAGGGTTAAAAAACGAATTTTTCGAAACTGATACCTGATTTTAAAAGGAAAAAGAACGTAGATTAGGCTCGGTATTTTTATTTTTTTGTATCTTGTTTAGAAGCCCAGAATTGAATATTTAAAAATTGCAGAAATCGCTGAAAAACCGAAAGAGACTTACGGAAAAAAACGTTTTCGAAAGGGTTAACTGAAATATTTTTTAAAACTAAAGGTTTTACAGTGATCTCGAAAGGAGGGAAATGTACTTGGGTGTGATTGTTTGTTTTTTTGTTCTTTCAGAGAGCCGATGCGCGATTTTAAAAATCGCAGAGAATCGGAATTTGCAAAAGTGAGTCTGCACGCGAATTTTTTTCGAAGAGTTAATATTTGTATTTTTCAAAAACGATCGCATATTTCGAAAGGATAAAGAATGCAGATCTCGTCTGGTATTTTTAGTTTTCACTGACTCGTTTGGAACCGCCGATGCGAATTTTTCAATATAGTCGAAATTGCCGAAATCGCGAAACGGTGTACGGAAAATATACGTTTTCGAAGGGTTAACTGACGTATTTTTTTAAATGGATGTTAGCTTTGGAGAGGACAAAGACCGATCTTTAATTTGGTGAAATCCGTTTATCCGAATCTTTCTTAGTCCGGCGGAAGCGAGGTTCGGACGAAGGGAGAAAATACAAAACACGAATTCGACGCTTTTTGATTAATTTTTTGAAAGGGTTAATATCTAAATTTTTTCGAACCGATCGGATAGTTCGAGACGTAAAAGTACGTTCTTTGAGAATATGTTGACGGTTTTTTCGTATTTCAGTCGGTTCGCCGTCGGCGAGTTTAGACAGTCGTAAAACGAAACCGGCAGAAGCGATCTTTCCTTCTTCTTTTTGCGGAAGATGAGGATTGAGCTCTTCTGGGCATGCGCGGAATAATTTCAACGTAGGTTTCTTTTTTGTAATTAAAACAGTTTTGTTCGTTAATAACTCCCTTAATTATGGGCCGATTTTTCGAAACTGCAATTCCTGAAGGACCGGATTTTTCTGAATTTTTTGACACAAAAAGCGCTTCGATGCTCGCTGCGCTCGCAGAGTTTATCCGGGTACAGATGCACACACACACACACACACAGACAGACGTTTACGAACATTAATAATAATGATGATAATCTACTCTATGAAATTAACATGAGAATGTTATGTAAAATTACATTTTACTTTCAGTTATTGTTTAAAGGGTTAACTAGAAATACCAGTAGATTTTTCAATTAAACTAATTACACCCTTAAAAACAACATATTAAATGTGGCTTGTTATAATACTTGTTATCCTTCGTTAAAAAATATCACTGCCTAATCCATGAGATGAGTAAAAATAGAATATGTACATAGCGCGTCAGCGCTGCTTTTGAAATCAAACGTGATATCATGCTCTTTTATTATTAGTGTTAAATCACATTGATTGGCGAATCTTTATAAAATGTAGTTAATGGTGAAAAGTAACAAAATATCTTAGCAATTTCTTAAATTTGCATTATTTTATTCAATTAAACACTGTACTCTTACAATAAATTTAAATGAAAACTTCACTTCCAAAACAAAACAATTTAACAACTGAATACCATTAATTTATAGAAAAATGATGTCAAAGAATTCTCAGTCTGCGAACGAAATGCTTGCCCTTTACCATGGTTTTAGAGAAATAAATTAATCACATTTAATTCCTTTTCGAAAAGTTTGTTTACGTTTGGAAATAAATTTTAAATGCCGATAACTCTTAATGTATACATTTTAGAAGTGAAACCTCTTCTCTCAAATATTATTTTATTTTTAAAGATCTTTCTAAAAATGTAAATTTTATGAAGTTATATATATATTAAAGCATGAACCCTACGTCTGATTACTTTATTTTACAATATTATAAGAACACACATTTTATCAGACAGTTAAATGCACCAAACCAACATGAGTGAAAAATTGACCTGCGCCTGGTCTCGAACCTGGGACCTTCAGCGTACCGTGCTAGCGCTTTGCCACAAAGCCACCCAGACCGATATCCTAAACCGGCAATTTCTCATTCTTATTCCTGTTGGAAACAGTCATCGGCCACAATTTGCAGTCACATTTAATTGTCTGATAAAATGTGTGTTCTTATAATTATGAAGTTTTATTTAAAAAATATATCTTCAGAAAAAATGGCTGACTTGCAGATGAAATTTGATATGATTAACCCGTAACTGATTTGTGCTACTATAATACAGATGGTACACGGTTGTTGACAGAGTTTTATCTCTGTTTTGGCATAATTTTTTAGTTGCCAAGTTGATTAACAGTTTTTTGCTAATTAAGGATAGAAATTTATTTATTTTTTCACTGGATTTTATAAAAGCACGTAGATTAGGTTATTACTTGTCCAAAAGTGCAATCCTTTTTCCTTTCTGTCCTATATTTTTGTCTGTAGGTTGTTTGAAAAAAAAGTTTGACGAAGAAAAAAGTGATCATTTTAGGTAACTCGACGTTTAAAAAAAAAAATCTAAATCTCTGTTTATAAATCACTTATGAAGATGATTTTGGTCTCAAATTGAAGAATTTCTTCATTAGATTCTTTTCGTATTCGTTTTTTTTTCTGTGACGCTTTGTTCATTTGATATCTGATATTTTAATCTGGCATGTTTGGTCGATTTAACATTGCGAAGTTTCTTCCTGTAAGTAAGCAGTAGCGGTTTTTAGTCCAGTTCTTGGCGTTGTTTGTTTGGCGTATATATTTTTTTATAGCTTGGCTTGGCAGAGCGACCGCCCTGCTTGATGATTAATTTCCGTAATAAAATTCAGAACTCGAAATCCATATTTAGACTATTTTTTCATTTAATATCTATTTCTCCGGAAACATCTATCCAAAAATCTGTCGGTAGATTATAGGATTCCTATAATTAAGCAATTTCAGTATACAAATTCGATTTTTAAATTCAGTAATACGGAAATAATATAACTCCATCTTAAATAGGACGTAATCACCATGGCAACCTAGAATAATTATCTATCATGGGACAGGGCCGCAACAAGATTGGTGCGGGGTGGTGCCCCGCACCAGGCGCCATCAGTTAGAATAGGTGCTGACAAACTTAATCGGCGCCAACACTAATAACTGTTCATGCATCTACGATCGGTAGATAAACTAACAAGGTGTTTTGCACCAGGCGCCAAATAGAGTTCTTGCGGTGCTGACATTGGATATCATTGAATTAGTTACGTATGATAGTATTTAATAGAATGAAGAACATTTTTATTAATAGCTTTTTAAGTTTTGATTCCATTTTCATAAAATTTGAAATGACTGGACAAAGTTTTGCAACGATTATATATAAATTTCAAACCGTTCGGTTTGGTAGTTTTTGCGCTGTTATATGCGGACAGACGGACGGTCCAGACAACGGCTATAGATACTACGTATTTATTTAATTACGAACGCACCTAAAAACAGTCATCCTTCAAGAAGACTACAATGAAAAAAGAAGTTAAAAATATTAATTTCCCGAGGAGATATTTTAAATATGCTTTCTACGCCATGGGTTTAAGATTAGCGAGGAGAATTGAGTTAGTTGACTACCAACAGCCTTAAATCTGAAGTAAACATTTTCCCCTTGCATCAGACCAATTTAATTCATTTGAAAAAAAAAGAAAGAAAACGTTCGAGGTAGATAGTGTAGATTTCTTAAATAGATAATTTTTACAAATTAACCACAGCATGTTCATGTGTATTTCTGCTTTTAAGTATTACAAAAAAAAAAAAAAAAAAGTATTGCAGGTATGGATAGGTATAAATGCCCAAATTTGATTAGCTATTTTAAACTTATTTTCCTTCTTTAATTATTTCTGAACACTGCTTAAGAGAAATAAAATAGAAATCCACATCCTCACAAAATACATTTTGAACAGTTTACAGGGTACATTAAGTTTTGCATATACTACCAAACAGAATATATGCTTTATGTATAAGGTATTTTTTTCTTTATCATATTGTTTGCGTTTTAGGAGTACAATGTAGCCATATTTATGATAATTTCGATAGACTCAAAGGTATTGTAGCCCCTTAAACAATTTTCATGAAAAATCGCGAAATTTGCTGTCCCACGCGGGATATTTAATTTTAGCCAAACTAATGGGACGTCCCTCAAAAATCGCGAGAATTGACAACTCCCATTTGATCATCATGTGAAAAAAATAAGGAAAAAAATATTTTTAACATAATATTTTTTTTTTTTTTTTTTATTATTTTGAGATAAATGAAAGGAAAGTAATAATGAAGCAAAAACCTTTATTTTTATTATTTTTGTGTCTTGATTTATGACAGTGTATTCGCGATTTTACTTTTGTACTTCCTCATTTTAAGTGAATTTGAAAAAAAAAAAACTTTTTTTATACATAAACTAAACTCCGAAGCAGAATCTTAAAAAAGTTTTCATTTTTGAAAATTTAGTTTATAAATTGGCAATTATTTAAAAGGTAAATTAAAGTATAAGACATCAGTATTATCGCATTATTAGAAGTTGCTATCACACATTCTATATTAGCATTTTATGAATATTCCCTTATTTTAGGACCGACAACTTATATTACCACTTAAATATTTCTCACGCATTCCATAATTTAAAATTGGTAGTCACAATTAATTTCCTTTGATTCCAAAATTTACAATTTATATTTGCATTTAATTAATAAATAATTTCTGAAATAATAACTCTTTTTCATTTGTTGATTTTATCTTTTTAAATTTTTATACATTAACAATTATTAGTTTGGCACTATCGTTGAACAACTTTAAAAAATCGGAATAAAACATAAAGAAATTCCATCCATTTTCAAAAAAGAAAAATAAATAAAATAAAATAAAAATAAAATAAATATATAAATATATAGTACACAAAGTTGGTTCATTTTGAACGAACCAGAAACTGGAATTGAAACGAAAACCGGAACTGAGACAAAAATTATTACGATTCGATGCCCTGATTTAAACACTGACAATGGATTAAAAGTGATTTTCTCATTGTCACAGAAAACAGTATATTTTTTTCTTGAGAAACTTATAAATTGCACAACTTTTCAAAATCATTCCCTTTTCACAATGCACTAAATTGCAAAAATTTTTCAGCTGTATTTAAAAGCACAAAATGAGACATCTAAATCATTTAAAGAAATGTAAAAAATCAAGCGATTAAATCTCATTTTATTTTAAGCCATAAAGCTCTGTAAAAAATCTGAAATAGATACTAGAGAATCACATTTCATGGCTTGCGATGAGACCGGAAGTTTTAAAATTACATTTGAAGAGAGTTTTGATTTTTTTATTTCAAGGCTATGACGTATGGACTAAATAGCAATTAAGTCTCAATAAATGAATCTCGTCTCCATTACTCGATGACATTCGTAATCACGGCGATGAGAAATGCGCGTAAAAGTTAAACATGCGTGAAGCGAAAAAAGTATCTTAAGCAAGAGTAAATGTTTCTCTTTCAAGTATAGAATATGCAATTAAATTAATTTCATGCTTAAGGAATTCAGAGTAAAAATTTTTTTCGATATTTGCAATAAATGTTTTTGATAACTTGTGTATTTATGCAAGTGCCACTTTACGAGAGATTTTCTCGATTTTGATATTTTATTTTTTCTAATTAAAAAAATCATTTTAAAACATTTTAGAAAATTTTACTGCTTGAGAAATTAAGGTTCAAGAGCTGAAACTTGTCTGCATTATTCGATTTTTCTGGTCTTATTTAAAGAAAATAATGCTGAAGAAATTCATATTTTGAAATGATCCATATGACATCTATAAACGATTCCTAATCAATGATTCATTTAATATAAGATTGGCTCTTACTCAAAGCAATGAGAGATGCGTGTAAAATTTGAACTTGAGTGAAGCCATGTAAATCTACGTAAATGGAAAGATTTCCCGTTCAGGTATTATCTCCAACTATAATAAAGAAGCAAGTTTGTGTGTGTGTGTGTTTGTGCGTTTCTCGTTTGTGTTCTGAAGAAACCGCTGCACGCAGAGCTACAAAATTGGGTGGGAATGTACCTCTATGCATGTAGTTTTGCACCTCGAAGCCGGATTTTGGAATTTTTGAATAGATTTTTTTAAATTAAAAAATTTTATGCGATTTTTAAGTTTTTTTCACGTTTTGCTGCGATTTTTCCACATTAGTCACCGGAATCCAGTTCCAATCATTTAGCGTAATATAGTAAATTTTATCTTCTTTCCAATAAAGTTAATGTAAAATCCGTACAGCGATTTTTGAATTTTTGGCGAATTTTTTCCTTTGACACTAAGAATTTTTGCTCAGAATGCTTGATTGGTTCAGTGGTTGCTTCCATTTCAGCCTCAGCTATGCTCAGAATAGTCTTGTTTTTCCTCTTTTTAGCTTGGAGAAAGTTCATAATTATTTACAGATTAAAAATCATGATTTTAAAAGGGAAAAGCGGATTATTTATTATCCCGATTTTTTTTAGTTTGATTTTTTCTTAAATTTCATTTTTTATGCATTTTTTAACCTTTTTTTCATGTTTTGCAGAGTATGACGTCACTTGATGCCGCTAGAAGTCAAACACCGTTGGAGGTTAGTTGTGATTGGTAGCTGATAGGATTGTGATTGGCAGATGAAAAGGTCGTCTGCTGATTTTAATTCGAACAGCGAGTTGTGAATTTTCGCGATTTGTAGGTTTTTTTCATGTACATGACGTCATTTATGCATTTGATTTCAGAAATTAACAACGATAACTTTCTATTTTTGTATGTAAAAAAAAAAATACAATTTAACAAATTACAATCACCATTGGGAAAATGTTCCGAAAGCTTTAAAAAAAAATAATAATAATAGTAATAAAAAATACCGTACTTTCGTGTTATAGTGTTCCCCACAATTATGATTATGCCAAGGTTGCAGTTATGATAGTAGGGTATAAATGGGGTTAGTAAAACACGTCGGTGTCGGTGGTGGTGTTGGTCGTGGTGGCGGTGGTGTTCGTGGTGGTGGTGGTGGCGTACGGTGGTTGAGTAGAAATGATAAGGGGCGTCTTACAGTACAATAAGGGGTTTTCGCCCCCTTTTGAGGGTGGATTTGTGCGCCCCCTCCACTTTTGAGGGTGGATTTGTGCGCCCCTTCCACTTTTGAGGGTGGATTTTGATGGATCTCGGAGGGTGGTGGCGTAGATAAGAGTCATGCATCACTTTGGAGGGTGGATTGGAATGAATCACGGATAGAGTTGATTGCAGAGGGTTGATTTCAGTGATAAGAGGCGTCTTATAGCACGATAAGGGGTATTTTTGGAGGAGATATGATTTTTTGACTGCGTTAGGCTAGGGATTAAGGGGTCAGATACCTTTGAAATGGTCAAATTTTCGATTTTTTATTACTTTATATGAAAATATAATTTTTTAGGATCATTTTAAAACAAACCCCATAAAAAAATTCGCATTAGAAGCGAAGTTATGGGGAAAATAGTCAGAGCTCTTTTCATGAAACCACATCATTTAAAGGTCCAGACAGTTTGTTTACATTTTTGACTCAGCAGACGCCGGCCGCAGCTCATAAGATTCCAGGATTTCTACTGCGAGATTTATTTACTCTGTGGTTTTTTATTTTCCATTTCCTCTCTAGGAAAACGAGTAGAAAATAGTAACTTCTACTTCTACTTCACTTAGCTAGTTGTTTATCTTTTGAATCGAGCATGCACGTTTTTTTCGTGAGCTTATTCTGAAAGAAGACCCTTTTCCGTCGCTATTATTTTGGTGGATGAGAATTACTTTAGCTTGTAAATTATATTTTTTGTCCTTTTTAATTTTCAAATAATATAATGAGTGAAATAGGAGATAAAAGAAAACTTAAAAGAGCGTCTGGAACCCGCCCTAAGAAAATAAAGTTTACCGGCAATGTGCACACCAGAGATCAGGATAAAAGTTAAACTAATTCAAGCAATAAAAGTGCTTCTTTTAGAAAACTTGGAGTAAAGTTGATGAAATCAATTCTGAGTTTCAAGGATAAAGAATAATAGATATTAATCACATGTTTTCCATGCTACAAAACGTTTCAAGCTGTAAATCGTGCCATGGTGAAGTTCAACTAAAAGAAGAAATTGAACGTGGATTATCATCAAAACTTTCCATCTTATGTGTAAAGTGTAAAGAATTGATCTCATTTAAAAACTCGAAGAAGATAGGACCATCAAATAAGATATCAGAAATTAACTACAGATATCTTTATGCCATCAGATCAATAGGAATGGGATATGCTGCAATGAAACTCTTTTGTGGCATCATGGATCTGCCTGAACCTGTTTCCAAAACATCATATAATGAAGCAGTAAAGCAGCTACAGAAATGTGCCATTACAGTCTCAGAAAAATCGATGAATTCTGCAGCGGCTGAAGAAGTTGCATTGACCAGTTCCCCGGCTATCAATATCAGTGGTAATGGCACGTGGAAAACACGGGGTCATACATCACGCATAGGTGTGTGCACAGTCATTGGTGAAAAATCAGGAAAAGTCATTGACATGGAAGTCCTTTCCTCATACTGCAAGTCCTGTGATTCATGGAAAAGCAGAAAAGGGACACATAAATACAATATGTGGAAAAAAAATCATGCGAAAGAATGCCTTATCAATCACCATGGCTCTGCGGGAAAAATGGAACTAACCGGCATGGTTCGCATATTTTAACGCTCGCAAACTACAAGAAATGTAAAATACACTGGGTATATAGGCGATGGTGATGCCAAAACTTTTCACGCCATAACAGAGGCTAATCCATATGGCTTGGATGCAGAAGTATCCAAAATTGAATGTGTTGGCCACATTCAAAAGAGAATGGGAACACTGTTGCGGAAACTGAAACAAAACAAAGTAAAATGCAGCGATGGTAAGCTTGTTGGAGGGAGAGGACGACTTACAAACGAAACCATTGATAAACTAACAGTTTATTATGGAAATGCTATTCGAGAGCATAAAAACGACCTCTCTAAAATGCGCAAAGCAGTGTGGGCAATATATTTCCATACCCGTTCCACAGACTCCGAGCCTCTACATTCTTTTTGCCCTACTGGAAACGAGTCCTGGTGTCGCTATAATAGAGCGGTTGCTTCTGGCACTATCAATCAGTTTGTACACAAGAATACACTACCCACAAGTGTTATGGATGTCATTAAACCCATTTTTAATGATTTATCGCATCCGAAACTTCTGTCTAGATGCCTGGGAGGTAAGACCCAAAACAACAACGAGTCCATAAACTCTTTCATATGGAAATTATGTCCCAAAACAAAAGGATCTGGCAGGAGAATAGTTGAAATTGCAGCAAATGAAGCAGTCATTTTGTTTAATGATGGCAATCAAGGGAAAGTCAACGTAATGGAAGAATTTGGTCTTACAGCAGGTGTACATGCACGAGCATGTTTGAATGAGTTGGACCAGCAAAGAATTAATACATCTAACTTATGCTTTCTCGAAAACACAAAACAAGCACGAAAAAACAAAAGAAGAAAAGAAAAAGCTGAAACCGAAAATTTTCTCATGGAGGAAGGTGAAGTTTATAGTGCCGGTGCATTTTAAATGTAGGTATACTGCTACCAGTTGTAACGGTAAATTTTATTTTTATTTCTATGCATACTTTGAAACATCATATTTATTATTATTTTTATATTATTTATTAAATTTGTGTTTATATGTAATTAGGCAAGTAAATAATTATATAAATGCTTATAATATTTAAAAATACTTTGCATAATAAGCTTTAAAAAAGTAATTTTATTTTTCAATTGGATTTTCAGAAAAAGTTCCTTTTTCAAATTGCGTGTGAGACTTCTTCAAAACGGTTAGCTAAAATTTAAAAAAAAATTAACAGCTCTTACATAACATACAAATGTTGAAAATGATGAATTATTATCGTTTTTATGTAAGAATTTTTTTAATTATAAACAATTATTTACAAACATGTTGTAAGAGAAAACTGTGTTTTTGTATCGATGCACGCGGTTGTATTGCGCGCGTGATTTTTCTGAAACGGTTGGCTAAATTAAAAAAAAAAAAATGAATATCTCTTACATAACATACAAATGTTGATAATGACGAACTATTATCACTTTTATTCAAGAATTTTTTTAATTATGAACAATTATTTACAAAAATATTGTAAGAGAAAACTGTATTTTTGTATCGATGAATGTGGCTGTATTACGTGCATGATTTTTCTGGAACGGTTGGCTAAAATTAAAAAAAAAGATTAACAGCTCTTACATAACATACAAATGTTGAAAATGATGAACAATTATCGCTTTTGTGTAAGAATTTTTTTAATTATGTGCAATTATTTACAAACATGTTGTAAGAGAAAACTGTATTTTTGTATCGATGCATGCGGTTGTATTACGCGCATGATTTTTCTGAAACGGTTGGCTAAAATTTAAAAAAAAGATTAACAACTCTTACATAACATACAAATGTTGAAAATGATGAACTATTATCGCTTTTGTGTAAGAATTTTTTTAATTATGTGCAATTATTTACAAACATGTTGTAAGAGAAAACTGTATTTTTGTATCGATGCATGCGGTTGTATTACGCGCATGATTTTTCTGAAACGGTTGGCTAAAATTTAAAAAAAAGATTAACAACTCTTACATAACATACAAATGTTGAAAATGATGAACTATTATCGCTTTTGTGTAAGGATTTTTTTAATTATGTGCAATTATTTACAAACATGTTGTAAGAGAAAACTGTATTTTTGTATCGATGCATGCGGTTGTATTGCGCGCGTGATTTTTCTGAAACGGTTTGCTAAAATTAAAAAAATAATAATAATATATCTTACATAACATACAAATGTTGATAATGACGAACTATTATCACTTTTATGCAAGAATTTTTTTAATTATGAACAATTATTTACAAAAATATTGTAAGAGAAAACTGTATTTTTGTATCGATGCAGGCGGCTGTATTACGCGCGTGATTTTTCTGAAACGGTTGGCTAAAAAAAGAAAAAAATAATAATAATATCTCTTACATAACATACAAATGTTGGTAATGACGAACTATTATCACTTTTATGCAAGAATTTTTTTAATTATGAACAATTATTTACAAAAATATTGTAAGAGAAAGCTGTATTTTTGTATCGATGCATGCAGCTGTATTACGCCAATGATTTTTCTGAAACGGTTGGCTAAAATTAAAAAAAAAATTAACAGCTCTTACATAACATACAAATGTTGAAAATGACGAACTATTATTACTTTTATGTAAGGATTTTTTTAATTATGAATAATTATTCACAAAAGTGTTGTAACAGTAAATTTTTTTTTGTAGCAAAGTGCATTTTTCATGTTTTAGGGTACAGTATTTACTACTTTTTTATAATATAACTTATTAAATTTATATATTAAGTTATTAAATTTATATTTATATGTAATTAGGTCAGTAAATAATTACATAAATGCTTATAATTATGAAAGATATTTTGTATATGTTTTAAAAAGTAATTTTATCTTTCAATGCGATTTTCTCAAAGTGTTATTTTTTCAACTTGCGCGCATGATTACTTCAAAACGGCTGGATAGAATTTGATAAAAAATTGACCGCTGGTACATAACATACAAATGCTTAAAATGACGAACTATTATTTCTTTTGTGTAAGAATTTTTGTAATTATGACTGTTTATTTATTGAAAGAAGTGCTAAATTTGTTTTTTTTTTCTTTTTTTTTTAACAAAAACAAAATTTAAAGTGACTACAGTTCGTCATTTTAATTATATTTTCCTCTGTACATAAAGTTATTTCAGGTCATTATAGTGTTTTGTATGTATGTTATGCTGCGCGCAAGACTATATATGACTTTTGATCAAGAAAAAAAGAGCTATTACAATTTCTTTAATATTATATTTTGTTGAAGACATAAAATTATTCTGATGTCTATAAGAGATATAAGGAAGGTTATTTAAATATGTTTTTAAAATTAGAAGTTTCTATACCTAATACATTTTAAGATATTGCGATCAATACTGGACCCACATTTTGCTTGTATTTTTATCGATCAAAGGTACCTGACCCCTTAATGAAATAATATAAGAATAGGAATGGGGACTTAAGAAATTGCATGCAGAGTTCTGTACGCATGTGATTCATATCTTGAAGTCATTTGCATGAGGCCCTTGAAAAAATACATAGCTCATATGAATTGCTCACAAAGAATTCTCAAATGGATTGAAATATAAAAATAGGTTTTACCGGAATACATTTTTTTAGTATAGCAAGCAAAAATAGCTAAAAATTGCAGGGAAGCCTTCAAATAGAATGCTTATATGTTATGGAGACCCTTCAAAAGAAACTGTAAAAAGTTATAGATATTGCCCCCTTCACAAAAAATCCAATGGATTCAAGAAAAAGGCTTTACCCTATACTGATAGCCAAAACATATAGGATTCTTAAATGGATTGAAATATAAAAATAGGTTCTACGTGAATGCTTTTAAGTATAGCATGCAAAACTTAAAAGTTACAGGGAAGCCTTCGAATGGAATGATTATACGTTTTGAAGACTCTTCGAAAGAAACTGGAAAAAGTTATAAATATTGTTCCCTTCACAAAAATTGGACAGATCCCCCTTTTGAATAAAAAGACCCAAGTTCTCTACAGGCTCCCTTCATAAATTCAGTTCATTTATCCCCCTTTTTTCCCCCTTCGAAGTAAGAACTCACATTAGACTATAGGGTCCCTTCATAAAATAATGGGATACGTGACTTATTCGAATAAAAATGCCCCTGTCCCTTCACAAAAAGTTGTAGGAGTCCCCTGTTTGAATAAAAAAGGCCTTTTACAAAAAAATTGTAGGAGTACCCTGTTTGAATAAAAAGGTCCCTCCACAAAAAAATCGTAGGAAACTCCCTTCACAAAAAAATTTTTAGGAGTCCCCTGTTTGAATGAAAAGACCCTTCGCAATGTACCCTGTAAAAATACTATGATTGTAAAGGTATTTTAAGAAATAATGCAATAGAGTGCTATTCCCAAGTGAAAAATGAATGCGCATTCATGCAATATGTCCACTGTAAACTAGTCGTTGGGGGCCACCGTAATACTTACCCATCATGGATATGCATAATATAAAATCTGAAAATAAAACATGCGTAAACTATTTATAAAATGCATTGCAATTCGAATAAAATTGTGGCTTGATGATGTCATGAACTTTAAATACTCTATTACTGAATTGCGTAAAAGAAACATCCTTCTAACTCCAAAATTGATAATAATATTAACTAACGGTTTACTGCGTCGGATTAAGCATCCAATTTCCAATTAAAATATATCTTTGAATTGAAATTTGAATGAAATACAAGGTCATGAAAAATCGAAGAGTGTGGAAATAGGATTACAAATATCTCGGCAACTAATTATCTGATCAACTTCATTTTTTATGCAAAATTTATGTTTTTTATTGCTTTTTGTATTCACTTCTTAAAATAAACAATTTCGAAAATTTTTATATACCTTTTCTCAGAACGAATATTTCGAGAGTCCTAAAAAAATAGTTCCGGATAATCGAGGTTACTGAAATTCAATAAGCTTCTTCCCATTATTACACACTAAGTACATACCAAATTTCAAGTCTCTATCTCAATTTGTTCGGGATATAAAGCATTTACAGACACACACAGACGGACGGCAAATTTTTTTTTCTAAAAATATGTTTTTCGGAATCTCCAGTGTCTGAAACGTGTAAATCCGTCAATTTTTTTTTTTTTCGATTTTCAAAACGATTACAAGACATACCCTACGTATGATGGGTAAGTAAAATAGGTTTTACACGAATGCATTTTTAGTATAGCGTGCAAAATAAAATAGTTCCATTTATGCTTTAAATTATATGCATTGTAAAAATAATGTTCTTCATTTTTTTTTATAATTCTGCAAAAGATATGAAAAAAGCACATATGTTTTTACCCTGAATACATTTTTTAGCATAGCATGCAAATAAAATCTAGGAACTTTTCGAATAAACATTACTAACATATAAGAAATAATCGCATGACTCAGATTTTTTTTAAATTACTAGTGAATCATTAACACTTTTTTTAATTAGAATTCAAAATAATATGATAGGACTGAAATGCATGTTTAAAATTTTGTGCTAACTCTATACGGTTTATGTTTAGATCGACACTACCTTACATATTAATTAGTAAAACAAATTTAATTTTATGCTTATGGATACAGAAATTTTAATAATACTACTTGAAAAACATTTGTAAGTAAACTATATTTTTGTTCATTAAAACTTTACACTAATATTTTTTCAAGAATTTATACTAACTGAAACAGTGACAATTAAAAAATAATAATTACTTTTGCGAGAAATTATTTTTTTGGAGGTTTTGTCTTTTTATTCAATAAGTAAATTTGTAGCATTGATTGCGTGTATGCTATGAAAAAAATATATATGCGAATAATTTTACTTAAATAAATAGTTTAAAATTAGAATTTGCATTTCACTTACCCTATAATACATATGCGAAAAATTTTAATTAACATAAATAGTTTACACCATGTGATTATAATAGCATGAAAATAAATAAATTAATAATAATAAGTAGAAACTATGTCACTACTGTGGGCATATTTTAAACTGTAATAGGTTAGCAGTTATACTATATAGCATAAAGATTTACGTATGAATGTTTTTTACTAAGATATCATTTTACTCCGATATAAAATAAGCAATTTTAAAATAACACACATATTATTAAAAACACATAACACATTTTAAAATAAAACATAATTATTAATAAAACATATATTATTAGGTTACAGCGTGACCATAAATTAAAAGAGGTACCATTTTTTCTAAAGGGCTCATTTTTCTAAAGGCTCCTTTGAGCATAGTAAGTCTAGTTCTATACGAACATATTTTAACATATATATACAGAATATATAAAAATTAATTAAGATACATACATATTTGCAGAATTAAAAAAAAATCACATTACTTATTATTTTAAATTCACCAAACGGTAGATGACTCATTCTCCACCGAACTAACTTTGTAAATGCCTTAGAGAGATCACACATACTTATGCTTCTCACCTTTATTATCTATGACTCACACCCTATTCACAAGGGAGAAGTTCGTGTAAGTTCGTCGTCTCAAATCCATACAGGCCAATTTCTGACACATTTTTTAAATTTATTTTTGTTCGCAAATACATGGAATTGGCAGATTTTCTTATAATTTATTTATCAAAAAATAGAAAAAAACTCATTTCGATACCAAATCGTTTTCATAATTATTTTTAATGGTTTATACATAATTTTCTACAGAAAATATACCTTATGCATATTATTTGCACTGTAATAGTGATACCATTACTAAAAGTTTATATAAATTTTACTGATACCATTATTTATTTATTTTTAATACTCAAATAAAACCTATGCATACTTTTTTATATTTTTAGTTATTTTTTTATGCAGACTTTGAGATATATGTACTTTCTGTTAACCTAGAACATATGGATTTTCTAAATGTATATCACGCGACTATCTAAAATTAATTGACCAATCTTAAATGTTTATTTTATAGCCAATCACGTGTGTTAATTTATAATTTTTCAACCTTCAGCACCCTCTACAATTCTATAAATTTTGCATCAAACATGTTAGTCAAATTATTTAGTATAGTGCTATCACCGTGTGAGAACGCCTGTTGAGTAATTAAAGCATTTAAAGTAGAAATTATTAATATTAAAATGTCGGATATTCAAGACACTACTTTGCTAGGCGCTAATACATCTAACAAGCAAACCTTATCATCAGAATTGAATCTTCAAGGTATGAACCTTTTACTGAAAGAGGAACCTGTTTCTAGTTTAGAAATGAAACCCTCATCATCAGGAGATTTAAAGTCACCTCATGTGTGTGATATTTGCAAGAAAGGCTATTCAAGAAAGTATGTGTTAAATAGACACATGAAAAGTCATTTAAACAAAAAAGCGCAAACCTCATCATCAGTCTTCAACCTGCAAGATATAGACCATATACCCAAAGAAGAACCTGTTTCGAGTATAGAAGTGGAACCTTCGTCATCAAGAGAGTTAAAATCACCTCATGTGTGTGATATTTGCAAGAAAAGCTATTCAAGAAAGTATGTGTTAAATAGACACATGAAAAGTCATTTAGAAAAGAGAGCCCTCACTTGTGTTGATTGCAGAAATTTTTTTTTTCAAAAGAGTGATTTTCAACGACATGTCATGACTCATCCAAAAACATATAATTGTGATATATGCGATATGGTGTTTTTACGAATGTTTTCACGACTTTTTAAAGCATATGAAGATTCACAAAACCTGTGACGTAATTTAATTCAGTAGTTTTAGAATAATTTGATTGGCTTAAGCATTTTAACTGTACTCGACACTGTATTATAATTTAAACTAGTAAATGTTTGTATACCACACGTTTAGTTTCCTGTAGACTTGTATCGTGATTACATCTCTAAGTGTTCGCTAGTGAAATTGCATATAAAAAATAGTTTGTGAATGAATATGCGGAAAAGATCCCACGAAGAAGTGTATTCACCTTCAAAGCGTCAGCGTTTGAATGCACTCATGGAAAATTCAAGTACCTATGTGAATGAGTTAAAAATGCCAATATTAGAATTTTCTAATATACCCGATGACTGTGTAGAAATATCACGTGATGACTGGCATATCAACGACTGCCCTCCTGTAGAACCTGAAATCACGAAGGACTCTACAACCCAACATACTGACTGGATGTGATGACGAAGACACATCTTTACCCGATTCCTGCTGCGAATCCGCCAAGAACTTTTTAAACGAATTTTTCAGGGACATTGATTTTCGAAATTTGGAATCTTTTATTCCATCTACGCCATCTTGAAATGACACTTAATTTCATTAGATGAGTCTTTGCAAGAACCAGAAAGTAACATTTCCCATACTAGTGTCGAATTCCAGAGCATAACCCCACCCAAGAATGACAATCTTCAATCAAAAAGTGACAAATCATGCAATTCATGTGTGTTTCGGGAATAACTCGGTGACGGTATCTTTTTAACTTTAAAGTTACATAATAGGCAATATTATGTGCATTTTAGAGAGTTTAAACGCAATTCGATTACTAGTGAAGAAATTTAAACAAAAAATGGAATTGTTATAGACACTATTTCCTGGTATGAATTCCAGTATAAAATTTTTGCATTTACTTTACAGTATACTAGCTCATCCTTTGTAGCCAATAACACAATTTTAGTTTTGAATGATAATAATTCTGCTATGAACATTAAAAATTTGAAGAATCATTCACATATTGAAATAAGTGATTATCAGTTACAAAATTTAAAAGAAAAAGTCTATGATCTGAATAAGAAATTCATTCAGCACATGTATTCAAAGCATTTACCATACTTAATTAAACAAAAATGAAAGCGTGGTAATTTATCTCCAGAAAACGAACTTATGTTAAGCTCTAAACTTATAGTCTCCATTGAGGATAATGTATTGTCTATACTAAAACGAATTTATGAACGCAGTGGCTGTGTTTCTGGTGTACAGAGTCAAAGTCTTCACCCCTGTTTCACATTTAAAAACCTGGAAAAATTTCGACAGTTGGGCGACATGATTTTAATACTTGTGAATTTCTATGTTTTTAGAACAGAATGCATCCCCTGGCGTTGGAATTAAAAGAATTTTTTGCGCGTGGGCCGAAAATGGCTATTTTTTCTGAAAATGTAAAAGAAAGTTACAGATTTG
This sequence comes from Maratus michaelseni, assembly GCA_963931845.1. Lineage (NCBI taxonomy): Eukaryota > Metazoa > Arthropoda > Arachnida > Araneae > Salticidae > Maratus > Maratus michaelseni. The sequence goes on from OZ007586.1 coordinate 422,930,961, forward strand.
ATAATCCCAGACAACGAAATATTTTCTTTTTCACTCATCTTCGAGTATTAAGAGAAGTATTGGAGGTATTAAATCGAAACTCGCAGTCTGTACGCAGTTTATTTTTCTGATTCCGAAAATGCAAATTTTGTGAAAATCCAACGGTAACCTTTTTACTTACCCATCATACGTAGTATATGGTAAGTCTTGTAATCGTTTTGAAAATCGAAAACAATTTTTTGACAGATTTACACGTTTCAGACACTGGAGATTCCGAAAAACATATTTTTTGAAAAAAAAAATTGCCGTCCGTCTGTTTCTGTGTCCGTGTGTGTGTCTGTAAACGCTCTATCTCCCGAACAAATTGAGATAGATACTTGAAATTTGGTATGTACTTAGTATGTAATAATGGGAAGAAGCTTATTGAATTTCAGTAACCTCGATTATCCGGTACAATTTTTTTCGGACTTTCGAAATATTCGTTCTGATAAAAGGTATATACATTTTTTCGAGATTGTTTATTTTATATAAAAGGCAATAAAAAAGCATAAAATTTGCATAAAGAATGAAGTCGATCGGATAATGAGTTGCCGAGATATTTGTAATCCTATTTTCCACACTCTTCGATTTTTCATGACCCTGTATTTCATTCAAATTTAAATTCAAATATATATTTTAATTGGAAATGAGACGCTTAATCCGACGCTGTAAGCCGCTAGTTAATGTGATTATCAATTTTGGAGGTATAAAGTTATTTCTTTTACGCAATTCAGTAATAGAGCATTTAAAATTTATGACGTCATCAAGCCACAATTTTATTCGAATTGCAATGCATTTTATAAATAGTTTACGCATGTTTTGTTTCCATATTTTATATTATTCATATCCATGATGGGTAAGTATTACGGTGCACGCCCCCCCCCCCCCCCCTCAACGACTAGTTTACTTACCCATCATATGTAGTATAGGGTAAGTCTTGTAATCGTTTTAAAAATCGAAAAAGAAAATGTTGACGGATTTACACGTTTCAGACACTGGAGATTCCCAAAAACACATTTTTAGAAAAAAAAATTGCCGTCCGTCTGTCTGTGTGTGTGTCTGTAAACGTTCTATCTCCCGAACAAATTGAGATAGAGCCTTGAAATTTGGTATGTATACTTAGTATGCAATAATGGGAAGAAGCTTATTGAATTTCAATAACCTCGATTATCCGGAACTATTTTTTTCGGACTTTCGAAATATTCGTTCTGATAAAAGGTATATAAAATTTTTCGAGATTGTTTATTTTAAGGAGTGAATATAAAAGTCAATAAAAAAGCATAAAATTTGCATAAAGAATGAAGTCGATCGGATAATGAGTTGCCGAGATATTTGTAATCCTATTTCCCACACTCTTCGATTTTTCATGACCCTGTATTTCATTCAAATTTAAATTCAAAGATATATTTTAATTGGAAATGAGACGCTTAATCCGACGCAGTAAACCGTTAGTTAATACGATTGCCAATTTTGAAGTTATAAGGATGTTTCTTTTACGCAATTCAATAACAGAGTTAAAATTTATGACGTCATGAAGCCACGATTTTATTCGAATTTCAATGCATATTATAAATAGTTTACACATGTTTTATTTTCATATTTTATATTATGCATATCCATGATGGGTAAGTATTACGGTGGCCCCCAACGACTAGTTTTAATTTTGACCAAAAACTGACCCGCTTTGAATCAAATGATCCAGACACTGGAGGAGGTGGTATTAAATTTATTTCCGCTTCGGGGTCTATCTCTCTATTTAATTTCCGAAAGACAAAGAGTTACCAGAGGTACTGTTTCATGCAGCGATTTTTAGAGTGATTTCGCGTTTCGTAGTTTTTTTTTTTTTTTTTTTTTTTTTTTGACGGGACCGGGCAACGCTGGGTGGTTGAGCTAGTATACAATAAATTAATTCCTTACTCAAGAGATTCCAGGTAAAATTTGATTGGAATAAAATTTTTTGATAACAGTATACTTGCTCAAGTATCATTTTACGAATGGTGTACTTTCTAGAGTTTAAAATTTTATTTTTTACAACAAAAATATTTAATTTTAAACCTATTTAATTAACCTTACAGTGCGAGCAATTAAGCTTCAGTGAATGAAGCTCCTCTCCAACTCGTTGATACTCGTAATTATGAGAGATGCGTGTAAAATTTGAGTATGCGTAAAGCGTTGAGGTCTCTTAAGCATGAGTAAATGGAAAGATTTCTCTTTCAGTTATCATATGGAATAAATTAATTGCTCGCTTAAGGTATTACAGGTAAAATTTTATTTAGATATTTGGAATGAATTCTTTTCATAGCAAGTGTACTTTTCCAAATGTCACTTTACGAATGAAGTATTTTCTAGAGTTTGAAATTCTATTTTATTCAAATAAAAGAATTCATGGTAAACCTATTTATATACTTTTACTGGCTGAGCAATAAGGCCTGTATAAATAAAGCTCGTCTCCATTCCTGTGTCACACTTGTAATTAAAAATCCTACATATATAGTCTGGTGCGTCAGCCATTTTCATTCCTACTAGACCTGCTCGCGCACTGTATTTCAAAGTGTTGAATTCGTTTCTGTGTATGTTTATAACTTTAACTTTAAAGGCTTAATTATGGGTAGTTCTTCAGCTGTTAACTGTACAGATTATTCCAGAAAGGGCCACTGCATGCTTCAATTTCCCCTAATCGTGAAAAAGAGCAAAATTAAAAATTAATTGTAGATTTTATGCTTGCTTGGATTTTTCTTCTGCCGATTTTGGCAAAAAATGCGGATTGGAAGAGTACAGTGCAATCTATTACTTTTTCGGAAAAACGATTTTGATTTCAGACCTTTTTTTTGCATGTAATGTGTGCATGGGACCCTTAAACTTTTGACCGAAAATAGAATAAAGTCTTATGGACACCTAGTTTAAACTTTTCAGAAAACCAATAACAAAAAATTCAGAATATTAACACATAATTCAATCGATGAGAATTCTGAAAAAGTTAACCGAAAAACTAATATGAAAATGGAAATTTTTAAATGAATTTTATTTTGGAGAGTACAGATTTTATTTTTTAATATTCATTTTCACCAAAATAATTTCTCTATTTTGGATTTTGAAAAAAAAAATTCTCTAAATTCGTTTAAAGATAATTTTATTATTAATATTTCATCATAAGACAGTAATATTAAAAAAAAAATAAACGAATATATTTATCAACTATATATTTTCAAAAAATGGAATATTTCTTTACTGTAACTTTCAGATACAAAGTTGTTTAAGATAACAAAGGAGCTATCTTTCGACATGACACCATCAGTTGCAACAAACTTCAGATTGTAATGAATTGTTTAAAGATTTTTCTCGGGATGAATATTTTAAAAATGATCCTTGAAAACAGTTTTAGTTTATAGAAGAATGAAAATGCTATTCTATTTCTTAATATCTGAAAATTTTGCGCATTTAAGAAAAACAAATAACTTTGTGAATGTGTCAAGAAATATCTAGTTTAAATTTGAAAATTAGCCTTAATCTATCATCAATGAGAGAATTTTCTGTTTCTTATTTAAGAAATATTTGCGTCGTAAATGATAGAGAAAGGTATGGCCACGACCACCACCTAAACCAAACAAATAAAAAAAAGAGGGACCTTACAGACATTAATGGTGAAAACAAATTCACTTATTTATACCCCTCTCTTCCCCTTTCCCCCCAAAAAGCAATGGATTCGCTTTCGCAAAACACATTTAACGAGAAAAATAAAAAATAAAATAAGGGGCTTCCTTCAGAGTATTTCTAAACACGATTTATATACTACTGGTACAGAAAATTAGCTTATTGTAAATGAAACTAAATAACGATAAACATGCATGCTGCAAAAATAAAAACACTGATTTAATTTGGAATGATCTTTTTTATTTAAAACATACTCTATATAGTACTTTTTGACGAACTAAGCAAAGAAAATAGGTGGCGATAATCACGCGAAACAAGTCGGCTATCTGGGAAGGAAGATGAAGGATGATGTGTGCCAGCTCATATATATATTAGCTTTACTCGTAATCATAGGTTAAGAGATGCAAGTAAAATTTGAGCATGCTTAAAGCGAAGAGGTCTCTTAAGCATAAGTCAATAGAATGATTTGTTTTTCAGGTATCATATGCAAAGAATTAATTCCTCGCTTAGGAGATTCCGGGTAAAATTTTACTTTTGGTGTTTGGAATGACATATTTTGATAACGTGTATTTGTGCAACTGTCACTTTACAAAAGAAAAGTTTTTCTAGAGTTTGAAATTTTATTTTTTACAACTAAAAAGTTTTAATTTTAAATCTATCAAGCAGGACTGTTATTCTGCCAAGCCAAGCTTAAAAAAAAGTACTAAGTCCACCAAACGAACAAACGCTAAGAAGAAAACGTCAGACCACCGACTACTTATAGTATAGAATTTCTCAATGTTAATTCGACCAAACATGTCAGCGTAAAATATCAGATATCAAAAGAACCAAACATCGCAGAAAAATAAAAAGTAAAGTAGAATTATGATGTGTCGACTACTCTGATTATAAGAGTAGGCGAAGTTTTGATTGCGAACGTACTTTTTGTCCAATAATTGCAATATGCGTAAAAGTTATCAAGGCTATCGTTCTCTAACTTTCCATGAATGAATGTGAAAACTTCGGAACTTGTGATTTTTCTCTTCGTATCGAGATTGATGCAAATTTCTAAATCTGGTCAATCGATATGGTAGTATTTAAGCACTGGCATGCGATGGGAAAATGGCACTTTGGATCAAGTTCTTCTCCCAGTGAGGTGCTCTTAGATCCGACTAGTGAAATCAACTTATCCGCAGCTGAGAAGGAAGAGTGTCTGTTGGTAAGCGTAAATTACGTTATTTTGTGCTAATTGAAATAAAAGAACTTTGGTGCTCACGGAGTGCTGCTTTCAGTACTATCTTAGGAGGACATCTTGACGTCGGAGTTTGACTAGCTTGCATAGTGGACATTCAATTTCGCTGAAGGTATCTTGTCTTACCGCCTCGTCAAAGTTGTAAGTGACATTCTGAGTTATCTCTAATTGATATTGGAAGTTTTATTTTTCGGAGTGAAGTTTGGTAGAAACTGATTTCTTTCTGGCACTGAGGAAATTTGTAGAGCTTTTCTCAAAATCCCTGCCCTTTTAAAAATTTTAATAAAAGTTACTTTGATTTTATACATCTTGTGCTCATTTCCGACTAGCTCTCTGTCAATAACAGCAACATGGCTGTTACAGAATAATCTAATGAATAAGTTCTTTAATTTGAGATAAAACATATCTTTATAAGTGAAAAAAACAGAGATACAAAATTTAAAAAATCTGTGAAGATACGGAAAATTCACTTTTCGAATTCCTCGTCAGTTCAAAATTTTAAAACAACATAGAGTATAAAGTAAGGATTGAATTTTTAGACTGATAATTATTTAAGCTATGTGCTTTTATAAAGTTCAATTTCAATAACTAAACTTTTTGTCATTAATTAACAAAAAACTATTAAATAACCCTACAATTAACAAAGTACCCCAAAAGAGCGACAACATCGCCAAACAACTGCATAATACGAACATCATTTAAAAATAAAAATAGAGTGGTTATGATTGTAATCTGACGATAATCAGTTGCAAATTTCGTTATGAAATCTCTTTTTTTTCCATCTAGCAGTGAGTTTAAATTAATTACATTATTTTCTTTATTATACTTTTATTATTATAATAACTACATCAATGATAAAATGATATGATCAATACAAATTTTAATTAATGTAATAATTATTTGATACGATTAGATATATGGTTTTGTAGCTAGATTACAATTATCTTTAGGTTATTTAAATTATAGGGTCATTCCATGTCAGTTCAGGCAGGCCTGTAACCCACCATCACAGATTTTAATGAAACTGCGTGTGTTGGTTCTTACTATTAAGATATGATCACCAGTATTTTTTTTTACTCCTTGGTGAAATAGTTTCTGAGAAAAAAATTATCAAAATTTTGAAAAACTGCCGTCAGTTGGCATTCTTGACTGCTCGGTTTTCAAATGTAGCATGTCATAAATATAATCATATTTCAATATCTATTCCTCAAATCATCTTCAAATAATTTATGCATAATAATTAGGGTACGCAGCTTATGAAAAAAAATTACTGTTACGCTTATAACATTTTAAGTTTGTCTAAATAAATTTTCAAACATTGAAATCGTGAATTTTTTATGAAAAATAATGAATTAACAAAAATAGCATTATCAACCAAAGGCACAGTTTCTATTAAATTTATTTTTACTGGAGATTATACTTAAAGGTGTCCTTTACCTGATTATGAAATAAAAATAGTGGGATTTTGGGTGTTTTTAGTAGTATTTCTTATTTAAAAATATTTTGAGGGACATTCCAAATCAAATCAAGCAGAGTCATTGCATACCATTTCCTCTAAGCCCCTGTCACAGATTTCAATGAAACTGAGTATGTTTTTTGCTGATTTTAAGACAAAATCACCATTAATTTTCTTTAACCTGAATAAAATATTTTTTTAAGATAAAAAATATCAAAATTTTGGAAAATTTTTAAAATTGTTTTTAATGACTGTTCTATATTCAGAGAAAGTGCATTAAAAAAAAAGTCATTTCAATATGAAATTACTAAATAGGTTTCAAATAATTTATATGCGACAAATAATGTATGCAGATTATTATTTCTTGTTTTTTGTTATGTTTAAAACACTAAGTGTGTCTGTAATCTTGTTAATTTTTAAAAATCAAGAATTTTGTTTAAAATGTTTTAATCAAAAATTTATTATTAACAGGCAGGGTGCTATTACTTCTTTTCAAAAGTATTTTTTAAATGGTTATAAAATAAAAAATACTTGAAATTTTGAGTTATTTTAACAAAAGTTTGATAAAATGAAATTTTTAATCATAAATATTAAAGCTTTCCATGCTAAGATGATTAAGATAATAGACATAATGATTAAGATATCGTTTAATACTACTCGTGCTTAAATATACTATATACAATAATAAAATAACAAATATTATTTACAGACATAAAAATAAAATAAAATAATATTCAAAAGGCTTACTCTTTTGTTGCAGTAAAAATAACAAATGTATAAAAGATCACTTTCTAAACACGTCAAATCAAATTGTTTATGGGCGAAAAGTATTTTCTTTCTTTTAAACTAATACATTCTTCTTTTTTTTTGTAGTTGTAGGAATGGCTGATAAAAGAAAATACTTAAGATAAAAATATATAAAATACATCTGTTTTCTTTTCTGGGAGTCAGTAAAATATTCTTGTAGGATCTTACAGATGCACATATTTTACTTATTTTTACTCTTCTTCATCTTTTAAAATTACCATAAAGTGATTGCCGTACGAACATGTGACATAGGAATTAGCTTTCTGTTTATAAGTATCAGCAAAATTCGAATGTTAACTCTTAAAATTTAAAAACAAAACTGAAATCTTCATCTGTGCTGACTACTTTCATTCCAATTGAATCTTTACTCAGAGGAGTAAAATGATGAAAACTTCTTGTGCCTGGAATGGTTTTTGCTCTTACAAATCTGTCTTTTAAGTTTTTTCTCATATTTGCAATTTCTTCTTTTCTAATTAATTTAAAAATTATTTTGTCTATGTTTGATGTACAAAAATCAAAAAACATTTCAACAGAGTTTATGGCATTCTCTGAAGATCTTTGTAAACTTTCTCTGGCAGCTAACCGTTTGACTGTTCCACCTATACCATCGCAAACAGATTTTCCATGGCTGGTAGCGAAAAAGGCCCAGGATGCCTCTAAAGAAAATTCGTCCTTATGATGACATAAATTAAGAAAACTTTTGCAGTTTTTATATTGGCCTGCACATCCGTCACTAAAGTATAGAATTTTTTGGATAGCATGAAAATTTTCTTTAGCATAATTTGTGATTTCTTTTTGTGTCGCGTAAACAAATGCAACATCGTGGTCTAAATCATTGGAAGTTATACACATACTTGTAGCTATAAATTTGCTCTCATATTTCGAATCAAAAGTATAAATAGCAACGGGATGTAGAGAACAACTATTATTAGTCCAATGGTAACCTTGAACTTCATCTTGAATGATATAAGAACAATAGCTAAATCAGGAACATTGTTGATTTTCATTTGTTTTAAAAATTTTGATTGTTCTTTAGAAATGAATGAATGCGGTATAAGCTTTTCTAATTTTTCCAGTAGTTTAGATATATATTCGTCATATGTTGCTGTGCATCGTATCAGCTCGGTTCTATCAGTACACACCCACTGACTATAATTTATCTCATCTTCAGCATCATACTGTTCAAACTTGTTAAGTAAAAATGTTTTCAATTTTTTTTTATTGTTGGGCATTTGACACACTTTCTCAGCATGCAGTCTCTATTTTCTGTTGAACACACCATGTATGCAATCAAATCTTTGTAAGTTTCTTCAATATTCGAAGCATGGAGCAGAAGAATAACATTTTCATGAATCGTACATACGCAGACAGAATGTGTTCCAGATGATCCTGCAAAAACACACCATTTAGGGCGCAGCATGCAGAATTTGGAAAACCCAATTTTTATGTTGGTGTATTCTGATTTAAATGAAGAATATAACTCCTTTAAATTAGCAAGCAATAATCTCTTCTGCATGTGGACATTTCTAGAAACACTTACAAAATCTTTTTTCCCTGGCATTATTCTAGAATTATCATCATTCTGATAGAAGTCTTGAACGAGTTTAACAATATCTTCATTTAATGTCTTGCCTTTTCTTGGTTCCGGTAAAGCTAAAATGCCTTTGTCTTTCAACAGTTCTCTTGACTGTTTTACAGCATACTTGCTTACATGGAATTCTTCCATAATTTTTTTTTTTTTACTCCATGAAGACGGCACTAATGTTAAAAGCTGTATTTTCTCTCTTCGTGTAATTGGAGTTTCAAGCTTTTGTTTCATTAAATTTATTAGTGCATCCATATCATTTACTTTTTGCTGTTTATCTTGTGGCAACATTGAGGAAGGATTCATGATGTTAATTTCTGTTTCTAAAACTTTGTTAACTTTAATTTGCATATTTGAGCAAGCTGATTCAAGTTTTCGTTTTGCATAAGTAGATCTACTATGTGGAGACAAACTGTGAAATTTTAAAGGAGACTCTCCCATTTCTGTTAGACATGAATTTAGAGAAACAAGAGTTTCTTTCTTTTCAACTGGTGTTGCTATGTAATCTATACATTGGTCACTATCACTATCAGTATCCAGCGTTTCAATATTAGTGTCTGTATTTAGCTTCTGAAATTTCTGTATTTTTTCCCTACACGCATCACATATTTTTTGCCCAGGAACCGCTTTTATAAGAACAGGAAATTTGTTAATTTCCTCTGAGAAATCTAAGCTTACATTCCGGAGAGTTTTTGTAATTTTTTTCTTGTGACATTTGAAAGGGTCAAAACAATATCTTTGGTAAAATTCAAATTTTTGAAAGTAAAATATTCTATGATGCTCACAGATATCAGTTAATAAATCGACACTCACACCACTCCTTAGAGACAAAGTCTGCTTGTCTGTAGTTGCAATGGATTCTATTGCACTTATTTTCACCTCTCGTGTATAGCTACTTTTATGACACATAGTCCCAGTTCCTTTACCAACACTGCACTGCTCAACAGCCGACTTAAAATCGTTCATATTGAAAAATACGTTCAGTTGTTCAAATAATAAATAAGCTACATTTAAAAATCTTAATAATAACTTATTATATTAAGACGATAATAATAATTGAACAACATAATGATTTTAAAAATCAGCTTTTAACTCAAAATACATCTAATGATCACTTTAAATGCGGGATGAGTCAATAAAAGGTTCATCGAGTCAATAACAGGAAAAAAAAACAGTGAATTTAATACTGCAGTGACACTTCTAACAAAACTAATTAATTCACGACCATCTGTCATTAAAACCGAAAGATCAATAAGAATAAAATCAGCTGTAGTGTGAATGTGATTTACTGAGATGTTGTTGAGATAGGCAGGTCTTTGTGAAATTTTCACCTGTACTCCAATAAAATATAAACATGTACGCCTTTTTCATTCATTCAAAATTAAGTAAAACTGTTATAACAATTTCTTTTCATTACAGCAGATGTTAAATTTTCCCTACACACTATTCTACAAATTATCTTCAAATAAGTTTCAGATAAGTTTGTTAGTTTTTCGATTTTGTTGACATAACATCATAAAGTTTAACATATGTATTCTCTGTAAATGTATAAATAATATATATGCTTTATTAAACATAAATAATTAGTTTTTAAATAATTTGTTTGGGAACGGATTATATATATATATATATATTAAAAATTCATCTATCAGCAAGATTATGATGCACTAAATCAAATTAAAGATCATTAAAAACTGCATATAAAATGACAAAACTACATCTTATTTAGTTTTAAAGAGTTTTTTAGATATAGTTATTTCTAGGGTATATAAATATAATTCATTGTACAATTTTTTCATATTTTTGAAGCCCCATATCTCAAAACTTTGTTCAAAAGAGTGAAAATTGGTATTTATTTTAACCAGCAGCTCAAAATAATGCTAGGAGTGTCATTTTGAAAAATTTTATTGTACGTTGAGGAGTAAGTGATTTTTCTCTTTCTTTGGAAAGGGATAATTGCTCTCTGTTCTAGGAAGCACCCATGGTTTTACTAAAAAACAATATTGTACATTTTTTTGCATAAAAAACTAACATAAAAGATAATATGAAGAATAAAATAAATGTATAAATAAAAAGTATTACCAGATATCATGCTTTAAGTACATTTTAAATCTGAAAATATTGATAATTTTAAATATGATTTAAACATTACTAAAACCAACCAAAATCCCACTATTTTTATTTCAGATCTAGTTATAATATAGTATTATGTACAATTCAAAGTTAAAAAAATCGTCATAGAAACTGCGCCTTTGGTTGATAAAGATCTTTGAATAATTTCATTATTTTTTGTAATTTTTTTTAATTTCAAAGTTTATACAATTTTTTTGACAAACTTAAAATGTTATAAGCGTAACAGTAATTTTTTTCATAAGCTGTGTACCCTAATTATTATGCATAAATTATTTGAAGATAATTTGTAGAATAGATATTGAAATATGATTATATTTATGATATGCTACATTTGAAAACTGAGCAGTCAAGAATGCCAACTGACGGCAATTTTTCAAAATTTTGATAATTTTTTTCTCAGAAACTATTTCAGCAAGGAGTAAAAAAAAATTACTGGTGATCATATCTTAATAGTAAGAACAAACACACGCAGTTTAATTAAAATCTGTGATGGTGGGTTACATATTGATATTTTACTGCCTGATTTGATGTGGTCCCCTAAAGTGAAATATTCCAAAGTATTGAAACAGTAAATTAAAAATGTATAAAGAGTTCTTATATATTAATCTACAAACTAATGTAAACATGAAATTTAACTGATTCTTAACACTTTCTTGCATACGTTAAAACTGGCGAATCCCCATCATTAACTTTGATATTTTCTAAAAGGGTCACACAGAATGAGAAAAAAATTGTTTTATGTATAATGATTTAATATAAATTTACTTGAAATATCTAACTTTTTTTAAGAGTATGATATATATTAATAACTACTCTTTTGTAAATTTTTATATTTTTATTTAGTATTATGGGGTTTAGTTTTCTCTGACACCAACTCAATAAATAATTCACTCAATTTACTTCAAATAAACTAGAAAACATCAAGTTAAAATAAACTCTATATTAATAAAACTAACTACAAAGAAAGTTAAAAAATACATGTAAGAATATGAATATTAATGAACCATCTGGATTATCTGCATTACATCTTATTTAATCTAAAACATCTCAGTGTCGACGTCTTCAGTATAGTTCAAAAAACGACAGTCTTAACTCACCAACTTCATTGATTCTGCCAAAGCTTCCCTTCGATCCAAAACACCTCTTTTGACTTCCTTTTGAAGTGTGGTTTGGAGCTTGCATGCTTCAACATAGATTATATGACGCAATATCAAGATGAAGTCGCTGATTGGCTTTGACTCTGTCGTTTTAGTTCAAGCAGGAAAACAGTTCAATTCCCACATTCGGCCATACTGACTGTCATCTGCCCTCAGGTGACTGATATGTAATACGTTTTTACCAAAAGAAATAAAAACAGCAACTAAAGTTCTTTAACAAAACGTTCACGAAAAAAACACAATTCATACTATTCCTAAATATATCAACAAGTCTGTGTCAGTCTGCTGTCACAATTAGGATAATGTCACAATCAGGATTTCTTTAACTAAACTTCACCAGTATCAGTCCATGGCTTCATGTATTCAGCGCAAGTACTAGTAATCATTGGACCTTCTGTAATTCCAATTCTTTTCACATCATAGGTATCACCACTCTTTAATTTTACCTTAGGAATGTAAAAATCAGTTTCTAAGTTCTTTTCTGTTCGAACAACTGCATAATGACCCTTTTCATGAACAGCTTTGATTATATTCATTTGCATTTCCTCTGGGACAACCAACAAATCACTTCCGTTAACACATTTATAAAGAACGTTATTTTTTACTAAATAATCATCATAAGGTCTTACCTTCAAAATTTCTTTTATTGTTTTAATATAATCATCATTCTCTTGAGCCTGAGCAATTTTTAAAGTTAAACTATCCTGAACTACCATATAAACAGGATTCCTACTCAATGCATCAACATGCTTCATTTTAATGCCTGGCCTATGTTCTAGTTCATAATCGAAATCAGATAACAGTATTGCCCATCTCGCAATTTTCGTACTCATCTCCTTTTTATCCATAGTCATTTTAAATGCATTACAATCGGTAACTATTTTAAATGGAATGCCTAATACATACACTCTAAATTTCTTTAAGGCCTCTATCACCGACAAAACTTCCAGTTCGTAACTAGTGCACTTCCGCTCCGATTCAGTTGTTTTTTTACTGGAAAAATACACAGGATGAAATTTATTATCTACTGGGGACTGTTGCATTAATACTGCTCTGTAGCCATCAATACTAGCATCACAATGAATTTCAGTTATACTTTTGGGATTGTATATTGACAGAACTGGCTCGGAAGACAAAATACTTTTAAGCTCACTAAAGGCTTTCTTTTCTTCCACATCAAATCGAAATTTAGAATCTTTCCTCAACATGTCGCTCAGAGGTTTAGCGATAACTGAGTAATCCTTTATAAACTTTCGAAAATATCCAGTTAATCCCAAATAACTTTGAATATCCTTGATACTTTTTGGTTCAGGAAAATTCATCACTGCCTTTGTTTTAAGTGGAGAAGGATATAATTTTCCATTCAAAATTCTACACCCCAAAAAATCAATTTCACGCCTCAGGAACATGCACTTTTTAATATTTAACTCTAATCCATAATCAGATGCGGTCTGCAGAACAAGTTTAAGCTTTTCTAAGCCTTCAGTTTCATTTTTAGAAGGTATTATTAGATCATCCATGTATATAACCACTACATTGTACTTTAACAAACTTCGAAACACGTTATAAATATATTTCTGAAATACACTTGGCGAATTGGTCAATCCGAACGGGCACTTCAAAAATTCAAATTGGCCGTTATGAGTTACAAAAGAAGTGTACCTTCGAGAACCTTCCTCAACTTCTACATGAAAAAACCCATTTTTCAAATCGATTGTTGTGAACACCTCAGCCGAATGTAATTGATCTATAACATCATCTATGACAGGCAATGGAAAGTGTTCGCGTATAGTCTTTTTATTAAGACGTCTGTAGTCTATGCAAAGTCTCGTTGTACCATCTTTTTTCTTAACTAAAACCACCGGCGATGAAAAATCAGAAGAACTTCTACGAATAATTCCCTGTGCTAGCCACTCCTCAATCTGGGTTTCAACAATTTTTTTCTCACACAGAGGTAATCTTCGAGGGGATGAACAAATTGGAATTTCATCAGTAAGGTTAATTTGTATTTTAACGTCAACCGTTTTTAATTTTGTAGGCACATAGCTTTCAATTAGGGAGGACAATTCTGAACGCAAGCCCTTATCAGTGACATAACTAAAATCAAGTTTAGGCTCATCTAAAATATTTACTATATTAACCAAAAAATTACTTGATTTATCCTCGGTTTTACACATTTTTACTTCATCTCCAGAAATTGTTAAAGTACCTTGATGAATAACATCAATGCCAATAATTAAATCGAAATTAATCGAACTGTCGTTAACGACAAAAATGTCAACTTCAAATTTCGAATCATCTACCTCAATTTCTGCCTTGAAATAACCTGCTGGCCTAATCAATGTTTTCCCCAAACCAGTCAAACACGTATCCGTAGCTTCCAATTTGAACACATTCCTCAAATTATCATAAACACTCTTTTTTAAAAGCGTTTTCTGGCTGCCTGTATCAATTAATGAAGTTAACTTCAATGAATCCAATTTAACCTCTTTAAGAATTAAATCCTTGAAACTCGTTACAATATTTATTTGAGAACGATCATTTGATGTCTTTACATCCTTTCTCCTACTGCATTCAAACGATTTATGACCATACGAATTGCACGAAAAGCAAAGAGGGCCTTTATCCTTGTTTCTACAGTGAATGCTTTTGTGATTTCCCCCCCCCCCCGCAGTTAAAGCAACGAATAGCCTTTACTACCTTTGACCTGTTACCAGATTCCATTTCGGGTTTTGATTTTAGCTTAACACCAATCTCTGGTTTAACATTTTCGCCATCCGATCTTATTTTGTCATATACTTTAAGCTTTTTCTTAAATTCGCTAATATCGTTACAACCATATAAAAATGATTTCTTGAAAACAGGGTCTTTAATACCACCGATAACATACTGAATTAAAGCAGAATCCTCTACATTTCCGCGAGAGCATAGTCGTTTCATATTTAAAAAATATTCATCAAGAGTTTCGCCATCCCTCATTTTCTTTTTACATAACAACTGATGCATTTCTGCAGAATTGCAAACTGTACCAAATTCAGAAACGAGTAATGATTTCACTCTGTGCCACGAATTCAATTTGCTTTCACTTTCCATCAATAGTTTAGCTTTACCAGTCATACGGCGTTTCGCTAAAATTAATTTATGCAAGTCACTTAAATTGAATAAAGAGATTACGTCCTCAAAATCAGCGATCCATTTTTCGATACTTTCATACGGACTACCACTATATGTTGCAATCATATTTTCAATATCACTAATACCAATAGATGGTTTTAAAATAAAGTCAGGGGTTAAGCGTTGTGTCATTTCATTTTTATTGCTAGCAGAATAATTTATTTCAGAACCAGAAGCAATATCATTAATTTTATTGCAAGATACATTACCAGCACCAATGTTAGCATTATTTTTGGTCTCATTTATTAGCTCAGTTTCATCATCACTAATTTCATTATCTTCGGAAATTATCTTTGACCTCAATACGTTTAGATTACACAGGCAAGAAATAACCCTGACAACTATATCATCGAAAGTACCAGAATTATCAATACATAACACGTTACAAATGGTAATTAGTTCGTTTAACGAAAATTCATCTTTAATTTTTTGAACTTTTCCATTATATTCATCACTATTTACTTCAAACGGAAAACCCGTAAAGTCTCTAATTCTGGAACGATTTTTTCTATCACCTTCATGGCCAAAAATCAAACGATGTAAATTCTTAATACTGGATGTCTTTTCAGTTTTTAAAGAAATAACTAATTCTCGAATATCTACTAACCTTGACATGATAAAAATAGGTTCGAAAATATCACTTTAAATGTACATTCCTCTCATAAAATTCAAAACTCTATCTATTCAATAGTGAGCGTTAACATTCATTCGATCCCGCTTCGACACCACTTATGGGGTTTAGTTTTCTCTGACACCAACTCAATAAATAATTCACTCAATTTACTTCAAATAAACTAGAAAACATCAAGTTAAAATAAACTCTATATTAATAAAACTAACTACAAAGAAAGTTAAAAAATACATGTAAGAATATGAATATTAATGAACCATCTGGATTATCTGCATTACATCTTATTTAATCTAAAACATCTCAGTGTCGACGTCTTCAGTATAGTTCAAAAAACGACAGTCTTAACTCACCAACTTCATTGATTCTGCCAAAGCTTCCCTTCGATCCAAAACACCTCTTTTGACTTCCTTTTGAAGTGTGGTTTGGAGCTTGCATGCTTCAACATAGATTATATGACGCAATATCAAGATGAAGTCGCTGATTGGCTTTGACTCTGTCGTTTTAGTTCAAGCAGGAAAACAGTTCAATTCCCACAGTATTTTATCTAAAATGTCTGATTTTTTTTTTTTTTCAGAAAAGTAGTCCCGAACATAATCTGTCAAATTAAAGTTTTTTTTTTTTTTTTTTTTTTTTTTTTTTTTTTTTTTTTTTTAGTTCTTTTTTACACATTTAAGGCGGTCCGAGACACAAAATATCAAAAAATTCATGTTTTTACTTTTTTCTATCTTATTTAGCTAAAAAAAATACTACTCAATAGAGCTTTCGAAATAAATTGACACAATACGCATGTAAATACGATAATTAAATTAATAGAGATAAAGCCTCTTATAGTGTATTGTCTGTTGTTGACGTGTCTTCTTCCAGGATTAAAATGCGTTTATCTCAAAATATATTTTTGTCAAGATTTGTCATATTTAAATTGATATATTTAAATTTCTCTGAAAAATATAAGTACAACACTGTACAAAGTTTTTCAGCTATATATTCTTTAAAATGCCTTCCAAATGTCTAGCTGTGAGATAATCTTTGAAAATCTTATTCTTGTAATAAAATGTACTCTTAAAAGTCTTTTTTCAATTATTATTTTTTTAATAAATATTTTTCTAAATACAGAAGACAATATAATATTTATCCTTTTCTGTACTCAATAGGAAAAAAAGTACTCATAACGAGTTATTCTCTCAGATGATATATCAAATTTTAAACATGGCTAAAATTTGCAATTTTTTATTATTATTATTTTTTTAATAATAAAAAATTTACTTCTGAAAAGAAATATATACATAAATATAGAAATATTTGATAGCAAATATTGAAATATTTCAAGAAAAAAGTGAGCAAAAATACATATAATTTTTTTCTAAGTAAAATTTTGTATACCGTATCACCCTAACTGCTAAAAATAATAAACCGAAAGATCGATATTTGGAGAAGTTGTTAGTGATGAATATTTCCATTGTTTATTTTCTACGGTCCAAAGTTTTCATTTCTTTTTTGTTCGGACGACTGCTTGAGAATAACGAAGAAGGAGAACAACCTATTTCAGTACTTATAATTGTGCAATGAGATAACCTGACCCGCCGTAAGTAATAGATGGTGCTATTTACGAAGTATCAGATAACATCGAAAATGTGTGTATAGTAGAAAAAAATGGTAAAGAGTCAGGAAGTAGACAGACTCATTAAAACATTCTTTAATGTAAATGAAGTCAAATCTTGTTAATATTAAACACCTTGTGGACCAGAAGAAAGCTTATAATGATAGGTATGACCATATGTCATCAGACTTGTTATGATAAAACATCAGGGGTCTGTCCGCAGATTTTTCTCACAAGGTTCTGTTTTTGCGAAATTGTGAACTCTTTTTTTATACTTTAATCAAATCTTATCAGAATTTTGTTAATTTGAATTTATTGTTATATTCAGGTTCCTGTTTTGACATTTTTAACAAGGTCCTTCATTTATTTATTTATTTATTTGTAGCTAGATAACAGGTGCTTTGGTTACTTCAGCTGTTTTATGACAGGCTTCATTTTAAAAAAATTTAAATATTTACGAAGGATTTAGTTTGGAGATGATTTTTGAGACAAAGAATTTTGTGAAGGGTCCTGTTTTAGAATTTAAAAAAAAAATTTGAGGGATCGTTTAAAAGATCCAAATTCTTCCTAAACAGATTCCTGAATGTGGAAACTAAGATTTTTTTTTCATGCATGCCAAATGATATTAAATACATAAAATTATAAAGTAAAATGGTAATCAAAATATAATGAAATATAACATAAGAAACTACAGTGACCCCTCACTTATACGACACTCTCAGTTAAAGCGCGTTTTCAAAAATTATTTTTCCCCACTCACCAATGAGAAACTTTCTGACATATTTTTAAACATATAAGCATGATACTTGCATGCTTAATTATTGAAGTGATTTATGATAGAACAGTTCTTTTTTTCCATTTTCTGATGAATGAATTACATCTTGTGTTACTACTTGAGTTAGAAACGATTGTTGTCTCAGGATGGTAGTTTTTTACTTTTCCTACGTTGTCGCGGCAAAAAAAATTGTTTCAAAACATCAACTTTGACAGCGTTTTCTGAAACATCTTCTGCCTTTACCGAAAAAAGAAAAAAACAGTTCGATTACAAAGTTTCTTAATAATAGCACCTGCCAAACTTATACGTTTGCGACAAAAAATGAATTAAAAAATGTGTCAGAATGGATAAAAAAATCTACGCTCAATAATGCGGAACTTTCTGATACATTCACAGACTTATTTTTAAACGTAAAATCATGAAATTAGTAATGACAATGGAAATGATTTGGAATCAAATGGCATTTTTCATTTGTTTTATAAATGCATTATATTTTGAGTTATAAATGACTGTTGTCTCATGACGACCATTTTCGGGCTATCGCGGCCGGAAGTTTAGTTCAAATGACAACTTTGATAGCCTTTTCTGAAATTTTCTTTACTTTTATCAAAAAATAGAAACGCTATTCAATTTAATAGTCTCTTAATAAGAACATCTGCTAATTTTATGCGCTTACGAATATGAATTTAGCAAAGCGTCTGAAAGTAGCCAGTTTGAATTTCAGAACATAACATAGTAGAGATGGGCAGTATTTAACGTATTAGCATGAATAACAATGTTATTATTTTATAATTTATTATTTGGTAATAGATTAATGGAAAGTCTCTGTTGAATTTGGAATGCGTTATTTGCAAAGTATTTTTTTAAAAAAGCGGAAAAAATAGTATTTTATACATTTTTAAATTATAATAAAAATTAAATTCACGAAATTTGTTTTTTTTTATTTCAATTTAAAAAAAAAAAAGCTTTAAAAATTTTTTCAAATAAAAAAGTTCTTTTTTAAACGTTTATAAAAGTGTCAAAGCGGAAAAAAAAAAAAAAAAAACAAGCAAAATCATAAACAAAAATGAAGCCGCAGTAAAAAACCTTTCCTTTCAAGTCTTTAAGAGGGAGAGGAATCGCTGGACCTTATTAGCTGAGAAACTTGGCTCACAAACAGCCAATCAGAGTACGCTTCGGCATTTGATTCTCGTCAAAATGTAATCTACCAATAAGGTAGTCTGCATCTGCATTAGGGTGGATCGAAAAAACCGAAATTTATATAATCGAAACATAATAGTGCGGAAAAGTTGCCATTGGTAATAAAGAATAAATTCGCAAAATATTACACCAAATGGTTAATATCTTTTACCGCCACAAAGGGGCCAAATTTTGAAAAATCGCAAGAAAATGATTTTTTCGAAAAAAAAATTAAATTACCCAACCACAACTATACAATTTCTAATAGAATGCATCAGTTACTCCAAGGTGTTAGTAATATTCCAATAAAATTTTATTATGGAGAAATCATTTCTATTACCGCGCAGGGGCGGTTAAAATTTTGAAAAAAAACGCAAAAATTTCAATTTTCAGTTTTTTTTCAATTTTTCCAATTTTTATTATATGTCTAAAATTAAATAAATTTACATTATATCTAGTAATAACTTATAAAACTTATAAATGTCTAGTAATTTTTATCATTTTGTTGCCAACCAAGGGTGAGAGGCCCCCCTAAATTTGAGAGAAAATGTGTTTTTGAAGGAATTTTAAGGAATTTCCGGGAAATTTTGGTGATTTTTTTTGTAGGAGGCCCCCATACATTTGTGTATGGGAATTTTTTTGTAGGTTTTTTTTTTTTTTTTTGTAGTGAGTTTAATTTTAAAAGAGAGAAATATGACTTAGAAATTTAAATATGTCAAACTCCTGATTACAAAAGCAAACTTTGTTAACAATAATTGCCATTTTGTCCATGTTTGAGACATAAGCAACCAAGAAAAAACACTTACAAGTCAAGGACAAAAATTGTGTTACAGAGTGTAATTAATGAAGAGTATGGTTTTATGAAATGGAATTTTGTGAAGAGGCCTATTTTATTAAGAGGAAATTTGTGAAGGAGTCAGTTTTGTTAAATGGATTTTTGTGAAGGGAGACCCTAAATAGGCCTCACATTTTTTCAGAATCGACCGCTGCCAATAGTAATTTTCGCCTTATTTAATGACAGAAATTACGTTATTAAATAAAATGTGTTAAGAGAAAGAAGGGCAGTACTACTTCCAGATTACTATTCTGAAGTAGTGGTGATAATTGGCACGTTAGATTTCCAATATCGTATGCCATCATTTTCAGAGGGGATAAGGGTGGCTCAAACTGAATCTTTATCCTAGGCTCTCCCATGCGGAGGGTCGTATGCATATCATAACCCATACAACTCTTCATCTCATACAATATACAATTGTACTGTTAATCATAAATTTCATAATGAGTTTTCATTATAAAATTAAAGTGTTAGGTGGGATTCAGGAAATGTTTACTAGCATAATATTTTGCATATACAGTATATGTTTTTTAAGTTATTACCGATTATAAATTTTACTTTTCAAACACAATTCCAGTAATTTAAGTACCCAGAATATAAAGTGATACAAATCCATAAAAACTGATTTTTAGACATTCAGAGTAGGACAAAGAAGTAAAGTCACTTAGACTGTTATTTACTTAGGAAAGTAGGTGAGAAAGGGGGGTTTTGCCCCATGAGGTGGTGCTGTGGTGCGGCGGTGGTGCTAAATTGTTGTAAAAGACTACGATGATAAAATTCAAACTTAAAATCGAGGGTGGGGCGAAAGGGTGTGCTATAGGAGAGGGGGTTTTAGGAGGGGGCAGCATGTTATAGTAGGGGGGGTATTTTTTTAAGGGGGGGGGGCTTAATTTTAAAAAAATTAAAATTGTCTTATATTACGAGGTATCGGCTATGGTAGAGTACGACTACTATCCCCTTGCCCCCCCATGCCCCCCCCCCCATTTTTTTTTATTTTTTTTTATTTTTTTTTATTTTAGGAGAGATAAAGTTTAAAGTGGTGTCGCCCTCTATCGTAAGGTTAAATAGTTATGGAATTTAAAATGACTGCTTCTGAATTTTAAGTTATAGCATAGTATAAAATATTCTAATTTATCTTACCATACTGCTTACAATGGAAATTTAAGTTATAGCATGGTGTAAAATAAAGTAACTTACCACTGCTTACAATGGAAATATATAGTTATAGAATAGCACTTAATAAATAATTTTAAAATGTGTTACCATAGTGCTCGCAAAGGAATATGAAATAGAAATTTAAGTTCTAACATAACGCTAAATAAATAATTTTAAAGTTTCTTAGCAAACTGCTTACAATGAAAATATTTAGTTAAAGCATAGCACTTAATAAAATATTTTAAAGTTTCTTACCAAACTGCTTACAATGGAAATATTTAGTTATAACGTAGCACTTAACAAAAATTTTAAAGTGACACATGTAAATAATTATAGTTATAAACCGACATATAGGCAGATAGGCAGGCACACAAACAAGCAGGCAGGCAGGTAGGCAGACAGACAGACACACAGTGAACTATTTGTTACGTACACAAGCATGCATATACGAAGTGAACTAATTGTAATAAAATACAAGACGTGCATACGTTTTAAAACATTTTTTTTTCCTTCACAAAAATTAAGAAAATATTAAATTTCGACTACAACTTTCACTTTGAAATAGCGTACTCTCTTGTTAAAAATTATTAGCTTTTAACAAACATGTAAATGAAGCGGGGTTCGAACCTCGAACTTGACAAAATGATCTCATGATGTGTTGATTTGCAGTAGGTTTAAACGAACACACCATGAGACCGTGTTTATTAGACGCGATTTAAGATATATAAGAAAAGGTGTCACGTGACTGAACTTATTGGATTATTACTATACAGTACTAATGATATTATAAATTTTGTAAAATAATTTAAGCTTTACGATAAACTTTAATGTTTAAACTTACAAACACATTGGAATGTATTTATAACATATAAAATAACCTTATAAAAGGTTGGTTGGTTTGTTGGTTTTATAAACTTGCAAAGCAAAGCGTATCTTACCAATTTGCGTACAAGAGATTTTGTAACATAAATTATGTAATACAGCAAATTTTAACTTACCAAGTGAGGTTTAAGGATACTGTAATAAAATTTTTAATTGTATACTTTAAAAAAGAAAGTTTAACTTACCATTATGTTTATGCTCGGATTCGAACTGTCAACCTTTTGGCTAGCTTTCCAATGCGCTCCCAATTACGCTACGATGGCTCCGTACAATTAATATAAATAATGAAACCTAACACAATGTTACTTTTTTTCCTAAGATTTTCAAGTTAATAAAACAGGATATGACGACATTTATAGAATAACATCCTGTTTTACAACGATAAGAATAGCAATATAAGAAGCTTGTACACCATAATGAATTTACTGTTTAAAGTTTTGACTTAAACGATTATTCTTCTAATTACTTAAAACCTTGCTGTATATTTGCTTGATCACCTATCTGTTTACCCTGCTTTTTGGATACTTCTAAACCTGAAAATGACTACTTCGCTTAACACATCTTACTATGAAATTTCAGAAATCAGCGAATTTAGTAGAATATTTCAGTATTTTGACGTTTTTACCCCATACCATTGGGACTTAGGGGAGGATACGATTGTCGAAGTGCAAATGAATAAGGACTGTGAGTTAAACGTTCACATTCAAAAATATAAAGAATTTGAGAATAGTGGTAAAATGTACCCTACAAATGAAGGAATTACAATACCGTGCGCGACCTTTGATAAATTTGAAACGAGAATGACAAAATTTAATTTTGACTCTGCAGAAAAAGAAACATTCGTATCTAATAACGACTTACTAACGATTTATGTGGATAAGGAATCATGCATACTGCAAAAACTATTGAAACCTGATTGTTTACTACTTACAAAAGAACAATTTCTCAAACTAGAGAAAAACTGTATTGAAATTAGCGAATGTCTTATTCAAACTTTTTTAACAAAACTTTTACCTGTTTATGTTTTAAAAAACGTAAAAATATGTAAATGTTCTCACTTTACAGAGGAAGAGCCGATGGACTATTTTTTAGAATGCTTCGATCATGAATTAGAGAGATCAGTATATCGCACGTTTGACTGTTATTTATGTTCAATCGGCCAACCAGTAGAAATGGATCATGAATGTATGAGATATAATTTAAGAAAACAGTTTAACTGGTGCGCAGACAGTGCTTTGTTAAATTTCAACATTAAGGAATTTGTGAAAAACCTGCTAGAGAAATGTACATGTAATTATACTTATTTATTTTTTGAATCTATGAATGTAGACTTTTATAATAAGCATTTGAACAATGTATTTATAAATTAACATATTTATTTAATAAATATTTGTTTAGTTTTTTATCATGTGTCTTTTTTTATTTATGTATATGGAATAAATAAGTATAGTTTTCGAAAAGTTTTACAATTTTTGTGTAGAAAATGTAGAAACTTGTTTTATTTTTCTACAAAAATTAAGGATTTTATACTATTTCATTAAACATGTGTACCATTATTATAATATAACTTACATATTGTATACAAAATACTACCCTTTACTTGATAAATTATTTAAGATTTTAAACCAAAACTGAGCGAATATTATAACGATTATCGAGTTTGAAAATAGATCTGTTGTCTACCAGACCAAAAACAGGAAACTACTTATTTGCGGATAACATCCCTATGTTTTCTGACTGATAACGTTACTTCTTTTATCTAGTTTAAGGTATAAAAATTCTCTCACTAAATTGAATATTATGTTTTTATTTTTCGTGATATGTAACTTAATTAGCAATACCATATAATGAACGAGTATTTTCACACATTTAAATTTGCATTTTAAGCCATGATGAATACATAATAAAACATTACTTGTATACTTTAACATAAAATATGGAAAATAAATTTTTACTTAATTAATTAAACCACCCACTGTATAATAAAAGATACTTTGCTAAATTACTTATGTTTAACATACAGACTAATTTCTGTATACGATATATAACACGTGACGCTATTTTTAATTATTTTAAGCATGCGCGCCCTCTACAATTAAATAAATATTCATGAAAAGTTTTATTTGAAATAATATCCATACTGATTCTGTGCCGTTAAGACGTTCTAATTTTTTCTCCGTTTAAGTGATCTGTGATTTTAATTGATTTAAATTAAATAAGTACAATGCAAGACATGGTGTTAGACGAACCAACCAAGATAAGAAAAGCCTTGACATCGGAGTTTAAGGAGCAAATAGACTGTACTATTTTAATGAAACCTGTTTTGAATAAGGAACCGATGGACTCTTCATCAGATCAAGTCGATCAAAAGTTACCTTTTACATGTGATACATGTAAAAAAGTATTTACTAAAAAATATATGTTATTAAGACATATGAACTTACATTTAGAAAAAAAACCCTCTAAGTGTGATAATCTGTTTACTACAAAGAGCGCTTTACAGGGTGATATGCTAATTAATCCCAAGACATCTGCCACATATAAATGTGAGAAATGCAGTAAGACTTTCTCACGAAAAAATGTGTTAGTTAGACACATGAAATTTCACTTAGAAAAGAAACCTTTTAATTGTAAAATGTGTTCGAAATCATTTGTGCAGAAAAGCGACTTACAAAAGCATAACTTAGTACATTCTAAACAAGGCGTTATGCATAAATGTAATGAATGTGATAAAAAGTTTTTACGGGAAAAAAATTTAATAAATCATACTATGATTCATAACTTCCCTCAGCAAAAGCAAAGGAATATTGAACCGTTTACCAGACACTATAAATGTGTCGATTGTTCTGAAATATTTAATCACAGATTTGACTTAGTGAAGCATAGAAAAATTCATCTCTCGCCCAAAGAACATATATCTGAACAGCGTACTGAACTTTTAAACCATTTACAGAATTTATTACTACGTATAGACACTTTACAAAATGCTATAAAAAATGAAACTATTCCTCTTTGAAATATTGACTTTACCAATTTATTTGAACTATACATATTCTTGTATATACTAATGTATGTGTTTAAATAATTAAATAAATAATAGATAAGTGAAAAAGCTTTTGTGTTTTATTTTTCAATATGATTATATTATATCACTATTATGTGAATTATATCACTATTATGTGTATTGTATAATCTATATTATTAATTTTCTTTAACACATATTACATTTTTACAATAAATCGATTTAACTAATTATACATTTGTGTAATTAAACAAACTTATTTTACTAAACATACGTATCGATAATTAATTTTTATTATTTACATACACATGATTATACTTTTTATCGTACGCGATTAACTAGTTATACATTTAATAAGCGTTGCCATACCCGCTTTTATAAATAATTAGATATTATAAAGCATACGGATTTCACATAAACAAGCAATATACATTTTCGTTAAATGAACAACTTGAATCTTTAATTTATAACGTCATACTTACTTTTAAACTTGCTTTTAACTGTAACCATAACTCTTTTTTAACCTATGTTAGTAACTGTTTATATATAATATAATCAGTTTACTGTTGACTTTTGTCGTGACTGAACCTTTTACTGTTTGTTATTTAAAAATGGCTTATGAATTAGATAGGATTAAACGGTCGTGTGAAGAAATGACTTCTTCAACAAAGTTTCAACGTTTAGATAAACCTATGGAAAATTCTGATTTTTATAAACATGAATTTTTACCCAAATCTAATATACAGGAGAACTATGAAACACTATCACCTACCATGGACTTGTATGCTGCAGAGCCTAAGATTGCCAAGGATTCTACAACCCCAATATTTACTAACTGTGATACTGATGAAACGTCTTTCCCTGACACCTGCTGTGAGTCTACCTCTGCTACAGGCTTTTTGGATACAATGTTTAAGGATCTAGATTTTAAAAATTTGGAAACATACCTTACCTCACCGACTACAAGCGATTTAATTTCTTCAAATGAACCATCAACTAGCATTACACATAATAGTGAACAATTATATGACATATCCCCTCCCATCGCATGTGTGAATAACATTTCCAAAACCAAACATGGTTAATCTCGCATTTTTGTCATGTTTCGGATTAAACTTGCTGATTTTATATTTTTAACTTTAAAACGACATTATAAACAGTTTTATGTACATATTGAAGAGATCAAACACAATGTATTTACAAATGAAGAAATTTCATCAACAAATAGAATTTTTATGGATATTTCAACATGGTATGAATTCCAATATAAAATTTTTGGATTTAATTTAAAATATAAAAGTTCATCGTTTATTGCTAACAATACAGTATTAGTGTTAAATTATAATAATTCTATTATGCAAATAAAAAATTTAAAGAATTATACACATTGTGTTTTAAACGATTTTCAGTTAGAAAATTTAAAAGAAAAAGCTATTGATTTTAATAGCAATCTTATTAAACACTTGTATACAGTTCATCTACCGCAGTTAATTAAGCAAAAATGCACACTCGTTAATTTACCTTCTGAAATCGAGCGTGTTTTACTAACGAAACTTATCTCTTCTATTGAGGATAATGTACTGACAATATTAAACCAAATTTATGAATGTGTAGGATGTATATTTAGACACCAATCCCAAAGTCTACATACATGTTTCACCTTTAATAAACGTGAAAGATTTAATCACTTAGGGGATATGATTTTAATGCTTGTAAATTTTGATTATGTTATTTCAAGGTTTTTAAACGGAGTTGAATGTATCAGTGAAAACTTTTTACGTAACATTAATGTGGAATTTATCCGAAATGTATTATTTAAGTCCTGAAAATAAAATATTTTGCTTTAAATCTGTGTGTTTATTTAAACAAAATGTGTGTGTGTTTATTAATATTGTTTAACTTGCAATTTAAGATTAATAATTTCTGTTATATGTTTATAACAGAAACATGATAACATAGTACGTATACTAAATGTTAGTAACATACTACACATGTTAGTAAATGTATTTTTGAACTATTATAAAAGTTTTTAAAATTTTACAAGATAGCAAAATTATTTTTCAGTTAAAAAAGTTTTATAAATTTAAAACTTAATAAGAGTATTTCATACTTTATCAATGTTGATTCGTCTTGTATGTTAATATTATATAATGGTAACATACTATATAGTTGTTATGTTACTACATATACTTATAAAAATAATTTAAACATGCTATATTATTGTAAAAGTTTTTTTAAAAATTACAAACTAACTTAATTAAATTAAAAAATTATAAGTAAACAAAATAATTATTTTTTTAATTAAAATAAATTAACAAAAATGAAAAGTTATCAAAATTATTTTATAAATGTTTTAAAATAATTAATTTTAATAAATTGTGTCTATGTATACATATATATATATATATATATATATATATATATATATATATATATATATATATATATATATATATATGTACCTATATACATGTGGAACTTTAGTTAAGTACTAGAAATTCTCAAACTTTGTCATTAGAAACCCTATATTCTGATAATTAATAACAATTAGCTTTAAATTAAAGAAATAGATTAATTTATACTTACAGATATAACCCACTTATAATAGCACGTCCATCTTACATAGTTACTTCAGACATTATGCTTGTTACTATCCTAGCAACAGGATGTTTTTGTCGTACCACGTGATTTCCTTTAAAGTCACGTGATCATGAAGATAAGAATTAAACACAACGTGTTTGACATTTTCACTTCTGCTACAGAAGAGGCTTGTTTGGTAAGTTATAATGTCCTGTATTCTTTATTTTACAATTTATTTTACAATTTATTAAGAAGATCTAATTTAAATAACGTTTATATTGCAAACGTAAGGTAAAAGCACTAAATTATTGTTTTAAAAACATTTTATTTTGTGATTCTATCGACAATAAGATGATGTAAAACATTTAAAATCTTACTATTGGGTTTTATTTTAGCATAAACATTATTTATTAAACTGGCTATTGCTTTTAGAAGTAACTTAATTTTCTTACACAAGCGGAAAATAATATTTCTTCATTAATATATCATGTTTACAAAATTTTTATGTTATATATAATATAACTTGTAAATACATAGTATATTTTTATACTATAAGTATCTATAAGTATATGTATACTTACATGTTATTTAAGTATATATGTATACTTATGGATTTGGTATATAAATATACTATGTATTTACAAGTTATATTATATATAACTTAAAAATTTTGTAAACATGATATATTAATGAAGAAATATTATTTTCCGCTTGTGTAAGAAAATTAAGTTACTTCTAAAAGCAATAGCCAGTTGAATAAATAATGTTTATGCTAAAATAAAACCCAATAGTAAGATTTGAAATGTTTTACATCATCTTATTGTCGATAGAATCACAAAATAAAATGCTTTTAAAACAATAATTTAGTGCTTTTACCTTACGTTTGCAATATAAACGTTATTTAAATTAGATCTTCTTAATAAATTGTAAAATAAAGTGTAAAATAAAGAATACAGGACATTATAACTTACCAAACAAGCCTCTTCTATAGCAGAAGTGAAAATGTCAAACACGTTGTGTTTAATTCTTATCTTCATGATCACGTGACTTTAAAGGAAATCACGTGGTACGACAAAAACATCCTGTTGCTAGGATAGTAACAAGCATAATGTCTGAAGTAACTATGTAAGATGGACGTGCTATTATAAGTGGGTTATATTTGTAAGTATAAATTAATCTATTTCTTTAATTAAAAGCTAATTGTTATTAATTATCAGAATATAGGGTTTCTAATGACAAAGTTTGAGAATTTCTAGTACTTAACTAAAGTTCCACATGTATATAGGTACATACATATATATATATATATATATATATGTATACATAGACACAATTTATTAAAATTAAGTATTTTAAAACATTTATAAAATAATTTTGATAACTTTTCATTTTTGTTAATTTATTTTAATTAAAAAAATAATTATTTTGTTTACGTATAATTTTTTAATTTAATTAAGTTAGTTTGTAATTTTTAAAAAACTTTTACAATAATATAACATGTTTAAATTATTTTTATAAGTATATGTAGTAACACAACAACTATATAGTATGTTACCATTATATAATATTAACATACAAGACGAATCAACATTGATAAAGTATGAAATACTTTTATTAAGTTTTAAATTTATAAAACTTTTTTAACTGAAAAATAATTTTGCTATCTTGTAAAATTTTAAAAACTTTTATAATAGTTCAAAAATACATTTACTAACATGTGTAGTATGTTACTAACATTTAGTATACGTACTATGTTATCATGTTTCTGTTATAAACATATAAGAGAAATTATTAATCTTAAATTGCAAGTTAAACAATATTAATAAACACACACACATTTTGTTTAAATAAACACACAGATTTAAAGCAAAATATTTTATTTTCAGGACTTAAATAATACATTTCGGATAAATTCCACATTAATGTTACGTAAAAAGTTTTCACTGATACATTCAACTCCGTTTAAAAACCTTGAAATAACATAATCAAAATTTACAAGCATTAAAATCATATCCCCTAAGTGATTAAATCTTTCACGTTTATTAAAGGTGAAACATGTATGTAGACTTTGGGATTGGTGTCTAAATATACATCCTACACATTCATAAATTTGGTTTAATATTGTCAGTACATTATCCTCAATAGAAGAGATAAGTTTCGTTAGTAAAACACGCTCGATTTCAGAAGGTAAATTAACGAGTGTGCATTTTTGCTTAATTAACTGCGGTAGATGAACTGTATACAAGTGTTTAATAAGATTGCTATTAAAATCAATAGCTTTTTCTTTTAAATTTTCTAACTGAAAATCGTTTAAAACACAATGTGTATAATTCTTTAAATTTTTTATTTGCATAATAGAATTATTATAATTTAACACTAATACTGTATTGTTAGCAATAAACGATGAACTTTTATATTTTAAATTAAATCCAAAAATTTTATATTGGAATTCATACCATGTTGAAATATCCATAAAAATTCTATTTGTTGATGAAATTTCTTCATTTGTAAATACATTGTGTTTGATCTCTTCAATATGTACATAAAACTGTTTATAATGTCGTTTTAAAGTTAAAAATATAAAATCAGCAAGTTTAATCCGAAACATGACAAAAATGCGAGATTTACCATGTTTGGTTTTGGAAATGTTATTCACACATGCGATGGGAGGGGATATGTCATATAATTGTTCACTATTATGTGTAATGCTAGTTGATGGTTTATTTGAAGAAATTAAATCGCTTGTAGTCGGTGAGGTAAGGTATGTTTCCAAATTTTTAAAATCTAGATCCTTAAACATTGTATCCAAAAAGCCTGTAGCAGAGGTAGACTCACAGCAGGTGTCAGGGAAAGACGTTTCATCATTATCACAGTTAGTAAATATTGGGGTTGTAGAATCCTTGGCAATCTTAGGCTCTGCAGCATACAAGTCCATGGTAGGTGATAGTGTTTCATAGTTCTCCTGTATATTAGATTTGGGTAAAAATTCATGTTTATAAAAATCAGAATTTTCCATAGGTTTATCTAAACGTTGAAACTTTGTTGAAGAAGTCATTTCTTCACACGACCGTTTAATCCTATCTAATTCATAAGCCATTTTTAAATAACAAACAGTAAAAGGTTCGGTCACGACAAAAGTCAACAGTAAACTGATTATATTATATATAAACAGTTACTAACATAGGTTAAAAAAGAGTGATGGTTACAGTTAAAAGCAAGTTTAAAAGTAAGTATGACGTTATAAATTAAAGATTCAAGTTGTTCATTTAACGAAAATGTATATTGCTTGTTTATGTGAAATCCGTATGCTTTATAATATCTAATTATTTATAAAAGCGGGTATGGCAACGCTTATTAAATGTATAACTAGTTAATCGCGTACGATAAAAAGTATAATCATGTGTATGTAAATAATAAAAATTAATTATCGATACGTATATTTAGTAAAATAAGTTTGTTTAATTACACAAATGTATAATTAGTTAAATCGATTTATTGTAAAAAAGTAATATGTGTTAAAGAAAATTAATAATATAGATTATACAAAATTATATGTTTAATAGCATATTAATTTAACTATCATATGTGAATCAATAATATATTAAAAAAATTTATTAAATATATAATTTAAGTAACTTGTATTAAATTTTTACTTCTTGTAAAAGTTCAAGAAATTTACTTTTATACATAGGGTTTAAATTTACAAGTCCATTCATTCACATAATAGTGATATAATATAATCATATTGAAAAATAAAACACAAAAGCTTTTTCACTTATCTATTATTTATTTAATTATTTAAACACATACATTAGTATATACAAGAATATGTATAGTTCAAATAAATTGGTAAAGTTAATATTTCAAAAAGGAATAGTTTCATTTTTTATAGCATTTTGTAAAGTGTCTATACGTAGTAATAAATTCTGTAAATGGTTTTGAAGTTCAGTACGCTGTCCAGATATATGTTCTTTGGGCGAGAGATGAATTTTTCTATGCTTCACTAAGTCAAATCTGTGATTAAATATTTCAGAACAATCGACACATTTATAGTGTCTGGTAAACGGTTCAATATTCCTTTGCTTTTGCTGAGGGGAGTTATGAATCATAGTATGATTTATTAAATTTTTTTCCCGTAAAAACTTTTTATCACATTCATTACATTTATGCATAACGCCTTGTTTAGAATGTACTAAGTTATGCTTTTGTAAGTCGCTTTTCTGCACAAATGATTTCGAACACATTTTACAATTAAAAGGTTTCTTTTCTAAGTGAAATTTCATGTGTCTAACTAACACATTTTTTCGTGAGAAAGTCTTACTGCATTTCTCACATTTATATGTGGCAGATGTCTTGGGATTAATTAGCATATCACCCTGTAAAGCGCTCTTTGTAGTAAACAGATTATCACACTTAGAGGGTTTTTTTTCTAAATGTAAGTTCATATGTCTTAATAACATATATTTTTTAGTAAATACTTTTTTACATGTATCACATGTAAAAGGTAACTTTTGATCGACTTGATCTGATGAAGAGGCCATCGGTTCCTTATTCAAAACTGGTTTCATTAAAATAGTACAGTCTATTTGCTCCTTAAACTCCGATGTCAAGGCTTTTCTTATCTTGGTTGGTTCGTCTAACACCATGTCTTGCATTGTACTTATTTAATTTAAATCAATTAAAATCACAGATCACTTAAACGGAGAAAAAATTAGAACGTTTTAACGGCACAGAAACAGTATGAATATTATTTCAAATAAAACTTTTCATGAATATTTATTTAATTGTAGAGGGCGCGCATGCTTAAAATAATTAAAAATAGCGTCACGTGTTATATATCGTATACAGAAATTAGTCTGTATGTTAAACATAAGTAATTTAGCAAAGTATCTTTTATTATACAGTGGGTGATTTAATTAATTAAGTACAAATTTATTTTCCATATTTTATGTAAAAGTATACAAGTAATGTTTTATTATGTATTCATCATGGCTTAAAATGCAAATTTAAATGTGTGAAAATACTCGTTCATTATATGGTATTGCTAATTAAGTTACATATCACGAAAAATAAAAACATAATATTCAATTTAGTGAGAGAATTTTTATACCTTAAACTAGATAAAAGAAGTAACGTTATCAGTCAGAAAACATAGGGATGTTATCCGCAAATAAGTAGTTTCCTGTTTTTGGTCTGGTAGAAAACAGATCTATTTTCAAACTCGATAATCGTTATAATATTCGCTCAGTTTTGGTTTAAAATCTTAAATAATTTATCAAGTAAAGGGTAGTATTTTGTATACAATATGTAAGTTATATTATAATAATGGTACACATGTTTAATGAAATAGTATAAAATCCTTAATTTTTGTAGAAAAATAAAACAAGTTTCTACATTTTCTAAACAAAAATTGTAAAACTTTTCGAAAACTATACTTATTTATTCCATATACATAAATAAAAACAGACACATGATAAAAAACTAAACAAATATTTATTAAATAAATATGTTAATTTATAAATATATTGTTCAAATGCTTATTATAAAAGTCTACATTCATAGATTCAAAAAATAAATAAGTATAATTACATGTACATTTCTCTAGTAGGTTTTTCACAAATTCCTTAATGTTGAAATTTAACAAAGCACTGTCTGCGCACCAGTTAAACTGTTTTCTTAAATTATATCTCATACATTCATGATCCATTTCTACTGGTTGGCCGATTGAACATAAATAACAGTCAAACGTGCGATATACTGATCTCTCTAATTCATGATCGAAGCATTCTAAAAAATAGTCCATCGCCTCTTCCTCTGTAAAGTGAGAACATTTACATATTTTTACGTTTTTTAAAACATAAACAGGTAAAAGTTTTGTTAAAAAAGTTTGAATAAGACATTCGCTAATTTCAATACAGTTTTTCTCTAGTTTGAGAAATTGTTCTTTTGTAAGTAGTAAACAATCAGGTTTCAATAGTTTTTGCAGCATGCATGATTCCTTATCCACATAAATCGTTAGTAAGTCGTTATTAGATACGAATGTTTCTTTTTCTGCAGAGTCAAAATTAAATTTTGTCATTCTCGTTACAAATTTATCAAAGGTTGCGCACGATATTGTAATTCCTTCATTTGTAAGTCACATTTTACCACTATTCTCAAATTCTTTATATTTTTGAATGTGAACGTTTAACTCACAGTCCTTATTCATTTGCACTTCGACAATCGTATCCTCCCCTAAGTCCCAATGCTATGGGGTAAAAACGTCAAAATACTGAAATATTCTACTAAATTCGCTGATTTCTGAAATTTCATAGTAAGATGTGTTAAGCGAAGTAGTCATTTTCAGGTTTAGAAGTATCCAAAAAGCAGGGTAAACAGATAGGTGATCAAGCAAATATACAGCAAGGTTTTAAGTAATTAGAAGAATAATCGTTTAAGTCAAAACTTTAAACAGTAAATTCATTATGGTGTACAAGCTTCTTATATTGCTATTCTTATCGTTGTAAAACAGGATGTTATTCTATAAATGTCGTCATATCCTGTTTTATTAACTTGAAAATCTTAGGAAAAAAAGTAACATTGTGTTAGGTTTCATTATTTATATTAATTGTACGGAGCCATCGTAGCGTAATTGGGAGCGCATTGGAAAGCTAGCCAAAAGGTTGACAGTTCGAATCCGAGCATAAACATAATGGTAAGTTAAACTTTCTTTTTTAAAGTATACAATTAAAAATTCTATTACAGTATCCTTAAACCTCACTTGGTAAGTTAAAATTTGCTGTATTATATAATTTATGTTACAAAATCTCTTGTATGCAAATTGGTAAGATACGCTTTGCTTTGCAAGTTTATAAAACCAACAAACCAACCAACCTTTTATAAGGTTATTTTATATGTTATAAATACCTTCCAATGTGTTTGTAAGTTTAAACATTAAAGTTTATCGTAAAGCTTAAATTATTTTACAAAATTTATAATATCATTAGTACTGTATAGTAATAATCCAATATGTTCAGTCACGTGACACCTTTTCTTATATATCTTAAATCGCGTCTAATAAACATGGTCTCATAGTGTGTTCGTTTAAACCTACTTCAAATCAACACATCATGAGATCATTTTGTCAAGTTCGAGGTTCGAACCCCGCTTCATTTACATGTTTGTTAACGTTTAGCTTACGGGAAACAAATTCCTTACATATGCGTTAACTACGGGAGAATCTCAAAATTTCAACCCCCTTCTCTAATGATTCTTCACCGCAGGTGATCAGAGTATGGCAATCACTAAGCAACCAGTAGGCACATCTGGTAATCATTAGCGGGTCGTGGGAGCGTTGGAGATTTTATTTTCCCTGACAGAAAGGTGGGTACCTGAATGAAGTAATTTTTTTTTTGTAAATAAGTTTTAAATGATATACTGCGATGAAAATTTTCTTTTTCTGTCATGATTCTTGAAATGATTTTTTTCTGTGATTACGTTTTGCAGTAACTGAGTGTAAATCAAATAATAATAAATAGATCATTTTCGGTATCTAAATTTGCATGCAAATATGAACCTCATTTTAAAAATACAGGGATGTGAATTATCTTTATTCGGTGAAGTAAATGTATTTAAATTCGAGTGATTGTGTTTCATAGCAATTGAGTGTAAATCAAATAATAATAAATTGAGAATGTTCTTATTCAGAAATTATGTAATGGAAAGGCGTTTTCTGTTTTTGGTAAAGAAAAAAATTTCTTTGAGAAAATACTGTCAAAGTTGGTGGGTTAAATAGAATTTCCGGACGCGGTAACGCGGGAAAGGGGGAAAATGGTCGTCATGTGACAATAATCGTTTTCACTCGATAAGCAATTTATTTACGATTTCCAATCATTTCCATAGTCAAATCTTCCAATTTTATTTTTTTTACGTTAGAAAAGAGTTAGAAAATGAGTCAGAAAGTTTCACATTGTTCAGCAAGGAATTTGAGAACCACCTTAAGTTATTACTTTTTAGTTTGTGAATTTCACACACCTTAGTTTTTAGGGTTCCGTGCAGTCGCCCAACCACTTTTACAGCCATATCTGGATGTTTAAAAAATAAATAAATAAAAAAGCGGCATTTTTCGGTTTAGAAATGGCAAAATGACGAGGGAAAATAATTTGGAAGGGAATGGGGGGGGGGTAAAAGCAAGGACGGTTTTAGTAGACATTTCACCATGAGTGAGATTTTTTTCTGCACCTCAACAATTGACATATTCTAAAAAAAAACAATATATATATATATATATATATATATATATATATATATATATATATATATATATATATATATATATATATATATATATATATATCAAGTTATGACTAAGTATTTTATTTTGTGAATTTTCCACCCCTTTGTTTTTCTTGTCCCAGGCAGTCACCTGACCTCGCCCCCTCTAACACTAAACATGGATGTAAAAAAGTAATAGTAATAGAGAAAATGAGAGGAGATAACTAAAAAATCCCTTGGTGTGGTAAACTAAATGTTAAAAGGCAGGAGAAAGCCTTTTCAATAAAAAAAAAAAAAAAAAAATAAGACTAAATATGTACTTTTTTGCGCGTGTTGTGCTATTTTCCAATAACTCAACGTAATTTTTCCCGTAAGGGGAGGGATGTAATAGCGCTCTGTTGAATTTCAATTATGTCTTTTTTAATTTTAAAAGCATACCTTTATGATTTTGCGTCTAAGTAATTTTTATTGTTATTTTCCTCACCCCCAAAATAATAATACATAAGCGGGCAACAACACTTTAAATCATATTGATATTAGTTGATATTGAAGTATTTATTTACTCGAGAATTACTGAAGCGATTTTAAAATGGATGTAAAAAATTGTAATAATAAAAAAAAGGCATTCTCTACAATTTTTTGGTATTTGTTAAACTATAAATGGATCCTTTGCAAAAAATAAAAATAAAAAGTGCAATCGCTACGCGATTTCGCATATTTAATTTTTTTAATTTTACTTTATTACTTGACAACTTTATTAAAAAAATGAATTTTCTAAAAAATCTCTTATAATAAAAAAATAAAATATTGAAATCGCTTTAGATGTTTTCGAGTAAAAGCATACGCCAATAACAGTTGTTCTTTATAGGATTTGGAAATAGCTGTTGTCTTCTTAAACTTAAAGTGCTTAGGACTTTCATTCGCCCGTTCATTTACATTTTTTTTTAATATTCATGTATTTGAAAAAATATATAAGGAATTATTAATGTAACATTTATTATTTTCCGCATAAAAACTAATATTTTATTCGAATCAGACGATTGCGGAATAAATTACCTGTAAATGGCTATAGAATTTGATTAATTGTTAATGCCATTCTTAAACAGGCAAAATACATTTGCATATGCAGGATATAAACATAATTATTTAGTTCGTGTTTGCGCATACAATTAAACGTTTCATAATATGTTTATACTGTGCAAAAACAATTATTTTTATTTGATTAATTTTAAATTAAGAAATGTTTCAAAATAAATTGTATTTATATTTAATTATTAGTATGTATAATCATTTGATTTTTGCTCAGTTTAATAAATAATTTTAAGACATCTAGTATATTAATGTCAATTAACTTAAAAAAAAAAAAAAAAAAAAGACACTTATTATTCTAAGAACAAAAAAATATCCGAAAAAGTGAGATAGAAAAAGCTTGAGGACGTATGAGTAAACACTGTTTACTTTCTTTACTGCGGAAACTTCCCCCTCGTTTCCCTAGAATAAAAAATATCTTCCCTACATAATTTCCCTTCTCCGATACGCAGTCGGACCCCTGTTGAGCTTAACGCTCTTGATTACTTCCTGCACGCCATGTTTGAGGGGTGGAAATTTTCGGGATGACGGTAATCCCAACCCCGTATTTTTCAGCATTCTTTTTCTTGGGATTACGGTAATCCCCCCGTAAGCAAAAGGTTAAAAGCTAATAATTTTTAACAAGGGAGTACGCTATTTCAAAGTGAAAGTTGTAGTCGAAATTTAATATTTTCTTAATTTCTGTGAAGGAAAAAAAAATGTTTTAAAACGTATGCACGTCTTGTATTTTATTACAATTAGTTCACTTCGTATATGCATGTTTGTGTACGTAACAAATAGTTCACTGTGTGTCTGTCTGTCTGCCTACCTGCCTGCCTGCTTGTTTGTGTGCCTGCCTATCTGCCTATATGTCGGTTTATAACTATAATTATTTACATGTGTCACTTTAAAATTTTTGTTAAGTGCTACGTTATAACTAAATATTTCCATTGTAAGCAGTTTGGTAAGAAACTTTAAAATATTTTATTAAGTGCTATGCTTTAACTAAATATTTTCATTGTAAGCAGTTTGCTAAGAAACTTTAAAATTATTTATTTAGCGTTATGTTAGAACTTAAATTTCTATTTCATATTCCTTTGCGAGCACTATGGTAACACATTTTAAAATTATTTATTAAGTGCTATTCTATAACTATATATTTCCATTGTAAGCAGTGGTAAGTTACTTTATTTTACACCATGCTATAACTTAAATTTCCATTGTAAGCAGTATGGTTAGATACTTTAGAATATTTTATTTTATACTATGCTATAACTTAAAATTCAGAAGCAGTCATTTTAAATTCCATAACTATTTAACCTTACGATAGAGGGCGACACCACTTTAAACTTTATCTCTCCTAAAATAAAAAAAAATAAAAAAAATAAAAAAAATGGGGGGGGGGCATGGGGTAGGGGGAGGGGGCATGGGGGGGAAAGGGGGGGGCAAGGGGATAGTAGTCGTACTCTACCATAGCCGATACCTCGTAATATAAGACAATTTTAATTTTTTTTAAATTAAGCCCCCCCCCCCTTAAAAAAATACCCCCCCCCCTACTATAACATGCTGCCCCCTCCTAAAACCCCCTCTCCTATAGCACACCCTTTCGCCCCACCCTCGATTTTAAGTTTGAATTTTATCATCGTAGTCTTTTACAACAATTTAGCACCACCGCCGCACCACAGCACCACCTCATGGGGCAAAACCCCCCTTTCTCACCTACTTAGGAAAAATAGAGTACTGTGTTAAGCACTTTTCAGAGTTCGATTACATGTATTCTGCATGTTGTCTGATATCATAGATATCTCTTAAGAAAGTTATGAAAACACAAATTTCCAATTCATTACCAGAATTGCAATTTTGTTTTATTAGAGGATGCAAGAAGATTTAGGATTCAGAGAAGGAAATTTTGACATTACTAGGACTATCTTGAGTTGCAAAATAATATAAATATGAAATTGAGTTATTTTGTGATACCTTTGAATGGCTCCAGAGCAGCCACACTTTACAGCCTCACTTGTAAGTGAAGCCCTTAAAAGTAATTTTTTTAAGTGGAAGAAAATACAGCAACAAAAATGTCAAAGGGTAAACCTGCATATCAGCCAATTGTCACCACTATTTCCGACTACTAATATTCATTTTATTTATGACATAAATTCGTTATTAAATAAGATGAAGATTGGTATTCGGAAGTAGTGATAACAATTGTCATCTCAGTCGCATAGATGTTCCGTGCGATGTACTGTAGACGTTACAATGCGACGTCGCATAGATCTCACAGTGCGATATATCATAGATGTTACAACGCGACGTCGCTGAAAAAAGACATTCGCGCATCGCCAGAACATCTCTGAAACGATCCACGGGACATCTCAACGTCCCAGTTCGACGTACATGCGACATCCTAGAGATGAAAGTGTGCTGTGTGGGATAAGCCATAAATATGCGTGATGTTGCAAAAGATATTGTTCAGGAAAACTTCAATATTGACTTGAAGTATGTACTTGGTCAAGAAGAATTTTTTGATGTATTAATTATTCTTAAAATATTTGAATCTGTTCAAAAAAGTATGTTGGAGCGCTATAAACATGCGTGATGTTGCAAAAGATATTGTTAAAAAAATTTAAATTTTGACTTTAAATATGTACTTGGTCAAGAAGAATTTTTTTATGTTATTAATTATTCCTAAAATATTTGAATCTGTTCAAAAATGTATGTTGGAACGCTATACTCCATAAACATGCGTGATGTTGCAAAAGATATTGTTCAAAAAGACTTAAATATTGACTTTAAGTATGTACTTGGTCAAGAAATTTTTTTTTGACGTATTAATTATTCCTAAAATAATTGAATCTGTTCAACAAATAAATGTTGAAGAAGATCAACAAGAAGAAGAAGAAGAAAATTATTTCTTGTAATTAACTTTTTAAAATTAAGATATGAATAAATGTACATTTGTATAGTATTTTTTGCCTTTTTTATGTCTTGTTTTTTTTTCTTTGATAGTAATTAATAAGAATGTTTCAGGTAGAAAAAAGATTTAGACTTTAGAAAAAGTTTACATTAAAAAATTTTAGATTAAAAAAATATACTTAAAAAATTTTAGACTTTAAAAAATGTTTAGACTTTAAAAAAATTTTAAATCCTTCATTTACAAATTTTTTATACTGAAAATTTTATACTTAAAAATTTTTTTAGACCATGAAAAAGTTTTAGACTTTAGAAAAATTTTATACTTTAAAAAAGATTTTATACTTAAAAAAAAATTTTTACTTAAAAAAACTTTTTAGATTAAAAAAAAATTAGACTTTAGAAAAAGTTTAAGACTTTAGAAAAATTTTAAAAAGATTTTAGACTACAGAAGAACTTTCAGTCTTTAAAACAATTTTATCTTTTTAAAAAAATTTTAGACTTTTTTAAAAGATTTTAGACTTCAGAAAAACTTTCATTTGACATTTTTATACATTAAAAAAAGTTTTATACTTTCAAAATTTTTTAAAATTTAAAAATTTTAGACTTTAAGAAAGTTTATACTTAATTTATAAAAAAATTTCAGACTTAAAAAAAAGTTTAAGAATTTAAAAAAAATTATACTTTAAAAAAGTTTTTAAGATTTTAACATTTTTTAGACTTTAAAAATGTGTTTAGAATTCAGAAAAACTTTCATTTAAAATTAAAAAATTCTTAGACTAAAAATATTTTAGACATTAAAAGAAGTTTAAGACTTTTAAAAAAGTTACACTTTAAGAAAGTTTTTATACTTTAAAATTTTTTTAGACTTTATGCGGTATTCAAAAAAAATATTTTTCCACGCTCAACAGCTCAAAATTTGGAGACACATTCTCAGACTCATTTTTAAAAGTAACAACAGGAAACTTGGTGGCGTGATTTATAAAGACATTTATAAGGGCCCCATGTTTTTATTTTTCGTTCAATTAATTAGAAATTGATTTACAGACAATTATTTTCACAGTACGATCATTTTTTTTTTGTTTCCAGCTCTATCGCTTTGGGAAATTCGGTTCAAAATGTCCACTTTGACAGCATTTTTTGAAATATATTCTGACTTTATCAAAAAATCGAGACAATACGGACATTATAAAGTTTCTGAATAAGTGAACCTGCCAATTGGATGCATTTTAGAGCAAAAATGAATTTACAAATGTGTCTCAAAATAAGCAGTTTGGATTTGAATACACCCTTAAAAAAAGTTTTATACTTTAGAAAATGTTTAAGATTTTAGAAAAATGTTATACTTTAAAAAAGTTTTACACTTGAAAAAAATTTTCATTTAAATTTGTTAAGAATATTTTAGACTTAAAAATGCTATACTTTTGTAGACTTTTAAAAGAAAGTTTTTAGACTTCAGAAAAAGTTTCATTTAAATTTAAAAAATGTTTATAGACTTTAAAAAAGCTTTAGATTTCAGAAAATGATTAAGACTTTAGAAAAATGTTATACTTTAAAAAGTTTTTTAACTTTAAAAAAAGTTTTTCGACTTCAGAGAAACTTTCAACTAATATTTTAAGAGAGTTTTTAGACTAAAAATTCTTTAGACTTTAAAAACATTTTAGACTTTAGAAAAATATTATACTTTAAATAGTTCTTAGACTAAAAAATTTTTAGACTTTAAAAAGGTTTTAGATATCAGAAAAACTTTCATTTAAGTTTTTTTAAAGTTTTTAGACTTAAGAAATTTTTTTAGAATTAAAAAATATATATACTTTAAAAATTCTTTTAAACTTTTTAGAAAAGATTTTAGATTTCAGAAAAACTTTCATTTGAAATTTTTATACTTAAAAAAGTTTTAACTTTAAAAGTGTAAAACATTGGAAAAATGTTATATTTAAAAAAAAATTTTAACTTTACAAATTTTTTAGATATTTAAAAAAATTTAGACTTCAGAAAAACTTTTATTTAAATTTAAAAAAATGTTTTTGACTTTAAAAAAGTTTTAGATTTTAGAAAATTATTAAGATTTTTGAAAAATGTTATGCTTTAAAAAAGTTTTTAGACTTTAAAAGAGTTTTTAGACTTTAGAGAAACTTTCATGTAATATTTTTTAAAGAGTCTTTAGACTAAATTTTTTTAGGCTAGAAGAAAGTTTTAGACTTTAGAAAAACTTTCAGACTTTAAAAAAAAATTCTACTTGTAGAAGTTTAATACTTAAAAAAAATTTTAGACTTTTTAAAAAAGTTTTTAGAATACAGAAAATGTCCATTTAATTTTTCAATACTTAAAAAATGTTTTATACTTTAAAAATATTTTAGACTTTAAAAAGTTTATACTTTAAAAAAAGTTGTATGGTTTAAAAAAGTTTATACTTTAAAAATGTTTTATATTTTAAAAATATTTTAGACATTTGAAAAATGTTATACTTTAAAAAACTTTTTAGACTTAAAAAAAGTTTTTTGACTTCAGAAAACTTTCAGCCTTTAAAAAAGTTTTATATAAAAAAATTTAGAATTTTTTAAAATGATTTCAGAAAACTTTCATTTTAGATTTTTATACATAAAAATGTTTTATACTTTAACAATTTTTTACACTTTAAAAATTTTAGACTTTAGAAAAAGTTTAAGACGTTAGAAAAATGATATACTTTAAAAAAGTTTTCAGGTTTTAAAATTTTTTTAGACATTTAAAAAAAATTTAGACTTTAGAAAAACTTTCATTTGACTTTAAAAAATGTTTTTAGACTTTAAAAAAATTTTAGACTAGAAAATGATTAAGACTTTAGAAAAATGTTATACTTTAAAAAAGTTTTTAGATTTCGGAAAAACTTTTATTTAATAATTTTAAAGAGTTTTTAGACGTTAAAAATTTTTAGACTTCAGAAAAACTTTCTTTTAATATTTTTAAAGAGTTTTTAGACTTTAAACATTTTTTAAGGCTAGAAAAAAGTTTTAGACTTTAGAAAAACTTTCAGACTATAAAAAGTTTTTCTACTTATTAAAGTGTTATACTTTAAAAAATTTTTAGACTTTTTAAAAAGTTTGTAGACTACAGAAAAACTTTCATTTAAAATTTTTATAATTAAAAAATGTTTTATACTTTACAAATATATTTTACTTTAAAAGTTTATACTCATAAATGTTTTATATTTTAAAAATATTTTAGACATTTGAAAAATGTTACACTTTAAAAAAGTTTTTAGACTTAAAAAAAGTTTTTAGATTTCGGAAAAACTTTCA
This sequence comes from Maratus michaelseni, assembly GCA_963931845.1. Taxonomy (NCBI): domain Eukaryota; kingdom Metazoa; phylum Arthropoda; class Arachnida; order Araneae; family Salticidae; genus Maratus; species Maratus michaelseni. The sequence goes on from OZ007586.1 coordinate 422,974,341, forward strand.
GCCTTTAAAAAAGTTTTATATTTAAAAAAAAAATAGAATTTTTTAAAAGATTTTAGACTTTAGAAAAACTTTCATTTGACATTTTTATACTTTCAAAAAGTTTTATACTTTCAAAAATTTTTAGACTTTAAAAAAACTATACTTTCAAAAAATTTTGGACTTTAGAAAAAGTTTAAAAATTAAAAAAATATATTTTTTAAAAAGTTTTTAGACTTTAAACAGTTTTTAAACTTTAAAAATGTGTTTTGACTTCAGAATGAATTTCATTTAAACTTTTTAAAAGTTTTTAGACTAAAAATATTTTAGACATTAAAATAACTTTTATACGTTAGAGAGAAAGTTTAAAACTTTAAAAAAGTTACACTTTAAGAAAGTTTTTATACTTAAAAAAATTAGACTTTTAAAAACGTTTTAAATTTTAGAAAAATGTTAAATTAAAAAAAGTTTTTATACTTTTTAAAATATTTTATACTTTGAAAAAAAATTCGACTTAAAAAAATTTTTAGACTACAGAAAAACTTTTATTTAAATTAAAAAAAAATAGACTTTAAAAAAGTTTTACACTTTAGAAAATGTTTAAGATCTTTGAAAAATGTTATACTTTAAAAAAGTTTTTAGAATTCAGAAAAACTTTCATTTAAATTTTTAAAATGTTTTTAAGACTTTAAAACAGTTTTAGACTTTAGAAAATGATTAAGACTTTAGTAAAATGTTATACTTTAAAAAGGTTTTTAGACTTCAGAAAAATTTTCATTTAAATTTTTTAAAGAGTTTTTAGACTTTAAAAAATGTTATACTTTAAAAAGTTTTTCAACGTTACAAAAGTTTTAGACGTCAGAAAAACGTTCATTTAATATTTTTTAAAGAGTTTTAGACTTTAAAAATTTTTTAGACCTAAAAAAAGTTTTTAGACTTAAAAACTTTCATTTAATTTTTAAAACATGTTTTTAGACTTAAAAAAAATTTAGACTTTACAAAAAATTTTAGACTTTACAAAAAATTTTAGACTTTAGAAAATTATAATGACTTTTGAAAAATGTTATACTTTAAAAAAGTTTTTAGACTTCAGAAAAACTTTCATTACCATTTTTGAGTTTTAACAAACTTTAATGCGATTTTTAGTTATCTTGTGCGATCCGCGGCAATGTTTTGACTTTAGATACAAACTTTTGCACTAATATAGTAAATTTTGTTTTCAACGATAAGGAAAATTTATTTAAGATTTTTAGCTTGATTTGGTAAATTTTGTCCTCCGCGATTTTTCAATGTTTAGAGTTTTTTTAGTACTGCGACGATTTTATGACATCCGGAAAAGGAATTTAGTTTCAAACTTTTAGCCTAATATAGTAAATTTGGTCTTCCGAGATTTTTAATGCAATTTTCAAAGCGATTTTTCGGGATGCGCGACGATTTTATGACGTCCAGAAAAGGATACCTGTTTGAAACTATTAGTCCAATTTAGTAAATTTTGTCCTCCGTGATTTTTGAAATTTTTGTGATTTTTAATGCGATTTCTAGCGTTGTTTCGTGTCCCGCGGCGATTATTCCACATTCGTAAAAGGAATTCTGTTTCAAACTTTTAACCTAATATAGTAAATGTTGACCTCCACTTTTTAAAAAATTTTAGCGATTTTCAATGCAATTTTTTGTGTTTTTTTTTAATTCCGCGGCAATTTTTTGAAATTCAAAAAAACAATTCGGTTTTAAACTTTTAGTCTAATATAGTAAATTTTGTTCTTCGTGATTTTTGAAGTTTTTGCGATTCTCAATGCGATTTGTACCATTTGTCAGCATTTCGCGGAGATTTTTTGACATTCGTAAAAGAAATTCGGTTTCAAACATTTAGCCTAGTATAGTATTTTGTCTTCCGCGACTTACAATGCGATTCTTAGCGTTGTTTCGCGTTTAGCGCCGATTTTTATACATTCGTGAACTAATTCCGTTTACAATGTTCCCAGATAGAATGCACATTTGCAGCAAGTTTGATTTTTTCTGAATATTATCTTGCCATCACAAATTTGACGCGACAAAATCGCAGCCGGGTAGACGGGACATATTCGATCGCCCTCTTGTAAGGCTAATTTGCTGTGAAACTGATGCTACAGTGTCATGTTTCAAGACAATGACGAAAACGGAAATTCCCTCTGTTGAGAGAATAGACAACCAGCGCATGCGCGGAAAGTGGGCGCTTAAAGACAAGACACATAGTTATTGAATCCCATATTCTTTGATTGGTGGTCAAGTAAAGGAACTCAGAGAAAAGTATTTATTATTTTAACTGTTCAAATGTGATTATCTTTTTTAAAGTCACATTTTCTCTACAATCTATACAACTTATTTCATATAAAAATTCTAATAAATTAAAATGTTAATTTATTAAGTAATGTTTACGTTTTCCAATAGTTACGTTTTGGACCATTTTAATCCATTATAGCAGTTTTAGTTTGCAGCAATATTGAAGTAGTCTTGCTTTGCAAGTCTGCAAACTAGCAATAAGTTCAGCATGACAAGACTGCGAGTTCACTACAAGACTGCAGCAAAATAACGGAAACTCCGAAGTCACCATACGCCAAATTTACAGTAAACTTGTCGTGCAAGCAGAGTTGGGCAGTATCGAAAATACATGTATTTGAAATGCATTTTCAAAATACATTTTTATTTTGTATTTTGTATTTTAAACGGATAAAACGAAAGTATTTTGATAATGTTCACTGGCCTCCAAAAGTTAAGGTACAACCAGTTTTTTGACGCTCACTATTAAAAGAATGAAAATAAAGTAAAAAAATATGGTTTATATGCATGATCATAAGTTATTTCAATAAAATCTTTCGAAAAAGTTATACCCATCTCAATTATTTTAATGTATTGGATACTTATATGTTTGTCAGGAGGAAGTGCGAATATCCATCCCACTTTGAGAATTTGTGTGAAATTTTTTGTATGGTTGATGATCTTGAATTATTGGTACTAAAATAGTGTTGTCCATGTATAGGAGATGTCGTTTACTTGATTCGTTAAGATGGCGGACAATCTGATGGATGGAAATGGTGTTAACACAAGCTGGTGCTGCTAAATGTCTTAATGTGTCTCGTAGTGTGGTCCAAAGGCTCTGAGATCAATTTGAATGCAAAAATTCAGTATCAAGAAGACTTGTTCCAGACCGCTCATGGGTTACAGCTCCTGTACAAGATCACTTTCTAGCTATTTTGGCCCGAAAGAAGAGCATCACTACTGTGGCTCAGCTCATTTCAGATCATCGTAAAGCAACAGGGATGACAATACCTGCGATTACGATGCACAGACGTCTTCACAATTAAGGACTCCATGCAAGACGACCCGTTGTGTGGGACGCTCTTAAACGACAACACAGAAGTGCCCGTTTATGTTGACAAGAGAGCAAGTTACCTAGAACACACAACAATGGGCTTCCGTTCGTGCGCTGATCTGGAAAAAACAAGGCATCAGATTCTACCTATGTAACATTGTTGAAAGACACAGTTATAGAGGAGGTGGAATCATGGTTTGGGCTGGAATCTCTCTTGTGGTCACAGTCACAGTAACTTCCATGTGTGCCATGGAAGAATTCTGACTGCTGTGAAATATCGGGACGAGACCCTTGCTTCGTTTGTCGCACCGTATGGTGGTGCTATTGGTGATTAATTAATCTGAATGGTTGATAATGCCTGATCGAATTGAGCTAGAGTCGTTGATGAATATCTAGAGGATCAAGTTTTGGAGCGAATGGAATGGCCAGCACAATCTTCGGACTTTGATCCTATAGAGCATCTTTGGGACTATCTCAGCAGACAGATGACTGCCGTAAGTCCTCCTCCAAAGTCGTTAAACGAGCTGGAACAAGCGTTGCTCCATGTATGGGAGTTTTTTCCCTTTTTCCAGTGTCTAACAACGTAATTGACGGTATGGAAAGTCGATGCCACAAATTCATTACAAGTAGGGCCGGACACATGCCTTATTAAAATCCGTTTATTTATTTTTTTTTTCACAAAAAACTGCTAATTATTTTTTTATCAAACAGTGAACTTTTGCAAAAAATGCAATTTTTTATTTGTAAATCATGCTTGATGTTAAAATTAAGTAAAGATCGATAAGTAACTGTTTAAAGCACAATTCTTCTGAATTTCATGTTTTTATCTTCATTTGTTTTCAAATTAGACACAAAAGACTGGTTGTACTTTAACTTTTGGAGACCAGTGTATTTTGAAATGGTTTTCCAAGTATTTTGTATTTTCAAAATACTCAAAATACATTTATCTTTTTTTCAAACTGTTGTGTTTAAACCAAAATTAACAATTCACAGCAGGAAAATACACGCCTGTCTGTTTAGTCTAGTCTTTGAATTCGTTTAAAGAAGTTAATACATACATTTTTATTTTTTGTTTCTCAAATCTGGTACAAGAAGGATTTTAATGAATAGAGTGTTTAACTTCTGCAGACACATTTTTGCTGAATTGTTATTAAAAAAGTTTTATAATTCTTAACGTTTCTAACGGAATTGTAAAGTGTTTTTATAACACTTTATTTGTATGCTTTAAAAATGCAGCTGTATTACATCCATGAAAATGCCCATATTTCTGTACACATTTTAAAATTTTATCTGTAAGTATTCTTTGTTTACTAGTATATAAAATGTGTTCACTCCTAATTTGATTTTTTTTAATTGTTAGTTTTGCTTCTTTATTTAGGAAATTTATATTTTCAAAGAATTTAATCAGTTTTACAAAAGCACTTATTTATCATCATCAAATCAGAATAAATTTTGCGTAATGCAACCTAATACATAATAATAACAAATAATAATAAATTAATCTAATCTATATTGTATTTGAAATTTTTTTTTATTTTAAAAGTATTTTGTATTTTAAGTTCTAAAACCAATGTATTTTGTATCGAAAATGGTTTTTCGATGTATTTTGCCCAACTCTGCGTGCAAGTTGCACTCTTGTTGCATCAAATTTAATGCAAATTCATTAATAGAAAATTTAGCTTTGTCATGTAGCATTTTCAACATAATTCGTCATGACAAAGCTAAATTTTCTACTAGTTTGCAATGAATTTGCAGTAAATTTTATACAAGAGTGCAACTTGCACAAGTTAACGGCAAATTTAGCGTACGGCAACTTCGGAGTTTGCGTTATCTTGCCGCAGTCTTGATATGAACTTGCAGTCTTGTCATGTTGAACTTACTGCAATTTTGCAGACATGCAAAGCAACACTGCTGCAACTTTGCTGAAACTAAAATTGCTATATGGGTTTTAGCCTACTGTAGTCAATTTTGCCCTCTGCGATTTTTGAATTTTTAGCGATTTTTTCGGGGTTTCATTGCAATTCGCGGCAATTTTTCCACATTAGTAAACGGAATCTTTTAACCCAATCAAGTAAATTTTGTCCACTTTTCAACATCGTACAGCAATTTTTTAATTTTCCGCGAAATTTTTTGTGCGATTTTTAGATTTTTCCGCATTTTGTGGTTATTTTTTGACATTCGGAAAAGGAATTTGGTTTCAAACTTTTAGCCTAATTTAGTATCTTTTGTTCTCCGCGATTTTTGAACTTTTAGCGATTTTTAATGCGATTTTCGATGCGATTTCTAGCGTTTTTTCATGCTTCGCGGCAATATTTGACATTCGTAAAAGGAAATAGATTTCAAACATTAAGCGTAATTTAGCAAATTTAGTCCTGTGCGATTTTTGATTTTAACCGATTTTTAGCGTTTTTTCGCGTTACGCTGAGATCTTTTGACATTCGTAAAAAGCATTAGTTTTCAAGCTTTTAGCCTAATATAGTAAATTTTGTCCTTCATGATTTCTGAAGTTTTTGTAATTTTTAATGCGATTTTTAGCGTTGTTTCGTGTTTCACAGCCATTTTTCGACATTCGTAAAAGGAATTCTGTTTCAAACTTTTTACCTAATATAGTTAAATTCGAGGACCACGTTTTTTGAATTTGAGCGATTTTAATGTGATTTTCAATGCGATCTTTAGCTTTTTTTCACGTCACTTGACGATTTTTTTACATTCGTAAAAGGAATTCGGTTTCAAACGTTTATAGTACGTACGTTTTAAACGTAGAAATTTTGTCCTTTGCTATTTTTCATTTTTTAGCGATTTTTAATGCAATCGTTTTTTTTTTTTTTTTTCGCGTTCCGTAGCTTTTTTTTGACATTCGAAAAAACAATTCGGGTTCAAACTTTTGGTCTAATATTTTAAATTTTGTTCTCCGGGATTTTTGAAGTTTTTACGATTTGTACAATATGTCAGCGTTCCGTGACTTTTTTTTTTTTTTTGGCATTCGTAAAAGGAATTTGGATTCAAGGATTTAGCCTAGTATAGTACATTTTGTCTTTCGCGATTTACAATGGGATTTTTAGCATTCTTTCGCGTTTGGCTCCGATTTTTTGACATTCATGAACTAATTTCAGTTACCATGTTTTAGCCCATGTACTAAATATTGTCCTGAGTAATACTTGAATTTTTATGGATTTTTCGGGGTTCTCTTCGGAATTCGCATTGAATTTCCCAATTAGTAAACGGAATCCGATTTTAATCTTTTAATCCAATATAGTAACTTCTGTCCTCTTAGTAACAACGTTTATTCGGAATTCGTACAGCAATTTTTGAGTTTTTCGCGATTTTTTATGCAATTTTCGGAGTTATTTCGCATTTTGTAGAGATTTTTCGACATTCCAAAAAGAAATCATGTTCTGATCTTTCAGCCCAATATAGTAAATTTTGTCCTCTGCTATTTATGAAATTTTAGTGAAAGGAATCCGGTTTGAATCTTCTAACTCGATATAATAAATCTTGTTCTCTTTGCAATATAGTTTATTCAGAATTCATGCAGAGATTTTTAAATGTTTTGCTATTTTTTATTGTGATTTTTATATATTTTTTCAAATTCCGTGCTATTTTTCGACGTGCCCACGCAACGCCGGACGAGTCTGCTAGTTCTAAATAATAATAGTTCTAAATCACAGCTCACGAAAGGAATTCTGGAAAATCACAGAGACAAAAGTTGGAAGTATGGCGAAATCTTGAAGCGACTTCCAGTTAAGATTTTCTTTGAATTGGTTAATTATTAATATTTTTCAAAACCGACAACGTCGTTTTAAAGTTAAGCGTACACCGGTTAATTTGGTATTAGTTTTTGTTTTTCGTATTTCAATATGCAAAACGGATGCAAATTAAAAAAAAAAAAAAAAACCTGAAACAGCATTTAGATTTTTTTTGAAAGGGTTAATATTAATATATATTTTTAAACAGATTACACAGTCAGAAAGGAAAATGTATGCAGATTTGGTATTTTTCTTTTTCGATTTGCAGAGTGGATGCAAATTTTTAAATATTTTAGAGAAATCGAAAAATGCAAAAACAGCATGCGGAATGTTTTTTTTTTGAAAGGGTTAATATTAATATTTTTTAACGAATTACACCGTGAGAAAGGAAAATGTGCGTATAATTTGATATTTTTTGTTTTTTCGTGCTTCGAATAGTTAAGTCAATGGGGCTTGGACAAATGCGAAAAAAACAAACTATCCCCCCCCCCCCCCTCTGCGACCTTTCCTGCTACGGAACCTGGGATCTGTGAAATCGTCGTCAGCGGTGGTTGCCTGGCAGCCGTGACTCTTTACTCGCAATCAGTTTTTAATTGCCATCTCGGGCTAATTATAAAAAAATGAAAAATATGACCTCAGGTGCATTTGAACATGCCTTGGACTATCCTAATCCAAATTTTAAGACCTCTAAGATTTTCTTAGCCATCGCGCGCGCACACACACACACACACAAACATCTTTCTTTTATTAGTATACAAGCAACGGGTGCTACGATGTTTTAAAGATATCTCTAAATGCATTTATCTATAAAGTTCAAACTCAACATCATTTTTAATTTTACACTAATAAAAAAATTACAGATTACATTTGATTTTGTTATTATTATTATTATTATTCTATCAAGCAAAAACACGGCCGATTACATTTTAGTCATACGTAAAAATTCAACTGGAAATGAAAAAATTGTCTGTAAATGAGAGAGAAAATATACAATACATATATAAAATATTTTTAAAAAATCGTCTGCTGCGACTTTCACAGTAATCATATATATTTTAACCCTAAAAGTACATGTTTTCTTATCCAGGCGCCAAATATTGTTTCAATGGCCGCCTTTGACATTGAGTATTTCTTTTAAGCCGTACAAGCATTCCTTTCATATTTAAATTAAATATCTTCGTTTTATAATATTATTTCTCATTAAAACTTTTTTCTTTGTTTTTTAAATAAAATCAGTAATAGTTTTTTTTTTCGAGGTGTTTATATTTTTTCTATCTCTAACTGATACAGCCATTTCCCAAAGAGCGTTAACCAAACAATAGCATACTGTATCGTCGCCAAGATGAAAAAAATATACCAATGGCAACCTTTTCGTCCTAAATAAGGGTAAAATATCAAATTTTATTATCAAAAATCATGGTTATATCAGTATATTATACATCATAATGACTGCGGGAATTTTTCTATCCGATGGTGCAAACCACATCGGGTAGTTTCTGAAATTACCCTGGACAGTTTTAGGGCTTCTAGCTTTATAATATACTAGCTGATCCCCCGGCCTTGCCCGAGCCCGTGTAATAAACTTAAATCTCTTAAAAAACGAAACTCTGGCCACGGTCTACGATGGCTTCGGCACCATACACCGGGGATGCTCGTACGCTCCGGAAAATCTTATGTCCCCATTCCACAGCCAGGGGAGCTTTCTGTTCTAAACAAACCTCTTTCCGAACGAGCTTCTGAGACAGGTCCCTGCTGCCTACGTACTGTATAGTAGGCGTACTACAGAATTGAGCTGGTTTCGAGAAGATAGGAACATTATTAGCCGAGTTATTCAAATAAGGCACAGTTAGAAAAAATAACCTTGAACGAGGTGCCGGGGGGAGAGAATGTTCAAGTGTCCTTCAGAAAATAGCTGATTAGGAGGACCACTATGCATCTTTAAAAATTCATTAGTTTGGTTAAGCTTGGAACTTAATTACAAATTTGTCTTAAGCTGCTATTCGAAAATAGTGGTAACCGCTACTCATAAATTTACTTTAATGTTATAGAGGGTGACTAATATAATGTTTGGAATCAGTTGCGTTGAAATCAGAAAGATAGTTGCTGAGTTATGAAAACGGGGCATAGTTAGAGAAAAAAACTTGAAGGAAGGGTCGGGGTGAGGGGATGTTCAAATGTCCTTCAGCAAATGACTAATTAGGAGGACCACTATGTGTCTTTCAAAATTTGTTCATTTACTTAAACTAGGAACTTAATTACGAATTTGGCTTAAACTATTATTCGGAAATAGTGGTAACCGCTACTCATAAATTTAGTTTAATGTTATAGAGGGTGACTATTAAGTTAATTATAATGTTTGGTATCAATTCCGTTGAAATCGGAAAGACAGTTACTGAGATATAGGAACGGGGCATAGTTAGAGAAAAAACCTTGAAGGAGGGGCCGGGGAGATGGATGTTCAAGTGCCCGTCGGCAAATAACTATATTAGGAGGATCACTATATATCTTTAAAGATTGATTCATTTGGTTAAGCTAGGAACTTAATTCGAAATTTGGCAAATTTGAATATTAGAATTTGAAATTTAGAATATTATGCGGGAATACTGGTAAATGCTTTCTAGAAATACACCTTGAAGCTGATTTTTACGATAATTTAGTAAAAATGGAACTGGTTTCGTGAAGTTCGGAACATTATTAGCTGAGATTTAAAATAGCAGTATTCTCTATATATAAAACAGCAATTAAACGCTACGGGTGAAGCTAAATATGTTAAATGTAATTAGACACTTACCCCTCTCCATTCCCGCAAATATAACAAATAATCTATTAAATAAAGTTTTCTGTATTAATAATCTCTATCATAATAATATGTCATGTAAAAAAACAACAACCTTAAACTCGGCTAATTATGAAAAATAACGTGCTTGGAAAATTTTTCAAACAGGTGGCGTCTGTGTAATTTGTCGTGTGCAGGTGGTGCTACATTAGCATGGCTTTACGCCGGTAACTGCAATCTATATTGACACTATTTCGTTAAAAGTCCTTATCTATGCATCGCTACTCTGGTTTATTTGATTACTTCTGTTAAAACTTTATACAACCAACCAACCCAAGAAAAAAAGCGTCTTTTTGATGAGAGTTCTTTGTGGATTTAAATTAATATTTCAGTAAATAATTCAAATATTAAAATTCTGAGGCTCCGGTGCATCAGGAGAGGGTTTGGACTACCTAAATCTAAATTTTCAGGCTTCTAGGTGGGCTAGATTTTCCTAGCCATCGCCAACAGACACACACACACACACAGAGCGAAACTTTATTTTCTTTGTATAGATAGATTATAAGCGTGTGTAGGGGCTGAATAAAATATAAGCCGGCAGAGGTGAGGGGAGGCAGCAATGTATCAAATTTAGCATTTAAATAGTTTAATTAGGAAATTTATATAAGTGTTCCAGGTAAAGTCTTAAAACAATATTACGTTACTTCAACGTTACTTAATACAACGTTACTTCAAAAAGCAACTAAAAATAATCATTTAGATTCAAGTGGTAATTTTAATCTAGATGGATATAAAATGCACTTTAGTTAGCACTTTATAATAACGGGAAATTATAAAAACGATGAAAAAACATTTAACATCGTTTAAAAATATTTAAACGATGAATCATAAATGTATGAAAAGTTATTATGTATTAATCTACAAACTATGTAAATATGAAACTCATTATTTAACTGATTCTTAGTATGCATAAGTTCAAGTCATTGTAATGCAAGCATATTGTAACTGTATCGGGAAAGAGGGTACACCAAATTTAGTATGTATTTTATAAGTTTAAATTAAAAAACTACATTGTTTCTAGCTAAGTCTTAAAACGATTTTCCGTGAAACGGTTACTTTTAAAAGCAACTGAAAAATTCCATAAAGTGGTTATTCTCTAAATATGGATAAAATGTGTATTTTATGTTATTCAAAATGTTTTTAACTAAGTGAAATATTGGTATTGAAACGAAAAATTATAAATGTATCAAGAGTTATGTTTTAATCTAGAAACTTGTGTAAATATTAAATTTAGCCGATTCTTAGTAAGAATAAAATTAAGCCATAGTAAGCATATTATAACTCCATGTAAGATCTGAATAAAGTATATGCCGACAGAGATAACAGGGGTGCACCAAATTTAATATATATAATAATATATTTTAAAGAAAATCTGCAGGTGTTTCTGGTTAAGTTTTAAAACAATTTTTCGTGAAACGGCTACTTCTAAAAGCAACTGTAAAATTCATAAAGTGGTTATTTCGCGCAATATATATTTTAGTGCACTAATTTTCTATTTTCCATTTACTTTCGACATTTGCTAATATATTTTCTTAATAGTAAAAATGTATGTTAGTAACATGCAGAATTGAAAACATAATAACTGCATAACTGAAATTATAACATCTCTGTGTATGTAGCGTTGAGCAAAATATTGAAAATGTTTTTAATTTCTTGCGATAACATAGGAAGGGAAACTCAAAATGAAAGGATCCTGCTTCGCCTTCATTGGATAATGAATGTATGTATGCATTAAAAAGCATTCATTTCATATACGCTAATTTCAGTGAGTAGATTATCTAAATTATATAACCTGTTTAAAATATATGTATATATACATATATATCCACAAAAAAAATTATTTAAAAAAGTAAAAAAAAAATATCTAAGCTTTAAAGAAAAAAAAGAGGTTGAAAGTTGTGAAAAATGATGCGATATCAATTTTCCAATCTTATATATATATTTTGGTACTTATTTAATATTTTCTATTAACATAGTTTTCATACGTAAATAATCCTGAGTGCCTATACATATGAGGACATATGTATATAGACATCCTTCTCTTCTGTACTAAGTATACCATAACGTGTTTCTGAAAGTTAGAATTTTAAAAATTTATGCATGATGGGCTTGGCGGACATCTTAAAAAATGTATATGAAATCACAAAATGTTACTTTAAATATAACAACAGTCGATTTTAACTACGCACTTGGGTGCTTAGAAAGTTATGTAAAATGTGGAAATGTGGCCGCGAAGTCCATCATGCACAATTTTGTTTAATTTTAATTTTCCGAAACACGTTACAGTAAAGAAGGATTTCTATCAAAATATCATGCGTAGGTACTTATTTACATATGAGAACGAAGTTAATAGAAAATGTTAAATAAGTACCAGAATATAAGTTTGGAAAATTGATATCACACCATTTAGACACAACCTTCAACCTCCTTTTTTTTTTTTAGCTCATCTTTTATTTATTTTACTTTTTAAAAGTTACTTTTTGGGGATACAATCTCATCAAAAAACAACTGGTTGCAAATTGTCTCGTCAAGCCATAAACTTGAAACGACAGCCAGAAAAAAAAAGTGATATATGATGTGAGTGCTGTGTGAAAATATATCACTATTCATAATTGTTGCAAATGTCCTCGGAGTGTGGTACAGTATATGAAAATTGCTTGGCGACCTGCAGGCACATGTAGCGTATACGAGTGCATATGACTGCATTTTTAATCGGTTGTCCCTTTGTATGCCTGCTCTATTTAACGGTATTTTAAACTTTTCCTTGAATATTCCTTAAGTTGACGAATTCTTAATTATATTCTTGAACAATCGATTAGTTTATTTCATTAGTGTCATCAGATAAAAGGGAAACGTCAATGTACAGGAAAGAATACTTTTGGTATGCGTTTTGTGCTTGTGAAAATGAAAACTAAAAACTAACATGTAGATTAATGTCGGTCCATCATACAATGAACATTTAATCTGTAACGAATGAATTAGTGATGAAGCAATAATATATTATTGAAGATTGTGTTTAGAAATAATTAGGAAAGCAATTTCCACAATACGTACTTACTATGTTTAAACCCGATTCGGTGTATCAGTTTACAGCGTTTTATGCTTTATTTACCTATTTTTCTCGTACAATTAATTTTAACTTTTTCGGGTTCGATTTTTTTATTTTTATTTTGGTGAAAAACTTTTACGTTAAAAATAATTTAAAGATAGCTATCCAATTCACAAGAGATGACTATTGGCTGTAGTACTTCCGTCTATAATTATTAAATGAAATTTCATTTAATTTTTATCTAAATTTTGGGTTTTAAAGTCACTAAAGTATTGGATTTTCAAAAGAAAACGCGTTCATATCAATAAGAGCGTCTTCTTTACTAAAGTTGAAGCCTGAATGGACGAGCTATCGGACAAAATTCATATTTTCACTTTTCAAGTAAACATAATAAAACTTTACAGATATTGAAATAGTATAAAGTCATTAAAATTCCTTTCACTCGGTAAATATCCATACGCTGTACCATATTCGATATAGTTTGAGTGACCTTTTAAACGAACCGAAAATGCTAGAACGTCCTTTTACTATAGGGAGTTTACAGGGGTCAACTGCAATAACATATCTTAATGTCGTGTGTGTTACGGCTATTTTAACAAGAGTTAGACTGCTTTTTTTTTTCTCTATAGTATGTATAGGAGTCAAAAACTAATAATTATTTTTACGAGAAACTTTAAAGGTAAAATGCAGCAAACCGCTTAAAACTCCGATAATTACATATTTCTATAGCCCTATGTCAAAGGATTTGGGTGGAATAAAAAATTTAAAAAAGTAAAAAAGTGCAGTTTTAAAATCGCATTTACTAAAACTTATTCGCCGGATTCCGCTTTACTTTTACTTACTTAGTCACTTAGCCACATACCCTATTCCATAGAAAAAAGAAAATTGTTCCTATGGCAAATAGAACGCGAGCTATAGAAGTGTCAAAATTCCATTTTGTTCAGTCCGCAAAATATGAACTATAGACGAGTACTATTTAATCTTGAAAAGTCATTTAGCAACAATTGGTGGAAATTCATTTCTTTTGTTGTTCATTCAGTTGTTGTTTGTTGTGCTCAGCGAGAATGTCAGTTAAAGTAAGAGTTAAAATAGATGAAAATATCAAAGTTAAAAGTCATCCGTTTTCTTTTTTTCACATATAGTTCAAAAAATCAGTTTCTTCTCAAGTAACGTCTCTGTATTCAAAATAGAAGCATAAGATATTTAACGTTTACATTCTTTTTATACATGTCTTTCTTACCAGATTTTGCATCACCACAAAGCCTCTTTCTTCTTTGTATTTTGGGCAGATAACTGCGTTTTAAAACTTGTTAAGTAAATATTCACTTCTAGAGACGAGGTGTAAAATCTCGTGTTTGAACAACCAATACCGGGAATGAAATGTTGAAGTTTGAATGAGACTAAACACCATTTTTTTTTTTTTTTTTTTGTACGTATAACTGGCACCAAACCAACATTTAGTTTAAATTTTGTGTTGATACACATACTATTAAAGATACAGTAGAATAGTGTTTCACAATCCCTGTGTCGCGTCGCGACACACAAATGCGCCGTAGCTGTGTCACGACTAATTATGCAAGATATTAATCTTTTTTTAAAAACTCAATATAAAAATAAATATGTAAACGATTCCTCAAGAAAATGTAACTATAACAGTATTACGGAAAATCATAATCAAAGAACTTTGGTCCAAACGTTTTATTCTGACACTTTTAGAATGAAAGTTATGACTTGCGTTCGTTATTTGTGTGTGCATGTGTGTCTATTGGCCTATTATACGTGAAAGGGCCTAAAATTTTGACCTTTCAGTTAATATTTCTAAAAATACATTTACTTCTCTCCCCCACCCCAGAATTTCCGACTTTAATGAAATATTTATTTTATTATTGAAAGAATACCTTTTGTTTAGATGTGGGTCATTTTAATCAAATGTCATTTGTGTAAATAATAAACTAATAACAGGGATGCCACTCAGAAAATAATAAAAAAGAGAAAATTACGTGTGAAAGTAAAATTTACGACATTTTATACAACATTTACGCGTGAATTTTGCAAATTATATTGTATTGAATATAAAATTACATTGACAAATATTTTATGTTAAAATGATTTATAATATTTTCTGAAATAAGCTTAGCAATTTCACAGTCGAGTTCTGAATGAAATGACTACCTGTCAACTGTTAATGTTTTATACTACATTAACACGGTTTCACCCAAATGTAGATGTAGAGTTTGGTTTCCATGTATTCTAAGTAGAAGCAAATAAAGTAATATTAAATAGTTAACTATCATTTTTATATGTACAGAGAACTATAACTTGGATCAAATTCAATAGTAAGATATTTTAAATTGTTTTACTAACAATATAGTTAATAGTACACTGATGTCCAAAAATTAAGGGGCAGTGACCGAAATTTTCGATTTTGGACATTTTGTCGAATATCTATTGAAATTCTTTACGATTTGTCCTTGAACTTCAAGAATGTAAAGAACATGTTTGACTTCATAATTTTCAGTCAACTTCAAGACTTTGTCGCGAGGACAATTACGGGAGGGGGGGGGGGGATAATAGTATTTTTAATAATAATATTTGCGATCACCCAAGTAACAGAAAATGGTCTGTCACTGTAGCAAATGACTATGTAGATCCTGTTCAACATTTGTGTAAGCATAGCACGTATATTCGTGAAGATGTTAACGTTTCTGTGAAAAATTGAAAAGTTTTTGTTGTTTATGGCATACGGAGTTTTCAACCGAATTTAACACCGCTTTCCGAAAACTTGACAAAGAACAGCAGAAATAGTATACTGTAATTAAAATATTTAATGATATATGGGTATTTGTATGAAATAAATTTTAACAGCAAAGTTGAACTACAGCAAAGATTTTTTGTCATGATTCGGTAGTACTATAGAGCCACTCATTTAAAAAGACCAGTCGAAAATCGTGAAAACTCAAAAAGACACAGGCAATACAGTGAGCTAATTGATAAATTGGGGATGAAATCCCATATAATCCTATGGGATTTCCTCCCCAAATTATTAATTAGCTCACTGCATTCCCTATATCTTTCTAAATTTTCGTTATATTTGAATGGACTTTTTATATAAGTTGCTCTATAGAATTGACTACCAAATCATGAAAAATAAATAATCTTTGGTATAGTTTGCGTATGTGCAGTTAAAATTTATTTCATACAAATACCCATATGTCATCAAATATTCAATATATTCATCTTTTAATTACATTATACTATTTCTACTTTTCTTTGTCAAGTGTTTGGAAAGTGGTGTTAAATTTCATCGAAAACTCTACATGCTATAAAAAAAAAATTGAATTTTTCACAGAAACATTAACATCTTCAAGAATATACGTGCTATTCTTACACAAATGCACAAAAACTTTGAATAAGACCTACATATTAGTCATTTGCTACAGTGACGGATCATTTTAAGCATTTTCTGTCGCTTGGGGAAATGCAAATATTTTATTATTACCCCCCTAATTGTCTTCAGGACTAAATCTTCATTGAGAAACATGAAGTCAAACATGTTCTTTACATCCATCCTCAAAGTTCAAAGGCATTTCCTCACGAATTTCAGTAGCTATTCGACAAAACGTCTGAAATTGAAAGTGTCCCGTCACTGCCCCTTAGTTTCTGGATATCAGTGTAGTATTCCCATAAATACATCACAGTAAAATGTAAACGGTATTTGGTTCCTACTGTGTATCTAATAATATTTCATCACATTTTGTCAATAACTAAAAACCAAGATTTTATTTTAATACTTCATAGTTTTTTTTAAGTAATTATTTATAGTCAGGTATAAGTTAGAGAGGAGACGGGCTCAGGCCGAGCCCGACACAGGCTCGGGCTTGATTTTTATAATGGGTGCCGGACTGAAATGAATGTGGCCAGGACTGAAAATATTTTGACCTCCCCCCCACACACAACTTGACTTTGAGATGTGGCAAAGACTGAAAATATTTTGAATTCTCCACCATGCTCACTTAGACAAAACGTCGAAGGATCTCGAAAAAACGACAAAATTCGTCGAAGGATCTCGAAAACACGACAAAATTCGTCAAACGATCTCGAGAAAACGGCAAAATTCGTCGAAGGATCTCGAAAAACGGCAAATTTCGTCGAAGAATTGCGGAAAACACGCGAAATTCGTCCACAGGCCGAGGAAAATTCATTAAAGGATCTCAAAAAATGGCTAATTTCGTTGACAGATCGTGAAAAAATGCAAATTTCGTTGACAAATCGTGAAAAAATGCAAATTTCGTCAAATTGCTGCCGAAAAAACACCAATTTCGTCAAAGTATCTTGAAAAAAACTGCTAATTTCGTTGAAGGATCACGGAAAAACGGGCAATTTTGTCAAAGAATCCGAAAAAACGGCGAATTCTGTTGAAGGATCGCGAAAAAACGATAAGTTTCGTCGAAGGTTCTCAGAAAAAGGCGAATTCAGTCAAAGGATCGCAGAAAAAACGTGAATTTCGTCCGAAGGATCGTGGAAAAAACTGCTAATTTCGTTGTTAAGGATCACGGAAAAACGGGCAATTTCGTCGAAGAATTCGAAAAAACGAAAATTCTGTCGTAGGATCGCGGAAAAAACGACAAGTTTCGTCGAAGGATCTCAGAAAAGGCGCATTTAGTCAAAGAATCGCGGAAAAAACGTGAATTTCGTCTGAACGCCAAGGAAAAAACGCGAAATTCATCAAGGATCGCGGAAAATGGCTAATTTCGTTGGCCGATCGCGAAAAAAAAAAATTCGCCAAATGGACGCGGAAAAATGTGAATTTCGTCAAAAGACCGTTAAAAAAAAACATGAGTTTTGCTGAAGGATTGCGAAATTCGTCGAAGGGCTACGGAAAAAAAAAAATTCGTCAAATGGCAGCAGAAAAGAACACCAATTTCGTCAAAGGTTCGTGGAAAAAAGTGCTAATTTCTTTGAAGGATCACGGAAAAACGGCCAATTTCGTCGTAGGATCGCGAAAAAACAACGAATTCTGTTGAAGGATCTCGAAAAACGGCGAATATTTTTCCGTCCTCGGAAATTTTCAAAAGACGGAATTCCGTCCTGGTGGACGGAAAACTTGCACCCATGAGAGCCTTCGGGCTCAGGCTCATTCTTTCTGAAATTGGCAATTTTATTTATTCTCGTACAGAAACAAAAAAAAATAACTTTTTTCCCCTTAAAAATTACTTATTATTCCATTTTAAAAGCCATTTTAATGCTATTTTGATCAGAATGAAAGAGAAAAATACACTTTTTTCCCCTTTGTAGTAGTAAGCAGTAGAATGCTATTTTAAATGAAAACTTGTGATATTTTCAGATTTATGTTTGGCATTGACCTGTTATGGTGCCAATCAGAATATGGCAAATTTTTTAATTGGAATGTTTATTTATTATTACTTTTTTAAAGATCTAACGCAAAATGAATATTTTCTTTTAAGTCAATCAGCATTAGCTTTAGGCTGCAAATTGTTAGACTGCTATTGTTTGCGAGTGCTTATCACAGTTAATATGAAGATAAACATTAGTGATTCTATCAGTTTTTCTTCTTGAACTCTGCTCATTCTGTGGCTCTTCTTTTTATATTCATACATTCACAAGTCATTTTTATTCGCAAGTAGATAAAATTGGCATGTATATTGTTATTTCCTATAGAAATCAATCGAGCAGTGTTTTCTATTTTCCTATAAAAGTCTATAAATCGGATCTTTAAGGTAATGTTGTCATTTTTTTATTTTAAGCAGATTTTCAAGGACACAAGAATTACGAAAGATGTACACATTTTACAGAAAATAGAAAAACGTTTTTCGTTCTTCGTCATATAAATCGTAAATTTTGCAAATTTCAATTATTTATTCATAAAACGCATTTTGTTAATTTGTCCATCAGATTTGCTTGTTGCGGGAGAAAAATGTGAGAATCTTTTTAGGGATGTGTATTTTTATTTGATACTAAACTTCTCATTTGATAAGATTGAATGTGAATTTCTTAAAATTAATTATATGCTAGGGATTAACAGTTATTTTCATGTACGAAGTTGTTAAAAAAAATGAGATATTACATTTTTAGAACAACTTTTAAATATTATGTAATTTTTATTGTACTTTTTCTTTTAGTATACTTTTTGGTATCGGGCTCGGGCTCTAATGACAGAAAATGTTTCGGGCTCGGGCTCCAAAAAGTGAGAACCGAACTCATCTCTAGTGTAAGTCCATTTATGAATAGATAATATTTTGAACGCAGAGATTAGAAACTGATATTGAAAATCAATATACAACTTAAGACTTGGATTTTATGTCAGCCCTGAATCTAAATCAAACACAAATCTTTTTTTCTGTGTGTTATAAACACAAAACAAATAAACCCCAATGAAATTCAAAAAGCATAATATTAAAACTTTGTACTTACAAAATGTTCCATGAAAATGTAATTGATAATTTCAGAGTGATTTTAAAATGCATACATTTGTAGTTACACTATTTTAAGAAGAAACCCACCTTACAAACTTTAGAAATTTATAAAGATTTTTATAATTGTATAAAAACCGGAAGAAAGAGATTGGATATCGAGACAAATTCAGACTGGTACAAGCTCACCAAAAAAAGAGCTGAACTTTCCCGCCCACACACAACCCCCCTTGACGGTCTTTTGACGAAATTCACGTTTATCTGCAGCCCTTTGACGAAATTTGAGGGGGTTTTTTTCGATCTGTCAACGAAATTAGCCATTTTTCGAGAGATCCTTTGATGAATTTCACGTTTTTTCCTTGGCCTTTGGACGAAATTCGCGTTTTTTCCGCGATCCTTCGACGAAATTTGCCGTTTTTTCGTGATCGTTCGACGAAATTTGCCGTTTTTTCGAGATTGTTCAACGAAATTTGCCGTTTTTTCGAGATCCTTC